>CAKJTW010000035.1:11407500-12657500 GCA_917880005.1 Nanger dama
GGCTCCTCCATCCATGGGATTTTCCAGGCAAGAGTACTGGAGTAGAGTGCCACTCATGACCTCTGCACACATAGAATTTCTATGTAGGAAAGCAAATGTATGGATCTCCAAGATGTTTATAGGGCTACATCTCATATCAGATGATTGTCATGACATATGTCCTTGATCCAATGTTTCTTCCCCCTGACTTGACCTTAGCAATACAATCCTGTTTTATGTCCACGAAGCTCTATGATGCCAGCAGTTCTGAATGACAAGAGTATAAAGAGAGGAGTGGCCAGAGATGAAGTTAGACATAAGAAGAATCAAATCATGAAGGGTCTTGTATGCCCAGTGGACATATCTGGACTTTATCCCACAGGCAAAGGGGAACTCTTAATAATTTTTTAAGCAGTAGATTAATACAATTTCATTTTCATTTTGCAGTAATTTTACTCTGTCTGAGCTTGAGAGAGTAAAACGGCAATAAAGTGAAAATTATTTGCTCAGTCATGTTTGACTCTTTCCAGCCCCATGGACTGTAGGCTGCCAGATTCCTCTGTCCATGGAATTCTCCAGGCAAGAGTACTGGAGTGGGTTACCATTTCATTCTCCAGGGGATCTTCCCAACCCAGGTACTGAACCTGAGTCTCCTGCATTGTGGCAGAGACTTTAGCCTCTGAGCCACCAGGGAAGCCCAAGATGACAATGGGAAGACCCATTAGAAATCTATTATAGTAGCAGTCAAGAGATATGATTTGGGCTAAAACAGAGAGGGTGGGGAAAATGAAATTGGGGATTGTATGAGAGTAAAAATGTTAGGGCTAATTGGGTTAAAGAAATGTGAATAAAGAAAAGGGGAGATATTTGTGCTGACAAGAATTCTGACCTCGGACAATTAGGTCCATAAGGATATTATTCATCAAGATAATGAAAACTTGGAGGGGAGCACATTTGTGGGAAAATAGAATAAGGGTGTGTCTGCAGGCAGGTGGAGATGCATAGTTAGCAGTTGGTTGTGTGCATCTGCGTCTCAGGAGAGAGCTATAGATTTGGCAGTCTTCAGCCTACCTAGTGAGTATAATTGTTTGTTACAGCTGTGGTTACAAGATATCACAGACTGGGTGGTTTCTACAACAAAATTTATTTTCTTACAGTTCTGGAGGCTAGAAGTCTGAGGTCAAGCAGGATAGATTCCTTCTGAAGGCCATTAGAGAAAGATATACTCAGGGCTCTCCCCTCGGTTTGCAGGTTGTTCTCTTCTTGTGATTCACACTGGCCATGCCTCTCCACCCAAACCTCGTGTGTGTGTGTGTGTGTGTGTGTGTGTGTAAATTTCCTCTTCTTGAGATAGCACCAGTCAGTCATATTGGACTAAGGTCCACCCTGATGACTTCATTTTAATTTAATTATTTTGGGAATGATCTTATCTCCAAAAATGATCAAATTCCATGATGCTGAAGGTTGGAACTTCAAGTTATAACTTTTTGTGGGGTATGCAGTTCAGCCCATAAAGAATGAGCAAAGCCACAGAGTAGAGGGGATCCCTCGAGCAAGTGTGAGGAAAGGGGAGAGAAGAATGCACGGAACCAGTGGAGAGGCAACAGCTGCATGGAGAGGGAAAGACCTGGGAGCACAGAGCCGTGGGAGACCTGATCAGTGGCCTTGAGGAGAACCAGCAAGCAGAGATCTTTAAGATGCTGGGAAAGTTTCAAGAAGGCAGCCATCTCAGAATGAAATGCCTCTGAGAACCACATACAGTGAGACTATCCTTGGTGGTCAGGATGTCACTGGTGGTCAAGCACTTTAAGGGGCTAAATGGACCTATGAGCTGGATAGCATTGAGTTGAGGATTGGAAAATGGGCAGTGATGTGTGTGCGACTGGAGACAGTGAGTTTAAAAGGAAGGAGAGAGACAGCTTCCTAATGCTGAGGAAGGGTGGGGCTTTGCTTGCTCGGTTTGTTTTCCTTTTTTAGAGTAGAGGAAACATTAGCTGGGAATAAAAGGGAATACAAAAAGACTGAAAATAATTTTAGATCTTTCTGAGACATAAATCTGACAGCATCAATTTTGGTGCTTTAATACTTCCAGGGGTTTCTAACAGATGAAAATAAGGTCCAAGTTACACAAGTCACGCATGCCCTTTACAACCCAACCCACAGTACCCCTTCTGTTCTCATGCTGTTCAAGCACCTAACCTGTGCCTTGGCTATGAGGAACCTTCCCCATTCCGAGGTCTGGGCCGTGCAGGTCTCCACACACCTGCACCTGCTGCTTCCTTGTTTCCTGGGATGCTATCTTTTCTTTATCCACCTGAGATATCCCCCTCAGCCTTCAGCCATCAACATCCAAGTCACCTCCTCTGTGGAGTTTGACCCAAACATTTCCATATACCTTACTCTCTCCAGTGCCTGCCACCCTTTGCTCTGTTTGCATTGTCCAGCAGGATGCATTCCACTGTATTGAAGTTATTTGTATCCACACTTAACTACCCCTACAGACTGTAATATCCCCAAGTTCATGGACAGCTCTTATGTATTCTCCAGCACTTACCCCAATGCCTGCCTGCTACTAGTGCTCTGAATTTTTAGTGAATTAATGAATGATTTAATAAATTAAAGCTTCTGTGTATCTCGGTACTCTACTAATTTGCAAACATTTGTTTCTTCTTTCCAATTCTATTTTTTCCTTTGACTCCATCTAAATTCTACTTATCCTTAATGGCCTGGTTGAAGCTCCAATTCTTCCTTCAAATTACCATCATGCCAACCTCAAAGAGCAGACGTGTGTGTGTATGTGTGTGGGTGCACACACACACATACACACACACACAGATTCCAAATTACATTGAATTTGTGTTGAATTTCCACAGGTTCCATCCCTGCCTCTAGGTCTTCATTTACTTTCAGTATTATTTTAGCTTCTAAGGACCTAAATATAAAGTGATTCCCTTAAGTTTTAAGGCATCCCTTAATCTTAGAAGGTAAAATTAAATTTGGAGCTTCTCTGGTGGCTCAGTGGTAAAGAGTCTGTTTTGTAAGACAAGAGATGAAGCTTCAAGTATCTGGATTGGGAAGATCCTCTGTAGAAGGAAATCGCAACCCCCTCCAGTATTCTTGTCTGGGAAATCCCATGGACAGAGGAACCTGGTGGGCCAAGTCCATGGGGTTGCAAAGAGTCAGATATGACTGAGTGACTAAGCACAGCACAGTGCAGAATTTAGCACAGAACTTAAACTAACAACAATAATAAACATTAAATCTAAGACTTAAATTTGTTCTCTACATCTGTGTCTCTATTTCTGCTTTGCAAATAGGATCATCTATATCATTTTTCTAGATTCCTCATATATGCATTAATAAACAATGTTCATTTTTCTCTTTCTGACTTATTTCACTCTGTATGACACACTCTGGGTAGAGAACAAATGTATGGGTATCAGAGGAGAAGGGAATGGTGGGAGGAATTGGGACATTAGGACTGACACATATACACTTTTGATACCTTGTAATAGCTAACTAATGAGAACATACGGTATGGCACAGGGAACTCTGCTTACTGCACTGTGGAGTTTACATATGATAGACAGAAAATCCACATAGCAACATGAGTGTAGAAAAACAAGCAGGTGTTAATAAATTTCCAAGAAGCATTAATCTGTTTCTGCAAATACATCCTGCTGTTCATTTAAATGGAATGATCCCACTTTTAGGAAGGCAGCCCAAAAGGAAAGGAATATACTTGTATGTATCACTGATCATTTTGTTGTACACTAGAAACTAACACAACATTGTAAAGTAACTATGCTCCAAAAAAGATTAATTTAAAAGTTGAGGCTTAAAGCATGGTTTGTAAAGCTTCATTCAGGAAAAAGAATTGCAGCATTTCCTCTCATCTAAGCTACTAAATATTGTATCCCAAATATTATGTTCTTAAGAGCAAGGTAAGAGCCAAGAGTCCAATGTTAGCAGAAGGCATGTTTGTAAGAGTAATGAGGAAAGGAAGGGAGAGAGTGCCTTCGGGCTATTCTTGTCCAAAGGCAGTAAATTGAAAAGTTCTGCCTTCTTACAATATACGGTCAGTTTTGTTTTGGTTACCTAAGTTTTATTCCAGAAAAAAAAAAAAAACCCTTCCTGTTAAAATCAGATTCACTCTAGGTATTTCTGCTTAAATAGGCTGACTCGGGTGATGAAAGAGGTTCCCAGGACTTTCTAAAGTATACAGTATATTTATATGAGTTGCATCCAGCTTGCATAAACCTCAGATGGTAATGATGAAAGTCCAAATTCATGGTCAGCAGATCTCTAAAAGTAGAGTTAAAATGATTTAGCACGTAAGTGGACATCAAGTAGTTTAAAGTTATAAATTATTTTATTATTGCTTATTCTATTTACTTAAGTAATATAGGCACAAAGGAAAAATGAAACATGGCAGAATGACTCGGGGTAAAAAGCAAGAGTTACTCTATTGCTACCACTTTACTCTGTCCAGACCCAGCCCTTCATCCATCTTCCCAGACAATCACTTAAAATTCTTCTTCGATTTCAGTCCCATCAATGTTTCTGCCAATCCCTTTAAATGATGAATCTTTCTACAGCTTCTTTATTGTCAACCTCAGAATTTATATATTTGCCACTTATGCCACATGGGTCCTCATTTCTCATTTTTTCCGAGACAGATACAATCCCATTCACAGTTCCCCCAAAGGTTATCTCTAGTTCAATCAATGACTACCACTTTTGAATAGTACAATGATAAATTATTTTAAATCTTCAAGTGTGACAGAATATAGTATTTTTCTTTTATAGATACAGTTGGTTTAGTATAGAACTTTGTTTTTGGCAGTTGCAAGATTCCATGACAGCTTTTGAAGTATACCTGTGATGTGTGTAAGTAAGATTGAAGCTTGATTCAAATGAGAGCTGAAACACAAAAGTTAAATAAAGAGCTTAAATGGTGAAAAAGAAATTGGATTTCTAAACTTACTTCTACTTTGATCATCGAAGGTGTTATATATTACATTTTGATAGCTCAGAGAGTGACTGAAGTGGCATATTTATAGAGTATCATTCCATTTAAATGAACAGCAGGATGTATTTGCAAAAACAGATTAATGTTTCTTGGAAATTTATTAACACCTGCTTGTTTTGCTACACCCACGTTGCTATGCGCATTTTCTATCTATCTTAAGTAAATTCCATTCTTATTTTTAAAAAAGAAAGGTAATGAAATTGAAAGATCTGTTTCACATTGCAGCTAGTGACAAATGCCATCAAATGCAGTCTATGCCCCATTGTCGGAAAGGGTGGTGAGGCATCGTGGGAAGCCTAAGGATAGAACCCAAAAGAGCAACAGGAAAGCAGGTTGGCTGCTTCTCTCACTTGCTGCTAAGTAAGTACATTTCCTCCATCTACCCAAGCTCGACCCCTCATAGCTTGTAGCTTCTGGAGCTGCTGACCAAAGAGGATTCTGTGATGCTCTAAAACCAGTGTGATGAATGTGGAAAGTGGCAAGAGAGCCTTTTGGCTCAAGCACTGGAATGAGCCAGAATCCCTCTGAGAATAAAGAACAGACTTCACTGGACCTAAGCACCCTTTCACACATTAGCTTGGACTTTCAGGTTTTTGATACTAGTTATGTATATGTATATGTATATGTATAGGTATAGTCCCACTCCAGCTAACCATCCAATAAATAATCTTTGCCTAGTTTCACAATCCTCAGTTTGATATCTCACTCTGAACGTCTAGAACTTTGTTCTTCAGTGAAGGTCAGGATGCTGTTCAAGGTTTGCTCTGTTGTTTGGGGGTTTGTATGTATGTGTGTGATGCCTTCCTGCAATTTAATACCTTTATATTTTATATTTCCCTACATTTAACTGTTTTGGGATCTTTTCTTTCTCTCTTAAAATGAAACAAATAACTTCTGGTGAAAAACCGTCTGTAAAATTTGAATCTTAGGAAGATGGCTCATGCAATTTAAGGCACTTATTGTATGAATTTGTTTTTTTGGAAGTGGGGGTTTGTTAGACCTAAACCTGAACACATCACACCATATGGCACACGGTAAGGGCTATCTGTCCCATAAAGCCAAGTGAAAAAGACTGATCTCTTTGGAGTTTCCACAATCCTATTTCATAAGGAGTTTTTCTCCTTCCAGGTTTGGATATGGAAAGAAGAGTTTGTATTTAGAAAAGCCAGTGCTTCGAAGTGGATCAAAGTCTAGAGCCTGAGGGTCTCAGCTGACTGTTCAGAGTAGGTACCAGAGCTGGATGGCAAAATGGTTCTAACCAGAACAGATGCCAGATAAACCAAGAGGCAGGAGCCAGAGAGCAAAGGCAGGCCAGGTGGACCAGTTCAAGGATGACTGCAAGAGCCCTGCCCCATCTGATCCGGATCTTTGTGATTCCAAGGTCACATCATGCCATCTTTTTCACTGCCTTGCAGCTAAACACCCACAAGGATTACGTTCAAATCTGTTTGTTTTTTTTTCCCTGCTAATTTCACCAGGTGTTCTAGAAACCAAAAATTACAATCGCCAATTTCACCTTATTTTATCGGGTGGGTAAACTATGGGTCCAAGTGAATGAGAAATGTTTCAGTTAAGGTCGTAAGCTAAGAGGTTTGGAGCTTTGACTTTTCTTGGTATCGCTAGAAGCCTTTGATTTAGAACTCATCAAATCTGAAAGGGCCTTGCTCACCTTACTTTTGGACTTATTTGTGCAAATAAAAGTATGATTTTTCATTTTGGAGCCTCAGGGCTCTCACTCTTCTGGACTACGTCTATGAAGACGTGTTCTGAGATCTAATGTACCGTCTCTCACCTCCACCTTCCACAGTTTGCCTCTTCACTGCCGCCCGCTCTCACACGGCTTCTGCACCATCCTTGCTGCTTTTGGAAGCCCTTATTAAGCATATGGATGCCTGAGGATTAGATCTACTTCTAGATTCATTGAAATGAGTTCCTTTGATTTTTTTCTTGTTATATCCCAGTTATTGTTTTGCATGATTTCTAGATGTTTAAGGATGAAGATACTAAATTTTGTAGCCACGCACATACTGGAAACTCTTCAAAAAGTAATCAAAGAGAAATGTTTGAGACTTGAGGATGAAAGGGGAGAAAGGAACATAAGATAGCAAAGAAGGAGCCATATGAGGGTTAACTAAGTGAAATTGTTAGTCGCTCAGTCGTGCCCAACTCTTTGCAACCCCATGGACTATAGCCTGCCATGGACAGGCTCCTCTGTCCAGGGAACTCTCCTGGCAAGAATACTAGAATGGATAGCCATTCCCTTTTCCAGAGGATCTTCCTGACCCAGGGATTGAATCCAGGTCTCCTTCATTGCAGGCAGATTCTTCACCATCTGAGCCAGTGTTCACTAAGGACAGTAATTATGTCATTCACATTTTATTAACTAATTCATTTTCAATTTGTGTTGGAATGATAAATGGGCACTTTCCCTCATTTATTTTTTTGCTGGCAAATCTGTTTCAGTGTGATTAATATTTCACCTAACAAGAAGCATTTATAAATGATCCTAAAACCTACACATAGATAAGCGTTCTTGTCCTCACTGTATCCCACCTCCCTTCAAATTTTTTCATTTGATGAAAATGTTGACATAATGTAAACAAGACATATTTTCTTCAAAGAAATATTTACTATCCATCGTCTACCAAAAATGTTCAGGTTTCTGAAAGTGGTCAACTGGACGACCTTAACTTTCCAGTCCATTCATTCTTCCCAGTGACTTACCGTGTGCCCTCCTCTATCCACCTCATTGCGTGCCCAAGCCTGCGGTGAACTGAGGACTCACCGTGTTCAGCGTAGTGCCTGTTATCGGGCATATGCTCATGCTACTCTTGTAGCTTTCTGTGACCTCAAAAACTGTATCAAAGGCCATTTTTTTCATAAGTCTTTACTGCAAATTTAAAGAATCATCTATGCATATACTAGATGCATAGGAAATATGTCAATTATTTATCAAATACAAGTGAGCATCTTCTTGCCTTGGTCTTGTCAACAGTGATGAAAGCACTTTTCTTTATGATTGGTTATTTTGGATATGCTCTCATTATAATAATATTATTAGCTGGGTTTTTCTTCTTAAAGCATCAGTACAACTCCTACTGATGCTTTTTTCTCCAGAGTTGCTTCTAAGTTCATACATGAAGTGTTTAAGACCTATTTAAAATCTGAAGATTATGTCATGATAATCACCAAGGAGACCAGTGTCTGTGTGTCATTTGCAGAAGGAAACAGGAAGGCTTATTTAGTTTGAAATATGATATGTAGAAAAATAACATTAATATATGACTATTATCTTTTTTGTATGACATCATCTTTTTCCTCATTTAAGTTTTGAGAAGCATTGCATCTTTGCCAGATTAATTTCTAAGGTTTCACTGTGTAGAATTGGGATAATACTTGAGAGGGAGAATTAAGAAAACTGATCTGAGTGATTAATTGGAAAGAACAGAGAGAGATTTCTAGATAAGACCATTACATAGATATTGAGAGGGTAGCAACAAGACAAGCAATATCTAGAACACACTGTGTTTGACAGAGAGTTAGAAGGATCTCCCAGAATGAAAGGAAGAGTTATTTGATTAGCTGCCATGATATAATTTCAAAAGATTGTATCTAATCTATCCAATAGATATATTTAATCTC
Source organism: Nanger dama (assembly GCA_917880005.1). Lineage (NCBI taxonomy): Eukaryota > Metazoa > Chordata > Mammalia > Artiodactyla > Bovidae > Nanger > Nanger dama. The sequence goes on from CAKJTW010000035.1 coordinate 11,416,154, forward strand.
TCAGAAGATAGACTGATGATTAAATTTTCTCTCCTTAATAGAAAACTATCCTTTGGTTTTATGCAGTGACTGCTATTAAATCCTTTTGGATGTCAAAATTATTATTTTTTAATTTACTTTAAAATCCTTTTGGATGTTAAAATTATTATTATTTTTCTTGAATGTGATAGTACATGTACCAGTTTCACAGGCATTCCAATTAGGTTGCCACATTAGAATTATAAAGATATAGCAAAGCAGAAAAGTCTTATAAGCAGTGAGAGTCATGTGGCTTGAGTTAAATCAGAGATGGCTTGGTGAGATTTATATATCATTTGTTTGGTTGTGGCAGCTGACACCAGGAAAAGAAAAGAAAAGATCTCTTTGAGGACTGTAGAGTAACAGTGAAAAGCACAGAGGTCATAGCCTCAGGAAAACAGTTATCTATACCAAGACTTGGGCCACAGAAAGAGCGGAGGCAGTGGAACTTCCCTCAGCAAAGCCGAGGGGTTCCCGAGGAGAGGGGAGCCTGCTGTCCGCCAACCCAGCCCCTCGGCCAGCGAGAGACAATCAGACGCGACAGGGGTTCCGTCGAAGCGGTTCCGCTTTATTGTTGCAAACTCCCAACTTATATAGACAAACAGGAGGGTTTTAGGAGGGACTTTCCATAGTTGCACCAATCACATTAAAGGTCAAATTGTCACCTTCATTATAACAGGAGTCTATAGAGATCACACACTGTCTATGTGCACAGAAATCAAGAGAGCCAATTAAAAACTTTGACAGACAACATAGACCCTGCCCCCGTCTCTTCCGCCAGGCGCCATCTCAGGTTTTCGACCGCAAAGCTAGCCCCTTGGTTTTTAAGGTTTCCCATTTAGGGCCCCACAAAGGGGCATATAGATATTCACATTAGATATTCAGTAATGAAAGGTTTAGGAGCTCTGTAGATGGCTAAATAGGAAGTTAAACAAAATAAGCCCAATGAGAGTGACTGAGGAATGCAATCTCACCAGAAAAGGCTGAACATTAGACTTTGAGTCAAAGAAAGAGAGTATGAGCAAGGACACAGGAAAAATACGGCAAGAGCTACGATCATCCCCAAAGAAGTAACTGGTGCTGACAGTGGCCACTGGCTATTTGGAGAAACCTGGAAGAACTTGTATCAGGCTTTGAAGAGAATATCTTTAAGTGGAAAGTTGTCAGGATGGGGGTAGGAGAAAAAGAGGCCATATCAGCATCTGGCGGCGTCAGGACATCAATAAAAATGGCAAACTAAGGGCCTCTGAAAACTCACTTCTCTATAAAAGCAACAGGAATAGTGACCAAAATTGTCCAAATCAACCATTTCACAATTCTGGAAATTAGGCTTGCAACAATCTGAGGAGTGTTTATTCAAGGATCTAGGATATCAGGATCTTTGGCCACCTGATGTGAAGAACTGATTCAAAAGACCCTCATCCTGGAAAAGAGTGAAGACAGGAGGAGAAGGGGACAATAGAGGATGAGATGGCTGGATGGCATCACCGACTCAATGGGCATGAGTTTGAGTGAACTCCGGGAGTTGGTGATGGACAGGGAGGCCTGGCATGCTGCAGTCCATGGAGTCACAAAGAATCAGATGCAACTGAGCGACTGAAGGTAACTGAGGATATCAGTGCTCCATCCTATTCAACTCAGGAGTTCTGTGAGTTTCTCGGTAGAGGCACCGTCACTGTTCAGGACAATGTGGGGACTCTGATGTGTGGGTAACAACAAAACCCACTGAATCTCCAGCTTCCTCTCTCTGTCTTTCCTATAAAAGTTTTACTTGGTTCAGTAAGAGAGCTCAAGAGAACTCAAGGTTCTTTGGAATTGCAAAAATGAGATCCAGAATGGAGAAAAAGTGGTGATGGTGAGGTGTTGTGTATATATGTACAGAAGAAAGAAGCTATTTACAAGTTGAAAAAAATCTACTTTATTACACACAACTATATTTTCATATTCCCTCTTAATTCAATAATATTATTTTCTGATGAATGCACTGAGTAATTTTTGAAGATCCAATCAAATCAAATATGATATTTTCATGACTACTGCAATTCCAGAATGGTATTAGGTATTAGATAGTATTATTATAATACTATTTTTCCCTCAAACTTTATTAAGTGCTTTATGTCTTTATAAAGTTCTTTTACATGCAGGATCTCATAATCCTCATGAAAGTTTGGTGAGGATGGTGACGTGATTCACAATTTGCAAATGAGAAAATTAAGGTTCACAGGGATAATGTAATTTGCCTAAAATTACCAAAAGAGTGAATGGTGATCTGTTTCTCACATTTTCTTCTTCTCCTCCTCTTCCTCCTCCTTCTTTTGAAATATTTTAGGGTAAAGTTTTAAAAGCACACAGTTATAACCATCACTCAAGTCAAAAAGTAGAACATTATTACAGACATAGAAAATAAACATGATAACCAGCAGACAAGGGAGGTGAGGGAGAGGGATGAATTAGGAGTAGGGTTGAAAAGATACATACCACTATATATAAAATATATAAACATGGTTTTACTGTACAGCACAGAGAACTATGTCAATATCTTCTATTAAACTATAAATGAGAAACTGAAAAGCAGAGGCATTATTTTGCCAACAAAGGTCCGTCTAGTCAAGGCTATGGTTTTCCCAGTGGTCATGTATGGATGTGAGAGTTGGACTGTGAAGAAAGCTGAGCGCCGAAGAACTGATGCTTTTGAACTGTGGTGTTGAAGACTCCTTAGAGTCCCTTGGACTGCAAGAAGATCCAACCATTCCATTCTGAAGGAAATCAGCCCTGAATGTTCTTTGGAAGGATTGATGCTAAAGCTGAAACTCCAGTACTTTGGCCACCTCATGCAAAGAATTGACTCATTGGAAAAGACTCGGATGCTGGGAGGGATTGGGGGCAGGAGGAGAAGGGGACGACAGAGGATGAGATGGCTGGATGGCATCACCAACTCGATGGACATGAGTCTGAGTGAACTCTGGGAGTTGGTGATGGACAGGGAGGCCTGGTGTGCTGCGATTCATGGGGTCACAAAGAGTTGGACACGACTGAGCGACTGAACTGAACTGAACTGAGAAGAATCAAGGAATGTATAAATATATGCATGTATGTATATATAACTGAATCACTTTGCTGTACACCTGAAATTAACACATTATTATAAATAAACTAGAATTTAATAAAGAATGAATTAATTTTTTAAAAATAAAAATGAAACATTGTCAGAGTCCCAGAGGCTTCTTCAATATCAACTCTTAATTATATGCCCTCACCACCTTGTGTCTCAGACGGTAAAGAATCCACCTACAATGCAGGAGACCTGGGTTCCATCCCTGGGTGGGGATGATCCCCTGGGGGAGGACATGGTGACCCACTCTAGTATTCTTGCCTGGAGAATCCCATGGACAGAGGAGCCTGGCGAGCTGCAGTCCATGGGGTTGCAAAGAGTCAGACATGACTGAGTGACAAACACACAGCACCCCTTCAAAAGTCAGTACTATCTTTGCAAATATGACAATGCTTTGTGTTCTTTACACTTTACCCTCTAAGCAGTCATCTCTAGACTGACTGTATTTGTGCTTTAAGTCGTACATAGAATCTATATATGTGTGTATATGAGTATGTGTGTCTTTAAACACATTTGACTGCATGCATGCATGTACATATGTATGCAAACACATACATATAACTTGAATCCAATGTTTTTCATTCAAACTCTACTTATCCATGCTTAGAAGTAGCTGAACTCTGTGTATTATTATTTTGCTATATACCACATGGTGATTGTGTAGTATTAATTCCATTATTGATGGATATTTTTTTCCCATTTTCAGCTCTTTCCAATAACGCTGCTGTGAGCATATTTGTAGGTGTCTCCTGATGTGCCTGTGCACACATTTCTATTAAATATATCACTAGAAATGGGACACTGGGTGGTTAATTGTGCACATCTTGTACTTTGGTAGAAAATGCCAACTCACTTATGCATCGTAATTGTGGAATGCATGTTCTGTTCTTCCATTTGGTTGTCTTTTTCTTATTGATTCTTCAGAGTTTAGAAAGAAACAGTTTGATTATCAGCTCTTTCTTAGTTCTGTGTGAGAAATATCTTTTCCTAGTCCTCAATTTCCTTTTCACTCTCCTAGTAGTGATAAGCAGGAATTCTTAGTTTCATTAATCTTTTTCATTATGCCGAGTTCCATGTACTACTTAAGAAATATTTCTCTATCCTGAGCTCATTAAGATATTTTCTAAATTACCTCATAGAAGTTTTATTATTTAGTCTTTCACATTTAGATCTAACATTAATTTAGAATTTTTATTTTGTTGATATCATGTATGGATTCCAATAGATACCCAATTGCCTTGGGATATATTTAAAAGATTCTACAGTGCTATCTTAAAAAAAAAAAAATCTCAAGTGTCTGCACATATGTAGATACATTTCTAGAATTCCCATTATGATCCATAGGTTTGTTTATTTCTTCTCAGATCAATACTTCACTTTTAACTATTGTAACTTTATGAAAAATCTTAATATCTTGTTACTTAGACCTCTGAACTCTTGTTCTTTTTCAATATTATTTTGGATATTTGTGGTCTTTAGCATATTTGTATGCAAACTGAAAAATGATTTCCTCAATTTTCAAAAACTTCCCCTCCATAAACACACAAAGAAACAATAAAATTTTGTTTGGAATTATACTGAATCTATAAATCAGTCTGGGAAGAACTGGCATCTATATAATACTGTATCTTCTAATCCATATACATGGACGGAGGAGCCTGGTGGGCTGCAGCCCATGGGGTCGCTAAGAGTCGGACATGACTGAGCGACTTCACTTTCACTTTTCACTTTCATGCATTGGAGAAGGATATGGCAGCCCACTCCAGTGTTCTTGCCTGGAGAATCCCAGGACGGGGGAGCCTAGTGGGCTGCCGTCTATGGGGTCGCACAGAGCCGGACACGACTGAAGCAACTTAGTAGTAGTAGTAGTCTTAATCCATAAACATGGTATTTTCTTTCATTTATTTAAGCCTTCTTCCATCTTCCCTGGTGGCTCAGAGGTTAAAGCATCTGCCTCCAATGCAGGAGACCCGGGTTTGATCCCTGGATTGGGAAGATACCCTGGAGAAGGAGATGGCAATCCACTCCAGTATTCTTGCCTGGAGAATCCCATGGACAGAGAAGCATAGTAGGTTACAGTCCATGGGGTCGCAAAGAGTTGGACATGACTGAGCGACTTCACCTTCATCTTCCTTCATCTCGATCAGTAATATTTAATAGTTTTCTAAATAAAGTTCTGATACATTTTGAGTTTCTTTTTTAACACAAATAATTTGATAAGAATGTCATTGTAGGGCATCAAAAGGAATTCAAAATTTTATTTTTCCAAATGTTTGTTGCTGGTATATAGAACTATAATTGATTTTTGAATGTTGACTATATATTCAGCAATCTTACTAAACTCACAAATTCATATATTTAATTTATATTTTTGTTTGTTTTATCATGTGATTTGTGAATAATAAAGATTTTTAATTATTTTAAAATCAAGCCTAATATATTTTATTAGTTTTGAAAATGTTTCATCATTATCCCTTCAAATATTGTTCTGCTCCAGTTTTTCTTTCTTATTTTTGGCCTCCAATTTCCCATATTAAACTTTCTCTATGTATTCTCTGTGTCTCTGTGCTTCATACTATCTCATCTCTATTTGCCATAAATTTTGTTACTCCATGCTCTATTCTGAACATTTCCTTCTGTTTTATCTGGCTCTTCACTAATCCTCTCTTCTGTGGCATCAAATATGTTTTGTTAAATCCATCCTAATTTAGGTAATTTAAAATTTCAATTCTAATATTTTTCTTTGGATCTTTTCCAAAACTTTTATTTCCTTTTTTCATAGTGTCCAGTTCTCTACATTGTCCTTCACCTTCTCTCTGAGTTTTAGATTATCTATCTTCACTTAAATATTAGTCTAGTAGATAAACTAAATTTCAAAAATGTTTTGCCCAGCTTTTCAAGTAATCTTTGTTGACAAAGTTGCTCTGAGTTATTACCCAGCCATCCATTACTGGAATCAGAGTCAAGCATCACTGGATTTTTTTATTTTTCACAGCTGCCTCCTTTTAGACACAATGCTTGCCATTCTTGACCTTTCATATGGCTAAGCAGATATGGTACATGTCCATTAAGCAGTTACAGAACAATAAAAGGTAATTAGTGTTTAAATACAAATGTGAATGATATAGACATTAAGTGGTTTTGAAGCCAAGGGAAGGCAAAACATTCTGTAATAGAATTGTATAGCAGAGAAGATATAAAGACTATTAAAATTGTACAGGAGGGAAGAGGACATCTGAGTGAAAATGTCAAAATGGGAGTAAACATAAAGGTAAAAACAATAAGAAAAATGAGTGTAGCCACCTCCTGAATTGGGAGGGTCTTCACCCTCTCGGAGGATCATTCAAAGATTCTTTTCATGTCTGGGGGGCATATAAGTATGATTTGAAGTTGAAAAATATATATTAATGAAAAAATTAAAGTTAATCTGAAGAGACAGGGGCTTTATTTGAGAACAACTATGTCAATTAATGGTTCAGAACTTTGATGAGAAGTTCTGAAACACTGATTGACATAGCAAACTAATTGCAGAAGTCTTCCTGAAAGTGGTTGAAGGATTTGAGATGAAAAAATAGAAAAAAATTAAGCAAGAAAGATTTTGCTTGTTATCACAGAGCCCCACGTCTAAGGGAAGACCATATCCAATGGTGATAGCAAGAAAACAATGGGGAATATAAGAAAATACATATCCATGCAAAAACTTGTATGTGAGTTTTCATAGAAACACTATTTATAATAGCCAAAAGTAAAAACAACCCTAATGTCTATCACCCATTAAATGGATAACCAAAATGTAGTGTGTGCATATAATGAAATCCTATTCCTAACTCACTCCAGTTCTTTCACTGTTGAAGGAAGAATAAGAAGGATCCTAAATGTGTGCTATTTCTCATCAATACCTCAAAAAGAGTAGAGATTTTGATCCAGAAGTCATTAAAATTTGCAAATTAAAAAAAAAAATGTATCATTAGCTGCACCCAGAAGGTCATAGAGCATTTCACAAATCTGCTTGGGTAGAACCAAGTATACACAAATTATTAATAAAAAATAGAGGACTAAGAATGAAAACTTCAAAAGACCCACATTTAACCATCTTTCAAATTAGTTTAAATTAAAAAAAAAAAAAAAAGAAACCTCTTGGTTCAAGTAAGATTGTGAACTTCAGGCATAGCCAGATCAAGGAAGTTAAATGAGGTCAAGGTTCAGTCTCTTTCAGTATTTCTGGACTCTGCTTTCCTCCTTTTTAACTTCATTCTTAGTTAGGCTCTTTATGCATATTGTTCTCCAGTTGTTCTAGGTTTCATTTTTCAATAAAAGAAGGTTTTCTCTCCCAAAACTTCTAGTAAAGGGGCCGAGAAGCACTTTCATGGTCATTTGGGGATTAATCTGAGATGATCTTAAACAAATCCTTGAATCAATCACTAAGACCATGCTCTGATTGGCAGGTCTGGGTTGCATGCCTGCTCCTAAAGGTCAATGGTACAGTCAATCACACATGAACCACATGCAGAGAGGAAGAGAGTTGCTAGACTTAGCAAATAAAAATTCAAGATGCTCAGTTAAGTTTGAATTGCAGATAAATAACGAATATTGTGTCAGTATAAGTATGTCTTATACAACGTTGGGGACAGGGGCTTCCCTGGTGGAGAAATCCACCTGCAATGTGGGAGACCTGGGTTCGATTGCTGGATAGGGAAGATCCCCTGGAGGAGGGTATGGCAACCCACTCCAGTATTCTTGCCTGGAGAATCCCATGGTGGGGGAGACTGGCTGGCTACAGAGAGCTGGATATGACTGAGCAACTAAGCACAACACACAATGTTGGGGACATATTTACATTAACATATTATTCACTGTTTCTCTGAAATTCAGATTTAACCAGGAGTTCTATATTTATCTGACAATTCCAAAGAGGATGCTTCGATAAAGGAAAAAAATGGAATGCCATTATAGAATGGGAAATAGGTGCTCAGCAGGCAAAAATGCAAATATCTGTGAAGAATAAGCTAAAGAAGAAGCCAGTAAAAAACCAGCATCTCTTTTTATCCTTCTGAAACTCTATCACCCAGGGTATTGAAAAATCTCTTCAGTATAGCCAGGGGATAAACAAAGATCATGCTGACAACATGCCAAATTTGCAATCCTATTATTTAAAGCACTTGGAGAAAGTATAAGTTATTCCAAAATTTGTCAAAATGATTTATTCACCTATAGAGTCACTTTCTTTTTCCCTGAATGTTAAAGGGTTTTGTTTCCATAAACCCGAAGGTTCCATGAGGTTTTAATGAAACTAAGCATATTAATCCCCAAATGCCCATTTAACAAAAGAAATAATTCACAGAAGTACAAAGAATCACAAGTACGTATAAGCAAATGTCACCACTCAAAGCTCATTCAGGCAGAAACTAGAGGAGAATTTGACCATTATGATCTCTTGAATCCATATCTGAACCCTGATCTACAGAACATAAAATGTTATTTTGGCCATTTATATAATTAAATCCCAGATCAGCATGATTGGAAAAATCAAGATTTGTGAGTTTGTAACTGTAAGATACTTGCATAAAGTGTTCCATAACAAAAACATTGTGCAGAGGGACAAAATATTCCAAGCGAAATAAGCTAAAAGATAAATAAATGCGATATGTGTGCAGACATAAAAATTCATATAGAGAAATACTTATTCTTTTTAATTCCTATAGGAATATAAGTATGATTTTTAAGGAGACGTGATTGTACAAGTCACAGATCTTCCATTTATCTGATTAAAAATATTTTAACCAGGCTTCAGATCCCTCTCTCCGCCACTCTGGACCTTCCTCCAGCGTCTGCCTACACCTATCCACGCTCAGTGCCTCTCAGGAATCAACAGGACAGCTGAGGCAGATGCCTCACGTCACGCCAGCACATCTAGTTTCCATCCCTATTTGTGGCTGCCAGTTTTCCGTGGATCATTCTCTCCCTCTTCTCCTCCTCTTTTTCTTTCTGCCTTCTCACACCTGTGTTTATGAAACAACCTTAAGATCTTTTTATAAAAGCAAAGCATAGCAGCTGAGGGTTGTTTGTTTCACATACCTTCTGGCGAGTGCTGCTCTACAAATGTCCAATTTGCACTTCCATCCTGCCAATCTACTGGGAATTTTCTGCTATTTGTTGCCTTATTTGTGGACATGTCTTTGCTGTTTGGGGGTGTCTATATGGGGGTGGGGTTGATGGGAAGCAATGTGCTCTTTGGTTTCTGGGTTTAGCTATTATCATTTGTGATAGAGAGACAATGTTTAGTGGTTCAATGGAACCATACCAGTCTTCCTAACAAGAGAGTAGATTGGTACTTACTAGAAACAGTGGTTTGCTATAAGGAAACAACCAACATCCTATTTGCATCTGTGCATATCAACAATGCAATTAGGGCAAACTTCTTAGAGAATTAGATTGAGATGGTAATTAACGAGTTGTGCCATGCATTTTAATGTGATCATAGAGAAGTAAATTATTTAATACTGCCATATTCTCGCACTTTAGAATAAAATGCCCTGGGACTTTTAAATGAAAATTCCTCAAAATTGCACTGGTACTAGGAAACTGGTCAAAGCAGAAACTATTTGCTTAAAGACACAGTAGCTCCAAAGGCTCACTGCAGTAAACCTCTACAACAGAGGCGCTGCTTACAGCGCTTGAACGTGGGGTACGTGATGAGATAAACTGAAGTTTAGGCCCCTAAAGCTAAAGAAATTAGGCAAAAGTACTTTCACATCCTAAGTAGAAGTAGCGTGCAGCTCTATCTTATTTTCACTAAAAAGTTATCAGAACTCATTAAATAATCAGCATCCCTCATTCCCATTACTCGCTTCTATTTAGAAAGGGAATGAAAATGCCTCAAGTTTGAGTATTATGGACCCAATAGCTGTGACATTCGGAGAAGGAAACGGCAACCCATTCCAGTTTTCTTGCCTGAAGAATCCCGTGGACAGAGAAGCCTGGTGGGCTGAAGCGACTTAGCAGCAGCAGCTGTGACATCTCTCCTTTATCCCACCCAAAGAAGAAAGGGTTAAGAGAATTGCCTTATGAAGGTCTATGTAAGGACAGATGGGAAACTGCTTGCCTGGTTGGACCTTGGACCTTATAGTAGCCTCCATGAGCTAGTAAGCGACCTGTGTCCCTGGAGCTTGTGTTCCGCCTGGTAAGTTCATAAGGCCTGAGACTGCCCTAAACTACACGTGAAAGCAGGGGCTGAATTGGGAGAATGCCCTGTGCCAGTTGGCTTGGTGGAGTGTGTTTGTCATGTTGGCTTACGCCCTCATGACTGGAACCTGAGCAAAGGGAAGCCAGTAGAGATTAGCACATATCAGCAGGGAGAGGTTGAGAAACAGGGCATTGCCACAGCTAGCCAAAGAGTGTATCACTCACATCAGGAAATTACACAATGATTAGGTCCTAGTGGGTTTAAAAGATATCCAGGATTTGTTTTAACCAGGTATGCTAAGACACAAAGACACAGAAATGATTGCTATGAAGAAAGAAGTTTATTATATGCACAGATTCCTAGAAACATGAAGTGTGACAAGCCACGCAAAGGGGCCACTTGGGGAAGCACCAGGGTTAGTCAAGGGCAGAGGGAACAAAGAGAAAATGTCAGCAGAGCCTTTATTATGCTCTCCACAGGAAGGAGTATATGAAGGTGGGTAGGCAGGCTTAGGGTAGACTAGTTTGAATAACTGCAGCAGGCTCTGGCAAGGCAAATGGTAACAGAGTTTTGTCAAGAGAACTGGTCATAGGAAACAATCTTTTCTAACAACCCAAGAGACAGTTGTACACAAGGACATCACCAGATGGCCAATACTGAAATCAGACATTGCATTCTTTGCAGCCAAAGATGAAGGAGTTCCATAGAGTCAGTAAAAATAAAACTTGAAGCAGACTGTGGCTCAAATCATGAGCTCCTTATTGCAAAATTCCGGCTTAAATTGAAGAAGGTAGAGAAAACTAATAGGCCATTCAGGTACAATCTAAATCAAATCCTTTATGATTATACAGTGGAAGTGACAAAGAGATTCAAGGCATTAGATCTGATAGAGTGCCTGAAGAACTATGGACAGAGGTTCATGACATTGTACAGGAGGTAGTAACCAAAACTACTCCAAAGAAAAAGAAATGCAAGAAGGCAAAGAGGTTGTCTGAGGAGGCCTTACAAATAGCTGAGGATGGAAGAGAAGCATAAGGCAAAGGGGAAAATGGAAGATATATCCAACTGAATGCAGAGTTCCAGAGAATAGCTGAGAGAGATAGGAAGGGCTTCTTAAATGAGCAATGCAAAGAAATAGAGGAAAACAATAGAATGGGAAAGAGCAGAGAATTCTTCAAGAAAATTAAAGATATCAAGAGAATATTTCATGGAAGGACAGGCATGATAAGGGCACAAAGAAATGGTAAGGACTTAACAGAAGCAGAAGAGAATAAGAAGAGGTGGTAAGAATACACAGAAGAACTATATAAAAGGTCTTAACAACCCAGATATCCATGATGATGTAGTCACTCACCTAGAACCAGACATCTGGAGTGTGAAGTCAAGTGGGCCTTAGAAAGCATTACTATGAACAAAGCTAGTGGAAGTGATGGAATCCCAACTGAACTCTTTAAAATCCTAAAAGATGATGCTATTAAATGTTGGAAAACTCAGCAGTGACCACAGGAATGGAAAATGTCAGTTTTCATTCTAATCCCCAAAAGGACAATGCCAAAGACTGTTCAAAATACCATACTAATTTCACATGCTAACCAGGTTATGCTCCAAATCCTTCAAGCTAAGCTTTAGCAGTATGTGTACTGAGAACTTCAAGATATACAAGCTGGGTTTTGAAGCACCTGAGGAACCAAAGAGGCAGAGTAACCAGAGAAAATTGCCAACACCTGCTGAATCTTACAGAAAGCAAGAGAATTTCAGAAAAACATCTACTTCTGTGTCATTGACTATGCTAAAGTCTGAGTCTGTGGATTACAACTATGGAAAATTCTTAAAGAGATGGGAATACCAGACCACCTTACCTGTCTCCCTAGAAACCTATTTGTGGGTTAAGAAGCAACAATGAGAAGTGGTCATGAAACAATGACTGGTTCCAAATTGGGAAAGGAGTACAACAAGGCTTGTATATTGTCACCCTGCTTATTTAACTTATATGCAGAGTACATCATGCAAAATGCCAGCTATATGAAGCACAAGCTGGAATCAAGACAGCCACGAGAAATATCAGCAACCTCAGATATGCAGATGACACCACTCTAATGGCAGAAAGTAAACAGGAACTAAAGAGCCTCTTCATGAGAGTAAAAGAGGACGTGAGAGCTGGACCATAAAGAAGGCATGTTTACTACAATTACAGCAAAGCCTGGCACATGGTTAGATCTCAATATATATATATCACCATCAGCATCATCATTATTATTAGAGGGAAGACTCGTGTTAATTCAATAACTCATGCTAACCCAATAAGACATGAATGTAAAATCCCACACTGAGATAAAAAGAATGGATACCAACTCGTGATAGCATGTAGCAAAGGAACCTGACTGAGTCAGAGAGAAGGCAGAGGAAAGAGGCAGTGGTTTTATCAAAGAAAGCTTGCTTGAGTAAGTAACGCTTAAGCTGAGCTGAGAGAAGTGATATGTCATTCAGCAGCATTTTGCTTGTGAGCAGATTCAGCAAACAGGTTTAAATAAAAGTCATTGATTGATTCAAGGAGTTGAGAAATCTAAGCAAGGCCAGGCTTCAAGCAGGGTTGGTTGAGTCCAGTGAATTTGTCTGCCATCTGATTCTGTTATCTTCTGTGTCAGCTTCATTTTTCCAGAAGATTCCAGAATTCTCAGAAAGATCAAAAACAGCTCCATATTCACCTTCAACCATGTCTGCTACCTGAACAAGAGAAGGCTTCTCACTGCCAATGATTGCAGCATCAGTCTCAGGAATAAGTCCTGTGCCCTTCCCCAAGTGAATTGCTGAGACCAGAAAAAGCGAATGCCATGTGGCCAGGTCTGAGCCCTGTTGTCTTCTACCTGAAGCAAGGACTGTCCAAGGAGGAGAGAGAGCTCTCCTAGAAGAAACAAGAGCAACTGTTACTGAAGAAAGATACGGGTTCTAGGTAAGCAAAAGCAACCGCTGTACTACAAACAACCACGTCTGTATCTTTGAAAGATCACCTCATTCAAAGGGTGCAACGCATGCAGAATAGCAAAACCCGTGTCCAGGCTTCATTATCCTCGACTTTTTGTCTGTCTCTGCCTTCAGCGCCTTCAGTGTAGTTTCTTTTGATGGTTGTGATCTGTGGATGGTAGCAGAAAAAGAAGTACCAAATCTGGCCATATTCAAACACACCTGAGCAAGAGCGGCCTTTGTAATTTAAACACATCCTGTGTCCCCAAGACAGAGTCAAGTGGTGAGGAGAAGCCCTTCCTCTCATAAAACCTGTTCAACTACACGACTTTATTTCAGAGGGGAAAATGTCTATGGGATGCTGATTAAGTTCAGAAATCAGTTCAAACTAGCTTTTAAAAAAGTAAAAGAGGAACTAATGAATTCTATAATTAAAGAAAATTCCTCTCAGATGCCCATAAATTGCTGACTTCACTTGCTAGTGTTATGAGGTTTTATCTTAATTGTGCCATCATGAATTTTTAAATTGAGAGCTGAAGGAGACGCTTTCCAGGGACTGATACTATTTTATCCTGGCTGATGGCACAAGATACACTACAGAATTAATCAACTCTTTGTGACCAGTTGTATGCGGTGGTTGTTGGAGGAAAGCTTGCTTCTGGTCTGGCACAGTGCAGGCAGGACTTCTACCTGGCCTGGGTTGATGGGTTGGCAGAAGGAAAGTTAATCTTTGGGTCACGACGAAGGTGGATTTAGCCCTTGGATCCCCCTCCTGCCTTAAAATCCTATCCCCATTTTTCCATATTAAAAGAATTTATAAAATAATGGCCAATAAATTCAGCCTATGGATAAATTGATTAACCTGCATTGTGCATGGCACACTGCCTCCAGTTTACTACTTATCTGATGAGAAGAGAGAAAGGATAAAACAAATTACTATTTTAAATTAAATTAAATAAACAAGGAGACCATTAGATTGAGGTAGCTCTAATTTCTTGGCAACCTAAGTTTGCAAACCAAAACTCAAGTCAGAGTCAACACCTATAAAAGCACTCATATTAAAAAAAAAAGAAGAGAGAAAAACAACCCTAAATAAGAAACAGTCAATCACACATTGCCACTTAAGCTTTCCCAGATTAGACAACTGCTTAAGTGACAGCCTATGAAATGATGTCCCTGCTTTGTTGGGTTCACAGGCTGCTCTCTAAAACTCTTTCTCTTAGCGTCTGTGGATAGAGTGCTCTTGAGCACTTTGTTTTGGCACTGCCCAATTTGAATCCATCTTTGTTCAAATAAACTCTTGAAAAATTCAGTGCACCTTTAGTATATCTTTTAGCACTTGCAGTTATCAAGTTATTGTGCAAAAAAATTTTTAAAGGCAGATTCTATAAAATTTCTGCAAGTCATAGCAATTGCCAATTCTTCCTGAAGGATTCCAAGCAAATGAGTCCATTTAAAACAGAAAGAACTTGTCAGAAAGTAGATGGTGTGAAGTCTTCTAAACCCAAGGGAACTGGTTAAGAGAGGACATCAACCTAGACGGGTGGGGTGGGGAGGAAGATAGGAAGGAGGTTCAAAAGGGAGGCTGATTCACGTTGAGGTTTGACAGAAAACAAAATTCTGTAAAGCTATTATTCTTCGATTTAAAAATAAATAAATAAATATATAAAAATAAATACATAAATAAATAAATATATATATATATATTTTATAAAAGAGAGGGCATCAAACACCAAACGTCTCTGCCGTGTTTCGTCAAATTCAGAGTGATGCCATTTGACAATAATAGAGGGGCTCCAGGTAGGTAAATGAAACAGGAGATGTGGGATCCAAATGTCAGATTTGCATGAGGAGCAATGTGGGAACAACTTGTAAATCTCTTTATGCAGTTGCATATTGTTCTACATCTCTGTTCTACCCAGCTAGTAAAAGGAAACTGTACTCTCTCCATCCTCACAGAGGGGAAAAGGCAGTGATAGCCTGCAGCCCCTTTTTTGCTTATAACGTTATAATGCAGACTAAAGAGGCACATTAACCCTGAGTATCAATACTAACCATATGTTGGGCTTGGACCAAAAGGACTCTCTCAGCAGTCACCAACAAATTTAGGGTGAATCATTATATCTATTCCACAAAGCAAAGACTCAAAAAGTCTTGAGTTTTTGAGCAAAAACTGAGATGTAACAAATTACATCACTAATTTGCTCTAAATAACAGAATAAATAGCAAGCATGAAGGAAAGGGGTATTGTATATGAAAGGAAGGAAAGGGGTATTATATATGAAAGGAAGGAAAGGAAAATGAAACAAAAGGTAGAAAAAAGGAAAACAGAACCAAGGACCTTCAGAATAAACATTATTCAAAGTATTATTATGATAGATTTCACTCAGAAACTCAGTGATCTAGAAATTCAATGATACAGTGATTTATTGATGATTTTTAATTAATTTGTTGATTAATATTTTTGGCATTAGGTCTACATCATTCGACCTTAAAGATGAATAGACAAAATAATACAAATGTCACCTGGCACTGTAGTCATTGCTGTGCAGAGTGGCTCGAGCTGGTCCCACGGCTACAGTCAGGGCCTGTTCCCTGACATAATCCTTTCAGACCTCATTTTGCTTATCAATAGCAATACCCATGCTTCTTAAATATCAAATATTCACTATATCCAAAAAGCAAATATCTGATCTAAAACTTAATGCAGATAATAACTGAATCAGATATCCCTGGAAAGCAATTATTTTTAAACAGCCATAGCTATTTTTATTACACGGACATTTAGGTTCTCTCTTTCCACGTTTAGCTTCTAAAGAGAGATGTTAAGATCAAAAGAAAAATGTAGCATGGGTTTCCTGACAGCTTAAAAGATATTTTAACAATTCAGGTTATGAAGTGAGAACAGAATCACTGTAGGAGCTTAGTCTTACCAGAAGTTATCTAGAGATGCCACTGCTATTGTTTTTAATAATAGAAAAGAGAACTTGGGATTTTTTTCTCCGACTTTTCTTTTTCCCTTTGTCGTGGGAAAATGGTTTTATAAGCTGCAAATATCTGAAATGTACTTAAACATCGCTGGAACATGTACTAGTCAGAAAACTTCACCATGTATCAGGTGTCTTCCATCTGTAAAATCAGTTCAGCAGTGTTGTGTGACCTGGAATCCTAGTGAATAACTTCTTGTACTATTCCAAGAAATGGCTGAAAAACTGTACAGATTAGATCACATATCTAATTCTTATGACAAAACTCCAAAACAAGCTTTTAATTCCTGAAACCCTTCTGTGAATCACCCTCCTTCTGCCCCTTATCATTTACTGACCCACTCTCTCTATCTCATTTCCTGTCCTTCTTTCCTTTATTCACACATCATTTCTTACCACTGACTTTCTCTCTCAATGTACTTTCTGTATTTCTGCTCTTTCTTTTCCTTCCCCCTTTAATTTGATCTGCCACTATTCATCCTGCACTCAAATGAGCAGACCTTTACATATAGCGTCCTTCCTGTGTGTGCTCAGATGCTCAGCTGTGTCCCACTCTGTAGGCCACCAAGCTCCTCTGTCCATAGGATTCTCCCAGCAAGAATACTGGAATGGGTTGCCATTTCCTCCTCCAGGGGATCTTCCTGACCCAGGGATCAAACCCGAATCTCTTATGTCTCCTACGTTAGCAGCCAGATCCTTTACACTAGCACCACCACATACATGCATAACATATAATGTATCTATGTTTAAAATACTGATTTTATTTATGAAATAAGCATCCTAGTCCTGACTAGATGAATTTCAAATATTCCATTCTCTACTAAAAAAAAAAAAAAGACTTCAGTATCAACTACATTGAGAGAAAGGGGCAGTCTGTGTGTGTGTGTGTGTGTGTGTGTGTGTGTGTGTGTGTGTGTGTGAAAGAACCTAATGACTTTTTCCCATTGGATTATTTTTTCCTAACGGTAGATGATGGTAATACAGGTCGGGGGAAGAGAAGAGGAGAGAGAGAGATTAAATTCAGCAGAGAATCATGCCCATTTTATACCAGTATTTAAAAAATATAAGCTAAATTTTCACAGATCTGGGGACTGCCCAGTTTTCCAGTCACCCATTAAGTACTGTGTTGTTACTGATGATGACCTGATTTATATTTTCACTCCATTTGAAATTTTTCACTTTTTCTTTTGATTCTTTATGCTTAAATATTGAGTATCTGAATTGCACCATGATTCAAATTATGCCATAAGCCACTATGTATTAAAATGACATACATAGTAATGTATGTAATTTAACAGAGTAGCTATTTAATACATGCATTGAGATTTAATGCATTAAGGTTAATTTTTGCATGTAATGAACTTTATGCATTAAGGTTACTTTTTCAAAGTATGGCAAATTTTTAATTTATGTTTTAATACTGAAGCAGTTGTATTATGACTAATGAGATTGTGCGTTTGATGTGCTATTAAATAATTACCAAAATATGTGTTTTGCTTTTTAGTACAAAGGAATTATATATATACATCTATGTATATATATGTTTCTACTTTTAAAACCTGAATATAACAGAAGGCTATATTACTTTTAGGGGCTTCCCAGGTTGTGCTAGTGGTAAAGAACCCACCTGCCAATGCAAGAGACGTAAGAGATGCGGGTTCAATCGCTGGGTCAGGAAGATCCCCTGAAGGAGGGTATGGCAACCCACTCCAGTATTTCTGCCTGGAGAATCCCATGGACAGAGGACCTGGTGAGCTACGGTCCATACAGTCACAAAGAGTAGGACATGACTGAAATAACTTAGTATGCACATATAACTTTTAGTAAAAACTAATCTCCAATATTTTACAATAGTATTTCTTTTATGCTTATATGTAGTTTACATAGATATGACTGATAGAGTTTTTAATTCTCAACAAATCATTAAAATTACATACGATAAACATTTTGACACCTATCTTAATCCTATTACGGCAAAACACAATTTGAGATATGCAACTGAAATTATTATTTTTTCCTCCCTATAGTTCATGTTACTTCATGAAGGAAATCAAATTGTCAGTTAATTCAGATGCATAAGATTTGCTAAAAGTCACCCCCCACTTTTGGCGGTGCATTTCTGAGTGTGGCTCGCGTTTTGGAAAGTTGGGTTCATTTCCGTTTCCTCCTCACAATGCGCAGATCGTGGGGTCCAGGTTTCACAGCGCGCCAGCTCTGTTTGCGCCACCTTCCGCTGTCAGGGGTGCGCCTTCTTGCTGCGGGTCTCAGTCCGAGGGCGGTCTCCCCTCCCAGCAGGTCCTCACTGCCCTGCTGGCCTCCTGTGAGCGGGTCTGGCGGCCGGCTTCATCTCCTGACTTACTTTGTACTCTCCTCCCTTCTATACCTCTTTCATCATGCCTCCTTCCACTACCAACAAAAATGCTACCCAAACACCTCTTCTTTCACTACAGATGGGTCCATGGCCGACACCAGCCTCCCTCAGTCCCCTGCCAGACTGTCTATCATGTCAAACTACAGAAGTGAACGCAAATTGGGAACTTAAGCTGTGGCAGTGAGTAAGGTGCTTCATAAAGCTAGAAGGTAGATTCATTTGTTATCCTTGTTTTATAAATCATGACATTAAATCTTAGAAGAGCATATGGTTAGTAAGCTGTGGAGCTAGGATTCAACCCCAGAAGCAAGATTAACTTTGCTCTATTAGATTCTTTTCCTAACTGAACTAAACATATAGCTTCTTATTAAAAATGATACTGGTAATACAAATAATTGGAGTAGAGCTATGGTTGTGAAAAGTCTTTGAGGACTATAACATATTCTACCAATGTCAGATATGAGAAAATAATTTATAACATTCTACCCCTTTTACATCACCTCATTTAACTACTTTCAGAAAATTATACAGATTATTCTAATAATCTGACTAATTGAATATGTTCCATATAAACCACACATGGGCTCACAGTTTTAAAGAGTTAGAAAAACAAGTTTATTCCATTTCAAGACAACTTTAATATGATAGATTCTTTCTTTGGCAGAGGAAGAAGACATCACAGGAACTTAGGGTCATGAGCTTGGGTTCTGCTTAAGTATATTATTGTACAATAAGCATGCATTAATCAAGCAACACCCATAATCAACATGAAAGAATAAAAACAGCTCTTAATATTAAAGCATTACTATTGATTTCTATAAACACCAAATAATATCCCTTCTAGGCCCATTACACAGGTAATAATAACCATTCACTTAATTAACACTGACTCACAGAGAAAAATTCAATCTGAGTACTTATAACATCCACATTAATATCAAGAAGCTTCATTAGAATTAATACCACAGTAAATATAAAATGAATTAGTAATGACTACACCATTATTTTAAAGCATTCCTATTTGGACTCCTGTATTTACTTTAATCATCATCACTCTAAATAGCAATTAACAAAAGCTGGGCTGGGCCTATTTGTGTAGAAATAAAAAGGCGTATAACTGCTACCCAGTGCAAGTCTTCTTGTACATTTTATTTGCACTCATGCATCAACACACTGAAGCGTATGGGAGGTTACTTCACATATTCTATACAGCATTGGGGAGAAAAATAAAACCATTCTACAATCAGGTTTCCTCACTGGTTTCAAATGGTCATTCTTTCTCAACAGCCACTTTTGATTCAAGATGTTGACAGAGTGCTCAGCACACAGTAGGCATAAATATTTGTTAATCATCCCTTCACCCATGTGATATATAAAAAGAGTCCAAAATGCAGTACTTGGGTGCAGTCTTAAAAATGATAGAATGCTCTCAGCTCATTTCCAAGGCAAACCACTGAATATCGCGGTAAACCTCTCTATGCTCCAGTCACTCATGCAAAGAAGCTGAAGTCAATTGCTTCTATGAAGGCCTACAACACCTTCTGGAACTAATACCAAAAAAGACATTCTTTTCATCATAGAGGATTGGAATGCAAAAGTAGGAGATCAAAGAGATGCTTGAAATAACAGGCAAGTTTGGCCTTGGAGGGGCTTCCCTTGTGGCTCAGCTGGTAAAGAATCCACCTGCAGTGCAGGGACCCTGGTTCAATTCCTGGGCTGGGAAGATCCCCTGGAGAAGGGAAAGGTTACCCACTCCAGTATTCTTGGGCTTCCCTGGTGGCTCAGATGGTAAAGAATTCTCCAGCAGTGTGGGAGACCTGGGTTCAATCTCTGGGTTGGGAAGATCTCCTGGAGAAGGGAAAGGTTACCCACTCTAGTATTCTGGCCTGGAGAATTCCATGAACAGAGGAACCTGGCTGGCTATAGTCCATGGGGCCGCAAAGAGTCAGACACGACTGAGTGACTTTGACTTCACTTCACTTGGCCTTGGTGTACAAAATGAAGCATGACTACAGCTAACAGAGTTTTGTCAAGAGAACACACTGCTCATAACACTCTTTACCAACAACCCAAGAGACAACTGTACACATGGACATCATAGGTGATCAATAACGAAATGAGATTATGTTCATCGCAGCCAAAGATGAAGAAGCTCTATATAGTCAACAAAAACAAGACTGGGAGCTGACTGTGACTCAGATTATGAGCTCCTTACTGCAAAATTCAGGCTTAAATCAAAGAAAGTAGGGAAAAGCTCTAAGCCATTCGGGTATTGGTGTTGTTATTGTTTAGCCACGAGGTTATGACTGACACTTTGTGACCCCCTGGACTGCAGCACACCAGGCTCCCCTGTCCTTCACTGTCTCCTGGATTTTGCTCATATTCATGTTCTTTGAGTCAGTGGTGCTATCTCACCCATCTTATCTTCTGCCACCTCCTTCTCCTTTTACCTTCAATCTTTCCCAGCATCAAGGTCTTTTCCAGTGAACTGGCTCTTTACAACAAGTAGCCTAAAATATTGGAGCTTCAGCATCAGCAACAATCCTTTCAAAGAATATTCAGGGTTGATTTCCTTAAGGATTGATTTGTTTGATCTTCTTGCAGTCCAAGGAATTCCCAAGAGTCTTCTCTAGCACCACAGTTCAAAAGCATCAATTCTTCGGTGCTCAGCCTTCTTTATGGTCCAGTTCTCACATCCATACATGACAACTGGGAAACCATGTCTTTGACTATACAGACCTTTGTCAGCAAAGTGATGTCTCTGTTTTTTAATATGCTGTCTAGGTTTGTCATAGCTTTCCTTCCAAGGTACAAGCATCTTTTAATTTCATGGCTGCAGTCACCATCTGCAGTGATTTTAGAGCCCAAGTAAACAAAACCCGTCACTGCTTCTATTTTTTTTCCCTACTATTTATGAAGTGATGAGGCCAGATTCCATGATCTTAGTTTTTCAAATGTTGAGTTTTAAGCCAGCTTTTTCAGTCTGATGAGAAATTCTTTAGTTCCTCTTTCCTTTCTGCCATTAGAGTGATAGCATCTGCATATCTGAGGTTGTTGATATTCTCCTGGCAATCTTGATTCCAGCTTGGGATTTATCCAGCCTGGCATTTCTCATGATGTACTTTGCATATAAGTTAAATAAGCAGAGTGACAATATACAGTCTTGTCATACTCTTTTCCCAATTTTGAATCAGTCAGATGCTGCATGTCCAGTTCTAACTGTTGCTTTTGATCTGCAAACAAGTTTCTTAGGAGATAGGTAGGAGTGGTCTGGTATTCCCATCTCTAAGACTTTTCCATAATTTGTTGTGATCTATATAGTCAAAGGCTTTAGCCTAGTCAAGGAAGCAGATGCAGATGTTTTTCTGGAACTTCCTTGCTTTCTCCATGATCCAATGAATGTTGGCAGTTGGATCTTTGGTTCCTCTGCCTCTTCAAAACCCAGCTTGTCTATTTAGAAGTTCTCGGTTCGCATACTATTGAAGTCTACCTTGAAGGATTTGGAGCATAACCTTGCTAATATGGAAATGAGTGCATTTGCCTGCTAGTTTGAGCATTCTTTGACATTGCCCTTTTTTGAGATTGAAAAACTGACCTTTTCCAATCCTGTGGCCACTGTTGAGTTTTCCAACTGGCTGACATACTGAGTGCAACACTTTCACAGCATCATCTTTCAGGATTTGAAATAGCTCAACTGGAATTCCATCATCTCCTCTAGCTTTGTTCATAATAATGCGTCCTAAGGCCTACTTGACTTCACATTCCAGGATCTCTGGCATTACGTAAGTGACCACACCCTCATGGCTATTAGCATCATTAAATGCTTTTGTACAATTTTTCTGTGTATTCTTGCCACCACTTCTTAAACTCTTCTGCTTCTCTTAGGTCCTTATCACTTCTGTCCTTTATTGCCCATCCTTTCATGAAATGTTTCCTAACTGTCTCCAATTTTTGAAGAGCTTTCTAGTCTTTCCCATTCTACTTTTCCCTCTATTTCTTTGCATTTTTCATTTAAGAAGGCCTTCTTATATCTCTGGGCTGTTCTCTGGAACTCTGCATTCCAATTGGGTATGTCTTCCTTTTGCTCCCTGACTTTCACTTCTCTTCTTTCCTCAACTATTTGTAAAGCTTCCTCAGGCAACCTTTGCCTTCTTGCATTTCTTTTTGGAATGGTTTTGGTCACTGCCTCCTGAACAATATTATGAATCTCTGTCCACTGTTCTTCAAGTAATCTACCAGAGCTGATCCCTTGAATCTATTTATCACTGTATAATCATAAGGGATTTGATTCAGAATCACTGCAGGTAGTGACTGCAATCATGTGATTAAAGACACTTACTCCTTGGAAGGAAAGCTATGACAAAACTCGATATTGTATTAAAAAGCAAGGACATCATTTTGCAACTAAGGTCCATCTAATCAAAACTCTGGTTTTTCCAGTAGTCATGTACAGTTGTGGGAGTTGGACCATGAAAAAGAGTGAGCACTGAAGAATTGATGCTTTTGAAATTTGGTTCTAGGGAAGACTCTTGAGAGGCCCTTGGACTGCAAGAAGATCAAACCAGTCAATCCTAAAGGAAATCAGTCCTGAATATTCATTGGAAGGACTGTTGCTGATACCGTCTCTCCATACTTAGGCCACCTGATGCAAAGAGCAGACATTGGGAAAGACCCTGATGCTAGGAAGGATTGAAGGTGGGAGGAGAAAGGGGCAGCAGAGAATGAGATGGTTAGGTAGCATCACCCATTCAATGAACAGGAATTTGAGCAAACTCTGGGAGATAGTTGAGGACAGAGGAACCTGCTGTGTTTAGTCCATGGGGTTGCAAAGATTTGGACTTAACTTAGTGACTGAATAAGAACAAATGATATATAGTCCAGGAAGACTCTAGTTACACTTGGGTTTTTAATTTTAGTGTTGATCCCAAAGAGTCTGTCACCGACTAGCTATGTATATAGCTAAACTGGACAGATGTTATTTAGTTGGGATAATACAGGAAGGGGTATAAACTCCTCCCTGTCTCCCAGCTATCCCTACTTAATTGGAAAAAGGAATGTCATAAACTACTTTTCATTGAGAATGAGTCATTTGGGAAGAAAATTAAGGAAAGAAACTATGAAGACCTCTTTTCATTCTATTTCCATTCTAATTGGCTGAATCATGATTTTTCAGGATGTTAGGAACTTGTTTGCTTTAATCGGAGCACCTCTGATGGAAGAAGACAAAGAGGATAAGAAATGACACTAACAAAATTGTCCTTGCACGATGAATCTCCTTGCTAATGAAAAGTATCTCCACACTGGCTTTTGCAGAATCTTAAGTATTGATCATATTTGAATTGAAGAAAGCAGAATGGAATGGAAATAATTTAAGTTGCTGTTAATGCAAAACACTATCTGAATGGATAAAGAAGACATACATACATAATGGTATATTACTCATCCATAAGAAAGAATAAAATTCTGCCATTTGCAGCAACATGGATGGACGTAGAGAATATTACACTAAATGAAGTAAGTCAGAAAGAGAAAGAAAATTACCATATAATATCACTTATATGTGGAACCAGAAATATAATACAAATGAACCTATTTCGAAAACAGAAACAGACTCACTTACAGAGAACAAATTAGTGGTTACCAGTAGGGAAGAGCAAGATAAGGGTATAGGCTTAAGAAATACAAACGACTATGAGTAAAAACAGATAAGCAACAAGGATATATTGTATAGCACAGGAAAATACAGCCATTGTCTTGTAATACTTTGAGAGTGAAAGTGAGAGTCACTTAGTCATGTCTGACTCTTTGCAACCCAAAGGACTATACAGTCCATGGGATTCTCCAGGCCAGAATACTGAAGTGGGTAGCCTTTCCCTTCTCCAGGGAATCTTCCCAAACCAGGGATCGAACCCAGGTCTCTCACATTGCAGGTGGATTCCTTACCAACTGAGCTATCAGGAAGCCTTAATACTTTAATGGAATATAATCTGTAAAAATACTAATTACTGTGCTGTACAACTGAAACTAATATAATACTGTAAATCAGTTTTAGTTCAAAAAACTATTTGTTATGTGTATTCATTCTTAAGTACTGGATAGTCAGAAGTCTGTCATTTCACACACTGTTGACAATGCAATAAAGGGAAATTCCTCCAAAAGAACGTCACAGAGACCTTGGGACATGAGAAGGGAAGCTAATAGTATGTGTTTGATACATGGAAGAGGATGCGTCTACCTGGAAGTTTGGTTCTGTTTGGGGTTCACAGGCTACTTGATGGGTGCTATTGATTATCAAAGTTCTGCTCCACACTTACCATCTAAACCATCTGCCTTTGTTTTTAATTGCTTTAATTCTTTTTCTCTCCAATTGTGTGACCATTTGTCTGCCAGAAAAACTTGGAATTTGCTGACCATGGAGAGAGTAACTGTTTCAAGACCCTACAAGCTTTAAAAACCAGAGGCAGCAAAGAAGCAAGCTGCTGTTTATATAAAAGGTAAACATTAAATCCAGGTAGAGAAACAAAACACAATTTATTATCCTATTGATCTCTAAGAGACTAATGCCTTTCCCTTTCCTAAAGACATTTATTCAATATGCTTTGCATGCATGCACCACAGCAACAATCTGTAACCCACTTACGGAAGTGTCACCAGGATAGTCTTTAACACCGACATTGCGTGACTTGGAAACGTATCCTGGGTGAGGCTGCTCGTGCAGTTCACAGTATGGCATAAAACCACATCAGGCCCCTTCCACCTCTAGCTTGAGGCTGTTTTCTGCCTCTGAAAGAGAACAGAGATGGGATTCTGAGAAGTGAAGAAGAAAATCCAGTGTTCCTTCTTTTCCATATCTCCAGATCAGCGCTCTAATCTGACCTAGAACCTAGAATCCACCATTCCTTGCACACTCACTTTGTGCCAGGGACCTTACATAAACTTTTTTCTATATCTTCATAATGAATTACTAATGTACAAATTTCATTTGTAGATGAAATTCTATGTAAATGACTTAATATATTGTGTGTTACAATGAGAAAGCAACTTTTAAATGAGCGCCTCCACCATAAAGAAAGCTCCAGCTATTTAGTCATGAAGTTCCATAACTAAAGGAAGTTGACAAACTGAAGACTAAAGTTTAAAATATACAGGTGATGGTAAGATGAATACCTCCGTAAATATCAGAGCCACCTCTGTGGGAGGTTATTTGTAAGGACAGTTTATCCCAGGCCTGCATGTCAAGTGGATAAGCTCTTCTCAGCAGTCTGGTCAAAAGCATCTATTAAACACCAGGCTGAAATACAGAATCCTGTGCTAGGTACTGTTGAGGTTTTAAGACTTTATTTCTAATATATGAGAACGCAAGTCTTTCTCATTTTGGATCAAGCAATCGCCTCTTTTCAATTTTGCGTGCTAGCTTTTGAGAGCACTCTTGGAGATCATAAAAGTATCTGGGCACTCTGCCACCATGTACTTTGGACTGTAGCTTGGTGGAAAAGAGAGTGAGAACAAGGAGAGTGGGTAGAGGGAATCTAAATAGATGATGCTTCAATCTAAATAGACCAGGAAGGATGAGAATGTAACATGAAATCAAGGAAAGTGGAGGTTAATAATAATCATCATCACATCTAATCTTTGTCAGAGCTTGCAGTTTTCCAAGTGCAGTCCTAAGAGCTTTATGCACATTATCTAATTAAGTCCTCATGATAATCCTTTCATTTAGGAACTATTATTTTCCTCAAGTTGCCAATGAGAACGCTAAAGGTTGAAGGTTAGTGTCTAACTCAAACTAGTTAGTGGGTAGTGACATCTGGATTCTAATGCAGGATGTCTGACTCCAGTCATCCTTAATGCATCATGTGTCAGGAAACAAAAGGAGAGAAAAAAAAAAAAAAGAGAGAGAGAGAGAACCTGCAAGAACATAATGGAAAAGTATGAACCTGCACTCCTAATGCAAGTGGCATGATGCTGAGTAGGGCACCCGCATTCAGGACCAGCTTGAACAATAATATACATGCAAAAAAAGTAAGCAAATCACAGGAGTTCAGTTCCACGAATTTTCACAAAGTAAGCACACACCTATGTGACCTCACCCATGCAGTGTGTACAGCCTTTGTAACCAAGAAACAAACTTTTTGCCCCCTTCACCCCTCTCTCTCCAGTTACTAACTCCCTTAAAGGGTGATCATCTGACTCTGCAACTAGAGATTAGCTTTGCCCATAAAAAAGGAACCGCATACTATACATATATTTTCGTGACTGGCTTCTTTTTTTAAAAATGTTTTGTTTGAGAGATCTATTCATATGAGAGTGACTGGCAATAGTTTATTTGTTCTACTGATGCACAGGACCCACTGTGTAAGCATACTCTCGTTGGTTTATCCAGTACACAGCTCGTGGCTGCATTGTTTACTGTCTGTTGCGACTGCAGAGAAGTCTTACAGCAGGGAAAGGACAGTTTGATAGGAAACAAAGCAAGACTCCTAAATGGTTCCACCCTCAGTAGATGAAATTAAAATGAAATAATTGCACTCAAGCAGCAGCAGAAATCTTTCCTATCTAGACCTTGGCACTAAATGATAGAAAAAAAATAAATATAGTCCTTGACAATCTGCAAACACAAGTTGCTTTCTGTGTTTTAATGATTTAAATTCACATTATCTGCACAATTAGCTTCCTAGAGTCCCAGGCCTTTTAAATATAAGCTATAAATCCCCAAATAGATAAGTAAATAAATTCACATGGTGTACCTCTATCCAAAATCAAAGTATTCCCACAGATAAAATTCTAAGAAATATGATCTAGAAGTCCAGAAAGATAAAAACACTCAAGGGAATGAAGTTTTATAAGGGGGTCATCTGCAGACATCTAAAATTCCTTTCTGCTCTTAGCATTTAAGAATGGGAAATAGAGGTTACACACAGAAGCACATAACAATCGTGTTTTTAAAAAACCATTTAGATTTGCAAGATATACATAGAAAATTCTATAAATTAAACTTAAAAGCAGAAATTTAAAATTCAATGAGTAAGATTAAAAGAAGCCTGGGCAGAGGTGATGAAATAATTTAAAATACTGTAACAGAATATTTAACTCAACAAATTAGATTTAATGTAGCAAAACAGGGAGATGGAGAATATAAAATAGAGATTGAGAGATAAGAGGGTAGAAGTTCTAACACATCCTATTGATGCTCCAGGAATACCAGTATAGGTGGGCACCATCAAATCTGCCAAGGGTCTGAAGAGAACAAAAAGGCAGAGGAAGGATGAACTTTGCCCTCTGCTTGAGGCAGGACATGCATTTCTTGTCTGAGGATATTGGTGTCACTGCTTTGAACTCAGACAGGGATCTACATCTTTGTCCCTGGATCTTGGGCTTCCCAGGTGGCTCAGTAGTAAAGAATCCACCTGCTAATCAGGAGACTCAAGAGAGGTGGCTTTGATTCCTGGTTGGGGAATAGCCCCTGGAGCAGGAAATGGAATCCTGATCAGTATTCCTACCTGGAAAATTCCATGGACAGAGGAGCCTGGAGGGCTACAGTTCATGGGGTCACAAGGAGTCAGACACGACTGAGTGGTTGAGTGCCACACACACACACACACACACACACACACACACACACACACACATCCTGGTTCTTGGACATTTGGACTCCCGCTGGGAGCCGCATCAGTGGCTCCCCTGGTTCCTAGGCCTTTGGATTTGGACTGAAACTACACCACTGGCTCTCCTTACAGACAGCAAATCATGGGGCGTCGCAGCCTTTAAAATCATGTGAGTTGATGTCTCAAAATAAATCTTTTATTTTATCTCTATATAGTCTATCATATCACAAGAAGGGCAGTACTAAAGAATGTTCAAGAGAAGTGAAGTGAAGTGAAAGTCGCTCGGTCGTGTCCGACTCTTTGCGTCCCTGTGGACTATACAGTCCATGGACTTCTCCAGGCCAGAATCCTGGAGTGGGTTGCCTTTCCCTTCTCCAGAAGGGAAATTTTGGACAAAGGAGAATTTCAACAGAATTTTTATTCATAAGTCTTTAAGCCACAAGCAAAGAAAATAAAGAACTAGAAGTAGAAAGAGTTACTCTGACCTTCTGTTGGGTTGGCCAAAAAGTCAAGTTTTTCTGTAACATCTTCCTTCCCTTCCTTCCTCCTCCTCTCCTTCCCTCTCCCTGTCTGCGTTTTGCTTTTTTCCTTAGTTTTGTATATTGATTCTCAGTTTGTTTTCTTGATTCTTCAATGTCCTTCTCATCTCATTCTATTATTTTACTCATTTTCTCTTTGAATTCTCACTGCACTTCCAGTATGAAACATATTACATTCTTTTTACTTTCCTTTGTAACCAATATTCTAATATTGCACGGTTTTCATGTCATTTATTATATTCTTTCCATGCTTAATTGAGAAAGTATATTGACTATAAAAGTAAAAGGCTCTGAAGGGCTTCTGCGCTGCAGCTCCTGCTGCTGCTACTGCTATTCAGTCACTGTTGTGTCCGACTCTTTGCATCCCCATGGACTGTAGCCCGATTTCCCAGGCAAGATACTACAGCAGATTACCATTTCCTTCCTTAGAGGCTACTCCCAACCTCGAGATCAAATCAGGCCAGAATACTGGAGTGGGTTGCCATTCCCTTCTCTAGGGGATCTTCCTGACTCAGGGATGGAACCTGGCTCTCCTGCACTGTGGGCAGATTCTTTACCATTGAGCCACCTTAGAAGCCCATAGGGATCTTAAAAGTCTAGGAAATGCAAATTATATTTTCTCAATAAAGTTTTCCTTATTTCCAGGCATTTTGACAGCTTCTATTTGCTATGACAGAGTGTGATAGAATCAGCATGATTTCTTTCCATTCTATCTCTAACTAGCTAATTATCTTCCCCACTGAGTTACGAGCTAAAGATTAGGTCCATGCTAGATACACGGGAGATGGCAATGTGTATGCCTGTCTGGGTGTTTGTGGGAAGTGTGTGTGTGGGTGTGTGTGTGTGTGTGTGTGTGTGTGCGCACGCCTTATAAGGTAGAGAGAGAATGATTGAAAGATCATCTGGATTCCCTCCACACCTGTCTTTCACATCAAATGGTCTATACTGAGTTTGACTTCATGTGGTTTGAGGGTAATCAAGCCCAAGAAAGAATAATTCAGGGATGGTAATCATTAAACTATTAAAACCAGATTCTATGTCAACTGAAGATTTTCTTAAAGTTTTCTTTTGCAAGATCTTGCTCTAGAAACAATATTGGTTAACCACTATTTGATACTAAATTGCACATTAAACTTATTCATTCTTCTTCAGGCAGAAAAAAAGATTTTTAAAACTAAGAGATTCCTGAAATCTTAAGAAGTAATGGATGAAACATTCTAAATATGAGTGTGAAATTACTAATGTAGAGTAACCTTTCCCGGAGAGTGAGACTAATTCTTTATCACAGTGCTCAATAGGCTTTATTTTGAAGGTGCTTAGGATGGCCCATAAGCCCCATGTCAAATCCCTTAATATTCCTTCAGCGTATTAAGAGATGATGCTTAAAATTCTGACTTTTCTATAACTGAAGTTAGCATTCTCCCTGCAATATATATAACTGATCATTTTCTGAAAGTAGGTTTTGGTAAGGGTGTGGCATATCTAGAGAACCTGGCACTTGAATTGGAGGAACCGTCTGAAGGCACGAAGCCACCAGGGTCTCGTGTGACCACTGACAGCTATTTCAGAAACTGGCCTAGGCTTGGTCTTTCTTCCTTTCAAAATGCTTTTCCCAATGGAAACTGCCTGTGTAGGACATACCCAATCGATAAATTTCAGCTGTCATCATGATCGACATGGATCACTGAACAATTGAATAGACTTTGATGATCAGTATTGATTGTGAATGTTTCTGAAATTAAAATATTGGCTATTTTATGAACTATTCATTTCATGAATGTAGAATATAGTCATTGAACCATGAGTCTTTAATTCCCATGATGGTTACCTCATCTTAGGCAAACTGAAATCTTTTCTTCTAAAAAGAAGGAGAATTTTAAATGGCTACAGAAAAGAAGTAGGTAAGAGCCTAAGATTTCATGAATTCAACATTAAAAAAAAATTAAAACATGCTCTAAAAAATCATCTCTATATGGTGATCATTCTTATGCAGTCTGTATAGATGCCTTAGGTCTCCAGTGTAAACTCTGTAAGTGTTAAGGGCGATGTTAATTAATTTAATCAACAGTTACTGATGAAGTGGGTATTATATCAGGTTCTTTCTACGTACAGAGATTCGGGCACCTTTCTAAATGCAGAGATGAAATAGCGTCATGTCTTTTGCTGCATGGAGGGAGATGACCATGATGAGGTCATCACAGGGAGGCTGCGTTGTCAGTGAGGTATCTGGTGAGTGCAGAATGAGGGAGCTAGCTAAAGGATGCAGGAAGGATGACGCTTTCTGAGGAATGATCACAGGCTGATGCCATATTAGAATAGGATTTTGCTTAAGGAAAGTAATTAACTATGTAAAGAGAAGGGTGGAATTTGAGTGGATGAAGAACAACCCAGACAGAAAGGAAAGTGCTTCCGCAGCTAACATGGTACAACACATTAAAGAATCCAAGGGAAGCCTAGAGTGGCTGAGGGTAATACGCAAGAGCAAGCAAGCTGAAACATGAGGCTGGAAAAAGAAGTGATAAGCAAAGGGAGAGGTTCAGCGTAGCATGTCTTAGCCTCAGACAACCCGAGATAGTCTCAGTTTATGCCTGCTGTCTAATATAAAAATAACATACCGTTTCATTCTTAAATGCACTCCAGCCTGCTGAGGAAATTATATTATTACCCTAGTTAAAGGTCATGTTACAGATTTTGGTCTTTATCCTAACTTCTAACAATGGGAAATCATTAAAATGTTCAATGGGTTGGCTCTGGCTCATTGCAGGAGCAGGAACACTGACAAAGGAGGCCCTAGGAAAATATTATTATTATTCTTTTTCTGTTTCCTTTTGTTCAGTTGTTGGTGTTGTTTTTATTAATTTAATTTAAAACTTTTAAAAATATCTTTTCAATGTTTCTATTTTTACTTTATTATGTTTTACATTTTTTTTTCTGTTCTAGTTCTTTTTTCCTGTTCTAGTTCTTTTTTTCTGCCTAACTTTTTGTTTCTGTTTCTTTGGTTTCGTTTTTAATCACTTGTCTTGAACCTGACTTGTCTATTTTCTTCTTGTTTGTGTGTGTACATGTGTTGCTGTTTTTGTTTTGCTTTTACTCCTTGTCTTGGGTTCTGTTTGTCTGGGTTTTTTTCTTTTCTTTTTTTTTCTTCTCTGGCAGCATTTTGCATCTTGTGGGTGCTAGGTTCCCTGGCCAGGATTCAGGCCTGGGCCTGCAGAATGGAAGGACCAATTCTAGGACCCTGAGCTGCCAGAGAATCCCAAACCCCAGGTAACATTAATCCATGAGAATTTACATGGTGGCCTCCATCTCGACACCAAGATTTGGCTCTGCTCAACTGCCTCCAGGCTCCAGTGCTAGACACTTCCTGCCAAACAGCCAGCAAGGCAGGAACACAGCCCTACCCATCAGCAGACAGGCTGCCTGAAGACATACTAAGCTCACTGATACACCAAAACACACCACTTCATGCAGCCTTGCCCATCAAAAGAAAAAGACTCCATCCACCAAAGAGAAGGCACTGTGATGAAAAGTCTTCTATCAAACAGAAGTCCAGGGCCAGATGGTTTCCCAGGCAAATTCTTTCAAATGTTTAGAGAAGAGCTAACACTTATCCTTTCAGTTCAGTTCAGTCGCTTAGTCATGTCCAACTCTTTGCGACCCCATGAATCGCAGCACACCAGGCCTCCCTGTTCATTACCATCTCTCACAGTTCACTCAGACTCACGTCCATCGAGTCCGTGATGCCATCCAGCCATCTCATTCTCAGTCGTCCCCTTCTCCTCCTGCTCCCAGTCCCTCCCAGCATCAGAGTCTTTTCCAATGAGTCAACTTTTCGCATCAGGTGGCCAAAGTACTGGAGTTTCAGCTTTAGCATCATTCCTTCCAAAGAACACCCAGGGTTGATCTCCTCCAGAATGGACTGGTTGGATCTCCTTGCAGTCCAAGGGACTCTAAAGAGTCTTCTCCAACACACAGTTCAAAAGCATCAATTCTTCGGGCGCTCAGCCTTCTTCACAGTCCAACTCTCACATCCTTAAACTTAAACACTTATCCTTAAACTCTTTCACAAAATAGCAGAGAAAGGAATATTCCCAAGCCCATTCCACTAGGCCGCCACCAGTGTGATACCAAAACCAGACGAAGAAATCACGAAAAAGAAAATTACTGGCCAATATCACTGGTGAATATGGATGCAAAAGTCCTCAACAAAATACTGGCAAGCCAAATCCAACAACACATTAGAAAGATCATTCACCATGATCAAGTGGAATTTATCCCAGAGATGCAGGGATTCTTCAATATATGCAATCAATGTGATATACCATATTACCAAATTAAAAGATAAAATCCATATGATAATTTCAATAGATGCAGAAAAAGCTTTTGACAAAATTCAACACCCATTTATGGTAAAAACTTTCCATGAAGTGGACATAGAGGGAACCTACATCAACATATTAAAGGCCGTATATGATAAACCCACAGCAAGCACCATTCTCAATGCTAAAAACCTGAAAACATTTCCTCGAAGATCAAGACCACGACAAGGGTGTCCACTCTTGGTGCTATTATAAAACATAGTTTTGGACATCCTAGCCATGGCAGAGAAGAAAGAGAAGTAAAATGAATCCAAGTTGGAAAAGAAGAAGTAAAACTGTTACTGTTTGCAGATGACATGATACTATATGTAGAAAATCCCAAAGATGCCACCAGAAAACTACTAGGTCTAATCAATGAATCTGGGAAAGTTGCAGGATACAAAAATAATGCACAGAAATCTGTTGCATTCCTAAACAGTAACAATGAAAAATCAGAAAGAGAAATGAAGGAAACAGTCCCATTTACCACTACCACAACAAGAAAATACCTAGGAATACACCTTACTTAAGGAGGCAAAACACTTATACAGAGAAAATGATAAGATTTTGATGAAAGAAATCAAACAGATGGAGAGATATACTATGTTCTTGGACTAGGAGAATCAATATCATGAAATGATTGTACTACCCAAGCTAGTTTACAGACTCAGAGTAATCCCTATCAAATTACCAATGGTGTTTTTCATAGAACTAGAACAAAAATGTTTATAATTTGTATGGAACACACACACACACACAAAAAAAAAAAAAAAAAACAACCAAATAGCCAAAGAAATCTCAAGAAAGAAAAACGGAGCTTGAAGAATCAGGTTCCCTGACTTCAGATTATATTACAAAGCCACAGTCGTCAACATAGCATAATACTGGTATAAAAACAGAAATACAGATCAATGGAACAGGATAAAAAAATCCAGAGATAAAGCCTTGCACCTATGGTCACCTAAACTATGACAAAGAAAGCAAAAATA
Organism: Nanger dama; assembly: GCA_917880005.1. NCBI lineage: Eukaryota > Metazoa > Chordata > Mammalia > Artiodactyla > Bovidae > Nanger > Nanger dama. Next base: position 11,450,274 of record CAKJTW010000035.1, read on the forward strand.
TACAATGGAGAAAAGACAGGCTTCAATAAGTGGTACTGGGAAAATCAGACAGCTACATGTAAAAGAATGAAATTAAATACTCTCAAACACCATACACAAAAATAAACTCAGAATAGGTTAAAGACCTAAATGTTAATCCAGACACTAAAAAATCTCAGAAGAAAACATAGACAGAACACTCTTTGATATAAATCGCAGCAAGATTCTTTTTGACTGACCTCCTAGAGTAATAAAAATAAAAACAAAAATGAACAAGTGGGACCTAATTAAATTTAAAAGCTTTTGCACAGCAAGGGAAACCATAAACAAGATGAAAAGACAACACTCAGAACCAAGAGAAAATATTTGCAAATGAGGCAACTGACAAATATCACTAATTATTAGAGAAATGCAAATCAAAACTGCAATGAGGTAACACCTCACACTGATCAGAATGGCTATCATTCAAAAGTCAACAAACAACAAATCTAGAGAAGGTGTGCAGAGGAGAGACTCTCTTACACTGATGTGGGAATGGAAATTAATATAACCGCTAAGGAGAATAGTGTGGAGGTTCCTTAAACAACTAAACATAGAACTATCTTATGACCCAACAAACGCACTACTGGGCACAAACCCAAAGAAAACCATAATTCAAAGGTTGCATCCATCCCAGTGTTAATTGCAGAACTATTTACAATAGCCAGGACATGGAGGCAATCTAAAGGTCAACCAACAGAGGAATGGGTAAAGATGTGGCATTTAGATCCAACGGCAGGTTATTCATCCATAGATAGAAATGAAACTGTGATTTTCAGAGATGTGCAGGGACCTAGAGACTGTCATACAGTGTGAAGTCAAAGAGAAAAGCAAATATTGTCTATTAATGCATATATGTGGAATCTAGGAAAATGACAGAGATGATCTTATTTGCAAAACAGAAATAGAGAGGCAGACATAGAGAACAAGTGCATGGATACCTGTGGGAAAGGGCCGAGGAGTAGATGAATTGGGAGACTGGGATTCCATACATACACTACTATGTACAGAAATGATAGCCAGACAGAGCCTACTGTGTAGCACCAGGAAGCCTACTTGGTGCTCCGTGGAAACCAAAACAGGAAGAAAAGCCTGAAAAGAGGTGACATATATATATACATGGGCTTCCCAGGTGGCTCAGTGGTAAGGAATGACCCTGCCAATGCAGGAGGCATGGGTTCCACCCCAGGATAGGGAAGATCCCCTAGAGAAGGAAATGGCAATCCACTCAGGTATTCTTGCCTAGGAAATTCTTGCCTACTCACGGACAGAGTAGCCTGGTGGACTATAGTCCATGGGCTCCCAAGAGTCGGACACAACTTAGCGACTAAACAACAACAACCTGTGTATACACATGGCTTATTCGCTCTGCTATACAACAGAAACTGAGGCAGCAGTGTAAAGCAGCTCTACTCCAATAAAAACACAAAAAAATCCGTTAAGCAAGTAAGAGACATGATCATTGTAAAGGCGTGAAGATGTCATAGTATAAGGTGTTCAAGAGGTTCTTAAGGGCAAGGATAGATGCAAAGAGACCAAATAAGAGGCCAACGCAAGAACAGGGAAGGCATTGCAGCAACATGGACAAGTTGATACTTGGAGAGATGGAATAAATGAATTTGAGGCAGTGGGTGTGCACTTCACTAATCACATCTACCTCTGCCTGCACACGAAATTAGCCAGGCTTTGAGAATATATTGAGACCACTTGCTATCCAAAATAAGAGAAACTGGTGAGAAACCCATGCTAAGGCTGAGAGAAGACAGTACAGAATTGTAGTTGGGTCAAACAATTGAAATTCTGGCAGGATGATTGATGCTGCCACTTGGGAGGTGATGGAGGCTACATGAGGGTCACCATGTTCTATCAAAAAAAAAAAAAAAAGATTCTGGCCAGAAAGAGATCGGTCTTTATAGAGAATTGCTAGATACTGATATACAAACCAGTTTATAGTATTGTAATGAGCTTCTAGAATTCACTTGTAGAGCTCTTAACTGCACGCCACCATAAAGAGGATGGGTGTTCTACATGTGTTTGAAACAGTTTGTTCAATCTGTCCTCTAGCAAGGCGAAGCAGAGTACAGCTTTAAAAATTAGAAACTCCTCAAGTCATATTAGGAATAATTCACAGCAAACTGCAGCTAAACACACTTCTATTCCACCTCATAGAGAAGGAAATGGCAACCCACTCCAGTATCCTTGCCTAAAGAATCCTGTGGACAGCAGAGCCTGATGGGCTGCCGTAAGGTCGCACAGTGTCAGACACAACTAAAGTGACTTAGCAGCAGCAGCATTCCACCTCAAATGCAAGAGGTCATTGAAATATATGTGATTCCTGAATCTCATTTGAGAAGAGAAAGAATGACAACACAGCCGTCCTTTGGGATCAAGACCAAAGAAGGATACTTAAAAAGAGGAGGCAAAGGAGGCTTGGTTAGTTAGAAGTAATACGAGAAGCGTCACCATCTCATAAGTTGAAGCCTCCTCAGGGAACCCCCTAAGGGGGAGTTCACAGTGTGGTTTTAGACTAGACTGTGATGTCTTTGAGTGTGTGTGTGTGTGTGTGTGTGTGTGTGTGTGTGTGTGTGTCAGATTTGGTCCCCAGTAGAATTCTTGTACAAATCTGGGCATTAATCTCTTGGTGCCTTAGAGACCTCAGAATGCATATATAATTCACTGGCAAATGCAGTACTTGGGGTTAGTGATGCCCACATGATTATTTCACTTGTAGCAAAAGGTGCACACATAAGGGAAAGAACCCAGTGAACACCCATTTCTTTGCTGCCATCCTAGACACAAACTGTGGCAAATGCTGGAGATATTGTCTGAAACTGTTGGACTTGTTCCCAGGATCATTTCTAACTCCTTGACTTTAAGAAGAAACTTTGATAAACACAATGTAGTTAAGAGAAGCAATGCTATGCCTAAAGGGATCTGAATCATCTCTCTAAATCCAGCAGTAGATAAGGAAGCTGGAGTCCCTAGAGGAAAGTTTGGGTGTCCTCTACAGCAATCTGCAGGGGAAAAGAGTGACAGTGATCAAATAATTAAATAAAAGTTCTTCATCCAGTCAGTCACTCAGCTATTAAGTGCCTAGAGTTCATGCGGTGTAGTCGGCTATGGAATTAGAGCCATAGAATTGGAAAACATGGTCCCTACCCCTCTGGCAATTACCCTCAAATGAGACATATGAAAAACTGGATAAAAGAGAAAATGAACAAATATGTGAAATTATGTGTGTAAACATGTATATTTTCTTGTAAGAAACGAAGCACCAATCTATGTTCAATGTAGGATGCAGGATGCATGGGGCTGATGCACAGGATGATTCAAGTAGAGGATGTGGGGTGGGAGGTGGGAGGGGGCTTCAGCATTGGGAGATTGTGTTCACCTATGGCTGATTCATGTCAATGTATGGCAAAACAAATACAGTATTGTAATTTAAAAAAAAAAAAAAAAAAAAAATAAAATCTATACTATATAGCCACTCAACGGACATGAGTGAGCAAACTCCATGAGATAGTGAAGGAGAGGGAAGCCTGGCGTTCTGCAGTTCATGGAGTTGCAAAGAGTTGAATATGACTGAGCAACTGAACAATATGTACTACACTATGTAATATATATAATTATTTACCAAATGATTATCGAGGGTTATGACTGATATTAATAAAACAAACTTGACCTAACTTGAAGATGTTTCATTAATGTGATAAGGGAAAGCTTCTTACCGGAGTGATGGCTGAGTTAAAGCTTGAATCAAAACGTCATTTGAAACTAGGAGGAAGAGTCTAGAAACATGAGACAAAGGTAAGAGCTAAGATATCTGATGTAGTGAGAGGTGGGAAGTGTTCTGCAGTGCGGTTGGAAGGTTGCAGAAACTGAGTAATAAGACTTTACGGGTCACAGAAATTTGGGGTTTGCCCCAAATATGACGAATGTCATTGGAGACTTTCAGAGAGAAGAAATTCATGATATAAATTTTTTTTTTTTAAAGAAACTTCTAGCTTCTGTTTTAAAAGTTCACTGTCAACTGTTAGTAATTATGAGTCCAGTTTGTGATTTGTTATGGGAGACCATTGGAGCAGGGATTATATTTGGATTATATTATATCTAGGATGATAGAAGTGGGTAGATTTGCCACATGCTTTGAGTTAGAAATGAAAGGCTTTGATGTTAGACTCAGTGAAAGGTTTAAGGGAAAGGATGAATCAACTCTTCTCTTTAAGAAGGTAGGCAAATGATTGCACATTGTTGATATAGGGAAAAATGGGAGAATAAAATAATTTGGATGCTGGGAATCAAGAGTGATGTTTTTGACCTGTCAATTGGAGATAACATGCAAGTTTGTAGTGGGATAAAGAGTGTTAAGAGTGTCAGGGGCTTCCCTGGTAGCTCAACTGATAAAGAATATGCCTGTAATTCAGGAGACCCTGGTTCAATTCCTGGACTAGGAAGATCCCCTGGAGAAGGGATAGGCTACCCACTCCAGTATTCTTGGGCTTCCCTGGTGGCTCAGCTGGTAAAGAATCCACCTGCAATCTGGGAATCCTGGGTTCGATCCCTGGATTGGGAAATGCCCTGGGGGAGGGCATGGCAACCCACTCCAGTATCCTTTCCTGAGAATTCCTACGGACAGAGGAGCCTGGCGGCCTACAGTCCATGGGGTTGCAAAGAGTCGAATACGGCTGAGCGACTAAGCGCAGCACAGCACAGTGACTGTCAGATGCTGTGGACACTTACCAAGTCCAGTAACTTGGTGGGCATTAGCATACAGATGTTATAATGTTACACAACGTCATGGTTGTGGAAGAGATCATTAGGAATAAAAGTGCTTATCTGAAGTTCAATTGGAAGGAACGAAGACCAGAAGGCATTGCATGATGAATGGACCGGAGTAGGTGAGGGGAAGAGGGGAAGAAGTTCCAAGGTGAAGGAAGGAAAAAGCAGTTTTAAGAAAAGTATGTAGAGAGAATCAGGAAATTTGGGGGCAGCTGCACTGTGGGATTCAGTTTGGGGAAAAAAGATGGATTAAGATGATTTGTGTGTGTGTGTAGTGTACTGTCTAACCTATTCCCTCAAGTTCCCAAGTGATTTTCAGAGAACGTATTCATGATTTTTCAGAGATTTCTGTATGAACTCATATTCATTATCCTTTAGAATGTTTGGCAAAGTGAAGACTGGTCTCGAGGTAACTAAGTTATATTTCAGTTGCTCGCATATTATTTCATTTAATTAGTTCAAAAGCCGATTTTATTATTTTTCCCAATTTACATTTCAAATGTAAAATTAAATAGTTTGTTGGAGTTCAGAATGCTTCCCACTGCATTTTCAAGAGCAGACATCTTCCAAGCTACTGTCTTTTAGGTGGCTGCTCCAGGTTTCTCTGATCCTGGACTCTTTTTTTTCAATGGGATTTTGGGTTAAATGGCTATCTGTCCAGCAACTATTTTCAGGGCCCCAAATAGATTTTCTGCCTTGAGAATTGATTCTCCTTTCACATATCTTTCCCTTAAAAGCACCATCCATGACCATTTCTGTCATCAGTTTAGATCATTTATAAAGGTAAGTTTAATACATATTCTGTTTATTATATTATAAAAAAATTAATTGATCATTTTTGCTACAATCCAGGTTCATAAGTAATATTATATAGCACACTTGCACCAGAAATTGAAACAGTGAAATGTATTTAAATAGATATATTTCATCTTCAAGGAATTGAAGCTTTTCCCCATACACATCTCTCTGATACCCAAAGGTCATGTACATTGTCTAAAGTGTTGAAATAATAGTCTTTCAGTCGTGTCCAACTCTTCGCTACCCCATGGACTGTGGCCCACCAGGCTCCTCTGTCCATGGGATTCTCCAGGAAGAATACTGGAGTGGGTAGCCACTTGGACATTGTCCAAGGCCACAGCTAAAACATGGCAGCATCAGGAATAAAATTAAATCAGTCTGACTCCAGAGTACTTGCTTTCCAAACTCCTAGCATAGTAAGTACTCAGTACATGTTAGTTCCTTTCTAGTATCACTGCTGTTGCTGTTTAGTCGCTAAGTCGTGTGTGACTCTTCTGCAACCGCATGGACTGTAGCCCACCAGTCTCCTGTATCCACTGAATTTCCTAGGCGAGAATACTGGAGTGGGTTGCCATTTCCTTCTCCAGGGGATCATCCCAACTCAGAGAGGGGAGCCATATCTCCTGCAATGGTAGTTGAGTTCTTTACCACTGAGCCGTGTGGGAAGTCCTTTTCTAGTATACATGAACTAAATATTTGGGAATAAAAGAAATATATATTCAGAACCTGATTTGTAGTTATATATTTGTAATTTACAATCTTTTGTATTAAAGTTTATGAATATTACTAGCTTTATTACCTACATAATAAAATAAATATAGTCTATTTTTTTAGAATTATGCTATCAATAAATGAAAAATAGCTACATAATACTAGAGAAGTTTTGGACTGCTAAATCACATTACATTTTTTAAAACACATATTACTTTCATGCAAAACTTGTTTCCAGGAGAAGCAAAATGATCACTAAGACCTTGACAATCACCTAGTCCAGCACTTCTCCCATACACACTTTTTATCAAATAATGATGATGAAAGCGACTTGCCCATAGTTACATTACTAATGAAAAAATTAGAACCACAACTCAAATGTTCTGATTTTAATTTGTGTGCTCTTTCTAACACTTTTCAGTCATTGCTGCTATCCATGTTTACCTTTTCTTTAGGATCTGAGATATTTGAAAAAGAATTCCTCTACCCTCCAACTCCGTGAGGTATGTTATTTTCTATGCTTTAGAAAACCTTTTTCTTTCAAGAATATATGCAAATTCGGTGTCAAAGTTTCTACCTTAGAGGTTAACTAGTTACACAGATATGCTAAACAAAAAGGTAAAATGGACAAAATGATTCTCACTAGCGATACAGAACGCTCTTTATATAGCTGTTTAATTAATGACAACTTAAATCTGGCATTGTGCAAAGCAATGGAGTTCCACCACAGGAGGTGGTGAGGAGTCACTTAAAAATATACCCTAACTTCTGCAGCCCACAAAATAATGCTCATTGGAATGTTTACTTTTGCCTTTTCATATTGAATAGTAAATATTCTGTTAGCTCCATATATTGTTATGATGGCTATGCCAGATTCCTGAACAATTTTTATCACCAATTCCTTTCAACCTCAGATGAACTGAGGAAATCATTTTATCATAGGCTAAGACATTTCTTCAATATGAAGGTAAATAGGAATTACTTTGACACAGTAGAATGTAATAAAGCAATTTGTGATCAATTTGAATGAGATGAGTGAAAAAGAAAACACAATCTTTGGCCCTGGGAGTGTCTGCCTCTTGCTTTGATATCTTTTTGAACACTGCACAGGCAAGTTGGGTCACTTCTCCCTCCTCCCAGGCTGTTCACTCACCATCTGTCAATGTTGTAAAAATACAAAGAACACTGTATAATTATTTTCCTTGTGAAAAACATGAATGCAAAGTTTCTTAGAACTAAAACTTCCTTAAAGCTGCACAGTCAGCTGCAAAATCTGCTTCTAAAAATCTATGTAAAACTCCATTGCTATCTTAGCATTTATTTATCCTAATAGTGGCTTATCAAGAAAAAAAAAGCATATATCCACATAGTAAAATACTATGCAGGTGTTCAAAAAAAAATGCAGGATGTTCAAAATATTTTGTAAAATGAGAAAAACAAGTCATAAAAGAAATGTTATACCTTTTAGTAAATATTTAGAATGCTATACTATTTCAGTAAACACACACATATACACATGAAAACAAACAATCATTTTAGCAATAGAAACGAGTTCACTTCACAGCAGTGGGACAAAGAAACATCCTGTGTCTTTATTTTCCTGTCCCTCCAGGGTGGCAGAAAATTCAATCTCAGTAATATTTACAGTGTTCCTCCTCCTTCCTAAGTTTACAAAAGAGTTCTGAGAGCTTAAAAATCATAAAAGTTTGGGAACAAACTCTGTGCTTGCACCTATCATGGCCACCGACACGATGAGACTTTCTCAAGCCCAAGCAGAATTTGGAGAGTAGGGGTGGCTTTGTTGTTCAAAGAATCCACTCATTCCAAGTCTACTCAGTCCCCAGGAAATCTGTTAGATGTCTCAAGAAGAGAGTCCTCACAGTCCCTTTCCATTCCCTCCCTGAATCTCTCCACCATGGTTTCTGCCATCTTGAAAGGCACTGCGTGGAACTAGGGACAGGACTCTGCTGACTACTGATCTCTCACCTTTTCTCTTCAGCTTCTGGGGCCCTACTGCTTACTTCATGTTAAATTCCACTGAACCCTTCCTCTCCTTCCAACCCTATAACACAGCTTTATTATCTCTTAGGAGACAATTAAAACTATGTACCCAAGATAAAAATTAATTCTCTTTAAAGGCAACACAGACAGACGTGCACAAGATTATTCACTGAAGAAATATGCAGAACAACAAAATATTGGAAATAGCCTAAACATCTAAACGAAGGCTAATTGAGCTGTGTAAAACTCTATATGTGGAATAATATAGCAATGCAAAAGAATGAGATAATGTCTATGAAGTGGTAAGAAGTGATTTCAAGGATGTACTATTAAGCTACAAAAGAAAGATGCATATGAGTACACACAGAAAGAAGAAAGAAATAGGAGTATATATGGTAAGTGGATAGATGCTATTAATACTAACTTTCACAAAAAAACCTAAAACTAGATAATCTAAACTATACAATAATAATTATTATGTACAGGACTAAAGAAAGTAGTAGAAGAGCTAGAAATAGGGATATCTCTGAATATATTTTAATATATATAGTTTTAACATTTGAGCTATAAAATATTTTAATTAAAATAATTAAATCAAAAGGATGTACAAAGTTAACCCTAAAGTTAAATACAAGTAGAAACAAATAAACCTAATTTTTAATCAAATTGATAGTATAAACACACAGGAAACATTAAATTAGTTACTTGTAAACATAGCACCTTTACTACTTATTCTTGATGAGATAGTAGAAAAGAGAACTGCAAAGAAATTGTAAACTTTACATAGTGTATTTGCTATACTGGCGACCCACTGCAGTACTCTTGCCTGGAAAATCCCATGGACGGAAGAGCCTGGTGGGCTGCAGTCTATGGGGTCGCTAAGAGTCAGACACAACTAAGCGACTTCATTTTCACTTTTCACTTTCCTGCATTGGAGAAGGAAATGGCAACCCACTCCAGTGTTCTTGCCTGGAGAATCGCAGGGATGGGGGCGCCTGGTGGGCTGCCGTCTATGGGTCGCCATCTATGCTGCGCCTTAGCAGTACTGTAATCTAAATGCTTTATATTACACAAGAACCCATGCCTAAGTAGCATGATGTATTTGGAATCAGGGTTCTCAAAATTAAGTTACGTGTAAACACAGCACCTATACTACTTATTCTTGGTGAGATAGTACAAAAAGAGAATTGCAAAGAAATTGTAAGCTTTACATAGTATATTTGCTACTAATTAGTACCATTATCTAAATGCTTTATATTACACAAGAACACATACATAAGTAGAATTATGTATTTGGAATCAGGGTTCTCACTATGGGGCAAAAGTGATATAAATATGGAAAGAGGAGAAGATAAAGAATTCCAGTGATGAATGTAAATGGAAAGAACCCCTATGTACTCACCATGTTTTTAACAATCTACGTTCCAAACTGTCCATCAGCAATGAACAGAACTAGCGAAAGGATCTGGTTTCAAAACACTATCTTTCTACAAAAGAAAACAAAGCTCCTTGGAGACACTGTTGATTCCAAGTACAGTCAGGGAATATACAAAGTCTGGAAAATCCTGCATTGAAGTGCCCAAAAGGTGATGGAGACCTGTCCAAAGATTCAAAAGCCAGCTTGATGGGCTCCCACTGGTCAAAGTGAAAGTGAGATCAGTCATGTCCTACTCTTTGTGATCCCATGGGTTATAGAGTCCATGGAATTCTCCAGGCCAGAATACTGGAGTGGGTAGCCTTTCCCTTCTCCAGGGATTCTTCCCAACCCAGGGATCAAAGCCAGGTCTCCCGCATTGCAGGCAGATTCTTTACCAGCTAAGCTACAAGGGAAGCCCCACACTGGTCAAACCACTTAAAATCTGAGCATCAGAAAGAATAAAGATACGTTAGGTTATAACATATTGAATTTTAGAAATCCAGGAGATCATAATAATACCCCACAAAAAGTGGAGATACGGAAGGTAAAGCTTTCATTTAAATAAGAATAACAACTAATACATGTGAAAGAAATGAAAAACTTAGAAAACCATCCTTTTATTCAAATACCAAATTGGGACATTTTTGAAGGACAGTTTATTCACTTAATTTCAAAATATTATACCACAGAGGACTTCTTGGTTGCAAAGAGAGAGCTGGGAGGAAGTCCTTTACCAAATATTCCAACTTAACATCACCAAAATGAGACAAACAAATAAACTTCCTGGCAGGATGCAATAAAAAGTCCAAGACAGCACTCAGGTAACACTCCTGCCAAATGTTTAACTTGAATACAGTAATGAGGAAATTACTGGACTAATCCAGCTTTGAAGGCATTCTACATACCAAGTAACCTATATTTATAAAAATGTTGATGTTTTGAAGAACAAACAGATAGTCAGGAAGACATAATTGTATTAAGAGGAAACAAAGATATTTGACAAATAAACACCAATGTGATACTTACTTGGGTACCACTTCAAGGCGGGGGTGGAGCGGCAGGGACTATCCTTGTTCTAAAGGTGTATGTTGTTGATTCAGGCTCAGTGACTCAGTTGTGTCCGACTCTTTGCAACCTCATGGACTGTAGCCCACCAGGCTCCTCTGGCCATGGGATTTTCCAGACAAGAATCCTGAAGTGGGTTGCCATTTCCTTCTCCAGGGGATCTTCCCAACCCAGGAATTGAATCCGTGTCTTCTGCATCTCTTGCATTGGTAGGCAGGTTCTTTACCACTGCACAACCTGGAAAGTACCAAGGGTGAATGTGTTGAAGTATAAAAGGTCAGAGGTCACAATGTCTGCAAAAATTTTAATAATTTGTGAATTCAGGTGAATGTTATATGAATATTAATTATACTTTCCCATGGGCTTGAAATTTTTGAAAATAAAATGTATGAAAAAACAGTTTTAAAGAGAAGGTAAAAGTATGATTAAAACAATCAAGGATAAAATTCAAATTTTGAAAATGAAGAGGAAGAATCAGTTGTTTTGGGGGCAGTGACAAAGACGGGTCAGATGGAGACAAGTACTTCTCATACTTTTATAATTACCCTAGGGCTTCCCTGAAAACTCGGTTGGTAAAGAATCCGCCTGCAATGCAGGAGACCCCAGTTTGCTTCTTGGGTTGGGAAGATCTACTGGAGAAGGGAAAGGCTACCCACTCCATTATTCGGGCCTAGAGAATTCCATGGACTATATAGTTCATGGGCTTCCAAAGAGTCAGACACGACTGAGTGACTTTTACTTTACAGTTGAATATTGTATGGTTTATTTCTCTAAAATTAATATGGTACGTTAAAAACATAGGAGCAAAAACCTCCTAAAGCATATAAAAACAAAGCACAAATAAATAGTGAATGAAAAAGAGAGATTCTGTGTATGGAGTGGGGTTAGATATGGGTTTCTTCTACCAGCGAAATCACAGGTTGTCCAGCTGTAGCCCTTAAACCAAATCTGACTCCTCATCTAAGTCAAACATACATTTGAAGTTTTAAAAATCAAATATATTTTAGTGTTTCAATCAGAAAAGATAAAAAATAGAAAGGATTAAACTGCTCAAAGCTTAGCTTTTTCAGACCTTATTTCATCAAATGAAGGCTATATAGGTTGGTTTTCTAGACAGAGGGAAAACATAGATAAAATGAACACATAAAGAAAGAAAACCTGGCATATTCGTTTAAAATAGCACATTAGGATAGATGAGCAAAGTGTTTGAAAAGACTTATTTTCACTAGCTCGTGCTTATAAAAAGTATGAGCTTACTTTTCCAGGAATCATGAAACCCATTTGCTGAATCATTCGCTAATTCCGCTGGCGCCTCCAGAGAAATGTGTCAAGTATTTTGAAGTTTTCTAAACTCAGGTTCAGAAAGGTTAAGTAGCTTGCCAAGCAGCACAGCACAGCACAGCTCAGCAAATTACTGGAAAGAAAAAAAAAAAGAAAGAAGAATCTTTGTACTTGGATCTTGATTGAACTTAGAAGAACGTCAAGAATCTTCTCTGAGACCTTTACATAAACTAGAACATTTTCTACTTTAAAAGGAAAGGGAAGAACACTGGCTACCACTTGAAAACTCTGTTGCTAACTGTATTTGCAGAATTAGATCTATTTATTTTAAGAGGGTAACACAAACTGACTAGTAACCTTGGGTTTAAAAAGGTTTTAGGACTCAAATTAAAAAAAAAAAAAAAGAAAAATCAAAGCTTTTCTGTTCTTATAATGCATATATTTTTTTTCCTTTTTTTTAAAGAAAAGGCAGCCTACAAATTCTCTCCTGTCACAACTAGCAATTATGCCTTAAAGAAGCAAAGACCTCAAACCCAAGTGAGTAGCCTTGAGTCTAATCCCCCAGTTCTCTTATGTTACTGAAACGGAAGCATCGGCAGCGCCCACCGCCTCACCGCCTTCCTTCACACACATAGCCCCCGCCTGGCAGGCATGGGAAAGGGGAAAAGCTAAGCACTTCGTGTGCTTGTTTGTTTAAATCTGGCCTCACCTGATCTTATAGGAAGATCTGCAGTATGGATTGGCCCCCACCCGCAGTTTGTGCCACCCAGACCCAAGGTAGCTGGCCTGTTGCACCCTTAGCTCAGTCAGTCTAGCTGTGGGCTGCCTCTGGCAAGATGCTGTGTTCTTCCAAGGGTTCTAAGCAGATGCCTTCTACAGAGTGAGATTTTGTTGCTGTTGTTCAGTCACTCAGTTGTGTACGACTCTTTGTGACCCCATGGACTGCAGCACGCCAGTCTTCCTTGTCCTTCACTATCTCCTGGAGTTTGCTCAAACTCTTGTCCATTGAATCCATGATGTCCTCCAACCATCTCATCCTCTGTTGTCCCCTTCTCTTGCCTTCAGTCTTGCCCAGCATCAGGGTCTTTTCCAGTGAGTCAGCTCTTTATATCAGGTGGCCAAAGTACTGAGCTTCAGCTTTAGCATCAATCCTTCCCATGAATATTCAGGTCGATTTCCTTTAGGATGGACTGGTTTGATCTCCTTGCTGTCCAAGGGACTCTTCAGAGTCTTTTCCAACACCACAGTTCAAAAGCAGCAGTTCTTCAGGGCTCAGCCTTCTTTATGGTCCAACTCTCACATCCATACATGACTACTGGAAAAACCATAGCTTTGACTATACAGGCCTTTGTCAGCAAAGATATGTCTCTGCTTTTAATATGTTGTTTTTTGTCATCGCTTATTGTCCAAGGAGCAAGTGTCTTTTAATTTCATGGCTACAGTCACCATCTGCAGTGATTTTTGGAGCACAAGATAGTAAAGTCTATCACTGTTTCTATTGTTTCCCCATCTATTTGCCATTAAGTGGTAGAACCAGGTGCCATGATCTTAGTTTTTTGACTGTTGAGTTTTAAACCAGCTTTTTCACTCTCCTCTTTCACTTTCATCAAGAGGCTCTTTAGTTCCTCTTCTCTTTCTGCCATTAGTGTGGTGTCATCTGCATATCTGAGATTATTGATATTTCTCCTGGTGATCTTGGTTCCAGCTTAAGCTTCATCCAGCCCAACGTTTCTTATGATGAACCCTGCATTTAAGTTACATAAGCAGGGTGACAATATACAGCCTTGATGTACTCCTTTCCCAATATTGAACCAGTTTGTTGTTCCATGTCCAGCTCTAACTGCTGCTTCTTGACCTGTATACAGGTTCCTCAGGAAGCAGGAAAGGTGGTCTGGTATTCCCATCTCTTTAAGAGTTTTCCAGAGTTTGTTATGATCCATGCAGTCAGTCATTAGCACAGTCAATGAAACAGACATAGATGTTTTGCTAGAATTCGCTTGCTTTTCCTATGATCTAATGGATGTTGGCAGTTTGATCTCTGGTTCTTCTTCCTTTTCTAAATCCAACTTGCACATCTGGAAGTTTTCGATTCACATACTGTTGAAGCCTTGCTTGAAGGATTTTGACCATTACCTTGCTTCAGTTCAGTTCAGTTCAGTCGCTCAGTAGACCCCATGGACTGCAGTATGCCTGGCTTGCCTGTCCATCACCAACTCTCAGAGCCTACTCAAACTCATGTCCATCACTTTGGTGATGCCATCCAGCCATCTCATTCTCTGTCATCCCCTTCTCCTCCTGCCTTCAATCTTCCCATTATCAGGGTCTTTTCCAATGAGTCAGTTCTTTGCATCAGGTGGCCAAAGTATTGGAGTTTCAGCTTCAGCATCAGTCCTTCCAGTGAATATTCAGGACTGATTTCCTTTAGGATTACCTTGCTAACATGTGAAATAAGGTGGTTCCTATCAGCCAATGGCAAGCCTCTAAGAAAAGACAGGAGTACGCTGTCAGCAGGAACTGAATCACAAAAGCACAGTGCTAGTGAACCAGATCTGGTCAGGGCACCAATAGTATTTATGCCAATAGCCAAATAGCCAAAAACCAGCATAGATACTATGAATTCTGGAGAAGAAAATGGCACCCCACTCCAGTACTCTTGCCTGGAAAATCCCATGGATGGAGGAGCCTAGTAGGCTACAGTCCGTGGGGTCACAAAGAGTTGGACATGACTGAGTGAATTCATTTCACTTCACTTTCACATGCTCATGAATTACAAAAATGAAAATTCAAGCCCATGAGATACCACATATTCCATATGTGCTTGAGAAGAATGCATGTTCTGCGGCTCTTAGGCATGGGCTTCTATAAACATGAATTAGGTCCAGTTGGCAGTCATTCATGTATATCTTTTCTGCTTTGCTGTCTACTTGTTCTATCAATTACTGACAAAGGATTGTTAATATCTCCAGTTATGATGGAGTACTTTTTCTATCTGGCTTTTTATTTCTGTCATTTTGCCTTCATGTACTTTGAAGGTCTATTATTAGATGCATACACATTTAGGACTATAATGGGTTCTTAGTAAGTTGAACCATTTATCATTATGCTATATTTTTCTTCATCTCTCTAGTCCTTATTTTGAAGTTTACTTTGTTATATTAATTGATTATTTGTTTCCACATTCTCTATTAAAAGACAAGGAAGGAAAGAAAGAGAGGAAGAGAAGGAGGAAGGGAGGAAGCAGAGAATTAAGTCCAAAAAGGCGGTCCCTTGGCTTTTCTCCATTACTGAACAACAGTGACAACCTGGTTGCCTAGGGAGGAATATCTGCACTCCTACTGACGCTTGGCGACTCATTGCTCTCGGTGTTTCACTTGTGGAAGCTCCCAGAATGACTGACAATAAGCCATAAGCCCACTTTCCAGAAACCATGTGCTCACTTAGTTCTTTTCATGTGCACAGTATCCTTGACTTCATTTATGCCTTGTGGCTTAGGCTTGGTCCTGATATATCTTCATCTGGATACACAATCTCAAAATTCAGTATCCGAAAAAGACAGTCATAGGATCAGCATTTCTTTCTTTTAGGTGGTGGAGGAAGGAGGTGAGGAGGGAAGGCCATGTCTCAGCTATGTCTTGTACAATATAACAAATGTATGTTTTGAAGAGTTATTTCCATTTTATTTTTGAATGTTTTTTAAAAAGTTTGATAATATCCGAATCTGTTACACTGGCTGGGCATCCATCCAGGTTTCCTAATGATGATATGACATGTGTCCTTTTGTAGTAATTTGTAGTTGATATAAAACTACATAATAGAGGGATTTAAAAAAAATTTTATATGGTAAAATAATTCTGAGGTATATTTTTTTAAATAGTGTTTCTTTGGCAACATCTTCATGCTATTTTTACTCTGACAGTTTAATATGATAGACTCAAATTTGCACAGTCTCAAACCCTGAACCAGAACCTGGGTTTATCCAGGTTCCTCCAAAACTATACTAGACACATTTCTCATTAGGCATCTGTTTATTCCAAAACATACACATACACAGGGGATAGAATTAGATAACACTTTTTGGCTTCCTAAACGGGTTAGACTCAGTAAATATGGTACTCGCTTTTCAACTGATTCTGCCATCTGTCAGCAAACTTATTGCTTTTAGCAGGGGTTTTTCTTGTGATAATTTACAAGTTATTTTTCTTCCTTTGTTCTTTTCAGGAAGATACGTGTCTTTAAAATTTAAAAGGAAATAACCATAAAATAAATTCATCCATAGAATAGAAACAGCAGAGACCAAATGACTGTTGGAGAGTTAAAAGGCACATGAAATTTAACCACAGAAATTGTTTTTTTTTCTTCTGGGGAGGAAAGGAGAGTGAGTCTCAACATTCTGCAGGTGACTCCACCATCCCAATTCCAGCTGGGAAGCATCTGTAACAAGAGAAACAGTCCACAGTGAAAGGAATTCATTTCTCAGGAAAAGATGTAAAACAAGGGACCCCAGGGTCAGGGACGTTTCCAATAAAGCCATCTAGTTCGGGTTCTGCCCTCTGCCATAATCATAGCTGCTAACTTTTAAATAGAGCTTGCTCTATAGCTCATACTCCTAGGGTTTATTGTAGTTCGTGTCTGACCCTGCCTCCCTGAATACCCTTGGGAAGTTACCTAACCTCTTTAGAGGCTTAGGCCTCAGTTTTCCTAAGAAGCAAGTAAAACAGCATAATGTGTTTAGTATGTTATCTGACATCTATTATGTGTTCAATATTACAGTGAAAAGTGTTAGTTAATCAGTCATGTTGGACTCTTTGCGACCCAGTGGACTGTGGCCTGCCAAGCTCCTCTGTCTATGGATTTCTCCAGGCAAGAATATTGGAATGGTTTGCCATTTTCTTCTCCAGGGAATCTTCACAACCCAGGGATCAAATTCAGGTCTCCCGTATTGCAGGAGGATTCTTTACCAGATGAGCCACAAGGGAAGCCCAAGAATACTAGTGTGGGTAGACTATCCCTTCTCCAGTGGATCTTCTTGACCCAGGAATCCAACCAGGGTCTCCTGCATTGCAGGCAAATTCTTTACCTCCATGGAAGTCCAATATTATGGTAGCTAGGGCTTATAGGTATTTTCTTAAAAGAGTGACTGCTTTGAGAGGATTAATCTTTTTCACTTTTACATGCCTGCTTCCTTTTCCAGTGCCCAAAATGTAATAGGAAGTTAATAAATGTTTGTCAAATGGATGAACGGATGGACAAATATGTCGAGGTCCAGCCCTGGTGGATCCAGGGTGATTCGAAGGTGGAGACAGCATCCTTGGAAAAAACTTATGTAATTATAGATAGAGAGGGATTAGAAAATTAGCAGAGAAAAAGATGCTGAATAACTTGGTTTACATGGAATACCAATCACCACCTACATAGGCCACAGGCGTCTTCCCGTCCTCCCAAAGGAGAGGAAGCACTGAGGCCCCGCCCCGTCCAGTCTTAGAAGCCCAGGCAAAATTAGCAGGCTTGGTGAGTACCCACATTCCAGATGGGAATTCAGCCAGAAAAACGGGGAGCAAGAAAAAAACGACATGGGGGAATCAGTCTTTCCAGAAACTGATTCCATTTCTTTATTTTTTCGGTTTGCTTATATACCTTTTGTTACACATAGGGATGAATACAGAGTCACGCAGGGGTCAGCAGTCCTGACCTTTATCAAAATCAGGTGCTTTACATAAAAAAAAAGGTCTTAAGGGCTTTACATCATCTTCTGGCCATGAGGCCTCCTGACATTTACGACCCTTTCTTTCTGATAACCAAAAACTTATTTTTTCCAAGGGTGTTTTTTCTTAAACCAGGCACCACCCTCCAAATAAAGTTACATTCCTATAGGGTGAGGGTGTAGTGAGTTACAATCAAAAAGGAATTTATTTAACCCAAGGTTAACATGATTAATCTTAAAGGTTAATACTTATTTATCCTATATGTTAGTTATATTCATTATAACAGTAGGGAATATGGAGATTTAGCAGCAAACATCAGCCCAACAAATGAAAACCCTTCACCAATGTTCCCCTTAAGATCTGTTTAGTCTTAAGATAGTGATAAAGCTACATTTTTACATAGCAAGGACACAGTGCTTTATAACAAAGTACAGTGATCTATTACAAAAGAGAAAATTCATTAACTCAAAAAGTCTAGTATTGCTAACCTTAAAAACTACTATATTTCCTTTTCTATATTCCCAATACATTGATTAATATATTCCCAGGTGCCTAAGGATATGGAGGCCTGGCAGCAATCATTGACTCAACAATGAGAAAAGCCCTATGCTAATTAAGACTCTCAAAATACTCCAAAACTCTCTGTGCTGTTTATGGTTGAGAGCTAGTAAACAATCATGTGCTCAGTGGCAGGAGTATGGATAATCCTGTCACACAAGCTATTTTGCCAGCAGAGAAGTTTGACCTGAGACACCCTTGTCCCACCCAGGGCAGGGAATTAGCAGCAATTATTGGCACAACAAATGAAAAACCGTTCACCAATATAATTCCTAACCAACCCAGTATACTAATAATTTCTAACTTCCCAAAAGAATTTGCCTTTCCTAAGTCTAAAACATCTCATGCTTGTCATGGTCAGGAGGCTGTAAACAATCACATGTGGCCGGACGAACCTATACAGGCAGGCTAGATAACCTTCAGAGGAGTTCATAAGTTGAAACACTCTTGTCACACCCAGGAATTTTTATTAACTGGAGCTGCAAGTTAACTCCTTCTCCAAGAGAAATGGTTATGGGGGAGAGCCCCCCGTAAAGTCAGAGGTGTAGGTGAGAGCATAAAACAGACTCTGGTTTTGGGGGTAGATGCTCAGGAACAGGGGTTTCCTGAGGCTTGATCACGCCTTTGCGTATGCCAAGCCTCCTTCCTCATGACCTTTGCCATGGGCGGAGTTCCTCACGCTGGCTCCCGGCACAAATATATAATTTAAAAGTCGCTTTATTTTTATTTGATTCTCAAAGCAACCCTGCGTGCATGCCAAGTTGCTACAGCTGTGTACACTGTTTGCAACCTTATGGACTGTAGCCCACCAGGCTCTGTCTGTGGGATTCTCCAGGAAAGAATACTGGAGTGGGTTGCTTTGCCTTTCCTTTAGGAGATCTTCCAGACCCAGGGACCGGACCCCCATCTCTAAGTCTCCTGCATTGGCAGGTGTGTTCTCTACCACTAGCACCACCTGGGAAGCCTCAAAGTAACTGTACTAATTATTATTGCTCAAATTTTATAGGTGAGAAAACCAAGGCACTGGAAATGTTCTGTGACTTGGCCAAGCTCACATGGTTGGGGTGGAAGGGAGGAGCAAGGCTCAAGAAGGAGGGGACATACATATACCTATGAGTGATTCAAGTTGATATATGGCAGAAACCAACACAATAAATAACTTTTAAAAAATAAAAATAGAAAAAAAGATAATAAGGTACTGGCACACACAAAAGGAAATTAATTGAGACTCAAACCCAATTCCAGGCATTATTCTTGTTACTAGGAGAGTTCCTGAAATGGTAGCAAGGGTTAACATTTAATCCATTTGTCTGCTTTGTATACACAATTTTAAACATTTGCTTAACATCTCTTACTGTATTTATAACTCACAAAATAATTTGGCTTTCATCTATATGGCTTGAGAAATGTGGGGTGTTGTTTCAGATAGCAGGGGGAAATGATAGCATTTTCGAACCAGGCTTTTTCTTTTTAATGACTACAGACTTAAAACGTAGTCAGAGAAACTAAAATCCCCTCCTAGTTTTATCTTTGAAGAAATCCATAAGTATAATCTATTGTTTACCAACTATAAGAATTATACACATTTTATTTCTATTTCTTAAAACAAACTGCACGATTCTATATTCTTACTCACAGTTCATGGGTAAGTAAACTGAAATTCAAAGAGTCCAAGTCAAAGTCTGCCTAAAAAGTGCTAAAGCTGAACTGGTCTGAATTTTAAGGAGGCTCTTCTCGATGCCAGTGCTTTCAAACTGTAATGTGTACGCATCTGTTAAAAACACAAATTCTGGTTGTGCGGATCTGAGTTGGAACCAAAGGGACTTCATTCCTAACAAGCATCTAGGTGATGTCAAAGCTGCTACTAAAGATGGACTACACTTTACATAGCAAAGCTCTTTACCACACTACAACCTCAAATTCAGAGACCCAGGCAGTCATCTGTATTATGGCCAGAGTTTTGCTCATAAGAATAACATTTGGCTTTATTCTAGCTTGTGTGGATAACTTACCAGAGTAGTCCTTTCTATCTTACCTAATTCAGAACATTTCTCCTTTATTTGCAGTCCTGCCACAGCATAGCAGAAAATTTGGAGTAGTTGCAGTTGAAGACTTCTTCATCAGCTTCTTGAAATCAGAAGACTGTATAAGGACTCAGCAGTTAAGTTCCTAAGTATGAAAAAGGAGGGGGGAAAAATAAGAAAACCAATAGTTAACGTAAGCAGAGAAAGAAGGAAAAAATGTTAAGTAGTGAAGCAGAAAGCTTATGGTGCAAGGAAAAAAGTATATAGAGAGAGAGGCATTTCTTAGCCACTCTAGGGAAATTTCTGAGGAAATTCTATGCAGGAGAAAAAGAAGCATGACAAGGGAAAAAGAGGAAAGAAAAAGCTATAAAGGATATCTGACATCACGGTCTTAACTAAACTGTTATGTGCAAGTGGAAATCAATAGAGACTAAATATTTAAGCATAATGACTGCCTAAAAGTGATGAGAGGGATTGGACGCAGTAGCTATCCATTTTATTGAAGCTGCTGATGGAAATGAGACAGGAGATCCTGGAGAAATAACAAGTGGGGCAGAGTTATTATGGAGTGAAATCAGAGAGGATTAAGAAAGAAGATCCATGAGTCAAATTTCAGCATAGACCATGAACAGGTCAAATCGAAAAACAGCCAAGGAACCAATAATAAATCTAAATGGTTATGGGCAAAGTGTGGAGGCAGGTGGAGGTGGAAGGGAGAGCAAAAAAAAAAAGAGGCCAAAAGGCAGGAGCAAAAAAAAAAAAAAAATGACGGAGGAGGAGGAATAGTGGTTAATCAAATAGAGATTTGAAAGAGTCTTAAGTCTTTTCATTCCATCAACAAGGAAGTGGGGCTCAGCGGCCAACAAATTCTGGAACACTTGACTATGGACTTAGAACAGAGCACAAGCATAAAGGGCCCATCTCTCGGTATGTCCAGCTCTTTGTGACCGCATGGGCTGCAGCCCACCAGATTTCTCTGTCCATGGAATTCTCCAGGCAAGAATGCTGGTGTGGGTTGCCATTTCCTTCTCGAGGGAACCTTCCCAATCCAGGGATGGAACTCAGGTCTCCTGCACTGCAGGCAGATTCTTTACCATCTGAGCCACCAGAGAAGCCCAACATAGTCGTGGGTGAGATGAAAATTATCCAGAAAGTAAAATAACCATGTCTGGACAAGATGAGCAAGATCTGGAGAAAGGCTCTCTGCCCGCCATGTAGACCCACCCCTCCCCCCTCCCCCCCTCTCCTCTCTCCCTCCTGGCTGCCCCTTCCAGGCTCTTCCAGGCTTTCCCTAGGGCTTTGTTTCTATGGGATTCTATGAAGAGAAGCAATGTTTCGGTTAAGTGCTTGCAGGTCACTTGTTCACTGATACCAGAAGCCATGGAAAGACAGGCCAGAGGAGAGAGGAAGGCACAGATTGACACTAACAGCTTTTATGTACAATAATTGTACAGAAAATTTGCATTATGCTTTTATGCTTGATCTGAAATGTTTATATATTTTTTGGATGCAGTTTAATATATAAGAATAATAAGCTAATATTTTACTGAGCACTTTACTGTATCCTTAATGTTAAGTATTCCACACATTATCTCACTTAATTGTCACATGAACCCTAGGAGGTGGACATCACTATTATCTCCCTATTATAGATGAGGAACAAGAAGTTTCAAGATAAGACGTTACAGGGGATTGAGTCCAGAATGCAAGCATTCTGTCTTTTAAAGGAGACAGTTTAGTACCTTCATACTTATAAAAAGCTATTGGACACCAAGAGCCTGGGTACTTAGACAAAATGGTAACCAGTGGCCACCTTAGGTAGGACTTTCCTTTGGCGCTCCATCCAGTCCCCTTCTTCCCTCAGCATGGTTCTCACCAGTGCCTAGACTTCTCCCACTCCATGTAAACAGGGACAGATCTGATACGATCACAGATGATCAGAGAAAATAGTTGATTGCCCAGAGACAACCTGACTAAGTGAAAATTTAAATATCCTGATTCCCAGATAAATTTCCTTTCTATCAGATGGCATACAGCTAAATTCTGAAAGCCAGGTTCACCCCAGCCCAACCCAACTATACAAGTCTAGGGACAGTCTCTAAGTGCCTAATATTTACTGATCCGTCTGCTCATCCAAATTAAGTCCTCAAGGACTGCTGCCTCTCATACCCAGGAAAAATGCTGATAATTTTTGCAATATTGGGTGATAAGTCTGATTAAGAGATGGCCCAAGGGAACTGTACATTCTAGAAACTTTAAAATAGGCAATTACTTTGTTAGGAAATCAAGAAAGGCTCCAAGCAGCATTTGAGAATAGGTAGAGAATAAAGCATTTGAGGTGATATCCTAGGTAAGGAAAAAGTATGAGCAAGATATGGGAAGTTCCAGATGTGTTTGGGAAGGGAGAAAATTTGAATTGTACTGCAGGATAGGGTGTATGTAGACAGATAATAGCAATGCTAGAAAAAATAAATTGAGATGTATTTTTGGCCTCTCTAACAGGCTGAGAGATTTATGTTTTATTCTATATGCTTGTATTTCCTGAAGTGTGAGGCCAAGATAACCAGTAGTTAAAAATATTATTTTAAGGAGACGAGTACATGAATTTGATGTTGTGTAACATTTAATCATATGGAGAGAATGTTATTCCCATTCTTGGAATAATATTAAGGAGAAAGTTTCCAAAAGACACTAAAGAGTAAGGATTTCAGGATCAAAGACTTCAGCAAAAACTTGTCGAGAATTTAAGAATTTATTTTATTCAAATATTATTTATATAATATTTATCTTCTGGTTATAACAGATGATACTGGCTTTTCTGTTATAGTATTAGCATTGGTTCTTTTTGTTTGATAGATCCAGATTTTTTTAAGTGAGGACATAAATAAAATTATTGATTAAATCATAGTAGAGATAGAATACAGAAATGGAAAAACAAAAAAAAGTGATATGTGAACAGCCAAACCTTACAAAGAAAAGACTTCAGTGCAACTGTCCTGCCCCAAGAAAGCCCACTTAGGAAGGAAATACAGAGGGGAAATGGATGATTATATTAAATGCTCTACAAAGTCAAAGAGGGTTTGGTTATTCAAAGGGCCCTTCTGAGAGCCTTCTGCAGTCAATTTGGGTGGCTATCAGAATAAACAAGGATGCAGTTGGTACTGAGGAGATGAACATGAGCTAGATAGCCAAGGATCACATTTGGAAGGAAAATGTGGTGCTATGGAATAGGAAGTGTTATATACTGTGTTTCTGGCTTGGCTAAATACTCAGTATGTAAATCTGGGACGGCATTTGCTTCTCAGAGACTCAGTTTTATCTCGGTGGTATTTTTTTAAGAGTAACCATCATCTACTTCTATTGGCTTTGTTCTTGTTCAGTCACTAAGTCATATTCAACTCTGAAAACCCAAGGACTGCAACATGCCAGGCTCGCTTGTCCTTCACTACATCCTGGAATTTGCTCAAATTCATGTCCATTGAGTTAGTGATGCTATCTAACCAACGTATCCTCTGCCAAAGTATTGGAGCTTCAGCTTTAGCATCAGTCCTTCCAATGAATAATCAGGATTGATTCCCTGTTGGACTGACTAGTTTGATCACCTTGCAGTCCAAGGGACTCTTAAGAGTCTTCTCCAGCACCACAATTCAAAAGCATCAATTCTTTGGCACTTAGCCTTCATTACGGTCCAACTCTCACATCCATATATGACTACTGGAAAAACCATAGCTTTGACTATACAGACCTTTGTTGGCAAAGTGATGTCCCTGCTTTTTAATACACTGATCATAGCTTTCCTTCCAAGGAGAAAGTGCCTTCTCAATTCATGGCTGC
This sequence comes from Nanger dama, assembly GCA_917880005.1. Taxonomy (NCBI): domain Eukaryota; kingdom Metazoa; phylum Chordata; class Mammalia; order Artiodactyla; family Bovidae; genus Nanger; species Nanger dama. The sequence goes on from CAKJTW010000035.1 coordinate 11,474,462, forward strand.
AGTCACCATCCACAGTGATTCTGGAGCACAAGAAAAAAAAAAAATCTGTCACTGTTTCCACTTTTTCCCCATCTGTTTACCATGAAGTGATGGGATTGAATGCCATGACCTTAGTTTTCTAAATACCAAGTTTTAAACCAACTTTTTCACTCTCTTCTTTACCCTCATCAAAAGGCTCTTTAGTTCCTCCTCAATTTCTGCCTTTAGAGTGGCATCATCTGCATATCTGAGGTTGTTGATGTTTCTGCCAGCAATCTTGATTCCAGCTTGTGATTCATCCAGCCTGGCATTTCACATGATATACTCTACACAGATGTTAAATAAGCAGGGTGACAATATACAGCCTTGACGTATTCCTTTCCAATTTGGAACCAGTCAGTTGTTTCACGTCCGGTTCTAGCTGTTGCTTCTTGACCTACATATAGGTTTCTCAGGAGGCAGGTAAGGTGGTCTGGTATTCTCATCTCTTTAAGAATTTTCCACAGTTTGTTGTGATTCACAAAAAGGCTTTAGTATAGTCAATGAAACAGAAGTCAATATTTTTCTGGAATTTCCTTGTTTTCTCTATGATCCGATGGATGTTGGCAATTTGATCTCTGGTTCCTTTGCCTTTTCTAAATCCAGCTTGAACATCTGGAATTTCTCAGTTCATATGCTATCGAAGTCTAATTTGAAAGATTTGAAACATTACTTTGCAAGCATGTGAAGTGAGCACAATTGTATAGTACTTTGAACATTCTTTGGCATTGCCCTCCTTTGGGATTAGAATGAAAACTGAACTTTTCAAGTCCAATGGCCACTGGTGAGTTTTCCAAATATGCTGACATATTGAGTGCAGCACTTTAACAGTATTATATTTTAGGATTTTAAATAGTTCAGCTGGAATTCAGCACCTCCACTTTGTTCACAGTAATGCTTCCTAAGGCTCACTTGACTTTACATTCCATATTGGATGGTATGATTGTTTGACTCTAAATAAGTAACCACACCATGATGCTTACCCCAGTCATTAAGACCTCTTTTGTATAGTTCTTTGTGTGTTCTTGCCACCTCTTCTTAATCTTTTCTGCTTCTGTTAGGTCCCTACCATTTCTGCACTTTATCATGACCATCCTTGCAAGAAATTTTCCTTTGATATCTCTAATTTTCCTGAAGAGATCTCTAGTCTTTCCCATTCTATTGCTTTCCTCTGTTTCTTTGCATTGTTCATTTTAAAGGGTCTTCTTATCTCTCCCTGTTACTCTCTGGAACTTTGCATCTTGGAGGTGTATATTTCCCTTTCTCTCTTGCCTTTCATTTCTCTTGCTTTCTCAGCTATTTGTAAAATCTCATCAGACAACCACTTTGCCTTCTTGCATTTCTTTTTCTTTGGGATGGTTTTGTTCTTTGTCCCCTGTACAATATTATGAGCCTCCATACAGAGTTCTTCAGGCACTCTGTCTACCAAATCTTATCCCTTGAATCTATTTGTCACCTCCACTATATAATCATAAGGAATTTTATTTAGGTCATACCTGAAAGGCCTAGTGGTTTTCCCTACTTTCTTCAATTTAAGCTTGAAGTTTGCAATAAGGAGCTCATGATCTAAGCCACAGTCAGCTCCAGGTCTGACTTCCTTCTTTTGCATTTCAGTCCCCTATGATGAAAATGGCTTTTTTTTTTTTTTTTTGGTGTTAGTTTTATAAGATATTACAGATCTTCACAGAGGCAGTCAACTTCAGCTTCTTCAGCATTAGTGCTTTAGACATAGACTTGGATTACTGTGATGTCGAATTGTTTGCCTTGAAAATGAAATGAGATCATTCTGTCATTTCTGAGACTGCACCAAAATAGTGCATTTGAGACTCTTTTGTTGACTATGAGAGCTACTCCATTTCTTCTAAGAGATTCTTGCCCACAGTAGTAGATATAATGGTCATCTGATTTAAATTCACCCAATGCTGTCCATTTTAGTTCACAGATTTTTAAGGTGTTGATGCCTGCTCTTGCCATCTCCTGCTTGACACATCCAATTTACCTTTACTCATGGACCTAACATTCCAGGTTCCTATGCAATATTATTCTTTACAACATAAGACTTTACTTTTACCACCAGCCACATCCACAGCTGGGTGGCCCAGCTGCTTCATTCTTTCTGGATCTATTTTAATTGCCCTCCACTCTTCCTCAGTAGCATATTAGACACCTTCTGATCTGGGGAGCTCATTTTCAAGTGTCATATCTTTTGCCTTTTCATTTTTCATTCCAGTTCCAAAGAAAGGCAATGCCAAAGAATGCTCAAACTACCACACAGTTGCACTCATCTCACATGCTAGTAAAGTAATGCTCAAAATTCTCCAAGCCAGGATTCAGCAATACGTGAACCGTGAACTCCCTGATGTTCAAGCTGGTTTTAGAAAAGGCAGAGGAACCAGAGATCAAATTGCCAACATCTGCTGGATCATGGAAAAAGCAAGAGAGTTCCAGAAAAACATCTATTTCTGCTTTATTGACTATGCCAATGCCTTTGATTGTGTGATCACAATAAACTGTGAAAATTTCTGAAAGAGATGGGGAATACCAGACCACCTAACCTGCCTTTTGAGAAATCTGTATGCAGGTCATGAAGCAACAGTTAGAACTGGACATGGAACAACAGACTGGTTCCACATAGGAAAAGGAGTATGTCAAGGCTGTATATTGTCACCCTGCTTATTTAACTTCTATACAGAGTACACCATGAGAAACGCCGGACTGGAAGAAACACAAGCTGGAATCAAGACTGCTGGGAGAAATATCAATAACCTCAGATATGCAGATGACACCACCCTTATGGCAGAAAGTGAAGAGGAGCTAAAAAGCCTCTTGATGAAAGTGAAAGAGGGAGTGAGAAAGTTGGCTTAAAGCTCAACATTCAGAAAAAGAAGATCATGGCATCCGGTCCCATCACTTCATGGGAAATAGATGGGGAAACAGTGGAAACAGTGTCAGACTTTATCTTTTGGGGCTCCAAAATCACTGCAGATGGTGACTGTAGCCATGAAATTAGAAGACGTTTACTCCTTGGAAGAAAAGTTATGACCAACCTAGATAGTATATTCAAAAGCAGAGACATTACTTTGCCAACTAAGGTCCGTCTAGTCAAGGCTATGGTTTTTCCAGTGGTCATGTATGGATGTGAGAGTTGGACTGTGAAGAGAGCTGAGTGCTGAAGAATCGATGCTTTTGAACTGTGATGTCGGAGAAGACTCTTGAGAGTCCCTTGGACTGCAAGGAGATCCAACCAGTCCATTCTGAAGGAGATCAACCCTGGGATTTCTTTGGAAGGAATGATGCTAAAGCTGAAACTCCAGTACTTTGGCCACCTCCTGTGAAGAGTTGACTCATTGGAAAAGATTCTAATGCTGTGAGGGATTGGGGGCAGGAGGAGAAGGGGACGACAGAGAATGAGATGGCTGGATGGCATCACGGACTCGATGGATGTGAGTCTGAGTGAACTCCGGGAGATGGTAATGGACAGGGAGGCCTGGCGTGCTGCGATTCATGGGGTTGCAAAGAGTCGGACACGACTGAGCGAGTGAGCTGAACTGAACTGTTCATGGCATTCTCACAGCAAGTATACTGGAGTGGTTTGCCATTCCCTCCTCCAGTGGACCACATTTTGTCAGAACTCTTCACTATGACTTGTCCATCTTGGGTAACCCTGCACAGCATGGCTCACAGCTTCATTGAGTTACACTAGCCCCTTCACCACAACAAGGCTGTGATCCATCAAGGGGTCTTGGTTAGAGGTCCCAAATATATACACCATTTGGATTAATCCAACCGCAATTTCCATCCAGTTCTTTATCTAAATATGCCACTCATTCTTCTCAACGTTAAAATCAGAAAATGAGGATTAAGGAGGTTTATTCTAATACCAAGGTGTTTTGTTCCCTTAAAACTTAAGAAAGTAAAGTGAAGTGAAGTCACTCAGTCATGTCCGACTCTTTGTGACCCCTTGGACTGTAGCCCACCAGGCTTCTCCGTCCATGGGATTCTCCAGGCAAGAATACTGGAGTGGGTTACCATTTACTTCTCCAGGGGATCTTCCCGACCCAGGGATTGAACCCAGGTCTCCCGCATTGGAGGCAGATGCTTTAACCTCTGAGCCACCAGGGAAGACCTTAAGAGAGTAAAATAGTACATAATATGGTTTGTCCAAGATGAAGGAATAAGTTCCAGAAATATAGGCATGGACTAGAAATTCAAAAATATTCTCAAAATATGATTGGTTTTACAAAGAAAGGTGATTAATTTTTGGTTAGATACCCTATACTTATCAAGTATTAGAATATTTTTTTATCAAAATACACATTTTTTCCCCTTATCTCCCTCCTAGGCACAGCTCAAGAATCACATCCTTCATGAAGCTTCTCCTGATCACTTTCCTTCTCTAAATTCCTGCAGCATTCAGAATCTTTGCCCACCACTGCCCACCTGATAGATAGGTATATATTACATTTTTGTATATGCTATGTCCCTGGGAAACATGCAAAATTTTACATGTCCTCTAGAGAAAAGACTAGTGGTTGCCAAGAGAGAGCGGTCTGGGGGAAGTATGGAGAGGTAGGTTGGGGTTGGCAGATGTAAACTTTTACATGCAGAATAAACACCAAGGTCCTACTGTATAGTACCAAGAACTGTATTCAGTGTCCTATGATAAACCGTAGTGGAAAATAATATTTAAAATGAATGTATATATGTATAACTGAATCATTTTGCTGTATATCAATAATTAACACAAAATTGCAAATCAATAGTAAATAATAAAATTTGAAAGTGAAAGTAAAAGTCGCTCAGTTGTGTCCAACTCTTTGCAACCCCTTGGACTATACATGGAATTCTCCAGGCCAGAAAACTGGAGTGGATAGCTTCATCCACTTCTCCAGGGGGAAGATCCCTTCTCCAGGGGATCTTCCCAACCCAGGGATCGAACCCAGGTCTCCCACAGCCACAAAGGAAGCCCATAACAAAATCGACATGCCCTCTATGGCAAAGGGTGCCTAAGAAATTATTGCATGGAATATTCAAGATCCACTGCTGAAGTTACAAATCAGAAAAGTTAAAAGTCCACCCTCAAAGCAAAACTTAAAGATTCTTTCTCAACTCCAGTTTATATTCAGCTTGATAGTCATAGTCTCAGCTTTGCTAATGTTTCCATGTCTAAAGCCAGACTGCATCAAATTCTTTAAAGCTGAAGCAAGCTTATTCAGTCAGCTATAAATATAAATGTTTACTGGAACACAAACTAGGAGGAAGCCAATGAGAAGAATAAAGAGAGTAGAGTTTTTGCAGTCCTTTTCCTTCTCCTAGCATCATTTCTCAGAACCAAATATTTAAAAGGTGTTTTAACTGTCATTGAAGTTAGCCAGGCTTAAGAAATCTAAAGATAGAAGAATACTAAACTAGGCCTAACTTAAAAAAAAAAAAGAGAGAGAGAGAGATCAGCAAGGAATTCAAATTAAAACCAAAAGTCACAAATCAGCACAAATGTTCTATGAAGTACAGTTCTTTTCTTTAATGTTTATTATGCCAATTATGACATTGCAAATATTGATCTGTTTATTTGTCTGTCACCTCTGTGAGCACCTTGCAAACAAGGACTATGTATTTGCATATCAAAGGATCAGTTTTGAATGATTTTACTCAACACTAACATCTGTGCCTCACCGTACATTTCCTGGAAAGTGACAATGGTTAACATTCATTTAGTGGTTCATTCTCTTCTACTTGGGGCTTCCCTGGTGGCTCTGAGGGTACAGCATCTGCCTGCAACGTGGGAGACCTGGGTTCAATTCCTGGGTTGGGAAGATCCCCTGGAGAAGGCAATGGCAACCCACTCCAGTACCCTTGCCAGGAAAATCCCATGGATGGAGAAGCCTGGTAGGCTATAGCCCACAGGGTCGCAAAGAGTTGGATACAACTGAGCGACTTCACTTGCACTTTCTCTTCTATTTATGTACTAAATCACTAACCCTTCAAAAATCTGATAAAAGAAATGCTTTATAATTCCCATTTTACAGATGAGGCAACTAAGGCACAGAGAGATAAAGAGAACTGTCAAAGCAAAACCAGAATTTGACAACAGGCTCTCTTGCCGCGGCCAGCACACTGCTGCCAGCTGTACTCCAATGCTGCTGTCAGAAGAGTATGGGTGCCTAGGAAAGGTGGGTGGAAATCAGTCTGAAGCAGAACCTCCGTACTTTGGATAAGTGCCTCTGGTGATTCTGTGTACACAGTGTGAGAACCTAACAGCATAATTCTAAGTAGTTGTCATAGAAAGGGCATCCCAGGTCAGGCTTCCCTAGTGGCTCAGATGATGAGGAATCTGCCGGCAGTTCGGGAGACCTGGGTTCAATCCCTGGCTTAGGAAGATCCCCTGGAGATGGTCATGGCAACCCGCTCTAGTGTTCTTGCCTGAAGAACACCATGGACAGAGGAGCCTTACAGTCCATGGGGTTGCAAGGTGTTGGACATGACTGAGCAACTAAGCACAACACAGCCCACAGGTGGCGCTAGGGGTAATGAACTCGTCTGCCAGGGAGGAGACATAAGAGATGCAAGTTCGATCCCTGGGCTGGAAAGATCCCCTGGAGGAGGGCATGGCAACTCACTCCAGCATTTTTACCTGGAGAATCCTATGATCAGAGGAGCCTGGTGGGCTACGATCCATAGGGTCGTGGAGTCAGACATGACTGAGGTGACTCAGTATCCATGCATGCAGTCATAGTCTTAAGAACTGATATTTATCATTGCAGTTTAGCAGACGTTTCCATACACGTTATCTCATTTCATCCCGATAACAACCCTGCAGGTAAGAGCTACTGTTGCTCATGTTTCTGAATAAGAAAAACAGGCCTCAGGAAGCCTACCTATGACCACACTGCTGTAACCCACAGATTTTCCACTTCCAGGCCCTGTGCTCTTTCATCATGCGGACCCCCTGACTGGCCTCCTAATTCTGCTTCTGCCCTTCTACAACTCATAGTCCATACGACAAAGGACCTTTTTAAGGCCTAAATCTCATAATGTAATTTCTAGTGGATTCTCACTCCATTTGGGTGAAATCCAGATTCCTTACCATGAGCCGAGAGGCCTCTTATGATCTGGCCCCCACCCACCTCCCTCACCTGATCTCCAGGCCTCCTCCTCCTGTACGCAGGCTGTCCTCTTTCCTAAGATCTCTCACATCAAGCTTTTTCTCCAACTGAAACTTGGTCCCTTTCTTACTTATTTCATACCAGTATCTGAAATTAACCAATGGATTGTTTGACTGATCATGAAGATGATGCAGGAGCCTTTTTCTGCTTTGTCCAGTAGTTAGCATTTACGAAGTGCCAGGTAGAGGTCCAAACCCTTTATACGTGTTGATCTATGTGATTTTTATAACCAAGAAGAGCCTAGGACCGTGCCTGATGTTGCCAGTGAGTAAATGACAGCAGAATTTTACCCAGAGCTTGTGCTTCTCATCACTTACCTGGACTATCTTTGGAAAGGAATATGTGATCCCACCACTTCACCTTTTGAAATAAGCTCACCTCTCTCGTTATCACTCAGACACTACAGCTGCATGACCAAGCCACCGGTGTCCATTGTTAAGCTCATGATGAAATGAGACACCACTGATGGAAGCACACACATGACCCTCTTTTCTAGTCCTGTCTCCAAAGAAATACACTTAAATTCAGGCAAGGAAACTAACTAGAAGCTACAGAATGAGAATCCAGCCTGACCAAGAATGCCCTTAAGATCAACATAATGTGAGACAAGGTCAAATCTAGAATGGCTCTTTATTTGGTGGTGATGGGGTGAGGGGAGAGGTGAAGGGGTGAGGAGAGGGTTCCTGAGAGTAGACTCCACATGATCTCATTGGAGATACTTCCCAGTGAGTGCAAACATCCCAAACCAACTGGAGTAGACGCTTATTAATCAAGATGACTCGGCAAGTGGCCTTTTTTTTCTTCTTTCTTCCATTCCCGACATCTCACTGGTTTGGAGGTCAGATATCTATTCTTCATCTAGTATAAAAAGCTGCCATTTGGGGGAGATTGGGCATTACATTATTATTTTGCTTTGTTTGGCTTTAAGACATCTGTCATTTCTGAGAACAAAGAATTCTATTCTGTGGTTCTTAATAAGCTTTGCAAGGTGGTTTTGCTGGCATATGAAGAAGTCGTTTGAATAATAAAAGCTCATATTTATAATCACAGTGAGTTAAATAGATTTGCTTAGCTTAGAGTTTGGGGTTATTCATAAACAGATGTGAGAGTCCAGAAAGCCTCAGTAACTCCCTAACAGTCTCACTGTTTTGGGTTGCTGAAGAGCTGAGCTGAGAAGCCTGAATGGAAGTTAAAGTAGCTTTCCCAACTCCCTGAATAATCACCACAGAACCCTGACCTGAGTCCACACACCACAGCCCAACAGTGCTCATGTGTAGCAGGCATTTGCCAGTAGGAGGACAGTGAACGTGCCCGTCTCTAAACTGATAACGGTTACCCTCTTAGCATTCAAGGAGGACCTTTTATAAAATGCTTTGCGCTGTTCTCAGAGTATAAGCGAAGTGAGTGAGGTTGCTCAGTCGTGTCCGACTCTGCGACCCCATGGACTGTAGCCCACTGGGCTCCTCCCTCCGGTGGGATTTTCCAGGCAAGAGTACCCGGAGTGGGTTGCGATTTCCTTCTCCAGGGGATCCTCCTGACCCAGGGCTCGAACCTGGGTCTCCCTCAGGTAGGCAGGCGCTTCACCGTCTGAGCCACAAGGGAAGCCCTTTCTCATAGTATAATGACCCATAACTCCAGTCCTTTTGGAAGCTGCTGGTTTCCAAACAGTGATGAAAAAAGGTCTCCAGGTGAAGTAGCACCTCGGTGTCTCGACCTTCCCTACAGACACCCCTCGAAACTCACCAACTCTGTGAGTCAGTCCTTCATGTCCTTGGAAAGTGGTGGAGTTAAGTAAGTAGGTGTTAGTTGCTCAGTCGTGCCCAGCTCTTTGCGACCCCATGGACTGCAGCCCACCAGGCTCCTCTGTCCATGAGATTTTCCAGGCAAGAGTACTGAAGTGAGTCACCATTTCCTTCTCCAGGGGATCTTCCCAACCCAGGGTTCAAACCTGGGTCTCCTGCACTGCAGGCAGATTCTTTACCGACTGAACTAATTCTGAAAACCATAACTTATTTATTCGAAAATATGTGTTTGTAGCGATGGAACTTTTGGTCACTAATTTTCAATCATTTGTGCAGTGGATTTTCTTTTACAAACATATTTTTATAACGAACCTCAATACATAAAACAGGAAAAATCCCAGCCACTGTAGTTGAGGTATTGTTTCATTTATGTAGAGGTCCCCTAACTGTTCTCCCCCAGTCCCTGGATACCTCTTGCAAAACCTAGAATCCTCCTATCTGTCATTTATAGACATTTTTCAGAGTCACCCTATCAGATCACTGGATTTGGCCAAAGCTCTGGTCATAAGCTTCAGTTGGGACTTTGCTCCATGTACCTAACACACTAGACATCTCTGGGACGTTAAGCAAGCCCAGACTTGTGATCTAAAGCTCTGATAATTTATTAAGCCAAATCTAATTTAATCTGTGCTGTGGAAATAATAATGCTTCCCCCAAATTTATGGCCACCTTAGAATGGGACTTCTTTTAGAATAAGGGTCTTTGCAGGTACAATAAAGATAAGGTTCAGGAGATTAAATCATAGTGGACTAGGGTAGACCCTAAACCCAGTGAGAGTGTGTCCAGCACTGAAAAGAAGACAAATGGAAGGAAGCATTGGGAAGACAGGTGCAGAGATTGGAGCCATGTGTCTACAAGCCAGTAGGTGCCAAGGATTGCCAGGGGCCACAAGAAGCTGAGACAGGATGCGACTGTTCTTTCCTCATGGTTTCCAGAAGGAACCAACCTGCCAACACCTTGATTTTGGACTTCCAGCTCCAGAACTGCGAGGCAACACATTTCTTTGTTTTCAGCTTGTGGTAATTTGTCACAGCAGCCCTCAGAAAGTAAAACATTCTGTCTTTCGCTTAGTAGGCAAATATTTGTGGAAAGACTATTTGTTGAGTGAATATAATAAATCAGTTCAGTTTGATACAGTGACAGACTAAGAAAAGTAGCAAGAAGTGTTTGAGGAGGAAAGAGAATGCTTACGGCTGGGACTAAAGGAAACCTGTTTTTCTTTTAATCTTATTCTAAAATAAGACTTAAGCAGAGCCTCCAAAGGATCAGATGTGAACGGCTCATGGATAAAGGACTAACCAGAGAAGATGAAATGCATTATTGCCTCCTTAAGGAATAATAGGGACTCACTGAGGGCTTTCTCAGAGATGTACTGACACAATGAAAAGCCATTCATTTTATCTTGGGCACTTAAAAAAGTACAAATATCATAACAGCAGATGAGAATTGGTAATCCATTTCATATTATTTACATTATGATTATTTTAAGGATATTATTTTCCAGTAGATAACAATAATAGCTATGAAGTTGTTATGGTTTCTTACATTTTGCACATATTGCCACCTTGGCTTTTTTCCTTTTTCAGGACAAAATAAAGTTTTATCGGTCATATTTAGAGGGCTCACTTGCTATCTGCTTGATGACTTCACTCTCCTTGCATGACCACGGTTTTATTCTAATGCAGTATACCTAATGACTAAATTTCTACTTATTGAATGTCCCTGAACAATTCTTGAAATATTATGAAGTAACTATTTCCCCTCTAATTTATGCATGCATTTATATACTGAACTGCAGTTTAATCAAACTCCTTTGCCTTGTGTAGTATAATAGCAATATCTAATGAAAACATATGAAATATGTGTTTCATAATTACCCCAGACAGCTCATTTCGGTTTGCTTCCTACTTAATCCCGAAATTCCTATCTTCCTGCTCTGTAAACACTTTCTTTCCCGGCTCATCAATCTCAGTTATGTAAATGAAGCAGGGGCGGGGGCACAATTACTTTTTTTCTGAATGTTATCAAAGGCCCTATTCTCAGAGAAACAGCTGACAAGGGCACCCGCTAAAAATGATCCTTTCATTTGCTTGAAAAGCTGGAGCAGACGTAAAGCAGAGAGAACTTTGCACACTCCACCAGAGTCGCACTGGCTGGGGCCAGCAGAAGCTGATTTCCACACGTGCTGGAAATGGAAATGTCCCTCATGGCCCAGAGATGGCCATGAACCTCGTTCAGTCCTCTGCTTTCTACATTCCCACCTGGACAAAAGCCATCTCAGTAAAATCACTTTCATGGAATAAAACGAAATCTCTGATTGAACATTAGCATAGTGAGGGTCCCTTTGACTTTGCAGAAATAAGCTCACCAGTCATCAGAGAACAGTGAACTTCCTGCTACATCCTGAGTTTGTCCTTTATCAAGATCTAGATTCAGTCCTGGCTTCCTATCAAGGATGAAGAGAGGGTAAATACAGAAAAAGTGACACCTCTTTTTATACTTTTAGAGCTAGCTTAATGTGGGAGACCCCAGTTCGATCACTGGGTCAGGAAGATCCTCTGGAGAAGGGAATGGCAACCCACTCCAGTATTCTCACTGAGAGAATCCCATGGACAGAGGAGCCTGGTGGTTACAGTCCATGGGGTCACAAAGAGTCAGACACGACTACGAGACTAACGTTTTCACTTTTCACTTTTCAAATGTCTTTTCCCTTATTTTTCTCTTCCACATGATCCTTTTTGTCTATTCCTCCTAAGGGAGAAATATATTTTGCACTCCTCACTTTCATGGTTCCAGAGGCTATTGTTGAAAGAGTCAAACCACTTTGACAATGGGACCGTGAAAAATGCACAACAGTTGACCCAGATATTCTTGGTACCTACTGACTATAATGCTGTAGTTCAAGGAGTCACAGAGAGCTGGACATGACTGAGTAACTTTCACTTTCACTGACTATAATCTTAAGTGACTTAATCTCTGAACGTTCAATTTTTTTCATCTGCCAAAAATGCCATCACTCATTTCAGGTTGCTCTAGGAGTAAAATAATAAGTATGGCATAGTGCTAGGCTCTCCAAACAAATTTTTCTCTCTTCATTTCCAAGACATTTTCTATCTACCGAGTGAAATGAAAGTACATTCAGTTATTTGATAAACACATATGGAACACCTTATATAATAGACACTGTGTTGGAATTTGGAGATTGAACGTGGTCATTGGTCTGAGTCTCTGGCAAGGAGGGTAGACGTTAATTAATTAATGGGGCACAAATTACATCTACAAACTCTATGCATGCCAGACGAAAAGCTCAGGATGTGTGGGCATCATTTGGATGAAAGTGAAAGTGAAGTCACTCAGTGGTGTCCGACTCTTTGTGACCCATGGACTGTAGCCCACCAACCTCCTCTGTCCATGGGATTCTCCAGGCAAGAATACTGGAGTGGGTTGCCATTTTCTTCTCCAGGGGATCTTCCCGACCCAGGGATCGAACCCAGGTATCCCAGATTGCAGGCAGACGCTTTAACCTCTCTGCCACCAGGGAAGCCCTGAGTTGAGATAGTTAGAATGAGTGAGTAAAGAGTGGAGAGGAAAGGAGGAAGCGGTCCTTGCAGAGGTTGGCAGGAATATAGAAAGGTCTAGAGCTGACAGAATTTGAGGAACTGTAGGCATTTTTAGACCTGTAGGTTAGGAGATTCTCAGGCTTATCATTAAGACCTCCAGGGAAAGATTTTACACACTTTCCCTTGGCAATCTACTCCAGGTGTTTTTTTGAGGGGAGAAGCTATATATTACAGGAAACTTGATATCAACAGTTTGTGGAATACATGTCATGGTAACGTGGCAACATAATGGTTTTAATCATTAATTTGTACTTATTCTTATTGCATTTTTCCCCTTTCTGTTGAACGAAGTAGTTGGATCCTAACATTACCTTACAGCACTGAAGGTCTTTGTTTCAAAGCATAATAAAAATTTTCTGGGATATGAATTCTTCAAGACTGAACAACTTGAAAGGCCTACGGAAAGAAGGTAGAAGTAAAGGTGGAAAGAAGGTCAGGAGAGGGAGGAGAAAATGAAAGGGAAAAATCTTACTAACATCTAAAATTAAATTTTCTGTCCTCACCAGAGAAGTTAATTAGATTTAGTTCATTTTAAAGAAAATAGAAGAATGCAATGGTTCTTAATTTTCAGGTGGGTTTTTCCCGTGGTCATGTATGGATGTGAGAGTTGGACTGTCAAGAAGGCTGAGTGCAAAAGAATTGATGCTTTTGAACTATGGTGTTGGAGAGTCCCTTGGACTGCAAGGAGATCCAACCAGTCCATCCTGAAGGAGATCAACTCTGGGATTTCTTTGGAAGGAATGATGCTAAAGCTGAAACTCCAGTACTTTGGCCACCTCATGGGAAGAGTTGACTCATTAGAAAAGACTCTGATGCTGGGAGGGATTGGGGGCAGGAGGAGAAGGGGACAACCGAGGATGAGATGGCTGGATGGCATCACGGACTTGATGGACGTGAGTCTGAGTGAACTCCAGGAGATGGTGATGGTCAGGGAGGCCTGGCGTGCTGCAATTCATGGGGGGTTGCAAAGAGTTGGACACGACTGAGCGACTGAACTGAACTGAACTGAGAGTAAGAGTCACACATTCTACACACTACAGTGAGAAAATCATTAAGTAAACGGTTTTGGATATTCTCAACCTCTAGAACTTTCTCTGCAATGCACACAGTGAACCCTCTACTGTGCTGAAGGCAGTACCATCACAGGACCATGTTGGGAGAACTTTGGAGATCTCTGGAGATGAGGATTGTGGGCCAGGTCCTTCCAAGCCCGCTGCCCTCAGTTCTTCCTGGGCACGTCAAACCACAGACTAGTCTTCACTAGGTACGTGATGTGACTAGTCAGTATCACAGAACTTGCAGATAACTCGCTGCAGCGTCACCCTCACACAATTCCTGTGCCCGAATGTCTGTTCTCTGAGATAAAACAATCCGTCTGCCAGCTCACTTTCTGTGTTCTCCGGTGTAATAGTCAGATTTCACCACAGAAGTCTTAGGAAAACAGTTTATTGTACTCACGGTCTTAGACAGGGTCACTAAATGCCACACAGAGTCACAGGGGAAGTGCCAGAAATATGGGGACAGCTGAGACTGGAGTCTTGACTGGGGTTTCTTCAGGAAAGGTCAGACAGGATGGACACTGTTTTAGGTGGTCCAGCTTGGATAATTTCCATGAACTCTAAGCTATGAGGTATAGTCGTTACTGGTTATCTGGCCCTGAAATGATTAAAGCAGATGACTATTGCCTCCTGAGGTATATGGGGCAATAGCTGAGTTGTGGCTGTGGAATGGTAAGCCCATCACAGACTGTTTCTAAGAATTGTCTAGCCCAATGAGAGGCAGTCTCTCCCTAACTGGATAAGTTTAAGAGGTTAAAAAAAATCATAATATATAGAAAATTTTAAATATATACACAATGTAGTCACCATGTACACGTAAAACTCACCTTATGTCAAAATTCACCTGACATGTGTGAAATTCATTTTACTAGAGTTTTAAAATGAGGACTTTTAGTTGTGTAAGACACTTCCTCACCCCCCACCCTCTCCCCTCCCACTGGTGCTTTTGAAAGTCGTGTGGACTCCGGTTGCCGTTACTTGCAATTAGAAGATTTCTGACACAAGGTTTTTGTTTTCCCTCCAAAATCACTTTATTTTGATCCTGGCACTAAAAAGAGAATAGAAAGTTTACTCAATTTCTTTTCTTCTGTGTTATGAAGAACAAAATGAATTAGAAACGGTGAATTGCACCTTTACTAAGTAATGAATTTCAAATAACATACTAATAGTGTTTAAGAGGAAAAATTAGCCAAAAAAGTACACTTATTATATATAAGCAAAAATACACAATTACACCATTTTATACACATGCTCAGAATTTCCTGACTTTGCTACCATTCTTTTTTCCTTGTGAGAAGGCTCTTCCGGATTTCTGGGATGATAGAGCCAATGCCAGGCTGCTTGATAGAATGCATTTGACTCTTAAACAATACGAGTTTGAACTACATGGGTCCACTTACATGCATATTTGTTTTCAAAAGTAAATACCATAGTACTATACATCCCCAGTTGGTTAAATCCTGATCCTTGGTTGGTTGAATACTCAGATACAGAAATGTATAGACAGAGGGCCGGCTATAAATTATACTCAGATTTTCAGTGGTGTGGAAGGTCAGTGCCGCTAACCTCTGCTTTGTTCGAGGGTCAGCTGTATATAGTTCTTTTCCACAGTAGAGCTGAAAATTGGAGGTCTTTCAGATAATTTCAGCATTTGGCCATGGATTTTCTAATTTTCTCTTCATAAAGCAGAAAAGCAGGGGAAGATAAGCAGCAGAATATGAGAAAGAAAAATATACACAAATAGGTAAATTTTTATCTTTAACATTTTTAAGGAGAGAGTCAAAATGAAGGATCCGAATTTTTTTTTTTTTTTAGCATTCTTCACCTTGTTCTTCTGTCCTTTCACAGTCTCAGTCCTAGATAAACTAATAAAGAAAAATGAAAATGAGTTTCATTAAGTAGACCACTTTCTTTGGACTCATTCTGAAGTATGAGCCAGCTGAGAGAGGATGAATCTTGCCTGCGATTAACTCACACTTTTGAAGTAGCCAGGCACCTGTGAGGATATTGGGTGGAGAGAAGATAATAATTGGGCTCTTATCTTTTATAATTATGTGTGTTTCAAGTGGATGTGAACAGTAGGGTTTGAGAGGGCTACATAAAAGGAGAAAATTCCGACATGAACACTTGAGTCATTAACTCGAGCATTCGAAAGGAAAGGGAGGTAAAATTTTAAACAATAGAAGACTTAAGAAACAGAGAAACAAACAGAAATAATTGTTTATTAATTTCACATACAGCATCTTCATCACACTAAAGAATAACCATAGTTATTGACTGGACACACAGTGAGCTGTTTTTACCCTATTGTGTACAAAAACCTATAAAGTCTCAGGAAAAATTAACAATTTTTTTTCCTCTTTATATTTAATTTATCAAGTGAAATAACCAGTAATGAGAAGAGTCTAATGTGCTATTTATGTGTATGTGGATCATGAAAGAACTTTAACAAAATAACACATAGATTTATTTTTTCCTTTTATAATGTGGTACTTTTCCCAGGAGTCTGTTCCTATGATGTTCTTATCTTCTAGATTAGGGTGTCCACATAGAATATAAGTGAATTTAATTTTCTCCTTGATATTTTGTCTGTAATCAGAGCATAGTCTCAGCAAATGTATAGCAAGAAGTGAGGTGTAATTAGGGCTTTGGGCTTTCTACCCCTTATTAAAAAGGAAAAATTACGATCTGCTTTCCCTATATAGCCATCAACTAGCACTTTTTCTATTTAGAAACAAGCTTTCTATTTAATAAAGCAAGATTTTAAAAGCAAGTAGGTATAGTTCCACCAGACTGTCATCTCCACGAGGACAAATGATTTGGTTTATTGGTGTATTTCCAGAAGTTAGGACGGATGCTAGCATACGTTATTAAACCAGCACATCATCAAGCATCTGCTGATAGTGTATAAATACATTTTTCCAACGAATCATTCACCGAACTTCCAGGAGGGCTAGTTGTCATTTAATCGCGTTATACCCATGACTCTCAGCCAGGCCTGGGTGGGATGGGTATGTCATCTCACCGTGAATGTCTGTGTCTAGGCAAGAGCCCCTCTGGGGCGTAACTCTGCTGGAACAGGCGCTGCAGTGGCAGGGACACAGAAGAGCTAAACGTTGCTCAGCCCTTTGCCTCTTACAGATGGCTGTTTCCTAGAGAAAGAGCTCTCCCCGCCGCTACAGCCAGCCAGTTGGAGGAAAGGCCCTAATTATCCTCCCACTCAGACTCTATTTCCTCTTTTGGCTTAAGACCAAACAAAATGTGAAAGTGGGAAAAAAAAAAAGAAAATCAACAGGGCGATAATGTTCTTCCATGCAGAACATAATCAGAAATTGCTTCCTTTTCTAACAAATACTGATATATACTCTTCTATTTGGTTAGAGGTTTGAGATTTCATATAATGCTTAGGTTTACAAAGAAACCCCTATAGGCATATATATTCTTTATTACAACAAAAAGTCTTTTGAAGGGGGCATACTATACGCAGGTGCAAAATGATTTCTATTGCTAGAGTTTAATTTTCAATGTATTTAAATAGATATAAAGCATTTACTCTACTTGGTATCATGTTCCTATCAAGGGTACTTTTCTCCTTTGAAATGAGAATTTTTTGTCTTTCCCTCTTTCTAGCCTGCCTTATTATTTCCTCCACTATCTCAGTCATCCCCCAACACACATACAATTCCTTGACCTTTTTTTGTCTTCTCTTCACATATTTTTCTCCTGCTATTCATCAACGTTCACAAGGTTCCCTTCCCAAACAGACCTCACCATCTTATACCATTCACCATTTCCTTTTTGAAAAATAGAGAAGTTACGGAGAATGGTATGAAATTTCTAGTTTTCCATTTCCCTGAGCAACAGCTTCACTAAAGACACTTCTATAAGTAGAACAGATCTGTGCTGGCAAAGAAGATTAATATCAATTTTACATATTTGTTTCTAGAAAATCACAAAATTTTCATCATCTCTATTGAACTCAGTACATAAAATACCTGAAATCCAAACTTCATAGCTAACAGCATAGTTTCCATATTTATTATATTTTATGAATGTGATTACCAATTAGTAGGTGGAGAGGTATGTAGCTTGAGTAACAAGTCCATTCAAATATCTTACAGTAAGAATTCAAGTAAAACTTATACACCTAGCATTGAACTTATGACACAGAGAATTCCCAATTAATGTTTGGTAAAGAGTTGAGTCAGTGAACTGAGGATGCAGTGTATCATTCTGGCTGAAGTGTAGAAGATGAATTAGAGACCTGTCATGTTGGAATTAGTGTGATTAGGTAGAAGATTTTCAGTGATGCTAAGTGTGTAAGTGATGAGGTAGCAGAAATGGGAAACAGCAGCCAGATATATCTTAAAGATAGAGAAGAAGCAAAATCTCTAGGATTTGTTGCCTGAGAGGATGACAAGTCAAGCAATCCCGGGTACCAGCTGGTATTTACTTAAAACTGAACATTTCAAAAAAGTTTATGAATAGTTCAGGGCACACATGGACATTTATGAGTTTACAAGACCTCGAGAGACAAGTACTGACCATTGCTAAATTATCTCCCACCCCTGAAGTGTCCCTCACGTGGTGACAGGTATAAACTTGTGTGTTTCCTTACTTCTTGACCATGTTAAATTAGCTGTTGTTGTTTAGTCACTAAGTCCTGTCTGACTCTTGCAACCCCATCGTCCACCAGGATCATCTGTCCGTGGGATTTTCCAGGCAAGAATACCAGAGAGGGTTGCCATTTCCTTCTCCAGGGGATCTTCTTGACCCAGGGATCAGACCCGGGTCTCCTGCCTTGAAAGGCATATTCTTTTACCGCTGAGCCCCCTTCGAAACCCTAAGTGTAAGCAAACCGATACCTAAGCCAGAAACGCCTCAAGGTTAAGAAATGAAACCCAATCACAAGCAGACAACTAGGCTTTCCCAAAGAAAGCATGCACTTTAGCTATCATAAGTCCAATGATTTTCTTGCTTTTCTTTCTCCTCTTCTCTGTAAGTCTTTCTCTCATGTCAGTTGAAGGGCGGGGGGCGCAGTGCACAACTTGAGACTCGTGACTTAAGTTTTATTTGGGGCAAAATGAGGACTGCAGCCCAGGAGACAGCATTTCAGATAGCTCTGAAAAACCGTCCCAAAGTGGAAGAGGGGGAAGGTTAGTGCTATATATGACTTTAGTGAAGCGGGAGTATGTGCAGTCAAGCACACATTTTTACAGAGACTGGCTGATAGTCACGCGGAGCAGATGATGCCAGAAACTCAGCCTCTGTGCACTGATGTTGAGCTGAATCTTGAAGGCAGAATTTTGGATGAAATAGAAAAGAACAGCTTTATTGCCTTGCCAGGCAAAGAGGGACACCCGGCTCATGCCCCCAAAGCTAAGCATTCCTTTCCGGGAGTATCTGATGAAGAGTTTTAAAGCAGTGGTTCAAGGTCAGGGTTGTTGATAAGGATCAGAGTGGATACAGGGCCTGCATTCCTTTAGTCTGGCCTCAGGTGATCTCCTGATGAGCTTCTGCCATTCTGGTTATTAAACTGTGACCTTCTCTCTCCAAAATGAAGAATGCTTCATCAAATAGTTTACATCCTCCATTTGTTAAGGATTTAGTTCTGCAGAAGAACTCGAAGATATTGTTATGTATATCCCTTGAGGTGGAACTGGGATCCTGTCCTACGGTTGCACTATCTTTCCTTGACCACTCCTTTCTTGACTCTGCATTCCCTCCTTTCCCCCATTAGCGACTGTTTGAACCTGCCCTTGGGGGACTCAGGAAGATCTTGGGGGCTGAAGGCTGTTCCCCACAATCAGAAAATGGGGACCCAGAAAGGCTTCCATACCCAGGAGTCCCACAAGGTCATGATCCGTTTCTCAGATGTTATCACTAACGATTTTAGTGCTTTTCTAGGTGTGAGGAGATGCAAGAATTGAACTCATAAAATCTTCTCCTGAAAAGATTTATCTGAAGTCCTGTTCTGCAGTTTGATTTAGACAGAGTGAAGTTGGGAGTTGGTGATGGACAGGGAAGCCTGGCGTACTACAGTCCATGGCGTCACAAAGAGTCAGACATAACTGAGCGACTGAACTGAACTGAATAAAGGGACAAAGCAGGAGATTAAATAGTTAATTCCAGTAGGAGATTGTGAGTCGAAAAAAAAATATTGGAGACTCCTGTTCTTTAATGATTACTGAAGAAAGCAGGTTTGCTTACCCACAAAACCAAGCAAGCTTGCTTACTAACAAGGCCATTCAACAGAAGCACAAGGCATGCCCCCAGATAATAAGACAGTGGTGGCATGAGCCCCATATCCTGCCCAGAGAACTCAGTAAGTTGGGATGTACTCTCTGAACACTTAGAAAACATTGATTTGTGGACCTATCTTGACCATGTAAGGACAATAAAACTCCCTGGCCAACCTGGAGGAGGAGCTGCTGACGGAAGCATGATGTCTACTCAAGAATGACAAAGAAGTTCTCCCCCCTTCCCATGTTTCCTTTGATTATAAAACTGTAGCCTAGTAAGTGCTCAGGGTACAGCATCCTCTAGCCTGCCCACTTGTAAGCCTCATAAGAATCTTATCCTAATAAATCACTTCTTATCACTTTGCTCTCACTGAATTCTTCTCTACACTGAGACATAAAGGGCCAGAGTTCTTCAGAGCCCATCAAAACACCACCTAACAGTTTCGGTTTTTCCCAGAACACAGAGTGCCTTATCCTGATCTCACCCCGAATACTTTTCCGGGTATAGAAGGTTGGCGGTTGCAGCAGCTCATGACTTAATCCTTATAGAGATAGACAGCCAGTGCCAATCTGTAGTTGGCACCTAACTCCTGGGGTGGCACCCCCTAAACAATTCTGGTTAGTGCTGCATGACTTGAATTGGTTTTTGTTCAAATATACTCTTAAAATTGTTAACATGCCTCAACTGCACGCTCCCATTTGGTCTGCCACACTTTGCAGTAAAGATTTCTTCTGTTCATTGAATTCAAAGTACTCTACATTTGGTTCTTATAATATTATTGACTCCTAGCTTGGCTATTTCTTCCTAGCATGTTCCCAGAATTTTCACTGTTGCATCACAGCCCTCCTTTGATTCCACCTTCAGTGATGGACAGGGCACATACCAGCCTAAGAGAGTAAGAGGTCAAGAGACTATTTGTAATTCGCTTGTACAGGTTTTTCGTGGAATCCATTTATTCTCAAGTATACTCAGTTAAAAACAGACTATTTCCAAGCTTCCTTCCTTTTTCTTTTTCTTCCTCCTTCAGGATCACTGACCTAGATTCCCCACACCAGATGTGTTCACCTGGATCTCAGATTAAAGGGAAGAATGTTCACTCCCTGCTCCCATTTGTGCCTCAGGTCACAATCTGGAGAATTCCTCTACAGAGAGAAAGGTTGGAAAACATATTTCTAATTCTTAGGAGGAGGTAATTAAATAATTTCCTTTTATGATACTGTCTTTGTTCTCTTCTTGAAAGGAAAGAGCATCCCCTTTATCACTTTAAACAGGGCAAACTAGTATTTCTAACCCTCCTCCCAAAGTTAATTAACATGTAAATACTTGTCAGTAAAAGGTAACACTTCAGCAATTAGCATATAAATGGGCCAGGGACAATATTCTGCTGTAAAGAGACAGCTTGGAAGATTTTGTCAAATGTATTTGGAAAGAAAAAATAAAATAAAATAAAGCCTTCATCATTTCCATGCAAACAGTTATGAAATAGAATGTCAGCCAGAGCCTGGGGTAAAGGGAGAACGATACTGCCTGGATAGAATGAGGTGAAGTTTGCATACTCAACTCGGTTTTATGTACATGTTTACTCCAAAAACGTAGGTGGAAAGTGACTAACTGTTTATGTCCAGGAAACACATCATGTTTGTTTGATTTTAATGGATAACATCAGTGAAAGAAACAGAAAGCCATGGGTGGGAAAAGGATTTAAGGGCTAATTTTTCCATAGTGGGTGTTATGATGAGTACACTCAGGAAACTGCACATGCAGGAGTTGCTTCCACTCAGCCCTGAATTTGTGTTTCAAATGAGGTAATTGTGCACCTAATGATGCATTTGCACAAGCAATTACCTGATTGGCATATGCCAGGTGAGCTTTTGAGAAATAATAGGGCAAATGCACTTTTGCTTCGCACCCACAGCACCTTAGTCTGTAAAAGTAAAATAATAATTATATTTGTGACGTTCTTATTGGAATCACATTTGAAGAGGACATTCATGTTAGTGAAAGATAAGTCATTAACCCAAGAAGAAAATAAACTTTCTGACCACACTAGCAAAATACTAGCTAGTCTATATTTATTATTAAAGCTAAAACATATCCTAATTCAAGAGGAAAGTCTAGGATTTGTTATCGGAAAATCTGGATTGGAACTGTAGCTATGTCACTTCCAGATACCCAAATTTAGACAGATCACTTACAAACAGAATCAAAATAGAGAGCAGCTTTTGTTCATGTGTGAACTGAATCTGATAATGTACTGCATCTTGTATTGCTAGGGCTGACATTAAGTACACTGCATTAGAGCCTGTTGCGGGTCAAGATGAACCCTAGTGGTGAAGAATCTAAGCTACTCCATTTTGTTACAGAAAAACTCCATTTTGTAAGGTTCTGGGAAAAGAGCCTTTGGAAACCCAAGAGCCTTTGGAAATCCCCTGACCTCACCCCACCACCCATGAGCCAATCGGACCCCAGACCAGAATCTCCTGACTTAACATTCAGAAACTCGTGGTCTACCTAGGTAATAGGGACTGATCAAAAACCAACACGAAACCCTTCAAAAGAAAGTCACCAAACAGATGTCCCCCTACCTAGACATTCTTTTTCTTCCATGAACACTCCCTGTATAAGCAATGTAAACCAAACCCGGGGCTCCTCCCTATAGCCGCTGCTCGGTATCAGTGGGAGCCCCAGCTCGACTTTGGTAATAAAAACTCTCTTGCTTTTGCATCGGATATTGGCTCCCTGGTGGTCATTGGGAGATTACATGACTTTGGCATAACAGTTAAACTTTTCATCTGTTAGTGTTGGTCGGTTCAATATGTGACCCCTCTCCAAAGGGGGTGATGACCACTGGGACCCCGCCTCTCTCACAACCAGGTAACAGGTGACTCAACTCAATTGAATTCATCCTGGACAGAGCCACCCTTGGAACCAGTTTCCCTGACTTCCTCCAGATCTATTAAAGTGCCTCAAGCTAATCCAAGGTTCAACAGTTGGGTCAAAACCAGACTCAGTTCAGTTCAGTTTCTCAGTCGTGCCTGACTCTTTGCGACCCCATGAATCACAGCATGCCAGGCCTCCCTGTTCTTTACCATCTCTCAGACTACACTCAGACTCACATCTATCGACTACATGATGCCATCCAGCCATCTCATCATCTGTTGTCCCCTTCTCCTCCTGCCCCAATCCCTCCCAGCATCAGAGTCTTCTCCAGTGAGTCAACTCGTCACATGAGGTGGCCAAAGTGCTGGAGTTTCAGCTTTAGCATCATTCCTTCCAAAGAAATCCCAGGGTTGATCTCCTTCAGAATAGACTGGTTGGATCTCCTTGCAGTCCAAGGGACTCTCAATGGTCTTCTCCAACACCACAGTTCAAAAGCATCAATTCTTCGGTGCTCAGCCTTCTTCACAGTCCAACTCTCACATCCATACACAACCACTAGGAAAACCATAGCCTTGACTAGATGGACCTTAGTCGGCAAAGTAATGTCTCTGCTTTTGAATATACTATCTAGGTTGGTCATAATTTTGCTTCCAAAGAGTTAGTGTCTTCTAATTTCATGGCTACAGTCACCATCTGCAGTGATTTTGGAGCCCCCAAAATAAAATTTGACACTGTTTCCACTGTTTCCCCATCTATTTCCCATGAAGTGATGGGACCGGATGACATGATCTTCATTTTCTGAATGTTGAGCTTTAAGCCAACTTTTTGCTTTCCTCTTTCATTTGCATCAAGAGGCTTTTTAGCTCCTCTTCACTTTCTGCCATAAGGGTGGTGTCATCTGCATATTTGAGGTTATTGATATTTCTCCCAGCAATCTTGATTCCAGCTTGTATTTCTTCCATTCCAACGTTTCTCATGATGTACTCTGCATAGAAGCTAAATAAACAGGATGACAATATACAGCCTTGATGTACTCCTTTTCCTATTTGGAACCAGTCTGTTGTTCCATGTCCAGTTCTAACTGTTGCTTCCTGACCTGCATACAGATTTCTCAAAAGGCAGGTTAGGTGGTCTGGTATTCCCATCTCTTTCAGAATTTTCCACAGTTTATTGTGATCCACACAGTCAAAGGCTTTGGCATAGTCAATAAAGCAGAAATAGATGTTTTTCTGGAACTCTCTTGCTTTTTCCGTGATCCAGTGGATGCTGGCAATTTGATCTCTGGTTCCTCTGCCTTTTCGAAAACCAGCTTGAACATCAGGGAGTTCACGGTTCACATATTGCTGAAGCCTGGCTTGCAAAGTTTTGAGCATTACTTTACTAGCATGTGAGATGAATGCAATTGTGTGGTAATTTGAGCATTCTTTGGCATTGCCTTTCTTTGGAATTGGAATGAAAACTGACCTTTTTCAGTCCTGTGGCCACTGCTGAGTTTTCCAAATTTGCTGGCATATTGAGTGCAGCACTTTCACAGCATCATCCTTCAGGATTTCAAACAGCTCCACTGGAATTCCATCTCCTCCACTAGCTTTGTTTGTAGTGATGCTTTCTAAGGCCCACTTGACTTCACATTCCAAGATGTCTGGCTCTAGATGAGTGATCACATCATCATGATTATCTGGGTCATGAAGATCTTTTTGTACAGTTCTTCCGTGTATTCTTGCCACCTCCTGTTAATATCTTCTGTTGCTGTTAGGTCCATACCATTTCTGTCCTTTATTGAGCCCATCTTTGCATGAAATGTTCCCTTGGTATCTCTAATTTTCTTGAAGAGATCTCTAGTCTTTCCCATTCAGTTGTTTTCCTCTATTTCTTTGCACTGATCGCTGAAGAAGGCTTTCTTATCTCTCCTTGCTATTCTTTGGATCTCTGCATTAGATGCTTATATCTTTCCTTTTCTCCTTTGCTTTTCACCTCTCTTCTTTTCACAGCTATTTGTAAGGCCTCCTCGGACAGCCATTTTGCTTTTTTGCATTTCTTTTCCATGGGGATGGTCTTGATCCCTGTCTCCGTACAATGTCACGAACCTCATTCCATAGTTCATCAGGCACTCTATCAGATCTGGGCCCTTAAATCTATTTCTCACTTCCACTGTAGAATCATAAGGGATTTGATTTAGGTCATATCTGAGAGGTCTAATGGTTTTCCCTACTTTCTTCAATTTAAGTCTGAATTTGGTAATAAGAATTTCATGATCTGAGCCACAGTCAGCTCCTGCTCTTGTTTTTGTTGACTGTATAGAGCTTCTCCATCTTTGGCTGTATAGAATATAATCAATCTGATTTCGGTGTTGGCCATCTGGTGATGTCCATGTGTAGAGTCTTCTCCTATGTTGTTGGAAGAGGGTGTTTGCTATGACCAGTGCATTTTCTTGGCAAAACTCTATTGGTCTTTGCCCTGCTTCATTCCACATTCCAAGGCCAAATTTGCCTGTTACTCCAGGTGTTTCTTGACTTCCTACTTTAACATTCCAGTCCCCTATAATGAAAAGGACATCTTTTTTTTGGGTGTTAGTTCTAAAAGGTCTTGTAGGTCTTCATAAAACCATTCAACTTCGGCTTCTTCAGCATTACTGATTGGGGTATAGACTTGGATAACTGTGATATTGAATGGTTTGCCTTGAAAATGAACAGAGATCATTCTGTCATTTTTGAGATTGCATCCAAGTACTGCATTTCGGACTCTTTTGTTGACCATGATGGCTACTCCATTTCTTCTGAGGGATTCCTGCCTGCAGTAGTAGATATAATGGTCATCTGAGTTAAATTCACCCATTCCAGTCCATTTTAGTTCGCTGATTCCTAGAATATCGACATTCACTCTTGCCATCTCTTGTTTGACCACTTCCAATTTGCCTTGATTCATGGACCTGACATTCCAGGTTCCTATGCAATATTGCTCTTTATAGCATTGGATCTTGCTTCTATACCAGTCACATGCACAACTGGGTATTGTTTGTGGTTTGGCTCCATCCCTTCATTCTTTCTGGAGTTATTTCTCCGGTGATCTCCAGTAGCATATTGGGCACCTACTGACCTGGGAAGTTCCTCTTTTGGTATCCTATAATTTTTCCTTTTCATACTGTTCATGGGGTTCTCAAGGCAAGAATACTGAAGTGGCTTGCCATTCTCTTCTCCAGTGGACCATGTTCTGTCAGCCCTCTCCACCATGACCCGCCCGTCTTGGATTGCCCTGCAGGCATGGCTTGGTTTCATTGAGTTAGACAAGGCTGTGATCCTAGTGTGATTAGATTGACTAGTTTTCTGTGAGTATGGTTTCAGTGTGTCTGCCCTCTGATGCCCTCTTGCAACACCTACCATCTTACTTGGGTTTCTCTGACCTTGGGCATGGGGTATCTCTTCATGGCTGCTCCAGCAAAGCACAGCTGCTGCTCCTTACCTTGGACGAGGGGTATCTCCTTACCGCCGCCGTTCCTGACCTTCAATGTGGGATAGCTCCTCTAGGCCTTCCAGACTAGTCATCTATTATTGAAGAGTGAGTACATTTTCAGGATACTTGAGCCTAGGAAGTGTGATTCCCACAGGACAGTGCAAAGGATCTGCACATTAGTTTCAACCATCCCGAAGCTGACCTTTTTTCCCTGCACCCTAGAAAGTTAAACATTCCAGGAGAACTTTCTGGGCTGAAAGAAATGTCCTATAGTCTTCACTGTGCAATATGGTAGTCACTAACTACACGTAACTTGAAGTATAGTTGTTTGCTTACCTAATTGACACGAACTATTAAGGAATTGGGCTTCCCTGGTGGCTCAGATGGCAAAGAATCCACCTGCAGTGCAAGAGATCCATATTCGATCCCTGGATCAGGAAGATTCCTTGGAGGAAGATAATAGCAACCTACTCTAGTATTCCTGCCTGGAAAATCCAACAGACAGAGTAGCTTGGTGGGCTACAGTCCATATGGTTGCAAAGAGTCCAGTGCAACTGAGCACACATTAAGGAATCAGAGTCTGTGCCCTGACCAAGTACCTAAAGTCCTTGACACATTGTTCCTAAATTGACTGGGCTTTGAAAACACAGACAAATATATTAGTAGTAGTAATAATAATACAGTAACAATAACAGTTAATCATTTATTGCCTCAGGCACTCAGCTAAGAATTTTGTATGCTTTATGTAATTTGTTCCTTGTGAAACCTTATGCCATGGTTGTTATTATTGTCCCCATCTGATTTACTGAAGAACTGACACTTAGAAAGTCTGCATAACTTGTCCAAGGTTATAGCAAGAACATGTGGCAAAGCTGAGGTTCAAACCAGATGGGCCAGACTCCAGGGCCAACTGCCCTAACCGCTGTGTGATGTGGTTTTGTACCACTTCAAGGTAAGAATGTTCTAGAAAGATGATAGAATTTCTTGGACTTCATAGGAGAACAGAAGTTTCCATGCTAGACGACCTCTCCACCAGTGGATTAATATCAGTGAGTCTGCAACTTGGAAAACTGCTTCCTGGGCAATTTAAGGGAATACTGGGACAAAGGAATGTCTGGGTCAACCTTTCTCCCAGGCACACAGTCAAAGAATGAGCTCACTTCTTCTTAAAGGGCTGGGATGGAATAAACCACACGAGTCTAGATTATTGGGAAGGCTAATTTCCCAGAATGAATACAGTCCGGACTGACAGGAGCACAGTTGTGCTGCGGTCACTGTAGGCTGCGGGCCCACGGCCTATCAATTCCCTGACAGCCTCCCGACTCTCTTCCTTCTATGGATCTCACTGTGCTGCCCGCGTCAGCCTGGGCTTTTGTGAATGATTTACAGTACCTGAGACTGTCATTCTTCCCGAAGAAAGATCGCCATTCTTACTGACTCACTCACATAAACTGCCGAGGTTGACTTCAATTCAGTTCAGTCGCTCAGTCGTGTCCGACTCTTTGCGACCCCATGAATCGCAGCTTGCCAGGCCTCCCGTCCATCACCAATTCCCGGAGTTCACTCAGACTCGCGTCCATCGAGTCCGTGATGCCATCCAGCCATCTCATCCTCTGTCGTCCCCTTCTCCTCCTGCCCCCAATCCCTCCCAGCATCAGTCTTTTCCAATGAGTCAACTCTTCGCATGAGGTGGCCAAAGTACTAGAGTTTCAGCTTTAGCATCACTCCTTCCAAAGAAATCCCAGGGCTGACCTCCTTCAGAATGGATTAGCTGGATCTCCTTGCAGTCCCAGGGACTCTCAAGAATCTTCTCCAATACCATCGTTCAAAAGCATCAATTCTTGGGTGCTCAGCTTTCTTCACAGTCCAACTCTCACATCCATACACGACCACAGGAAAAACCATAGCCCTGACTAGACGGACCTTAGTCGGCAAAGTAATGTCTCTGCTTTGAATATACTAAGTTGGTCATAATGTTTCTTCCAAGGAGTAAGCAAGGTTGACTTAGAACTGAAAAATGGTAATCTGATCCAAAGTAAAATATTCATAACTCTGGTTTCCAGAAGAGGTATGTGAAATAGAGGTCATGGGTGAGAGGTGGGGGAGCAGGAAATGGTACCTTCCTCTGATGTTGCAAACAACTTTAGCATTGTGTGTGTACATACGCACACATGCACATATAGCATTGTATTGTACATGTGCTCACGTGTGCATACATACAGCGTTGTGTGTGTACATGTGCACGTGCACATACAGCATTTTGTGTGTGTACATGTGCACACGTGTGCATACAGCATTGTGTGTGTACATGTGTGCACGTGCAGATACAGCATCATGTGTACATGTGTGCACATGCACATGCAGCATTGTGTGTGTACATGCACGCACATGCACATACATGTTTCCACCTACATTTCAAGCTCATCAGTGTTCACTGTGCTGACCTGTACCTCCCTCTCTGCCTATTAAACTTGTAGCAAGTGATCTTTGCATATATTCTTCCTGGAACCTAGTCATACTATAGTTATTGAAAATGTTTAGAACTATTTTTTTAATGTTAATGAAACCTTCCATAGATTTGGAAAAAAATTTAAATGTAAAATATAGCAGAAATAAGGATATTGGTGACAACTAAAAATACTAACTTCCTGGATGATAGTTCTACATAGCGGGACATGATCATATCCAATTAAGCTGAGCTCTATTCAGTAATCACTGTGTAATGGGATAGACTCACAGAGTAATAGGATTTGTTTAAGGCAAGGATAGAGGAGCTTAACACACATTAAATATCTCGAATGCATTAAGGGTAAAAATACCAATTGATGCAAAATCACTTGGAAGAAACAGAGAAAAATGAAAATATTCTCAAAGGTTAGATGCATGGTTGCTCTGAAAAGTCTTAGTGGACATTCACAAACTTTGTTGCCCAGTAATTTTCATCACAAAAACTTAAAGTAGAATTGAAAATAGAAAGCTCTCAATATGAAAACACTCACCCTTAAACTTTTTGTAAGATCACTGACCCCAACTGATCAAAGTTTGGTCTGGAAAAGCCAGGACAAGATCTCAGAAGGTCACGATGGCCCCCAAACATGCTCTTTGGCTTCTCAGATAGAGAACTTTCAAAAGGAACTGTGAATGCTTTGTCACGCTTGAACTAGATATTAGTTGGCTAAGCTGAGAATCAAATATGGGAAATTAGTTGCCATTAAAAGAACGCTTCAGGCAGTTCATTTCTCATCAGCCAAGCTGTGCGGGCCTCCTGCTGTGGACAGTGAACATTAGCTTACTAAATACTTCAGCTCATCAGACACTGCATTACTCATGGATGGGCCTGAATTTTGGTGATGGGGGAGGGGAAAAGGAAATAACAATTAAAAGCATAACTACTGGCATTTATCTGGGTAAAGATTAATGCTCTATGATATTAGAAAAAAACAATAAGAATTACTATACATTGACAGGTACAGATATTCACAATTTATTTTTAAGAGGGAAATAAACTTGTTAGAAAGCCATTTTTATATGATTTTATTTTTGGTTAAAAAGTGTGTGTGTGTGAGTGTGTGTGTGTGTGTGTGTGTGTGTGTGTGTGTGTGTGTGTGTGTGCCTGTGTAGGGTTATGTGTGATTTTAACTGGGAAAATTTTTCTAAAATGACAAAATTTTTACAAGTGTGATTTGGTGGAGGGGGCATATAAAGGAAAGCTCTTTATTATTTGTGTTATTCATCTATATTTTCAATAATTTCATACTTCAATTATTATGATTTTATAATAAACACCTATGATTTATGACATAACAAAATAATAAACATTAAACAAAAGATCATGTCTTTCTCTCCTTTTTGAAACAGGGAGCCTTTCAAATACATGAAGGGGAAAATTCCAAAGTGAGTATAAATGAATTGTGAATAGAAAATACCATATATCATGGGGCTCCTCCTGTTCTACCAGCTCTAGAATTGTATTGTATAGTCCTGCCTTAAGACTGGACATCCAGAGTCACCTGACATTCTCCCTGACCTTTCTACAACCTCAAAGTTTGCACAGACTCCCCTTTGTTTTCCCCATGTGGAAAAAAAACTGTATATTTTTAGTGCAAAATAGTTCAATCTGTATATTCAGAAGTTTGCATCAGAAGCTCTTGATCTGAACCATGGCTCCACTGGATAATAGCTACATGACATTGAACAAGCCTCTCAAAATTTCTAAATTTCAGATCCTTTATCTGTAAAATGAAATGGTAAAATCTACCTCACACAGTAACCTTCAGGATTAAATTAGATAATGTATGTAAAGCCCCAAAGCGAGGTAATCTCTGAG
Organism: Nanger dama; assembly: GCA_917880005.1. NCBI lineage: Eukaryota > Metazoa > Chordata > Mammalia > Artiodactyla > Bovidae > Nanger > Nanger dama. The sequence continues at coordinate 11,505,023 of CAKJTW010000035.1, forward strand.
TTTTGGTTATTCTTACTTTACCATTTGTCATGCAGTGATGTCAAAATAAAGACTATGGATAGGAAAATGGGCCATGATGATGGAGTTTAACACAAGGTTTAAAAAGTGTAGGCAACCCCCAGACTTAGCAAAGTGGAGGTGGCAGGAGTCTCTAAAAGTGCAGGCTGTAACTGGTGGATTGCCCATGAATTGCAGATCCATTTCTGCAAGATGCTTAAACCCCTACATACTGAGAAAGAGCCTACCCAGAAGTACAAAGCTCCCGAAACCTTAGGTATATGACCTTGAAACATGTCTCTGAGATTCCAAGTCCACTCTCTCTTCTCTAAAATGAGGATGTTGTCTACTTTGTTTCAGAGTTGTTGTGGGACTCAAAAACTCTTTGTAAGATGAAAAATGCAACCTATTTTTTTCCAGTGATGTACTGGTAAAGAATCGCCCATCAATGCAGGAGCTGCAGGAGATGGGTTCGATCTCTGAGTCAGGAAGAACCCATGGAGGAGGGCATGGCATCTCACTCCAGTATTCTTGCCTAAAGAATCCCATGGACAGAGGATCCTGGTGGGCTACAGTCCATAGCGTTGCAAAGAGTAGGACACACCTGAAGCGACTTTCAGTTCAGTTCAGTTCAGTCGCTCAGCTGTGTCCGACTCTTCGCGATCCCATGAATCGCAGCACACCAGGCCTCCCTGTCCATCACCAGCTCCCAGAGTCCACCCAAACTCATGTCCATCGAGTCGGTGATGCCATCCAGCCATCCCATCCTCTGTCATCCCCTTCTTCTCCTGCCCCCAATCCCTCCCAGCATCAGGGTCTTTTCCAATGAGTCAGCTCTTCGCATCAGGTGGCCAAAGTGCTGGAGTTTCAGCTTCAGCATCATTCCCTCCAAAGGACACCCAGGACTGATCTCTTTTAGAATGGACTGGTTGAATCTCCTTGCAGTCCAAGGGACTCTAAAGAGTCTTCTCCAACACCACAGTTCAAAAGCATCAATTCTTCGGCGCTCAGCCTTCTTCACAGTCCAACTCTCACATCCATACATGACACTGGAAAAACCATAGCCTTGACTAGACGGACCTTAGTTGGCAATGTAATGTAGCACAACAGAAACCCTAATCAGCAAAATGTAAATCAAGAGAAGAATCTCTCCTAGAATCAAATACAAAAACAAAGCTGGGTTACAGGAATTCTTCATAAGGTGGCCAACTCTTCCCAGTTTGCCTGGAACTTTCTTGATTGAGTTTAGCACTGAAAGTCCACTGACCTGAGAAACTGCTCAGTGCAGGCTGTTCCCATCCTTCATGGCTGTGTCCCTTTGCGTGTCTGCTTCATTTTCTCCCACTGTGGACCAACTTCCTCCATTCTCTGGCCACATGGTTAGAACTAAAGTTAGAAGCAGGTTCCAATTTCTACTCTTTCTGTTTTTACATATAGTTTGTTTATTTTTAATTGAAGGATGATTGCTTTACAACACTGGATTGATTTCTGCCATACATCAAGATGATGCATACATAGGTCCCCTCCCTCTTGAACCACCCTCCCACCTCCCAGCCCTCTAAGTTGTTACAGAACCCTGGTTTGAGTTCCCTGAGTCATACAGCAAATTCCCATTGGCTACCGATTTCACATGTGGCAGTGTGGATACCTCCATGCTGCTCCCTCCATTCAGTCTCTGCTTTTGCTATAGCATGGGCAGTTTCATTTCTTATTGCCCATGATGTACTACAGTTTACTCCATTTTTAAAGTCTCATATTTTGCGCTCAGAAAGTAATCAAAACAATATATCGAACATCTCTAATTTTATAAGGAAAAGCCTGCTTAAGGAGGTACTATACTGGATGAATTCAGCGCACTCCTAAGATTATATACTTTCAGATGAAACCATTTAGACATCCGCTTTGAGAAATCATGGAATGTAGGAAGGTCCCTGTTTTTAAGGAACTTTCGTTAAAATCTGTACCCCCACCTGATGCCAAGTTCTATGAAAACAGCAACCTGGCTATTATGCTTGCCATACTGAGCTGGTGCAGTTGACCAAGAGGATGAACATTCAAGGTCAATTAAAATGAAAATCTGAAAGTTAAGTGTCGTGTGTTACATGGTCTACAGGATAGAAACTCAGACAAGCAAAGGCAGCATTGAAGTGTATTGGGCTTGGTAAAGATTTTGGAATGGATACAAATAAATCTGCAATGAGATGGGGAAGCCAGTTACTTTATTGACTTCCTCATTTAGTTCCTGACTCACAGTAGTAAACAACAATCATAGTTCATGTACCACCAGAAAACTAAGCTCACAGCCCAGCTTCTATGGATCAGGGGAATGACTTTCATATCTTGACAGGTCACACAGCATTTCCCCCTCTTCGAAAATTACTTATACTCTGCAAGGATGTAGATACAGAGCAAGATCAGATGTTAGAGCTATTGACAGTTCTCTTCTTGATCAACTTCAAGTTCCTTCTGTTTCAATGGATTGTTTTTAAAAGCATGTAGATTTTATGAATGTTTTTCTGTTATATGATTAAACACCATGAAAAAAAAAACCAAAACAAAACTAGCCTGAATCTCATTTTCATTTGCTTTTTAACCTTTCTTCCCATTTCCTCAGTCTCTTCTTTTCCAGCTGCCCAGCTCCACCTCATTCTTTTTTAAATTAAAGAATAGTTGATTTATAATATAATGTTGTATTAATTGATCCAGCTATACACACACACACATACATATTTTCATATTATTTTCCATTATGGTTTATCATAGAATACTGAATATTCTCTGTGCTATACAGAAAGATTTTGCTGTTTAGCCTCCCTTTTTCTTGCACATAGATTTCTATTGGATGCTTCCACTCTGGCAGTCAGCTATGGGCCTTAATCGACACATCATTAAATACATTCAGGCATCATTTGAACTGGAACAAGAATAAACTCCAAGCAAAGGGCTCAAGTCAGCCTTCCAGATTTCTGTGTCAGAGTGCCCTCTCAGAGGAGTGGAATCATGTTTTCCCCATCACCTTTCTCCAGCATTGCAGGGATTCTAAACAAGCCAGATTGGAATAAAATCTCCATGATGCTTCTTCACCACTTGCATTTCATAGTGGTAACTGCCTAACAGTTTATATTGAACCCATTTGGTCTGACAGCTCTGTTATTATAGATGAGCACCGCAGATCGTGAGAGGGTCACTTAGTCCAATATTGGTTTCATTTGAGTATTCTCATTTTGATCAGCATTGTTTACTGAGCAAGCTCTGCCAAACCTCCCCCTGCACTGACTACCTGCAGGGAGAAGGGAACAGGCTCAGTTTCCTGGTTCCAAGAAAAATTCAGCAAGCTGAGGGGCAAATTACCCCCAAACTCCAGATCACCTATGTAAACAGTTGTCATAGGTGTCTAGGAAAGAGAAGCCTTATTGTTTGTCCTGCTCGATTTTTCTGAAGCTAAGAAGACAATTGCTTCCTTGCAAACATGGGCAGATTAAATATACTACATTCTGTCCTTTTGCCATCTGCTTCTTGCTTATTTTATTTTAAGCTGCATGACTAAACTTTATTATCCGACAGTGAAGGTGGGCTCTGTCGTTGCTGTGCTCAACTCCTAGAGGCTTGGAATGAATGCCAAGTTGCAGGGCTGATCTGCAAAGGATGAGTCAGAAATCAATTGGCCACTGCACAATTATCACTCGCTGTGTCAAATACTGAGACATTAGCATTCTAAGATTCCTTCTGGCAAGATTCACAGCAGGAGGGAGGCAGTGAACAGCAGCAACAAAAATCTTGTTTTGTTTTCTTCCTCTAAATATCTGTATTTACATAATATCCCTCTTTGTGCATGCCTCCAAGTAACGCAAGGAAGAATCTGTTCAGGAGCTCTGTCTCTCTAAACTTTTCCTGAAGTTTTTGTGGTTTCCAGTCTTATCTTTCTTGTCTTATTTCCCCAAATATCTTAGTCTTCCATCACTGGAAGCAAGTGGAGCGCTCCTTAGGAATATCTGACTATTCCTTTCTACCCCCATTTATTCTGGTTTCTTCCTCATTTAATCTGACTTCTATAACTGAGATTACAGTGAGGTGAGAAAGTCACTCTTCGCAGGTAGAAAAGGGAACACCAAAAAACTCAGCAATATATATAAATGATGTTTCAGTACAATATTATTTTCAAGCATGTTTCTAATTAAACTTTTCTTAAAATTTGGAGATACAGTTTCATAAGTAGCTGTAAGAAATAATATAAAGAAATTTCCCTACCACTGCCCTTTACTCAATTTCCCCAATGGTAACTTCTTGCAACACTATAGTATATGTCGCAACCAGGATATTGACACCAGTACAGTCAAAATATAGAGCATTTCCATCACGACAAGGGTCTCATGTGGCCTTTTATACTCATGTCCACTTTTCTCCCATGCCTGCCCCCTTTGGTCCTAGGCAATTGCTAATGTCTTCTCCAGTTTCATAATTTTGCCATTTAGAGATTGTTGGATCAACAGAGTCAAACAGTATATGACTTTTGGGGATTTCCTTTTCACTGAGTGTAATTCTTCAGAGATCACCAGGTTGTCGCAGGCATTGACAGCGTGTTCCTTTTCGTTGCTGAGTAATACGCCGTGGTGTGGGTGATCACAGTTGTTTATGCGTTCACTCACTCGAGGGGCCTCTGGTTTATTTCCACTTTGGAACCCAGTGAAGCACCTATGAAACGTCATGTACAGATTGTTGTGAGAACATAGTTTTTCTTTTAAGGGACAAATGGGCAAGGGTGTGATGGCTGGGTCATATGAGAAACTACTAATAACAAACTCTTTTCCAGAATAGCTGCACCATTTTGCATCCCATTAGCAACGTGCACGATCCGTTTCCCCCTGTCTCCCAGCAATGGTCTTTCTCACTATTTTTCACTTTAGCCATTCTGACAGGTGAAGTCGTTTTAGTTTGCATTCTCTAAACCCCAACAATTTTATTATCTTTTCATTGCTTACTTGCTATCTGTATAACCTCATCAGAAGAACTTTTCTTCATGACTTTTATCCATTTCCTAATAGGATTTTTTTTTTTTTACTGTTGATTTGAGTTCTTTATATATTCTAGAAGCTTGCCCTTCATAGTATGTGTCTTGCAAATATTCTGCCCTCACTCCCCCACCACTGACGAATTCTGTAGCATGTCTTTTTATCCTCCTCACAGGGTCTTAAAAGGGTAACAGTTATACATTCTGATGAATAGATTAATTCCAATTTCTTGATAATTTTCAGTTTTAAATTGTCCTTTTAGTGTCAAGTCTAAGAACACTTTGTCTAGTCTCAGATTCCAAAGATTTCTCCTATGTTTTCTTATTAAAGTCTTATAGTTTTATGTTTTATATTTAATTCCATTTTGAGTTATTTTGTTGCGTGAGAAGTAAAATTTAGGTTGAGGTTTGGTTTTTTGCTTATGATGTTTAATTGCTCTCGCACTATGTATAGAAAAGGCAACATTTCCTCCCTTGAATTCTATTGCACTCTTGTCAAAAACCAATTAAGTGTACTTAGTTTGTCTGTTTATGGGTTCTTAATTCTAGTCCATTGATCTATATGTTTATTCCTCCATCTCTACCACACAATCAAAATAAATTTTAAAAAAACCCATGATGAACAAAATATCAAAATTGTAGATGACACAGAATCAGGAACAGTGCTGTGCTGAGCCATATTAGAGCCCGAGGCAAAAGAAAAATCAATAATAGTGAGCTTTCTGGTGATTTCCAGCCATCAGTATGAACAACTGTCCATTTGCACATTTGCTAACCAGTCAACACACCACATATTTGTATGTAGGTTGGAAAATAATTCATTTCTTATCCAAGAAATTCCAAAAGACATAACAAAGATGAATACCAGTAAAGTAACTATAAAACTTATTTCCAAACATCTGAATAATTTTTAAATTTAGTATCTGTCAAAGTTTTCATCTAAATGTTTAGCACTGTAAGATGTAGCTAACAAGAACTATGCAATACAAACAGTTTCCTAGAAGGGAGTATTTATCACTACTACAGATGTTCTGTGCAATTTATGATGTGTATTCCTTAAGAAGAGCTTCCCAGGTGCCTCAGTGGTAAAGAATTCATCTGCCAGTTCAGGAGATGTGGGTTCAGTCCCTGGGTCTGGAAGATCCCCAGAGTAGGATATAGAAATCCACTTCAGTATTTTTGCCTATAAAATCCATGAACACTGGAGCCTGGGGGCTACAGCCTATGGGGTCACAGAAAGTCCAACACGGCTCAGCGACTGAGTACATACGCACTCATTCCTTAAGAAAGGGGAGAAAACAGTTGCACAGATCTTGCCCATAACGTAAAGTAAACAACAAATAATAGTGACTAATACACAGTAGTAATACAGGGCTTCCCAGGTGGCTCACGGTATGTAAAGAATCTGCCTGCAATCCAGGAGACCCAGGTTTGATCCCTGGATCAGACAGATCCCCTGGAGAAGGGAATGGCAACCCACTTCAGTATTCTTGCCTGGAGAATTCCAAGAACAGAGAAGCCTGATGGGCTATAGTCCAGGGGGTTGCAAAGAGTCGGATGTGACTGAGCATCTCTTTCACTTTCTCTAGTAATATAGTATGATGAGAATGAATTGGATATCAACCAATTATTATTTTTTTTTACAATTCTGAAAATGTCTTTGTAAGTAAGGGTGAAATTAAAGTTACTTAACACCTCTGTTATGGACATCAGCAAATCATAAAAGATGTTGGCCTTAAATAAAAGGTAGGCCTGTTGTGGGGTGCATCAGCCCAAAATCTGCCCTACCATAAAGTGTGTGTAATTCAGATATGATGGTAAGAGGGACCTTTTGCTTTTTCATTCTGCACATAAAATCTTCAGTTACTTGATGAAATTCTTTATTTTGATATTCATTAGAATCATTTAAAATATGCTAGCAAATATTTATTGATTGCCATGTTCAAGATGCTCACATGTATGTGATTAACTGATAACTATATTCTTTATATACTTTGATAGACATTTCTGAGTGGCAGACAAATGTAAAGAAATCTTTTTTGTTTTTTGCTTTAAAATCAGTACACTTTACTGTAATAACTATTGTTTTTATATAATTTGAATAGGAGGTGAGGTGAAGTGAAGTTGCTCAGTCATGTCTGACTCTTTGTGACCCTGTGGACTGTAACCTACTAGGCTTCTCTGTCCCTGGGATTCTCCAGGCAAGAATACTGGAGTGGATTGCCATTTCCTCCTCCAGGGGATCTTCCCGACCCAGGGATTGAACCTGGGTCTCCCGCATTGGAGGCAGATGCGTTAACCTCTGAGCCACCAGGGAAGCCCATATAATTTAGATAATCGACGTGTTAATTTAGACCTCCAAGGGATAAGTGTATCAGGCAAATTCAGTGAATTCTCTTAATAATCCTGAGTGGTATCAGCATACCCTTTTTACGGAGAGGAAAACTGATGACCTTGAAAGTGGTAGCGTTTGAACCAAAACCCACATACTCTGACGGCTGATCCTGTCCCTTCATCATATATGTAAAGAAATTCTCTGCAAGTGACAAAGCTTTGTATGAATTATAGACATTTTTATTCCTATTAGGAAAGAATATTCTTCTATATATATGAAAATGACCGTGGAAGGTGGTTTACAAACTATGGCTTCGAGTAGGTCCTCAATGCTAAAAGGCAAGTGATGACTGATAGTTGGTTTTGGTTTATTGTTCATTGATGTCCAAGTTCTTGTTAGTCCCCAGACAGAGACACATACTTCATTTCTCACAGGCTGGGTTTTAAAATTGTTTTTATCATCTGAAGAGTGAGTTACCTAAACCAACCAGCTCTGTTGACGGGTTAGTTTTGTAAAACAACAAGCTCCTTGCCCACGTAGGTCACTCTATTAGTCCAACGTCATTCGAATCCTTTCAGGCTATATGTGACACCTTGGTTGAAGACCTTGTATTTCAGTTATTTTTGAACCACAAGAACCAGACACATAATTGGTGTTCTAGAAAGATATTTGCCTTCATTGGCTGAACATCTTACTTTCTATAATATCCTTAAGGCCATATAGCACATTATATTTAAAAAATCACGAGAGTCTTACATTGATGAATTAGAAAACTCCCTGCCATCTTCCTTCTCTGGCTCCCCCACCTTTGACCTTCCACCTCCGGCTAGTGTTCTGCTTGTCATGGTCCCGGGTGCATGCTACTTCATGAAGTGTCAGGAATAGGTCAATGAGTGCCACGGTAAGAAAGAAGAAAACATAAAGCCTACCATTTCTCAATATTTACTCAAGTGATAACCGAGTAATATTTTGGGGGTTGAGCTGGGAGGAGAACACATGAGTCAGCCCGGGAGACTTGCCAAATGATTCAATTAAATTAGAAATAATAATTTAGTTGAGTGGACATCGATCAGCTTTACTCTGTTGAGTCCAGTGTTAATTTTATTGACTCATTTTATGAATCCATTGTTGGTATAAGTCTACAGACTCACTAGCATTTTCATAAAGGTGTCACATTACCTGGGTATACCTCTTTCAATAGCATGTAATTATGATGAGTAAAGATAACAACTATGTTAAGTAACTTTTGGGGAGGGATTGTTTTAGAAGGGACAAAATATTCCTATAGAATAAGCAACAGTAACCACTTGCATAAAGGATCTAAAAAGGAAAAACAATAGAAAAGCGTAAAAGAAAAGGCACAGAACTGGCACCCAAAGCAAAGGGTAGAAAGAGGAGAGTGAAGCAGGTATATGCATATATATTGTATATTTTTAAAACAGAATGTTAAGAATGATGCATGATCAACAGATGGTCACAAAAATTTTTGGAAGTATATGGAAAGAAATAATGGTCTTTGAATTTAACCTGGAAAAAATTACTGGTGATTCTATGGAGAGCACTTCTGTTCGTTATAGTGAGAAGACCTAAGGCAGCTGGTAGAGCCATAACAAGTAATCAGTTATCTGCATTTGGAGGTGTCCAATAAGAGGAAACTTCCCAGGGGAAAATGATAGGACATAAACTATTCCATCCTCATATGCTTCCAGGGATGTGGTCAATGTCCCTTGCTCCCCTGAGCTCCTGTAGTCTATCCATCAGCAACCTTCATTTGGCACTTAGAATCTGCTGGCTTATATTATTCTTTATTTCTCAAAGAGTTGGGCTGCTTCCAAAACAGGCTGCAAGTCCTTTAACAACTGCTTTATATTGTCTGCCGCAACGCCTTGTACATAACCACAGTGGAAGCAGCATCAGTAGTTGTTGAGGCAATAATGATAAAAGTAATACTAGAAATAGCTGTTTCTATGACTGTGTAAGCAATTCATATGTTTTATCTCATTTAATCTTCCTGCCAGGGAAGTCGCTCAGTCGTGTCCCACTCTTTGCGTCCCCGTGGACTGTAGCCTACCAGGTTCCTCAGTCCATGGGATTTTCTAGGCAAGAATACTGGAGTGGGCTGCCATTTTCTTCTTCAAGAGATCTTCCAGACCCAAGGTTTGAACCCAGGTCTCCTGCACTGTAGGCAGATGCTTCACCATCTGAGCCTCCCAGAAAGCCCTGCCAGGGCAGCTATTCTTAGCATCTATCATCATCTGCAACTTGAAAGTAAGGATGCTGAGACTCAAATAGCTTGCTTCTGCACGTACAGCTTGTAGGCAACAGAGTGGGCGTCAAATCCAAGGTGAGTTTCAGTGGCCACGCTTTAGTGAGGAGGACTTGGTACAGTCTTTTCTTTTGCTGGTAGCTAAAATTCTAAACAATGCCAGTTTTGCCAAGATATCCAGAGAAACAAGTTGTTTTGTTTTTACCACTGCAATCTGAAATGTTCTTGGCTTTATGATTTGTAACCAGTGGCAAAATGGTTTCTGTCTGAGAGAAGCTTGAGGTCATGGTGTCTCTGGTGAGGTGGCAGGGCCCCGGGGGAGGAAGTCTGGAGAAAGAAGCCCTAGATCTCAGCAAGGTAGATAAGCAGCTCAGAGCACGTTGTGCGTCAGATCAGCCACTCATGGAAACACAGCACAGGCAGAGGGCAGGCGGGGTTGACAGACGAAACCCAGCACTGAGTTGAATGTGAATTTCAGATAAACAACAAAAGATTTTAGTATATCTCAGATGTGACACGGGTCATCTTAAAATATAAAATGCAAGTTTGACTGGACAGTCTATGGTTTTATTTGCTAAGTCTGACAACCTTAAGGCCTGGGCACATTTCCCACATCTTTTGAGGTACTGAGAAAGTACAGATCTGAGGCATAAACCGGGAAGGGTGGAAGAAAAGGAACATTTCTATCATTCTTTTGAAAACCAGGACTGCTATCAAGTAAATTTGATCAGCTTTCCTGGTGACTCAGACAGTAAAGGAGATCTGGAAGATCTCCTGGAAAGAAATGGCAACCCACTCCAGTATTCTTGGGCTTTCCTGGTGGCTCAGAGGTTAAAGCATTTGCCTGCAATGCAGGAGTCCTGGGTTCAATCCTTGGGTTGGGAAGATCCCCTGGAGAAGGAAATGGCAACCCACTCCAGTATCTTTGCCTGGAGAATCCCATGGACAGAGGAGCCTGGTGGGCTACAGTCCCACGGGGTCACAAAGAGTCAGACACGACTGACTGAGTTAACTTTCACTTTAACTTTCCAGTATTCTTGCCTAGAAAATCCCGTGAATGGAGGAACCTGGTAGGCTAAATATAGTCCATGAGGTCGCAGAGAGTTGGACATGACTGGGCGACTAAACTTTCACTTTCTTTTCACTTAAAAGAGTTAATGTTTTTAAGACTGAATCATATTCATTCAAAATACAGAAAAAACATTTAACTAAATCATATTATTCAGTTCTTTTTATTTTTTCTATCTTACACACACACACACACACACACACACAACTTGTAAAATTCCAATCCCTTCCACATGCAATAACTAATTTTATTAGTTTTATGGGTTCTGCAGGACAAATACCAAACACTGGGCTCTGGTTACAATGTGTGAAATGTGTCCACTCAAGATACTGGAAGCCATCTATTTTCTCTCAGCAGTCCCATCTGTCAGGTGTCTGACAGAAAACCACAGGGTCTTTGAACAGCAAAAGGACTTCAGAGGTCACCACGCTAAATTCCATTCCTCTAAAAATGGCTGTTCTTAGTCATGGACAGATGTGTCTACAGATCTGTGGTTCCGTTGAAACTCTGCTTGTGATAATTCAGATAATTATATTTCAAAAGTTGCATTTTACCAAATTTGCTCTAAACATGACACTTAGGAAACAAATCTGGTCCCCAACCCAGGCTCCGTAGACTGTAGTCAGTACCCAGGCACCTAGACACACTGGCAGGACTGGGGGAGCTTGGATACATCTCACAGTTTCCAGGGGCTGCAGTTCCTGCAGGCCAAGAACTTGGACTCACTCTCCTTTCTTCCCTCTCATTGCCCTCCACCTCCTATTCTTCTCAGCAGTCCTCCGACTCTCTCAGCTTTCGACACATTGGGTGTGGTGTTGTGATCCTCCTCTGGGAATCATAGTGCCAAGTTCCTCCTGGAATGAGAGAGAGATTCTGGTTAGTCTAAATATTCATATTATTGAAATATTTCAGAGGAACAAAGAATCATATAAGGCAATCCATATTTCTTAATTCATCAGAAAGTGTCTTTCTACTTACCTAAAGTTTAAGAGTAAGTTACTCTCTTAAGAGTAAATTTACTTTTTAAGAGTAAATTACTTTCTTAATTCCTAAAGGTGGCCAACCACCTTTAGGAAAGAAAGTATTTATACTTTCTTTAAGAAAGTATTACTTGATTCTAGAGCGCATGGCAACCTACTCCAGTATTCTTGCCTAGAAAATCCCATGGACAGAGGAGCCTGGTGGGTTGCAGTCAACAAAGTCACAAAGAGTCAGATACAATCAAAGCGATTTAGGACAGCGTTGCAAAAAACATGATTTCATCCCGAAAGTTCTCCATTGTGTCAGTCGAAAGAGCTTGTGAAAGCTTATGTTCCCAATCAAAATGTCAGTCTTCTGAATTTTCTTATATGTTATCCCTCTAAATGAACCCCATTGAAAATGAAGTAATTTTCATCTCATGAAACAAGGTCCTCAGTTCAGTTAAGTTTAGTAGCTCAGTCATGTCCAATTTTTTGCAACCTCATGGACTGGTGCACGCCAGGCCTCCCTATCCATCACCAACTCCCAGAGCTTGCTCAAACTCATGTCCATCAAGTCAGTGGTGCCATCCCACCATCTCATCCTCTGTCGTCCCCTTCTCCTCCTGTCTTCTGTCTTTCCTGGCATCAGGGTCTTTTCCAACTAGGTTCTAGAAGGAACATTTAAAACATGAAGCAAATCTCTTTAGGATTTAATGACTCAGCCATATCTGTGGTATCCAAGGGAAATGATAAATCACTATCATTTCCATTGCTTATCCATTTTAGGAGAAAAAAATAAGAAGTAACTGACTATCAAACTGGAAAAAAAAAAGAAAAAACCTTAAAACTCAGACTATAAATACCCACTTAAGTAGAAAAATAATGATCAACTGAATTTCCGTAAAGAATTTCAACCGTTTGTGACGCATGACAGTGATTCTGAAAATACATGTGTGTGGCAGTAAACATTTGCTTCGGAGATTCTCTTTGTCCTCTCATAATTTCACTGTTTTAAAGAGAAGTTATGCTTCTGTTTAGGTTATAAGGTTGATGAAATGACATATTTTGAAACCACTGAAGTTTTTACTTTGGAAAAACAACAGTGTGCCAGGGTTACTTTGTTAATATTCCAATTTTCTAAATACCAACAACTTATTAAGATGTTTTCTTGAAATACTTTGTAGCCCTGAAAATTTAAAGACAAACCAAAGAGGTGGAATAATTAGTGCCAAGGCCCATGTGTCTCTCAGTAGTTTTTGACCTAAAATATTCAGCATTCCAGGAATTTCACAAGAATAATTTAGCAAAATACCAGGAATATCATGGATTCTGAGCATGAAATTTGTTTTTACATGCAAAGAGGTCCAACCAGTCCATCCTAAAGGAGATCAGTCCTGGGTGTTCATTGGAAGGTCTGATGCTAAAGCTGAAACTCCAATACTTTGACCACCTCATGCGAAGAACTGACTCATTGGAAAAAACCCTGATGCTGGGAGGGATTGGGGGCAGGAGGAGAAGGGGACAACAGAAGATGAGATGGCTGGACGACATCACTGACTCGATGGACATGAGTTTGAGTGAACTCCAGGAGTTGGTGATGGATAGGGAGGCCTGGTGTGCTGTGATTCATGGGGTCGTCAGACACAACTGAGCAACTGAACTGAACTGACATGTATTTTTAATTATAAATGGAATAATTTTGATATTATTTTTTCCTACAAATTGGCTTTAGCTTACATTTCAATTCACATTTCTTTTAGAGGAAGAAAAAAACCAGCATAGAACATTACAGGACTCTTGAGCATTAAATCAGGAATCAGTACTTATTCTCCAGCTTCCAGGACCTGATGACCCAACGTGTAGATGAGTTTGAGCTCCTGCTTTTCTACTCCAGCACCTGCTTTGAGGTTATAAATTTCTCATTAATATCTCCATTGGCTAGAATAAGGAAAAATATGAACACAAAATATCTTTTTCTGTTTCTTTTAAAGTGCAAATATTAGACACAGTAGAAGCTGCTGTAAAATGATATTATTGAATGATGTGGAATTTTTAATTGACATTTTTATTAAAGCAAAACACAACTGAACAACTACTATGAATGAACTAGGCTAGGTGCAATGAAGATATCATATTGAAGCAAGTACATAGACAAAATTCAAACAGGAAAGTGCTTCTGAATTTTACTAACTTAGACTTATCGATAATCAGGAGTGGACTCCTTTGGCATCTTTTATGCTCTCTGCGTGTCTGTGGATATCTCTATGTTATACGTGCATTTGAGTGTGTGTCTGTATGTCTGTAGATCATACCTGTGTTCTGATGTTGTGCCTCCAGATTAAATTACATGAAGGAATAAGTCCATAGCAGGTGCTACCTCCCAACCTCGCTATTCTCAGTGCAGTAAGTAGAAAGTGATAAGTTGTAGCATTCTCCCTAGCCCCTATTCAATATTTATATCCAGTGCTATCACAGAAATCATATGTATAAAAATGCAAATTGCTGAATTATTGATATCATTTCTCTTAACTTAATGTGACATATTTGTAAATTACAGATAGTTTCCAAAAGACCAAAATCAGTTAGGCTAATTGATACATTATACAAACTGTATAATTGATTTTTAAAGTGAATTGGTTTCTGAGTTTTGAGTATTCTATAATAGTTGATTTCTAATAGGGATAATAAATGAGTGATTAATAAATTTATAGAGAAAGCAGTTGACAGTTCTTTAGTTCATCTGAAAAAAAAAAAAAAACACAGTATATTGGTACAGAAAGTCCAGTAGAATGCTCAGCATTAAAGTCAGAATGTCATACTACAAATTGAAAATTTTAGATTGCAATGAAAAATGTCCATCACTCATTTGACTGTGAATGCAGGTGGTCACCTATTTTAATAAATAAAATACATCGTTTACTTTAGGTTAATTTAGTTCTACATTGTAAGGACTAAGAAGTTCCAAATACTTAGGTTCCTAGTGTTGATCTCAGTGACTGAATGAAGAGGTAGCAGTTTCTTTTACAACAGAAAAAGTTTCGCTCAGAAGATATTTACAAAAGCGCATTGAATAATGAGTGCATTGGGGTTGTTTTTCACGTTGATTGGGAAGGACACTCTCTTTTAAGAAGAGATATATGACTGCCTATTGTAGACCTCATGGTCACTGGCCAAATATTAATGTTCAGCACTTAGCATCTCTGGCTCAGACCCAGCCTTAGCATCTCACGACCTGTTAAGTTGTTCTTTCTTCTAAAAGGCATTTGGCACTTGAGAGCAATTCTGACATCTTTGTGCAAATGGAAACTGCAAGTCAGAAAACACAGAAGAAAATAAGTGGAACTATTGCGTAGATATTAGGGATACCTTTGCTGTGACATTCACAAATGTCACAGTGGCACGCAACTGGCAAGGAACTTGTGTTTCTAGTTGGCACTGTAAAACCAATTCCTCCTTCTTTGAGCACTCGAGACTTTGATTTCCTGGTGAGAGCTTTCCCTCTGTATCACTAAGTGATACAGTTGGATGATACATTGGGTGGTTCAGGCTTCCCTGGTGGCTCAGCTGGTAAAGAATCTGTATCAGTCAAGGAACCCCCATCCTTCTTTTATCCAAGTGGCAAGCACATGACCAGAGTTCTCTCCCTAAAATAAAACGTGGCAGGGAATGAATATGCTTGGATGGGATTCATTCCTACCCCAGTGCCTGGAGAAGACTGTCGTGATACCTATTGTGGTGATTCTGAGTCCCTTGAAACTGCCTGGCTCCTGTCCTTTCTCCTGTTCTTTCTCTGGTTTTCAGCCTCTTTTTGATACTGAAACTTTCCCACAATCTTGCAATAAATTGTTGTTGTTGTTTTTTTAAGTGGAAGTGAAAGTCGCTCGCTCATGTTCGACTCTTTGCAACCCTGTGGACTATAGAGCCCATGGAATGCTCCAGGCCAGAATACTGGAGTGGGTAGCCTTTCCCTTCTCCAGGAGATCTTCCTGACCAAGGTATCGAACCCAGGTCTCCCTCTTTGGAGGCAGATCCTTTACCAGCTGAGCCACTAGGGAAGCCCAAGAATACTGGAGTGGGTATCCCTTCTTCAGGGGATCTTCCCGACTCAGGAATTGTAACGGAGTCTCCTGTGTTGCAGTCGGATTCTTTACCAACTGAGCTATCAGGGAAGCCCTTTTTTCTTTTCAAGTTAGCCAAATACTGCTGATACCCCAAAACTCTGACAGGATTTCCTACTTTTTGGTTAGTTTGAGGTTACCCCAAGGACTGTAGCTTGTCAGGCTCCTTGTCTGTGGAATTCTCTAGGCAAGAATATTCTAGTGTGTAACCATTTACTCCTCCAGGGGTTCTTCCTGATCCAGGGATCAAACCTGAATCTCCTGCATGCCAGGCAGATTCTTTACCATCTGAGCCACCAGGGAAGCCCTAAAGAATAAATAGGAAAAACAACAACAACAACAAATAGTTAGCAATTAGTCTGTGGTAGCATAATTAATCACTGGTCCAGGAAGGAAAAGAGAGTCAGATGAGATTAATACAATTAAAGGCATTCTTTTCAAATACTGCATTCTCCATCCTAATTGTTAGCTCAACAAATTCCAGAACTGTTTTCAACCAACAGTTCTTTATTTTTGTGGTATTTTCTGTTTTATATATATATATATATATATATATATATATATTTATCTATATATGGCTACTCAAGTGGCCCTAGTGGTAAAGAATTCTCCTGCCAGTGCAGGAGATGCAAGAGATGTGAGCATTCCATCCCGGTATTCTTGCCTGGAAAATTCCATGAGCAGAGGAAGCTGGTGGGCTGCAGTCCATAAGGTTGCAAAGAGTTAGAAATGAGTCATATCTGTATATGAATCAGACATGTATATACATATTTATATACGACACATATATGACTTGTGCTCATATATAAATATGATAATTTCATATTAGATTATAAAATTCTCAAGGCTATCTGTGCTTTATAAAGTAAGTTTTCTCACCACTCAATCTTCCCTCTTGCAACTGCAGTATCTAGTTTTCCTAAGTGCTGTTTTCAAAACACGGAGGAACCAGGGTGAGAGATCTTTCTCAAGCATGCATGTTATCTCTTTACTTTTTGTTTCACTTTTTATTCTCCTCCTTCCCCAATCTGGGATAACTGGTTTCAAGTCTTGAGATTGTGGGGCTGGGGGAAGTGTGCCTCGCTTTTCCCCATCAGCTGTTCACCCAAAATAATGCTTAAATACACAAATCCTTTTTATTTGCATTAGACTTAAGATTCTGAGTCTCAGAAGCCAAGGTGTCCTGGTAAGCAATGAAAATATGCACTAGCTAAGATTTCAGAGTTTTACCCTGCTGTACTATGATTCTTTTCATTGTAAAACAGGTCAAAATTCATCATGTGGAAGCCCCTATTTTTGCTCATTTTAATTAACCTTACTTCTGCTCAAATACAGGGGATAACAGCTTTATGGGGCTGTGTTGGTAAGAGGTGAGTGTGTCCCTACTAGGCTCTGTCAGTCTACATTTGTATGCCCTGGAACCAGATAGATTCCATCATGAAAGCTGGGCAGAACTTTAAGGGGGTGGTCCTCTTAACCAGCTTCCTTCTAAAAAACTTTACTTATGTCTGAATTATTGTGAGTGGGGAAAATTAATGTCCCACGAGATAGATTTTTTCCCAGGGAGCAGAAATCAATAAAAGAATGATCAACCTTGTCATATAAGCCAAACCTCTGGACAAGGATTTCTATGGCACAAGGTTTTTACATTTCTTCAGAGAAAATCTTTCCTAACTATATTTAGCGTATTCTTACTACTTGGTGTTTGAACATTGACCATTTGGGAGCAAAGAGAGATGAACCTGAGTGTCCAGTGGAAATCATGCTGGGATTACAACTCTGGCCAAAAATGATAAGTGTGCACACATGGAATGAGAACGCAAACTGTTACTCCCTTGATAAGTCCTTAGACCATTTGGAACATATAACTTCCCTCATACACTGGGTTCTTGGCTGAGATTGAGCCAGGAACTGTTAAAATACTTCCTGCCTCTATGCTATTTTTTAATAATATTGACTTTTAGGAAAGAAGAG
The DNA here is from genome assembly GCA_917880005.1 of Nanger dama. NCBI lineage: Eukaryota > Metazoa > Chordata > Mammalia > Artiodactyla > Bovidae > Nanger > Nanger dama. Next base: position 11,522,752 of record CAKJTW010000035.1, read on the forward strand.
AATTAAACTCAGAAGAGAGATCTGAATTTTCATCTCAGTTTCAATACTCACTCTCCAATGGATTTAAACTCAGAAACTTTCATCTTAATTCTTTCAAATGATAATTTGTTATAAACGCAATCAAAATGATGGTACTGAATAACAATGTTCTGTAAAAGACATATAGAAACCATGCTTATAAAATTTTTCATTAGTGAAGAATTGTTATTAATGCAATTGTTAGGGATGGAGATGTTACATTAACAAGATGAATACAAGAAATTATCATCAGCTAATAGTTAAAGGGAAAAATCTGGCATCTAAAGAAAGTGGGCTATTTTTATTCCTTGCTCATTTTGACTTTCATTCTATCTTTCAGAGTTTTGGAGATAAGTAATTCAAATTGAATGTGTTTTACAGGTTTTTAATACCCTATAATGTCAAAATTCTTAAAAAATAAAGTAACATTAATATCAACCCAACAAAATGCTATAAAATAAATTAATATAATTAACCTTGTTTGGAGCACAAAGTTTTGGGAGAGAGACTGGGACCTATTCCAAAAATTTAAAAATATAAATAAATAAAGAAGCATGTGGGTTACCAGTTTTTAGTAGGATGTTAAGCATAAATTTGGGAGAATCTCACACTCTGCTTATAACTAGAAAAGAAGACTATTATCCTGAGTTTTGCAAAAATATGTTCGGAACATGCCCCTCACATATAAGACAGTGTCTTCTAGGTAAGAAAACAAATTTTATTTCTTGCTGTGCAAATTTATAATTATTAGTTCACTAATTATGCACACATGTGAAAAAAGCACCAAATTCTTTCCACCGTTCTCCCAGAAAAAGGTACCTTGATCAGCACCAATGGAAGAGAAAAGGTGATTAGATTATGCCTTTCCCCTGTGGAAAAAGAGCATCCTAAAACAGATCAACCAACAGCATGGAAAAAACAGCTCTAAATCTTTAGTGAGACATTTCCTTGGTAAAAGGAAAGCCAGTTCATCACATCTCCCATGAACAGAGGACTCTCAAACAGAACGAAACCAAGATGAGCCCTGCTGCTAGGATGTGAAGAGCAAACAGACTTCAGAGCTCAGAGATGTGAGAAGTCAGAAGTTCCTTCTGGCACTCAGATTGTGAAACTCATCAGGGGATACAGAGAAGCTGTTCATACTGCTGAGAGTTCATATCCATTGTTTATAGAATTTTTATAATATATTTTTTAAATATTGAGAGTGATTTTGGTTTATTTTTACAGGTTACCCAAATCTAAATACCAGTGCTTTGAACTACCACAGAAAAATTAAATTTAGCTTTCACTTTTGAACTTAAGATGAAACAAAAAACTAAAAAGTCATTTTAGTGTGGAGTGTGAGTTATTTTGCCATTTAGAAATTGTTTCATGTTAAGTTAACAAGGAATGGCATTAGAATTTTGTTCCTGTCCAAATGGTATGAAAAACATCAGCAATCACTGTTAAATGAAGTGACTCAAATAAACATGTAAGTCCTACAAGCTTTGTGGACTTAGAAGCAATGCGGCTTAGATGGAAGCCACCCAAGAGCTGAGAACACCTGGGTCAATCTAGCCCATCTACAGTTGTACCAATAAAGTGAATTCACAAATAAAAGATACACATAGTAAGTATAAACAAATGATCTATACATTCTATACTGAAGATTTAGGCACCATACGCTTCTAAAGCATTCAGCATCACAGTAATCCAAGTCTATGCCCCAGCCATTAATGCCAAAGAAGCTGAAGTTGAAGAGTTCTATGAAAACGTACAAGACCTTCTACAAGTAACACCAACAAAAGATGTCCTTTTCATCACAGGGAGCTAGGATAAACAAGTAGGAAGTCAAGAGATACTAACAGGCAGGTTTGGCCTTGGAGTACAGAATGAAGCAGGGTAAACAATAACAGAGTTTTGCCAAGAGAACACACTGATCATAGAAACATCCTCTTCCAACAACACAAGAGACGACTCTACACATGGCCATCACTAGATGGTCAGTACTGAAATCAGATTGATTATATTCTTTGAAACTCTATATAGTCAGCAAAAACAAGACTAGGAGCTGACTGTGACTTGGATCATGAACTCCTTATTGCAAAATTCAAGCTTAAATTGAAGAAAGTAGGGAAAACCACTAGATTATTCATGTATGACCTAAATAAAATCCCTTAGGATTATACAGTGGAAGTGACAAACAGATTAAAAGGATTAGATCTGATAGACAGAGTGCCTGAAGAACTCTGGATGGGAGGTTCATAACACTGTACAGGAGACAATGACCAACACCACCCTGAAGAGAAAGAAAGGTAACAAGGTAAAATGGTTGTCTGAGGAGACCTTACAAATAGCTGAGAAAAGAGGAGAAGCAAAAGGCAAAGGAGAAAGGGAAAGACATATCCATCTGAAACAGAGTTCCAAAGAATGGCAAGGAGAGATAAGAAACCATTCTGAAGTGAACAATGCATAGAAATAGAGGAAAAAATAGAATGGGAAAGAGGAGAGATGTCTTCAAGAAAATTAGAAATACCAAGGGAACATTTCATGCAAAGATAGGTACAATAAAGGACAGAAAGAATAAGGACCTAACAGTATCACTTTAAGAAGAAGTGGCAACAGTCCACAGAAGAACTGTTCAAATAAGGTCTTAACCCAGAGAGGATAACCACAGTGGTGTGCTCCCTCATCTAGAGCCAGACATTCTGGAATGTAAAGTTAAGTGGGCCTTAGGAAGCATTACTACAAGCAAAGTGGAAGTGAAAGATTTCTAGCTGAGCTATTTAAAATCCTGGAAAGTAATGCTGTTAAAGTGATGCACTCAACATGTCAGCAAATTCAGAAAACTCATCAGTGGTTACGGGACTGGAAACGTTCAGTTTTCATTGCAATCCCAAAAGGACAATGCAAAAGAATGTTCAAAGTGAAAGTCGCTCACTCATGTTCGACTCTTTGCAACCCTGTGGACTATAGAGTCCATGGAATGCTCCAGGCCAGAAAACTGGAGTGGGCAGCCTTTCCCTTCTCCAGGAGATCTTCCCATCCCAGGAAACAAACCGGGTGTCCTGCATTGCAGGCAGATTCTTTATCAACTGAGCTATCAGGAAGCCCAAAGAATGTTCAAACTACCGCACAATTGAGCTCATTTCATATGCTAGCAAGGTAATGCTTCAAATCCTTCAAGCTAGGCTTCAACAATATGTGAACTGAGAACTTCCAGATGTACAAGCTGGATTTAGAAAAGACAGAGGAACTGCCACCATCCACTGGATCACTGAAAAAGCAAGAGAATTTCAAAAGAACATCTACTTCTGCTTCATTGACTATGCTAAGGCCTTTGACTGGGTGGATCACAGCAAACTGGAAAATTCCTAAAGAGATGAGAATACCAGACCACCTTACCTGCCTCCTGAGAAATCTGTATGCAGGTCAAGAAGCAACAGTTAGAACTGGACATAAAATAGACTGGTTCAAAATTGGGAAAGGCATACATCAAGTCTACATATTGTCACCCTGCTTATTTAACTTATATGCAGAATACATCATGCAAAATGTCCGATTAGATGTCTCACAAGCTAGAATCAAAATTGTCAGGAGAAATATCAATAACCTCAGATACGCAGATGACACCAGTCTAATGTCAGAAAGTGAAGAGAATCTAAAGAGTCTCTTGATGAAGCTGAAGAAGGAGAGTGAAAAAGCTAGCTTAAAACTCAGTATTCAGGGTGGGATGGTTTGGGAGAATGGCAATGAAACATGTATATTTTCCTGTAAGAAACGAAGCGTCAATCTATGTTCAATGTAGGATGCAGGATGCATGGGGCTGATGCACAGGATGATTCAAGTAGAGGATGTGGGGTGGGAGGTGGGAGGGGGCTTCGGCATTGGGAGATTGTGTTTACCTATGGCTGATTCGTGTCAATGTATGGCAAAACAAATACAGTATTGTAATTTTTAAAATAAATAAATAAATAAATAAATTTAAAAATAAAATAAAATAAAATAGTCTTTAAAAGCAAAAAAAAAAAAAAAACCTCAGTATTCAAAAAACTAAGATCATGGCATCTGGTACCATCACATCATGGCACATCAGTTCAGTTCAGTCATTCAGATAGAGAAGAAAATCAAATCTGTCACTGTTCCCATTTTTCCCCATCTATTTACCATGAAATGATGGGACCAGATGCCATGATCTTAGTTTTTTGAATGTTGAGTTTTAAGTCAGCTTTTTCACTCTTCTCTTTCACTGTCATCAAGGGGCTTTTTAGTTCTTCTTCACTTTCTACCATAAGGGTGGTGTCATCTGCATATCTGTTAGTTACTGATATTTCTCCCTGCAATCTTGATTCCAGCTTGTGAGACATCCAGCCTGGCATTTTGCATGATGTACTCTGCATACAAGTTAAATAAGCAAGGTGACAATATTCAGCTTTAGCGTACTCCTTTCCCAGTCTGGAACTAGTCCATTGTTCCATGTCCAGTTCTAACTGTTGCTTCCTGGCCTGCACACAGGTTTCTCAGGAGGCAGGTCAGGTGGTCTGCTATTCCCATCTCTTTCAGAATTTACCCCAGTTTGTTGTGATCCACCCAGTCAAAGGCCTCAGCATAGTCAATGAAGCAGAAGTAGATGTTCTGTTGGGATTCTCTTGCTTTTACTATGATCCAATGGATGTTGGAAATTTGATCTCTGGCTCCTCTGCCTTTTCTAAATCCAGCCTGAACATCTGAAAGTTTCAGTTCATGTTCTGTTGAAACCTAGCTTGGAGAATTTTGAGCATTACTTTGCTAGTGTGTGAGATGAGTGCAATTGTGAGGTACATAGAAGGGGAAAGAATGGAAAGAGTAACAGACTTTATTTTCTTGGGCTCCAAAATTACTGTGGACGGTGACTGCAGCCATGAAATTAAGACACTTGCTCCTTGGATGATAAGCTATGACAAACCTAGATACCATAATGAAAAAACAGAGACATCACTTTGCTGGCAAAGGTCTGTATAGTCAAAGCTATGGTTTTTTCAGTAGTCAATTACAGATGTGAGAGCTGAACCATAAAGAAGGCTGAGCGCTGAAAAACTGATGCTTTTCAACTGTGGTGCTGGAGAAGACTTTTGAGAGTCCCTTGGACTGCAAGGAGATCAAACCAGTCAATCCTAAAGGAAATCAACCCTGAATATTCATTGGAAGGACTGATGCTGAAGCTGAAGCTCCAATACTTTGGTCACCTGATGTAAAGAGCCAGCTCACTGAAAAAGACTCTGATGCTGGGAAAGACTGAGGCCAGGAGGAGAAGACAACAGCATAGGAGGAAATGTTCGGACGGCACCATCACCCCGATGGAGGTAAGTCTGAGCAAACTCCAGGAGATAGTAAAGGACAGGGAAGCCGGACGTGCTGCAGTCCATGGGGTTGCAGATAGCTGGACGTGACTGAGCAACTGAACAACAACAGCAAATTCTTATTAAGTGAAATGTGTATAGACACATACACAAAATTATGTAGTAATGATTCACATTACTGTTAACAAAGACATTTCTGACACATGCATTCTCAGGAGGAAAACCTGTCCTCTTTTCTGAAAGTTATCTTTATTTTTCCAATCATATTTAAGCTCCAATGTGGAGAAAACCAGCCATATACATCCCTGGAAACAGTCTGATAGCATAGACTTTGGAGCCACGGAAATGCGTTTATATCATCTGTTGTTGCAACTGTTTGGTTTGGGGCAGGTCTCAAATTCTCTGACCCGTGGGCTTTTCATTTGTAGATGAACAAACACTTCCTTCTACTACTAGGTACTCTACTCCTGCGCCCCTATTCCTTTCTTAATAGTCGGGACCTATACGTTTTGCACAACAAAGAACTCAGTTAATGAGTGTTGAATCAGTTTGTAAATAATTGCCCCAGGTTCAAATCAAAATCCTTTTCTATACATCAGTCTTTGTTTGTTTATTTGTTTGATGCAAGAACAGGGTCCATTCCTCTTTTATTTAACTTCTACACTGAGCTATTAATCCACTTTTCACCCTGTTTAACTTGCCTCTCTCTAAAGAACAGCTTTATTTCCAAACTCAAGGAGGTAGTGCTCGTCCAGTCTTTGTGCAGAAATTCCAGTGAACATACAGGGTGAAAAGCGGTGCAAGCATCAGCCACAGTTGGGCAAGTAGTCTACACAGCAACCTGGAGCGGAGCCCTCTCCTCCACAGGGATGATGGTTTCCACACGGCCAATCAGACACACTCTTTCCTATGAAGTCCTGCAGAAAATGGAGAGACTGGCTAATCAGCAAGGGGTAGAGATTGGGTGAGGCATGCAGGACACTGATGAGACTTGCTGCAAACAATGAGTTCTTCTTTTCCCTGAATCAGGAAGATCCCCTGGAGAAGAAAATGGCAACACACTGCAGTATTCTTGCCTGGAAAATCCCATGGACGGAGGAGCCTGGTAGGCTACAGTCCATGGGGTAGAAAGAGTCAGACACAACTGAAGCGATTTCACTTTCACTTTTCATTTATTTTTCTCCTAGGCTTTGGGCGGTCCTTTGCTTCTAATTCTTCATCACACTTATCCGTAAAATAAGTTTCCTTTTACTTAGAGTAGCATATGTGAGTCCCAGATCCTGGCAAACCAAAAGAATAAAACTAATTAAGTTTTTTGGCACAACTTTCCTCCCAACTACATTCCAGTCCTTGGCTATACTGCCGAGGCTACGGTAGGAATGTGCTGCAAGCCTGGCATCGCTGTGACTCAAGTACCCCTGCCCTTGTCAGATTGCACCATTCTATATGCGTGTGCTCCCCACGGGACACTATCTGCCACATCCCAGCTCCCCAGCATGCACAATCTTAGGTAAGTTAAAACAGAATCCTGCCCTCATGCAATTTAAAAAATCATGCTGTCTCAGAGAAGAAAGAAACGAGCAGAACCTGTGCGTGGCACACACCCTGTGCAGACAGTTATTTGTACATAATGTTCTCATCTCTCACCAGGAAGTTGTCTATGCTCCATGAAACTTCTGAATCCCACAGAAGTTTGGGCAGCTCACGCTGTGGGATTTACGCCAGTTTCGGCTCCCAGGATGTCCTTGTTTCACTTGGCAAATTCTTTGAGCTCCACTGAATCTCCCTGTGGGGCAGAAGGCAGAGTCTTATGTCTGGCAAAAAGGAAGAATACACACACAAACACACACACAGGCTTAGAGTCCTTATTGACTAAACGCTACCTGGACTGTTAAAGGAGAATGGCGAGTGTCAAAATGCATTGCTTAAGAGACAGGCAGCAATCAACTACATTTTGCTTCATAGCACTGATCAGAGTTTTACTAGACTACACTTAGAGAAGTCATCATTTGTTTTTATTTTCAGAGAGGGCAAGTGAGACAGAGCGTAGTTTATCAGGACTCCAAGCCAAAGGCTGGTAGGAGAGAGCACAGAGGTGGCCGCGTATTGGCTAAGAATCGCTGCAGCAGAAGAGGCAGAGACCTTCTCCATCACCGCTAGTAAACGGCTGAGCGAAGTGGAATATGTGAGCCCCAGACGCCTTATCGCCTGGAGTATGTTTATGTGTCTGAAAGGGAAAAGCCCACTCAAATAATAACAGATAAAAGGAGCAGAATCCCCCTGTGGTTCACTCACTCTCTTCTCGTGGAATAGCATTGAACCAAGAAGGCGAGACTCATCAACTCCTACTTCAGCCCCCATCCCCCAACTCCAGATGTCGGGGTGCTACCTCTGGTCTGCATGCTGGTAACAATTTGCCAAAATCTTATCTGTTTCTGTGAGCTGCTAATCAAGTCAACCAAACAGCCGTGCTGACTGAGTCTGGAGTTGACTGTGTGCTACTGTCTTTGGGAACTCAAGGAAGGGAGCGGCCTTTCAGGGAGGGTGAGCAGCCTGACTTTGCCTAGGAAACAGTGGTCGTGCAAGCCGACCAAGCGTCTCCCAGTCCCACCCGGGTACAAAGTGCTAACTGCTCTTGTCCCGGAATTCAGTTTCATTTTGCAAATGGAGAGAGATCATTTTAAAAGTTCAGGCTGAATCAATTTACCATATGACTCCACAATTCCAGTTCAAGTAATCTCCCCAAGAGAAATGAGAACACATCCAAAGGTTCACCAGTTGGCAAACAGATAAACATAATGCAGGGTATCTATTTGATGGAGTACTACACAGCCATAAGAGGTATGAAACACTTCCATAAGCTACAACATGGGTAAACATAAAAATATTGTGCAAAGCAAAAGCCACGAGACATTAAAGATAGACTCCTGTATAATTATAGTTATGTGAAAGTTCCAGAAAAGGCAATCTTTATGTCTATAAAGATATAAAAAGATTACTGGTTGCCTAAATCCTGGGGTGGGAACAGGGGACAATGGATCTATTGAAAGTGACAGAAATGCTCTAAAATTGAACTGTGATGATTGCTGCACAACTCTGTAAATTTATTAAAGATCACTGAGTTGTGCTGTTAAAATGGATGAATTTTATAGTATGTAAATTACACCTCAATAAAGTATTTAAGTAAAAATATCCAAGGTTTATTACTCAGTGTAAATAAGATAAGGGAAAGGAAAACAGATACCGTGATGAAAGTGTCTCCTGTTCATGGAAGTCACCTGAGCCCTTTCTTTCCATCTGTGCATTTTCACCTCAGTCATCCCAAATGACTGACCGGCGTGCACTCTGCCTCCATTACCTTCTTTTGAGTCTTTTGTTTGCCTATCAAATGGTAGAGAACATCAGGTAAAAAGAATTGGGGAGGATACATGACCACCTTTACATTTCATCATTTTTTTCTTAAACTGTCACAGTGAAAAAGCAGGCAAGACATGAACACGGCATCAGAACACGACTCTTGATCATCTTATGTTTCCTCTATAAAAGTATTTGCATAGCCATTTCTGTGACGCAGGCTGGTATTCTACAAAAGTATAATACATGTAAAGTAGACCTCTGCATGTATGACTATTAAGAGAATAGGAAGGATTCTATATAACTCAGGAGACAATGGAAAGTCTACTGAGGAGAAATTTCCTCCTCTTGCCTCCAGGGGCACCTGACCCACAGAGCCATGGTACGTGAGCCTCACTAGCACATGTTTACAGATTGGTGAACACCAGAAACATTCACTTTATTAGGTAGTTGCATAATAGCCTTTTATTTTTGACTATTTATGCATTAGCAGCAAGCAATGGAGATGTGCTATGTAGGAAAGTTATTATTTGCTAATTTGCTGCTTTTAAAATACACGGCACACTATCTATTATGTATCATGCATTACAATTACAACAACAGTTTAATTAATCACCAGCACCCTCTTTTGTACCAATCTACAGCAGAATTCTGGGTAATGGTGTTGTTTACCATTTAGCAAGCAGCAACATTTCACTCTGTTTCACTACATTAAACTGCTCAAATAAAGCAAACGGATATTGAAAAGAGTTGGCCATCTGCCTTTATTTTCTTTTACTTTTGTTGAAAAAAAAAACTGCCGAAAGAGAAAGAACACAGCCATGAAACTGATAGTGACAAAAAGCACTCTTTAAAAAAAAAATCAGGTCAGAATCTCATCTCAATGCACTTCTGATGAATAGTTTAAAAAATGAAAAAGAAACCCGCTTTGTGGATTTGGAGTGGGTCTCAAGACCAGCCGTGAAGCCTAATGATTATTTAACGGTGCCGCGCTTGGAGGCTGGATTCTGCAAGTCTCCTTCCCCACCCGGACCCCCACCCTTGAGAGTTAGATGAATAGGTCTTGTGACAGCCATTTAGAAATAAACAAGAATTCATCAGTCTGCATAAGAAGAAGCCAGTTTATAGATTAAGTTTCCTGAGGTAATTCATGAGGTCAGTCCCATTTAGATGGAGACTATTAGGGCCCGGCTCTCAAGAGTGGCCATACGGGGAGTCAGTCCAATGGACCCTGCTCACACAAAGCCCCCTTTCAGGGAGAAGCCTGCCATTTTTATGACCCTGCTGCTAGGACGCACATCAACTTGTCACTGTGCAGATCTGCTAGGGCGAGACCTCATCACTCTATTAAAGAGCTCTGTGACCCTATTGATTTGAAGTATTTAAAGCAGGGGTGAAGTTCAAAGCAATTCCTTTTCTATACCATTACTCAGCCTCTCTGTGTCTTGGCTCTAAAACATCTGCTGTCAGTTCCTTTCTGTTGTCTGATTCTGGAATCTGTCACTGGAGAACAGAGTAGTTTTATTTAAAATAAATTGGATTCCTTTTCAGTTTTCAGCATTTCGCATTGTGATCAATGGTTTATGCTCCTTCATCTGCCAGGAGACTTAACGGCAAGTGTATCCTTTTATGTCTTTTAGGGCAAGACTGAAGCAGCATTAGCCTCTGAGGCTTTATAATAGAATCAAATCTTAGAAGTAGGTAGCAGCCACCAGCTCGTCTAATTGGCCAATCAACAAAAATAACAACCTTTCATTAAAAAAAAAAAAATCAGCAAGAAGGAAAGAGAGGTAGAAAAATGCATCTCCAACTGTGGCTCCAGGTCCCAAATGCTAACACTATCTTTTTACTTTTGTTTGCTCCAAGAAATGAAAACAAAGTAAACAGCTCAGTTATTTTTAAATGTCAGCAGGTAAGGCAAAACTGAGAGTCAGTTTTGAAAGGTGTTTTGCAAAACAATGCAGGCTGCCATACTTGTTCTGTGAAACAGCAGGAAGCAGAGTACATTGTGAGTAGCTAATAACACATTAGACATTGTGCATGTGTTTCTGAAGTCATGGTGGGAAACTGGTAGCCTGTTACTGGCTTTACTGGGAGACTGCTCTAGCTTTTCAAATGAGTCTGTCCTCAGCCTATGTGATTGGAAAATTTGTTTGAACTGCCAAATCTGAGTTTAATTTTTTTAACCTAAAAATTAAAGAAAATATGACTTTCAATAATCATTTTAAACTCATGAGTGAAGGACAGTATGCAAAAGTTCAGGATTGGTGTTTGGTTTAACATTATTACCAACAAATCCAAAAAAGGCACTTAGCCTCTTGGTACTTTTTGGATAAACTAGGGGTATCCAATGACAATAGAAACACAAAGAGCTTCTAGGGCATCTCTTTTAAATGCATCTTCATTATTCCTGGGTCTCATTGTGGATGGTAATTTCTCTAGCAGGAAGTATTCTCAAGGAGTCAGCTATCATCTGCCTTCAGATGACTCCCAATTTTTCATGTCCATCCTGGACAGCCTCCCTGGCTCTGGTCAGAGCTAGAGTCAAGTGTCCAGGCCTGTGGGCTGAACTCCCCCCCCTCCAATGCAACCTGCTTAAATTTGCAACTTTACTTGATATATGTCCTATAGTCTTCTTTTCAAACTCAGCATTCTGTTTTCTAAATGGTACTTAATGTCTTCTTGGGCACATAAGTCTTTTCCCCAAACCCTGTCAGATGCCCAGTTCTGTAGAATCTGCCACTGCAATGTCTCTGACCCCACACTTTCTCCAAAGTCTTATGATATGAATCATCTCCACATGGATCTTTGGTATATTTCACTGACAGTTGCCTGGGTCATCTGGCTTTCACCTATTTTTTTTTTTACTTCAAATGAATTCTCTGAAACCAAGTTTTAACAAAGACACTGTACTATCATTTTACAGAATCCAGGAAATAAAATGCAATTTATTTAGCCAGACGTTCAGGGACCTCATGATTCCAATCCTTCCTCTCTTTGCCCAGGCTATGCTTCAGTCTAAAAAGACATTGGCTGTTCTGCTCATCAAGTCTCTCTCTACACACTCACTCTAAGGGAGCTTTCCTACTAGAAGGCTTCAGAGAGCATCCCCATGCTAAAGACTTCTAGCTCCAGTACCACCTTTCTTTAGGAGCTCCAGCCCTGTGGATCCAACTGCTAGTGGAATCTCCTCTCAAATGTGCCCCAGGCAATTAAATGTAACAAAGCTCACCTATCTTGTCATCTGCTCTCTCAGATCAAAGGAAAATGGCTGTCTGAGGAGGCCTTACAAATAGCTGTGAAAAGAAGAGAAGCGAAAAGCAAAGGAGAAAAGGAAATATAAGCATCTGAATGCAGAGTTCCAAAGAATAGCAAGGAGAGATAAGAAAGCCTTCCTCAGTGATCAATGCAAAGAAATGGAAGAAAATAACAGAATGGGAAAGACTAGAGATTTCTTCAAGAAAATTAGAGATACCAAGGGAACATTGGGCCTTAGAAAGCATCACTACAAACAAAGCTAATGGAGGTGATGGAATTCCAGTGGAGCTGTTTCAAATCCTGAAAGATGATGCTGTGAAAGTGCTGCACTCAATATGCCAGCAAATTTGGAAAACTCAGCAGTGGCCACAGGACTGGAAAAGGTCAGTTTTCATTCTAATCCCAAAGAAAGGCAATCCCAAAGAATGTTCAAACTACCACACAATTGCATTCATCTCACATGCTAGTAAAGTAATGCTCAAAATTCTCCAAGCCAGGCTTCAGCAATATGTGAACTGTGAACTCCCTGATGTTCAAGCTGGTTTTAGAAAAGGCAGAGGAACCAGAGATCAAATTGCCAACATCCACTGGATCATGGAAAAGGCAAGAGAGTTCCAGTTTCTGCTTTATTGACTATGCCAAAGCCTTTGACTGTGTGGATCACAATAAACTGTGGAAAATTCTGAAAGAGATGGGAATACCAGAACACCTAACCTGCCTTTTGAGAAACCTATATGCAGGTCAGAAAGCAACAGTTAGAACTGGACATGGAACAACAGACTGGTTCCAAACAGGAAAAGGAGTATGTCAAGGCTGTATACTGTCCCCCTGTTTATTTACCTTATATGCAGAGTACATCATGAGAAACGCTGGGCTGGAAGAAACACAAGCTGGAATCAAAATTGCTGGGAGAAATATCAATAACCTCAGATATGCAGATGACACCACCCTTATGGCAGAAAGTGAAGATGAACTAAAGAGCCTCTTGATGAAAGTGAAAGAGGAAAGCGAAAAAGTTGGCTTAAAGCTCAACATTCAGAAAACGAAGATCATGGCATCTGGTCCCATCATTTCATGGGAAATAGATGGAAAAACAGTGGAAACAGTGCCAGACTTTATTTTTCTGGGCTCCAAAATCACTGCAGATGGTGACTGCAGCCAGGAAATTAAAAGCCACTTACTCCTTGGAAGAAAAGTTATGACCAACCTAGACAGTATATTCAAAAGCAGAGACATTACTTTGCCGACTAAGGTCCGTCTAGTCAAGGCTATGGTTTTTCCTGTGGTCATGTATGGATGTGAGAGTTGGACTGTGAAGAAGGCTGAGCGACAAAGAATTGATGATTTTGAACTGTGGTGTTGGAGAAGACTCTTGAGAGTCCCTTGGACTGCAAGGAGATCCAACCTGCCCATTCTAAAGGAAATCAGCCCTGGGATCTCTTTGGAAGGAATGATGCTAAAGCTGAAACTCCAGCACTGTGGCCACCTCATGCGAAGAGTTGGCTCATTGGAAAAGACCCTGATGATGGGAGGGATTGGGGGCAGAAGGAGAAGGGAATGACAGAGGATGAGATGGTTGGATGGCATCACTGACTCAATGGACATGAGTTTGAGTGAACTCTGGGAGTTGGTGATGGACAGGGAGGCCTGGTGTGCTGTGATTCATGGGGTTGCAAAGAGTTGGACATAACTTAGTGACTGAACTGAACCTGACTCTCTCGGATTGTGGCCTCTCAGCAAACAGAAAGACTGTTCAACAAGTTGCTTGTGTCAAGAGTTTCTCTCTCCCACACCCTTTAACAAGTCAGTTGCTGTCTCCTCATCTGACATCTTCACAGCTCATATCTTTATTGCTTCCACCCTGTTTTGGCATCCTCTCCATTCAACTCTGAAATGTACTAAGCCAGGACTCAGTTGTCTTGCTTCCCAGGGAGAATTGAGACCCCATTATACATTGCACATGCCAATATTATTTTATATTATCAGGGTTTCGCATGTATATGTAGGAACAACTTCATAAAGACGCATTAAAAATTAAAATTTATTTCTCAGTAAGACTTCCTTGGTGGTCCAGTGGTTAAGAATCTGCATGGATTTAAGAATCCAATGCACGGGCCATAGGTTTGATCCCTAGTTGGGGAACTAAGATCCCATGTGCCCTAACTACTGATCCCATATGCTCTAGAGCCCACACACCACAATTAAGACCTTATACAGCCAAATAAATGAATAAATATAACAGTCAATCCTGATAGGAAGAAACAGAGCTAAGTTTTCTCTTTCCTAGCTTCAGTTCAGTTCAATTCAGTCCCTCAGTCGTGTCCGACTCTTTGCCACCCCATGAATCGGAGCACACCAGGCATCCCTGTCCATGACCAACTCCCAGAGTTCACTCAGACTCACAGCCATGAGTCAGTGATGCCATCCAGCCATCTCATCCTCTGTCATCCCCTTCTCCTCCTACCCCCAATCCCTCCCAGCATCAGAGTCTATTTCAGTGAGTCAGCTCTTCGCATGAGGTGGCCAAAGTACTGGAGTTTCAGCTTCAGAATCATTCCCTCCAAAGAAATCCCAGGGCTGATCTCCTTCAGTTTGCAGAATTAATGTCCAGTTAATTAACATAAGCATACCAATGAATATCGATAATGTTCACCTCCAGATTAAACCCATTGTTACTTTTAATACAATTTACTATAAATGCTAATATATTTAGGCATATAGAAAAATAGCTTGTTTTTATTCTAGCTTTTCTTCTTTGCAAACATGTTATTGTCATGTCTATGCAATGTAATGACTAATATGAAAACTGCATCATTTATTCTATAGTTTAAGCTAGCTGTGCCTCAGATGATACAGTATATTGAATACTTGTCAATCAGAACATAGTGCAAGCTTTTTATTTTTAGGAAACTTAAATGTGTATCCTTCCTTTCCAGCTCTTTTATTTGTTTTTGTTTTCCCCAGCACAAAAATTGTAGTACCATAGCTTTGAGGTCAACATTAAGAACACTAGTTCAGGTCTCCCTGAAAATTTTCAATAGTGATAGCACAAAAGATTTGAAAGAGATAATACTTTCTGTTTAGATCCTCTGGGGAAGTAAGTAATAAATTATATTCCCAGTATTTCTTATACCTTTAATTTGAAAGAGGAAAGGGTGAGAAGAAGCTTGTGGTTGTCAATAGAAGCAGAACACTATTACAAACGAATATCATCGTCATCGTGCAGTGCTGAATATGTTGAAATTTATGGCATATGTTCATAGAGTGCATTTCAGAAAGAAATTAAAATTAGTGAACCAATTGTGCTCCATTCAAAGAAAAGTAAGATGAAAAATTCTATCTACAAAGAACCAATGATTTCATATTCAAGTAATTTTCCTTTAAAAAAGTCTAAATGTTAAGTCTTCCCAACTTTAAACCCACTTTCTTTGCTAATCTAATATTTTTACTTCCAAAACTAGGGGGAAATGATACTTATTTTTTTCAAACAGTTATTTGGATCTTAGAGTAGGCAGAGGAAACCTTAAATAAAAATATGAATCTGTCTTTTTATTTCCTGCATGTGTACACATACTAAGACACTGAAGCAAAATCAGAGAACAGAGCCTTTCCCTTCTCAAAAGATGAAGGACATGATAAATTAGGTAAAAAAAAAAGAAGTATTTTTTGATAAATCTCCTATATATATCAGATTCTAAATTCTGTGATTGTGTACGCTGATCTTTCACTAAAATTCTATATATTTTTCCATAGGAAATGTTTTTAAGAGGCTCATTTTACGCCAATGCATCAGATCCATAATCCTAAATACTGAGTGCCTCTGTTATCACCAAAAGACAGTAGCTAAGATATTCAACAAAATTATAATTGAAAATATTTTTTCATTTCTGAAAATAAATGATTTAAATATTTACAAATTTAGTCTAAAGTTTTCTTTAAAATTGTTAGTGACTCACCAAGAAAGGAAAATATTCATCCATTGTCTTTTTAAAAATAATGTCATCGACTCTGATAGGCATGTTTCCTTGCGGTCTGTTTACGTCTGTACGCATTTCGGCTGTGCTGGGCCTCCGCTGCTGTGTGGTGAGGGGCCGGAGCTACCCTCTCGTTATGGTGCACCAGCTTCTCATTGCTGTGGCTTCTCTGGCTGTGGAGCTGGTGCTCTAGGCATGTGGGTTTCAGGACTGGCATCATGCAGGCTCGGTAGTCGGAGCTCAGGGACACTAGAGGCTCAGTAGCTGTGGCGCACAGGTTTATCTGCCCCACGGCACAGGGAATCTTCTCAGACCGGGGATCAACCCGTGTCTTCTGTATCGGCAGGCGATTCCTAACCACTCGGCCACCACGGAAGTCCTTCACCCATTGCTTTTTCCACCAGTACAATTCAAATTTCTCAGAATAGATCGTAGGTCTCTTTTTTGTGTGCTTTTTTCCTCTTGTTTTTGCCTTTCCTTTTTGAAAAATATTGGAGAACTAATATGAACAAACAATTCAGAAATTAAAAGCATCCCTCTATTTACATTTTATTTCAAGATGCTGTTGCTTTACTATCTACCTTGATTATAAACCATTTATGAAAAAAATAGAAAAAGCTCAGTATATACAAATTAAACTTTTATCTAAATGTTTAGCACATCTCTATGAAAGTCACTCAGTTGTGTCTGACTCTTTGTGGACCCCATGGACTATGCAGTCCATGGAATTCTCCAGGTTAGAATATTAGAGTGGAGAGCTTTTCCCTTCTCCAGGAATCTTCCCAACCCAGGGATCACACCCATATCTCCTGCATTGTAGGCAGATTCTTTACCAGCTGAGCCATAGGAGAAGCCCAAGAATACTAGAGTGGGTAGCCTATCTCTTCTCCAGCAGATCTTCCCAGGGTCTCCTGTATTGCAGGCAGATTCTTTATCAACTGAGCTAAGAGGGAAGCCCTCTATCTTTATGCTATTAATGTGATTATGTTTCAGATTATGTGGAAAAAGCTGGGGAGAATGATAAATAAAATTCAGTCCCTATATTCAAGGAGCTCAGTGGACAGACAAAAAGATAATTCATAAATTTAATACATAAATGTGATCAAGTCTTTTATTATTAGCATATGTTAATAAGCAACATACAAATATGCACCTTTTTCTGAGGAATAATGATTATGTAAATCAGATGATTACATTTATTAGGAATTACTTTTGGATGCATGCCTATAATGTCTTAGTCAAATAGGGATTTATTTTAACACGAGAAGGCTGGTGATGCAATTCCTTAATATCATCAGTGTTCCAGGATTCTTTTACGTTTCTGCTATGTCATTTTTACCATATGACTTTCATCTCTCTGAGTCCTTCTTATAAAGATGCCATTCTACACCACTCCAAGTTCACACATGTGTTCCAGATTATAAGAAGAGAACCCCAAGAAGAGCAGGGGAGACTTTATTAAGAAAGCAAAACTCTCACAGAAATCCCCAGAAAACCTTTGCTCCATTTCATTGGTTAGAACCATATTGCGTGGTCGTCCCTGATTGCAAGTTTATCTTGGAGATACAGCTTCTAAGCTAGAAGTACTGCTCCCATAAACAAAATCAGGGCTCTATTCATAAGAAGGAATAGGAATATGGATATTGGTTAAACAGTTTAGAAGTGTCCACCATCAAAATCCATGGCATGAGGAGCTTAACATCCCAACTTTGACATTCTTATATGTTTATAATCCCAATGCATTGGGTCGATCCAGTTAAGAAAGACCCTGCTCTGGGCCTAGGAACTTGAAGAACCTGCTCTGGTTCCCCAGTGCCATGAGAGGGAGTTTACTGGGACCAGGAGAGGTATCTCATCGAAGCTGTGTTCCCACCCCTGCCAGATCATGTGTTGATGCTTAGGCCAAGGAATCGCCTGCCCGAATGATTTCTTGGCCACTCTTCCATGGTCTGAGTGGTTGTACTTGGGTAAGTGCTTCTGAAGTCTGAACTCAGCATCAGTGTAAATGCCCCTATGACTAAGAGTGGCCAAGAGACAACAAAGGGTGTGGACAAAGCTTGGATAGGTAGACTGGTTGTTTACAAGAATGTATGCAAAAATCTTTGCGGGGAAGGAGGGCCAAAGTTGAGAGAAAAGGGGTGGGGGACAGGCTATAGGATAAGACTAAATTGACCCACTACTTTGAAACATGAACATTGGGTAGTCTCAGTTCAGTTCAGTTCAGTTGCTCAGTCATGTCCAACTTTTGTGACCCCATGAATCGCAGCACACCAGGCCTCCCTGTCCATCACCAACTCCCAGAGTTCACTCAAACTCATGTCCATCGAGTCGGTGAGGCCATCTAGCTATCTCATCCTCTGTCATCCCCTTCTCCTCCTGCCCCCAATCCCTCCCAGCATCAGAGTCTTTTCCAATGAGTCAACTCTTCGCATGAAGTGGCCAAAGTATTGGAGTTTCAGCTTTAGCATCAGTCCTTCCAAAGAACACCCAGCACTGATCTCCTTTAGAATGGACTGGTTGGATGTCCCTGTAGTCCAAGGGACTCTCTCAAGAGTCTTTTCCAACACCACAGTTCAAAAGCATCAATAGAGGAGTCTAAGAATTCTAAATTTAACCCTGGTTTTCCAGGCATTGTGAAAATATATTTATCAAAGTTATAAGATAAGATATTTTATTAAAATGTTAAGTAACTGATTTGGAACTTACATTTAGATGTATGATGTGTGGGTCTCCATTTGTACTCTTATCTTCAGCCACACACATGTTGGGATGAGACGGACAGGGCCAAAATTTCATGGGTTTTGAGAGAATGAGCTCTTATCTCTAAACTGGCATTAGTTTAGCATACCTCCACACTTTGAGAGGGTAGATGTTGATATAATTGACTGTAGTCCAGACATACCCTAAAAATGTTTAGTCAAATAATAAAACCAATAGCCCCACCTCACTTGATTGATACTTTGTTAAATTTTGCTAAATGTGCATATTGACTGGATATTATCAGTTCTCAGTACCTAATACCTCATGGGAAGGAGCATGGCTCCCTTAAGTTAGTTAATTCAGCCTAGCGCACAGAATGGTTCAATGTGATTCATTCAATTAAAACAAAAACTAATAATCCAAGCTATGGTTATGATACTAAGTTTATTATAATGTTTATAATACTAATTCTTCTTATCATCATAGAAAGTTCCGTCTTGAACACCTAAAGTTCATTTAATCAGCAAATATTTCATGTCCTCCACTGTATGCCAGGAAGGATTCTAGGTCCTTAGGATATAGTTGTGAAAAGGACATAGTATATCAAGAACAGTTGGTATCATATATTTATATAGTCATCTCTCAGTTAAAATTTCTGAAATTTAGAGCTTGTCCATGATATAGATAAGAAAAAGCCTATTTCTCATTATTTTAAATAGGAAACATTACAATGCATTTTACTGTGGCCCAAATCCCCAAACCAGCTTTTTATATTCACTAAAAAATAGTAAAACACCTATAAAGACAGAAAAATTACCAAATTAGAATGCAAGATACTGAAAACACCACTTCATTATTAAGCAATTAATACGGTTGTTAACAAACAATTCTGTTATAAGCAATAACATAATCCTGTTTAGGAGAACCAAGAATGTGGGAAACTCACAGAATACACCCCTTGGCTGACATGATGTACAGTGGGAAAGTCAATGGATGATTCTGCTTCCTCTCAGTACCAAGCCAGTTTTTTTAGCACAAATAAGAAAATTAAATAAAATATGTGAAACAACAGTTTTCAGAAACATTAGATAACAGGCAATGCAGGACTGTAATCCCTGAAAGAAAGGAAACAAATAAGGTGAGACTACGGGCGTCCCAGGCTTCCTATGTGGGCTAGTGGTAAAGAGACTGCCTGCCAGTGCCGGAGACACAGAGACGCGGGTTCAGTCCCTGGGTCAGGAAGATCCCCTGGAGGAGGGCACGGCAACCCACTCCAGGATTCTTGCCTGAAGAGTCTCATGGACAGAGGAGCCTGGCGGCTATGGTCCATGGGGTCGCAAAGAGTTGGACACAGCTGAGCACGTGTATACTCACACACACACACATACATACACATCCCTGTATGGAGGCACTCTCTGAGCCATTGTGCATAAAAAGAGAAGCCCAAACATCTCACCAAGTGCAGAAGTTTCACTGAGATGAGAGCTCAGACATCTGAGTCTCTGGAAGCTAAGACAGCTAAAACTTAAGGGACAGAGAAACGAAGAGGAAGGAATTACACAAGGAAAAAGTTCCAGAGATCTGCACAAGGTTCCATTCGAATCTTTAGCTAAATATCCACCTTCCACCTAGACATGGTAAGACTCTAGGAAGCCAGGCATCGGCAGTAAACAATTGTTGGAGAAACAGCAGCCAGCGGAACACCGTAAGGTGGGTGAAAGTAAGGTCGCTCGGTCTTGCCCGACTCTTTGCGACCCCATGGACCATAGCCGCCAGGCTCCTCTGTCCATGAGACTCTCCAGGCAAGAATACCGGAGTGGGTTGCTGTGCCCTCCTCCAGGGGATCTTCCCAACCCATGGACTGAACCTGGGTCTCCCACATCGCAGGCAGATGCTTTTCCATCTGAGCCACCAGGGAAGTCAGTTGGCTAGTTCTCTGCTAGCCCACAGGAATGAAAGATGCTCGTGTTCTGGATAGCTAGAGTGGAACCATCACATTGGACACCTAGGGCCGTCAGTACTATTTCTATGTACTATTAATGAGCAATTTAAAATAACTGCTACCATTTAGATTAAGTCCTGTCATCAGGCACATCTCTTTCACTAGGAATTGAACTCTTAGCATTTCAGAATTGAGTATCACGTACATTCTTAGACCAGGAGCTGCACTCACCTTGAGATCAAAGGATCTTTTACAAAGACATCTTCTTTCTTAAATATATAATATAGTCACATTACAAATAATTTGTAAATTAGACAAATAATCCCAAAGTATAACAAAACTTGGGTCATATTTGCTAGAAAAAAAGGAGATGAAAGGATTTTTATCAGTTTCTGTCAATGTCTCCATTTTGAATGTTACACTGGTATAGAAATATGTTTTAACTTACTTATTTAATTCATTAATTTGTTAAATTTATTAATTTATTTAATCACTATTTCAAAAACTTTTAACACACAGCTTGTTTCCCCACACAATAGTTACACTCTGATACATGTTTTCCAATAGAACGTTTTGTGATGTTGGAAATGTTTCCTCTGTCTTTATTGTCCAATATGGTAGCCACTGATTACATAGTGAGTCCTTGAAATGTGACCAGTGCAACTGAGAGAAAAAGTTTTTTATTGTATTTAATTTTAAGAAATTTAAATAGCCAGGGGGCTGCTGCTTCTGCTGCTGCTAAGTCACTTCAGTCGTGTCCGACTCTGTGCGACCCCATAGACGGCAGCCCACCAGGCTCCCCCCATCCCTGGGATTCTCCAGACAAGAATGCTGGAGTGGGTTGCCATTTCCTTCTCCAGTGCATGAAAGTGAAAAGTCAAAGTGAAGTCACTCAGTCACGTCCGCTAGCGACCCCATCCATGGACTGCAGCCTGCCAGGCTCCTCCGTCCAGGGATTTTCCAGGCAAGAGTGCTGGAGCGGGTTGCCATCGCCCTAGTATCTGCCATATTGGGCAGCACAGCTCTAGAGCAAGGCCTGTTGCAAAGAATATACTTTTGAGGAGGCCACTATGTAACAACAGTATGGTTACATGAAAATCAAGTTCAAAGTGGTTAAGTGACTTACTACAAATAACCACAAAGTAAGAACAAGGATTTAAATCCAGGTAAACCCAAATAGGGCTTCCCAGATGGCACTAGTGGTAAAGAACCCACCTGACAATGCAGGCGATGTCAGAGACATGGATTTGACCCCTGGGCTGGGAAGATTCCCTGGAGGAGGCCATGGCCACCACTCTAGTATTCTTGCCTGGAGAATCCCATGGACAGAGGAGCCTGGCAGGCTAAGGTCCACAGGATCGGAGAGTCAGATATGACGAAATGACTTTAACAGCCATGCTCACAAACCCAAATAACAAACCCAAATAACTGATTCCAAACTTCTCTCTGTTCATCGTTCTATTCTGCCTCTGAGATGCTGCAGAGATGAGCATTTGGTGTGTTTTGTTGGTGGTGGTAATGGTGGGTTTTGTTTTTTTGTTTTGCTGCACAGCATGGAGGATCTCAGTTCCCCAGTCAGAGATCCTCTGCAGTGGAAGTACAGAGTCCTAACCACCAGGGAGTTCCATCTCAGTAGTTTTAAAATTTTGCATTTTAATCTCTGTATTATGTTTGCTAATTTACGTTCATAATATTTTACTTTTTCCATTTATTTTGCTTCCTAAGGAAATACTATAGCTCCAAGTGCTTTGTAGATTCAGTTCAGTTCAGTTGCTCAGTTGTGTCCGACCCTTTGCAACCCCATGAATCGCAGCATGCCAGGCCTCCCTGTCCATCACCAACTCCTGGAGTTCACTCAGACTCACAGCCATGAGTCAGTGATGCCATCCAGCCATCTCATCCTCTGTCGTCCCCTTCTCCTCCTGCCCCCAACCCCTCCCAGAATCAGAGTCTTTTCCAACTCTTCACATGAGGTGGCCAAAGTACTGGAGTTTCAACTTTAGCATCATTCTTTCCAAAGAAATCCCAGGGCTGATCTCCTTCAGAATGGACTGGTTGGATCTCCTTGCAGTCCAAGATAATTCTTTTCAAATAAAAAATTTATATAAGTAGTTCAGTTCAGTTCAGTCTCTCAGTCATGTCCGACTCTTTGCAACTCCAAGAACTGCAGCACGTCAGGCCTCCCTGTCCATCAACAGCTCCCAGAGTTTACTCAAACTCATGTCCATTGAATCGGTGATCCCATCCAACCATCTCATCCTCTGTTGTCCCCTTCTCCTCCTCCCTTCAATCTTTCCCAGCATCAGGGTCTTTTCAAATGAGTCCATTCTTCACATCAGGTGGCCAAAGTATTGGAGTTTCATCTTCAACATCAGTCCTTCGAATGAACACTCAGGACTGATCTCCTTTAGGATGAACTGGTTGGATCTCCTTGCAGTCCAAGGAACTCTCAGGAGTCTTCTCCAACACCACAACTCAAAAGCATCAATTCTTTAGGTGCTCAGCTTTCTTCACAGTCCAACTCTCACATTCATACATGACCACTGGAAAAACCATAGGCTTGACTAAACGGATCTTTGTTGGCAAAGTAATGTCTCTGCTTTTTAATATGCTGTCTAGGTTGGTCATAGCCTTCCTTCCAAAGAGTAGTAGATATTACCATTTTATTGTTGGAGAAAGTGAAACAGAAAGAAGAAAACCTAAACAGTGAATTCTGTATCCACTTTAACTGAAGACATTTTAAAGCTATGTATACAAGCCTAGAAATGGAAATAATTTTGATCACTTATATTAATTGGGTTATCTTAGAGGACAAGAGTAAGTATTCATTTATGTGCATGCAAATAATGTTTTAATCCTTAATAATGTTAATTCTCTATGCACAAAGTTTCAAAGCCACTTTACAGAAGTCTAAGCTTCATTTGTAGTTTGTCTGAGTAGCATAAAACTTAATCATCATCTAAGAACTGGTAGAAATGCTCATAAGTTTAGCTTTAAGAAGTTTATTTCTCAGCTTGTACTGATGTGTGCTAAACATGACCACTACTGACAAGTTATTAGATTTACTGACAGTCCGAGGGCTCCAATTCACCCAGACAAGACTCTATTACATATAACCATTGGTGATGGTTATTTATGTCTTAAAGGTAATAAAGAAGTTTATTATACCACAGGAAGAGACAAATAAGTCAAGTTTGGGTGTGTCTTCAAGTTTGTAAGTTTTTCAGAATATTATCTGAAAAAAAACATTTTGTTACATTTTAAAATAATAATTTTGATTTTTCCAATTTACATATTAGGTAAATATTTCATACACTGTGATGATTATCTATAATTTTCAATGAAAAATACTACAAACATTTTAAAATATTTTATTTAAAGTATTTTAAATAAAATATTCCAGTTTTAATTATGTGATAGTTATTGGCATAGGAAGAAATAATGAATGAAAAAATGGCAAATTGCTACAAATGGTGATGTCCAAGGGATACAAATCTGTGTATTTTGTCGAAGTGTTAGTAATATAATTACGTTATTTTTGTAAAGGAAAAAATAGCTTCAAGAATATAACTCAAGGGAGATATATTCTTTTCCTGACTACACAAATTGATTAACCCCGCTTTGAAGTATTTAGAAAACAGTTAAATTCAAATGAATTTTCCTTTTTAAAACAGTCTTGCAAGGCAAAGTGAAGTGAAAACCATGAGCTAATTATCTGGTAAATTCAATTAGTGTAGCCACCTAATCTAAATTATTCAGGCTCATTGTAGCTCCAAGAAAGCAAGGACACCCTGCCCAGGACCCAGCCATGTGCAAACAGACCATTAGTAAATCCTGCCAATGGTGAAAAAAAAAAAAACAGAACTGATAATTTCCTTTCTATTCTAACCACTTTTTCTACTTGTGGGAGTATGAATGAAACATCAGATAATTTCAGCAATGGCTTTATTTAAATTAAAAAGGAAGTCATTCTTTTATGTGCTGACTTTTAATACATGTAACTTGTTCAGTTGTCCAGTTGTGTCCAGCTCTCTGCTGAGCCCATGGCTGCGGCACGCCAGGCCTCCCTGTCCCTCATCAGCTCCCTGAGTTTGCCCAAGTTCATGTCCATTGCATCAGTGATGCCATCCAGCCATCTCCTCCTCTGATGCCCTTTCCTCCTTCTGCCTTCAGTCCTTCCCAGCATCAGGGAATTTTCCAATGAGTCAGCTGTTCTCATCAAATGACCAAAATACTGGAGTTTCAGCTCCGGCATCAGTCCTTCCAATGCGTATTCAGGGTTGATTTCCCTTAAGATTGACTGGTTTGATCTCCTTGCTGTCCAAGGGACTTTCAGAAATCTTCTCCAGCACCACAGTTCAAAGACATCTATTCTTCAGAGATCTGCCTTCTTTACAATCCAGCTCTCACAGCCATACATGCACTGGGAAGACCAGAGCCTTGACTATGTGGACCTTTGTTGCCAGAGTAATGTCTCTGCTTTTCAACACACTGTCTAGTTTTGTCACAGTTTTCCTGCCAAGAAGCAAACATCTTCTGATTTCCTGGCTACAGTCACCATCCGCAGTGACTTTAGAGCCCAAGAAGATGAGATGTCATTACTTCCCCCTTCTCCCCCTCTATTTGCCAAGAAGTAATGGGGCCAGATGCCATGATCTTAGTTTGGGTTTTTTTTTTTTAATATTTAGTTTTAAGCCTGCCCTTTCACTCTCTTCTGTCACCCTCATCAAGAGGCTCTTTAGTTTCTCTTTGCTTTCTGCCATTAGAGTGTCACCATCTACATATCGAAGGTTGTTGGTGTTCCTCCTGCCTATCTTGATTCCAGCTTGTCTCATCCAGCTTGGCATTTCTCATGATGTGCTCAGTGTATAGGTTAAATAAACAGGGAGACAGCAGGCAGCCGTGGTACTCCTTTCTACATGTTACAGGTAAGTTACCATATGTAACTTATCCACAACTAAATGTTCTCAAAATCATCTGCACGTGCCACAGGTGACTGGGACCTCAGGTCAAGGGAAATTGGAGAAGATACTTTTCCTCCTGTTTGAGATTTGAACTGTTGAAGTAAGAAAATGAATAGCCCAACATCTATTTTCAGTTTGCCTATTTAGAGACTAACTTGCGATCAATCCCATACTTTCCTCATGGAACAATCTGGGATTTAAAAGAGAAGAGATGTTATCTACCACTTCTGCAAAGATATCTAAACTGCTCATCTTGACTTCCTCCCTGGAAGAAAACAGTGTCAAAATGCCATTTGGGGAAATATAACTCTGTATTCCTTAGGAGTACATTGGAAGCCCTGGACAGTCCAAGATAATCTCCCTGTCTCTAGATTCTTAATGTAATCATGTCTTCAACATAGCTTTTGCCAGATAAGGTAATATTTACAGATTCCAGGGCTCAGAACCTGTGTATCTCTGGTGGGGGCGGGGGGGAGGGGGCTATTATGCAGCTTATTACAGAAATATTAATGGTTCTGATGGCAAAGATAATGAAGATGGCAATGATGTTTCTGTAGACAACAGCAGAAATGGTAGCAGATTTCATGCGGAGCTGTGACGGCGGAGGTGATGTGGATGCTGGCAAAGGCAGTGATGAGGTTGATGTGAGCGCCGTGGCGGGACTGGGGACCTTCCTGAAAGTGAGTTGGTCTCAGTGGTGGTTTGGACACCACAGGGCAAACAGCACCTTTGAGTCTAACACCAAAAGATGGAACACAGTGCTCTAAATGGACTAACCAAGCTATTGGCTTGTCTTTCAGCAAGTAATGTCAGCTAGCTGAGCAACTTAGAGCAGCAGCTGAGGTAGTGAGAGATAAAAGTCTCACAGTTGCAGGGGAATAGGATTTACATAAAGATTTCCTCATGAAAGGGAATTTGCCAACATGACTGCCAGTGTTCCCGTTTCTGAAATCACTTGTGCATTCTCCTGAAGTCTCCAAACGCTTCCCCTCTGATGTAAGACCTCAGGCATCCAGGAGCCAGGCCACAGATTTTGACAATAAGCTACTCCAGTTTCCTGGAAAGAGGACAATTGGTGCGCCAGGCCGCCGGTAGGGCTGATCATTGTTCTGAAATCCAATCTGTCTTGGTGCACTGATGTATTGAAAATGGCCCCCAGCTCTACCACCCGATGGACTAAGCTTTCCCAGAGAGAAGTTTCATCAGTCCCCTCAAAACCTTTCTGCTCCCTTCTTTCGGCATGCTCAGCACCCTGTCCTGAGAAGTCTGAGTTTATTAGACGTCTATTATAACTGACATATTGTTGCAGTGGGGGTGAAGAGAGGCCTTAGACAGATGATCTTAATTGGCTTTCTTCCAAAAGAATTTTTTTAAGAGGAGACAGCTGAAATTCATCCCCATTTACAATTAGTAAAACTTTCTTTCATTATTGAAATGCTTGCTGAAACAGCAGCCCCATCAGGGTGACAAATCCCGTTATCATGCTTTTGGCAATTGTCTCCCCAAAAGACGCCTATTGAGAGCATTGTCTGGGTTTGTGTATGAGACTGACAATCAAGCTCC
Organism: Nanger dama; assembly: GCA_917880005.1. Taxonomy (NCBI): domain Eukaryota; kingdom Metazoa; phylum Chordata; class Mammalia; order Artiodactyla; family Bovidae; genus Nanger; species Nanger dama. The sequence continues at coordinate 11,549,843 of CAKJTW010000035.1, forward strand.
AGGCAGAGGGTGGGGCAGCCACACAGCCTGCTGCAAAGTGCCTGTGTGTGTGTGTGAGTGTGTGTGTGTGTGTGCGCGCACACACACACACACACTTGTGGTTGTTCAGCAGAGAGATCTAAGGTTCTGGAAAAGTCCGAGCATACACTATGTGCGCTAACAAGATCAGTCATCGGGCATTAGTGAGATTCTCAAGCTTTGCCCCTTTAGTTTTCCATTTTCTTGTATTTTTCTCTGTGAGCAATGGCAGGTGCTATTTGTTTGTCAGGCTGTTACAGGACAAAATGAGGGTGGGAGTGGGGAGGATCACTTTTTAAGTGAGCAGTTACCAGCTGCTTACGTGGTTGACAATAGAATCGTGATGAAAGGCTCAACAATAGCGCATAAAGCTCACCCCTTTAGTCCCTGGAATGCACTGTTTCTGCAGGGCCTGAGGAGACACCCTTTTCTGCCCGGTGATGGGAACTGGACAGGCCCTGATGGTCCGGCACTGGCAGATGGTTGAGTTTGTCAAACTTAGAGGTATTTCTCTCTATGAAAATGGAGAAGAAATAGGGAAGACCTTCACATGTTGAGTGGAAGGAGAGAAGGGGAGGGAAAGTGGCGAGGAGTGTCAGTGGAGCAAGGCAGATAACTGTTCTCTCAGTTCCCGTGACCCCAAGCCTCATTTTCTTCCACCAAACGAACTACCTCAGCCGCACTGTTTAGATAGCTCTGTTGACTTACCATCTGACACGCACCAGGCTGTTTTCTCCCATACTCATCTTGAGTGCTGATGGTTCCTTTCTCTTTGACCAACTCACCAGAAGCCTGTTGGCTAATCCAGACTGTTCTTTCTCCAGAGAGCCCCTTCTAGTTTTAAAACCACACTTCAAACCCAGCAAAGCCTACTGTCCATGACGATGAGCCTTGTGCTGATAGAGACAGAGCTGTGTGCTCATCGTCATGCTTTTGCTGAGGCATGTCGTGGCAGACGGGCTTCTCGTGTGGCTCAGTGCTAAAGAATCCACCTGCCAGGGCAGGAGACACAGGTTCTATCCCTGAGTCAGGAAGATTCCCCTGGAGCATGAAATGGCAACCCACTCCAGTACTCTTGTCTGGGAAATCCCATGGACAGAGGAGCCTGGAGGGCTACAGTCCATGGGGCTGCAGAAGATTCAGACACAGCAAGCATAACAAAATCAGGGCAGATGCACAGTTTGAGGCTGAGAGGTAAAGCAATAAATAAAGCTGGTTGAAAGAGACCTCTTGAACTGACATCAGAAAATCTCCGGCCCTTGGGATCCTAGGGTGACTGGAATGAAAGTTGAACTCTGTATGGCATTATCATTGGTGAATTTTCACAATATTCATACTTGAAAGAGATCAAGAAAGTCAGAATCTTTCTCAGTGTAAGCACTACAAGGGTACAAACGAATTTGCAACATAATCACCTCTCTAGGTACTAGTGCATAATAGGTTCTCAAAACATTTTTATCAAACGAAGGTATTACTGAATTTAACTCAGCTTTACCAGACATTGTGTGCCAGCAACAACTTTCACGCTTATAATAAATATCAGACACTCAGCATCATCGTCAAAACATCACATAAAATAGTACTTTTGCTTTCAAAATAACCTAGAGTTGAGGACCGGAGATAGAGATATAAACTAAAAGGTGTTGTAAAAACTAAGACTGCAGCATATGGTCCCATCACATCATGGCAAATAGATGGGGAAACAATGGAAATGGTGACAGACTTGATTTTCTTGGGCTCCAAGATCACCGTGGATGGTGACTGCAGCTGTCAGTCACTTTTAATTTCATTCTTTTAATAAAATTAAAAGAAACTTGCTCCTTGGAAGAAAAGCTTTGACAAATCTATCAGTTCAGTTCAGTCACTCAGTCGTGTCCGACTCTGCGAATCATAGCACGCCAGGCCTCCCCTGTCCATCACCATCTCCTGGAGTTCGCTCAGACTCACCTCCATCGAGTCTGTGATGCCATCCAGCCATCTCATCCTCTGCCATCCCCTTCTCCTCCTGCTCCCAACCCCTCCCAGCATCAGTCTTTTCCAATGAGTCAACTCTTCACATGAGCTAGCCAAAGTACTGGAGTTTCAGCTTCAGCATCAGCCCTTTCAGTGAATACCCAGAACTGATCTACCTTAGAATGGACTGGTTGGATCTCCCTGCAGTCCAAGGGACTCTCAAGAGTCTTCTCCAACAGCACAGTTCAAAAGCATCAATTATTCGGCACTCAGCCTTCTTCACAGTCCAACTCTCACATCCATACATGACCACAGGAAAAACCATAGCCTTGACTAGACAGACCTTTGTTGGCAAAGTAATATTTCTGCTTTTGAATATGCTGTCTAGGTTAGTCATAACTTTTCTTCCAAGGAGTAAGTGTCTTTTAATTTCATGGCTGCAGTCACCATCTGCAGTGATTTTGGAGCCCCCCAAAATAAAGTCTGACACTGTTTCCACTGTTTCCCCATCTATTTCCCATGAAGAGATGGGACCAGATGCCATGATCTTTGTTTTCTGAATGTTGAGCTTTAGGCTAACTTTTTCACTCTCCTCTTTCACTTTCATCAAGAGGCTTTTTAGCTCCTCTTCATTTTCTGCCATAAGGGTGGTGTCATTTGCATATCTGAGATTATTGATATTTCTCCTGGATCTTGATTCCAGCTTGTGTTTCTTCTAGTCCAGCGTTTCTCATGATGTACTCTGCATAGAAGTTAAATAAGCAGGGTGACAATATATACAGCCTTGACGTATTCCTTTTCCTATTTGGAACCAGTCTGTTGTTCCATGTCCAGTTCTAACTGTTGCTTCCTGACCTGCATACAGATTTCTCAAGAGGCAGGTCAGATGGTCTGGTATTCCCATCTCTTTTAGAATTTTCCACAGTTTATTGTGATCCACACAGTCGAAGGCTTTGGCACAGTCAATAAAGCAGAAATAGATGTTTTTCTGGAACTCTCTTGCTTTTTCCATGATCCAGCGGATGTTGGCAATTTGATCTCTGGTTCCTCTGCCTTTTCTAAAACCAGCTTGAACATCTCAAAGTTCACGGTTTACATATTGCTGAAGCCTAGCCTGGAGAATTTTGAGCATTACTTCACTAGCATGTGAGATGAGCGCAATTGTGCGGTAGTTTGAGCATTCTTTGGCATTGCCTTCTTTGGGATTGGAATGAAAACTGACCTTTTCCAGTCCTGTGGCCACTGCTGAGTTTTCCAAATTTGCTGTCATATTGAGTGCAGCACTTTCACAGCATTATCTTTCAGGATTTGCAATGATTCCACTGGAATTCCATCACTTCCACTAGTTTTGTTCGTAGTGATGCTTTCTAAGGCCCACTTGACTTCACATTCCAGGATGTCTGGCCTTAGGTGAGTGATCACACCATCGTGATCATCTGGGTCATGAAGCTCTTTTCTGTACAGTTCTTCTGTATATTCTTGCAACCTTTTCTTACTATCTTCTGCTTCTGTTAGGTCCATACCATTTCTGTCCTTTATCGAGCCCATCTTTGCATGAAATGTTCCCTTGGTATCTCTAATTTTCTTGAAGAGATCTCTAGTCCTCATTCTGTTTTTTCCCTCTATTTCTTTGCATTGATCACTGAGGAAGGCTTTCTTATCTCTCCTTGCTATTCTTTGGAACTCTGCATTCAGATACTTATATCTTTCCTTTTCTCCTCTGCTTTTCTTTTCTCTTCTTTTCACAGCCATTTGTAAGGCCTCCTCAGACAGCATATTAAAGAACAGAGACATTATTTTGCCAACAACGGTCAGTGTAGTCAAAGCCATGGTTTTTCCAGTAGTCATGTACAGATGTGAAAGTTGTATCATGAGGAAGCACCAAAGAATTGATGCTTTTGAGCTATGGTATTGGAGAAGATTCTTGAAAGTCCCTTGGAGTGCAAGGTAATCAAACCAGTCAATCCTAAAAGAAATCAACCCTGACTATTCATTGGAAGGACTGATGCTAAAGCTGAAGCTCCAATACTTTGGCCGTATGATGTGATGAGCCAACTCATTGGAAAAGACCCTGGTGCTGGGAAAGATTGAAGGCAGGAGGACAAGGGAGTGACAGAGAACAATATGGTTGGATGGCATCACTGGCTCCACGGACATAACTTTGAGCAAACTCTGGGAGACGGTGAAGGACAGGGAAGCCTAGTGTGCTGCAGTCCGTGGGGTCTCAAAGAGTCGGACACGACTGAGCGACTGAACACCAAGAGCCACAATAGCTCTGATAAAAGCATGCTTGGGGTGAAGGAGAAAACAGTCATCCCTATATGAGAGGGAGGGCTAGGAAAATAAGTTCCTATAAGTTGACTTTTGAACTGAGTTTTAGGAGATGAATAGGAATGAAGCGGTTGTCCATGCCTTTAAATTGCCAGCCCTAAACCTTATCCTACCTCATCATGACCTCAGCAGTGTCCCCTCCAAAGCATGAATTTATCTGCTGTGATTCTCTTTGAACAGTCACAGAAGACTCTTGAAACCTGGATGCCAGTTCATTTCAACTGATCTTCTATCACCATTAGCTGAAATATGAGCCCTAGAGATCATCTTCTTCTTCATCCCAAACACCTCTGGCCTCCCCACTCCTACCTCCATTCAGATGAGCAGAAAAGCCAAGGGATGGATTACAGAGGATTCTGTATTCAGCCATCTAAGGAAGCAAGGTACTTATTCTGCAAATGCAGCTTCGAGGTAAATCTTCAAGTCCCCACTTGCAACCAGTTTTTTACCTGTAACCCCCTCTTGTATGGAACTTCTAGAACTTCCACTGTTCTAGCAAATTTTAAGTGCATCTTCCCAAGCTCTCACTTCATGAAAACTAAATTATATCCTCAAACTTCTTAAAAGATACTTTTTCCCTATGTTCAGTTCAGTTCAATTAAGTCGCTCAGTCGTGTCTGATTCTTCACAACCCCATGAATCGCAGCATGCCAGGCCTCCCTGTCCATCACTAACTCCCAGAGTTCATTCAGACTCACCTCCATCGAGTCCATGATGCCATCCAGCCATCTCATCCTCTGCCGTCCCCTTCTCCTCCTGCGCCCAACCCCTCCCAGCATCAGTCTTTTCCAATGAGTCAACTCTTCACATGAGGTGGCCAAAATACTGGAGTTTCAGCTTTAGCATCATTCCTTCCAAAGAAATCCCAGGGCTGATCTCCTTTAGGATGGACTGGTTGGATCTCCTTGCAGTCCAAGGGACTCACAAGAGTCTTCTCCAACAGCACAGTTCAAAAGCATCAATTATTCAGCACTCAGCTTTCTTCACAGTCCAACTCTCACATCCATACATGACCACAGGAAAAACCATAGCCTTGACTAGACGGACCTTTGTTGGCAAAGTAATGTCTCTGCTTTTGAATATGCTATCTAGGTTGGTCATAACTTTTCTTCCAAGGAGTAAGTGTCTTTTAATTTCCTGGCTGCAGTCACCATCTGCAGTGATTTTGGAGCCCCCCAAAATAAAGTCTGACACTGTTTCCACTGTTTCCCCATCTATTTCCCATGAAGTGATGGGACCAGATGCCATGATCTTTGTTTTCTGAATGTTGAGCTTTAAGCCAACTTTTTCGCTTTCCTCTTTCACTTGCATCAAGAGGCTCTTTAGTTCTTCTTCAACTTCTGCCATAAGGATGTTGTCATCTGCATATCTGAGGTTATTGATATTTCTCCCAGCAATCTTGATTCCAGCTTGTGTTTCTTCTAGTCCAGCATTTCTCATGATGTACTCTGCATATAAGTTAAATAGGCAAGGTGACAATATACAGCCTTGACGTACTCCTTTTCCTATTTGGAACCAGTCTCTTTTTCCATGTCCAGTTCTAACTGTTGCTTCCTGACTTGCATACAGATTTCTCAAAGGCAGGTTAGGTGGTCTGGTATTCCCATCTCTTTGAGAATATTCTACAGTTTATTGTGATCCACACAGTTAAAGGCTTTGGTATAATCAATAAAGCAGAAGTAGATGTTTTTCTGGAACTCTCTTGCTTTTTCCATGATCCAGTGGATGTTGGCAATTTGATCTCTGATTCCTCTGTCTTTCCTTAGCCTTTAACAAAATCATCATCTTGTTTTCCTTACACCTTCCCTAATGGAAATACCTTATTCTCCTGAAACTCATAACCCACAGGCCTCATGAGGAGATCCAGCATTATTCCTGCTTTGCCTGGCTATTTCCAAATTATAATACTCTACACACTCCATCTTTGAAATATTTGGCATCTGATCACATACCACTGACTAACCCTAATCACTATCTCTCCCAACTTTCTTATGTCCCTCATTAAATATAAATATTAACATATGACACACAGCTTTAGCCCAAATTAGCCACTGTCCTACATATATACAGTAAATATGTGGAAGACCCACTCCATGTTCAGATCTCACAGTTCATATCATCCACAGCTCCAGTGGCCATCAAAACCACTCTATTTCTTGAATTGGTCATCATTTTGAATTATTCTAACATGTGCTGTCAAACTCCAGCCTGCAATTCTTTGTCAACCATTTCCTATATTTTTCAACCTGTTCCCTTTCTCATACACCTATTCCCACCACCCCATCTCTAATATACCCTCAAAGCCTAACCATCACCAATCTTTGATACATTTTTCTATTTTTCTCACTTTTCTGAAGATATGTTGTTACCAGAAACTTCAAATTTCTCCTTCTCTGTAATGCAGAGTAATTCTAGTCTATCGTGGCCTAATCATAGAATAGTAATTCTCAAAGTGTGGTCTAGAGACACTTGCAGTGTCACTAGGATCGTTTTAAGGGATTTGCAAAGGAAAAATTATTTTTGTAATATAAATTAAGAAATTATTTGCTTTTTTCACTGTCAGTTTTTCCATAGTGTATAATGAGTTTTCCAGAAGTTACATGACATGGGATATTGAGATGAATAAAATGTGAAGTTAGATACAGCAATCCAGCTCTCTTGTACTAACAGAGACCAGAGAGAGATTTGCAAAAATGAAAAACAACAGTTTTTTATAAATTAAATTGTATTTTTGAAAATACAACTATTTTTAATTAAAAGATACCATTAGGAGTTGATGGGCTTGTTATTTTTTAATGAAATTTTATATTAAATTTCCATCTCAATTTTTAATATGGTGAAGGTGAAGTCACTCAGTCATGTCCGACTCTTTTCGACCCCATGGACTGTAGCCTACCAGGCTCCTCTGTCCATGGGATTCTCCAGGCAAGAACACTGGAGTGGGTTACCATTTCCTTCTCCAGGGGATCTTCCCGACCCAGGGATCGAGCCCAGGTCTCCTGCATTGGAGGCAGACACTTTAACCTCTGAGCCACCAGGGAAGCCCTTTAATATGGTAAACATCTATAATTACAACCCACATAAACAGAAACTCTTGGAGGCCTTTGATACCTTTTCAAGAGTATCAAGGGTCCTGGGAACCACAATTTGAAAACCACTCAGGCCATGCTGTCAGATTTCCATCTTTTACTTCCAAGATGCCTCTTCATTTTGAAAACTTTCCATTTGAAGGTCAAAGTGTTTTCCTTTTGCACTCAATTCTTCTGATATGAATTAATAAAATTTTCCAGAATTTATAAAAATATAAGCATATGATTTTTTTCTGCTAAAAGCCAGATAATCTATAGCCCTTGCTTTTGCTCACTCACTAAGTTGTGTCTTACTCTGTTACCCCATGGACTGCAGCACACCACGTTCCCTGTCCTTCACCGTCTCCTAGAGTTTGCCCAAACTCATGTCCATTGAATCAATGATGCCATCCAAACATCTCATCCTCTGTGACCCCCTTCTACTCCTGCCTTCAATATTTCCTAGCATCAGAGTCTTTTCCTATGAGTTGGCTCTTCACATCATATGGCCAAGGTATTGGAGCTTCAGCTTCAGCATCAGTCCTTCCAATGAATAGCCAGGGTTGATTTCCTTTAGGATTGACTAGTTGATCACCTTGCAGTCCAATGGCTCTCAAGAGTCCTCACCAGCACCATAATTTGAAAGCATCAATTCTTTGGTCCTTAGCTTTCTTTATGGTCCAACACTCAGAGCCATACATTTCTACTGGAAAAACCATAGTTTTGACTATACAGACCTTTGTCAACAAAGTGATATCTCTGCTTTTTAATATGCAGTCTAGGTTTGTCACAGATTTTCTTCTAAGGAGTAAGCATCTCTTAATTTTGCAGCTGCAGTCACTCTCCACAGTGATTTGGGGCCCCAAAATAGAAAATCAGTCACTGTTTTGACTTTTTCCCCATCTATCTGTCATGAAGTGATGGGACCAAATGCCATGATCTTCATTTTTTGAATGTTTAGTTTTAAGTCAGCTGTTTCACTCTCCTCGTTCACCTTCATCAACAAGCTCTTTACTTTCTCTTCAGTTTCTGCCATTTAAGTGGTATCATCTGCATATCTGAGGTCGTTGATATTTCTCCTGGCAGTCTTGATTCCAGCTTGTGAGTCATCCAGCCTGGTATTTCACATGATGTACTCTGCATATAATTTAAATAAGTAGGGTGACAATATAAGGCCTTGACATACTCCTTTCTCAATTTTGAACCATCCTGTTGTTCCATGCCCGATTCTCACTGTTGCCTCTTGTCCTGCATACAGGCTTCTCAGGAGACAGATCAGGTGATCTGGTATTCCCAACTCTTTAAGAATTTTCCACAGTTTGTTGTGATCCACACAGTCAAAGGCTTTAGTGTAATCAGTGAAACAGAAGTAGGAATTTTTGGAATTCCCTTGCTTTTCTATGATCCAGTAGGCAACTTGATGTCTGGTTCCTCTGCCTTTCCTAAATCCAGCTTGTATATCTGGAAGTTCTTGGTACACATACTGCGGAAGCCTAGCTTGAAGGATTTTGAGCTTAATCTTGCTCACATGTGAACTGAGTGCAATTGTGTGGTAGTTTGAACTCTCTTGGGCATTGCCCTTCTTTGGAACTGGGATGAAAACTGACCTTTTCCAGTCCTGTGACCACTGCTGAGCTTTCCAAATTGGCTGGCATATAGCTCTATATGTACTTTTTTCCTTCCCTCTGTGCTCACTAATTGGAGAAGGCGATGGCACCCTACTCCAGCACTCTCGCCTGGAAAATCCTATGGACGGAGGAGCCTGGTGGGCTGCAGTCCATAGGGTCGCTAAGAGTTGGACACGACTGAGCGACTTCACTTTTCACTTTCATTTACTGGAGAGGGAAATGGCAACCCACTCCAGTATTCTTGCCTGGAGAATCCCAGGGACGAGGGAGCCTGGGTGGGCTGCCGTCTATGGGGTCGCACAGGGTCGGACAGGACTGAATCGACTTAGCAGCAGCAGCAGCAGCAGTGCTCACTAATAAGGATCCTCATTCCAGTCAATTCTTATAGCAATGTCCTCAATCTCATTTCATACAATTTATTTTCATCAGTCAGTCAGACAGTTCAGTTGTTTAGTTTTGTCCGACTCTTTTCGAGCCCATGGACTGCAGCACGCCAGGCCTCCCTGTCCATCTCCAGCTCCCGGAGTTTACTCAAACTCATGTCCATTGAGTTAGTGATGCCATCCAACCATCTCATCCTCTCTTGTCCCCTTCTTCTCCTGCCTTCAGTCTTTCCCAGCATCACGGTCTTTTCCAGTGAGTCATTTCTTCACATCAGGTGGCCAAAGTATTGGAGTTTCAGCTTCAACATCAGTCCTTCCAATGAATATTCACAACTGATTTCCTTTAAGATTGACTGATTAGATCTCCTTGCAGTCCAAGGGACTCTTCAAGAGTCTTCTCCAACACTGTAGTTCAAAAGCATCAGTTCTTCCGCACTCAGGCATCTTTATGGTCCAACTCTCACATCCAAGCATGACTACTGGAAAAACCATAGCCTTGACTAGATGGAACTTTGTCAGCTAGTTTATTTATTTTCACAATCATCCTTAAATATTTGCTCCTTTTTTATATCTTAATTTCTTATCTATTCTTGTTTTCTTCAGCTTATAAACTGATACGAGTTCATCTAATTTTTTTTAATTTTTGTTGTCGATTTACAATGTTGTGGTAATTTTAGGTATACAATAAAGTGAATCAGTTAAACATAAACATATATCCACTCTTTTCTGGATTCTTTTCCCATACAGACCACTATAGAGTGTTGAGTAGCATCCTCTGTGCTATACAGTAAGTCCTCATTAGTTACTTGATTTAAGTATGCTGCTGTTGCTGCTGAGTTGTGTCAGTCATGTCCGACTCCGTGTGACCCCATAGACAGCGGCCCACCAAGCTCCCCGTCCCTGGGATGCTCCAGGCAAGAACACTGGAGTGGGTTGCCATTTCCTTCTCCAATGCATGAAAGTGAAAAGCGAAAGTGAAGTTGCTCAGTCGTGTCTGACTCTTAGTGACCCCATGGACTGCAGCCTTCCTGGCTCCTCTGTCCATGGAATTTTCCAGGCAAGAGTATTGGAGTGAGTCCCCAGTGCCTTCTCTAATTTTAAGTATAGTAGGGCATATATTGGAGAAGGCAATGGCACCCCCACTCCAGTCCTCTTGCCTGGAAAATCCCATGGATGGAGGAGCTTGGTAGGCTGCAGTCCATGGGGTCACTAAGAGTCAGACACGACTGAGCAACTTCACTTTGACTTTTCACTTTCATGTATTGGAGAAGGAAATGGCAACCCACTCCAGTGTTCTTGCCTGGAGCATCCCAGGGATGGGGGAGCCTGGTGGGCTGCTGTCTATGGGGTCACACAGAGTCAGACACGACTGAAGTGACTCAGCAGTAGTAGTTCAGTTCAGTCGCTCAGTCGTATCCGACTCTTTGTGACCCCATGAATCGCAGCACACCAGGCCTCCCTGTTCATTACCATCTCTCGAAGTTCACTCAGACTCACGTCTATCGAGTCCATGATGCCATCCAGCCATCTCATCCTCTGTCGTCCCCTTCTCCTCCTGCCCCCAATCCTTCCCAGCATCAGAGTCTTTTCCAATGAGTCAGTTCTTCGCATGAGGTGGTCAAACTACTGGAGTTTCAGCTTTAGCATCATTCCTTCCAAAGAAATCCCAGGGTTGATCTCCTTCAGAATGGACTGGTTGGATCTCCTTGCAGTCCAAGGGACTCTCAAGAGTCTTCTCCAACACCACAGTTCAAAAGCATCAATTCTTCAGCGCTCAGCCTTCTTCACAGTCCAACTCTCACATCCATACATGACCACTGGAAAAACCATAGCCTTGACTAGACGGACCTTAGTCGGCAAAGTAATGTCTCTGCTTTTGAATATGCTATCTAGGTTGGTCATAACTTTTCTTCCAAGGAGTAAGTGTCTTCTAATTTCATGGCTGCAGTCACCATCTGCAGTGATTTTGGAGCCCAAAAAATAAAGTCTGACACTGTTTCCACTGCTTCCCTATCTATTTCCCATGAAGTGATGGGACCAGATGCCATGTTCTTTGTTTTCTGAATGTTGAGCTTTAAGCCAAGTTTTTCACTCTCCTCTTTCACTTTCATCAAGAGGCTTTTAGTTCCTCTTCACTTTCTGCCATAAGGGTGGTGTCATCTGCATGTCTGAGGTTATTGATATTTCTCCCGGCAATCTTGATTCCAGCTTGTGTTTCTTCCAGTCCAGCATTTCTCATGATGTACTCTGCATAGAAGTTAAATAAACAGGATGACAATATGCAGCCTTGACATACTCCTTTTCCTATTTGGAACCAGTCTGTTGTTTCATGTCCAGTTATAACTGCAGGTCATTTGCTCCCTGACCTGCAGTAGCAGTAGGAAGACATATATGTCAGTTATAATCACTTAATTTATCCCTCTGGAAACTGTAAGTTTGTTTTCTCCATCTATTATGACTCTTTCTGTTTTGTAGATAAATTCATTTGTACCTCTTTTTTAGATTACATGTATAAGGGATATCATATGATATTTGTCTTTCTCTGACTTACTTCACTCAATATGACAGTCTCTAGGTCAATCCATAGTGCTCCAAATGGCATTATTTTGTTCTTTTTATAGTTGAGTAATATTCCATTGTGTATATATCACATCTTCTTTATACATTTTTCTGTTGGCAAACACTTAGGAGGCTTCCATGCAAAAGCTATATTGCATATAGCTTTTCACATTATGATTTTCTCTGAATATATACCCAGGAGCAGGATTGCTGGATCATATGGTAGCACTTTTTTTTTTTTTAAGAAGACTCTGTACTGTTCTCCATAGTGGCTATGTGTGTGCTTAGTCATGTCCAATTCTTTGCAACATTTTCAAAGGCTGTAGCCCACTAGACTCCTCTGTCCATGGGATTTCCCAGGCAACACTACTAGAATAGGTTGCCATTTCCTTCTCTCAGGGATCTTCCAGACCCAGGATCAAACCCATGTCTCTCAAGTCTCCTGCATTGATGGGTAGGTTCTTTACCACTAGTACCGCTTGGGAAGCTAAACCAATTGGTAGAGTGTCTATACCAATTTACATTCCCTTCTTCCACATGGTCTCCAGTGTCTACTGTTTGTAGGTATTTTGATGATGGCCATTCTGACCAGTGTCAGATGACACACCACTGGAGTTTTGATTTTCATTTCTCTATTAATTAGTGATGTTGAGCATTTTTTCATGTGTTTGTTGTCTATCTGTATGTCTGCTTTAGAGGAATGTCTATTTAGATCTTCTGCCCATTTTTGATTGGGCTGTATGTTGTTTTTTTATATATTGAACTTCACGAGCTGTTCATGTCTTGGAGATGAGTCTTTTGTCAGTGTCTCAGTTGCAAACAATTTCTCCCATTCTGAAGGCTCTCTTTTCATCATGTTTATAGTTTCCTTTGCTGTACAAAAGCGTTTAAGTTTAATTAGATATTTGTTTATTTTTGTTTTTATCTCCATTACTCTAAGATGAGGATCAAAAGAGATCTTGCTGCAATTTATGTCAAAGAGTGTTCTGTCTATATTTTCTTCTAAGAATTTTGTAGTATCCAGCCTTATATTTATATTTTTATCCACTTTGAGTTTATTTTTGTGTATGGTGTTAAGGAATGTTCTGATTACATTCATTTTCATGTAACTGTCTTTTCCCATCATCACTTATTGAAGGGACCATCTTTTCTCCATTGTACATTCTTGCCTACTTAGTCATAGAATTGTGGTGCTGGAGGAGACTCTTGAGAGTCCCTTGGAATGCAAGGAGATCAAACCAGCCCAGAATATTCACTGGAAGGACTGACGCTGAAGGTGAAGCTCCAATACTTTGGCCACTTGATATGAAAAGCTGACTCATTGGGAAAGACCCTGATGCCTGGAAAGATTGAAAGCAGGAGGAGAAGTGGACAGTAGATGAGATGGTTAGATAGCATCACCAACTCAATGGACATGAGTTTGAACAAACTCCAGGAAATAGTTAAGGATAAGGAAGCCTGGCATACTACAGTCCATGGCATAGCAAAGAGTGGAACACAACTTAGCGACTGATGAACTAAGCAACAACAAAAGATAGGTGCATAGATTTATTCTATCATGTTCCATTAATCTATATTTCTGTTTTATGCCAGTACCATACATACTGTGTTGGTAACTGTGGCTTTGTAGTTTAATCTGAAGTCAGGGAGCCTGAATCTTCCAGCTCCATTTTCTTTCTTAAGATTGTATTGTCTATTCATGGTCTTCTGTGTTTTCATACAAGCTGTAAAATTTTTGTGCTAATTCTGTGAAAAGTCCCATTGGTAGTTTGGCAGGAATTGTATGGAATCTGTAGTTTGCTTTGGGTAGTGTAGCCATTTTGACAGTAACGACTCTTCCAATCCAAGAACATGGTATATCTCCCTGTTTATGATTTTTTATTTCTTTCATCTGTGTTTTATAGTTTTCAGAGTATCTCTTCAGATAGGTTTATTCCTAGGTATTTTATTCTTTTGTTACAGTGAGAAATGGGGTTGTTTCTTTAATTTCTTTTTCTGATATTTTGTTGTTAGTGTATGGGAATGGAAAAGATTTCTATGTATTAATGTTATATCCCCAAATTTATCAGATTCATTGATTAGCTCTAGTCATTTTCTGGTAACATCTTTAGGATTTTTATCAGATTCATTGACTAGCTCTAGTCATTTTCTGGTAACATCTTTAGGATTTTTTTTTTTTTAATGTATAGTACCATGCCATCCCAAAACAGTAGCAGTTTTACTTCTTCTTTTCCAGTTTGGATTTCTTTTATTTCTTTTATCCTCTGATTGCCATGGGTAAGGTTTCCAAAACTATGTTTAATGATTGTGGCCAGAGTGAACATACTTGTCTTGTTCCTGATCTTAGGGGAAATGCTTTTAACTTTTTCACCATTAAGAATGATGTTTGCTGTGAATGTGCCATATATGGCCTTTATTTTGTTTATGTAGGTTCCCTCCATGCCCACTTTCTAGAGAGTTTTTATCAGAAAAGGGGTGTGAAATTCTGTCAAAACACTTTTCTGCATCTATTGAGATGATGTATTTTTTTTCCTTCAGTTTCTTAATGTGATGTAGCACACTGATTGATTTGTAGCTATTGGAAAATCCTTGCATCCCTGAGATAAACCACATTTGATCATGATGTGTGATCATTTAATGTGTTGTTGGCTTCACGTTGCTAGAATTTTGTTAAGGGTTTTTGCATTTATGTTCCTCATGAGACTGGATGATAGTTTTCTCTTTTGTGATGTGTCTATCTGGCTTTGGTATTAGGCATGAGCTTGGGAGTGTTCCTTCCTCCGAATTTTCAGAAGGTTAGGCGCTGATTTCCCTAAATGTTTAATAGAAACTACCTGTGAAGCCATCTGGTCCTGCACATTTTTTGTTTGTTGGAAAGTTTTGTATCATAGTTTAGTTTCAGTACTTGTAATTGGTCTGTTCATATTTCCCATTTCTTCCTGGTTCAGTCTTAGAAGGTTGTACCTTTCCAAGAATTTGCCCATTTCTTAAAGATTGTCCATTTTATTGGTGTACAGTTGCTTGTAGTAGTCTGTTATGATCCTTTGTATTTCTGTGGTATCCATTTTAACTTCCTCTTGTTCATTTTTAATTTTATTGATTTGAGTCCTCACCTTTTTCTCAATGAGTCTGGTTAAAGATTTATCATTTTTTTATCTTATCTTTTTTTTATCTTCTCAAAGAACCAGCTTTGAATTTCACTGACCTTGCAACGGTCTTTTCATTTTTATTTCATTTATTTCTCCTCTGATCTTAATGATTTCTTTCCTTCTACTAAATTTGAGATTTTCTTCTCTTTTTTTTTTGCTCTTCTTTCTCCAGTTGCTTTAGCTGTAAGGTTAAGTTGTTTATTTGAGATTTTTCTTGTTCCTTGAGGTAGGATTATATCACTATAATCTTCTCTCTTAGAACTGCTTTTGCTGATTTCCATAGGTTTTGATCACAAAGAGTTGGACACGACTGGGTGAACTAAACTGACAGGTTTGGGATCGTCATGTTTTTTGTTGTCATTTTTCTCTAGGTGTTTTTTAATTTTCTCTTTGATTTCTTCAGTGATCCGTTGGTTATTTAGTAGCAAATTATCTAACCTATGTGTTTGTACTTTTTACAGTGTATTCTCCTTGGACTTATCCTATATGGGACTCTGCACTTCCTGGACTTGGGTAACTATTTCCTTATCCATGTTAGGAAACATTTTGACTATAATCATTTCAAATGTTTTCTCAGGCCCTTTCTCTTCTCCCTATAATTGGAATGTTTATGCATTTAATGTTATCCCATAGGTCTCTGAGATGTTAATTTATTTTTACACTTCTTTTTTCATTCTGTTCCACAGCAGTGTTTTTCACCATTCTATCTTCTAGCTTACTTATCCACTCTTCTGCTATTATTCTGCTATGGATTCTTTCTAGTGCATTTTTTTCACTCCAGTTGTTGTATTATTCATCTCTGTTTGTTCTTTAGTTCTTCTAGGTCTTTGTTAAGCATTTCTTATCTTCTAAATCTATGCCTCTGTTCTTTTTTCAACATATTGGATCATCTTTTGTATCATTGCTATGAATTCTTTTTCAGGGAGATTGCCGGTCTCCCTCTTCATTTAATTGTTCTTGTACTTTTTTATCTTGCTCCTTCATCTGCAACATATTTCTTTGTTATCTCATTTTGTCTAACTTCTTGTGTTTGTGGTCTTCTTTCTGCAGGCTGCAGAACCTTAGTTCTTGCTTCTGAAGTCTGCTACCTGGTGGGTGAGGTTGCTCTAGGAACCAAGACGGTGATTAAGGGTGAGTGGGCCACACAAGTGGCAGGCTTCACCAGGATCCTCTGCCCATGGGATTCTCCAGGAACGAACACTGAAGTGGTTGCCATGCCCTCCTCCAGGGGATCTTCCTGACCCAGGGACTGAACTCACATTTTCTGCAGCTCCTGCATCACAGGCAGATTCTTTTACCACTGAGCCACTGGGGAAACCCCGTAGAATCACCTAATTTGTTTCCTTTGTCAGCTAAATTTTTGTAAGAGACAAACGTTTTCCATCTCTGTTTCCTATTCTTCAGTTCCTTGGATCTGACATCTCACTGAATTCCTCCACAGCAACTGCTGTAGTAATGGTCATTCATGGTTTCCAGAGTCTTCTCCAACACCACAATTCAAAGCATCAGTTCTTCGGCACTCAGCCTTCTTCACAGTCCAACTCTCACATCCATACATGACCACAGGAAAAACCATAGCCTTGACTAGACGGACCTTAGTTGGCAAAGTAATGTCTCTGCTTTTGAATATACTATCTAGGTTGGTCATAACTTTACTTCCAGAGTGAGTGGCTTTAATTTCCTGGCTGCAGTCACCATCTGCAGTGATTTTGGAGCCCAAAAAATAAAGTCTGACACTGTTTCCACTGTATTCCTCATCTATTTCCCATGAAGTAATGGGACTGGGTGCCATGATCTTCATTTTCTGAATGTTGAGCTTTAAGCCAAATTTTTCACTCTCCTCTTTCACTTTCATCAAGAGTCTCTTTAGTTCCTCTTCACTTTCTGCCATAAGGGTGGTGTCATCTACATACCTGAGGTTACTGATATTTCTCCTGGCAATCTTGATTCCAGCTTGTGTTTCTTCCAGTCCAGCGTTTCTCATGATGTACTCTGCATATAAGTTAAATAAGCAGGGTGACAATATACAGCCTTGACATACTCCTTTTCCTATTTGGGACCAGTCTATTGTTCCATGTCCAGTTCTAACTGTTGCTTCCTGACCTGCATGCAGATTTCTCAAAAGGCAGGTTAGGTGGTCTGGTATTCCCATCTCTTTGAGAATATTCCACAGTTTATTGTGATCCACACAGTCAAAGGCTTTGGCATAGTCAATAAAGCAGAAGTAGATGTTTTTCTGGAACTCTCTTGCTTTTTCCATGATTCAGCGGTTGGCAATTTGGTCTCTGGTTTCTCTGCCTTTTCTAAAACCAGCTTGAACATCAGGGAGTTCATGGTTCACGTATTGCTGAAGCCTGGCTTGGAGAATTTTGAGCATGACTTTACTAGCATGTGAGATGGGTGTAATTGTGCGTAGTTTGAGCATTCTTTGGGATTGCCTTTCTTTGGGATTGGAATGAAAACTGACCTTTTCCAGTCCTGTGGCCACTGCTGAGTTTTCCAAATTTGCTGGCATGTTGAGTGCAGCACTTTCACAGCATCATCTTTCAGGATCAATATAAGGGAGAACATAATTACAGAAACATAGGTAAGTTGTAGGGCCGTTTTCTAGAACTGCTGTGAACTAAGGAACTTCACAAGTCCCTTTGATACTTAGATGCTATGATTCTATGGATATCTCACTGTATTAAATACAGGATCAAAGACAAAGAACTCAAGGCAGACCCACCACAAATCAGAGAACGAATCACAGTAAGAACATATTTTCTTCCTTGCCCTGGGGAACTAGGAATTCATTGCCTAAATTATATAAAACTCATTATAAAAGACATTCCATACAGAACCCAAAGAATTTCTTCTTGACTGACATTTTCACAAGCAGTGAACAGTCTTCTGAATGTTTCTGCTTTCCACCTTGTGATAAACGTCTTCATTTATTCACCTCAGCACCTTCTGCTGTTTTCATCTGAGTAAAATCCATTTCAGGGCTAAAGCTGGCAACCAACACTTGACCAGTGGCTTGTGACAGCTGACATCTGATAAGTGGCTGGAATAATCCCTGATGTTGCTAGGCAGTTTTCTCATAATCTGGCATGGACATTGTCACTCTGAGCCTATGAAGAGAAGTGTTTGTTGCCATCCCACTTTAACTGCCCTTTGAAGGAGCGCTGTTGACCCATTCACTATTGTTGTCTTCTCTGAATAGGTGCAAGCTATCTTTGACCTTTCAACTAGACAGCAACTAGGGCATAAGCCACAGTATCCTAGAGAGCTTCTGATTTTGGGACATGTCAGCTTTAAATATCTGGCTTGAAATAAATGAGCAAATAGGTGAGGATCTAGGGTTGCTGAAAACCAACCACAGTAAATGGAAAGAAAAAAGAATGAAGTGGAAAAGGACGAGAAGTAGGAGCGAGGAGAAAAAGAAGAACACTTATTAAATGCCTGTTGTGTACAAAGAGTCAAGAAGTTCCTTTTATTCATAGCATCTAATCTTATGAGGAGCACACTTATTATCTCATGATTTCAGATGGGGAAACTGAAGCTTAGAGGCTAACCTGCCTGAGTATACACAGTTACTGAGCACCTGCCTCTGCCACACTGGATTCAGGCTGAGAAAGTCAGCAGGAAAAGGTGAGATTTGGGTAACGGTTTACAAAGTTGAGAACAATACTACAAGGCCTTTCATTCTTGAGGTTTGAAACTTGTGCAACTGCTTTTTAAGTTAACAAATAAAACCCTTATAGCACCAAAATAAGGGAAAGTATTGCCCCAAATTCCTGCTGTATGGAATAGAAGAGTTTTTATGTATATCAAGATAAATTAGTCAACCAGTTCTGCAACTATAACTCTTCTGGAATGTCTTTTAGTGTTTAAGAAAAAAATAGACTTAGATACTGTCATTACTCAAGAGATATATTACAGTACTTTGGAATTACTGTATAAAGGGCATAAACAGCAGAAAACACCAGCAAATGTTACAAATACCTAAAATTTTAAGGATATTTCATTTTGAAGTTATTGATCTGTAGTACCATTCTGTTCAGACAGAATGAATGTATCTAACCGTATCAGAGCTGCCTGCTAAAGAGTAGAAGCAAGTTAATGTCAGGAGCTGGGTGACTTCTATCTCCATTATCATTTTGACCTTTGAATATAAACACAGCCACTGTGATCTTAGAACTTTACAATCATGTAGCTCTTGACAGTCACATAGCACTTGAAAGGCACAAAGTTCTTTTTCATATCATCTCATTAAATTCTAATAACCCCCCTAAATTGCTTTTGTTTCTTTGAGAATCTCCAAAAATTAATGGACATGCCCCAAGTCACATCTATGATAGGTATCAGAGCAAGGATTCCAACCTAAGTTCTCTGCTTCCACTAACTTATTATGCTTATAACCATGTTTGTGGTAGTTCACAACATACTTATTCTCTGATGATAAAATCACTTACATAAGCATTTTTACATGATTTCAGTAAAGTTAAACTTAATCACATGTTAAAGGTGATGGCAGATAATTTCAATTAAAAGTGGACTGTATTAGCTATTTTATGACTTGACATTTCAGAGTTTGTCAAAAACACTCAGGCATAAAGGCAAATACTAACTTCTCCCTGAACTTGCCTGGTGAATGTCTAGGTTAGGGAAGGAATGTTAAAGTGCAGAACATTATGTATCTGTAATCTGATAAGCAGCTTGATAACCAGAAGCGGAATCCAAAAGTTCATCTTGAATTGCACTCTAGGCTGTGATGTGTCTCTCCACATATCCGTGTATGTGTACGCAAATACGAAGTATGTAGATACATGTATATTTATATCTATACACATATGTATTTATATATATATAGTAATATGTAAATATAGATGCCACTTCCTAAATACCAAAACATGCAGTCTGCATGAGTCTGTTACTGCGAAGAGTGTGAGGATTGTGACAGACCGCCTGGTGAAATGTTATCCATGTTATTCACAAGACAAAAATTAGCATCATTCCCTCACTGAGCTTATTAAAAAAATAGGAGAATGAAATGAACTAAAACTTCCCATCGAAAATCAAGCAACATATAGCTTGGTTTCCTTCTGAAAGATTCTCTTTGTTCTGACACAACACAGAAATCATTTAAATCACTCAAATTGCTCTTTGTGAGTTGTGTCTGGAGACACACTTGGGTGTAGGTGTCTCTGCTGCAGAAAAGTGGAAAAGTTCGCTTGGCACCCACCTTTTCAGCTGGGCCCTCTCTCTCTTTCTTTGTGTCTGACCTTCACTGACATTCAAGCAGAAAGCCCATCCCTGGCCTCCTGTTGTAAGAATTAGGGCAGGGTTCCAAGAAGAACAGAGTTGGAAGAACCCTGTCATATTCCACCCTCATCCTTCAGGGCCTTTAAAATATTTCTGGGCTTTCTCTTTGAGCATTTCCTTCTAACTGCCCACCTCCGACTCTGGAGAATTTACAGAACTGGTTACTGGAGCGCTTTGTTTACGCAGAGAGATTTTATGCGGTTGCACAGAGTCGGACACACTGAAGCGACTTAGCAGCAGCAGCAGCAGCGGTAATATACGGAGAAGGCAATGGCACCCCACTCCAGTACTCTTGCCTGGAAAATCTCATGGATGGAGGAGCCTGGTAAGCTGCGATCCATGGGGTCGCTAAGAGTTGGACATGACTAAGCGACTTCACTTTCACTTTCTTGCATTGGAGAAGGAAATGGCAACCCACTCCAGTGTTCTTGCCTGAAGACTCCCAGGGACGGGGGAGCCCTGGTGGGCTGCCATCTATGGGGTCACACAGTTGGAACAACTGAAGTGACTTAGCAGCAGCAGCAATGGTAACATATCCCTGAAGCATGTCAATCAATTACTGACAGAAGAGGAGGAAAGCTCTTGCCTGAGGGACAGAATCAGAAGTATAGTTTATACTGTCTATCTTCCTTGCAGGATCAGACTGAGACTAGGACTTTGCCTGGAATCACACCCTTATTCAACTTCCTCCCCTTTCCTTTCAGTGTGTCCTGGAGCACATTCTTAGTAAGTTACTTGCATGGGGTCTAATGTTGGGGAATCCAATCACAGAAGACACCTTGGAACTTCCTTTCCTGTTTCCCTCCTCTCCTCCTTCTCCTTCTCCTCTGCTTTTCTTCTTCTCCTCTTTTATCTTGTAGTTTCTCACCTGAATTCTTTTGAAAGATAAATTTATGGCATATAAAGCAATAAATTAGTGAGAGCTAGGATTTATGGAACACTCACTATCAAATATTGTTCTAAGTGACTTGCATGTATTAAGCGTCAAACCAACCCTAGATACAGGTATTATTATTATTATCTTCACTTTACAGGAAAGGAAATGGAGGCTTTCCTGTAAATTGAGGCAAGAGATTAAGTAATTTGTTTCAGGTCATACAGTTGGGATTTGAAGGCAGGGATTCTGGCTTCAGAGTCCATGCTTTTCCAGTTCATCACACTTCAGAAACAAGCCTGGCTTTCTAAGTCCCAGATCTGATTCCTTCCCTAATGATAAGAATTTAGAAAAGTTTCTGAATTTTCTGTGCCTCAATTTCTCTTCTTACATTCTTTCTGTAAAATGGGACTTCCTTGCAGTTTGTATTCACAAACTAACAAGAGAGCTTTGTAAGTAATTTATTATTCTATTAAACTCTTGCTTGGAAAACACTTAGGCATAACTTTTGTCAAATGTCAAATCACTCCTCTACTAAAATCTTTCTGATGAGTTGGAAATTGTGCATTAATACTTTTTATATTGTTGCCAAATAGTAAACAGGATTCAGTTTCCAAATTGTTCAAAGATATTCCCAACAATGTTGAAATAATGAGCACATTGCCATCACACCATACTGCCTGTTAGCTAGTTACATGGAAATGGAGGTGTAGCTGACATCATTTGTAAAGATTAATTCAGTAGAGATATCTTTTTTCTTGTAAGTTTGAGAGAAATTCCACACCAACTCACTATGACTAAGAATTTTGGATACATCATGAAAAGGTGGTGCTTTACTATTTCTGTAGAAATGAAGACCAGGGCAAACAGTTTCATTCATGTCTTGTGAATCTATGTTAATGAAATCTGGAATCAAATTAATCTGATTTAGTTAACATGAAATAAACATGAGGGCTGTAGCAGATTCAGGAATAGCATTTCAGAGGCATGTGATTCCCATGGAGAGCTGTCTGGTGAAAGCCTGTCCTTAGATACCGTGGTGCCTGGGCGTTGGTACCTGATCAGTCACACGGTGGCGGGGTTGAGGGGGGAGTCCTGCCTTGTGTGTGACTCTGTGCAAGTTTCATAACTTTTTCTTCCTTAGGTCCCTGTATAATGTAAAGCAATTTAGACAGGAAGCTCCCTGATTTTAATCAGGTCCATGAATATTTGGTTTTGTTAAAGCTTATGGGTTTGCTTTTATTTGGATTTTTGACTTGCAAGAAGCGCCAGGATTCCCAGTTTCATTTATTAAATGAATATTGGCTTGTGCTTTGGTAGATTCTGACACTACCTTCCCAGTATATACCCAGACAGTCCTTGTGATCCACTGGTCTACTCATCAGCTGACATGTTCTGCTGGTATATTAAATAAAGAGGAAGTAACAATAACTCTTGGATTTTGGGCCAAGAACAACACACCTGCTGTGCATCAGCTATTGCCACAGGCCACAAAGAAAGTGAAAGTGAAGTCACTCAGTCATGTCCGATTCTTTGCGACCCCATGGGCTGTAGCCTACCAGGCTCCTCTGTCCATGGGATTTTCCAGGCAATAGTCTTGGAGTGGATTGCCATTTCCTTCTCCAGGGGATCTTCCCAACCCAGAGATCGAACCCGGATCTCCCACATTGTAGATAGACACTTTACCGCCTGAGCCACCAGGCCACAGGGGTCTTACAATTTCCAACCAAACTGCTGTGGGGGGCAGGATAGCAAGATGAGAGAATGGTAAGAAGGCAATGGTGAATGTTACTGGACAAGGAAAGACAACTGGACCTGCCCGATGACTTGCAAAACTGCCACCAGTGCTCTCTTACATTTAAAGGTGGCTGTCTACTAGCCACTCACCTGTTAGCATTAATTCATGGAGTGAAAAGGAATGGGGAAAAATGATATGGTCTCTCATTCCGTGCAACAGGGAGAGTGAGAAATAAGGAGGAAATAACAATGACTCCTAAATTTTTGACCTGAGAGAATGGTTTATAATGGTGCTACTAATTTACTTGTAAAAATTGGGGAAGAATCAAGATTAAATCTCATAAGTTTCATTATAGACTTGCTCAGTTTGAGACACTTAGGAGACAAGATTAAAGATATTAAGTAGGCATTCGGATACATGAGTCTGGTGCCCTGAGGACAGGTCTGCGTGGAAACATAAATTTGAGGTTCCTTAGTGTTGTTTGATGTTTAAAACCATGGCCTTCAGGGAGATACATTCTGTACAGAGAGAACATAGCTGGAGAAGTGGATAGGACCCGTGACTTGAGCCCTGGAGAAGTCCATCATTTCATGCCCTAGAGGAGGATGAGGAAGAATCAGAAGAGTGTGCTGTCTCAGGGATCAAGAGAATATGTTTTAAATAATAAAGACTGTCAGATTAAAGTCAAGAGTGAGCTGCTAAGTCACCAAGTAACACCAGGTGGAGAAGAGACTGCTAGATTTAATGAAATGAGGGTCAAAAAGTGAGATATAACAGCAGAAACAACTGCTTGGGCTAGATTTTTTTAATATCTGCAAGTCAATCAATGTGATATACCACATTAGCAAATTGAAGAATAAAAATCATATAACTATACCAAAAGATATAGAAAATGTCTTGGATAAAATTTAATGTTGTTTTATGATAAAAATTCTCCAAAAAGTGTGCATAGAGGGAACATACCTCAACATAATAAATGTCATGTATGACAAACTCACAGCAAATATTATACTCAGTAGTATAAATCTGAAAGTCCCTCTAAAATAGGGAATAAGATAAAAATGCCCACTCTTGCCACTTTTCTTCAACATAGCATTAAAAGTCCTAACCATAGCAATCAGAGAAGAAAAAGAAATAAAAGAAATCCACATTAGAAAGGAAGAACTAAAACTGTCACTGTTTGCAGATGACATGATACCATACATCCGAAATCATAAAGATGCCACCAGAATACTATGGAGCTTATCAAGGAATTCGGTAAAGTTGCAGGATACAAAATTAACATAAGAAATCTGTTGCATTGTTACACACTGTGATTAGTTGCTCAGTCGTGCCAAACTCTTTGCGACCCCATGGACTGTAGCCCACCAGGGCTTCTCCAGGGATTCTCCAGAAAAGAATACTAGAGTGGGTTGTTATGCCATCCCTCCTCCAAGGGATCTTTCCAATCCAAGAACTGAACCCAGGTTTCCTGCATTGCAGGTGGATTCTTTACCATCTGAGCCACCAGGGAAGCCCTTTTCTACACTAATAGTGAAATAACTATTATAAGGAGAAATTAAGGAAATAATCCCATTTACCACTACATCAAAAAATAAAATAAAATATCCAGGAATAAACCTACCTTAGGAAATAAAAGACCTGTACTCAGAAAACTGTAAGACACTGATGGAAGATACTGAAGAAGACACAAACAGATGAAAAGATACATCATGTTCTCAGACTGGAAGCATCAGTATTGTTAAAACCAGCATACAACCCAAGAAGGCAATCTACATAATCAATGCAATCCCTATCAAAATGCCATAATCCCATAATCCCTATCGAAACGCCAATGCCTATTGCCACAAATGGCGTTATTTCATTCCTTTTTATGGACGCGTAATATATTCCATGTCTTGGCTATTATAAATAGTGCTCCAGTGAACATTGGAGTGCATGTATCTTTTCAAATTGTGGTTTTCTCTGGATATATGCCTCACAAGTGGGATTTCTGGATCAAATGGTAACTCTATTTTTAGGGTTTTTTTTTTTTTTAAGAAACTTGAAGTAAGCCAGACAAAGACAAACGTAATATAATATTGCTTACATGTGAAATATTAAAAAAATGATGCAAATTGAACTTATTTACAAAACAGAAATGAACCCACCGACATAGAAAACAAAATTATTGTTACCAAAGGGGAAATGGGAGTTGAGATAAACTAGGAGTTTAGGATTAACATATACACACTGTTGCTGCTGCTGCTGCTGCTAAGTTGCTTCAGTCATGTCTGACTCTGTGCTACCCCATAGACGGCAGCCCACCAGGCTCCCACATCCCTGGAATTCTCCAGGCAAGAACACTGGAGTGGGTTGCCATTTCCTTCTCCAATGCATCAAAGTGAAAAGTGAAAGTGAAGTCATTCAGTTGTGTCCAACTCTTAGCGACCCCATGGACTGCAGCCTACCAGGCTCCTCCATCCATGGGATTTTCCAGGCAAGAGTACTGGAGTGGGTTGCTATTGCCTTCTCTGTATACACACCAGTGTATATATATATATATATATTTGGGCTTCCCTGGTGGTGCAAAGGTTAAAGCGTCTGCCTGCAATGTGGGAGACCTGGGTTCCAATCCCTGGGTCGGGAAGATCTCCTGGAGAAGGAAATGGCAACCCACTCCAGTTTTCTTGCCTGGAGAATCCCATGGACAGAGGAGCTTGGTGGGCTACATCCACCAGTTGCAAAGAGTTGGACACGACTGAGCAACTTCACTTCACTTCACTTCACACACACACACACACACACACACACACACACATATATATATGATAACCAACAAGGACTTATACCACAGAAAAGTACATTCAGTATTTTGTAATAACCTAGAAGAGAAAAGAATCTGAAATGGACCAAAAGACTCTGTTAAAGCCTCTTGCCTAATTCCATTGATTTCACTTCTCTCCTTCAAAGACCAGAAGTATAAAACTCTGCCTTTTAGCCATTTCATATTTATTGTCACTTGGACCACAGCAGTTCTTTTCTGGATTATGATAGCTATTGACTTGATTTTCTTTTTCTTTCAAAAACATTCATATTTGAGAGCTATTGAAAGTGTTAGTTGCTCAGTTGTGTCTGACTCTACATCGCCATGGACTATAGCCTGCCAGGCTCCCTCTGTCCATGGAATTCTCCAGGGAAGAATACTGGAGTGTCCCTGTCCCTTCTCCAGGGACAGAACCTGGGTCTCCTGCATAGGCAGATTGTTTACCATCTGAGACACCAGGGAAGCCCATGAGATCTATTAGAAATATATATTGTCTGCCCTATTCAGAGTCTTCAGAAGAAGCAGGTTCACAGTAAAATAAAAACCAGTGATCAAGCAGTCAATCAGTGACCCAGCCAGCCCAGCATCCTTAGCTGCACTTAGAACCTCTGACTTTACTCCCATACCTACTTTGGTCCCTGATTGTTTCCAGAAGCTGTCCAGCTCCCAACCCTTTGGCTTTGCTTCCTTTTTCTGGGGATGTCCTCAAGCTGATTCAGCATGCTTGGTTTCAAGCCTCATCATTACTTGGGTTGCAAGGACCTTCTGGACTTTCCTGTTCCTGATTGCTTTTCCAACACCCCTCCCAACCCAGGTTTGCAGATCCTCTTAGTTTTTCTGTGTGAATAACAAATTTTTTATTTTTTAACTTGAAGTTTATGTACATTTTATAACTTTCCTTATTTTATCATATTGGAAAATTTCTAGTATGATTCTTGATTCATAATGAAAGTAATAGGCATCATATTTTATTTTTTGACTTGAACATAGTTCTTTATCCATCTTTTGTCAGTTAATGCTGTAGATTATACATACATGCATAAACACCTCAGTGTGATTCACTTAAATTAAGATATTTCATTTATTTTTAAAATCATTTATTTTATTTTTTACTATACTGGGTTTTGTTGCTTTGCCTGGGCTTTCTCTAGTTGTGGCAAGCTGGGCTCCCCTTCATTGTGGTGTGCAGGCTTCTCCTAACAGTGGCTTCTCTTGCTTCAGAGCACAGGCTTTCGGCACACAGTCACAGTAGCTGTGCTACACAGGCTTAGAGCTCCATGGCATGTAGAATCTCCCCAGACCAGGGGTCCACCCCTGTCCTCTGCATTGGCAGGCAGATTCTTACCCACTAACGCCACCAGGGAAGTCCTGATTTTGCATTTATATTTGAGTTCTGACACCTACCAGCTGTTATCTTGGATGAGTTATGTAACCAACATATGTTCTAGTTTTCTCAGCTGGAAATTAGAGTCAAGAGTATAACTACTACCTTCTTCACAAGCTTGTCCTTAGTATTAATGAGATAATGCTTAAAAAGTGCTTATAACATAGTCAATGCTCAGTTTTAATGTAGATTTTAGTGAGGAATGGCAACTCACTCCAGTATTCTTGCCTGGAAAATTCTATGGACAGAGGAACCTGGCAGGCTACAGTTCATGTGGCCTCAAAGACTCTGACATGACTGAGCACACAAGATCTTCATCATTGTAGATGATATTAGTTTATTAATGTCCTTCCTTGTATTGTCTGGATTTAGTATCAAGCTTATATAAACATCATAAAAAGATTTCTCACCTTTTATTATGTACAAAAAATTGTATAAGATACAGATTATTTATTCCTTCTAGGAAAACTCATCTGCAAAGTCATCTGAACTTTTCATGGTAGATTTTTTATTACTGATTCCTTAGTATATTCAAATTTTTCAATATTTCTTGGGTTCTCTTTAGCAATTATTATTTTTCACAAAATTATCATATCTCTTAAAGAAAATCAGAAATATCAAAGGAACATTTCATGCAAGGATGGACATGATAAAGGAAAGAAACAGTAAGGATCTAACAGAAGCAGAAGAGATTAAGAAGATGTGACAAGAATACATAAAACTATACAAGAAAGGTCTTAATTGCCCCGATAACCACAATGACAGAGTCACTCATCTAGAGCCAGATTTCCTGGAGTATGACGTCAAGTGGGCCTTAAGAACCATTATGATAAACAAAGCTAGTGGATGTGACTGAATTCCAGCTGAGCTATTTAAAATCCTAAAAGATGATGCTATTAAGGTGCTGCATTCAGTATGTCAGCAAATTTGGAAAACTCAGCAGTGGACACAAGATAGAAAAAGGTCAGTTTTCATTCTAATCCCAAAGAAGGGTTAGTGTCAAAGGATGTTCAAACTACCAAACAATTGAGCTCATTTCACATGCTAGCAAGATAATGCTCAAAATCCTTCAAGCTATGTTTCACCTGTACATGAACTGAGAACTTCCAGATGCACAATCTGGATTTTGAAGAAGCAGAGGAAACAGAGATCAAATTGCCAACATTCACTGAGTCAAGGAGAAAGCAAGTGAGTTCCAGAAAAACATCTACTTCCGCCTCATTGACTATGCTAAAATCTTTGACTGTGTGGATCACAACAAACTGTGGGAAAATCTTGAAGAGATGGGAATACAAGACCACCTTGCCTGTCTCCTGAGAAACCTGAGTGCAGGTCAAAAAGTAACAGCTGGAACCAGACCTGGAACAAAGGACTGGTTCAAAATTAGGAAAGGATTATGATAAGGCTGTATATTGTCACCCTGCTTATTGAATTTGTAGGCAGAGTACATGATGCAAAATGCTGGGCTGAATGAATCCCAAACTGGAATCAAGATTACTGGGAGAAAAATCAACAACCTCAGCTATTCAGATGATCCCACCCTAATGGCAAGAAAGCAAAGAGGAACTGAAGAGCCTCTTGATGAAGGTGAGAGAGGAGAGTCGAAAAGTTGGTTTAAAATTCTACATTCAAAAATCTAAAATCTAGGCATCTGATCCTATCACTTCATGACAAATAGATGGAGAAAAAATGGAAACAGTGGCAAATGTTCTTTTCTTGGGCTCTAAAATCATTGTGGACAGTGACTGCACGTATGAAATTAAAGGACCTTTGTTCCTTGGAAAGAAAGCTATGGCAAACCCAGACAGCATATTAAAAAGCAGAGACATCACTTTGTCAGTCAAAGTCTGTATAGTCAAAGCTATTGTTTTTCCAGTAGTCATGTGACGATATGAGAGTTGATCCATGAAGAAGGCCAAGCACTGAAGAACTGATGATTTTCTGGCACTGGAGAACACTCTTGAGAGTCCCTTGGACAGCGAAGAGATGCAACCAGTCTATCCTAAATGAAATCAGTCCTGAATATTCATTGGCGGGTCCATGCTGAAGCTGAAGCTCCAATACTTTGGCCACCTGATGGTAAGAGCTGCCTCACTGGAAAAGACCCTGATGCTGGGAAAGATTGAAGGCAGGAGGCGGTCCTAAGATGGCGGAGGAATAGGATGGGGAGACCACTTTCCCCCACAAATTCATCAAAAGAACATTTAAACGCTGAGTAAATTCCACAAAACAACTTCTGAATGCTGGCAGAGGACATCAGGCACTCAGAAAAGCAGCCCACTGTCTTCAAAAGGAGGTAGCAAAAATATAAAAGACAAAAAAGAGACAAAAGAGGTAGGGACAGAGCTCCGTCCCAGGAAGGGAGTCTTAAAAAGAGAGAAGTTTCCAAACACCAGGAAACACTCTCACTGCCAAGTCTGTAGCGAGCCTTGGAAGCACAGAGGGCAACATAACAGGGAGGGAAAATAAATAAATAATTAAAACCCACAGATTATGAGCCCAACAGTAACTCCTCCAGCGGAGAAGCCACACAGATGCCTGCATCCACCACTAGCAACCAGGGGTGGGCAGGGAGGTGCGGGCTGCATCGCTTAGAATAAAGATCTGGCCTGAATGCCCCGAGGGCAATCTAAGCGAACCAACTTGGGCCAGCAAACCAGACTGTGGGATAGCTACCACAGGAAAAGCCCTAAGATACCACCAGGCCCAGGCACAGAACAAAGGACTGAACAGAAATAGCCGGCTGCAGACCATCCCCCTCCGGTGACAGGCAGCCAGAGCTGGAAGGGGGCAATCGCAGCCCCAGAGACATTATCTACCAAACTGCAAGCAGGCTTCTTTGCTAACTAAGACTTCTTGGGGTTCTGGACGGTCAACATCCGCCTGAGAAGGTGTGCCGGTTGTACACCCAGAAAACTAAGCAGCAAGGATGGGGAGGCGACAAGTAACAGCAACCGTGCTAGCCAAACATCTGAACACCTGAGCTGCTTGAACTGGGAAGGGCACAAAACACAGGCCCAGCAGAGTCGGTGCCTCTGAGGACTACTCGAGTGCCTGAACCTGAGCAGCTTAGACCCGAGAGGTGCATGCAGCTCAGGGCCGGCCTCAGATGGCTCCCAGCAGAGCAACCTCGAGCCTGAGCTGTGTGGGCAGGGAGGGCACGTGTGCCGTGAGCAGGGCAGGCCCAGCATGGCTGAGGCACTGCGAGCACGCGCCAGGGTTATTCGTTTGCAGCGTCCCTCCCTCGCCACAGCACGACTGAACACGGGAGCCTTAAAAAAAAAGTGTCCACCACCTCCCTCTTTGTGTCAGGGTGGAACTCAGACACTGAAGAGGCCAGCAAACAGAAGAAGCTAAATCAGAGGGAACCGCCTTGGAAATGAAAGGTGCAATAGATTAAAACCCTACCATTGGTACTGACTACATAGGAAGGGGCCTATAGACCTTGAGAAATATAAGCCGGACCAAGGAATTATCCAAAAATGAACTGACCCGACAATACCCACAACAACACCAGAGAAAGTCCTAGATATATTTTTACTATTATTACAATCATTCTTTTTTAATTTTTTAATTTTTAAGTCCTCTATTACTCCTTTAATTTTGACTTTTATAACCTACTATTACTTTACAAAATAAGACCCTATTTTTTAACAGCAAACTTCATATATATATATATATATATATATATATATATATAATATTTTTGTGACTTTTTTGCTCTTTCTTTTCTTCTTTTCTTTAATATTGTATTTTTGAAACTCCAAACTCTACTCTAGATTTTTAATCTTTGCTTTTTGGTATTTGTTATCAATTTTGTACCTTTAAGAACCCAGTCTTCAGTGCCCATTTTTACTTGGGAGCAAGATTACTGGCTTGTCTGCTCTCTCCCCCTTTGGACTCTCCTTTTTCTCCACCAGGTCGCCTCTGTCTCTTCCATACCCCCTCTCTTCTCTAACCAACTGTGAATCTCTGTGTGTTCCAGACGGTGGAGAACACTTAGGGAACTGATTACTGGCTGGATCTGTCTCTCTCCTTTGATTCCCCCTTTTTATCCTCCTGGACACCTCTGTCTCCTTTCTCCCTCTTCTCTTCTCTGTATAACTCCATGAACATCTCTGAGTGGTCCAATTATGGAGTGCAAATAAGGAAGTGATTGCTGGCTTGCTCTTTCCTCTGTTGATTCCACCTCATCTCATTTGGCTCACTTCTAACTCTCCCTCCCTCTTCTCTTCTATATATAACTCTGTGAACCTCTCTGGGTGTCCCTCACTGTGGAGAAACTTTTCATCTTTAACCTAGGTGTTTTATCAGTGGTGCTGTATAGAAGGAGAAGTCTTGAGACTACTGTAAAACTAAGACTGAAAACCAGAGGCAGGAGGTTAAAGTCCAAACCCTGAGAACACCAGAGAACTTCTGATTCCAGGGAACATTAATTGACAGGAGTAGGAGCTCATCAAACACCTCCATACCTACACTTAAACCAAGCACCACCCAAGGGCCAACAAGTTCCAGAGCAAGACATACCACACAAATTCTCCAGCAACACAGGAAAACAGCCCTGAGCCCCAATATACAGGCTGCCCAAAGTTACTCCAAAACCACTGACATCTCATAACTCATTATTGGACACTTCATTGAACTCTAGAGAGAAGAAATCCAGCTCCACCCACCAGAACACCGACACAAGCTTCCCTAAACAAGAAACCTTGACAAGCCACCTGTATAACCCCACCCACACAGAGGAAACTTCACAATAAAGAGAACTCCACAAACTGCAAGAATACAGAAAGGCCACCTCAAACGCAGCAATATAACCAAGATGAAGAGACAGAGGAATACTCAGCAGGTAAAGGAACAGGATAAATGCCCACCAAACCAAACCAAAGAGGAAGAGATAGGGAATCTACCTGATAAAGAATTCTAAATAATGATAGTGAAAATGATCCAAAATATTGAAATCAAAATCACAGATAAATAGCCTGGAGACAAGGATTGAGAAGATGCAAGAAAGGTTTAAGAAGGACCTAGAAGAAATAAAAAGAGTCAACATATAATGAATAATGCAATAAATTAGATCAAAAACACTCTGGAGGCAACAAATAATAAGAATTACAGAGGCAGAAGATAGGATTAGTGAATTAGAAGATAGACTAGTAGAAATAAATGAATCAGAAAGGGAAAGAAATGAATTAAAAGAAATGAGGACAATCTCAGAGACCTCCAGGACAGTGTTAAATGCCCCAACATTCGAATGAAGACAAAAAGAAAGACCATGAGAAAATACTTGAGGAGATAATAGTTGAAAACTTCCCTAAAATGGGGAGGGAAATAATCACCCAAGTCCAAGAAACCTAGAGAGTCCCAAACAGGATAAACCCAAGGTGAAACACACCAAGACACATATTAATCAAATTAATAAAGTTCAAATACAAAGAACAAATACTAAAAGCAGCAAGGGAAAAACAACAAATAACACACAAGGGGATTCCCATAAGGATAACAGCTGATCTTTCAACAGAAACTCTTCAGGCCAGGAGGGAATGGCAAGACATACTTAAAGTGATGAAAGAAAATAACCTACAGCCCAGATTACTGTACCCAGCAAGGATCTCATTCAAATATGAAGGAGAAATCAAAAGCTTTACAGACAAGCAAAAGCTGAGAGAATTCAGCACCACCAAACCAGCTCTCCAACAAATACTAAAGGATAGACTTTAGAAAGGAAACACAAAAAGGACGTATAAACCCGAACCCAAAACAATAAAGTAAATGGCAACGGGCTCATACTTATCAATAATTACCTTAAGTGTAAATGGGTTGAATGCCCCAACCAAAAGACAAAGACTGGCTGAATGGATACAAAAACAAGACCCCTATATATGTTGTCTACAAGAGACCCACCTCAAAACAGGGAACACATACAGACTGAAAGCAAAGGGCTGAAAAAAGATACTCCATGCAAACAGAGACCAAAAGAAAGCAGGAGTAGCAATACTCATATCAGATAAAATAGACTTTAAAACAAAAGCTGTGAAAAGAGACAAAAAAAGGACACTACATAATGATTAAAGGATCAATCCAAGAAGAAGATATAACAATTATAAATATATATGCACCCAACACAGGAGCATCACAATATGTAAGACAAATGCTAACAAGTATGAAAGGGGAAATTAACAATAACACAGTAATAGTGGGAGACTTTAATACCCCACTCACACCTATGGACAGATCAACTAAGCAGAAAATTAACAAGGAAACACAAACTTTAAATGATACAATAGGCCAGTTAGACCTAATTGACATCTATAGGACATTTCACCCCAAAACAATGAATTTCACCTTTTTCTCAAGTGCACAAAGAACCTTCTCCAGGATAGATCACATCCTGGGCCATAAATCTAGCCTTGGTAAATTCAAAAACTTGAAATCATTCCAAGCATCTTTTCTGACCTCAATGCAGTAAGATTAGATCTCAATTACCAACAAAGCACAGAAGAAATCAAAAAGAAATCAAAACATGCATAGAAATGAATGAAAATGAAAGCACAACAATGCAAAGTCTGTGGTACACTGCAAAAGCAGTGCTAAGGGGAAAGTTCATAGCAATACAGGCATACCTCAAGAAAAAGAAAAAAGTCAAATAAATAACCTAACTCTACACCTAAAGCAACTAGAAAAGGAAGAAATGGAGAACCCCAGGGTTAGTAGAAGGAAAGAAATCTTAAAAATTGGGCAGAAATAAATGCAAAAGGAACAAAAGAGACCATAGCAAAAATCAACAAAGCAAAAGCTGGTTCTTTGAAAGAATAAATAAAATTGACAAACCATTAGCCAGACTCATCAAGAAACAAAGGGAGAAAAATCAAATCAATAAAATTAGAAATGAAAATGGAGAGATCACAACAGACAACACAGAAATACAAAGGATCATAAGAGACTACTATCAGCAATTATGCCAATAAAATGGACAACGTGGAAGAAATGGACAAATTCTTAGAAAAGTACAACTTTCCAAAACTGAACCAGGAAGAAATAGAAAGTCTTAACAAACCCATCACAAGGACGGAAATTGAAACTGTAATCAGAAATCTTCCAGCAAACAAAAGCCCAGGTCCAGACAGCTTCACAGCTGAATTCTACCAAAAATTTCGAGAAGAGCTAACACCTATCCTACTGAAATTCTACCAGAAAATTGTAGAGGAAGGTAAAATTCCAAACTCATTCTATGAGGCCACCATCACCTTAATACCAAAACCTGACAAAGATGCCACAAAAAAAGAAAACTATAGGCCAATACCACTGATGAACATAGATGCAAAAATCTTTAACAAAATTCTAGCAATCAGAATCCAACAACACATTAAAAAGATCATACACCATGACCAAGTGGGCTTTATCCCAGGGATGCAAGGATTCTTCAATATCCGCAAATCAATCAATGTAATACACCACAGTAACAAATTGAAAAATAAAAGCCATATGATTGATTATCTCCATAGATACAGAGAAAGCCTTTGATAAAATTCAACATCCATTTATGATAAAAACTCTCCAGAAAGCAGTAATAGAAGGAACATACCTCAATATGATAAAAGCTATATATGACAAACCCACAGCTAACATTATCCTCAATGGTGAAAAATTGAAAGCATTTCTCCTAAAGTCAGGAACAAGACAAGGGTGCCCAATTTCACCACTACTATTCAACATAGTTTTGGAAGTTTTGGCCACAGCAATCAGAGCAGAAAATGAAATAAAAGGAATCCAAATTGGAAAAGAAGAAGTAAAACTCTCACTGTTTGCAGATGACATGATCCTCTACATAGAAAACCCTAAAGACTCCACTAGAAAATTACTAGAACTAACCAATGAATATAGTAAAGTGGCAGGATATAAAATTAACACACAGAAATCCCTTGTATTCCTATACACTAATAATGAGAAAATAGAGAAATTAAGGAAACAATTCCATTCACCATTGCAACGAAAAGAATAAAATACTTAGGAATATATCTACCTAAAGAAACTAAAGACCTATATATAGAAAACTATAAAACACTGATGAAAGAAATCAAAGAGGACACTAAAAGATGGAGAAATATACTGTGTTCATGGATCAGAAGAATCAATATAGTGAACATAAGTATACTACCCAAAGCAATCTATAGATTCAGTGCAATCCCTATCAAGCTGCCAACAGTATTTTTCACAGAACTAGAATAAATAACTTCACAATTTGTATGGAAATACAAAAAACCTCAAATAGCCAAAGCAATTTTGAGAAAGAAGAATGGAACTGGAGGAATCAACCTGCCTGACTTCAGGCTCTACTACAAAGCCACAGTCATCAAGACAGTATGGTACTGGCACAAAGACAGAAATATAGATCAACAGAACAAAATAGAAAGCCCAGAGATAAATCCACACACCTATGTACACCTTATCTTTAACAAAGGTAGCAAGAATATACAATGGATTAAAGACAACCTCTTTAACAAATGGTGCTGGGAAAACTGGTCAACCACTTGTAAAAGAATGAAACTAGAACTAACACCATACACAAAAATAAACTCAAAATGGATTAAAGATCTAAATGTAAGACCAGAAACTATAAAACTCCTAGAGGAGAACATAGGCAAAACACTCTCCGACATAAATCAGAGCAGGATCCTCTATGACCCACCTCCCAGAATATTGGAAATAAAAGCAGAAATAAACAAATGGGACCTAATTAAACTTAAAAGCTTATGCACAACAAAGGAAACTATAAGCAAGGTGAAAAGACAGCCTTCAGAATGGGAGAAAATAATAGCAAATGAAGCAACTGACAAACAACTAATCTCAAAAATATACAAGCAACTCCTGCAGCTCAATTCCAGAAAAATAAATGACCCAATCAAAAAATGGGCCAAAGAACTAAACAGACATTTCTCCAAAGAAGACATACGGATGGCTAACAAACACATGAAAAGATGCTCAACATCACTCATTATCAGAGAAATGCAAATCAAAACCACGATGAAGTACCATTTCACACCAGTCAGAATGGCTATGATCCAAAAGTCTACAAGAAATAAATGCTAGAGAGGGTGTGGAGAAAAGGGAACCCTCTTACACTGTTGGTGGGAATGCAAACTAGTACAGCCACTATGGAGAACAGTGTGGAGATTCCTTAAAAAACTGGAAATAGAACTGCCTTATGACCCAGCAATCCCACTGCTGGGCATACACACCGAGAAAACCAGAATTGAAAAAGACACATGTACCCCAATGTTCATCGCAGCAGTTGATAATAGCCAGGACATGGAAGCAACCTAGATGTCCATCAGCAGACAAATGGATAAGAAATCTGTGGTACATATACACAATGGAGTATTACTCAGCCACTAGAAAGAATTCATTTGAATCAGTTCTAATGAGATGGATGAAACTGGAGTCTATTATACAGAGTGAAGTAAGCCAGAAAGAAAAACACCAATACAGTATACTAATGCATATATATGGAATTTGGAAAGATGGTAATGATAACCTTTTGTGAGACAGCAAAAGAGAGACAGATGTATAGAACAGGATTTTGGATTCTGTGGGGGAGGGAAAAGGTGGGATGATTTGGGAGAATGGCATTGAAACATGTATAATATCATATATGAAATGAATCACCAGTCCAGGTTTAATGCATGGTACTGAATGTTTGGGGCTGATGCACTGGAACGACCCAGAGGGATGGTACGAGGAGGGAAGGAGGAGGGGGTTCAGGATGGGGAACACGTGTATACCTATGGCAGATTCATGTTGATGTATGGCAAAACCAGTGCAGTATTGTAATTAACCTCCAATTAAAATAAATAAATTTATATTCTTTTTTAAAAAAGATTGAAGGCAAAAGGAGAAGAGGGCAGTAGAGGATGGGATGATTACATAGCAACACAGACTCAATGGACCTGAATTTAAGCAACCTCCAGAAGACAGTGGAGTACAGAAGAGCCTGGCATGCTGCAGTCCATAGAATCATAAAGAATCAGACATGACAGTGACAGAACAAGAACAAATGTAAAGAATTTCAAATTTATTGGCATAAATCATGGATAGTTTTCTTTTGCATTTTTCATCTCTATTGTAGTTATTCTTATGTGTTCCATTTTTAAATTTCTAACATTATTATTTCTACTTTCTTGCCTTGTTACTTGATTGATTTTTAGAAGTTTCTTAATGTTATTAATCTTTTCAAAGAAAATACGCTTTTGCTATTGTCAGTCTTTTCCACTGTTTTAAAGGTACGTTTATTGCTTCAATTTATGCTGATTTACATTTCCATCTTTCTATTTTTTTGGATTGACTGTGATGCCCTTCTTCTAATTTCTTAACTTGAAAGCTTAGCTTGCTATTTTCTATTTTCTGCTTTTCTTATGTAGACATGTAAAATGATAAATAGCCTTCAAGCACTAAGTTAGCTTTATCCTACAAGTCTTGATGTTTGGAAGGTTTTTTGTTTTCTTTCTAGATGCTTTTTAATTTTCATTATGATTTCTTCTTTAATCCATACATTATTTAGAAGTGTAGTTTCCAAATGTATGATATTCTTCTGGCTCTGTATTTATTTCCCATTTCTAACTCCTAATATAATTTCATCATAGTAAAAAATGTGGTTTGAATTATTCTGATTCTTTGGTATTTTTAAAGATTTGCCTTTTGGACAACTCTATGGTAAGTATTTGGAAATGTTCCATATATGCTTGACAAAGATTGTGAATTTCTGAATTTGTTAGTTAGAGGTCTTCTTACCTGCTCATCATATAAGCCTTATTACCTGTATTGTTCAAAGATTCTATCTTTAAAAATTCAATGTGGACTGAATACTGTTTTACTACAAAGTCTGTATGTTTAACATTATATTGTACCCAAGTTTCTTTTAGCTCATATTTATCTAGTATATATAGGCTTCCCTGGTGTCTCAGATGGTAATTCAGAAGACCCATGTTTGATCCCTGGGTCAGGAAGATCTCCTGGAGAAGGAAATGGCAACCCACTCTAATATTCTTGCCTGGAGAATCCCATGGACAGAGGAGCCTGGCGGCCTACAGTCTGTGGGATCGCAAACAGTCAGACAAGACTGAGGGACTAACACTTTCAGTCTCATCTAGTATATATTTTTCACAGCTTTACCCTCAATCTTTTTAATCATTATTCTTGATTTTGTCTTGTTCATATAAAATAACATATGGAAAGCTATTTTGTCTCTTTGCATAATCCCTTGCTCTCTTTCATGTAGAGTAATGCATTAAAGGTACCTGTATAATACTTCAACAATCCCTTATCAAGTGACGCACATACTAGACACTACTAATGAGACAAAAGTGAATAAGATAGGATTTCTTTTCCTAAATACCTTTAAAACTAGTCTATAGACCATTATAAGCAGACAATTCCAGTGTTAAGGCCAAATGTGAAGACAACAGTATGCACTTGATAATATCTCATTTTGAGGCTAACCTCACTGTTTCCCTACAGTGTCTGGTGAAGAATCTTAGTAACTTTCTTCAAAAAAATAAAAATAAAAATCTAGGCTCTGTGCACATTGATTGGCATATGGAAGGCAATCACCTAAGGTCCAACTTCATCCCTGTAGCCACTCTCTGGGTTCTTGACAGATTCATTTAGATGAACTTAGACAGGACTTCCCTGGTGGCTCAGATGGTAAACCATCTGCCGATAGTGTGGGAGATGTGGGTTCAATCCCTGGGTTGGGAAGATCTGGAGAAGAAAATGGCAACCCACTCTAGTATTCTTGCCTGGAACATCCCATGGACGGAGGAGCCTGGTAGGC
Organism: Nanger dama; assembly: GCA_917880005.1. Lineage (NCBI taxonomy): Eukaryota > Metazoa > Chordata > Mammalia > Artiodactyla > Bovidae > Nanger > Nanger dama. The sequence goes on from CAKJTW010000035.1 coordinate 11,588,871, forward strand.
TACAGTCCATGGGGTCGCAACGAGTCTGACACAACTGAGCAACTTCACTTCCACTTTCTTTTCAGACTTCCTTTAAAAAGTATCAGTGAACATAAGAAATAAAAATGCCCTTAAGCCACAATATAAGAAGCAGTATATGTGGTTTAACCTGATTTGTCTGGAACACAATTACACAAAGAGATACAGTAAAGTGTGTCCTGTGACTGGGCCATCAGCACGCCTTTGGGAACCTTGGGAAGCACCAACCTACACAGAAGTATGTTAATGAACATGCTTTATCTTGCCCAGCAGCCATTAGAATCTGGCTATTTTCCATGAAATATATATATATGTATGTATGTATGTAAGTCCTTAGCATTTTTGTGATTAATAGTCATTTGGGAAGCAGTCGTACTGCAGTATTGATTCTTTCCAATTAAAAAAAAACCATTATTTGGAGACTTTAGGGGACACTAAATCATGCCAGCAGACATTTGTTCCGGGCCTACTCTGTGCAACATAGTTCCATGTTAAATGTGTGGGCAGAGGATACTGGAGGGGTTCAGACATCCAGGGAGAACACCATAGGATACAGGAGTGGAGATAGGCATGATGCATCTGAGCTGAGGAAAAGTCGAAGGTTAGCATCAGCTCACCAGGAGAGCAACCTGGAATAGATTCTTCCTCTAAACCTCTAGGAAGAAGGCTTCGGGACCTTTAGATTAGACATTCAGCCTCCAGGACTGTCAGACAATAAATTTCTACTGTTTTAAGCCACCCAGTTTGTGGTGATTTGTTAAAGCAGATATAGGAAGTGAGTAGAAGATAGATTGAATTAGATAGAAGCATGGTGAGCTTGAGGTGTGCTCTGAAGACTGGTGGCTCTTTAGCTGGTGCTTGTGACCAGTGTCTATAAGCATTGGGCTGTGAAAGAATGATTCTCACACCTTTGGTGAATACGGATTGCTTAGGTGCGATGAAGATTCATGTCCTCCATTCCTGCCTGTTCCTAACTTTCAGTGAATAAAAAAATAAAACAATGCCATTTGCAGCAACATGGATGGACCTAGAAGTTACCATACTAAGTGAAGTAAATCAGACAGAGAAGGACAAACATGATATTGCTTATATGTGGAATCTAAAATTAAAGATGCAAATGAACTTATTTACAAAACAGAATCAGACTCATGAACATAGAAAGCAAACTTATGAATACAAAAGGGAAAAAGGAGGACACTGAAGGGTAAATTAAGAGTCTGAGGCTAAAATATACAGATTACTATATATAAAACAGGTAACCAACAAGGAGCTCTGCTGCACAGGGAGCTACATTCAATGTCTTGTAATAACCTGCAATGAAAAGTGAAGCGTTAGTCGCTCAGTCATGTCTGACACTTTGCCACCCCATGGACTTGGACTGTAGCCCACCAGGCTCCTCTGTCCATGGAATTCTCCAGGCAAGAATGCTGGAGTGGGTTGCCATTCCCTTCTCCAGGGGATCTTCTCAACCCAGGGATCAGACCCAAGTCTCCTGCATTGCAAGCAGATTCTTTACCATCTGAGTCACCAGGGATGCCCCATATACATTATATGTATATACATATAACTGAATCACTTTACTGTACACCTGAAACTAAAAGAGTATTATAAATCAGCTATATGTCAATAAAAATTAAAAATAAGTAAATAAATAAGGAACCCAGTGGTCAAGAAAAAAGATGATGAACAAAATTCACAAGTTACTTTTAAGCTTACATGTAGTTTTATATTATAAATCAGTGACATACAGTTAAAAATAATCTGATGCTTTTGTTACATTTATTGTGATAATACATTTTATTTAATAGAGCATAAAAGTGTATAGACAGCACATGATGAGTGAAGGCAGTGTCTCTGGGCAGATAATGTGTGTGTGTGTCTGCTTTGTCTCTAGATGTACAGCCGATTCCTCTGGAACTCACTGCAGGCATGCCTTCAAATGTAGTTATTGGAAAATTATAGACCAAAATAATGTTGATGCAAATGTGCAGAGCTACATATTGTAGGGTTAGCCAAACAACCCACATCTTACTAAAATTAGTAATGATGAGCTAAGCTAACAGCAATTTATAATTCTAAGGCAAGATTAGCATCAATTGAAAATCACAACAAACTCTTGATGTAATAATAACATTGTATCCTTCCCCCAAATTGTAAGAAATTAAATTGACTTGATGCCTATGCACCTGTGAAGAAGGAGCTGCCATTTGTTCAAATATTTCAGTACGTACCCAGATATTAATCAAGTGTCTTGTAGGTGCATCAAGCATTTTTCTTGATGCTGGGGATAGAGCAGTGAAGAAAACCAAGTCCTTTCTTTCACAGAGCTTACATATTTCTGAACGTGCAATACGTATTCAACTTTGAGACCTCAGTGAACTCTGAACTAATCTTGTTTTTAATATTAAAACATGATAGGCTTCTGTCACGTAGTCTTAGCCATATATAAAAGAGAAATCTAAAGATTTACGTATCATCCACACTCTGAAAATGTCTGATATTTTTGGATCAGTCTACAGCCCACTAGGAGGGTAATTGCTGCTCACCCCTGGGCCACACACCATGCTTAAGAAACACTTATATAAAACATAGCACCTAGATCGCTGCAGATAACTGCTGGCATAACTTGACCTTTGACTTCCTGAAACAAGTCGGTATTTTCTTCCTCTTCATTGGAGTACAAGCGAAACATCAGCCTCATTCTGATAGATTCTGCTTTCATGGGTAAGGGATGGTAGAAGTATAATCTGTTCCCCTTTAATGTTCCTGGAAAAGAAACTAGGAATTCAGTCTGCCTCTTCTGTTGGGACACACTGGACATACCAGACCCTGCCAGCTTCTCCAGCTAGCTCCTGCCCAAGCAGATGTGGAAGTCTGCTTTCTACTGGAAACTAAGCTATAAGGTTCAAGTGGTTCCTATGTACCTGATTAACTTTATCTTTTATTTGTCTGGAGTCTCCTCTATTAGATCTGTCTTACTCCTATTTCAGTCTGAAAGGAAATCAACCCTGAATATTCATTGGAAAGACTGATGCTGAAGCTGAAGCTCCAATATTTTATCCACTTGATATGAAGAGCTGACTCATTAGAAAGGACCCTGATGCTGGGAAAGATTGAAGGCAGGAGAAGGGGACAACAGAGGACAAGCTGTTGCATCACTGACTCAATGGACATGAGTCTGAGCAAGCTCCAGGAGGTGTTGAAGGACAGGGAAGCCTGGCGTGCTGCAGTCCATGGAGTCGCAAAGAATCAGCCATGACTGAGCAACTGAACAACAACAAATTCCTATTTCAGATTTATCCAGTTCACCTATTCAGCATTCTCAGGTGCGAAAGTTTAATTTTGTAAAAAAATCGACTATTATACAAACAAAAAGTTAGCACATATCAAAATTTCTTTTAACTTGTAAATGAGGGAACCAGCAGGCTGGTAAAGCTGGTTCAGATGCAAATTTGAGTAAGACACTTTTAAGTTTGCTAAGTAAGAGACAAACCTGGTCAAGGTCCATCAGGACACTAAAATAACCTTTGGGGTTAATCTACCCTGTGGACAGAATCATTTACATGTCTCTTGAAGAGACTCTCCAAGTTGACATATCGTCACAGAGTCTGGGCCCTAACCAGCAGTAGACAGGAGGGAAAACAAAGATTTTAACCTTTAAGGAAGCCTGTTAAACAATGCTCCAGAATAACAACGCCAGGACTTGCATATACCTTATTTCCAAAATTTAAATAATCTTTGCTAACAAGGGGTTTTGCTTTTTTAAAGACCACAATGACCAAGCAATTTTTAAAATATATGTGCATATTACTATGTCTAGTGCTTGTCTACTGGTTATATTTTGAATATCCATTTAACACCCACTGTGATATTTTTAAAACCTTTGGCTAAAATATAAAGCCTTCTCAGACTTACAAAATGTATGTATGGCCTGCCTCTCTCTGTGGTCCTCTTTCGTGTGTGTGTGTGTGTGTGTGTGTGTGTGTGTGTGTGTGTGTGTGTTTACCTCTTCACAGAAGGAGCAATATATGAGGTGATGAGATGGATTTTTCTTGTGCTAGCATTATTGGTTCCAAGTCCCCTGTCTTCCATTTAAAATTGCATCCTCTAGGCGGAATAATCTGCTGGATAAGAACAGGAGCTTTGGCTTCAGAAAGCTTTGAGTAACAGTCCTGGCTCTTTTATTAACATTGTCTCCTAGCAAGTTAGTTAACCTTTCTGAATCTCAGTTTCTGCCTCTCTAAACTAGAAAAACAACACCTACAGTTGTAGGACTAATGCGAACAATGCATCTGAAGACCTCAGAACAATTCTGGCACATAGGAAACAGTATAATAAATATTAGCTGTTCTTCCCTCTTCTAATGTATGGCAAAACAAATACAGTATTGTAATTTAAAAAATAAATAAATAAATTTTAAAAAATAATAATCACCTCAAAGGAAAAATAAATAAATAAATGAACTTTATAAACCCATTCACCAAATGGAAAAACTAGTACACCAAGGTCTTTAAGATAAAAATGGATATTTTATATGGATGTTCAGTTAAGACAACCACATTGCTACTCAGTCTAATATTAGCAATTATTTTCTTTTCCTCAATCTATTTTTAATTGAAGGATAATTTCTTTACAATATTGGTTTGATTTCTGCCATACATCAGCATGAATTAGGCATATTTGTACATGTGTCCCCTCTCTTGAACCTTCCTCCCACCTCCCACCCTTGATTTTCAGTTGTTTCATCTTTTTTTTGTTTATTTTGCTCTTCATTTTCTTTGGTTCCGTAGCTTCTCCATGAATCTGGGTCCATAAAATAAGTGTGCTGTGATGACATCAGATATCTCTTCAAATGCACTGGAAGTTCACAGTTACATGTGGCTTTAATACTCACTAGTGATGTCACTGAATCTTAATCCTCACTGTTTCTGAGGTAGTAACAGCGTGAAGGCATGAAACCCTAGGATCTACTTGTCAACAGGGAGTATATTCTTTGTTTTATTCTTAAAGTCAAAATACCAATTCTCTTCTGTATGCATCTCGAGAACCCTCTCCAAATCAGACTCATGGGCCATCTGTTCAAATCTAAAGTTTATTCAATCATTTTAGGTAAAGAGATATATAGTAGTATCTAGAAGAGAATCTCACTTAACTTTAATTTGTTCATAATAGAGTTTACTCCTTTGGAAAAATTTGTGTCAGAACCAAGACTTAATTTCCTAACTTTTAATTTCTATCTGGGCTTCCCAGGTGGCACAGAGGTAAAGAACCCACCTGTCAGTACAGGAGACCCAAGACACATAGGTTTGATTCTTGGGTCAGGAAGATCCTTTGATGTAGGAAATGGCAACCCACTCCAGTATTCTTGCCTGGGAAATTCCATGCACAGAGGGAGCCTGGTAGCCATCGGCTACAGTCCACAGGGTCACAAAGAGTCAGACACAACTGAGTAACTGATTGTGCATGATTTCCATCTATAGCCTGCCCCATAGGTGCAGACACACTAGAAGCCAACAAAGAATATCTAGAATATCTTGTATTCTAGCAAGATACAAAGTGAGAAAAGTCAGTTACAGACACATAAGGAAATCCACTGTCCTCTGAATTAGTTCATCAACAGTTGAGGAAGTGTAGGAAAGGTCGAGAATTGCTCCTTTTAGCCTGAGATTTAACCAAAACACCTGTCACCTGGCTAGTGAACTGATTTCTGAGAAACCACTAGAAAAGGGAAAGGGAAAAGAAAGAATAAAAATTCCATTACCCAGTCTACAGGTGCAGTGGGTACTGTATCATTTGGATCCTCTGTGGATTTCTTGTTATTGTTAAATGAGATGAAAGGCTATATAGAACACCATAAAGATGTGAGGTGTTACAATTATTCCCACAGATTAATATTAAATCTGGAGAGTTTGGATGTGTAACTGTGCATTTTCACTGATGCTCTTGGCAGATTCTCTCTGAAGCAGCGATAGCTGTGACATCCAGGCAGCACACATTGCCTGTAAACAAGGAAGGCCTGCCTCAGAGTGGGGTTGAGGGAATTGATGCTTCACTCGAGTGCTTTGAGAGGCCAAGATCAAAAGCACTTTTAAGCATATCATATAATTATCATCATTAAGAAGCATGAGGCAAGGAGTCCTAAACTCCCAAATTTTCAAAGCAACAAAAGCAGCACAGCTTTAATGGGACTTTGAAGTCAGATAAATCTCCAGGTATTTTTATTATAGAAACTCACAACTAATTAAGGAAAATTCTATCTGGGCCAGTGTTTAATTATGTTTGCTTGTCTGCCTGTGTCATGTACTATGTTCTGAAAGTAGAAGGGTGTCAACTGGATTGTACCAAAGACTGCGCTGGGACTAGCCAACAGCAATCCATTTTGAACAAAGCACACCAGAGCAGGGTTTTGATCTCTTTTGTCTAAATAGATAAGCTCTTAATACACACTGATGATTTTTGTAATTGTCCACAGAACCCAAAGGTTAGGCAGAACTTTCCCTGCAAAAATCGCATCTGCTTTATATTACAGGTACTATATTAAGTCATAAAATTAAAAGATGCTTGCTCCTTGGAAGAAAAACTACACCAAAGCTAGACAGCATATTAAAAAGCAGAGAAATCACTTTGCCAACAAAATTCTGTACAGTCAAAGCTACGGTTTTTCCAGTAGTTATGTACAGATGTGAGAGTTGGACCATAAACAAGCTTAAGCACTAAAGAATTGATGCTTTAAACTGGTGCTGGAGAAGACTCTTGAGAGTCCCATGGACAGCAAGGAGATAAAACCAGTCAATCCTAAAGGAAATCAATCCTGAATACTCATTGGAAGGACTGATGTTGAAGCTGAAACTCCAATACTTTGGCCACTTGATGTGAAGAAATGACTCACTGGAAAAGACTTTGATGCTGGGAAAGATTGAAGGCAGGAGGAGAAGAGGGCAACAGGGAATGATATGGTTGAATGGTATCAATAAGTCAATGGACATGAGTTTGAGCAGACTCAGGGAGATAGTTAAGGACAAGGAAACCTGGCATGCTACAGTCCATGGGGGTCACGAAGAATTGGACCCGGCTGAGCAACTGAACAACAATTAAATCATTTACTTGGGGAGATGATTGAAAACTCTATCTGATATTAAAAAGAAAAACAAATGGCACTAAATATATTGTTAGAAGAGGCTATTTATTTAAAAGATAGACGAGAACTCATAAATGTTTGCCCAAGAGCCAGGTCTTACCTAAAGTTTCTTTCTTTTTGGTATACAACATGGTCCATACTGTGGTTTTCCTAAAAATTTAAAATCATAGACAGCATTTAAATATTAAGAAATATCCCCAAATGTGTAAATTTCCTGAAATTTTTAAAAACTTGAAAGGTACAGAAATAATGGGCTCACCTGGCAACCGTGGGCTGGTTTTGTCTTAGGAGAAAGATTGACCTGTTCCCCACAGACCCAACCATGATGACTGGATGAACTGAATGTGGTACATCCATACAGTGGAACAATCTATTAAGTCACTTCAGTTGTGTCCAACTCTGTGCGGCCCCATAGATGGCAGCCCACCAGGCTCCCCGTCCCTGGGGTTCTCCAGGCAAGAACACTGGAGTGGGTTGCCATTTCTTTCTCCAATGCATGAAAGTGAAAAGTCAAAGTGAAGTCACTCAGTCATGTCCAAATTTTCGCGACCCCATGGACTGCAGCCTACCAGGCTCCTCCATACAGTGGAACATTATTCTCCCATACAGTGAAACATTCAGTTCAGTTCAGTTCAGTCACTCAGTCGTGCCTAACTCTTTGACCCCATGAATCGCAGCACGCCAGGCCTCCAAGTCCATCACCAACTCCTGGACTTCACTCAGACTCACGTCCATCAAGTCAGTGATGCCATCCAGCCATCTCATCCTCGGTCGTCCTCTTCTCCTCCTGCCCCCAGTCCCTCCCAGCATCAGAGTCTTTTCCAATGAGTCAACTCTTCACATGAGGTGGCCAAAGTACTAAAGTTTCAGCTTTAGCATCATTCCTTCCAAAGTAATCCCAGGGTTGATCTCCTTCAGAATGGACTGGTTGGATCTCCTTGCAGTCCAAGGGACTCTCAGGAGTCTTTTCCAACACCACAGTTCAAAAGCATCAATTCTTCAGTGCTCAGCCTTCTTCACAGTCCAACTCTCACATCCATATGTGACCACAGGGAAAACCATAGCCTTGACTAGAGAGGGACCTTAGTCGGCAAAGTAATGTCTCTGCTTTTGAATATGCTATCTAGGTTGGTCATAACTTTCCTTCCAAGGAGTAAGTGGCTTTAATTTCATGGCTGCAGTCACCATCTGCAGTGATTTTGGAGCCCCCAAAAATAAAGTCTGATACTATTTCTATTGTTTCCCCATCTATTTCCCATGAAGTGACTGGATGCTATGATCTTCATTTTCTGAATGTTGAGCTTTAAGCCAAACTTTTAACTCTCCTCTTTCACTTTCATCAAGAGGCTTTTTAGTTCCTCTTCACTTTGTTGTCTGCATATCTGAGGTTGTTGATATTTTCCCGGCAGTCTTGATTCCAGCTTGTGTTTCTTCCAGTCCAGCGTTTCTCATGATGTAGCAGGGTGACAATATACAGCCTTTACGTACTCCTTTTCCTATTTGGAACTACTCTGTTGTTCCATGTCCAGTTCTAACTGTTGCATCCTGACCTGCATACTGCATACAGTTTTCTCAAGAGGCAGGTCAGGTGGTCTGGTATTCCCATCGCTCTCAGAATTTTCCACAGTTTCTTGTGATCCACACAGTCAAAGGCTTTGGCATAGTCAATAAAGCAGAAATAGATGTTTTTCTGGAACTCTCTTGCTTTTTCCATGATCCAGTGGTTGGCAATTTGATCTCTGGTTCCTCTGCCTTTTCTAAAACCAGCTTGAACATCAGGGTGTTCACGGTTCATGTATTGCTGAAGCCTGGCTTGGATAATTTTGAGCATTACTTTACTAGCATGTGAGATGAGTGCAATTGTGCAGTAGTTTGAGCATTCTTTGGGACTGGAATGAAAACTGATCTTTTCCAGTCCTGTGGCCACTGCTGAGTTTTCCAAATTTGCTGGCATACTGAGTGCAGCACTTTCACAGCATCATCTTTCAGGATTTGAAACAGCTCAACTGGAATTCCATCACCTCCACTAGCTTTGTTCACAGTGATGCTTTCTAAGGCCCACTTGAGTTCACATTCCAGGATGTCTGGCTCTAGATGAATGATCACACCATCATGATTATCCGGGTTGTGAAGGTCTTTTTGTACAGTTCTTCTGTGTATTCTTGCCACCTCTTCTTAATATCTTCTGCTTCTGTTAGGTCCAGCCACAAAAAGGAAAGAAGTATTGATACATACTACAAATTGGTTGAACCTTGGAAACATTGTACTATGGGGAGAATAATAAAGATGAAAGGCCACTTATTGTATGATTCCGTTCATAGGAAGTAACCAGAAAAGGGAAATCCATGGAGGCACAGACAGCAGATTTGTAGGTGTTAGAGGCTAAAGGAAAGGGGAAGTGGAGGGTGACTGTTGAACAGTTATGGGGTTTCTGTGGGGGGGGATAAAAAACATGCTGGAACTAGACAGCAGTGATGGTTACACGTTATTGTGCATGCACATAATGCCATTGACCTGGATGTTTAAAAATGGTTAAAGTGGCAAAATTTTTTGTTCTGGGTATTTGAAAGTGAAAAGTGAAAGTGAAGTCACTCAGTCATGTCCGACTCCTTGCAATCCCATAGGCTGTAGCCTACCAGGCTCCTCTATCCATGGGATTTTCCAGGCAAGAGCACTGGAGTGGGTTTCCATTACCTTTGGGTATTTATAGTCTAACAAAAGATCACAAGATACCAGTCCTCACAGTGTTCAGGACCCTGGGAAGACATGATTGATATGTCAGAACACACGAGCCCCGCTGGCCACAAACCCCTTTGGCTGGTGTGAGTGGAAAAGAAATTGGCCTGAGTTGCTCCAGTGCCTCTCTGTGCCCCAGGTCTGGGATGGCAAAAATCTCTAAAGTTTACTATACATGGCCAAGTCCTAAGCCTTGCTGCCAGTAAAAGGCACAATAGGACTCAAAGGCTGGTGACCTGTGTGGTAAAAACCCACCTTATCACACAGGGTGTCCCTGAGGCCGTGACAGATCCCTACTCATGGAAGCTCCCTTGGCCTGTCATTCTAGGCCAGCTGCTGAAAATTACCCCAAATTCAATGCCACATCCCATGACTGGTCCCACAGAAAGGAGCCAGCATCGTAAAATCTCAGTACAGAGGGTCCCCTAGCTGTAGAAATTAGAATATTTACATCTTTTTTTTTTTTCATGAAAAGAGAAAGCCCCAAGTTATGAAAATAGAATAAAATAGCTTTTTATTGAGCATCTATGAGCTGCCTGGCACTGTTCGAGGCACTTTACTCATTTAATGTTGAGAATGACTCTGAGAGGTGCTTTGTAGAGCAAACAGGCCCAAAGGCCTTCTGGAATTTGCCCACTGCCCTTTGGCTACCAGTATATACCCTGAGACACAACGCAGAGAGCCTGTCTCCAAAGCCAGTGCCCCGGGTACTATACCCTTCAGCACTGTGCCCTGAATTCTGTGCACTTCAGCCTCTCTCAATTACCAGCCACCAGCTACCCCTGCAGAAGAAAGCCCAGAAGGCTGACTAGGGGTTTTCTGAATCTCTCCTGGGGAGGTAAGAGAGGACAGGCTGGGGTCTCAGGCAGGTGGTGGTGAGGGTGTCCCTGGGGAGGTAAGAGAGGACAGGCTGGGCTCTCAGGCAGGTGGTGGTGAGGGTGTCCCTGGGGAGGTAAGAGAGGACAGGCTGGGCTCTCAGGCAGGTGGTGGTGAGGGTGTCCCTGGGGAGGTAAGAGAGGACAGGCTGGGCTCTCAGGCAGGTGGTGGTGAGGGTGTCCCTGGGGAGGTGGCACCTAAGGCACCCATTTGAAGAGCACTGACTTCCAGGACCACGTGCTCTCAGCCAGGAATTAGAAAGGAGAACAGCCCCACTCTGTGGGCCCTGACTGTGGGAGCCCGTGGATCAAGAAGGCTTTGCCTGGCCTCCTACCCTGGCATGTCTTGGCCACACAAGGTCCAGTCTGCAGGTCCAGGTTAGAAAACAAGTGTGTCTTCCTTGATATTTTACAGCATCCGTGGCTGTGACTCAGGATACAAAGCTCCCCGTATCACCAGCAGAATGAATTACACCGTGGCCAGCAGGGCCAAATTCACGCTATGAACGCTCTTTTTGTTTCAGCAAAATATCATTGATCACCTGAGTTAATGTTGAGTTAGATTGCTCAGGTTTTTTAAGTCTGGTTTATCTTTCATTGGAGAATTCAGTTTGATTTTATAGCTTTCTTAGGGCCTAAGTACAAGAAATATAAAACTACAAATACTTTTTGTATTCATGTAATATGATATTAAAAAATAATTTAAGTCAACAACGAGGGTTCTTGAGAACTTTTTTCCTTTAAATGAAAGTTTCAGGAATATTTCATTTTACTAATTCCTCCTTTTTCCAGTAGTAACCCTCCACATCACTTACAAGGTTTTTTTAATGGAAAAGTAATTATGCTAAACTAATCATAAGTATAATTATGTTAAACTATCAGTAAAGAAAGCTGAGTGTCAAAGAATTGATGCTTTTGAAATGTGTTGTTGGAGAAGACTCTTGAAAGTCCCTTGACTGCAAGAGGATTCAACCAGTCCATCCTAAAGGAAATCAGTCCTGAATATTCATTGGACGGACTGATGCTGAAGCTGAAACTACAGTACTTTGGCCACCTGATGGGAAGAACTGAGTCACTGGAAAAGACTCTGATGCTGGGAAAGATTGAAGGCAGGAGAAGGGGATGACTGAGGATGAGATGGTTGGATGGCATCACCGACTCAATGGGCATGAGTTTGAGCAAGCTCCGGGAGTTGGTGATGGACAGGGAGGCCTGGCGTGCTGCAGTCCATGAGGTCGCAAAGAGTAGGACACGACTGAGTGACTGAACTGAACTGAACTGAACTGAGTCATAAGATTCTTTCACTGGTTCCCATCTCATGAAAGTCCTCAGTATAATCAGCTCCCAAGTTTTGCTGATTTAACACCGAAAACCTTGAGCCCACATTCTTCCTTGTCTGCTGCCCTGATGCTCTGTGGGCTGTTGCTCACCTCTTCAGGACAGTGCTCACTGTGCTGAGCACTGCGCCAGGCACTGGGAACACCGCAGCACCCAGTCCCTTCCCTGCAGGGCAGTACAGTCTGGCAGGGGAGAGAGACCCAGGAATAAAAAGTCAGCCCAGCAGTGAAAGTGAAGGTGTTAGTCGCTCGGGGGTGTCTGGCCCTTTACAACCCCATGGACTGTAACCCGCCAGGCTCCTCTGTCCATAGGGTTATCCAGGTAAGCATACTGGAGTGGGTCGCTGTTTCCCTCTCCGGGGGATCTTCCCGACCCAGGGACTGAGCCCACATCTTCTGAGTTTCCGGCATTGCAGGCAGACTCTTTACTCCCTGAGTCATCAGGGAAGCCCCCAACCCAGCAAGGGTGCTGTAAAAGGAAAGAAGAAATTACTCTGTAGAGGAGAAGGAGTGCACTTCTGGATACCAAGGAGGATATCACAGAGGAAGTGGTTGCCGGGCTACATCCTGGCTATTCACCACGTGATATTCACCCAAAACAGAACACCCAACCTTTGCACAAGTTCTTTTTTCTTATACAGTGTTTCCAAAGAAAACATAGTAAATAGTATTGAGGCCATTTTCTTTCATTTCATTTGTATTTTTCATTTCCCTGAAGGCATTCAATCAGATGAGCTTCGATCTGAATCTTTCAGTTACTAGCCCTACGGTCTTGGAGAAATGGCCCCTACTCTTCTGAGCTTCAGTGTCCTCATCTGTATAACGGGTGTGATATGATGCCCACGTCACCTGTTTGTCTTCCTCTAATCAGATAATGTAAATAACATGCTAAGAATAAGGCAGCACACAGATCAGAGTACCATGGGTGATAACTGCTGCTCTGTTTTAGCAGTAGGACTCTTCAGATGCAAGGCTGGGAGACAAATCACACGCCTCACTACATCCTGATCACACTAAGATTTTGTGGGAAAAAATCTATTTGCCAGGTTCTGGATACTCAGGAATGAACCTGTTTCATTTCTAATACAGTTGCCAAGAGATTCAGCTGATTTCAAAATCTGCCTTCTAAAGCCTATGCAGAGTGTGCCCTTGTGATATACCAGCTGTACTTTTGTTTTCAGCTACATTAACCAGCCAGTCATAATAAATTTAGGTCATAATAGGATACCAGAAAAGAGTCACCCAGAGGGATAGTCTGACTGCTAACTGTTGTAACACTTAAGTAACTGGGAGAAAAGTTAAAACACAGTAAACAATTTTCAAGTCCCCAGTACATCCATAGTGTCATTCTGGGGCCAAGCTTGACATAATAGGTTTTTAGCATTTAGTAAAAATAAGTAAATAAACAATATGGAGAAAGTTCAAAAAAGAGAAAGAGAGTATCATTCGTTTCAGTTTTCAAGGGATGTTGGGCCTGCGTGTTTTTGTAAAGAAACATCTGTCAGGGTTTGTGAACCCACCAGAGTGCCAGAATTCACTTGTTTAATGTGGGGATAGATTGTAGAGCCAAAAGCCCCAGGCAGATTGAGCAGGCTGGTTGCCCCTGGGAAGGCAGGAGTTTAGCTGAATGCCTGATGCCATTTTGGTGCCAACTAACAGAACTTCTTGATACTAATGAGGCTTCACCATTTCAGAGCAGTTAACATTAATTGACATTAATCAAAACATCTATTGGAAAGCTCACCCTTTCTTTCAGAATATCAGTCAGAGGCCACTGTGTTTGCGAGCCCCTCTGTCAAATAGCAAATCCCTTGCTTTCACAGTCCTGAGCCCTAGAGGAGGCTTAGTAATTTCTGCTCACCTCTGTGTGTCTGTCACCTGGCTACCTGGCTCACCTTTCAGTGGTGCCAGTATGGGAGAATGGAATCCCAAACACTGTTTTTTTATGCTATGATTGCTTTGGAAATTTTCATGGTGGAAATGTCTAGATGTCGACAGCTCTTTCAACTAAGCTTCCTGATCCATTCAGGCAAAAGGGAACAGTCCTTAACCACAGTCAAAGCCTCTCACTGCTGGCTGCCCTGCCAGTCTCCACACTGGTTTCAGTGGTGATTGTGAACCAAATTGCACAGTGGGATAACTTCACAGTTCATTATCTAAGAACTAGTGGAACCTCAAGAATTTATTCGAGGACAAGTATACAAAGGTTATATATACAAAGGTTATATATATACATATAATACCTAAATTTGATGAATTTATTGACATTGAGAGTTGTTGAGCTTTGGTCAGAATTACCTAGAAGGAAGTAAGAACTGGTCTTTGCTATATAACATTATTTGTGGTAGTAATTGAAATAGCTTTACTATTTGTTTAGGAATTTTGTGAGGCCTCTTTGAAGGCAGGAAAATGGACTTGCAGGGTTCCTGCCAGCTCCATGAGTTTATGAGTCCACAATCGGGCCAAAAATATACACAAATAGTCTCCCTAGAAGATTTCGGATCATACCAGTTTGACCAGAACAACATAAAGACTGACTTTATCTTTTCATTTTCTTCACACAGCCTGGACTAAAGAAGACACAGGCCATGGCATCTGTGCAAATGAAAGCTGACAGCAGGCTCAGAAGTCACCCTGTTCCAGCTGCACCTCAAAGAGAGGTGCTGTTCCTGCAAATTCTGGGATGTTGTGAGGGTTCTGATTTCGCTAGAGCTTGGCTTGCTCACATTCAGCCATGACTAGGGACAGGAGAGGCTTCAGCCAAGTCTGAATCCTGCTTAGCCCCTGTGGGGTTTGAGTTTAGTTCTTTTAAAACAACATTTTGATGAGTTGTGTGTAAATGAATCAGAAACATATGGATTCAATTTCCCTTGAAGTGTACATGGGTTTAAAAATTAAGGGGGAAATGTGTGTGCTTGGGTATGTATCAAAGGCAAAATGTTTAAAAAATAATGCAAGATGCTTTGCAGAACAGAAAACATGCCTTCCTTCTCGAAGCCAGAGCAATCACAGCAGATGAGGAGGCCAGTCCTGTGACTCTGAAGTTGCAAAGTATGCATGGGGCCTGGCCTTCCGAAGTCTGCTGTTGCTCTGCTAGCAGCCCTCTGCAATGTCCTAGGACCTTGTGAACAACATCCAGAAAATGAAAAGCAGACACAATCCAACAGGGAGGACCAGTCATATCTGGGTTGAAAATTAAATCACTAGGTAAGTCAGAAAGATTTTCAAACAAGGCACTTGCACTCTCTTCTCCAGTTAATTTAATTCTAAACGGAGGACAGTCTGCAGACTGAGATATAAACTGAAGCTGAGAGATACAAACCGTGAATTCTGTCTTGTGAACCATGAAGATCCATAGGGCCCAAGGCCATGAATATCAGTGAAACAGACTGTTTTGGAACTGAAACTTGGCCAGAGGAGAACCCAGCTACTAAATCCCTTCTGGCTTCTGCTGCTGCTGCCGCTAAGTCCCTCAGTCGTGCCTGACTCTGTGTGACCCCAGAGACGGCAGCCCACCAGGCTTCCCTGTTCCTGGGATTCTTCAGGCAAGAACACTGGAGTAGGTTGCCATTTCCGTCTCCAATGCAGGAAAATGAAAAGTGAAAGTGAAATCGCTCAGTCGTGTCCAACTCTTGGTGACCCCATGGACTGCAGCCCACCTGGCTCCTCTGTCCATGGGATTTTCCAGGCAAGAACCCTGGAGTGGGATGCCATTGCCTTCTCTGCTTCTGGCTTCTAGGGTGTGCTTATTATTTTATCACATCCTCCCTCCTATAGAATCAGTTCCATTATAAATGGTGAGTCCAGACTTATGGCCAGAGATCAGCTAGGTTCTGAAACCACTGAGAGACAGATGATAAAAGTGATTTTGTTGCTACGTGAGGCCATCAAAAACAACCTGCAATCTACTATTATACTAATTGTGTGAAGGGTAGGAAAATTCAACACCAAAATATATATGTAGGTAAAAAGAAACAAAGGAAATCTTTCTTAAATAAGGTAGTTAATCAGTACATGCAGACATTTTTTTTTTAAAAATGAGCTATCTTAATAATAATTTCCAATGCAGTTAAGCAAATCTTCATATTTTGTCTTAAAGTTTCAATTACTTTTCACTGTTAATTGGAGAGAGCCAGTTTGTTCCGACAAGTAATGGAAGAAAATCAGATTACAAAGAGACAATATGCCATCACTGTTTCATCAGCTGGGGAACTTGAGAGAGCTGAGACACAGCAGCACCGCGGTGCTCTTGGCCTTGCACGCTCCTCTGTCTTCGGGGTAAAGTATATGGAAGAGAAGAGGGAGACCAGATGTCCAGCCTTGGAGCGGGCCAACAGCAAGGCTGCAGACTGATCCGGCATGACTCTTTCCACCCACGGCTCTGCAGGTCTTAATGTCCCTGTAGTGCAAGCAGCATGGGGACTCCAGAGCAAGACTTAGCCTTGTAAAAGCTTTATCAATCACAGGCCCTGTCTTGCCAGTTCCACTGGATTCAGTCCAGCGCTTCAAGATTAGATTTATCTCGTTGCTCTCCCACCAAATGCTCATCCACTCTGGGTCTCTTACCTCCACTGATATGGACTTCCTCTCCTTTCAAACAAGTGTGAGTTATCCACAGTCACACCGAGCATTTTCCTTGTTTTTAAATGGGAAAAGAATATCTGTTTATTTAAACTGTGGTTCCCTGAAAAGCAGATTGTAGTTAATAAAACAATTGTGATTTACCTGACAGTTCTCTGAATTGATTCCCCAGGTCATTTCATTCTTTGCTTTCTACTACTCAGAGATTCCAAGTGGAAAAGAGGTATACGCCACCAGTTCTTGTCTCACTACCTCAAATTACTCCCTCCCTTCCTCAGAAAATTGTAGCATAAAGCAGATACCTCCCCTACCCCTCTACAGGTGATTATTAGACTGATAAAATTTCATTTTAGTTCTTTGTGCTCAAATCAAGGAAATTTCTAATACCAGCACAAGTTATGTAATGGTTTTCAAAATCCATTTATTCATCAAACATTTACTCAGTACACCAGGCACTGACATCAGAACCAGAAATATAAAAGCATGAGAAATTGTTCCTACCGTCAGCTTTTAGTTTCTGATAGAAGGACGTAGGTGTAGAAGTAAATTATTGCAAGTGAGAGCTCTGGTCACCAAGATAAATATATGCACTAAGTGTGATGAAGGAAAAGGGATGGTCAGCTCTACCTTGAGAGAGGAGTATGGCTTATGAAAAAACACAATTGCTTTAACCACCTCCTATTCACTCTGCTGATGACAGAGAAGGAGGAGAATGGGACGACAGAGGATGAGGTGGCTGGATGGCATCACCGACTCTCTGGACATGAGTTTGGGTGAACTCGAGGAGTTGGTGATGGACAGGGCGTGCTGCGGTTCATGGGGTCGCAAAGAGTCAGACACGACTGAGCGACTGAACTGAACTGAACTGATGAAGAGAGACTCTACCCCAGGGTTATGAAAATGGCCAGACATATAACACTGAACACTAGACAGGAGAGACTGACAGCAGATTATTAGTCACAAGTCCTCACATCCTGGGAGAGGGAGAGGATACCGTAGGCTGTACAGGGCCACGTTATGCTTGGAATCTGGAGTGACGTGAACCACCAGGGACTGTGAGAGGCAAGCTTTCTAGTACCGAGAGGATGAGATGCCCCTGGTTCCCACAAGAGGCTGCAATTGGCTTGTTTCAGTAGCTCTGTGACTGGTGAGGGATTGAAACCCACTACTCAGAGTTAAGCAAACACTACATTGTCCACTTGATAAGGAAGGTTATTTGTCTGGGAGAGTTTATTTATAGCAGCAGAATATGGAGGGCATCTTGGAGGAGACCATTGGAGGCCCTCCCAGTTTCACCAGACATCAAAGCAGTTAACAATGTTGAACTTTAATGTCAGGCTTTATATCACAGTGATACCAGAAACAGGTCTTGAAAATACGTGGTCAGCCACCAGGTGGCTGGACAAGAATAGACTGATCCCAACGAGGGAAAGCCAAGGCCCAAAGGCATAAAGTAATGCTTTATGGAAAATATGCTGAATATTTCTAAAAACATGAAGGATTTCTATAGCTGTAGAAAAGAAACCATGATCTATCTTTAAAGTTGAAAATATTTAAACATTAGAGGTAGTGAAAGATGAGACTTGTTAATACAGAGCAACATGATCCAACAGAAATATAACATAAGACAGAAAGGTGAGCCACCCATGTAATTTTAAGTTTTCTAATAGCCACATTTTTAAAAAGCAAAAAGAAATAAATGAAATTAATTTTAATGATATAATTTAACTCGATATATTAAGAATATCATTTCAATATGTAGCAATGTAAAAATAGTAGTAAGATATTTACCTTTTTCATACTAAGTCCTTGAAACTCTATATGTATTTTTATAGTTACTTTATACCTGCACTTGTACTAGCTACACCTTTCAAGTGCTAGGCAGCACCCTTAGCTGATGGCTGCTATATTGGACAGAACAGATTTAGAGCATTTTGAATTAGCTTAAGTTTGGAACAAAATGCTATGTAGCTTTCTCATCTGTAAGTCAGCTGCTAAAATAGCAAGCTTGCACAACTGAATGTACGTTTTCAGAGGAGGGATGGCAATGCTTGGCATGTGTATTGTTGCCGCCACAAACTCCTTACTGTAACAATTACAGATTCTGCTTCTAGATCCCAGCACTCTTTCCTGCTAAGTCTGCAGACTGCCACTCTCAAAGACTGGACCTGGCATGTAAGATGAATCCATATGCTGTCCTTTTCCCAGATACGCAAACCTTGTCTCCTTCCCTAACTAAGCTTTAGACAGTAGATTTTAGGACACCTAAAATATAATGCAAAAGAAGCTAGGGCAGGAAGTCTTAAAAAACTTTTCAATTAATATCATTTGTTAGAACCTCTAGATGACATTTTTAACTCGGCTACTTGACTCCATGACTATACATTTTATATCTGAAGTTAAGCACCATCTCAAAGACTATTTTTGAACTTCTACAGAAAACGCTGATGGTTTTCAACATAGTTACACTGAGTTCTTCAGAAAGTAAAGGCCACTGCAAATAAGCTGTTTAGCAGGTTCCTATAAAGACACACTTCAATGATTCACACTCACCGACTGTCGCTCTACTAACAAAATATATTTTTAGTATACCTATATCATTCAAAAAATAATATATACCTGATTCAATATAGTTTTGCTGAGTCTGAATTTTTTGGTTAAGAGATCTGTTTTATTTTGATCATTCATTTTTAAATACCTCTATGGGATTCTTAGGCTTCCCAGGTGGCTCAGCAGTAAAGAATCTGCTTGAAATGCAGGAGCCGCAGAAGACTCAGGTTTGATCCCTGGGTCAGGAAGATCCCCTGGCAGAGGACAGGGAAACCACTCTAGTATTCTTGCCTGGAGAATACCATGGACAGAGGAGCCTTGTGAGCTATAGTCCATAGGACTGCCAAGAGTCAGATACGACTGAAGCAATTTATCACGCATGCTAGGGTTTCTTTCTCTTAGTGGTTTTTTCTGACTGCACCCAGATTGCTTTGACATCTTAAAGATGCCATTGCCTATGAATTCATATTTTGTGCTATATATTTACTATTTGATATGGGAAATAATTTATATCTTGATATAGAATGATAGGAAGAAACCTAGGAAAGGAGATGCAAAGATTCAGAGACCTTAATTGCTCTTAGAGTTTCAAACTGAGAAAAATAGTTCTAACATATATGGATTGTGATCTAACTGGGAAAATATTGTGCTCACAGTGTACAGGATTCAAAGCACAGAAAGGTTAGAAAAGGAAGCCCTGATGCAGTCTAACAGAGTCTGGATACGCACTGATAAATAAAGGCACAGTTTACAGGATCATTAAAATAGTTATGAGGCAATATTAGAAACCTCTCCTAAAGGTTAACTAATAAAATACTCTATAGAACACTTTATGGACCAAACCAATACCATTCTCCTTTAGAATGAAACTGTACTGTTTTTGTTTTTTTTTGGATCATATTAAAAAATGCTTGCTTGACTAATTTTCCCCTATGAAATGTATGCATTTCAATCTGAAAATTCCCCCAACCCATCATTCTAAATTTCATCTTTGACATACTTTAGGCAAATAGAAAAAAAAAACATTAAAAAGTAATGAAGAAGGGGCCAAACAGCTTTGAGAAGTTCCCACATATGTGCTAATTAGTGATTCCATCTGAAAATATTCCCAGAAAGCTGAATGAGTAAAGCAGACTGGGATAAATAATGCAAAAACCCTGTAGCATTGTGACAAACACCGTAGTCAGGGCCGTTCATGAGTTCAGAGAATCTCCAAGTGCTACGCCTGAGAGTAAAACACCAGTGAAGCAAAACTGTGCTAACAGCCTTGGGTTATCACATATGTGCTCAAGAGTGTACGCACACGCACACACCACTTTTTCTTTCAACCTTTTGGTTCAACCTAAGCAACACTTTCAGGGTTTATATCTCACTCACCCTCCACTTTGAGGTCTGTTTTTACATGAATTGAAATAGAATTTCTTACATCTAGTTTGTGGTGCCGTTGAAATGTGCAGTCTTCTTTCAAACACTGGTCCAGTTACATAAGCACACGGAGACGATTAGCTGCGAAATAAGGCATTAGTCCACAGCCGCAAATACCAGATGAAATACTCTCCGATTACAGGCCCCGCAACCTCTGGAGTCCCTTTTGTGAAATGACAAGCCTGCTGGCTTAGTCTTCGGATACAACGCCCAACTGTGTTTTTTAAGTACAATTGAGTTTCATTAACCAGACCAAAAATACTGCCGGTTGAAATGCATTCTGTAAAGTCAGTGGAAAAATAACACTAGTAGTTCCATAAATGAGGGGTAAATAGCACTATTATGGTAATTTCTGGTTTTAATGCTTTCAGCTAACACAGGAAGACTATGATTTGAAAGTTGCAGAGGAGATATTAGAAGAAACACCTAGATCCTTCACTGGAAGAGCTTCAGAAATGACAGCATCAACTGTGCCATTTCTCTCTGGGCTCCCACCACCACCAAAAAAAGGAAAAGAAAAGAAGCCTTTAATGGCTTTATGAGTGTGTGTGTGATGTGTGCGTGTGTGTGTTATCAGCAGCGTTTCTAAGGCTCCCTCCTTCCAGACCTTAAGATTGCACAAGAAGAAGTCACAGCCCCTCCTCCTCCCACCAGTTCCCCACCTGCTGAGGGGCACCCTGAAGCCTGATTGTTTGGGCCCCAGGAAAAGCTGTGTGCTCCCAGCCAGATTCTGGGCACAGCAGCAGCCTGGTACTTTGCAAGGCCAGAGTGCGTTCCCACTCTGCGTCAGTGACCCATTTACCGGACCGATTTTACTGCTTCCTCAAACTTATTGGGCATGAAAACAAAGTCTGCTCTATAGGAGTAAACACAGGGTCTGGAAACAGTTTGAAGCCTGCCTGCTAATGAAGGCCTTTGGTCTCTTCTTTCTGTAAAATCAAGGCTTCTTACAAAAAGAATAAACTGCCCTCCATGACAGGGAGTCAGGTAACCAGGTATTTACATTTAGACAAGATAGAGTCTCATCTGGCAGCCCGGAAGAATGCACAGCTGTCAGGAATCAAATGAAGGCTTTCAGAAATCTTTCTCAAGAGCCAAGGATGCCATTTGAAGAACAAAGTAGTGAGCAATTTCCCACTAACATCACAGGAATTTTAAAAACTAATTCTGTTTGAAAGATACAACCTGCCTGTATCCATGGAAAACTCTATGGCTCAAGCCTTTAAAAAATATTTTTATAAATTTTAATGTATTTCTTGTATAGTAATTTTTCTTCTTTAAAGTCCTGGTGAACTGATTTTTCACTATACAAAAATATTTTAACGTTTGAGGTGAAAAAGACCTCCCCTTCATACATATATCGCAATATGTGCTCTTTTTATGAGTTTGATGAGAATGTACGAGTCAATTACTATCCTTTGTCTAAATCTTGTTACAATAGAAGCAGACATCTATTCATACCATACATAAGGGTGTTCTCATTTCTATGCATTTTAATGCACCAGGGCCCTCAGTAGATTTACACCCCAGAATTTGGCTTATGGATGTTCCTAAAAATGTCTGGAGAATTATGGAGACGCGGTAATAGAATCCAGAGCTTCCTTTAATGACATTGGGAAATGGAAAGTGGAAGAGAGCAATTCTGAGCTCAATAAGATAACCCCAATTCAGACTACCTTCTGCCTCAGGCTCTTTGGGCTCCTGCATGCATCCTGAGAAAGGGAAGCTGCAATAAAACAAAGTAAAATTAACAAATAAGTGGATTATAAATGCATACCTAGATACAATGTTTTATCATTCAGCATTCACCGAGTTCCTGGCACTGAGAATACTGTAGTTACATTGATGTAGGACTCAGGCATCCCTGCTTACCTGAATTTTATAACCTGGAGGGCATGGGGAGTTGTGAGGAGAGAATGCATCTAAATGAAATAGGCAATATATTTATAAGATACTTCGGTCGTGTCCAACTCTTTGCAACCCTATGGGCTGCAGCGCACCAGGATTCTCTGGCCGTGGGATCCTTCAGGCTAGAATACTGCAGTGGGTTGCCATGCCCTCATCCAGGGGATATTCCTGACCCAGGGATCAAACCTGCATTTCCTGTGTCTCCCGCATTGGCAGGTGAGCTCTTTACCACTAGTGGCACCTGGGAAGCCCCTATTTATAAGGCACTTCACTCTAAAGGAAACAAATCAGGGAAGGGACAATGGAACTGAGGACGCAGGCTGACATTTTAGGTGAGTTGGCCAGTTCTATCATCTCCAAGGCGACACTTGAGTAAAACGCTGAAAGAAATGAGGAATAGAGAGGAGAAAGCTTTGCAGGCAGAAGGGTCAGCAAATGCAAAGGCCTTGAGTGAGGACCATGTGTGGTTTTTTTCAGGGAGCAGTGAAGTGAGTAGGTGAAGCAGAGTGGCAAACGGGTCATAATGAAAGGGTAAGGACAGAGAAGGGCAGGGCAGGAAGGACCCAATCAGCCAAGGTGACGAAATCCACTTTCCCTTGAGGGGCAGCTGTTGAAGTGTCTGAACAGAGATCCGGTCCCATCACTTCAAGGCAAATAGATGGGAAAACAATGGAAACATTAAGAGACTTTATTTTCTTGGGCTCCAAAATCACTGCAGATGGTGACTGTAGCCATGAAATTAAAAGACACTCACTCCTTGGAAGAAAAGTTATGACCAACCTAGACAGCATGTTAAAAGCAGAGACGTTACTTAGCCAACAAAGGTCTATCTAGTCAAAGTTTTGGTTTTTTCCAGTAGTCATGTATGGATGTGAGAGCTGGACCATAAAGAAAGCTGAGTGCTAAAGAACTTATGCTTTTCAACTGTGGTGTTGGAGAAGACTTTTGAGAGTCCCTTGAACTACAAGATCTTACCAGTCCATCCTAAGGGAAATCAGTCCTGATTATTCATTGGAAGGACTGATGCTGAAGCTGAAACTACAATACTTTGGCCACCTGATTCGAAGAATTGACTCATTGGAAAAGACCCCAATGCTGGGAAAGATTGAAGGTGGGAGGAGAAGGGGATGACAGAGGATGAAATGGTTGGATGGTATCACCGACTCAATGGACATGAGTTTGAGTAAGCTCTGGGAGTTGGTGATGTACAGGGAGGCCTGGTGTGCTGCAGTCCATGGGGTCGCAAAGAGTCAGGCACAACTGAGAGACTGAACTGACTCAGCAGAGATAGGACATGATCTCAGGAATGGTAGGGATAGAACAGAAGCTTGCAATTGGAAGAAGGGGCATTTAAATTGAGACTTTGAGGAAAAACCAAGAATCTCAAAGGGCTAAATGAGTCTGAGGGAAATGAGACAGAAAGAATTTTTAGAGCCAAAACATGTGAGATGGCTGAGCAGAAGTGGTGCAGAAATCTGAGCTATCAGCATGTGATGGTAATGATAGTCACACCTCCTGTATTCTCAACACCAGATACCAAATTCCTTCCAAGGAAGAGTATCATGACCGCAGTTCCTGGGCCTTGGTGAGGGCAACACTTCCGGTCTCCTCTGGTGTGTGTCCCTGCCATACCTGTGACCTGGGTATCAGCAGTGATGACTGGCATGGCTACAATGGGCCAAAGCAGAGGAGACAAGGAATGGTAGATGCTGTGTGGGAGGCAGCGGAGATCCAGCTGAGCCATTTGCAGTTACTGGTCATGACTCAGGGCCTTTCCATCCACTGTTTCTTCTGCCTGTAAAGCTTAGCACTCAGACATCCCTCATTTCCTTCAGTATCATCTTCTAAGGCAGAACAACTGGTATTTAAAGATCTGAAGCCGAAGTCTTTTAAAAGTTAAATTAAAGCAAAGCCAGAGAAACAGAAAACAGAACTGTAGAAATGAGGGCTAAAGAGGAAACTTAAATGGATAGAAATTATGTGTATTTCTTTCAAATAACTTTTGAATCTGCTTATTCCTGCTGTCCACATAAGTATGCAGTAAGTTAGAGAGGGCTAGGGAAGAAAGTGAGTGTCAGAGAGAATTAATGGATTGCATAACACCCCAGAGAGAATGAATGGCAGATGGGAGAATGCGAATACAGGATCCTTGGTAACCAGCTCCGGTTCTTTTAGCTCAGTCCCTTCATGCAAATAGAGATGAGCAAGAGGAAGGGGAACAGCAGTGAACAGAACTTGTTTGGAAAAAAGGATAACTTGCATCTCCCAGAACAGTAACAGAAAAGAGCCATAGGCTGCCATATACTCTGTGACAAGCTTATTTTCATGCAGCACAAAATAAACTTTAGCATATTTGTCAAGAGCTGCACCCCTAGTTTGTAGGAGAAAGAATTTGTAGAACTGGGAGGAGGGGGTCTGAATTTATGCTTTTAATATTCTTTAAATCAGAGTTTTAAGCTTTGTAGTAAGCTCAGTTCTGACTAACATATAGCTGATGCTGCTCACTGGGCTACCTAAGTACACATACCCCCAATCAGCCTGCTTTAGAAATGAGGAACTATATGGATGCGTAGAACTAGCCACACAGCGACTGAGCAGGTTGCCGTCTTGACTTAGTTCAGGTGGTCTGCTTCCATTTCGTGTGACTTCTCGATTTGGGGCTCATGTATCAGAAGAAGAACAATGAGGAGTTCTGTAGACCACATAAATATACAAAATGGAAAATTGATTAAAGTGTGCTGGGCTGTTATATAGCGATAAGAACATGCTGGAGTACTTCAAAGACTTGAAAATATAATAATAATAAGCCACTAAATCAAAAAGCAGGCTTCACTGTGTTCAACATGATTCCATTTTTGTTGGAAAAAATAATGGTGCATGTTCAGAAAAAAACTAGGCAGCTATATATTGAGATATTAACTGTTGTAAAGTATATCTGAGCAACAGAAACAAGGAATCTTTCTTATTTTGAGGTTGGTATTTTCAAAATTTTCTACACTGAGCACATATTGTGAGAAAAGATAGAAATTACTTTAAAATCATGTAATGATATTTTTGAGTTTCATATTAAATTTTTAAGTAAATTTTCTTCTCTCTCTTTTGGTCTGGTATATCTTAATCACTGATGCTCAAGTTGTTAAAGGTCAATGTGATATGGCTCAAGTCAACTTACCACGTGGAAAACTGTCCTACTGGGCTGCTGGGTGAATTACCACAGCCATCTAAACAGATTATGTGAAAAGAAGGCCTGTAGAAACCTTCACATTAAGACTGGGGGAAGGGACAGTTAGGCAGTTTGGGATGGGCATGTGCACACTGCTATATTTTAAATGGATAACACAGACCTCTTGTATAGCACATGGAGCTCTGCTCAATGTTATGCGGCAGCCTGGAAAGGAGGGAAGTTTAGGGGAGAATGGATGCACATGTATGGCTGAGTCCCTTCACTGTTTACCTGAATCTATCACAACAATGTTAACTGGCTCCACCTTAGTGCAAAATGCAAAGCTCAAAAGATTAGAAAAAAAAAGATTATCCTGAAAATAGATTTTGTTGCTGGTTAGTCACAAAGTCATGTCTGACCCTTTTGTGACCCCATGGACTACAGTCTGCCTGGCTCCTCAGTCCATGGAATTCCCCAGGCAAGAATACTGGAGTGGGTTGCCATTTCCTTCTCCAGGAGACCTTCCCAATGCAGGAATCAGACCCACGTCTCTAGTCTCTTGCACTGCAGGAGAAATCTTTACCACTGACCCATCAAATAAATTAGGTTGTTAACAAATAATCTAGGCAGTTCACTTCCATGGAAGAGATGAGACTCTTTCAAAGCTTCTCATGAATTAACATTTATTGATAATAACCATTGTTAAAACTCACAATGTGACTGTCAGTGGGTAGGGGCCTTTATAAATATCCTTTTATTAGATATTAATAATTCCATTTCACTGATGAAGATGAAAGAGCTAACAAGGTTGTATAACATGTCACACAGATGCTGGCATGAAGATTTGAGCTCAGGCTTACTTACTGCAAAGTCTCTGGGCCTTTCACAAGGCTCACACTGTTCCCAGTCAAGTTATTTGAGTGCCTTCATTTTATAATCCTCACTCATCTTAGGAAGCTTTGTATTTCACTACTCAAAAGTTGCCAACAGTTCATGGGTATATTTTGAGAAAAAAAAGATATAGATAATTTTATCAATAAAAACCTTGCATGTGCTCAAATTTAAATTTTGTTCATGAATATTGTTCTCCAAAACATCTTCATCAGAAAGCTGTCCTCTCAATTGGACTAGTTCTCATGAACACATTTGGAATATAAGATATGTCTTTCAATCATGCGTACTATTTCCACTTTGGCAAAACATGAAATATCCCACTGCAGAAAAATAATTTCCTGGACTGAACCACAGCCATAGGAGTAGGCATTCCAGTCAATCCTACCCCACAATGTGAACAATTAGGAAAGAGGCCACAGATATGCTGAAAGTGGAGCTCTAAGCCCAGGAGTGAGCAGAGGAATAATAAAAATCAGAAAGAGACATTAACTTGGTCTTTGATAGCCTTCTTCTTTTCTCTGTGGCATCAAGAAATTTCCAGCAGCTTACTATTCCAAAATAGGTTATACTGTGGTAGTGTTATACTTGATAATATTTACAAGAGAGAAGAAGAGAAAAACAGGTCAAATACCCTTCATACCCATTCACTGTTTATAACAATACTCTCCTCTCCCTGGTGGCTCAGATGGTAAAACATCTGCCTGTGATGCAGGAGACCAGGGTTTGATCCCTGGGTCTGGAAGATCCCCTGGAGAAGGAAATGGCACACCACTCCAGTATTCTTGCCTGGAAAATCCCATGGATGGGGAGGCTGGTGGGCTACAGTCCATGGGGTCACAGAGTCCGACGCAACTGAGCAACTTCACTTCACTCCTATAGATTGCTTCTGACAATCTATAGGGAATATGTTATTTTTTTCTCTGCAGTAAAGCCAAGTTATACAAATATATAAAAATCCATATAATGAAAAATGCATTCTAGTTATTGAGTACTTCCCCACATAGAAATACAATCTCCCAAATATTCCTCTGAGATATAATATCATACCACTGGAATATCATTGCAATGTAGTGATTACAACACTTAGCAGACTATTTTCCTGAGTGCTATTCCATCCATTTTTCTTCTCTGTACAAAAATGATTAGTTCATTTCATGATGAAATCAATATATATTTTTAGCCCCTCACTTCCATAATTTTACTCTTGGATCTGACTTTTAAAAATGTATTTCCAAGTAGGAAATAAAGCAAGGGATTTCCTCTCCTCTTCTAAGGCTCACACGTGCTGTGGTGATGCTTTCATCTAGTGTAAATCAAGTGAAACCTGTATGCTGTTTGGCAAACAATTCACATATCACAGTGAGATTTTTGGTGGCTGGCTTATCCTACTATATGATACACAAAACTGTGTTCTTTAATCCACAGAATGAAAGCCAGCAGAATCACAACAGCATGCAGATTAAACTTCCTGTTTATATGAATGAGGACTGAGTATCTCCTACAACAAAAATGACTGCAGAAGATTGCCTCTCCTTTGTGGTTTTGGAGGATGTACAACCTAACAGCTAAGTAAGACCTCCTAGTAAAAGACACCCAGATGTTCTTTAACCACTACAGGACAACATCCAATTGGGATCCCCACAAGAGGAAAAAAATCAGGTGCCAAGATCAATAAAATGGACAAAGCAATGTCAAAAACAAGACCACACTTTATTCTTCTCAATGGAATTCAGAATCTTACAACGAATCCTGGCAACAAGGAAAACCTGTTTTGCAGATGCCTGCTCTCTTGCCCAGTTCCCCAACCTAAACTGTTTAGAAACACCCCCTTAGCTCCTGACAGAGACACCCCTGATGAGGAGTTTCCTCTCTATGATTCCAGCCCCTCCAGGACTTGATAACTGCCCACCTCTACTACCACACTCCCTGTGACCATCTCTTAGGACTCAAGCTCTACTTCCTCTCTGAATTGTTTCCAGCTCCGTTCCCTGTTCAGAAAGTTCAGTCACTCTTTTACGCCCTCACTCTGTCCAGTACACAATCTATCCAGTATATGGCAGCATCTAGAATAATATTGCATTTATTTATTTACTTATGTGACAGTCTCTATTTAACTAGAATTTCTTTGAGAACAATAATCACTTTTAAATCATCATTTATCTCTGTTACAAAGACTTAGCATATATTATTTGCTCAATAGATCTTTGATAAATAAATGAATAAATGAATGATAAGTGAGAGAAAAGTGAGGTTAGAGAAATTAAGAAGATCTTCCAGACAGGACACAAAGCCAGAATTGGAAACCAGGCCCCATCTGTTTGACTCCAAAAATTCACACCCTTTCTACTATATCCAGCAGATAAGATAAAATTATTCTTTCCCATACTTCAAAAAGATGGCTCAGTTCAGCGTTTCAACATTAAAGGGACTTCGGGCATCACCCAAGTTCAATAGCCCAGGAGTTTCCAGGGAACACAACAGTCTCCCTCGACTCCCTTTCCACCATCCCCTCCTCTCCCCCTCGACCCTGAGGATAGCCTTGTTCAGTCACAGTTGGTGACAATGTCTGAAAGAGGAAGATGGCCAAAGGAGAAGGGCCTGAGAACCCCGCTCCACCATCTCTGGGGCAGCCCTCTCCAATCACAGGACGCTGAGCACCCAGGGCTGCACCCTGTCTGTTCCCTCCTGACTGCTCAGAGTGCTCCACTGTGACCCCCTGCCCTCCGGCCCCCTAAGCAGCCTGCAGATCTCAGGACTTCCTTCCCAGCCCACCGCCTCAGTAATCTCTTCCGGTGCCATCCCAAGCTCACCCTGGCACCTGGGGAGCCCCAGGCTTCAGAGACTCTCATGCCCAGGAGGTCACAGAAACATGAGCATAAAGGCATTTATGGAATTCTTTCCCTCTTGTTTTCCAGTAACATTTGAAAGATCCTTCTGCTGTCCTAGCACCTGTAACAATCTGTTCCTCCTTGTCAACCAGCATTTAAATGAAAAAACCGAAAGTTTATGTCTTTTTCAAATCATCTATGCTCAATACTTCTAACAGAACAAAGCTAATCCATAAATATGCAAAAGGACTACAAGAAGTTGAAATGAGACTTTGCCTACGGTCTTTCCTTTCTCCATCAATTAATACCCAGAGGAGAAGCTCCCCAATCCTGATGTTTATAGAATGACATCCATCACACAGGTAATTACTCATCCATCTTAATGCTTCCTTTTAAGTTTGCCCTTAAGAAGCCTGTGATCTCCCAAGTCAAGGGCCTCAGTAAAATCAATAAAACCTCGTCCTCTCAGGCCACCAGCCAGATCATTTTCCACCTTTTAACAAGGCAGTGGTTATTAAATGCCTTGTTTGAAAACCCAAGTGGGGTCATCAGACTTTCATGATGAGAATAATCCATCAACTGTACATGTGCTATCTTTTCAGTGTCTTTGATATGAGTGATAAAGTAGGTAATGGCTTATGGTTTTTCAATATCTGAACATGTTCTCCATTGCAGCAGAGCAAAGGGAATTTCATGACTGGAGGAAGCTTGTTAAGAGAGAAAGGAATTTCACTGCATTATTTCAGTCAATGCATAAGATATGCTGTTGGCTCCAGCCTTGAGAGCTGGGCTCCACGCTGTCAGCACCTTCTTCAGCTATTCAATGACCAGAGATTCAGAATCCATACATTTACAATACAATGCATGTGATCATCATAACTCATATCATACCTTTTCATTAGCTGAATTCAGGCCATGAATTTGTAGAAGGGGTTAGAGATCTAGGATTATAAACATTATGAAGCATCAGTTAATGTCAGACTCTTCTTAAATGCCAAACAATCCCTTAAACAGCTACAACAAGAACACAAATGTATTTCTTGTGGGTGTTTATGAAAATAGCCCTGTCACCATGCAGGTTAGAAGATAAGATAGCGTACATACAGTGCCCAGGGCACAGGAATTTTAGCAGTTTTCCTAATGATTAACTCATTTACTTTTACACTAATGTTATGATCTAAATATTATTAAATCTGTTTTATAGATGAAGAAACTGAGGCAGAAGACAAGTGAGGTCACAATGTAGCTCTCGGAGCAGTCAGGAGGGACCAGAGAGGGTGGAGCCCCGGGTACCTTGGCATCATAATTGCCAAGCACTTGTGTCCTGCCACCATCAGACATTTGTGTCAATGACAAAACAATCTGTAACCAGACTACTGGAAGCTCCCTTTTTCATTCCATATCTGCTGGTTTTGGTTGGGAAAGCATTTGGAGATTATGCATTTTCCACTTAAGACATAATCCTTTTTATTGTTTCACATTAATGATGAAATTAAACGGAGACTATTTCAAAACATTCACTGCATCATTCTAAATTTGCAGAATTAATCTAAAAATGTAATCCACATTTCAATCTAAGACAATTTCCATGTAAGGGATGATTATCTGGCATTCTACTGACTAAACATGACTATTAAGCCGTCACTCCTGCACTTTATCAGGGCAGTGATCATTGGCATGATGATAGAAATCTTGAGAAACAGCATGGTTCTGAAGTATCTTTGAAATTATTAATGGAAGTTTGAATATATGGTTTTGTTGTTAAATATATTTTTGAAGTCTAAGTCTTTCAAATTAGGTAAACTAAAATGGTTTATTTGGTTATCTTAATTTACCAGATTATTTCATTATCCACTTGATTTCCAGAATATAAGAGCATTACAGGCAAAAAAGCAGTTCTTATCCTGACTATAACCTGAGAAATGAGCTCTGGCAATCAGGCTAAAGCAACAAGGCCACCGACTTAATGAGACACAAATGCACTTTGCATCTCCTACTTATTCCTCTTCTCTTTAGCTTTTCCTGGGATTTATTTAGAGAGAAAATAAATTAGGAAGCGAAATAAAGTGTATCAGCTTCAGCCAGTTTACATTTCCCTGATTAAAATATAATAGAAGGAAAAATAATAGGAAGGTAATATGAATGATCACAAACTTTTTATTTACAGATTCAGGTTTACTTTGCAAAACACCTGTGTTATTTCTGAAGTCACTCTCTGGGGTGAGGCAGCGGGACCTTGGCTCAAATCTCTGGTCGGCCATTAGAAGCTGTGTGATCATGGACAAGTTATTTACTGTTCTCTGCCTCGATTTCTTCATCTATAAAATAGAACTAATAATATCTATATCATAACATTAATGTAAGTTAATCATTAGGAAAAACTGCTAAGATTCCAGTGCTGTGTGCAGTTATGGGCCCTTTCCTATCTCCTAACCTGCACACTCCCTAAGAGCTCCAGTTGTTATTTCTATTTTTACCAAGGAGGAAACTGAGGCTTGGCAAGGTAAAGTGATTTGCTTGAGGCAGCTTGCCTAAGGAAGTGGGAGATTGGATGGGTCCACAGCATGGATGTACTCTCCCGCCTTCACCATGATAGCCTTCTTCAAGGCCTCTGCACACCTTCTCCTCACCCGGCCCTTTGCACCGCTGCTCCCTCTGCCTGCAATGCACTTCTCTCCCCAGTCTGCCTCCCTAACTCTTACATATTCTCCAGATCTCGATTCAGAAATCATTTCCTTAGCAGAGTCTCCCCCAAGCTCCCTTGTAGATCAAATTCTTCATTATAAGCTCTCACTATACAAGTCAGTCTACAGTAACATGCTGTCAGGAGTATCAGAGGCAAAGAAGCAGATGTGATGACCGAGAAGAGGTCAGAGTGATACCCATGCGAGGAGGCCACAAATCAGGGAATGCAGGCCGCCTGTAGGAGACAGAAGGAAACAAATGAATTCCTATTAGAGTCTCCAGAAAGAGCCAGCCCTACTGACAGCTTTCTTGGTTTTAGCCTGTGAGACCTACTTTCAGCCTTCTGACTTCCAGAACTTTATGATAGCATACTTAGTTTGTTTTATTTTGGCCTTCCAAGTTTGTGGAAACTTATTCACAGCCCCAAGATGTTAATAACCTCAGGTCCACTGATAAGGTCGTCTGGCTGACGATGCAAAGGTGATGTGCCATTGCCATTTTGCTGCAAGGTCAAGGTCAGTGGATAGATGTAAACAACATACAACACACAATAAAGGACCGTTTGCCGAACATTCTCTGTGCGAGTCATTACTCAAAACAGATATTTCAAACAGATGAACAAAAAATCTGTTCTTTAGTCTGTACCTCTGAATAACGTATATTTAAAGAAAGCAGATTCCATGGAAAATTAATCTTACCTTTGTGTTCTGAGATAGTGCAACATATTAGGAAAAGTCCCTGGCAAAAAGTCAGAAGATGCTGACTTGAGGGCCAAATCACTGCAGATGGTGACTGCAGCCATGAAATTAAAAGACGCTTACTCCTTGGAAGAAAAGTTATGACCAACCTAGATAGCATATTCAAAAGCAGAGACATTACTTTGCCGACTAAGGTCCGTCTAGTCAAGGCTACGGTTTTTACAGTAGTCATGTATGGATGTGAGAGTTGGACTGTGAAGAAGGCTGAGCACTGAAGAATTGATGCTTTTGAACTGTGCTGTTGGAGAAGACTCTTGAGAGTCCCTTGGACTGCAAGGAGATCCAACCAGTCCATTCTGAAGGAGATCAGCCCTGGGATTTCTTTGGAAGGAATGATGCTAAAGCTGAAACTCCAGTACTTTGGCCAGTTCATGCGAAGAGTTGACTCACTGGAAAAGACTCTGATGCTGGGAGGGATTGGGGGCAGGAGGAGAAGGGGACGACAGAGGATGAGATGGCTGGATGGCATCACGGACTCAATGGACGTGAGTCTGAGTGAACTCCGAGAGATGGTGATGAACAGGGAGGCCTGGCACGCTGCGATTCATGGGGTCGCAAAGTCAGACACGACTGAGCGACTGAACTGAACTGAACACCACTTATTTTGCCATGTGTCATCAGGCAGTGCCCTTTGTCACATAGGAGAAATGCCTTCTTTTCCCCATTATTACATTAGAGGGTCAGGAAGCAGAACCTAAAGCTGCTTCCCTAATCTGCTACTCTACAGCCCATCATATTTTCACTAGGTCTGAAGGACTTCACCTTTTCAATAAAAAATGCTTGCTATAGTCTACGCTTCTCCTACCATAACCTGGCTTCTTCTTACATATTGCCCCACACTGAAATCTAAAATTTATTGCAAAGGCAGGCACAATATTTGTAGCTCATGAAAATTACAAAAAGTTGAAAGTTCAAGCTGTCATAGGTCATTCATGCTTGAGCCCAGAATAGTCAGTAAACTGAGTGTTAGAACCTGGCTCCACTCAGGGTCTGCCTCTAAGGTGTAGTAAAATCTACATGGGTCAGGAACCTCCTTCTTAATAAATTCTCTGCCCTAACTTATAGGGGTATTAAAAATAACTAATAAAATAAAGCTCCTTACAGCATGATTTTTTAAAATTTTACTAATCTTACCAATGAAATATACATGTCCTTTCTCTTAGATTGCTTTTAGTACTTATCCTTTTAAAGATTCAAGATAATAAAAGATATTAGAGAGAGTGATAAAAAGAAATGGGTGATGAGGAGAATTTTCAAATAATTCCTTGGACTTTTCTCTTCCTGAGAGCTATAAAAGTAGAAAGATTTCAAAAAATCAAAATCAGCGATGCTACCGGCGTCACCACATGCCTGCTGAGAGACAGATAATTTTGCTAATATACTCAGTGGAACTTGAAAAACTGAAAAATCTATTCCCTGTATATTGTAATGACTCAAGAGATGAAAAATTTATATTAGTATTGATAATGACATCCTTGGAACAGGAAAGGAGCAAGGATTGAAAGAGCATTGTATTTTTAAACATCACTCCAGACATCATCTCTGCAAACACAGAGTTCCTGTCTTAACTACTGTTTCAGTGACTTATCTTCATTAAGTAATATATAGGATGAAGAATATCATTAGTAAGTTAGAGATGAGATAATAAAACGGCCTTCTTCCCAAAGAAACATTCTTCAATATGCTGTATATATATACACAAAACAGCATCATGAATGCATGGGGTTATTTATAGCTCTTTATACACTATTGAGTTGACTCATGATTAGTTCTGAAATGCATTATCTAAGAAATCTGGTTCATAACTGTCTCTAGGACTAGAAGTGACTGTTGGAGCTCCCTCAGAGACACCATCAGGGAGAAGACTGATCTGCAGGGAAGCACCAGTCTTCCAAACCTATCCTTATGTCTCTCAATGGGCCAGATAGAGCAGCCTCAGCTGTGAGGGTCTCTACACAATCACTAGTTACAGTTTAGCAGGGAAGGTATATCAGCAGCTTATAAAAAAGCAGGTGGAAAAAGTGAGTCATTGGTGAAGGCTCAAATTACATTAAGTCATCTAGCAACATCTCAAAATACTGGGTTTCTTCACCTTCCTAAGTCCAAATATTTACTGAGTTCGTTAGCTAGACTAAAATCTGTTGAGCATCTATGATGGGGCAACATAGACTAAGAGTGACAGGGTCAAAGTTGGAAGAGGCTTATGAAAAATAAGAGTAAGTAACAGGCGCTGTGGTAACAACCTGAAGATGCCCCCAGGGATTCATTCTTTCACCCTTGACATTCACACCCCTGAGTCCTTCAAATGCAAATTAGAGTTGACTGTGTGACCAATAGAATGTGGTGGGAGAATGTTCTTCCAAGGCTAGATAATGAAAGGCATTTCTCGTCAGCCTTGATCTTTGAATCCCACATCACAGGGGAAGCCAGCCACCATGCTGGAAGGACACTCAATAGCCCTGTGAAGAAATCCATGTGGAAGGCACCAAAAGACCCTGCTAACAGCAGTACCCATTTTCCCTGGTGGCTCAGATGGTAAAGCGTCTGTCTGCAATGCAGGAGACCCGGGTTCAATCCCTGTGTTGGGAAGATCCCCTGGAGAAGGAAATGGCAATCCACTCCAGGACTATTGGCTGGAAAATCCCATGGACAGAGGAGCCTGGTAGGCTACAGTCTATGAGTTCGCAAAGAGTCAGACATGACTGAGCAACTTCACTATATCACTATATCAAACAGCAGTACCCATCTGTCAAACATGTAAATGAGCCACCATACCATCCCAGTCAAGTCTTCAGATGATACTTTGGCCAATATCTGATTCCAGCTTCATGAGATACCTTGAGTGAGAACTGCCCAGCTGATACTCCTGAATTCTTGACCCATAGAAGCTGCCTGGAAACAAGTCACTATTGTTCTTTGAAGTGTCTAATTTTAGGGGTGATTTGTTACACAGCAATTGATGACTAATCATTTCAAATGGATACAAGAGTTTAAGTGTGACTTTAAAAGCTGCATGATTCTGTAAGCTATTTTACCTTTCTAGACTTCAGTTTCCTCATTTGCAGAAGATGGATAATAACAGTTCAGTCCAGTTCAGTCGCTCAGTCGTGTCCAACTCTGAGACTCCATGAATCACAGTACGCCAGGCCTCCCTATCCATCACCAACTCTCAGAGCTCGCTCAAACTCATGTCCATAGAGTCGGTGATGCCATCCAGCCATCTCATCCTCTGTCGTCCCCTTCTCCACCTGTCCTCAATCTCTCCCAGCATCACAGTCTTTTCCAGTGAGTCAACTCTTCACATGAGGTGGCCAAAGTACTGGAGTTTCAGCTTTAGCATCATTCCTTCCAAAGAAATCCCAGGGCTGATCTCCTTCAGAATGGACTGGCTGGATCTCCTTGCAGTCCAAGGGACTCTCAAGAGTCTTCTCCAACACCACAGTTCAAAAGCATCAATTCTTCGGCACTCAGCCTTCTTCACAGTCCAACTCTCACATCCATACATGACCACTGGAAAAATCATAACCTTGACTAGACAGACCTTTGTTGGCAAAGTAAAGTCTCTGTTTTTGAATATGCTAAGTTGGTCATAACTTTTCTTCCAAGGAGTAAGCGTCTTTTAATTTCATGGCTGCAGTCACCATCTGCACTGATTTTGGAGCCTCAAAAAATAAAGTCTGACACTGTTTCCACTGTTTCCTCATCTATTTCCCATGAAGTGATGGGACCAAAGGCCATAATCTTTGTTTTCTGAATGCTGAGCTTTAAGCCAACTTTTTCACTCTCTTCTTTCACTTTCATCAAAGGCTTTTTATCTCCTCTTCACTTTCTTCTATCAGAGTGGTGTCATCTGCATATCTGAGGTTATTGATACTTCTCCCGGCAATCTTGATTCCAGCTTGTGTTTCTTCCAGTCCAGCGTTTCTCATGATGTACTCTGCATATAAGTTAAATAAGCAGGGTGACAATATACAGCCTTGACATACTCCTTTTCCTATTTGGAACCAGTCTGTTGTTCCATGTCCAGTTCTAACTGCTGCTTCCTGACCTGCATATAGGTTTCTCAAGAGGCAGGTCAGGTGGTATGGTATTCCCATCTCTCTCAGAATTGTTCACAGTTTAATGTGATCCACACAGTCAAAGGCTTTGGCATAGTCAATAAAGCAGAAATAGATGTTTTTCTGGAACTCTCTTGCTTTTTCCATGATCCAGCAGATGTTGGCAATTTGATCTCTGGTACCTCTGCCTTTTCTAAAACCATCTTGAACATCAGGAAGTTCACAGTTCACGTATTGCTGAAGCCTGGCTTGGAGAATTTTGAGCATTATTTTACTAGCATGTGAGATGAGTGCAATTGTGTGGTAGTTTGACCATTCTTTGGCATTGTCATTCTTGGGGATTGGAATGAAAACTGACCTTTTCCAGTCTTGTGGCCACTGCCGAATTTTCCCAATTTGCTGGCATATTGAGTGAAGCACTTTCACAGCATCATCTTCCAGGATTTGACACAGCTCCACTGGAATTCCATCACTTCCACTAGCTTTGTTCATAGTGATGCTTTCTAAGGCCCACTTGACTTCACATTCCAGGATGTCTGGCTCTAGGTGAGTGATCACATTATCATGATCATCTTGGTCATGAAGATCTTTTTGTACAGTTGGACTGCATGACTACTATGTAACTAACATAATATATTAGTTGCTCAGTTGTGTCTGACTCTTTGTGACTCCATGGTCTGTAGCTTCTGCCCATGGAATTCTCCAGGCAAGAATACTGGGGTGTGCAGCTCCAGTATTGGGAAGATCTCCCAGGGATCAAACCTAGATCTCCCATATTGCAGGCACATTCTTCACCATCTGAGCCTCTTCTAGGATTCTAGGATATATTGAAACTCTAAAATTCTGAAAAAAATCATATATATATATAATATATTATATTATATATAAACAAAAAGAAAGAAGAGACAAAAGAGGAGAGACACTGTTTATTATGAAGCATTTATTCTATTTTGGCTATTGGACCAGATAGGTAGCTTACATATTTGAGGCTGCCTTTGAGTAAAATTTTACCTGACATCAGTTGGGATCATAGCATTTAAAAGCCCATTTTTAGAAGAATCTTTCCAAGAGGAAAGTTGAATGACTAAAAGCTACTGAATTTAAGTTCAAATGTGGCAAATTAATCCTTGTTCAAAACTTGAAAATTATTCCATCAACCAGAAACCAAGAGGAAAGCTTTATTATAACCTAGCAGTGAGCTGACCCTATGATACTCTGGGGACAGGGAAAAGTAATCAATCCCTGGGTGTTTACAACCGGAAAAAAGGGAAGCTTAGAGGGGAGAAGCTTAGCCCCAGGGGGCAACACTGCCAGTCTGTGGACTTCCTGATAGAACTGCTGGCCGGGACCCAGCTCTACCCTGGCCTTTGAGCAGTTGAGCCTACTTGTGACATAAACAAAACAACAAAACCTTATTAAACCAGCCTCTTGTGACTAAGGCCTGGAAATTCACTAGGTTACAAGTATCTTTTTGTGAAGCATTCTGATTTGAAATGTTTTATTATGTTTTTCTCTTGTGCTCTTTTCCCTATTTTCTGCCCCATGGTTTCTGGTAGTCATGAAAACTTTGGATATTGTCATTCCACAGACTCTTTCCATTTTTTACCAATTCCAATTTGTCCTGAGTCCTGCAATAAATGAAATAAATAATAGATGAAAAGGCCAGAGGCAACAGCACCATCACCCTGAACACTCAGGGGAGAACCCAGAGGTTACAGGGAGCTCTCTGCAGAGAAGATGGAAAACAATGTCTCAGGGGCCCAATTATTTATTGTAGCTGCTGAAATGAGATGATTTATGTTGGTGACAAGGCTGTCCTGAAAATCGTAACCAACTGGTATAAATTTAGACCTATTATTTTAAAAATGATTCTTGGACCAAGAAAAGCCCAATAGAGAAAGAAATTAAATGCCTCTGGATAGCACAAATACATGCTGCACTTTATAGGTATAGACAGGTATTTGCTATTTAATAACAACTGGATATTCTGACATATTTAATTGGTTGAGTTTCAAGAAGCTAAAAATAGAAAGTTAGTATCTCAAATTCCTAAGGCCACACAAAATAATTTGAGCTAGGCCATAGGTGGAAGAGGATGGAGTTTTAATTAAGAATTAGCTTTAATCGTCCGGTGCTTTTCATGAATACGGGGGCATTTAATTGGCCATGATCTTGGTAAGGAAACAGGCAAGGGTTAAACTCACTTGACGAGATCAGGATTTGGTTACTTTCAAACAACACCCTACAAGGTCACATACTGAAATGAAAAATTCAAAATGTCAAGTAGCAAGACTGGTTCCACTGGATGAGCATCAAAAGGAAATCCTCATTAAACCCTGGGAGAGTCCAAAGCATGAAATTCCCAGGCCTCAGAGAGTCATCGAGAAAGGAGCCAGGTTGCTGCACTGTCAAGAAAGTTGTAAAGTTTTTTGAAGGTATACACAATCAGTTCAAGAAATGTGACCCTAGGTATTATGTGAAGATATATATTGTCACTTGAGTCTCTCTATATCTGTCTGTCTATCTATCTATATATGTTCCACTCCATGAATATTCATTGGAAGGGCTGATGCTGAAGCTGAAGCTCCCATACTTTGGCCATCTGATGCAAAGAGTTGACTCAGGAAAAGACTCTGACGCTGGGAAAGACTGAGGGCAGAAGGAGAAGCAGGCAACAGAGGAAGAGATGGTTGGGTGGCATCACCAATTCAACGAGCATGAGTTTGAGTAAACTCCAGGAGATAGTGAAGGATGGGGAAGCCTGGAGTGCCACAGTCCACGGGATCACAAAGAGCTGGACATGACTTAGTGACTGAACAGCTCAACAGCATATCATATACATTATAAAAAATGCAAAAAAAAAAAACTTAAAAAACAACAAAAGAGAAATATAATTATATGTTCCTTTATATTCTTCTATCTATCTTACTGGACTTCCCTGGTGGCTCAGTGATTAAAGAATCTCCTACCAATGCAGGAGACATGGGTTCAATCCCTGAGTAGGGAAGATCCCCTGGAGAAGGCAATGGCACACCACTCCAGTATTCTTGCCTGGAAAATCCCGTGGACGGAGGAGCCTAGTAGGCTGCAATCCATGGGGTCGCGAAGAGTCAGACACGTCTGAGCAACTTCACTTTGACTTTTCACTTTCATGCATTGGAGAAGGAAACGGCAATCCACTCCAGTGTTCTTGCCTGGAGAATCCCAGGGACGGGGGAGCCTGGTGGGCTGCTGTCTATGGGGTCACACAGAGTTGGACACGACTGAAGCGACTTAGCAACAGCAGCAGCAACAACAACATTTATCTCATCATTGTTAAAGCAATGTTGTCAAGATTTGGAGATGGAGGAAAGTGATAGAAATAGGACCAGGAGTGGGGTGGGAGACAAGAAGTGGGTGGCATCGGACTGCTGATGTTTTAGGTTCACCTGCCTGGAAACGGCAACCCATTCCAGCATTCTCACCTGGAAAATTCCATGGAACAGAGGAGCTGGGTGGGCCCAATTCATGGGGTCACAAAGAGACAGACATGACCGAGTGACTAAGAACTGCCAGTACTTAATGTTCAAGAAAATAGCGAAAAGATACAGTGGATATCAGTATAATTTCTCACCCCTCCAAATAATACTTTATCCCTTTTCTTGTGATTGTCAAGGATTTGTAACCTCAGAGAGGTATATAGTCTTGATTTGCCCTCACTCCACCACTTCCTGGACTCCGCTTTTCTGCTATCTATATGGCCACTGGGAGGCCAAACACCGATGTGAACAAACAGAAATAAAAGCCAATACATGCTAACTTTGTGGCAGTTACAGTTCTGACCCAGGGATGTTCACACACTGTCTGCGCATCTGTACAGCATGGCTCTTAGACTTCAGTCACCTACACAGAATACAGATACCTGAGCTCTGCCCAGTCCACCTGGACATTCTGCTTTGGCTGGCCTCCTGTGGGTCTGGTATTCCGCATTTTATA
Source organism: Nanger dama (assembly GCA_917880005.1). Taxonomy (NCBI): domain Eukaryota; kingdom Metazoa; phylum Chordata; class Mammalia; order Artiodactyla; family Bovidae; genus Nanger; species Nanger dama. The sequence continues at coordinate 11,629,800 of CAKJTW010000035.1, forward strand.
ATTTCCACATGGGGCCGAGGCAGGTAAGTGATGGCAGCTGTAAGGAAGAGGCTAGACTTCCAGACCCTGAATCCTCAGTCTTCTTGCCCAGTCCCCATTCTTCCATACCATTTTTCTGAAGACTGCTGACTGGAAGATACTGACTTTGAAGAATTGTCAGACACCCTCAAGGGAAAGTTCAGACAAGGTAGAAGGGAGCAGGTCCCTTGACCATCTGTTCCATTAAGATCCGCAGATGCCTTCTGCCACCATTGCAGTGATCTCCTCCAGTGACCAGTCTGTGGGTACTGAGCTCAGCCGCCCAATCCTTCGGCTCCAACCCCTGACAACAGGCATTTATGCAGAACTGCTGGAGCTGGAAGCACATGGGTGAGGTGAGCCGGGGCAGCCTTGGTATCCTGTGAAGAAGTAGAAGTAAGGAAGGGCACTGTGGGACTGGTGAGCACTCACGTGTGGCGCAGGAGGAGAGGTGGCATTGATGGGATCAGAAATCTATGCGGGACAAATAGGGAGGGCAGTGAAACGCTGCTAGGGAGACAGCATTCAGTAAAAACGGGAGCTCCTGAAGGTGTTTTCAGAAGGTAAATAGGGACAGGAAAGTGAACCTGGAGAAACTAATCTCAGAGCAACATGAGTGATGTATTAGAGGCACGGGAATTTGAATGCAAGAAAACCAGGCAGACGCGCAAGTTCAGCATTTCACTATTTGACACTTTAATTCACTATCTGACACCTTATTGAGGAATTAACCAAGAAATTAATAAGCCCTTAGCTGTCAACAGCCTAGTGACAGAGATAATAAAGGAAATTCTCAGCTCTCTGTGGTTGCCTACATAGACACACATGGCCACCTATTCAGAAATAAATGCATATACACCAGTCTTAACATCAGTCAGCATGTTTAATACAAAAACACCTCCTCCACTCACTCCTGGTTTTCTACCCATACCACATCCATTATGACCAAGGAGGAAAAATTAGGAATCTTAATAACTGAATTTCATTTTACACACAGAGAAGAAAATTCCTTTTGGTTTTGCACTGGCTTTAAAACACAGAAAGATATAACCTTATCTTTTATCCAGAAAGAGGAGGAAATGCTGAAAATAAATGCAGCCTACTCTGTCTTGCCTGTATAAAAAAACCTCATTGCTGTATTTTAAATGGTTGGTTTCCCTCCTAGGTTATAAGATCCCTTAGGGCAGAGGCCAAATCTGTCTTGTTCGCTGTGTTAATCTCAATAACTAGAGCTCCAGTGCCTAGTTGACATAAAGGAAATGCTTACAAAATACTCTTGATTGACTAAATTGTACATTAGAATGTCATAGAAATAATTTCAGAACTCACAACTAGAAACAGCTATTTTAAAACCCTACTGTTCTGCCAAACAAATCCAGGCCTCCAAAGACCAAGGCCAAGTGACCTGACTCAGACTGGATGACCTTTTCCAAACATGTTTCCAAACACCAGGAGAACAGAGCAGGTTCTTCTCGTGTTACACATCTGTTGCCTGGGTCTAACACAGGGAAACTACTCTGAGGAGTCCCATGCAAGTGTTACATGAACCACGTAAGGTAGCCCCTTAGAGAACTGGATGATGACAACCTATATACCTGATAGATTAAAGTTGCAACACCAGCCACCTTGCTCAAGGTCTTAAGACCTTAGTTCATCCTGAAGATTTTGTAAACAACTATTGAATTAAATACAGTGTTGTGCATGCTTATGAGAATGGATGAGGGGGCTAAAGGAGGTAAGTATAAAAGTGAAAGCGTTTTTACCATTTTGCTGGAATGGACTAGGACAGAGTAACCATGAAAACGAGCGATGCCAATTTTCAGTGGTCTTGCACAATATACAACAGTACCCTGTTCATTCAAAAACCAGGGCAGAGATTCCTCGTGACACAGCTTTCCTAAGGAACTTGCGTCTCAGTCCTCTTTCCGTCTGCTGAACCACTCACTGTCTTCAGCGCGTGTTCCTCGTGGAAAGGAAAGTCAGAGACTAGAAAAGCAAGCAAGAATGAATCATAGAGACCAGCTCTGGAAGTGGCAGGTAACAGCCAGGGCAACAGGAAACTGTTTAACAGTGGACCTGGAAGGAAAATGAAGTAGATTTGGAGAACGTGTGGCATTATTTGTCCATGAATGTTAGCAAGGTTTCTGTTCATCTCCTAAATCAGTCAAGCACAAACTAAGCTATGATTATTAAATTATATTGTATATAATTAACTGCATGTCTTTATTAACATTATATTTATCAAATCCAGGAAAATTTTGTCTCCTTCTTAGTTTCAAAAACCTTTCTTACAAATTTTAGCACTACATGCTTCTGGTGGCCATCCAAAATCAGTCTGGCATTTTTAAAATTGTTACTTTATGTGAATGATCTACTTTTTCCATTTTCATAGAGATGACCTTTGTAAATTCTAAGATCTAATCATTTTAGTTAATTCAAAACAGGTGGGAAATACCTTATAGGAAGTCATTTGTTATGCACGAGATCAAGCTGAAATGTCATCACCTCTCCATAACTCTCCTTGAGATTTCCTTTCCCAGATATAATTAATTGCCCCTCATCTGTGTTTTCACAGTATTTTACACATACTCAGTTTTAGAATGACTCATGTTATAGTATATTTATTTGCTTATGTATTTGTCTTCCCCAGGAGTTTGAACTCCTTGGGACTAAGGGAATTTGTATATTCAGGGCCCAAAGAATTGCTGGCATGTAACAAGCCCAGAGCAAGGGCTACTGAAAGAATTACTGATGCTTCTTCCATCATCTGCCTTATAGCACTGTGTCCACACCAACTTTAGAGCACTTAGAAAAAGGCATTGTAATTTGTTTTACGTATTTCTATGACTCTCTGGCTACTAAATTGTGTAAATTAGCAATGGAATAATACCTTATTGCCAATTGTCAACCATATGTTTGTCTATATGTTCAAATCCCAATCTGTTCCAAAAATGATTTCGTATGCTTCATGCTGTATATAGTACAAGAGGATAAAAAATAGGCACCTGAAAAATTAATGGCAAAGGGTAAATAAGGGTGGAAAAAACTGATGCAAAGAGTCCCAGAATGAGATGGATGCATAAAATGCCTGGCAGAGCCGTCCTAAACTGTGTTTGTGAAAAATGAACCGTAAACATGGCTCTGAGCCTTCTAGCAGTCAACACAAAAAGGGTCACGTTCTCAGTTACAAAATGCAGCGTCTCAGACATTCAAACAAGCTGTTTACTTGGAGCAATGGTGGTTTCTCTATTACTTTAAATTTTTATTTCTGGTTTTTAGTACTCAGTATTTTCTGTCAAACCAGATGTTATAACCAACAACCACATATTTGCTAAAGCTTCTCCAAAGAAAATCAGAAACTATTGTTAAAAGATGAAAGGTGAGACCTTTTCTAAGCTCTATAAGGAAGTTCCAAGGATTCCATATTCAATGGATATCCACATGAATTACAACAGCCCTTCAATGAATGTCTTCTCCTTAGTCTCCTAATATCATCAATTCCTTTGCCACGTCAAAGGAATGAGGGAGAAAACAGAAGAAGGATGGAGGAAGACATGTGAAGTCTATTTTATACTAACCAATTGCATTATATTTTCACACAGATAATCCACAAATTAGGACCTCCATTCATCACGCCAGACCTTCTTTGTGAAGGAAAGAATTTGACTCATGATTCCTAAGTTTTCTTGCAGCTCTTTTAAGACAGGTACTATGCCCACTCAAATCTTGTGTCAAAGCAACTTCCAAGGAAGTTGGTAATGTTCAATTTTACATATATCATCAAGACAATTTGAAAGAGCAATTGTAATATTATAGACATTTAAAACAAGTTTTTGGCTCATATGCTTATGTTGTCTAAGACTTGCTTTCACATAAGATCAGAGAACTAAAGTTGCTAGATAAATAATGAAATGAGAGAATTAATCAAGTGAGTGGGTTTGCATATCCTGGGACCTCTGGGCTTTGAATGCAAAAGAACCCAACGTGCCTCATGTAAAGCACATCTGAAACGCATGCAGTTTGTTCAGCTGAAGCATTTAATTCTCAGGAATTATCATGTGGACACGTATGAGTTTCCATATGCTGATAACTCTAGCATGAAAGAATATGACTAAGACCCCAGAGGAAAGACTACACAGTCCATGAGCATCAACAGGGAATGAGTCTTAATGAAAGAGGATTTGTGATAGATGTCAGATTGCACTTGGTGCAAGTACCAAGATATTTGCATGCCCATTACTGTCTCTGAGCACCCTTATACATCCATTCACATACACACAAGCACAAACACACAGCTGATACAAATGCAGGAGAGTCCCACAGCTATGGCCATGTGAAGAATTTGGATCAGGGAAGAATGGAAGTCTGGAGTACCCCTCCTAGAATCCGTACGGCACATTTATCTCCTTCCAGTAAGAATCTTAAGAGATAGACCTTGCTTATTCATTTGCATCCTGCACATCTCCTTTGTGTCTGGGCACACAATCAGTTTTCAATGCAACTTTGTTGAAAGATTGAATAAATAAATCAATGAATGAATGAACTCTAGACCAGAACAGTCCACAATCAACAGAGCTCCCGTAGAATGACCATCCAGCCTCCTAACTGCTCCTGCTGCCCAGACAGGAGCCGGATGATAACACTGCCTTCCATCATCAGAGTGCTTTAAAAGGTACTAAGGAAGTCCCCGTATCCTAAACACATTTTATCTCTACAGCAAGGTCTTGTTATGCAGGGCAGACACCTTGACCCTAACTTTACCTTTTAGGGAGCTAGGAGGCACAGAGGTAAATAAGCTTGTCTCTACTGGGGCATCAGTGGAGCCTGTTGATAGAAAGGGAACCAAAGCCACGGTCTAGCTATCACTCCCTGTCTACTGCTTCCCCTGGGAGACACACATACCCAAATACACACTGTACATATAATAATCAGTTTTCATAATTTGTGGTAGTTAAGTTCTATAAAGTGAAAGTGAAGTTGCTCAGTCATGCCCAACTATTTGTGACCCCATGGACTGTGGCCTACCAGGCTCCTCCATCCATAGGATTTTGCAGCCAAGAGTACTGGAGTGGGTTGCCATTGCCTTCTCCAGAGGATCTTCGTGACCCAGGGATCAAACCTGGGTCTCCCACATTGCAGGCAGATGCTTTACCATCTGAGCCACTTTATGTTCTATAAAGTCTCTGCAAACACTGAATTAGTGAGTTAGTGAATACTGAACCATTGCTCCTAGGAAATATATACCTATGTGCATGTCACATAGATCATAATCTTAAATTCTTAACATATCTCAGATCAGTAGATTCCATCTGATTTATTTACAAAAGAGAGCATGAGGCTCAAAAGTGCTGAGTGCTTGCCCACAGTCACTCCATGAACATACATGTGCCGGAGGTGGGATGCCAACCTCGTCCAGTGACGTCAGCATCAGGGCCTCTCACATCGCCTCCTGTCTCCACCCCTGGTCCCTTCCGTGCATGAGGGAGACAAGAACAGAGGGGCTCCATGTTGGGTCCCAGCTGGAAACTTGTCCTTAGGGGGACTCAAAGTGTTCTCACTCTGAACACATCTATGAATGTCAGTGAAAGCACCAGGGTGTTGATTTGAAATTGCAAGCAAATTCCAATGAGGAGGCAAATCCACAGATATGAACTCTGTGAGTGATGAGGCTCAACAGGTCATATCGTGTCACATTATAGCCTCGGAATGACCTTCCCCTCGGGGCTGGTCTCCCTACGAGGAGAAGAAGTCCAGATTTGGGATTTGCCCCTGGTAGGCCATGGCCACATCCAGCACTTCTCCACTTCCGCTTCCAGTCTCCAGTCTGCCTGCCACACAGACATACTTTAACTTCTGGCCTCCACACCTTTTGTATTTTTATGATACTTGTACGCCCTGGACTGGTATAAAATGAGAGGGGAATGTATTTTATACAAAGAGCTGCCTTCCCTCTCAGGCAGTCCTTTGCCAAAAAGCAAGAGTGGCAAGCACAGTGAGGGAGCCACAGCTCGGCACAGGAGGCAGAGCTGGAAACGCAGCTCTGTCGTGTGGCCATCGAAGGGGACAGTCGACTTTGAACAGGCTTCAGGTCTGTCTGCTACCCAAATGGCGTAGCAGCAGGTCAGAGAACAGACCCCAGAGCCCAATATGAGGAAAGCAGCGCTCCTTCTGCCTTGATCTCTGGAAAACTGCCGAGGAGAGCCTTCAGGGCAGCCCCTCTGAGCCATCGCCACTTTGCACCCAGTCCCTGCTTCCAGCGGGCCCTGTGTTAGATGTTTTGCATGTACTAAGCATTTAGATCTCACTAGAACATCACCAAAGAATGGTACTGAGTGCTTTCCACATGTGAGGGAAAGGTAGATCTTAAAAAGGTGAAGAGATTTGCCCAGGGCCATTCAAGCAGTCAGCAGCAAGGCCAGGGCTCAACCCAGTGCTGGCTGAGCTGACGGCCATGTCCCCTCCACATCGCAGCTGCCTTCTGTGGGTACCAGAGAGACACACTGGCATGGATCTGAACGTAACTGGCAGCACTAGAATTCTCTACTCCATGCAACAGTGAAGCCATATTAAAGGGCTACCTTGAGAGAAAAGAAAATGCAATTCATCAAATTATTGGTTTGGTTCCTATATAAAGAAATTGACCTTCTGAACTAAGTGTTTCAATCTACCGGGTAATGATGCATGTGTTCTAATAATTATGGATTTTCATTCTCACTATCATAAAAGAAATAATTTGTTGTAAAAGCATAGTTCAAAAGTTATCCACCTACCCTTATTGTCAAAAGAAGATGTTAAAGGCTTTAGAATCAATATATTTTGTGTCTTCTCATATATGAATCAATTTTAAAGCTAAATATAGTGTTCAGCTAAAGATGTTTGATGCTTTTCTTGAATGCAAGACATTTGAAAAATAACAGACTGGGATGTTCTATTCTCAAGCAGGCCTGGATGCAATCATCCTGGCTCAGGTACACCTGAAAACCAACCATCAACACATAAAGAAACAAGCATTTACCCTCTTCTTCCAGGAAACAAAAGCATTACTTTAACACTCTTCTATCCAGCCACCTCCTCAGCCTTTGCAGAAAAACAGATACCATTCCTACAGCTCCCAAGTTTTATGTATTGTATTTTTAAATGATGTAAGATTGATTCAGTGCCTTTGAACTTCCTCTAAACATCCAAAGCACTTAGGATCATTAAGATGCTTTCAGAATGCAGAGAATGTATCCCTCAAGTACTCTTTGCTGCTTGCTGTAGATTGAATGTTGTCTCTGTCTCACCCATCCTGGGTGTCAGCTCACAGCTCATTACTGTAAATTGCTAGCACGGTGAATCACGGAGATGAATTGTGGAAAACGTATACAAGAGGAGTTACTAGGCCATGTGTCTGTGGGAAGTGCTAGGTATTAATGCAGGAATATAAGATTCAAGGGTTCTGAAGATATCTATCTTCTGAATCAGTGATCATACTGCTGTGCAGGAACCTGGATGACATTTTTTAAAGGAGGCACCTCTTTCCTGATTTGAAGCCACTCACTGATTCTGAGACACGGCACAGTATTGACAATGGATAGAAAACAATGGAGATGACAGCAGAGTGTCCATGCTGGGTGGCCAAAGGTAGAAATAACACTTGAGCGAGTTGAACTGAGTTTATTTTCTTGGGCCCCTTATTCAAGAGATCCCCAGTCTACTGTGGTGAGTGGCAAAGAGACTCAGGGAGGCAGAACAATCAGGAGGCCTAACAGGGAGGGACAGTGAGTTTAAAAATAAGTAGTTTCCTTAAGTCACACAAGGAAATCAATACAGTTACACTGTGGTAGGGCTACTCTAATTTCTACTCACATACCCTAGACTTGTGAAATCTTTCAAAGTTGCTGTCCTTGATGTTCGTCTCACCCTGATTTGCTTTTGTAAAAAAAAAAATGTTCAAGGATGATAAGCAGTTTCAAAAATACTTCTATCAGTAGTTTTCAGTGGCTTTCAAACTTTTTGACTCAAATTCCATAATGAAAAATTTTATATCATAACACAGTACAAATATAAATAGCATAACACAGTACAAATACAAATATATATAAATATACAAACAAAAGTATACACACAGAGAGGCAAACACTTTAACGATACTTTAATTGGTGATGATGACTGTAGGAATAAAGTAAAGGAAGACTTTAACCCAGAAGTAGTGTATTATGAAGTTAATAGTTATATTTATCTAGAATATTTCATAAGATGGTACCATCCTGACAATAAAACAATAAAGTGAAATAAAGGAAAAGATAGGCAAGTAATTGTGTACAAATTGTATGACCTCGATTTTTAAACCAATCTTACCTTGATAATTTCAGATTATTAATTCAATTTTTCTTTAGGACTCAGAAGGGAAAAGGACTTTCTTAAAGTGAAAATATTAGTCACTCAGTGGTGTCCACCTCTTTGTGACCTCCTGGACTACAGCCAATGGGGCTCCTCTGTTCATGGAATTCTCCAGGCAAGAGTGCAGGAGTGGGTAGCCACTCCCTTCTCCAGGGGATCTTCCTGACCCAGTGAGTGAACCTCGGTCTCGTGCATTGCAGGCAGATGCTTTACCATCTGAACCACCAGGGAAGTGAACAGTGTCCAAATCCTACTTACTCTATAGACAGCCAACAGAAGTATGGCTTATCAAGGAAAAAAGCGAGAAGTTCTATGAAATTATAAAAAGGAAGCCATGATTCTCTGATAAATTCAGACCGTGTACACAATCAATTTCTATTATTAAAAGTATGAGTCTTAATTAATTATAATAACAGCAGTAACAACTATTAAGTACCTGCATTCGGGAATTCTCTTATTGCCTACTCAAAAGAAAAACAGAACTAGAGTGATTCATAATTTATGCAATGCAACTAATGAGAAGTATTGAATTACTTTACTACTTTTCATTCATTCATTCATTTATCTGAGCACATAGTATTTTCTAACCACTATGATATTCCTGGCTCTTTAATAAGGCATGGAGACCCCAAAGATAAAGACAGAGATCTTGTCCCCAAGCAGCTCAAAACAGAGTGAATGATCCAGGCAAGTAGATACTGATGTTGAATGTGAGACGCAAACACCTGAGTCAAACATCAAGGGCTTTGGAGACAGGAATGCTTTAGGTCTTGGGTAAAGGGGAAAAGATTCTCCATTTGGGCTGAGTTGTAAAAAGAGCGTGGATTTTACCAGGTAGACAAAGGATAGAAAGGCATTCCCAAGAAAGAATAGCTTCAAAAGCTCAGAGATAAAAGAGAATGAGCCCAGTCTGAGAACCCAAATATTTCAGAATGACTAGAATGTAAGATATGATGCAGAAAGAATAGGAAGAGATAAAAAAGATTAGAAAATGTAAAACATAAGAACAGTGCTTTTTATGCTCTTCTTAAAGCTCAACATTCAGAAAATTAAGATCATGGCCTCTGGTCCCATCACTTCATGGCAAATAGATGGGGAAACAGTGGAAACAGTGTCAGACTTTTATTTTGGGGGCTCCAAAATCACTGCAGATGGTGATTGCAGCCATGAAATTAAAAGACGCCTACTCCTTAGAAGGAAAGTTATGATCAACCTAGACAGCATATTAAAAAGCAGAGACATTACTTTGCCAACAAAGGTCCGACTAGTCAAAGCTATGGTTTTTCCAGTCATCATGTATGGATGTGAGTGTTGGACTATAAAAGAAGGCTAGGCACCGAAGAATTGATGCTTTTGAACTGTGGTGTTGGAGAAGACTCTTGAGAGTCCTTTGGACTGCAAGGAGATCCAACCAGTCCATCCTAAAGGAGATTAGTCCTGGGTGTTCATTGGAAGGACTGATGTTGAAGCTGAAACGCCAATACTTTGGCCACGTGATGCGAAAAGCTGACTCATTTGAGAAGACCTTGATACTGGGAAAGATTGAGGGCAGGAGGAGAAGGGGACGACAGAGGATGAGATGGTTGGATGGCATCACTGACTCGATAGACATGGGTTTGAGGAAGCTTCGAGAGTTGGTGATGGACAGGAATGCCCGGAGTGCTGCGGTTCATGGGGTTGCAAAGAGTCGGACACGACTGAGCGACTGAATTGAACTGAGAGCATGGAGTTCTCCCTAATGCAGTGGAAAGCCCACAGAGTGTCTGGGGCTAAGAAGTAACAGATCTTTTTGTGTTCTAGAAAGATTACCCTGGGATGAGTTTGGAGGCACGCAGGGTTAGAAACAAGGAGGTTTATTCAGAAGGTGGACTTAAGCTTATGGACCTTTGTAACTACTAGAAAGACTCTGCCAAGAGAACCTGCAGAGACGCTACCCTCAGTGAATCCAAAGTCCAAGTTTAGATCCCTCAGTTGCAGCGGATGGAGACATGCTCTTTCTTCAGATAAATGTGCTCTGTTTCCTAGTGCTTGACACAAAGAGAAGTGCTGGCTTCATAGAAATAATTAATCCCCCTTTTTCTGCCACTGGGATAAACAAAGAAGGAGAAAAAAAGAAATAGATGTTATAAAAAGTAAAATCCAAGGCAGATCAAAGGGGATGTGGCAGAGGATTCAGCGACTGCCACCCTTAAGCAAAGAACAGTAATGAAGAAATGAGTTTTGGCAGCCCAGCCAATGGGATATTAAAGAAATTAATCCAGAAGGGATGTAATGACCTGAAAAAAATGATGAGCGAAGACCAGAAGGATCAGAAGAGAGAAAAAGGGAGTAGGCAGGTAAGAGCCATTTTCTTCTCTGCCCTGCCTATTTTGAAGGGTATCAGATTTAAGACCTCAGCAAAGAAAGAAGATATGAAAAAGCAAGCCAAAGAATTGATTCGACAAAGTCATTTAAATTTCTCATTCTTCTTATTCATTTTTCTTGTTAAGGCAAAGAATGGTATTTTAATTTACTGTCATAACAGAGGAACTGGCTATTGATAAAGGCAGGCTGGTTCAAGAATGATGAAGTTCCACTAAACTCAGGACGGATTTTCAGATGCTTTGTTTTTCCAGCTAAAGATTCGAGTTGCTTTTGAGACTCAGGCCTTTAATATAATGTATGTTGATGGTTTTTATTTTTTTTTCATTCCAGAATGGACTTCAGTACAACAGGGAATTAAACTGAAATCATTAAATTCTTTCTACTTAGCACTTTAGAGAACACTTCTATCCAGCCTGTGTAAGGTTAGTGAATACTATAATAAACTGTTAATACTAAACTCTTTGGGATTGATCTGATTTTTAAATGATTTTTCCGCATCATTAGGTGGTCTTATTTTCTTTTGGTTCTGTGAGTTGAAGGTAAACTTGATGGTCTAAGAATATTTTCCTAACCAAAGCCTCTCAAATGAACTTTGAAATGGCCTGGCCAGTAACAAGAACAGGTCAGCATTTGCAGTGAGTTCTGAGCAAAAGCTGCACAGGTTCAAATTCTCATGTATTAACTGGTTTGTGCTTTTTACACACAGTTTGATATTTCTTCCTTTGGCCTAAACTGAGGGTACTCATCATGGGAAATTTAAATAGGCCATTCAGTCCCAAGTTTTTAAAAAACATCCATCCTTACCCATTATTTTTATGAATCAGGAAACTGTGTTGCCAAAAGTTCTGATTATTGAAGAAATTGCAGAATAAACATCAAAATAATTTGACTTCAATAATCAGTACTGTACTCCAGAATATGAAAAAAAAGATATGTATTTATAACATTATGGCCATTAACCTTTTTTTGCAGCTAAAATAACTTTTAAGTTCTTATATTCTCAACATTGGTTAAGTCTGCCTGTCATCTGATTTCTAGAATTTTAGCCTCCGTTGGCCCTACTCCAATGTCTCCACCCCAGTTACCACCCACTCTGAAGAAAGGATGTATACCCACTGCCCATAAGTCAAAGTAAAGAGCATTTGCCAAGAAACCTGCCCTTCACCAGAAGTGGGCAAAGGAGCAGCCTCAGCACACAACCTCCTAAGGGCTTTGTTTTGTGGTTGGAGGCTGTGAGAATGTTCTCGGCTTCCAAGGGGAGGGAGCCCTGCCCCAGCTTTCAGCCAGAGCTGCTGCTGCAGAACTAATTACCAGTGTGGAAAAAAAAAAAAAAGACTCGATTCAGGTCAGTGTTTCTTGAACATTGTTTACATTTGATTTTAAATCCATACAATGGCAGAATTGACATTTGCAGCTCACGACCACATTAATTTGTGAGGTTTTATGTTATTTTATTTTCCGGTCAGAAATGTTTGAGGAGGCATTTATCATTAAAGCCGTGGCCTTTGCTCTGGGAGCTTTGCCTCCCAAGTACAATAACAAAAGCTGCTAATTAAAGAGGGAAACATTCAGGAGTGATCACAAAGGACATCCCTTCCTCATCAGCACAGAACAATGGACCTGCTCCTTCCCGCCTCCTCACAGGAGGCTTAGTCCTGTGAAGCCAGCTCCACCCGCCCAGGGCTTCACTTAATTCTACTGGCTTAAGAACAGGAGGGGAGATCCAAGGTAGACTAGCTTATGACAAAAACAAACAATTCCCAAATCTCTGTGCTTCACTCCAACAGAAGTTCATTTCCCACAGCCTCAAAATCCATTGCAGGTGGAGGCCACACACTGGAGAAACTTGCCCCTACAAAGGGACTGTAATTCCCTCCTGAGAGAGGGGCTGCCATCTTGTCAATACACCGTCTGGAACATTGCCTTCCTTGTTCTAGCCAGGAGGGGAAGAAAGTGCTGGCCTCACACTAGTACTTCAGGGCTTCATCCAGGAGGAAATGAACAGCACAGTAACTGGCCGTTAGTCACATGATGCCACCCACCTGTAAGAGGGCGCGAGAACATGGCTCTTCCACCGACTAAACGAAGAGACTCTGACAAGGGTGAGCACTTATACGTGACACCTTACATATACGTGGTCCTTCTCAGTTTATTTAACACTCCTATGTTGTGTAGGATAGTTACTTTTTAAAGAGGGATACTTTCTCTCTTCCAATAAATTTTAAAATTCCTCACAGATACTTCTATTTTCCTTTTCTCATTTCTTTGCTATTTCCATTGACATGTGAATTTTTTTCCTACCAAATGTCAGATAAGTCAGTTAAGAAAATTGATTTTTTCAAGAGAGAATATGCTTAACATTGTTCTCAAAAATACATTTTTATACTCTACCACCATGAATGTTATCCAAAGCGCAATTTTATGACCTCTACGTTACGGACGAATAAAATGAGACTCGAAGGCAATGTGTTTCCAAAGCCCTCTGAATTAGCACCTTCCATTTTATATATGAGAAAACTAAATTATAAAGAGGTTACAGAAATTGTCGAAGGTCACATAGCTAACCAGTGGCAGGGTCAGGATTCAACCCAGATATCCTGGCTATACTTTCCACTTTAAACCACAATGCTATACAACCTTATCCACAGACACACACACACACAAGTCTAATATTGCTGTCTATTGAGGAAGGAGTTAATGAACATGAGTTTGGAAAGACAGAATGTATGCTAGAGGGTTTTTGTGCCATCCTAAGAAAGCTGGGTTAATCCTCTAACCTAGAGGCCTGCAAAGTTTTTCTGTAGAGTTAGATAGTAAATATTTCATCTTTTATAGACCCTATACTAATTGCAAATATCTAATGCTTCTTCATTGTTCATGTTTGTTTTTTTTTTTCATGTATGGAAGAGTTGAGCCTGTGCATGAGTTTTATTTGTATAAAAACAGGTGATGGGCCAAACTTCATTCACGAGTCATAGTTTTCTCTGCTATAAGCAATGAAGGACCTTGGAGAATTCTGACTGAGCACTGATATTTTCAGACTTGTGGTGAGTGGATGATGTTTGTGGTAGATGGATGGTGAGAGGCAAGATAGAAAAAGAAAAGAAAGTGAAGTTGCTCAGTCATGTCTGACTCTTTGCAACCCCATGGACTGTAGCCTACCAGGCTCCTCCATCCATGGGATTTTTTCAGGCAAGAGCACAGTTGCCATCTCCTTCTCCAGGGGATCTTCCCAACCCAGAGATTGAACTCGGGTCTCCCGCATTGCAGGCAGACGCTTTACCATCTGAGCCACCAGGGAAGCCCTAAGATAGAAAAAAGAAAGATAAAGAAAGCAGCAGAAACAGTCCATGTAAGACATGTGTGCTTGCTCAGTCATGCCCAACTCTTTGTGACCCCGTGGACTGTAGCCCACCAGGCTCCTCTGTCCATGGAATTTTCCAGGCAAGAATACTGAGATAGGTTGCCATCTCCTCCTCCAGGGCTCTTCCTTACCTAGGAATCAAAGCCACATTTCTTGCATCGCCTTCATTGGCAGGTGATGCTTCACCACTGCCCCACCTGGGCAGACCACATGTAAGAAATGATGGATGCCCACATAGAGGCAGTGGCAGAAGGAAGTGAGAGAGGGCATGGGCAAGAGAACTCTTGGGCTGGTACAGCTGATGATATTTGTCAATTAGGTATGTGAGCTAAAGGAGGGGAATAAATTCGGGAGGACGATGGGTGCAGAGCAGCACCAGGCACCTATTAAGGAAGATCAGACAGAGTAAAGGAAGTTGAAAGGGAGCCGTATTTGGAGTGGAGCAAGTCTGATGTGTCTAGAGTGGTCTGATGTAGTTGCCCATTAGTCACTGTAACATTTATGTTTGGGACATGGGAGAGATATCTGAGTGGGACACATGGGCTCAGAGTCAACAGATGGATTTTAAGTTATGAGAGTAAATGAGACAATCCAGGGAGGAGGCTAAAGAAAGGTTGATCAAAGACCCATGATATCAGCAATTTATGTAAATATCAGTATTTAAGAATGTTACAGAAAGAGAGACACCTGAAAAGAAGACCAAGGAGCTCAATGAAGAAACTTAATAAGGGGAAAGATTAAGAAGGATAGAAAGGTCGGGAGGGCAAATACTGCAAGGAAACCAAATAAGGTGATTGAGATGTGTCCATAAAAGTTGACCATCAGAGGATCATTAGTGGTGTTAGAAGAGTTATGTCAGACTGGAGAGAAAGTATGCCAACTTGCAAAGAATAAAAGAGAAAGAGAAAAGCAGTTCAGGTGTAAGGATCTGTGCATCGAGTGATGGGAAGCACCCACATAAGCAAAAGAGAGGGACCTTTGAAGATACAGGCAAGAAAGAGAGACATAACTCACTGAAACCAGATTCCTGGCAGGTACAGGGTAGAATTCAGAACTCGGGGAAAAGGACTCGCTTTAGGTGTGAGGATGCAGAGAAGCAGGAGGAATGCTCAGCATCACAGAGACTGATCTCAGAAACAGACTAGCAGAATGGCGAGGAAATTCGGAGCTGAGGAAGCTTTCTTTGGTCTGTGAACAAGAAGCAGTGAGTTCAGTCATTTCACTCGCTCAGTTGTGTCCGACTCTGTGACCCCATGGACTGCAGCAAGCCAGGCCTCCCTGTCCATCACCAACTCCCTGAGTTTGCTCAAACTCATGTCCATTGAGTCGGTGATGCCATCCAGCCATCTCATCCTCTGTCATCCTCTTCCCTTTCTGCCTTCAATCTTTCCCAGCATCAAGGTCTTTTCCAATGAGTCAGTTCTTCGCATCAGATGGCCAAAGTATTGGAGTTTCAGCTTCAACATCACTCCTACCAATGAACACCCAGGACTAATCTCCTTTAGGATAGACTGGTTGGATCTCCTTGCAGTCCAAGGGACTCTCAAGAGTCTTCTCCAATAGCACAGTTCAAAAGCATCAGTTCTTCGGTGCTCAGCTTTCTTTATAGTCCAACTCTCACATCCATACATGACCACTGGGAAAGCCATAGCCTTGACTAGACGGACCCTTGCTGGCAAAGTAATGTCTCTGCTTTCTAATATGCTGTCTAGGTTGGTCATAGCTTTCCTTCTAAGGAGTAAGCGTCTTTTAATTTCATGGCTGCAGTGCCTTAAGTACCTGTATATCTGTGTGTTAGGTACCTGTATATCTGGAGAGTCAAGAAAGGTGAGGGACAGGGTAGGGCACAGGGTCGAGGAAGCTACCCCCCGTCAGTAGCTGTAGGTGCGGAAGTCCGGACATTCTGTGCAAGGGTCTCTGTGTGTGGCAAAGGCAGCCTCCCCCACCTTTGAAAAATTTTGACTAAAGGCCCTCTTAGAGTCGTCCCAATAGCTCTCTGCTCTCCTTGATAGACAACCAGCAATTCCCTCACTACAGCATTTCATCATAGGATGCTTATGGTTCCTGTGATGCCACCATTAGAATGCGTCTCTGTGGTTAGGCAACATCTTCAGGTTGGGCGTCCCTGGTGGCTCAGACGGTGAAGCATCTGCCTGCAATGCGGGAGACCCGGGTTCCATCCCTGAATCAGGAAGATTCCCTGGAGAAGGAAATGGCATCCCACTCCAGTAGTCTTGCCTGGAAAATTCCATGGATGGAGGAGCCTGGTGGGCTACAGTCCATGGGGTCACAAAGAGTCGGACACGACTGAGTGACTCCACTTCCCTCACTTCAGGTTGAGAACTCACAGTATAGAGGGATTAGCTGACAACTAGTTGAAGACAAGAAGGGTGGCCTGAGCCTCAAAGAGTGTGACTGTGGCTTGGAAATCAGGAGAAGGTGAACTGTCTTGAAGTTCAAGTTCACTTCCTTCATATGGAGACTTGTGCTGGCCTTGGGTATGGTGTTGCAGGCATGTGGTTGTAATAGGCCCCACAAAGCACGCGTCCTTTGCAGCCTTGCAGTACCCATGGAAGTCAAGCCTCTGAAAGGGAAAAATACTACTAGTTATTTATGAAAAGATATTTTAACATCCTGTAAAAAAAAAAAAAGCCCCCCACCTCCCTGCTAATGTGGGAGGAGAGGTTTACCTCTATGGGAATAGTAGTCTTAAGAGAAGCTTTTCTATTGTTTTCAGAGATCAGCGGGACGTCCTGGAAGGAGACTCATTCTCAGCAGGAATCCACTGCAGTGCTGGGGTCCCTGGGAAGTAGCAATGTGGTGAGGGTGTCGATGAACCTGCGCTTTGCAGTACAGTCCTCATAGACAAACACTTGGGTAGGCTGAGGGTACAGTTGTGCATCACGTCCCATTCTGAAGGGTGGGTCGGTAGCACTGATAGGATGGTCTTGAAGAATCCTGAGAGCCTCGGGCTTTTCATCCCGAGTTCTCAGATCCTGCAGAGCAGACACAGAGGATGAAGGTTCCTTGAAATGGGCCAAGGGAGGGTCTCAGTGAAGAGGTGGCTCAGAGAGCCTTTCCTCCCCCCTACCTCTTTCTCTCCTTCCTTACCTTCCTTCCTTCTTCCCTCCCTCCTTCCTTCAGGTGCCCTGGGTGAGGTTCTGCTCACTGCAAACCTAGTTCTAACACAGTACTTTGAACTCAGCAGCTCGTTCTAATTGGCTGTGAGTATGCCTTCCCTTCTCCCTGGACTCTGAGCACCCAGAGACTGGCCTCTGCCCACCTCCTTCAGTCCCTTTCTCCTGTTCCCTAAGTGCTGCACACCTAGAAGGAATATCAAAAACATATTTGTGAATTGAAAGACATATGGGAACTTTGCAAAGCAAGGATGTCTTTGCATCGCCAATTTCTTGGCTAATTAGATATAAAATTAGAAAAACGGCTAAAAATGACAAATATTAGACTCTGAATCCTCTTCAAGATGTATAATAATGTGTGGAGCAGCAGGAATCTTTATTCTCATCCTCTGAAAATATAATTACAAAGCTAGAGAGGACTAGAAGAATCATTTGCTCAAGTCTGCCCTGCCTCCAGGTAGGCTATATTAAATTATCTCAGACAGATGAAAGTCTATCCTCCCTTTATTTCAAAAAATGAGATTTTAATTCCCCCATTCTAGTGTAAAAAAGGCCTCAGCCAAGCATATCATCCTGATTTCTTCTGTAAAGTCCACCTGGCACACATTTTAAGTTACAATAGCACCAGCTGGATAAGATTCCTTTTATCATAATCTTACAAATTATATGTATAAAAAGAACATATGACCAAACCAGGTTTCAGGTGTGAAACGTGATGGTAAAAGGACGTGATACGATGGTTCTTTAAGTCACTATATGTACGGTAGTCTCTTTTCAATCCCTCTTGCCCACGTTTGAAATTCTAGGATACAGGGAAATATCTACTTATTCCTTTTTCTGTTGCCATGAGAAATTTAGATCTGAATTTGTAAACAGCAGTAATAACTCCTACTAACAACTAGAAGAAACTGAATGGACTGGCAGAAGAGGATGGTGAAGTAAGAATCAAAGTTGTAGTGGGGAAGCCTCAAGAGATTGGGGGACCAAAGAAAAACCAGCAGAAACTGTCCACATCATGGATGCAGGACCCAGGGGCACTCAGCAGGTGCTGCAGCCTCAGAATTGGGGGAGCTCTCTGAGGACCCTCACGTAGCTACTCCAGGGAGGTCAAGTATGTGTTCCTACTATCTGTTCCATGTCTTTTTCTCAGGCTCCAATATTTTGGGGGGCTCCAAAATTACTGCATATGGTGACTGCAGCCTGTAATTAAAAGACGCTTACTCCTTGGAAGGAAAGTTATGACCAACCTAGATAGCATATTCAAAAGCAGACTTTACTTTGCCAACAAAGGTCCGTCGAGTGAAGGCTATGGTTTTCCAGTAGTCATGTATGGATGTGAGAGTTGGACTGTGAAGAAAGCTGAGTGCCAAAGAATTGATGCTTTTGAACTGTGGTGTTGGAGAAGACTCTTGAGAGTCCCTTGGACTGCAAGGAGATCCAACCAGTCCATTCTGAAGGCGATCAGTCCTGGGTGTTCGCTGGAAGGCATGATGCTAAAGCTGAAACTCCAGTACTTTGGCCACCTCATGTGAAGAGTTGACTCATTGGGAAAAACTCTGATGCTGGGAGGGACTGGGGGCAGGAGGAGAAGGGGACGACAGAAGATGATATGGCTGGATGGCATCACCAACTCGATGGACATGAGTTTGAGCAAGCTCTGGAAGTTGGTGATGGACAGGGAGGCCTGGAGTGCTGCGATTCATGGGGTCGCAGAGTCAGACACGACTGAGTGACTGAACTGAATGCTTTGGCCACCTGATGCGAGAGCTGACTCATTGGAAAAGACCCTGATGCTGAGAAAGATTGAGGGCAGGAGGAGAGGGGATGACAGAGGATGAGATGGTTGGATGGCATCACCGACTTGATGGACATGAGTTTGAGCAAGCTCCAGGAGATGGTGATGGACAGGGAGGCCTGGCTTGCTGCAGTCCATGGGGTCACAGAGAGTCAGACACGACTGGCTGAACAACAACAGTCAGATTTCAGGAATGGATTTCCATAACTAGGAGGGTAAAAAACAGAGAGGCATCAGATATCTGGAAAAAGGAGCAAAAAGGAAAATAAGTTACATATTAGGATAAAATTCAACATGATAGATTTAAAAGAGTAGAGCTTCCAGGGTCAGCTGGGTTCAGACCCGGGTTCTGACATGTGTGTGTGAGCTGGACAAGGAATTTGTTCTCTTTAGTCTTGCATTTTCCATCCATAATAGGGATAATGGTATTTTTCTTACAGGGTTTTATGATAACTGAAGAAAATAATAAATGTCTGCAATGCAACATGTGCTCAGATAATAGCAGTTATTTCTGTACTACTTGTAACAAAGAAAAACATATTTATCAGTAGCTTATTAAAGCTTAGCAGGAAGGAGACCCTGAAGGAGGTAAATAGTAAATTTATTATACAGCATTAATTATTACTGATTTAGGATGTGGAAAATAGCATTGACAACATCTATTTTATTGTTATACTTCAGTAAAGGTAAAAACAGGTGTGAGATTCCTCTTACCTTTACTTGCACCCTTCATTTTTTTCTCCATAAGGTCCTGTTTTCCTCCAATGGGAATTCTACAATAAGGGCATGGTGGATGCAGTGTGCCCACACAGATGCACCCTTTCATGACCAGATTCTCACTCCTCCAGCTGCCAGGCCTGTGGGCAGCTGAAGACCCCCAGCTAAGACCCTTCCCAGGAGAAAGTGGCCCTCAGTCATGGGAGCTGCCTTACCTAAGGCCATGCCCTGCCCAGAGCAGCCATGCTTGGTACAATTGGTCATCAATTTACAAAGACCCAGCCCCCTGGCCTCCATTTGGAGCCACTCGGAAGGGAGAACACCCACTCCAGTACTCTTGCCTGGAAAATCCCTTGGATGGAGGAGCCTGGTGGGCTGCAGTCCATGGTGTTGCAAAGAGTCGGACACGACTGAGCAACTTCACTTTGACTTTTCACTTTCATGCATTGGAGAAGGAAATGGCACCCCGCTCCAGTGTTCTTGCCTGGAGAATCCCAGGGACGGGGGAACCTGGTGGGCTGCCGTCTATGGGGTCGCACAGAGTTGGACATGACTGAAGCGACTTAGCAGCAGCAGCAGCAGAAGGGCCCACGTGGGCTGAGCCTCTGTTGTGGCTGAATTGTAGTCCCCTTCTCCTCCGCCCCAGCCTGGCTTCTGTACGCCCCCCAGAGGGTGGTCCTGAGAGTTTGTCCCAGGCTCCATCTCAGAGTTTGTTTCCCACAACCCAAGCAGGGACAGAGGGTTTCAGGAGAAAGTTGCCTTTGGAGAGAGACCCCGGGATGGCAGAGAGGAAAAAGAGAGGGATCTGGGGAGTGGTGGGTGCCTGTGTGTCCCAGGGGTCCTCGATTCTAACGTCATCATTGTTAAAGAGCTGGAGGTAGGCCAACAGGAGAACTCAGAGGGTGAAATGTGAGGCAACTTGGTGTGTGCGTGGAAGATTCCAGACTCAAAAGGCCCACAAAATAGTACATGTCTCTAGGGGAAACTCAAGCTCAGAGAGGAAGGCTCACAGTCACCTCCACCTGGTCTGGCCAGATGGGTGTGACGCAATATCAGCCTAAGATGGGTTACCACTAGACTAACATCTCATTCAGCAACAGTTTTCTTTAGAAGTTTGCCCTCGACTCTCCAGTGAAAATCAAAGGGAAGATGGAATTTATCTGACTCAGTTCTCTTTATCAGCTTTTTCCCCCTGGGCCAAAACAATTCCATAACAATACTTAGTCCCCTTTTGGTTTTCTTTTCTTCAGCCAAGAAACTGGAGCTGCTTATTTTGACCTCTACAGCTCATCAAGTTACTATTATTATTCCAAACTTTTATGTTATAGCCAAGGGTTATAAGGAATTTATAAACTCTGCAGACTCTGGCTTATAGCTTAAAGGGCATAAATGCACCATGCCACCAATTCTATGCTATTTTTAAAAGGGCAGATTTTATACTGTACTGTAAAAATTCTCACCAGGTGTGCTGTAAACATGAGTGTTTGCAAGTTTCCTGGCTGGGCCTTCATAATTTGGGGTTTATTGAGCATTTTATTATTTCTAGCTAATAGTAGACTTATGTTTCTGGTGGCACTTAGCGGCAGTGGTGAGTTTGATAAAACCAGGTCACTTCCTCCAGAAGCTGATGGTCAAGGCTCACCTGGCCTGTCTAGGGTTCTTCCTGTGAATGATTTGAATGAAGGTCTTTGTTCTCCCTTTGCAGAAGGTGAAACTTGTTTTCTTCCGTCTCCTCACCCCATCATAAGGGCTTTTAAGTTATTAAGAAATCATCAATGTGTGCCTTATTCAACAGTTCTGACAGATCATTCTCCCATCAATTAACATCACTAGAGTTAGAATTAGAAACCACCCAGGGTAGGAGAGGGAGAGAAAGGAGTCTGCTCAGAACCACAGCTGTCTGCTCTGAGAAGTGTGAGATCAGAGGCACCAGCAGGCCTCTCTTAGCTCCCTATGCTGTCCACGGTGGGGCAGCCAGGGTCTAGCTTAGTCCTGAAGCCTGGAATAGTTTCAGCTGGCTGGAGCTCTAACTCAGACACTTTCCTCCTAGACCTGGCCTACACCTGCTCCTTGAACCAGCCAAGAGTCGGTGGAGAGAAGAGATGGCTGGTCCCCAGGAGCAAGTCGTCACCCACAATGTGGGAGAACGTGTGTATTAGCTTGCCAGACTGCTGGAACAAAATACTGCAAACTGGGTGGCTGGGGAACACCAGATATGTACTCTCTCATAGCTCCAGAGGCCAGACATCTGAAATCAAGAGGTTGGCAAGGCTATGCTCTCTCAAAGGACCTGGGGTAGGGTCTGTTCCCGGTCTCTCTCTTTGTAGGTAGCTTGTAGCTTTGGCTTGGAAATGGCCATCTTTTTCCTCCATCTCTTTGCATTGCCTTCCTTTCTTCTAGGTCCAAATCTGCCCCCCCCATTTAATAGGCTAAATTAGGACCCACACTAATGACATTGCTTTAATTTGATTACCCCTGAAAGACTCTGTCCAAATCGGTCACGTTCTGAGGTGTGGAGGTTCAGTACATCCACAGATCCTTTTAGGGGCCACAATTCAATCCATAACAGCTGACAAATGGTCCAGCTCTGATAATGGAGAGGTTGACCTTCCACTCAGTTATGGAGAAAATTCTTTCAATACTGAGATAAATCCAAGAGAGTCCTGAAAGAGTGCCCAACAGAGTGGTTAGTTATGAGCCAAGTGAACAGCCTTGGAACAAGGCAAAATCGCCTGAAAATCACAGTTCTGCCTCTTCACGGTGAGGCTTCCTCTTTCAGCCTTAGCTTTCTCATCTGCAAACTGGGTCAAACCATGGTTAACATTTTTATAGGATAGTTTGGAGGCGAGATGAGAACATATAAGGGAAACATTGGATATTAAGGACTAGGCACGTTTTGGATTCAAAAACATATAAGCTATTTTCAAACGTCAAGGTTTCTCCTCTACATTTAGAAAGAAAGAGCTTCTAGGAGCACACCCTGTGCCTATTACTTTAAAGGACTGTCTAAAACCCAAAAGAGCTATCAAGGCTCACATCGCAGCTCTCCACACTGCAGATAATGACAAACAAATTGGGTCGATTTGGATCTGACTCTTTAGGCCAATCTAGAAATCTTTTGTTTCCAAGTTCTTCCAAGATTGCATTTTCCAAAGAGAGACAGGTCTTTCTCTCTTCCTTTAAAAAAAAAAAAAAATGTCACTGCCCACATCCATAGATTCTGTGGGACGTGGAAGCAAAATTACAAAGCTAATACAATGGATTTGAGAAACTGCTGATGTAATCAGATTTTGAACAAGCTTTGGTGATGGTTCCTGTTTCCCAGCACCAAGGGTATTTTTCTAAACCATTCATTGCTTTCCACAACTGCATTATAAAACCAACTAAAAGCGAGAAAGGCAAATTCAGCAGCAACCTCTCTTGTCAGGACAAAGAAAACTTCCTCACTAGGAAACTGTTTTTAGAGAAATATCCAATACCAAATAATCCTATTTGAATTTTCTCATAGAAGTCTTAGAAAGGGGGACTTGCTGGAACGAATCGTAGTGGGGGGAGGGGCTAGAGAGTGGTAGGAGCTGGATCTTTGCTGCTTCTACCCGGACAAACAGAGGAGACTCTGAGGGTCTGGACCTTTCGTTGTAGGTGATGAAAATGATGAGCTCTCACACCTCTGCCTTTTAATATAATGTTTGAACCTCATAATAAAAACCTGAAGACTTTCCCTGCTTGACCAGTAAAAGAGACACTAAAGTATGAAGGTCCCTAAGGTCTTGCCTAGCACACTGTAACCACTTAATTAACATAAGCTTTTTATCATTTCCTATGGAAGGTGATCCACATGTCCCAGCTGCCCTGAAAAGTCCCAGTTTACCCCTGTGGCCTCAACAAAAATATTTATAATGTCCACTTCCACTCTCAAAAATAAACTAGCTTGGACAATAAATTGTATGGTCCACTCTCTTGATAAATCTGTGGGATATTCACAGATTTATCAAGAGAGTGGACCATACAAGAGAGTGGACCATACAAAAGAACCATTTAGGTTTCTTTTTATTTTTGGAAAGGGCATCTGAAAATGAAGTTAGGATTTTTTCCCTTGGGGGACTTATTTTCTTTGACATTAGATATAAGCTTTTTTTCCTTATACGATATTAGATATATGTGTTTAGGGTTTTTAAATAACATCTAAGCAGTTCTATCAATCTACAAATATTTATTGTCTACTGTGTGCAAAATGGTCTTCCCAGGTGGTGCTAGCAGTAAAGAACCTGCCTGCCAGTGCCGGAGATGCAGGAGACATGGGTTTGATCCCTGGGTGAGAAAGATCCCCTGGAGGAGGGCAGGGCAGCCCACTCCAGTGTTCATGCCTGGAGAATCCCATGGACAGAGGAGCCTGGTGGGCTATAGTCCATAGTGTCACAAAGAGTCACACACGACTGAAGCAACTTAGTATGCATGCATCACATGTGCAAAATAGATTTATATCCTATACCAGTCAATATTCAGAAGTGTACTTGAAAGCCCTCATTCAACTGACAAAGATATTATTTCTATCTAACTGAGATATTCATTCAGTTACTTTTATAAGCCTTTTGAATTTGGAAATATGTAAAGACTTTAAACTGGTATGAAAGTGAGGCAGTCATCCAGACTGGAAAAGACACCAGGCTGGGTATTTGGAGATTTGGCTTCTCTGCCCAGCCGCTAATTAGCCATGGAATGCTAGGAAGGCATCCTCGCCTAGCTGGGTCCCAGTTTCCTCATCCATAAAATGAGAGAGCCGGATGAGACAAGCTCTGAGGCTCCTTTCGGCTCTAAAATTCTATGATCTGATGAACCATCTCTTTTCAATTGATTAAAATGAGTGTTAAGAGATTTCCTAAAGTAAACAAGCCAGGCATGATTCCAATTTGTTTTGTTTTCCCATTTTTCTTTTCATTCAATTTTCCATCTTAGAGCCTTTGAGGGGGATGCTAATTAAATATTTCTGAACTGCCATTTAGAAACGACCCTTGAAATCTGCCCACTTAGACTGCTTTAACATGTTGCCCTTTTAAAATTATCTAGGCAGAAAAATTTTAAGGAAATAAAATCTATACAAAAGTTGACTTTAGTTTGTTATCTTACAACTCACAACTTGGAAAAATAAAAAGCAAAGGGATGATGAAAAATAAGCCATTAATAGTCCCACCACCAACTAAAGGATGGACCAGCCCAAAGCAGCTTAATGTCACCTGTGAACTAGCCCCTTTGTGGATTTTCATAGTCTCTCAGTATCAAATGACCTCATTTGTTGGCTCTTCGGTTTAAAAGAAGCATTCTATTTCCCGTGATTGTACTTCAATATGCTCTAATCCATTGGGATTATTGTGGCAGAACATTTCAACCCAGTGTAGCTTTCTGGCTCAAATAATTTTCATGAGAGCAAAACTCAGAGTCAATTTATGATCAAGAAATATGTAAAAACCTTAAAGTTATACAGCAGGTGCCAAAATCAAACTACCTCAGTGACTTAGTTATTTTTTTTTTAATTTACATTTTTGAAAGTGTTTTAACACCACACACACACACACACAAAGCTGCAACTTGAACCTTGATGAAATCAGAAAGGAATTTAAGGATTTTTATTTTTATTTTATTTTATGTACAGCTGGTGGCCAATGTGTTTATCTTGGTAGGGAGAGGGTGCAGGTGGGGGATAGAAATAGTAGTTACAATAAAAGAATGATCTCAGTATGGAATTTTTAAATAAATGAGAGAAAGTGGATGGCACAATTGAAAATCTATATACTCCACAGGAAGCCATGTGGGAATAGAAGGAGCAACAGCTCACCTTCCGGGGAAGAATAAGCGAAGACGTCATCAAAGCCCAACATTCATTAGAAGTGGCCCTCAGCCTCCTGTCTAATCTCAGGCTGAGGATATAAGACTATTCTAAGAGTGCTATTACGTGCCTATTCTGCGTCAGGCAGAATTGTCTACCTAACTCAAGGGGCCCAGAGAGAAATGAAAATGCAAGGCCCCTTGTTCAATAATTATAAAGAATTTCAATATGGCAACAGAAAAATGTTAAACCAAGGATAATACCCCGTGCAACTGCACATTCACACACTCAAAACTGACCCTGGTGCCAGCTATATCCACACCCGCATTAGCTCCCATCATCTCACTGAACTGCACAACAACCCAGGAGGGGTTACCCCTGCTTTACAGCCAGGCCATTGAAGCCGAGAGAGAGATTTCATTCAAGTCAGTCAGCTAATTAGAGCTCAGATCTCCATCCTATAGGACAAGCACTTTCTGGAACCCCAACCAGAGTTAGCTTCCTTACAATATACATAATGGAGAGAATATGCACTAGATGCGTCTTGTACACATACATATTGTAGGCCAGTAAAATCTTCAGTGTTATAGTTAAACTTCTGATCTTCCAAAGAAGATCTGGACTTCAATCAAGCAAAACTCCCAAACTCACCCTACTTGTTCTATTTGTATGTTGCTCACAGTTTTGCCAGGTAAGTATTAAATAAATGAATAAGTGGATAAGCATGGCATTTATTACCATATAATGTACTTTGATAAATCTTTTTCATTTTTTGGAAGCATCGGCATGTCATTTTACATTTTTTATAATTTTTATTGATATATAGTTGAAACAATATATTAGCTTCACATGTACAGTACAGTGATTTGACATTTATATACATTACAGATTGATCACATGAGAAAACTAGCAACCATCTGCCACCACACAAAATTATTATGATATTTTTGACTGTGTTCCCTATGCTCTATATTACATCCTGATATATTTCATAACTGAACATTTGTACCTCTTAATCCACTTGATTATTTCATTCATTCCCCCACCTTCTCCCCTCTGGCTACTGCCAATTGTTCTCTGTGGCTACGATTCTGCTTTTGTGTTTTTTTGGTTTTTTTTTTAGATTTCATTTATAAGTGAAATTGTAAAGAATCTGTCTTTCTTTGTGTGACTTATTTCACTTGGAGTAATATGCTCTATGTCCATCCATGTTGTTGGAAATGGCAAGATTCCATTCTTTTTATGGCTTTGTAATGATCCATTCTATTTGCTAAGCATTCTGCTAATCATTGGAAATAAATATACATAAATGTAAACACGAATGCAGGGTTTTTCCCCCTCTTAAAGGCCTTATCATCTAGTAGGACTGACATAAAAGTAGAGAAAAATGCAGCAGTATGGTAAGTGTAAGATCAGGGTGTGGACAAGCTTAGCATTTAATGGAAATAAATCAGAATGGGGGACTTGGAAAATGTTTCCAAAGAACAAGATGTTTTTTGGAGGTGGGGAAAAGGTACTTAGAATTAAAAAAATAAATCCCTGGAAGAAAATTTCAGAAATAGGAACAATCCTATTGTTCCTATGAATTATCCAATGAATTATCCATGAATTGATAATCCATGAATTGATAATCCATGAATTGATAATCCATGGATTATTATCAATCCATGATTGATAATAATCAATCCATGATTATTCATGTATTGATCCATGAATTATCAAATAGTAAGCTTGAAGGCAGGATCATGTGCAGAGTGGCGGGAGACAAGGATGGACAAGCTGAGCCAGTCTATCAAAGGAGCTTGGGTACAAAGCCCAGAACAAGAGCTTCCTCCTAAAAGCAGTGAGAGACCCTTCTGGGAGCCAAAAGATGTTCCCCAGACAAAAGACTTGGCTCTCAATCAAGAAACATTTAGAAACAGAAATCCTAGGCTGCATAGCCAAAAACTGATCTTGGCTTTCCCAGCCCCGTTTATTCTCAGTTCTCCATAAAAGCTACCCTACAAATGTTCCAAAATTCCTGAGAATGAGAAAGACCAGACTTCTTGGAATTCTTGTAAGAATTGATTTTATAGCTGAACATCCACCCATAACACTTGGTTTATTAAGGTCAGCCCCACCAGCCTCACCACTCCGGTAGAGGTTTACAGTCACCCTTGTATGACGGAGATGCTTCTGGTCTTGAATTGAGGATCCAGTCTCTCTGAAGTCAGAGCACGTTCTGTGGCAGTTCTATAGACCTAATTGATGCTTTTGAACTGTGGTGTTGGAGAAGACTCTTGAGAGTCCCCTGGACAGCAAGGAGATCCAACCAGTCCATCCTAAAGGAAATCAGTCCTGACTATTCATTGGAAGGACTGATGCTGAAGCTGAAACGCCAGTACTTATGGCCACCTGACATAAAGAACTGACTCTTTGGAAAAGACCCCGATGCTGGGAAAGATTGAAGGTGGAGGAGAGGGGAACGACAGAGGATAGATGGTTAGATGGCATTACTGACTCTATGGACATGAGTTTGAGTAAACTCCGGGAGTTGGTGATGGACAGGGAGGCCTGGCATGCTGCAGTCCATGGGGTCGCAAAGAGTCGGACATGACTGAGGGACTGAACTGAACTGAACAGAATGGACAGTAAGTCACAGTCTATGCACTTAGTTTAAAGCCTGCCAATTTAAGCTATTTCTTGACTGTAACCACTGGGTATCTTGCTTTCACCACCCTAGTTCAGGGCTTTATCTTGGACACTCATATTAGGCGCCTATGTGATCACAGCCTTCGTTTTCCAATGTTTGAATTCACTCTGCACGCAGCTGCCAGAACACCTTACATAGAGCACAGATCTGACCATTTCCTTCATCCACTGGATGGAGTCCAGGTGCGTTGGCAGGCCATGTTAGGGACCCCATAACTGGCCCTTACGTACCTCTGGGTCTAATTACCTCCCACTCCTCAAATGTATTCCCCCGGCACATAACTGCAGTGTTCCGGCACTACACATTCCCTTCCCGTGTATTTCTCATCAATTCCATCTGCCTAAAATCCTTTCTCTACATTATTTCCCTGTCTGGTTCTGACTCATTCTTTAAGAGCTGATTCTATTGCCATCTCTTCCAAAAACCCACCCCTCAGTGTCCCATAAACACTCCTCACACATATGTTCTTAAATGGCATCATTGTGATCATTTCTGTATGTGTCTCCCTTTCAGATCATGAGTTCTCTGAGGACTCTAACCATGTCTTATTTATCTCAAGATATAACAAAATCCCACTGTATATGTGCCTATATATATCATGGCTTTCTAAGTTGGAATCCCAAGATGAAAAGGAAGAAATTAGATTGAATAGGTAGAAGTAAATGTTAAGCAGCCATGCTGCTGCTGCTGCTAAGTTGCGTCAGTCGTGTCTGACTCTGTGCGACCCCATAGACAGCAGCCCACCAGGCTCCACCCTCCCTGGGATTCTCCAGGCAAGAACACTGGAGTGGGTTGCCGTTTCCTTCCCTAATGCATGAAAGTGAAAAGTGAAAATGAAGTCACTCAGTCATGTCCAACTCTTAGCGACCTCATGGACTGCAGCCATAAGAATCCATAAAAGAAAAAACTTCATTTTATTTTTCTCGCTGCCTAAATTTAGAGAACCTCTTACTTATTAAATCTATCTTATAGACACTCATAGGGGAAAAAAATGAGATGATCTTTACTTTACCTTGCATTCACTCACAGACATGGTTTCAAGATAATTACCACCCTTCATGGAGGTCTAAAGCACTAGGAGTTCTCCAATTCCCCTGGACAAGATAGGCCATATAAGGCAACTTTATTAAGACAAAATTGATGAGGTTTTGACAGCCCTAATATTTTTTTTTTCTGTGCCCAACTAAATTGTTAAAAGACAACTAACCATTCTCAGATGGTAAGAAAGTCTCACTTGAGGTGTCAAGACAGCCAGCAAGGTAAAGCCTTTTTTTTTTTTTTTAAATCTCTCTCAAATATAGCTCAGGACTAATTTGAGGACAAGAAACGATTCCAGTGCCTCATAAATTGCAATCCACATTGCAACTCCTAGCAGCCACAGTTCAGCGCAGTTAGAAGTCAATTAAAGCAGGCCCAGGATTAAGACATCATGGAGACTGAATTATCTCACGCCAGCAGGAAAGAGTTGTTTCTTCCGTTCAGGTTCATGGTCTTTGGAGTAGAAGTGGTTTTGAAAAGAAAGAAAATACAGGCAATGGTGGTTTGTTACTTTCTGCAAGACAAGGAAATAGGGACGATTCCAGCCTAAATATTCAGCCACCTCTTCAATATTCCTTAAGTGATGAACTTAGTTTTTAATATACTTCAAGTAAAAATTTCAGGCCTTTAGGTTCATTGGGAACAGCTAAAAATACCAAAACATGGAGTAAACCACAACATCCTGCCGTTCCCTCCATATGTTTTATTTTCTTTCCTGTTTATGGGATAAAATAGGTGAAATAAAAGTAAAAGTTTAATTACAAGAAATAAAGTGTCGGCAGTGAAGTTCACAGCCAATTTCTGTAGCTGGAGCCACGTAGCATGCTTCTGTGATACAACTGTAGGTTTTGATTGTGCAATAAAATAATCGCAACAATAAAGACCATTAGTACGCAGGTGTTCTACTGTGTTCTCAGGGAGTTTTGCAGGAGCTGGCTTGCATTGATAAATGCACTCCCAAACCCAGGCTTCTATGCAGAGACACATGGCTTCACACAGGAAAGCTCCTGCACCCCTGCAGGCATCCAGCAAGCACACACCAGGAGGTGAGGGGACTGAGGACACACGCCCTTCTCTCTTTCGGTGAACGTTGAAGTATTGGCGAGGCCTCACACCCAGAAAGGTGATATTGTCATTTGCTGTCTCTGCCCATCCTCATTTTTTTCTATCACTTTATAGAGATTCACGTGTGACTCTGCAAATAACCATTAAAAGAACAAGTCACATTGTGACTTTATAACAGAATTCAAAGTCATAACATGACCTTTAAAATTGTTAGGTTAAAAAATTAGGAAGGATGTAAGCTTGTATTTCAGCCTTATGTTGAATCCAGTGGAATATTTTGACAGGGTCCCCCTAAGCATCACCCATATTTACAGCAGAATGAAACTGTGCTGCCTGGTGAACAAAGGGACAAACACCCTCAGCTGGGCTCTGTAGACACCTGCTGCACTAAGTTGTACTGCCTGGGAGTCATCTCTCCAAACTCTAGCAAGAGAAAACACACTGGGTATGTTTCATGATAATTTTAGGAGGGAATTTCGTTTGCAACTGTAAGCAGAGTATTCTCTTTCCCTTTGTCTGGTTAGCCAGCCTTGACTTGAGCCAACGACTTCCAAGACCTAATAGCCTGGAGATACGGCAGTGGATGTGGAGTCACTCCCTGGGTCCCCAAACACCTCTCTGCTCATTTCTGCAGCATCTCTTGAGGGTGTCCTCACAGAAAAAAACAAGATGAACATGGAGGGGACATCCCTTCCCTCTGAGTTTGAACAGCCCTTGGGAAGAAGATGAGATCAGGATAGCTCAGTTGATAAACAATCCTCCTGCAATGCAGGAGACACAGGTTCGATCCCGGGGTCGGGAATATCCCCAGGAGGAGAGCACGGCAACCCACTCCAGTAATCTTGCCTGGAGAATCCCATGGACAGAGGAGCCTGGCAAGCTACAGTTCACAGGATCACAAAATGTCAGACGTGACTGAAGCAACTTTGCACACACACAGGCACATGTCAAAAGAATTCACCGTTTTGCAAGTCCGCCAAAAACTGAACCCTGAGTCCAATATCTCTGAAACCACATCTGGCAGAGCAGTGGATGACATCCCTTGGGTTCAGCTTGTATGTGACTCTTCTTAATCCAGAAATCTGTGGATTAATAGACAAGTCTATTTGCTCCCTTCTTTAGTATACCCACCCAACATAAGATAGTGAGATCATTATAATAAAATTTTCCATTCAAGAAAAGGAGAAATGGGAAGCACATAGGATTCATTGATCCATAGGAATTCAAGAATCTAGACGCATACATACTTTGTTCATAAGGAAGAAATTTGAGGTCCCAAAATCTTTCCACATCGAACTGTATTCATCCCTTTTATAGGTTTATATAACCCCTTTAAAAACTTTTGTGAGTTTCTTATGTATCAGACTGTAGTCATTTAATTATATAAAGGATATACATGCAACTCTTTTTGATGATATGTCCTTTCTTCTTTCGGCAGCAAATCCAGATGCTTTGGGTTAAATCCTTCAGAAAACTTTAGAAATTGTCTTGTATGGTAAAGAGAACATTGTAGAAGCCATCATAAATCTTTCAGAGGTCCTTACGGAAGTACCTTGGCTAATTTTTGCAAGAATCTTTTGCAAACTGGAGAGACTGGGAATGAAAAATAATTTTATTTTCTAATCTAGAAAATCTTGGGTGCTCTCTATTTTCTCTACTTTCCGCTTGCAAACCAAATAGTTTTTTTCTTTAGTTCCTCTCTTTCTTCCTATACATCATCAATATTTTGCCTGAAAATTTCTTTAACCAGATTCCCAAGTTTATTAGGTGTGCTTTTTAACTTCTGACTTAAGCCGCACACAATAGTGTTGCCAGCTGTATTGATCCAAAACTAGCGCCATGCATTTTAGGCCTTTGAAAGAGCAGCACTCCACTTCTAGGTACAAATTTTTATTTAAATTACCTTTGCTGCACAACAAACCACCTCAAAAATTAGCAGCTTGGTTCTGTGGGTCAACAATTTGTATTGGGCCCAATAGCACACTTATTGGGCTAAACATGCAATTTGTCAACAGCAGAGATGAACACGTAGCCCCTGATAGAGGACCATTTCCTGAGGAACCCACCAGCTGTCTAATGGTAGGTGAATTACACCAGACCACTTCTGTGTGGTCTTCCAAGAAGGGCAGGACTTGGTTCTCATGGAATGGACACTTGCCCTAGATATGAATTTGCCATTGCTTTTCATAATGCGTATGCCAAAGCCCCACCCCCACCCGCCCATGGACCTACAGTATGCCACATCACAACTGGTGTGCTCTGCACAGGACTCCTCTTCACCAGGGAACTTGTTCTTCAGCAAAAAGTGGATCGTAGGCTCATGCTCATGAAATTTACTGGGCTGACCCTGGTCCTCATCCTTCTGAAGCAACTGGCTTGAGAGAAGTGGAAACGCCTTTGAAGACTCGGTGCCAGCTGAGTGCCAGTCCTCTGTGGGCATGGTGTGATGTTCTCCAGGATGTAGCAAATGCCCCAGAGTAGTGATTGTTACATTGTGCTGTTTCTCAGCCATACAGGATTCAGGCGGTTGAGAGCCAAGGGATGCAAACAGAAAAACTCCTCTCATATTCCCGCTAACCACCTACTAGTGAAAAATTTGCACCCTATCCTCAGTGTTGGGCATGTCAGTAAACCAATAGTCACAGAAGGCACTTACTTCATTCCTTCAGTGTTTGATTCTCTAAAGAGGAAATTGGTTTACTACTTGAGAGGTAATTTCCTTCCCACCAATTCTGACACCAACAGGTGTCCTACAGTTCAATTCTGACAGTATCTGAATGAGCCTCAGACCCCTCAATTTTAAGCACTCAGTCCCACAAGACTCCCCTCACTTCATATGCCAGTTCTGCAGGTTGCCTGCCTTTATGTCCAACTTGACTCCGAAGAAAGGCATTCCCACAACTCCCCCTCCTCTAGATAATTTGTTAGAACAATTTACAGAACTCAGAGAAATGCTATACTTAATATTAGATCAGTTCCTGGAGGAGGAAATGGCAACCCACTCCAATATTCTTGCCTGGAGAATCCCATGGACGGAGGAGCCTGGGGGGCTACAGTCTGTGGGGTTGCACAGAGTCGGACATGACTGAGCGCCTGAGCACACATTATTAGATCATCACAAAGAGTGAAAATGAACAGCTACATGGAAAGACACATAAGGCAAGGCCCAGAAGAGTCCTGAATGCAGGCATCACTCCTGCCCATGGGGTTCAGGTGTGCCGCCCTCCCAACAAATAGAAGTTCGCCAGCTCAGAATCACTGGAGTTTTAATGAGGGTTTTATTACATAGGCATGGCTGATTGAATTGCCAGCCATGGGTGATTAACTCAATTCCCTGGCCACTCTCCTTTCCCAAGAGACTGGGGGTGGGGCTGAAATGTCCAACCCTCTAAACTATGGCTCCTCTGGTCACCAACCCCCATCCCGAAGCTTCTTCTCATCAAGAGTCCCCTTATTTGAACTAAAATGCTCTTTTCACTCAGGAAATCTCAAGGGTTTTAGGAGATCTATGCCAGGAATCAGGACAAAGACTATTTTTCTTATTATACCACGCTACTCCACAGTGAAGCAGAGGCCTTTTAATATTTTATGCTCTGGGATAAAAGTAAATAGGAAGCTACAGTAACCCAGTATAGATGGGCTGCTAATAGCACAGACGCTGCAGGAGTAAAGGTTTAAAGGTTGCCTCCCATCATCAGGCAAAACGGTGGTGAGTTAAGGTACTTGCCTAGGACAAAGGGAACATGACGTGGCGACCAGTTGCCGAAAAGAGGACTGTAGGACTTAGCAACTCATCCTTATTTTGATATGAAGATATATATTATATATATTCTTTCCTTTCCTTTCTGATTCCCGTACTATCAGACCTGAGACATATTCACAACGGTTAACATTCTATATCAATATTTAAGTTACAAGATACCAGTGGGTGAATATGATTGGGCAGGAAAAGGAATGAACATCCCCCAGTGATGAGGAAATTGACATTTGGGACCATGGAAGATTTTATGGGATGAGTACAGTATTTTTAGTTGTATTGTGTTAAGTGGAAGCAGGATTTATCTCGTCTTCACTTTGACATAAGCATGGTTAGGAGTAGACGGATGTCATGGTGTCAAGGTGTTGACTGCTGGATTGCTGTATCGCCAGCTTGCTTAAGCTGAGAACTACTTTTCCTGGAACTGCCTCCCCTCTCCATCTGGCTGGAATTGGCCAAAGGAGGAACTGAAAGAGAAGCGATATCCATTACTCCCCAAGCTGTTCACAGACGACATGACAGGCTGATGGCAAGGACTGGGAGGACCCCCAGGTCCAGGGCCCCCAACTATGGCACTGCAGCCCACAGCAGCCCCCCAGCCCACCACCAGATTCTTATCAACAGGTGGGAGCTACTCAGGGCACAGCCTCCCAGAAAATCTTCACACTCTGCCCTTCACGGTCTCGCAGTGGCAGCAGGAAGTGGTCGGACATTCAGCTCTCCTCCCCAGACTGTCCACCCATGGTTCATGATCCTCCTGACCACCCGACTCTCCCTTTGAGACTTCAGTTCCTCCCACTACTGTGCAATGCCCTAATCTCCTAACACTCGTGACCTCAACAGAACCAAAATAAATGAAAATAGGACATCACAGACAGAACGACCCCTGAAGAAATGTTTCTAAAGTCGGTTGCTGTTGATGAATATCTCTTTCCCTCCTCCTGATGTCTTTCCGTGTAGGAGAACCCCACCAGTGAAAGCCTCCTGGCCTCTCCCCTACCTGCTCATATCTCACTGGTTGATGAGCTTGGGGAAAGGAAGTGGCTCTGCACACCCATTCCTGCTTTCTACTCTTGGGAGTGAGCCCACCCTGGAAAGCACAGGGTAAGCTTGCTCTAAGCTTGATGGTGGGGTCTCTGCGGTGCGCTGGCTCTGTCCGAGCTGGGGTGGGCATGGCCTTCTGATCCTGGATTGGGAGATCCACTGGCCACATTCTCCAGGCTTATCAGAATAAAGATTATATTTTAGGCTTACCTGTCCTATTCCCATATATTTCTCAACTAGTTCAGACCTCAAAAGGGGAAGGGGATTACTATTAGGCTCCCTTGAACCCCAGAGTGGATTACTCATGGAGACTTGAGGGAGCTCTCCCCCAGCTCATAAAGGATGCAATTGCAACAGAACAAAATAGACTGAGAAGACAGGCAAAGGAAACTGTAAGAGCAAAGAAGGGACGCGGTGGACAGCGAATGAAAGATGAGTTGGAAGAACAAAGTTTTTCAAGTGAAAAATAACGAGAGATGAAGTTTGACAAAGGACAGGAAAGTGGAGCAGTTGATGAAGGGCCTTGAAGACAAAATTTAAGTTTTTAGTAAGAGTTACTTTAAATTTTTGCCTATTCCCCTTTCTCCTAATATTCAGTTTGGTGATCAGCTTCACTTCCAGCTTAATGGAATACGCCATCGACTTCTTCAGAGATCTTTTTTATTGTTAATATATGCTTCTTGATATCTGAATCAGACGAATGACGTCCCAGTGGTAATCATGGTCCATGCCCATTTCATCTGTCTCTGACAGCATCCTTACTTTATTTGACTTCACTTGGAATCTATTTTGCAGTCTTACACTATGAAAGACACTTATCAGGAGTGGAAACCTTTTTTTATGTAATAAAAATTATTTCATGATGCTTTACCAAGGAAGACAAGGAGAGAGAGAAACTGAGCTGATAGAAACAGCTTACCCTGGATCAGTATCTGTCAGGAATGTAACCGATGAATCACATCTCAGTGTCTGAGTCCATCTGTGTATTACGCATCATACTGTTGGAAAACGTAGCAATATTTCCCTTTGGTCTCCCTCCTCTCAGCCCCGGCTCCCCCTTCCACATTGCAAATTCATTTTTGTGTCTGTTCCAGCCCTAATGAGACTGTGATCAATGTATCTGGAGCTGACCCTGCCTTCAAGTCTTCAATCATACCTTCTCTGTCTAATCCACTACACACTCCTCTTTGTCAACTGATGGATTTATTTAGTTAAGAAAACTAAAAATACAATCACGCCTCGACTCCGCAAACAGACCTCTGGTTTGATTTTCTTCATTTTATGAAATTCAGCCGACCACAGACAATAAACCAGGACTTTACAGCATCTGTCTCTGGGCTGATTACATTTTATTCCTTTGTGAAGACATTTTAAAGTCAGCCTCTTTCTCAAGACACTTCACGGTTGGAGGGCCCTGCCTGCTGGCTTCCTGAGCTGTTTCAGAGGTTAGATCTAGAAAGCTCTACCCCTAAACATTGTTTTGTGTGTGTGTGAGTTAGGCGCTCACAATCCATCTGTCCTTACTAAACTGAGGCTCCACGTGGTGTCAGCAGTGCTGAAGAGACGCTGGGCCAGGCAGCGCGGACGTATTCAGCGTGGAGCAGGAAGGGGCACCTGGGCTGCATGCCGAGGAAGACCTTTGAGAATGCTTCCATCAGTCAGTTCAGTTGCTCAGTCATGTCCGACTCTTTGTGACCCCATGGACTGCAGCACGCCAGGCCTCCCCTGTCCATCACCAACTCCCGGGGTGTACTCAAACTCATGTCCATTGAGTCAGTGATGCCATCCAACCATCTCATCCTCTGTCATCCCCTTCTCCTCCCGCCTTCAATCTTTCCCAGCATCAGGGTCTTTTCATCAGTTCTTTGCATCAGGTGGCCAAAGAATTGGAGTTTCAGCTTCAACATCAGTCATTCCAATGAACATTGAGGACAGATTTCCTTTAGGATGGACTGGTTGACTCTCCCTGCAGGCAAAGGGACTCTCAAGAGTCTTCTCCAGCACCACAGCTCAGAACCTTCAGACTGCCTTCCTGTTTCCACAGTTGTGCCAGTTTCACAGTTAGTCCTAAGAAGCCTCTAGGTTTGTCCGTTGTTTGATGGTTTGGACAGCATGTTTTTACACATACTATTCTACTTGTTACTTCCAACTTTTCTGAAGATCGTTCTCTTTTCTAAACCCTCTTTAGAGACAGAGAGCCTGAGCTCCTGACCGACAGTTCCTCACTAAGTTAGTTAGCGAGACAGCAGGGTGACTGGTTCAGGCCAGCTGCAGGCTCCTTCATCCTGTGTCAGTTTCCTCAACCTGACGTCCATCTAACCTCTGCCACCTCACAGTGCAGTTCACCGCTCAAGCCCCCAGAACGGTGTCTCCCAGCTAGCGTCTCATCTCTTGCAACATCTACCTCTGGGCTCCCTCCTTGCTGGGCTACAGAGCTCCGGATACACGGTAGCATACCCCAGCCATGGTTCAGCCCCAGATTCTGAATACTTCCAAGGGATGTGTGAGGATTCTGAACCCCACACAAGCATGACATGAAAGTAAGCCCAGTGCCTAGGATTAATACCTGCACTTTAACAATCTGGAGTAACAGAGGCTCATGGTATACAAGAAGGAAAGGAAGAGAATTGGTATGTAACTGGCCCTTTGCCTTTAAAAACTAAAACAAAAACTTTTTGTCTTTTCTCCTCTTCTATGATAGAGGAATTTGTTTTAACCTAATTTCACTCAAATGGAATTAAGGGAACAGGCTCTGATTTCTTCCACTCTTTTTTTCTTTGCCTAATACTTTTCTCTGTGTAACCAGCTTACACCCACTAGCACTTACAGTATCCACCACCAAGGTGATTGCAATATTTCAGGTCATCAGTCTTCCCTGGTGACGTGGCTTCAAGTCCACTTCCCAAGGGTGACTTGCAACCCACGGAGAGAAAATGAGAGTGTGACCTTACCAATCCAATTTAAATGAAATAGTCACCAAAGTAACAGATCTCAATGGAATTGATCTCTCTTATCACTTATACACTCACTGCTTTGATAAATAATCTTTTGCATTTGTAAAGGAGTAGAATCAAGTAAAGCATAATTGAATTCTGATACCATTGGGACATATGGTCTTAGGTGCAAGGATATGAAAATGGTGCCAGGGACACTAAGAAAATCATTTGTGCAGTTCGCATGCTGGAGATTTTATCTGCAGATTCCTGGACAAGGTTTATGACAGAAAACACTCTGGGATCAAAAGTCATGTACATTTTCCACAAGAGTGAAACGCGTCTTCCATCTGATGGCACTTTTCGGGAACAAAATGCTGGAAGAAATAGCTGTCCTATAGCTGCCTGTATACTCAGCCAGAAAGACAATCAAACTTTAATGACAGAAAAGCTGAATAAGGAATGATGGTAAGAATGGGGTTTATTTACTCTTTAAATAATCTGTATTGCAATATTTTAATGCAATTCCAGTTAGTCAAAGGGGAAAGTTTGGGACAATCTCATCCCATTTTCCAAAGTCACCAATAAATAGCACACATTTGACACAAATAATGCTTTGTATCATTCTGAATAGTTCCATATGTTTCTTACTTTTATTCCATCTGCAACCCTGTGAGACTATCAGAAAGTGCATTATTTTGCAAGTGAGGAAGCTAAAAGAGGGAAAGCCTCTTGCCAAGGTTCACACAGCTAGTTAATGACGGTATTGGATTGAACCCTGAGTCTGATGAACACCCAGTGAGAACACCCAACATCATCCACCTATTACACTGGTTCAGTTTCTGCCAGGAGCTTCCAGGCATTCCCAGGATCTGTGAAAATTGTCTTTTTGATTGAGACCCCGTTGATGAATTGTACTCTGTGTTCTAGCCAAAGAATGCCACATCTCATTTCAAAAGGGGAGGTTTAAGTGTAAATGCAGCCAAGGTCTTACACGAAAGGTACCTGCCTTGAATTTCTTGTAGCACCTCTCTTTCAAAGAGCTAAGGAAGGTTTGCAGCCGCTTGCTAATCCTCCCTACACGCCTGTGAAAGGCCCAGTGGGCAGTTTTAATTATGCCTGGTTTACAAATAGAAAAACTGAGACACAGATGGTGAAAAATGAAGCTGAGTAAGGGATTTTCCCAGAACCAACCAGCATATCAGACCCAGGCCGCTATTTGCCAGGCCTGCACAATCTCTACTTGACCACATTTTCTAAGATGCTTCAAATGGCAGACAGTCATCACAGGTTCCGATGTGTTTCAACTGCAATGCACACATAGTTTGAGATGTAATAAAGGTTTCAGAGCATGACGTTGTTGTGAGGGGTAAAGGATATCTTTGGAAAGTACTTGGCAGGTACTGTGGCCACAAGAAATGGAAACAGGGAAATTAGTCTCTGCCTGGAAAGAAATGAGGCTGCTGGTGTAGATAATCGGTATGAAAGGAAGAAAGGAATTGGAGAAGGAGAAAACTCTTTAGATGGAACATCTGGTTCACAATACTTTTCCTGTGACTTGTTAGTCTGCAAAACAGTTTTATCTGCTGTATCGTGGGAGTTTGGTGGTCTAAAACATCATTTGAAAATGTATATTTTGGTGGTAACATTTCTTAAGACTGCCCTTAACATAAGCCAATTCTACCTCACTGTGCAGGTTTCTTTGCTTGAATTACCAATAATTACATCAACTTAACCAATAAATTTCATGCAAAAACATATTCTGTCTATTATGATCTCTTTCAACTTTGTTATGAAAGAATTACAGCTTTTAAAAAGTAACTAAATAGATTTGACTATATTGCAATAGTTTCTGAGGTGTTTATCGTAAAACCTCTTTTTTTTTCTATTTTTAATCCTTTTCTTGATAATCTCCAAAAACCAAACATCTTTCTCTCTTATATGCTAGATGCACTATGAGGTAGGTAAGGTCCACAGTTAAGATTCTGAAAACTCTGCTAGCAAATTGAAGGAAATTTACTGAAAATTTTTATGTCATTCACTGGCCATTTGATATTCTTGATGCCTAAAACTCAATCTTCTACCCCTCAGTTCTGACACACAGCCTCTGGCCACCAAGGATGACTGAAATGGTTGTCTGTCCTCTGGTTTGTCAGACTCAGTTGCTCTACTCACTATGATACTATTAACTATGCCTGCATTAAAAAACAACGAGCAAATATGCTTTATTGCTTAGAAGGAGGAACTGCTAAATATGAGAAAATTGAATTGCTTTTAACTTTGCCTAGGTAGTGTATACAACTGTTCTTTCAATGTTTAATCCTATTATTTAATGTGTGACAATAAATAAATAAAAATAGGCTGACAGAAGTGGCAATGTAATATCCTTTAATCTGCAGTTCACAGTGCATTTAAAAATAATAATTTTGAAAGAAGCATTTGAAAACATTTGATCTTAAAAACGCATATTTTGCTTATTCTAGTGTTTGTTGATTTGAAGGTTTTGCGGTCAGCCCAGTAAATATTCAGTTTGCTTGGCACAAACTGTGCAGGAATCTAATAGAAAGCAATATTGTTGAAAATGGATATCAATTGGAAACAGAGAGCAGTGTCAACTATTCCCCACTGGGAACAGACAACAATAAAACCAGTCAAGCATTACACAGCCGAGCCTGCCAAATGTCATTAGAGTGGAGAAAAAGGAAAGGAACATGGGTAGGGAAAGAAGCACTTTGCTTTTTTTTTTTTTCCTCCAATTTAAAAAGACAAAAAGAAAAGCTGGTGAGGGGTAGGAAGGGAACGTTTGGAGAATAAGAACAATAAGATTGTCCACAGATTGCCCGAGGCAGTGCCACCGTCATCTTAGGCTGCATCTTCGCTTCTCCTCTCCAAAATGATCACATTACAAAGATTTTCAAATTTTTAAGTCTCTTCAGCTGACCATTTCCCTCCCAATGTCTCCTGTAACCAGAAGTATTTGTAATTCCGAAGTTCCCAGTTTTTAAACAAGCATGACAATGTCATCCAAGGAAATCATGTTTATATCTTCATTTAATTAATTGATCTGCGTATAGATTGGAAAGAAAAGGCTTGCGAAAATGTATACTTTTTCATTGTTACCATCAAGCTTCAGTGGGGAGCCTTTCAGAAAGAATAGGCTTCAGAGATGCCTTACCTCTGGGTAAGAAGAAATATTTACAATAGTTCTGAGATCTTTTAAATGATAAGAACCCCAAAATGATTGCTGGGCAGAGGGGGCAAAGACATCATAACCACCATCCCCACCATCCCCAGCACCATCCCACTGAAGCCACAACTGGAGACAGTGACTTAACCCCAAAGCTTCTGCCATATCTGTGGCATTTTCATTGATGATTTGTAAATTTTCAAACAAAGAAAAATTGTCTCCTGCAGACAATGGTCAAGCCTCTGAACAGCCAGCCAAGAGCTCCCCCTAGTGAGGTTGCACACATATTAGCGTGAGATTGCTGCTGTGTGAGGTCTCCTGTGTATAC
Organism: Nanger dama; assembly: GCA_917880005.1. Taxonomy (NCBI): domain Eukaryota; kingdom Metazoa; phylum Chordata; class Mammalia; order Artiodactyla; family Bovidae; genus Nanger; species Nanger dama. The sequence goes on from CAKJTW010000035.1 coordinate 11,671,445, forward strand.
ACACGCACACACACACACACACACACACACACACACACACACACACACACTTGACTCTAATCCAAAATGTTGTCCAGCCCCACATTCTTTTAAAACAGTATGAAAAAATTCCCCACACTCTCCTGGACTTTTCCTCTTGTTCGCTATTACACACCTCACTCAGCAACAAAGAGCCGAGTGAGGACTCCCCTAGAAGGCAAAACTGTCATTCCAATCATATTATTTTGCAATAGTAATAATCACATATTGGCTCCCAATCTGCATCCTCAAGTAGATGCTATCAACATAGAAAGTCCTCAGGGGCTGCATATTACCGTGTAATTAGCATAATAACTTTGTTGTGTAAACAAAATAAAAGACAGGCTTGAATATGAGAAATGTATCTTATACTGTACTGGTGTCTATAGCTTCTACAGAAAAATCTATTGTCTTTGGGCAATCTTTTATTTCCTTGCAGCATGACCGTGATTAAACACCTACTGATACCTGCGAGCAGTTTTCTTCGTACATGTACTACGTTCATCTATGTGCATACCCATGACCGTAAATTTTACTGCAGAACAATATTCAGAACACTCGTCCTATTCATATTTAACAGAAGTAATTTGCTATAACACCAGCATTGCATCTCCCAAATCAACCCTAATTCCTTCAAATACATTTTAGCTTCTTCCAAAAAAGATATTTTATTGGTTTTTATGAGGCTGCATAGGACTCTGAAGGGAGACTAGGCATTCTTTAGGGGAAAGAAGATAGCAAATGAAGAAATCAGATGCAGAGATGAAAGAGGTTTAATGTCTTCTTAAAAATTCTTTGAGAGCCATATCAACATTTTTAGTAAAATACAAATGACTGCAGTTTTATAATTAACAGCTGCTTGTGTTAAGCAGTCAGTGTTCCCTAGTTCCTGCTATTACATATAAATATATATTTTTAACTACAGATCCATCTTAGCTCAAGATGCTAAAGGTGACTCCCTTTTCTTGGAAGTTTCTAACCCTAGTGTGCAGTTTGTGAGATGCTGAAAACATTTATATTCAAATCCTGAAACCCTCAGACATGAAAATGACATAGGTTAAGTTATTTTTATAGAGCGTGACTTTCATTATCAAGCTCCTTTGAGTAAGAACATCATATGCATATGAAAACTTAAATTCAAATAAACTCATTGGCTTATAGATATTACTACTTACCTCCCAGGAGGATGGTGACAGTTGATACTAAAGTCTTAGCAAAGCTTTGGTGGATTTTGTTTTTATTACAATATTTTCTAGTGGATATTTTAAGACATTCATTTAATGTACTCAGATCTTTGTCCTTTACATGATTCTTACATGTCCACAGAACAAAAAAGAGAACAGGTAAGGCAACTGGGGTAGGGGAAAGGGGGATGTTAGTATAATTAAGCCACTCATTGTGACAGATGTGGATGTTATCAGTTTTACTACCTTTGGCCAAATTATTAGGGCAGAAATTTCACTTTCATAAAACGCATGCCAGTGATAAGCTCTTATATGACACATTGTCTCACTGTGGGTATGAAACTCAACCTGCGAAAACTGACTTTCTCCCCTTACAAAAGAGAGAATTATTAATATAATGCTCAACACCTCCCTGAATCAAAAGGAAACAACCACATAAAGAACTGAAATTAGATCTATTACGTTAATTAAAATTCTGTGGGCATCGCTGAAAGTGTAATTTGGCCCAATGTGTTTTTAAAAAACCAAAACATCAAGAAAATTAGCTAATGAATATTGTGCAGGCACTTCCCTAACATAAAATAACTCAACCATTTCGACTGCACAAATTCCAGAATGGTCTAATTTACAATACGGCGCTGTTTGCTTGTTTGTTTTAGAAGTGCTTAACCTAATAACATGGTGAGATTGTATTTTTTCCATTTCAGTCTTTTATGAATTAACCAGAGACTGCTGGCTGGATTTTCCTATGAATTTAGCCTCTACAACCCTAAATACTAACCTCTGACAACATTTGCCTCTGCTTAAATTCATTATTCAGAAGTGGCCTTGCCAATTTCTACTAGGTTGGGAGCCAGGAATTTAGGCTAGTGATTTCCCATTATTTGACCTTGAGCAAGGCACAGTGTCTTTGGACGCTCTGCTTCTGCTCCTGTAAATTATGAATAACAGCATCTTCCCTGCTAGCCTCCTGGGGTTGCTGTGAGAATTAAATGAGATAGCATATGTGCTAAGTGCTTTAAATATTATGAAGTGCCAGACAAATACATGGATTAGCTTTTTGAAAAGTAATATCTTAAATATCATTTTTAATAACATTCTCCAATTGCTTTCTATATATGGTTGCTTTTTTTTTAAAAAAACCACAAATGTTGAGTTATTTGCAGATATCATTTTTAAAAATCAACCCCTGGTACCATGGGAACTTTGGTTTGGTATCTACCTCAGTCTAGCCACACTTCTATTAGCAAAATCATCCCCAAATGGTATGAGAGCACAGTTCACATGCATAACATCTTGCTTCATTGGTATGGGTTCTCCTAGGCTAAACAGTATTGTCCAGTGGTTTTTCACTGCAGAATTTGCCAGGAGGTTCACATGGCCAGCTGATAAGTCTCTCTCTGCCCTTGACTACACCATAAATCAAGTGGAAGGGCTGGCCATCACGTGTATTCCTATTTTAAAACACATCCATGTGGAATACTATTCAGCAAGAAAAAGGAATGAGCCATTGATCCATACAACATGTAGATGAATCTCAAATACATTTACACTAAATGAAAGAAAGAAGCTAGACTCAAAAAGCTGTATACTGTGTGATTGCATTTACACAATATCGTTAGAAAAGACAAAATTATGTAAACTAAAGGTCAGAAAACAGATCGGCAGTTACCAGAGTTGGAGGTCAAAGGGACAGCACTGATGCCGAAGGGACAGGAGGAAATTTGGGGAAAGAGAACAGCGCTACATTGCGCTGGGGCAGTGGGTGAGAGTGAAAGTCAAAGTCGCTCAGTCGTGACCAGCTCTTTACAACCCATGGACTGTACAGTCCATGGGATTCTCCAGGCCAGAATCCTGGAGTGGGTAGCCCTTCCCTTCTCCAAGGGATCTTCTCAACCCAGGAACCAAACCCAGGTTTCCCACCTTGCAGGTAGAGGTTACATGGTTGTATTTTCATCAAAGTTCACACTCAAAGCGGGGATTTTCATATATGCAAATCATGTGAAAGTTAGTCACAGAGTCGCATCCAACTCTTTGTGCTCCCAAGGAATGTAGCTTGCTCGGCTCCTCTGCCCACAGAATTCTCCAGGCAAGAGTTCTGGAGTGGGTTGCCATTCCCTTCTCCAGGGGATCTTCATAACCCAGGGATGGAACCCAGGTCTTCTGCATTACAGGCAGATTCTTTACTGTCTGAGACACCAGGGAAGCCCAAATTATAGGTAAAATAACTCTGACACTAAAAAAATAAAAGAATCATGGAAAAGTCAATATGAGTTTGCTAGCCCGCTTGGATTATGATTCTTCCTTTAAAAGCAAATTATATTTTCACAACAATACAAACTGTTTTCTAGGCAGATAAGTCATGTTAAGCTAATTAGACACTTAGTTGAATACGGTTAAGCTTAGAAATAAAGTTTTCACCACATATCTACCACAACAGTGATTAATTACCAAAGGCCAAACAGTGGGATTGCCTTACAATGGTCAGCTTTCCATTTTTACTGTTTCCCAGATGAGAGGAAGAGATTTCAAGTCTTAGGCATAGTTATGGGGATTTACCTCCCCTCTCTCATCTAGCCCTCAGAGAATTGTTTAAAACTTCGTTTCGTCAGTGTTGCCTATTGGAATGGGAATATGTACCCTCCTATGGGACTGTGAGTACAAATTTTCAGGAACTTACAAAAGGAGCTCACCTGAATTCTGAGTAAAGTTTGTACCAGAAATATCTGATAAGGGCCCAAAGAAGAGAGAATAAAATGAATGAATCAAAATTAGTCCCTAGAATACTGCCAAGGGTTGCAACCCTATACTGTATAGATGTGCTATAAACTATTAACACTAGAAATATTTTTTCCAAGAAGTCGAGGTACAGCTTCCAGCTTCAATGATTTTCTTATCAGTCGAATCATATAATCTATGAAACCGGCAGAGGGATTGGTGGTGGGCAGCTCCCTCCTGGGACACAGTTGCAGTGGGGACTTGGGCGTATTTGGAGTGGGGAAGAAAGAATACTGCTGCTAATTCGCCAAATTCACATTCCAGTCCTTCCGTTGTAAAACGCTTTGTAAAACAATGCACGAACGACCTAACGCTGGAAATACAATTATTTGCAGGTGTCTCGAAGCCATTTAGGCTCATTCACTCTTCTTTTCTCCTCATTGACATTAGTTTAATCTGTGAAAATCAGATCACAATCATGCCAGACTTTTTGCCTCATTAGCTTTCTATTGTCTGTTTGGAGGCCTTGCCTCCATTTGTACCTCCAGGCAAGATGGGTCCTAGTCTGCACTGTTTCCATCCCTTCCTCCTCTTAATTCTTATGAGGAAGAAACACTTCTAATCCAATAATTTAACTACTCACGGAACTCATCCAAAAAGATTTCACCTGCATTTAAAAAAAAAAAAAAAACTGGCAACTTTGGTGTATAAACATACTCCTGGTTGTTCCCCAATCATGCATGAGATATACATGAAATCCCCACGTGAAGTGCTCTCTAGACAAACAGTAATTCTCTGTAGATGGCACGTTGTATTAAACATGTATAATCCCATTTTTTCATTGCGTTAAATCCCAGCAAAGTCGTTTTCTTGGTGAATTCAGTCTCCTGTGCGTCTTTATCGCTGTGATAAGAAAAGCATTGCCAAGTATTACTTTCTCTGTTTGGATTGGGGAGAGGGCATGCACTCTGTGTAGCCAGATCCATAGGATCACATCAGGAACATTAGTAAGAGGATAGAGCTGTTTTCTGCAAATTCTCAAATTTAAACATTTAAGATAACAGCAATTTTAGCTTCTTACACTGTCCTATACACATAGCAGATAAAATGTTGAAATTCCTTGACCACTAATTATACAACAAGAAAAAGCATATTCCAGCTACAACACTGTCCTTAAATGTTTTGATACATATTTGAAGCTCTGAAATCTAATTTTCTGACTTGGGATCAGGGTTAGTCTCCACAGCCCTCAGAAACTGGGGTCAATAAGGAAAATTGCTCATAGTCCTTTGAATGACTACACACTTCAGTATTAGCTAAGCTATTAACTTTTCAAGAGAGCTAAGTTATATTTACCAAGTGTCATGAACTGTTACAGTCATTGTTTATTTCCTTATTGAATATCAGCAGAAATTTTCCGCCACCCCAAGAAGCATCAAACCTCCCGACTAAACACATTTGGCTTCCTTTGGGGAAAAAGGATAGTAATAATAACCTTTGATTGTATAAGAACATCATAATCCATGTTGTCATTCCTGATTCAGCCCATGCCAAGAACACAGGACGATTTACATATGCTCTAATCAAATATTTGGGGGCTGGGGATTCTCACTGCATATCTCTAGATCAGGATTATGTGACATGCCTTGGATTCCAGCCAGGTTTAAGGCTCTTCATTTTTAAAACAATAACCACCTGCTAAAAGAAGAAAGCAAGCCATTTCCTTCTTGACATTCGTTAGCTTAGGATCAGCAGAATCTTTCTGCTGCTGAGATTGAAATGTAATAGCTGCAAGGTTGAAAACTGAAATCTTGCACTAAGCACTTCGTTGCTGCTGGCTTGTAATTTTTTTTTCTTTTCAAAAATTACATACAGAAAGCAGTTTTAGACTTTGTAATCAGATATTATGCCTCATGGTACTGTGTGATTTGAGATGTTTTCTTTTTTCTTTTTTTTCAAAGGACTAGATCTGCCCAATTAATACATTCTTGGTATACACATAAGCTACATGGGACACTGGTCTCTCACTGCCTCTATAGGACATTTGCAAAATTTTGACCAAGCAGATGAGTGAGATGAAGTCAGATGACGTTAACTCTCATGGAGCCAAAAGCCCTCAACTCAGACTGATTCAACTCGTTTTCATTTGCTTGCTGTTCAGGACTTCATCAGTAGATGCGTACATGGCAGGAAGTGTTGTCTTGGCAGGGGAGAGGTGAGGACCATGGAGAGGACCATGGGGGAAAAGGCTTGATTTTAGCATCAGTGGGTTGCTTTATAGGTGGTTCATGGGCTTCCCAGGTGGCTAAGTGGTAAAGAGTCTGCCTGCCAATGTGGAGCTGCAGGAGACGTGGGTTCAATCCCTGAATTGGGAAGATCCCTTGGAGGAGGAAATGGCAACCCATTTCAGTATTCTTGCCTGGAAAATCCCATGGACAGAGGAGCCTGGGGGCCTCAGTCCATAGGGTCACAGAGTCAGACACAACTGAGTGGCTAAGCCACACACACACACACACACACACACACACACACACACAGGTTCCAGCCATGACATGTGTGCAGCTTAGCCAAAACACACTGGTCTGCCTGAGTGTCCTCTGGTTTCCCCGTGCTGAGCTGACGGTGCCATTATCACGTTATGCTCCCATCAGTCCATATATCTATAGTGAGAGAGCACTTGAAATATGCATCAGATCCGTGAAATTCACAAACGAGCAACAAATAACATTCTGAAACAAACGTGTTTTATTTGCAAAATGAACAATTAAAATGACATGGTATCTGTACTTTTTGTGTACCACCATTTTAAATGTGACAGCTTCTCAAAATGTGTTATCTATAAGTATACACAAAGTGAATATCTATATTAAAATATATATATATAGCACTTGCTTTGGCATACTGTGTTAATACACTTCTGTTCATAAAAATTTGAATTTACAAATATTTCCAGGTTCTTCAATTCACTCTTTCTTCTTCACTCTTTCTTTATGTATCTTTCTCTATGTGTACTATTGTGTGTGTGTGCGTGTATGAATTACTCAGGTTTTTCTTGTATGTCTTTAGCCTCAGACTTAATTTGTTCAAAACACATCATCCACTTTGAGTTCTCAGCTCTCCACAACACATCTCATCCTTTCATCCAGGATTAAAGCCTTGAAATTGTCTTGGAGTCCTACCCTCCCTTCCATTTAGTTATGTAATATCAGAGAATAACTGAAGTAAGCAACAGAATTAGGTCAAAACATACTTATCTTTCAACTCCTTATCTGAATATATAAGAAGCAGCCACACAAAAATGCAAACTGAAGTTGTGACTATAAATCCTTACTTCTAATAGTCTTCTTGAGAATTAAAGAAACTTTTTGTCATATCTGGTTGGAATGTCTCTGATCTTTTATCTTTATCTTGAAATAGGGATAATGAAACACTACACTGGGGGCATGAAAACTCGGCTGTGTGTACCAGCGTTGTTGGCATTTACCTCAGCCTGGGTGTGGATTCTTTGCAAAGCTCATCTGAAGCCATTTGCCCATTGTATCAGAGCTGCCTAAGACGAAATTAGATAATATTTTCCATAAATGAATTTAAATATAAATGCATTTAAATATAAATGCGTTTTTAGTTAATCGCACAGTCCCTGAATACACTGAAGGCCAATGCATGTAAGCTCTTCGCTTTGCAGAATGCTCCTTCTTGCCCGTGAAGCTTCAGGCCACGTATGTAAAATGTGGCCATCTGGTATGTGGATCCAGGGAAGATGATGGTGTCAATGTCATATTCAACATTTGTGAATAGGTATTTTTTATTTCTTTGAATTTAAAAAATCTATGGATAGAAGTTCTAATATTTTCTTGCAATGTCCCAATGAAGAGTCTTGAGCCTCCTCTGATATATAAAAACCTCCCGTTTTATGTAGCCCATTTGAGGAGTCATTACTATACTAGTCAGGGTTCTCCATAAAAACAGAAACAATAGGAGTTCTGTCTCCAGACACACACACATAGAAGAGAGGTGAGAGAAAAGCTGGTGATTCAGATAAGAATTGATGGTGCATTCCTGAAGGCTGGAAACTCAGGTGGAATTCCTATCATGCGGGCTGAAAGTAGAATTTCTTCTCTGGGGAACCTCAATCTTTTCTCTTAAGGCCTTCAACTCATTGAAGGAGCCCCGCCCACATTACGGAAAGCAATCTGCTTTACTTAAAGTCAACAGATTGTCTATGTTAATCACATCTTTAAAATACAGTTACAGCAGCATCTAGACTATTGCTTGATTGAGTAACTGCTAACCACAGATTAGCCAAGCTGACACCTAAAATTAGCCATCACCAGCTGTCCCTAAGCGCTTGGCTGTGATGGTGACCCCTAGAGAAGGAAGAGGGGCCCCAAAGACAGTCAAGCAACATGGTGGGCTGCTCCCTTCTTCTTCCTTCCTAGCCCCACCCTAAAAACCTCAGCAAAGAAAGAACAAAGGGAGAGCAAAGAGAGGACAACGCCTACTCTGCTCTGGATTCAGGCTGCAAATTCTTTCCTGTCCCGAGAGAGAAGACAGTTTTGGATCAAATCGAAGACAAGGTTAGAAGTCAGCATGACTAAAACTTAATTACTGAATCTGAAGCTGCATTAATCACTGGAGGGGACTAGAAAGTTGTGGAACTGGACCAAGATGTCATTAAGATATGTCCAAATGTGAAAGGGGAGTTCAACACATCAGAATGGTACCCACATAGGAAACAACAAACTTTTAGGGAAATGTCATGTGTTGAGAATTCAGAGGTATCTAGTCGCATGCACGTACTAAGGGGAGAGCATGAAGTAACCGTGGAGAAAAGTGGGTCAGGCAAATGGAGAGAAGCATAGCAGCAGTATCCCTAGGTGTAACATAGACCTTCCCAAAGGAGCACGTGGACAGGCTTGCCAAAAGCCATGGCCAACCTGGCACAGACGATTTATTGACAAGGGTCACCAAACATCCAGAGCACAAATTTCAAAGTCAGGTACATATTGGTTTGGATCTGGACTCATCCACTTTAAGCATGTTGCTTAACGTCTTTAGTCCTTGGTTTCCCTCACTGTAACACAAGAATTATAATTGTGCTTGCTTTTAGGGCTGCTGCTCTGCTGTGCTTAGCTGCTCAGCCATGTCCAACTCTTTGCAAGCCCATGGACTGCAGGACTTGGCAAGCCCTGCCAGGCTCCTCTGTCCATGGGATTCTTCAGACAAGAATACTGGAGTGGGTTGCCATGCCCTCCTCCAGGGGATCTTCCCAACTCAGGGACTGAACCTAGGTCTCCTGCATTGCAGGCAGATTCTTTACCAGCTGAGCCAAATAAGTGTTATTGAAGTATGTCCTGCTTCTCCAGAAGCATCAAATGCTGCCTGCCGAGTTACCGAAAGGGAGAAGGGGCTGGGACAGCAAAAACTATTAAGAAAAAAATTGCTAAATTAATATATCAAAATTGATCTTTGCAAGGAGATTTGGGATTGCTGATGAGTAGGCCTTGGTCTCTGGAGAAGGCAATGGCAACCCACTCCAGTGTTCTTGCCTGGAGAATCCAAGGGACGGGGGAGCCTGGTGGGCTGCCGTCTCTGGGGTCGCACAGAGACAGACATGACTGAAGCGACTTAGCAGCAGCAGCAGCAGGCCTTGATCTCTATACCTAGTAAAATTACGTGCATCTCCTTTTTAACTTTATGCAGATATAACTTGAAACTGAATCTAACATGGAACCGGGGGCAACATTCTGTCTCTTGATGGACTTGGGTCTGGAATTTCTGGATCAGAGTGCTAACTCTGGTTTCATGAACTGAGTTCAGCCTGCGTGCTTGTTGTGCTGTGTTTTGGTCAATTTGTTTGTTCAGCTGGTTTTTTAATGGTTTTCAATGAGTCTTTCATGAAATGCCCAGGACTCCCTCTTGTCACCCAGTCCACGACTCAGTCGTGTGCACTATCTGAGTATTGACTGTGGGTGTCACTTGTTCGTAACCTTTCTCTAGGGTCACATAAAGTAAATCTAATCCTTCTCCCCTTCACATCCTTAAAACCTGAAGATGTTTTAAACAAGATCAGACCAGAGACTGAGCTCTTCACGAGGCTACTAAGCAGTTACCTGTCAGTGACTTTCCAAGTGTTTTTATTCCAGCCCCTATCTCAGGAGCAGTGATCCTTCCCACAGTTCCAGAACTTAGTAATAAAGAACACTTACAGAGAACAAAAACTTTTAAGTTAATAAACATTGTCAACAGCATCATTGCTCAGTTTTTGACCCATAGAGAAAACTATGATCTTACACATAAAAGGTCCATCCTGCCTCTGTCCCTGTAGACATTTCTGAAAAATAGGAATGCTTATATTATATTTCAGAATCATCATGAAATAAAGGGAGCATATCCCAATAAAGTGCTACGACGCAAGCAAATTTCTGATGGAGAATACATACATTTTCTTTAAGAAAAATACACTGATTATTTACAATTGAATTGTAACATCACTAAACCTTAAAGTAAGATTATTAGAAAATTAGAAGCCAAAAATACTGCTGAAATAAATATATATCTTACACACTGTATGGTTAAACAAGCGACAACCAATGAATACAATATGAAGAAACCAAATTAACAATAATGAATCATTAACACCTAGAATAAAGCTAGAATAAAACCTGAAAGCAACAACCAGCTCCATCACACTGATAACAAGGCGGATGCCTCGTGAACTTGGAGCCAAGCCATGCAGTATAGCAGGAAATTGCTGCTCACGCCCCAGGGAGGCACTCATATTACTTCACGTAGACCAAATGTAGTCACTGGTCAGAATCCACCTCCTAAAGGAAAGGCATGCCATTTGTCCCTAAGAACCAAGAAGCCTGGCTGAGAGCCATCATCATCTGGAACTTTCTGGTTCATCATCTGGTTCATCATCTGGAAGCATGCTCTGGAAAGCCTTGCATCAGCAATTAAACGTTCACTCCGGAAATGATACACATCACCTCTGCACAACTCATCAGCCACAGCTGGTCAACAGACCCCCCACCAACCCCTCAGAAATGCTGTTATATCAGTGCCCAGAAGCAGAAATCTGGACATATTCAGGAAACAGAGTTAGTTAGTTTTCACATCACAAGAAAGACTATTTCAGTGGACCTTGACGGTTTGCTCTGACGCCCACAGCTGACTTGAGTTTTAATCTATCTGACATGGCCCTACGTCTTGTGACCTCCTTTGATAGCCACCATGGGCAGTGATGACTTTTGTCATCCTCTTGCTTTTGTGAAGGATAAGACAGGTCACAATTATGGAGCGCTCACAGTATGCCAGCCATCATGCTAACCTTTCTGTGGTCATTATCTCAGTCCATCCCAACAACGACTTTAAGTCACAATTATTCTTATATTTACAGCTAATTTCATTGCAGCTGACAATGTGACCTAGCTGTTTCAAAAGCTGGAAAGTTGGACTTTTGAGAACCAAATGCATACGGGTGGTGGCCCAAACCTAAAGGAAAGAAAAGAAACATATTTGGAGAAAGTATTCGACAGAGAGCTACAGAGATAAAAGCAGAGGGCCAAGGATGCATCTTGAGGCACAGCTTGGGGAAAGTGGGCAGAGAGAGGGCTGAAAGAAGCTGAGGAAAATAACAGAGGCAGGAAGAACACTAAGAGGAGAAAAATTCAGAAGGTTGTGACCCAGTGACCAACAGTTACAAATGTTTTGAGATCAAGATTTAAGGATTAAGTAATATGAGGATTTTGAAAAGGATTTTGGATTTGGAAGTGACAGGGTCATTAGTGACCTTGGACAGAGAATTTTCTGGGACTGATTGGGGTGGAAGCCAGGTTGCAGGAGAATGGGGACTATAAAGGTCATGAGAAAACAGGCCATGTGTTTGGGCTTTCAGGAACTGTGGTAGCAGAAACGCAGAGAATGCTTGGTAGTATTTGAGAAGCAATCTGCTGATGAGGGGGTGGTACAGTGGTGAGGAAGAGCCAGTGGTGTAGGGAAGAGACTGAAAGCCAGCAACCTTGGAGGATGGGAGCCAAGTCTCCAAAGACCTCAGCGGTGGGACTCCGGCAAAGTGGGTGTGGCCACTGTGGCCGCCTCACACATGAAGAAGCCAGCTGGGACTCCCCAGATGAGAAATGCCCATTCACGCTTTTGCCCACTCCTGGTTGAGCTGTTTGTCCTCTCTTATTTTTAGCTGTGACTCCAAAATCCCCTTTTCCTTAAGAAGGAAGAAATAAAGATGAAAAAGACATAGAAACCCTCTGGAGCAGAAGGACAGGCATCAGGAGAAATTCTTCTTCACCTTTCAGTGAAGGACAAGGCAAGAATCAAGAGACTAGGCAGTTTCATAAGAATAGTCCTATTTTTAACTATTATAGGGACTAAAAACTCAAGCCACTCAGAGATGAGTAAACGATTTGCTAAGCTTCAAATCCTCAGTTTGACAATGATTTTAAGAATTGTGTTCTTTTCTCCATGGACTCAGTGAGGGCTCAGCAAATGCTTACTGAATAAATGAATGATTTTGAAGACTCATGACAAGTGTGTACCTGCTCTGTAACTCCACGAATTTTCTGTCTCCAGACCAAGGATCAGAGTTTTTCCATAAGTCTGCTGACTCCTCACTCTCTCTCCATGTTGCTGTAGCTCTGAAATATGGATACAGCAGGTCCTTTTTTGTGCCACCTAGTTCTAACTTAAGGTCAAAGGGAGCAATAGAAGCAGACCAGCTTACCTGAGAACACGAGGATAATGGCTTGGAAAACCCGAGTGAAAAGTGGCTCTCAGCTTATCACGGAACTCCGGCCCATGCCCTCCAGGGGCATCTTCAGCTGCCTCTCTGTTTCCATCTCTGACTTTGCCACAGAGCTAGTGGGAGGTCAGAATACTCCTGTTCTCCCATCTCTTCACCTAGACTGGTTTGGTTAGCTTTTTCTGCCACATAGAGAAAGCAAACAAGCACAAACAAAAAGGTAACATGACAACAGTCTCTAGTTTCGAAGAAGACCCTCATACTTGATTTTATATAAACAGGAGCTAAGCTCATTGTCCCAACTCTCCTTCTAGGCCTTTGCATAATCAAAAGCCTGTTCAGTTGTCCCCCACCCCAAAAAGAAGCAACACCTCTTCATCTGGTTGCCAGCTTTAGAACAGGGACATCAAACAGCTCGGCAAAAAGACAACTTATTGTTATTTCTACTAGAGGGACTATTGAGGGTGAGGGATGAGGAATTTGCCAGACAGAGAAGGAATAGAAGGGCATTGAAAAGAAATTGCTCAGGCATGGAAGGGCCCAGTGTTCTGGGCAGGTGAGAAGCATGGTTTGCCTGGACAAGAGGGTGAAGAGCTGGGAACTGAAGGGGAAGGACGTCAGGGCCAGTGCTGGCTGGACTGCCTTGCCACACTGAGCAGGAATCGAGCTTTAGGCAAGAGCAGAGCTTTGCAATGGGCAAGACATGTCCTCACTTGTTTTTAGATAGTTCACTTCAGCAACAGTAAGGAGGGTAAATAAGGAGGGTAAACTCAAAGGGGAACAGGTGAAAGATGAAGCAGGCAATGTGCAAGATTTCCCTGCATAGATGCACTCCTTTCCACCTACTTCTACCTTTATGGAAATTAGTTTAGAAAGTTTCCTGTGGAGCTTGTTAAAAATACATTTTCCTAGGGCCCGTCTACAGACTCTTATTCTGGAGGGGGTTGAGAGTTTTAGGAACTGTCAAACAAGAACCATGGGGAGTGGCTTTTGTGCAGGACAATATTTAATACTGGTCCATACCACCCAGACCCTAACCCCCTTCCAAGAATCTCTGTTTTTTGTCTGTCAAGCCTTCCTCCACAACTCCAGTCTATGCCGGCCTCACCCAGAGCAAGCTTTCTCTGGTGCTCACTATTTACATGAGAGCCCCTTAAACTTTAATGTACAGATCTTGTTAAAATGCAGATTGGGTTGGTAGCAAAACCCCAGGTGATACTATGCTGCTAGTCCACATTTTACACTCGGAGGACTAAGGTCACCTCATCAGATATGTTGGCTCCACACGACAGTGACAATCTCTTGGTTGTTTAATGTTAGTGAGCCTTGCCTCCTAACGTGCCTGTGAATTTCCAGAGACCGAGTTTTGAATGCCTTTGGGAACTCCTCACATCACCAAAGACTGAATATACAGCTGGTGCTTTATAAACACAAGTTGAATCGAAGAATTCAAAGCAAAATGGCAATAAGCTTCTAGATTTCAGGTTGGGAATAAAGAGTCAGTGTAAAACCTTGATCTTCATTCTTATTGTGCCTAACAGGCACTTCAATAAAGCCACAAAGAATAGCCAGAAACAGCTCGTGCACAGTGGGAGACCAATAATCTCTGCATGTCTACATTCGAATAATGTAATAATCTCTAGATGTCTATATTAATGCAATAATCTCTAGATGTCTACATTAGAAATTCAATATGAAAAAAGTACAGCTTTGATAACTTAGAAATGACATATACTTTCAAAAACTTTCTCAAGCATCTTCTCAAAATATTTGTCAGTCACATAATTGTAGTCTACAATCCCTAAGCCCACCATTATATAATCAAATATCAGGTCCCAATCTCAGAGTAAGTTAGAGTGTTTTTTTTTTCTTTTAGAGTCAGGAAATTGTGTAGACTAAATGAGAATCCCAGATATTTTTAAAGTAATTTATTTATTTTAATTGGAGGATAATTACTTTACAATACTGTGATGGGTTTTGCCATACATCAATATGAATCAGCCATAGGTGTGCATGTCTCCCTAATCCTGAACCCTCTTCCACCTCCCTTCTTATGTGTGGCTATGTACTTATCAAGTGATATACTTGCCCAAACCTGTTTCAGGGTGCCAAGTTTTTAATATTTCTATTCAGACACAAGTATAGAGTTTAATAGTAGCATCAGTGTTAGGCAAATTCGGTAAAGCCTGCTAAAGCCAAAGCAACAAGGATCCAGAAGGAATTTATGAAAAAGAAAGTGAGAGACAGCTTCTTGGCCAAAAAGAAAATGTATGGACAAGTGAGACAGAGAAGATGCATTTTCCCATCCAAAAGGGATCTGGCATCCAATCCAAACACCAGAACACAATTTATTGTCCCAAGTTATGTACTAAAACCAAAGAATTTAGAGCATCAGCCAAGACCATTTTGAATATTTCATGCCAAACTATTCCCTTCCTTGGGTCTCCTTCTAAGAAGACGTCTTAAACATCACAGGAGAAAATTGGAATGTCATAACATGCTCCACTCCTAAAGACCACATATGTCAAAAGAGAAGAACTAGATTTTGTTGCAAAAAAATTCTCATAGCTGCTTATATTTGAAAGAAAACAATTCACGGACCTAGAAAACTATGCCAGACATCACATATTCTAATACAACAAAATATATTTAGGCAAGATATTTTAAACCATTATCCCTAGTGAAAGGATAGGTTAATTTTAGCAACTGTTACAGGGTTGTGAGTAAATTAACCCATTATTATGTCATAAAATACCTTGATTCATGATATCAATTTTGCTATTAGGATTTGAAGCAAGAGTTTTCCTGGGGATATACATTTTTATATGACATTAAGGTCATTTGTGCATATTATAAAGTAACCATGACTGTGATAATTATTCTTTTGTGAAAATATTTCAAGTAATCCTTCCAGCAGAACATTAAAAGATTATAATGTGTGTGTGTGAGTGTGTGTGTGAGTGAGAGGGGCTAATTCACTAAGGAGGCTAAGCCCATGAGGTTAGCTTGAGAATCTCAGGAGTTTGTCATTTGTCATGAACGGGCATGTCTTTCAAAGCATAGTGGGTGGGTGGTGGAGAATAGGAGGCAAAGCAAACCTTGGATGAGCTAAAATCTTTTTCCCTGCTTCTTATGTTGGAAGCTGGATGGACAGCATAGAAATCAATATGTATCCATTACTCCTAGAAAGAGGCTTGGTTTGGAAAACCCAGAGATGTCTTCCAGGTATCTGGCTGAATTTCCAAGAGCATTGAAAAGAATGAGGGGGATGATCAACTACCGAGCCTCTCGTAACAACCCCACACTTCACCCCTGCTGATGGGATGGAGTGAGTGAAGTGAAAGTTGCTCAATTGTGTCCGACTCTTTGCGGCCCATGGACTGTACAGTCCACGGAATTCTCTAGGCTAGAATACTGGAGTGGGTAGCCTTTCCCTTCTCCAGAGGATCTTCCTACCCCAGGAATCAAATCCAGGCCTCCTGATGGGATGGAAGCAGAAGGCAGGCAATTTTTTTCATCAATACTGTTAGCAAATTGTAATGCAGTTAGCAACGAGGCACAGGGTGGGCATAGGCAAAGGCATTTGAAGTGAGCATTGTTTTCCATTTAATCCAGAAAACTTGAAGCTGTGATATAAACACCATTGCTTTTTAATGGAGAAATGAGAGCTCTAGCGAGACCTTTGGGAGGAGGAGCAGCTAGAGAAAGAGGACGCTCTTGCTAGATCTGTTCATGTGCCTCTAACTGCTGAGCAAATTTAGTCACAGGCACTGCAGAACAGAAGCCAGTCTCGTGTATGGCACTATGGATGAGTACGGTTCGCCCTGGGTTGAGTGTTTTTAGGGCATTGGAAGGCTCCCATCCATCCTAATCAGCTTCGTGTGGACATGAGTCAACGTCCGGTGTTGGCTCCGATCAGCACAAGTGTCAGTCAACGAGCGGTTTCTCGCCCACAGCCCTCTGGCCTCATTTCCTCGTGGCGGAATGTACACGATTCTTTCAGGACAATTCCCTTTCGCCTGTGCTCCAACCCTGACAGGCTTGCCCGGCTGTGGCACTGACCATATGGCGAGGCTCATCTCCACCCTCTCTCTTAATAATTCTATCTCGCTTCCTGTTCAGCTCAGACTACTTTCATGGAGGGCATTTTATTTATAGACTCTCCCCTGAACAACCCTATATTCTCTCAAATACAGCCTTGATTCCAACTAGATGAGCACCCCTTGGCACCCACATACTCACTGGGATGTATCTAGTTGATCATGATTGATAGAGTTTATTTCAAAGGGAATTAATTCAAAACTTATATAAATACTATTATCTTTAATGCCCCAGCTTAAATTCCATCCCATTAATTCCTTATAGTGTGACATATATCTGCTCTGTACTTCTAACTGTCTCATTGTCTAATTGCTATTGATCTTGAGGCTGACATATGTTAGAATAAATTGGGTCTTTTCTCAATATCTTTTTTAAATGAATTTTAAATACAATTTTTAAGCTTTCCTTTTACTTGATATTACCCTAACAGAAATAGAAATGTTCATTATATTGTTTGGGGAAATCAAAGACTATGAAAGTCTCCAGAAAGTCTTGAAATAAAATAATTTTTAATTTGTTTACCACCAATGCCCCCAAATTTCCCAAACTTATTTTTTTAATAGATCTTATTTTAATCCGATGCTTATTTGCTTAGCCCATTCAGGAGACTATAATAAAATACCCCACAGTGGGTAGCTTACAAAAAGCAGAAATTTATTTCTCACAGTTTTAGGGGCTGCAAAGTCCAAGATCAAGTGCCAGCCCAGTGGCACGGTAGTGAGAGCCTTCTTCCTGGTTCATGGCTGGCACCTTCTCTCTGTGCCTCCTCTGAGTGGAAGGCGCCAGCAAGCTCTGCAGGGGGTCTCTTCAATAAGACCACTAACCCCATTCATGAGAGATCAGCCTTCACCATCTACGTGGCTCCTAAAGGCCCCACCTCCTAATGCCACCGCAGGGGGCATTAAGATTTTGTGTATGAATTTGGAGGGACACAAACATCCAATACTTGGCCACCTGATGCAAAGAACTGACTCACTGGAAAAGACCCTGATGCTGGGAAAGATTGAGGGCAGGAGGAGAAGGGGACGACAGAGGATGAGATGGTTGGATGGCATCACCGACTCCATGGACATGAATCTGAGCAAGTTCCGGGAGCTGGTGATGGACAGGGGAGGCCTGGCATGCTGCGGTCCATGGGGTGGCAAAGAGTTAGATACGACTGAGTGACTGAACTGAAACATTCAGAATACAGCACCTATTACAGAATACAGCACTGCTCTGGGAGAAAAAGAGAAAGAAATCATTTCCAATCCATGCCGTGGAAGAAAAACTTCTCTGCTGGGCTCTGAACTCACTGCTTCCAGGATGGTCTGATCCAGGTGAACAGCCGGTTGACCCTGTGCAGCTGGGAGGATGTAAGTATCAGCTGGAAAAACCAAAGCCCGGGCACCTCGGCTTCATTCGGGGGACCTCGCTTCTGGAGAGCAGAGTGTCCCTGGGCTGCCACACAGGTGACATGTGCAGGACATGTCAAGCGGCTGGAGCACCATGAGAAGAAAAGCGCCGACCCCCGTGTCTCCCTTGCGCTTCCCACTGCCCACACGCTCTCCCTAGAATTTTCAAGTATTTTATTCAGATCATAGCCAGTCTTTTAGGTTCAGCTCAACACATGACTGGAGGAATGAGCAAATCAGTTGCTTGAGACCAGCCCCTTCTTCACTACGTAACTGCCCAGTGGCCTTTTTCGGGTCTAAAGCTTCCCAGGTAGCACAGTAGAATCCACCTGCCCATGCAGGAGACACAGGTTCGGTCCCTGGGTCAGGAAGATCCCCTGGAGTAGGAAATGGCAACCTGCTCCAGGATTCTTGCCTGGAGAATCCCCATGGACAGAAGAGCCTGGAAGGATGCAGTCCATGGGGTTGCAAAAGAATCGGACTCAACTGAAACAGTAAACAAAACATGCCAAGCTCTTTGTCATCCCAGAGCCTCCGCGTATACTGTTCCCTTGGCCTAGAGCACTCCTCTCATTGTGCTTTGCTTGGCATTTCTTCCAGCTTAGACGTCAGGGCCACTAAGAGGCTTTCCTTGGCCATCCCTTGCTTTCTTGTGATTCCCTGCATCCTGCTCTTTTCCTTCGCAGCACTATTCCAGCTTATAATTCTATGTTGATTTGTCTTCCTGTCCATTGCCTGTCTCTCCCTTTCAACTCTAAGCTCCACAGGGCAAGGGCCACGTGCTCTGTTATCCATCAATCTGTCCCCAGCCTTGCATAGTACTGCATGCAAAGGTGAGGTACTTTTAAAAATAACAGTTGAACAAATGAATGAAAAGTCCAACTCTAGGGGTGCCATTTCTCATGCTTGCTTTGGCCTCGGAGAGCCTGTACACTTGCCAGTTCATTAGAGGAGGCTCTTCTGCTGACCCCAGCTAGAAACATGTTCCCTAGGCTATCTCCCAGCAGAGAGTAAAATTAACTTGGGGTGAAATAAATTAATTAATCTTTGCAGCCAGCTTATCACTTCAGTGTTTATTACATGATGAATACTGGCTAAACACACAGGCTGAGAATTCTGTGATCCACTTTTTGAAAAATTCAGAAATGGCCCACTTCATTCCATGCCACTTCCTCTGTGTACAAGTCACTTATATCTAATCCATGTAGCACACAGCTGTGTAAAAGCAAGAAGGAGCAGATAAAAATATACAGACTCCTTCTCTGGACAAGGTATTAGACTTAGTGACTTGTCTATGTTATCGCATTTAATTCTCACAACAACCTCATAGGCAGGTAGTATCCCATCTTATGGATGGAAAAACTGAGGCTCATCAAAAGAAAGTGTCCATAAACAGAAAGAACCTGGGTTCTTTCTGCTATAGCACAGTGTGAGAAAGAGAATGGACAAGGGCACATCAAAGACTTTGTGAGAGAAACGGCAAAACAAAGTCTTCCTTTGGGCTTAGTTCCCTTGGACATTATTCTGGGAGAATAAGAAGGCAGAGTCTGTTTGATCAGGTACAACTCAGACTTAATAAATCACATTTATGTGATTCTAAGAAATTTTTTTCGTAGTTTCACACATGAAATTAAGATGAGCTTTGCAAGCAGTTCTGTGTGTTAGTATTTCTTTTCCTCCCCCAAATTTAGGATGTTACAATCAAAAGTGACTTGGAATCAGAATGTGGTTTAATCTTTCCTCTTATGGTGCTGGGTAAAAGAGACCTTACAAATGTTTTCCATCTGCTCCCAATAATATTTAAAATAAAACTGCCATCAACAAAGCATTTACTTACGTACCCAGATATTACATCGAGTGATGTTTTAATCATCTTACTTATCATTAAAATAATACTACAGAGTGGGAACTGACATTAGTCCTTATTTTAGGAACAATGAAACTGACTGCTGCTGTGCTTGGCTGCTCAGTTGTGTCTGACTCTTTGAGACCCATAGGCTGTAGCCCGCCAGACTCCTCAGTCTATCGGGATTCTCCAGGCAAGAATACCGGAATGGGTTGCTAGGCCCTCCTCCAGATCTTTCCAGCACAGGGATCAAACCCAGATCTCCCGCATTGCAGGCAGATTCTTTACCATCTGAGCCACCAGGGAAGCCCAAAAATACTGGAGTGGGTAGCCTAGCCCTTCTCCAGAGGTTCTCTTCCCAACCCAAGAGAGATATATAAAATATGTTTTCTATATCTTATATATTTTAATATATAAGATAAGAATATATAAGATAGATCTTAAGATATATACAAAGATAGAAAATATTTTATATATTCCTGGTTTGACCCATGAATCGAACCAGACTCTCCTGCATTGCAGGTGGATTCTTTACCAGCTGAGCAACCAGAGGAGCCCGAAACTGACACACAGAGAGGTTAACTTACAAGCCCTACATCACACAGTTATTAAATGACAAAGCTAGGATCCAACGCAGGTCCCACTCAAGCCCTGAGAGAGTGTTTTTATTCCAAATAGCACACTACTCCCCGGCCTAGCAGCGCTGAGTCTGAGGCCTTCCACATCCGCAGCAGAACACAGGAAGATAGTGCTGTGTCTCCAGCAAGCCATCCTCACGTGGCAGCTCTGCAGTCTCTGATCCCTGACGCCAAAGCTGCTGCGGACATCAGCACTGCCGCAAGCCGCATGGCAGGGGCGGCCAGAGGTCACTGCAAGAAACACCACCAGCGTCAGGGAATACAGCCTGGAGTCCCACACTGACCTGGCACCTATGGCTTCGGTCTTCCCCAGACTCTGGCTAAAAGCAGCTGGAAACTCAGCCCACGTTGCTACCTGCTGTCGCTGAGGTCCCAGGGTTCACACACAATCTAATTTACCAGGGAGGCAGCGGGCTATTATTTTTCACTCCAGCAGTTCAGTTCAATCGCTCAGTCGTGTCCAACTCTGTGCGACCCCATGAACTGCAGCACACCAGGCCTCCCTGTCCATCCCCAACTCCCGGAGTTCACCCAAACCCATGTCCATTGAGTCAGTGATGCCATCCCAACTATCTCATCTTCTGTAGTCCCCTTCTCCTCCTGCCCTCAATCTTTCCCAGCATCAGGGTCTTTTCAAATGAGTCACCCCGACATGGGATCTTCTGATAGGTACTCATTTGACACTCATTTCACTCTTCGCAAATTCCATACCTAAGGAGATGGGCTGAAGTGCCTTGGAGCTGCAAGGGCAGGCGGCGATCAAGGAAGCGGGCTCTGGAATAGGCTGCTGGCTTGGAAGCCTCGGTTCTGCTATTTGGCAGCTGGTGATGTGGATGACCACTGATTCTGTCAGTTCCTCAGTTTCCACACCTGTAAAATGTTGGCTAGAATGGAGACCTCCCTAATATCACTATCCCCAGTTACCACAATATTATCACAAGGTATTATGAAGAATTAATGAGGTGATGGATGTGATATGCTTAGTGCAATGCCAGGCACGAATCAACACTAGCATTACAGATAGACACCATTCGGGGAACCAGGTAGCCGTTCCACTCCACATATTGTGTTTTGTATTCTTCACACACTCATGTAGTTGT
Organism: Nanger dama; assembly: GCA_917880005.1. Classification (NCBI taxonomy): domain Eukaryota; kingdom Metazoa; phylum Chordata; class Mammalia; order Artiodactyla; family Bovidae; genus Nanger; species Nanger dama. The sequence goes on from CAKJTW010000035.1 coordinate 11,693,202, forward strand.
CCTTATAAAGTCCTAAGTTAAAAGAACCCTTTCAGATGTTCAGGAGAGAGAGCTGAATCGGATGATGACCCAAAAGACATTAGAATCACATTTTTGGAACCCCGATTGGGTTGGCCAAGTAAGTAACCCACCTTGTAGAATAGGTCTTCTTCCCAGTTGATTGGCTATGCCAATTCTAAACTGCTGAATGATGTGCATTTGGTATTTATCTAAAGCAGGGATCACAAATTAAAGAGCAAGCTTGCAGTAATGCAAAGGGGTCAAGTACAAGAACAACAGAAAACAACATAGAATAAGAAAAAAAAACAATAGTGTAGGACAAACAATAAAGCGACTGTCAAGATGAGTGGCCAGTGAACTAATTCCGAGAGCCAGGAGACAGTGTAAAGTGTCTTACCCCGGAGCAGGTAGAACTGCGGGGCCCAGCCTCTGTCTAAGGAGCTGGTGTTCACACAGCCTTGACGAATTATTGTCTATGCAAACGCAGGTCCCCTATCAGCAGAATTTCCCATTTTCCAACAAAAGCAAAAAAATCTAGACTTTCATATGAGACCTCCTGAGTTGTCAATATCAAATTAATATTGAAATTCAAATTATTTTTAGGCCATACAAACTAGGTAATATCTGCATGCTTCTGGTTTTCACACATGACAAGAGTCCCAGGTAACTTCCGATCTGCTGTGTAGAGAAGTATTAAATCACATGCATACTTATCAATCATGGAGGGCACCCTATGTTGCCAGTCAGCATGTGAAACATTTTACACGTGTTGTGTCATTTAAATCACACAACAACTCTATGAGTTTGGGACTACTAATTCTCAAGAAAAAAAAAAATTGAAGCTTGGAGAAATTTCCATTTTAATCATGGAAAGCCAAACCTTAGCAAAAGTCAAGTGATTTGCCTGAGAGTATGCAGCTAATGAAATAAAAGACATTATGACCAACCTAGGCAGCATATTATATAGCAGAGACATTACTTTGTCAACAAATGTCTGTCTAGTCAAGGCTATGGTTTTCCCAGTAGTCATGTATGGGTGTAAGAGTTGGACCATAAAGAAAGCTGAGTACCGAAGAATTGATGCTTTTGAACTGTGGTGTTGGAGAAGTCTCTTGAGAGTCCCTTGGATTGCAAGGAGATCCAGCCAGTCCATCCTAAAGGAGATCAGTCCTGGGTGTTCATTGGAAGGACTGATGCTGAAGCCGAAACTGATATTATGGCCACCTGATGTGAAGAATTGACTCATTTGAAAACACCTTGATGCTGGGAAAGATTGAAGGCAGGAGGAGAAGGGGACGACAGAGGATGGGATGGTTGGATGGCATCACTGACTCGATGGACAAGAGTCTGAGAAAGCTCTGGGAGTTGATGATGGACAGGGAGGCCTGGAGTGCTACAGTCCATGGGGTGGGAAAGAGTTGGACACAACTGAGCGACTGAACTGAACTGAACTGAACTGATGCAGCTAATAAGTAGGAGGGCTGGCATCTGAGCCTAGGTAACCTGACTCCAGAGGCCACGCATTTCCATTCGGTGGATGTGTGAGTGAAGGAAACAGAAAGTATCCTTTCGGTTTGGAGGAGGTACAAAAAAGCAGTTTTGATTATCAAACCATGCAGCATGCCAGAAGTGAAAAGACCTGGTGTCCATATGGAGGGCTGCTGCTGCTGCTAAGTCGCTTCAGTCATGTTCAACTCTATGCAACCCCATAGACCAGGCTCCTCTGTCCACAGGATTCTCCAGGCGAGAATCCTGGAGTGGGCTCCCATGCCCTCCTCCAGGTTTCCGCTTGATACCCGGGAGCCAAAGTCTTGGATGTCCCTGGGGGTAAGCAGACAATTTGGAAGGCATCTCAAGAGACTCTGCATTTACCTTGCTCCCCAAGCACACCATCCATTTCCTTTTGCCCAACAGACCAGCCTCTTCAGCCAGGGTTTGGGCTCTGCACTATTTCGCCCATACCCAGGCTGAAAACCAGTCCCTGACATGGGGATGTGAAGTCTCCTCAAAAACTTGCAAACACTTTAAACACAGGCATGCTTCTTCCATGAGGGGAGATTCCCTAGTTGAAGGGCGAATAAGGAATAATTAGCAACAATTATTTCTAAAAGTCTCCCCTTTCACAGGAAGGAAAGCTACGCCAGACCCTGCTAACAGAAGAAGTGGTCCCAGATCCTGTTCTTTGGGTTAGAAAAAAAGAAAAAGAAGACTAAGTATAAAATTGTGCTTCAAAACCCTTGATTTACCTCTTTTAACTTAACACTTGAGTTAAGCAGGAGGCTGCAGGAGACCATGTTATTACTAAATTAGGCTTTTCTTTTCCTTTGATGTCCCTGATGCGGTTTGCTTGCACATATTGGGGTATTTAGTAAATGAACCCTGGGCCCCGGTTATTTATTTATTTACCAATTTCCCTGGCATTATCAAAAGCGAGGAGCAGCTGTGATTTCCCCCAGTTCAAGCATGCAGCTGAATGTTTAAGAGGTCTGCCTTGCCCAGGCTCCTGCACGGCTGTAGAATTACAGTCACTAATGCATGAAAACGGGAGACAAGATGTCGAGCAAAGCCTGGGCTTCCAGCTGTGGGAAGGGGATGTTCTCTGAAACCTTTGGGCTTGTCATAGATGAGTTACGGATAAGCCAAATGGAAAAGCCAGTGGCTTCTGGCCTTTTGGAGACTTGGAACCCATTAAGCGTCTCCTCGGTAAGACAGGAGGAAGAGCGAAGGGGATTCCCACCCCCCCACCACATTACCACAGGTTCCATGCCTTCTGATTCAGATGATATGACCTGAAATGAGTTTCTCTGAACTGGCCTAGGGCTGGTATCCAGGATGGGGGACGCTAGGAGAGGCATGTTGGATGTTAAAACACAGACATACTCATCCCAGGAGATATTTCAGCCCATCTCTGAGCCCCACAAGTACCTATAAGTTGCCACACCCCTTCTCCCAGAACCACATGGAACCACCACCCCCCAACAAGTTAATAACCAGAGGGCACCACAGCCCTGGCACCAGAGCAGCCCTCCAGCACCTGCTCAGTGACAAGGCTACTTTTCACTCAGTGGGTGTCTGTGCCATCCAGATTTGTTTAATATCTTCATCGTTTCTTTGTTGGCCTCATTTTGTACTCCTTACAGAACTCTAAGGCAAATATACCTTTCTCCAGATTCCTCTCTATAGCAAAGAGAATTCTAGAGATATTCCTGTGTGTTGAAGTTATTTATGTTGTATTAGTTATCTACGGTTAGGTAACAAAATGCCCCCACCACACACACATACAAAAATGTTTTAAAACAACACATCTTCTCACAGTTTCCTTGAATTAGGAACCTGGGGGAGGCTTACCTGGATGCTGTCTCAGGGTTGTTCACTCACATGCTTTGATCCAGGTGCCATTGGGGTTGCAGGCATCTCAAGGCTCAACTGGACGAGCATCTGCCTCCAAGCTCACGTGATGGGCAAGAATCAGTCTCTCACAGGACTTTGGAAGTAGACTTCAACTGCTTCCTGGCTTCTGGTCAAAGGTCATTCTTAGTCCCTTGCCACGTAGGTCTCTTCACTGGGCAGCTCAACCACAGCAGCAAGCTTCATCAGAGAGAAGGGGACGGGGGCAAGAAAGGAAGAGTAGAGGGAGGCGGGTCATTTAACCCAAACCCCATCCACTAGGGAACAAATGAATTGCTGTCCATCATACAGACACCAAATGGTGTCTCCTACAGATTACATCTAACTCGTGAATGAATCAAATCCCAGATATGGTTCTAAAAAAGCTTTTTAACCTATCCTGAAAATAGTTGCTTTTTCATCAGGCCGGGAGCATGAGAGTATTAGGACATTTTTACTTAGAGCAGACAAGGAGCCACCATCAGAGCTGGTAATGGAGAAACAGAGGGTCACTTTTAGGAACCTGTTTGTTTCTGTTGCAAAGGGCTTTCCATGGAACTTCTCTCCTGTTATTCCACCCTTACCCCCTTCTCCCTCAGCTGCAGAACCTAAGCACACATTATCCCCACTTCATGCACTGCCCCCTGCCATCCTAGGGAGCGAGAAATTGGAAATGAAACACACGATATGCAGATTGGTTTTAATCACCTGGAACAGATGGTGCAGAAAGTGGCAGGTAAGCGCAGTTTCGAATTTCCTTTGGATGTTTCTTAAAATGCAGAAACAACAAAGAAATTAAATGGACTGTCAAATGTCAGTGTCAGTTCTGGCTTTGAACAGCCAGGCTTCACCATGTCTATACATAACCCTACTACTATCTAAATCTATTTCCTCACTTCTCCCTTAATTAACTAACATTTCATGAGCTAAATGCAAGAAGATACACATGGAAACAAAGCAGGCAGGCTTTACTCCTTGGCTGGGGGAGAATGGAAGGGAGCCCAGTAAATGCATGTGGGCCCAGCTCACCTGAGCTCTGCACTAGAACAGGTAATTGCAATAAATCATCCCTTGCCCTGTGATCCCAGCCTAGTGAAGATTAATGACAGTAGACACTAAAGCTGCCAACTTGGAAGATTTCCGTGGTGGTGGAGAGGAGGCTATGCGTGAGGAATATGTGATAAAATGCTACGCTGGGACCATAATAAACGGGCTGGAAGGGAGCCGAGGTCCTCTTCTGTAATGCAGAGACATTAAGACCTGTCTGATTGTGATGACAGACAGGTATTTGACTGAGCATGCTGGCAGCCATAAAAAAAAAAAAATGCTAAAAGCTAATGTCAAGATGTGATGTAGTCCTGCCACCTGCCATCAGGGTCATTACAGCTCTGACCCCTTGCTCGTAGGGGAGGGCAGAGGAAGCAATATTGTATCTGACTGCGAAGAATCGGCTCACGTTTGATCTGTGGCCCCGATGGCATGATGGCCCCACTCACCCTAGTGATGAAGCCACTGGCAACTCCTCCCTGGAGGGGATTTGAGGGTGGACTTGCTTTCACTCCTTCCAGTTAGGAGGAAGCCTGTGACAGGAAGAGAGGATGGTCTGAAGACACTGGCTGAATGCTGTTTATGCAAAGGAAAGATCATCTGGACACAACTGGAGGTGTGGCCCTCAGCCCAGGAGCTCCTTCAGAGAGAGTCTCAAGAAAGCCAAGAGGCCAGCAAAGCTCAGGCCAGCACTCTTCAGCAGGCCGGGTGCTCGAGGGCCTGGAGGCAGACCCCCTGTGGATGGCGACGCACGCTGGGGCATGAAAAGGACTGCTCCCATATCAGCCTTGAGCCTTTCGATGCTGAGGAGGAGCTAAGGGTGAGTGCTGTGCTGGAAAGGCCCCTCTTAGTTTGTTCAGTTCAGTCAGTTCAGTCACTCAGTCGGATCCGACTCTTTGCCACCCCATGGACCGCAGCACGCCAGGCCTTCCTGTCCATCACCAGCTCCCGGAACTTGCTCAGATTTATGTCCATTGAGTCAGTGATGCCATCCAACCATCTCATCCTCTGTCGTCCCCTTCTCCTCCTGCCCTCAATCTTTCCCAGCATCAGGGTCTTTTCAAATGAGTCAGCTCTCTGCATCAGGTAGCCAAAGTATTGGAGTTTCAGCTTCAACATCAGTCCCTCCAATAAATACCCAGGACTGATCTCCTTTAGGATGGATTGGTTGGCTCTCCTTGCAGTCCAAAGGACTCTCAAGAGTCTTCTCCAACATCACAGTTCAAAAGCATCAATTCTTCGGTGCTCAGCTTTCTTTATAGTCCAACCCTCATATCCATACGTGACCACTGGAAAAACCATAGCTTTGACTAGATGGACCTTTGTTGGCAAAGTAATGTCTCTGCTTTTTAATATGCTGTCTGGGTTGTCTTAGTTTGTTAGGTCTGCCAAAATGAAGTTCAGCAAATAGTTGGCTTCAGCAACAGAAATTTATTTTCTCAGTTCTGGAGGCTGGAGGTCTGGAGTCAAGGTGTCAGCAGGCTGGCTCTTTCGAGGGCTCTGAGGGGAGGGTCTGTTCCAGGCCTGTCTCCTCAACTCGCAGATGCGTCTCAATGTGTACATGGCGTTCTCCTTATATTTGAATCTACCTCGTTTCCCCTTTTTAGAAGGACACCAGTCTTACTGAATTACAGCCCACCCTAATGACTCTTCTTTTTACATGACCTCTTCTTAACAAACACTGTCACATAAAATCGTCTCAAGTTTCCCTTACGACCCTACTGCGAGGTGGGTTAGTATTATCTCAATTTGAACATACAGCTGAAGTTCAGAGGGGTTATGGATGATGACCCGGGCGGTCCTAGACATGTAATCTGTGCAGTCACACAGGCCCACTCACGTAAAGGGACCCATGTTTGGTTTAATGATCTGACGCTACTACCTTAAAATTCTTATTGTGAAAAAAATAGCTGATTCTCCACTGGACCCCACAAATTATATTGCTAGTCTTGACCAGTGTCCCACAGGTCTCAGGGGAGTGAAATCAGGATTCAGAGCCAAATGAGCTTGATGTCAGTACACTCCACAATTCTGCTTTTATTTCACTGGGTTATATCTTCTTATCATCATCCATTCCCAAAAATATCTTAACAATGACAGCCTGACTGTATATATGAAATAATATGAGTATCAAGTTATAAGTATAATGACAAATCACATTTTTCACAAGTGACCATAACAATATCACCCATTCTACATGTTCTTCTGCAGTGTGATCTTGACACTCCCCCACCACAGAGTGAAATCTAAGGTCCCTCCCTTAAACTTACACTGGCCTGCCTGGTTTGCCTTTGGCCAACGCCACGCAGCCAAAGTGACACCCTGGGACTTGGGAAACAAGATCGCAAGGAGACTGGCAGCTACTGGAATGCCAGCTCAAGGGATCCTTCTTTGGGGAACCCAGTTTCCATGCTACGAGATGCTCAAGCCACATGGCAATGCCCTTAGAAGGGTGCAGATGCTTCAGCCCACAGCCTGAGCTAAATTCCTAGCCAGCAGCCACTGTCGTGCCAGCCGTGTGGTGAGTCAGCCTGATCAAGCCTTCAGACAGGAGAAACTGAAGCATCCAGCTGAGCCCCATCAACCCACAGAACTATGAGAAAAAAATAATAAATCATCTTGAACCACTACGTATAGAGATGATTGGCACAGAATACCAGATAAGCAGAACAGTATAAAGACACTCAAACAAATGATTGATTCCTGATTTGTTGTTCTTATCTTTTCCACTGGACTTTGTTCTACTGACTCAGAGTAGCCAGTCTGTATATCATAGGTCACTTGACTGAGCAAGAGGAAGACCTATTTTAACCCCTTCAGGTCATTAAGGTTCTATTTAGATGTTACTAATATGAGATAAATATGTTCACTGCTTACCTGCCACTGGAAAGAGCTAAGACCCTTCTAAAAGCTCCTAACATCATCTTCAAGTGACAATGGCTGGGAAGACATGTCCTACCAGTAAACCCAGGTTCTAGTTCTTAAAATCAACTTACCAACGTCATTCATTTAAGAGTTGACCCCCACAGTTTCAATTCTCTAGACTCACTCGAAGATTTAAGATGGCTCTTCAAATACTATTTGGTCTACAAAGAAGCAAGGCTGTACTTGTCCACACAGTTGTTTACATACATCTGCCCATTGTACATCTGCCCATCCTAACGGAGAAGGCAATGGCACTCCACTCTAGTACTCTTGCCTGGAAAATCCCATGGATGGAGGAGCCTGGTGGGCTACACAGTCCATGGGGTCGCTCAGAGTCAGACACGACTGAGCGACTTCACTTTCACTTTTCACTTTCATGCACTGGAGAAGGAAATGGCAACCCACTCCAGTGTTCTTGCCTGGAGAATCCCAGGGATGGGGAGCCTGGTGGGCTGCCGTCTATGGGGTCGCGCAGAGTTGGACATGACTGACATGAATTAGCAGCAGCAACAGCCCATCCTAAGAAGCTGTTTCCAGAGAGAAGCTAACAGCAGAAATCTGGCCAATCAATGATATCATGCAATCAATTATTAGGCATAAATATGATTTTTCTTCTGCTCTTTTGGAATCATTGCTTAGCCAACAAGTAGTAAATCTGCAATAGCCAGTTCCTACCTATTCTCCCAATTCCATAACTTACCACCTGTCCCACACACCACAGGCATACTCATACACACAAAAGCGGTGTGCAAGTGGTACCTGAGATGGAATCAGAATCTAAGAAGCACGTATTGAATAAATTTAAAAAACACAAGAAGTCACTGGTGCTTCAAAAATGAAAAGCTCTTAGAAAATAATCTGATCTTCTACCAAAAAGTTTACAGAATGCGCCATAACACACACACATACACACACAATCTGTGAATTCTGGTAAGCTTTATCAGTCCTCCTATATCCTGTCTGCCTATCGTGTTACTGGCCTTTTAGTAGAGTATGCTATGTTTTAGTAGAATGTCTTAAGAGGTTAAGTTATGTTTAGTGTTAGGAAAATCATTATAACTTATCATTCCAGTGTGACTTCCTTCCCAACATAGCCACCTATGCAAAATGTTCCATTTAGAGACTGTCCAGCCTCTGCTGCTGCTGCTGCTGCTAAGTCTCTACCAACTTAAATTATTTTTATATCACACACTCTCCTTGCTTCTGTTTCTCTCTTTCTCTATCTCTGTATCTGTCTCTCTCTTTCACACACACACACTTCACAAAAAAGCTTTCAATGCATTTTCTGTACCTTTCCAGTCCCTTACTATCAATGGGAATTTGTGTCTGGAGTTAGGGCCATTCACCATGAATTCACAAACCGCTTACAAGTTCTCCAAGTCAGCAACTACCAGATCTGTTGCAGAAATCCTAGCAGACGTGATTTCTGGAGAAGAGCCAAGAGGGCTGAGAATCTGTTGTGAGTTAGCCAGACTGTTTCCACTGGGCACATCTGACTCTGCTAACATCTAAGATCATGTATCTCCCTAACCCAGAGCCTGTGACTTGCCAGCAGGGATAAAGAGGGCAGCGCAAGTCCTGAGCCTGGGCCCGAGGGTTATGGTTTCTAAACAGAATCAAATCACGGCCTTGGACTTTCCTTCTTCCTAAGGGATAAAGATGATTCAGGCTGAAGCAGCTGGGAAACATGGAAATCATTAGCAGGCTAAGCAGTACATAACAATCAAAGTATTAAGAAGCCTCAGTAAATAAAATGACCAGCATTTCTGGTCTCCCAAGGTCCCCAAACTGGGAAACATGGCCAAGAGGACTTGTAGGCGTCCCTGGATCCAGGCCTCCTCCCCTAGCCAAGCGATCTCTCCACCACTAAAGCCGGCTGCTCCCTTCCTGCTGCTTTCCGAAGCACCACTTCCTGGGTCTCGCAGCCCCTGCTGCTTTGGATTCCACACACCGTTTACTTTCGGGAAGGAGAATGAGCCTGTGGTCTGGGCCTTCCGTGGGATCTCTGTGTTAGGGGGGGCGGGGGAGAGGAGAGGAGGCCACTGCTTTCCTACTGCCCTCTGTTCCCCTCTGACTGTGTTGCTTCACAATGCCACTTCTCCACGAGTAGCGGTGGATATATTCACACCCGCCTTCCAATTCATTGATTAACATTGAAATGATTTATCAGTCCACTGACCCATAGGGATGGTCTACTCTTCTCCATGGGGGTGGTACCACCCCCTCCCCAGAGGATGATCTTCAGGAAAGTTTAGGGACATTCATTACTTGCCACAATGACTGGAGCATTTTATGGGTGGGACCAGAGATGCCAGGGGCTTCCCTCACAGTTCAGTTGGTAAAGAATCTGCCTGCCATGCAGGAGACCCCGGTTCGATTCCTGGGTTGGGAAGATCTGCTGAAGAAGGGATAGACTACCCACTCCAGTATTGTTGAGCTTCCCTTGTGGCTTAGCTGGTAAAGTATCTGCCTGCAATGCGGGAGACCTGGGTTTGATCCCTGGACTGGGAAAATCCCCTGGAGAAGGCTACCCACTCCAGTATTCTGGCCTGGAGAATTCCATGGACCTTAGTCCATGGGGTCGCAAAGAGTCAGACACGACTTAGCAACTTGTGTTTTCACTTTCACTTTTCAGAAGACATCCAGCAAAGCCCAGGAGAGTTTCCTGAAACAAACCTTCCCACCCAAAATATCAGTTCCCTCCACTGAGAAGCACTGATAGAGCTGACTAGCCAAGGCAGAATTGTTCATGCTCTCCACTACGCCTCCCTCAGACCAGGGAGGCAGGATGGGGTGGAGAGAGCAGCGGAATCCAGGTCAAGGGTGAAGGCTCCCCACACAGCTCCCTTGGTGACAACTGGACTTGGACAAAATCCACAACATTCCTGAGCCTGTTTTTTCATCATAAAACCAGGACAAAAAGAGTGAGCGTAAGGATTCAATGAGAGTGTGCATAAAATTGTTAAGGGTTGAAATGCAGAGGAATTTATTCATCAGTTTTCAAAAAAGGAAAAATAAAGAGGGAGAAGAGACGCTGCCTCCTGGGGAAGGTGTGAGAAGAGGTCTCCGGTGGGGGCTCAAGCCTGGATTTCTGATAGACTTGGGAAACGTGTGGCGCGGGTGTGTGGGGCCAGACGGCAGCAGAAGGGGAAAGTGAGTTTGAGAACCCCAACTGCCACCAGGCTACTAGCAAAATATTTGAACTGTGCAATGTGACCTCAAAACTGCCAGGAGAAGTAGGAGAAAAACATGGCATCGTGAGGTTAGATGTCTTGTTGGAAACTTGCATTGGGGGAATATTGCATCAAGTTGGCTCAGAAATAGAAACTGTTTGGAGGCAGGAAAATAAAACTAAGGGTCAGAAGAGACATTAACCAGGATGCAGAGCTGGTGAGTCTAATCCAGTTTATCTGAATTTCAAATGTACAGAGAAATGGCCGGTCACAGCAGGACCAAGTAGGTATTGAAAAGAAATATTTTAAAATTGTAATTAAATCTCAATTCTCCCATCCCCTACTGCACTCTGCCATAGAGCCTCAAATTGAAAACTGACCAGCATTTATTGAGATCTTAACTATGTCTGTCCATCTAGCAGTGACTAGAAAGAAGCTGGACATGCAAGCATGCTCTCAGGTACACAGGTTTCTGGAATGGTTTGGGGTTCAAATACCCTAATATGCAATCCAGGTCTATCATCTTGGGGCAGGTCATTTTAACACCTGAGTCCCCATATCCTCATCTATAAAATGGCAACAAATATAATACCTATGTCAGAGGAATGGGGTTGGAAGGATGTAAGACAATCCACGCAAATGCACATTATCGTTCATGGTGCTTAACAGGGCACATGACTCAATGTGTCCACTAAAGTAAAAGGAGCTAAAGGAGGTCAAAACTTCCATGTGTTTGTCTTCTTGAGTTATCACATTGGTACACTGCAGTCACCTGTGATGGAATTAAGTCAGAAGAGATCATGAGAACAGGAAAGCCTGATTTTGCACACCCATTGATCCCCTAATTCTTTTATTGCAGTCCTAACACAGCAGTTTTGGGAAATGGGGAACAGGGTCCCATTAAAAGCATTTTTACGAACGTATAAATTTACAGAACCACATTACTCTCAAACTAGTGAAAACAGATGCCTCCCAGAGAATGAAGTGAGCTCAGTGCTTCCAAAATCTTGCCAGTGTCTGGCATAGCAGGGGTACTGCGTTCATGTTCACAGGAGGAATACTCTAAATGGATACTCTAGCGATTGAGATATTTGATGCCAGAGAACCTGCTTCCCAATGTTTATATGCTGAGATGCCTCCTCTATATTTTAAAGTGAGTATGACAGAAACCCGGATAAGATGAGCTGACAATTTGCGGGACTATACTATGTGACGGTATGACCTTACAAGGCTCCTCCTTCCTCTAATGGATGGGATTGTGCCATTACACATGAATCCAGCCATTACATTACTGCATGGAAACCTGGAAGTGTTGTCTTTGCATCATGAGAATAAAAACTCAAGAGAATCTTCAGCATCTAAACATATAATGTTCTCTCAGCCCATGTACACATACCTGCAGGCTTCATCAGTGGTGGCGTCTTAATGAGAAAATGATTTGGGGAAGATAACTGGTATCCTACAAAGAAGGTGCTAAGCCATCTCCCATGTTGAGTCATCAGGCAACATCTTTGGATCACAAACTCCATGAAGGTAGCTGTACATTGTGTCCATTTTGTTCCTTACTAAGTCTTCAGCAGCCAGCATAATGTAGGAGATGTGCAATAATTTTTAGAATAAATGCTTCCTGAACTCCAATCGAATTATTTTGAACAGCATCTAGGTTGGCACCCTGAGCGAGGACGTGGCCTCCTCACTAGGTTTCAAAGTGTTCAGTGCTTCAGCCTTAGAGAAAAGAAGAGCAACAACTGTTTTGAAACTCCACCGGCAAGAGCCCTTGACACACGTGAAAGATGAAAAGAAAGGTGCCAAGCAGTGAAAAGCAGCAACAGGGCCAGACAGACATTCATCTTTCTGACCATAGATCTTCATTTGCTTCACTTCAGTCGATACTCAGCCGTTTGTGGAGAGAATCTCCATTCAGACTTTCAGCAGAATTTCAGATCAAAGATGCTGCAGGCTAGTGCAGAGCCCTAGTGTGGAAAGTTGTTAGGGAATCGTCACTATGTGTTTCGCACTTTATTACTTTCATTGCCCTGTGGATGTCAGCAACAGCGTGAAACATTGAGGACAGTGGATGGTTATGGAGCACTCTGCTCTGTCTTCCATACTTAGTACTCACAAAGCCACCATGAGATAAATACTACTGATCCCCTTATTTCAACTGCAAAAACCCATCATTCATAGAGGATAAATGGCTCCACAGAGCTCTCACACACGCTAAGTGATGGAATCAGAATTTAAACACCCAAAACTCTTAACAACTAGATGACTTTCTAGTTAAGTAATATCTTAATATCTCAAGAAGTCTCCACCTTCTTTCAGCAAACTTAGATGACATAGGTGACAAATAAGAATAATCTGGATATTGCTGTGTCTATTTTTCTTTATTCATTTCTACCAGAAGAGTTAGCATGATCTGGACCATGAGAAGCTGTAATGACATCCCAGGGCCTGTCTCACACAGCTCTCAGGGTGGAGGAACCAGAGCAGGATAGCTATGTTTGAAAAGTGGGGGTTTTCCTTCATCTACCATTGCACAAACAGAACTGATAAGGCCTTTTCCATAAGAAGACTTGCACAAATAATTCACCTCTCTGAGCTCTCTCTAGGGGGAAGAACATGAGTTTTAGATTCAGGAACAAAGAAAGGACTCCTGGGAAGCCACCAGAGACAGGGTGGAGAAGTTGTGATTCTTTGGTCATTCCACCTATTGCAGTCATCAGGCATCAGTATATTCATTTATGTAGTGTAAAAATGGTCTAGAGCTCTGCTACCCAATAGGATAGCCATTAGCCACATGTAGTTATTTAAATTTCAATTAAGTAAGTTAGTAAAATTAAAGATTCAGTTTTCCAGTTGCAATAGCCAGTTTTCAAGTGCTCAGTAGTGCGTGTAACAGTACAGATCTTGACCATGTTTAGAACACCCCAATCATTGCAGAAAATCTAGATTAAAATCTAAAATCTAGATTTAAAAAGAGCAAACCCTTGCTGGTCAATGATTGTTATTTAAAGGAAAAAGGGGCCGTGCGCTTTGATACTCGCTGTTTGGTTGCTAAGTCACATCCAACTCTTTTTACGACCTCGGGGACTGTAGCCCACTAAGATCCTCTGTACATGGGATTTTCCCAGCAAGAACACTGAAGTGGGTTTCCATTTCCTTCTCCAACTAACACCAATAAACACCACTAATTAATCTACTGGCCATATTCAAACCCTGCCAACTGGCCCACTAATGTCACACCTTTCCTGGACCAGGATGCAACCATCCAGGACCAAATAATGTATTTAGTCATGTCTTCTTTGTCATTTAATGTGAAGTTTTCCCCTAATGGATTGTATTACTCATGACTCATCCAACTATAATGGGAAAAATACCCAACTCAAAAATAACTTAAGCAGAAATAGAAGAGGCATTTGTTTTACAACTGAAAAAATCTAGGAATAAATCTCAGCTGGATCCTGGGGTTCAAATTTCTCATTAAAACCGTATTTCTGTGTGTCTCAGCCCTACTCTCTCCACTGCTGGCTTTCTTCTTAGGCTGGCTATACTCAGATGGGGCAAAGGAGGCCCCAGGTAGACTCAGGCTTATATAATTCTTGTACCTACAGTCTCAAATTGATGCTCTTGTATCAGTCTCCTTATCCATCCCTATGTCCAGTGGTATGGACTATTCTAATTGGCAAGTACCAAGTGCCAGCTTGGAATAAGGGGGTGAGAAGTTCACACTAAACCCCATCACAAAGACTAAGAATGGAAACACTGTGGTTTCTCCAAAGATATCTGGAGCAAGCAACCAAACACACATACACACAATACATCCCACTACAGCTACCAAACCATTTGAGTCCCTGTAATTGCTAACAATAGCAGTAGCATTAAGCAGTAGCATTAAGGTGCAGTGCCTTCAGAGTAGCTGTTGCTGACATACAGGGATGTTTATTAAAGACCGCTAGTCATCTGAGAGAGTTAACAGCATAATAACAGAAGTGGCATTATCTTTACATATTTGAAAGATAAAAAGTATCCAAACACACCTAATTCTAGTCTGGACTCAGATTTAGGAGCTATATGACCTTGGGCACACTCCAGTCCTAATTTCTCTACACCTTAGTTCTCTCATCTTACAATGGAGATGATAGTACCAACCTGATGAGGTCCATTTTGAGGATGAATGGGACAATTCATGCAAAGTGCTTAGCACAATGTGGAATGAATGGGAATTACACTGTAGAGGCTAGCTGTTGCCATCTCCGTTATTGCTATAACCATCGAAGGCAGTGGGGGACGGATGTCCCATAGCAGTAAAAGCCTTTGAGTCCTAGGAATTAGGAAAGCAAGCCATCGCCGTGCAGTGTGTCCCAGAAGGAGCTGGCAGAGGACACAGGACAGGGGCTGAGTCTGTAGGGGCGGGCACATGGGCAGAGGCAGGCGGATAGAGCCACTCACAGCAGCAGCGAAGAAGCTCATGCCTGTGTCTCTGAGGCAAAGTTTCTCAGTAGGGCTTAGGAGGCAAGAAAGGGTGTGAGTCGTTTTTCTCAACGCATCATATTTGAGAGGCAGCCTGATGTTGTTTTAACATTAATAAAAAGAGCCCAGCGAAACTGAATCTGAGAAGCCAGGCGTGGCCCTCATGCCATTCCTGCACTGAGCTCTCAGCGCTGACGGTGGCTGATGGTGATGAGGGCTCTGGGCAGGGCGGGGGGCGTTGGGGGGCCTGAGCAGACTGTCTGGAGGGCTCCATACAGCTTCCAAATGCCTGTCTGTCCAGGGGAGTGGGGGCCTCCGAACAGCTGCTGCACTGCTTTGTAAACAAGTGAGGGGACACACTTCCTTCACCTGGAATCCTGCAGCTGAAAAATCTGTTCACCTCCCCACAGATTTGGTTGGAAACGCTTCAAAGATTTCCGCTCATCCCCGAAAGCTGGAGCTCAGTATGAAGCGATGTGCTTCAGCTCTGAGAACAGCGTTCTCCTTGGGTGAGAAGAGCAGTATTTTGCAGCTTGACAGTAAATAACTCTGCGACTTGGGCATGAGCGTGGGACCAGATTACCTCAGAGGTCCATGCAGTTTAGCTCATGGGTAAAGTACATGCGGAGAAAATGTTCCCAGCCAGAGGTGGGGGCCCAGCCTTGCATGGAAGAGAAGCACATGGGAAGACATTTTTCCAGGGCATGGCGCGATGACTGGCTCATTTCCAGGGGCTGCTGCCAAGGCGGGCCTCTGGGCAGCTGCAGCTTCAGTGAGGCTATATCATCCCCCTCTCTACCCCTCCCCAGCCCTGGCCTCGCACGTGTGTGTGTGTGTGTGTGTGTGTGTGTGTGTGTGTGTGCGCGCGCGCGTGTGTGAGCGCCAGCCAAAAACATTCATTAGCATGCTTTTATGTATCAGAGCTTAAAAGCCATCAAGGGCAGCTGTTGTCTGGAAGCCAGGAAACTAATTCAAGTCACAGCTCCACCATTTGGCCATATGACCTCCGCCAGGTCATCTCACCCCCCTCTGAGCTTCAATTTCTTCATTTGTAAATGAAGATGATCATATTTGAACCAATTAACTCAGGGTTTTGATGAAGAGCCAAATTAAAATGAGATGATGGATGGGAAAGTCTCCGCAGACTCTAAAAGTTCTGCTTCTCAAGGTATGGACCACAACCTAAGCAGTGCTGACTTTACCTGGGATCTTGTCAGAGATGCAGGCCCCTGGACTCCACCCCGGATGTAATGAATCAGAATCTGCTTGTTCACATCAGCAAGGTAGCAAATGTGCACGTTTGAGTTTTAAAAACACTGCTCTAAAGTTGCAGCTGGATTGACAGACAAGTTGCAAAGTTGAATAAAGCCCACCCTCTACTTGGCTACCAAAATTTCAGCCACACAACTAACTTCCTACATCAGCCCTGCTTCCTCAGTTGAGCTCAGTCACCCAGTCATGTTTGACCTTTTGCGAGCCCGTGGACCACAGCACGCCAGGCCTCCCTGTCCATCACCAATTCCCAGAGTTTACTCAAACTCATGCCCATCGAGTCTGTGATGCCATCCAACCATCTCATCCTCTATCTCCCCCCTTCTCTTCCTGCCTTCAATCATTCCCAGCATCCTGGTCTTTTCAAATGAGTCAGTTCTTCACATCAGGTGGTCAAAGTATTGCAGTTTCAGCTTCAGCATCAGTTCTTCCAATGAATATTCAGGACTGAATTCCTTTAGGATTTAGATTTGATCTCTTTGCAGTCCAAGGGACTCAAGAGTCTTCTCCAACACCACAGTTCAAAAGCATCAATTCTTCGGCGCTCAGCTTTCTTTATGGTCCAACTCTCACATCCATACATGACCACTGGAAAAACCATAGCTTTCCTCAGGAGACCAGAAAAGCCCAGAGGGCAGCGTCATTATCGTTTGTCAATTCTCAGAGACATCTGCCTCGCTGACTTCTTCTTTTTCTTTGGACGTGGGTTATCTTTTTTTTTTTTTTGGTGGGTCCCAGTGCCCTCCTGCCAATGGTTGTTCAACAGCTAGTTGTTGGACAGCTAGTGCTCTCACAGGAGAAGATGAGCGCAGGTCCTTCTACTCTGCCATCTTGAACCGGAAGCCTCTCAGAGACATCCAGTGAAATGTGAACAAACCTAACCTCATAACAGCATGACAAACAGAATTCTGATACAAGACTTTTGAATGTCTTATATAGTTAAAAACAAAAACAAAAACTTACCCTGGCTTGAAATACCCAACAGGACAGTTTGGCCTTCCATCACTAATGGCATCTACTCCCCACAACTTACTCCACCCCCTACCGCTACCCTGGCCTCCCTGCTCATGCCCAACCATGCCAGGCAACGCCCTGAGGGAGAGCCCTGCACTGCTATTCCCTCTGCTTGGAATGCTCTTTTTCTCCAGAGCCACGGAACTCAGCCCTTTTCTCCTTGAAGATCTTGCTCAATTATCACCTTCTCAATGAAACACTCTCTCCAGCCCTTCAATTTACATTTTCAACACCTCCTTTCACTTGCATTTATTTTTCTCCATAGCGTTCATGGCTTTCTAACACACTATATACTTTACTTATTTATTTTGCTTAGTTACCTTACCCATTTCTGCCCCCAAGTAGAATATAAGTTCATGAAAGCAGGGATTTTTGTCCATATTTTTCTGGCAATATTCCCAACTCCGGAACAGCCCTAGCACACAGTCGCTTGACATTTACTGAATGGATGAATGGATGTACAGGTGAATGGGTTTGGACATGGGGTCTGTAGTCAGAAAGACTTGGGCTTGAATGTCAGCTCTGTCAACATTAGCTGTATGACTTTGCAAATAGCGTATGTTAACAATCTTGATACAGTGCCTGGCATATAAGAAATGGCTCTGTTTGTTTTAGCTTTTATTATTAAAACATTAATAGTTATTATTATCATTGAATATGAGCCTCATGCTGCCAAAGAGGATCATTGAAAATTACTATTTATTTTAACAAATGCTCAAACTTTCCAAGAATAGGCTACATCAACCAAAGCAGGACTAAGGACAGTGACTCACTTCTCAGCAGTCAATTCTCTTTACATCAGCAAGAAAGAAACACAAAAATTAAAATTTGCATTGATGAATATAACTCACATAAAAAATTAAGCTCTCTGTCTTCTTTTAAGGGGCAGATCACGAAATACTAGCTTCTATTATATTTTCAAATAAAATATAGCTTCTGACATCGCACAAGTGAAAACCTAGGCTGAATATTAAGGACTTATGCTCATCCTCAGTCACTTCAGTCGTATCCAACCCTTGGCAATCCCAGGACTATACCCCACCAGGCTGCTCAATCCATGTGATTTTCTAGGCAAGAATACTGGAGTGGGTTGCCATGCCCTCCTCCAGGGAATATTTCCCACCCAAGAATCGAACCATCATCTCCTGCATTACAGATGGACTCTTTATAGCTGAGCCACCAGGGAAGCGGATATCAAGGACTTGGTATCGTTTGAGGAGACCACTCTCCCAACCAATGAGTCACTTAGAAGTTCAGGGAAAGGAACTGGCAACGTTTTCCTACATGCTCAGACCCCTTGCAAATATTTATAAAATCGGTGGTGCATTTCTCATCATAGTTGTTCCAAGTATTTTTCTTAGATATAAGAATTAGATATAAACAGACTATATTTAATCCCCCTGCCTATTCCTCTCAACCTTGAACGCCACTTATTTCTTTACCTATGATAAATTCGCTGCTTATGTGGGTAATTCACCTCACCTCATGGACACTCAATTCTGTTTTCTCTGAAATGGGGCATGAAATCAGTAGCATCTAAGGCTCCTTCTTGCTGTAACCTCGAAACTCAGTAACAGAGCACTTCCTTTTCCCACATTGCTCACCTCAGCTCCTTCCAATTTACCGCTAAGTTCTACTCAAGTGACTTGAAAATACAGCTTAAATCTGCCCGCTGCTCTGGTGACTGCCCTGAAATGTACACATCTAGACTGACTTGAGAGCTTCCTACCTGGCCCTTCACTCTCACACCTCTCTAATCTATGCTTCCTCAAACAACATAAGGCTCCTTTAAAATAAAAATTTGATTCTGCCTATTCTTCTGCTTAAAATCTTTCAGTGGTTTTCCTTTGCACTTAAAATAACATCTCAAACACTTTGTTCTTGTTTAGTCATGTCTGGCTCTTTGCAACCCATGGACCGCAGCACACCAGGCTTCCTTGTCCATCACCATCTCCCGGAGTTTGCTCAAACTCCCGGAGTTTGCTCAAACTCATGTCCATTGAGTCAGTGATGCCATCTAACCATCGCATCCTCTGTTTCTTCCTGCCCTCAGTTTTCCCAGCATCAGGTTCTCTCCCAATGAGTCAGCTTTTCGAATCAAGTGGCCAAAGTACTGGAGCTTCAGCCTCAGTCCTTCCAGTGAATATTCAGGGTTGATTTCCCTTACTATGAACAATAAGATGATGTCCTATCTGGCAGGGTCCCTTTCTGCCTCTTCCTGAGACACTTCCCTCCTCTCTCACTACCATCAGTCTATGCTCTTCTTTGCAGGGTTTCAGCTGCATTCCAGTCATTTACACATGTTGAGTCATCTACATGACACTCAGCCTAACTCCTGCTCTTCATCTCACAGCGAAGTTTTATCAAAGGGACCTTTTTTCCCCATTATTTATTTATTTTTATTTATTTTAGTTTACAATACTGTATTGGTTTTGCCATACATCGACATGAATCTGCCACAGATGTACATGAGTTCCCAATCCTGAACCCCCCTCCCACCTCTCTCCCCATATCATCTCTCTCGGTCATCCCAGTGCACCAGCCCCATGCATCCTGTATCCTGTATCAAACCTAGACTGGTGATTCGTTTCTTACATGAGAGTATACATGTTTCAATGCCATTCTCCCAAATCATCCCACCCTCTCCCTCTCTCACAGAGTCCAAAGGTATGTTCTATACATCTGTGTCTCTTTTGCCGTCTCACATACAGGGTTATCATTACCATCTTTCTAAATTCCATATATATGTGTCTATATACTGTATTGGTGTTTTTCTTTCTGGCTTACTTCACTCTGTATAATTGGCTCCAGTTTCATCCACCTCATTAGAATGGATTCAAATGTATTCTTTTTAAAGGCTGAGTAATACTCCATTGTGTATATGTACCACAGCTTTCTTATCCATTCGTCTGCTGATGGACATCTGGGTTGCTTCCATGTCCTAGCTATTATAAACAGTGCTGCGATGAACACTGGGGTACACGTGTGTCTTTCAATTCTGGTTTTCTCTGTGTGTATGCCCAGCAGTGGGATTGCTGGGTCATAAGGCAGTTCAATTTCCAGTTTTTTAAGGAATCTCCACACTGTTTTCCATAATGGCTATACTAGTTTGCATTCCCATCAACAGTGTAAGAGGGTTCTCAAAGGGACCTTTTGAATACCTCTCAGTTCTTTGTTTCATAACACATATCATAATCTGAAGGCATGCGTCATTTTGTGTTTCTTCACTTAATGTCTGGATCTTGTTCTAAGCTCCTCGAGGAAAAGGACAATTTAATTTGTCCACTGTTACATGCTTGGGCTTCCTTGGTGGCTCAGATGGCAAAGAATCTGCTTGTAATGCCACAGACCTCGGTTTGATCCCTGGGTCAGGAAGATCCCCTGGAGAAGGGATTGTCAACCCACTCCAGTATTCTTGCCTGAAGAATCCCATGGACAGAGGAGCCTGGTGAGCTACAGTCCATGGGGCCACCAAGAGTCGGACACGACTGAGTGACTAACACATCACATACTCAGCACCTAGCAGACCTGTAGCATACAACTGGCAACCAACAAATATCTTTAAAACAAATGAATGGGTGAATGAAGCATTATCAACTCTGTCTCTGATGGGAAAGATAAGAATATGTCTTTTCCTGTCTTTTAAAGTTAGTTAAAAATAATATACACAAAGCAAATGGAGTTC
The DNA here is from genome assembly GCA_917880005.1 of Nanger dama. Taxonomy (NCBI): domain Eukaryota; kingdom Metazoa; phylum Chordata; class Mammalia; order Artiodactyla; family Bovidae; genus Nanger; species Nanger dama. The sequence continues at coordinate 11,714,178 of CAKJTW010000035.1, forward strand.
ATAAAGAAACAATTCTTAAAACCCAAGGCATTGTGTTTTGCCATTATATTCCTAAAGGAATTATTCAAGATTAACTCATTACTAGGGTTTACTAGGGAAAATGTTCTAAAGTTCTGCTTAACTTTTTATAAAATAATAGATCTATGGGCCAAATATAAAAGTATCAAAAGATATGGATTCATGCTCTAATGACTCAAGTACTATTATAAGTATTATTGAACTGTGACTTTAACCAGATCACTTAGTAAATATGTGCTTAATATCCTTCTTGTTCAGTTCAGTTCAGTTCAGTCGCTCAGTTGTGTCCGACTCTTTGCGACCCCATGAATCACAGCACGCCAGGCTTCCCTGTCCATCACCAATTCCTGGAGTTTACCCAAACCCATGTCCATGGTGATGCCATCCAGCCATCTCATCCTCGGTCCCCTTCTCCTCCTGCCCCCAGTCCCTCCCAGCATCAGAGTATTTTCCAACGAGTCAGCTCTTCGCATCATGTGGCCAAAGTGTAACTTGATAAATAGTGATTGAACTGCCTAATTCCTGTTTCACTGGAGTTAATAGCCAATAGAAAAGAGTAGGCTGTAGACTTTTGTATCGCAGCCATTCTGACTGGTATGAAATGGTACCTCATTGTGTCTTGATTTGCATTTCTCTGATAATGAGTGCTGTTGAGCATCTTTTCATGCGTTTGTTAGCCATCCGTATGTCTTCTTTGGAGAAATGCCTATTTAGCTCTTTGGCCCATTTTTTTATTGGGTAGTTTATTTTTCTGCAGTTGAGCTGCATAAGTTGCTTGTATATCTTTGAGATTAGTTGTTTGTCAGTTGTTTCGTTTGCTATTGTTTTCTCCCATTCAGAAGGCTGTCTTTTCACCTTGCTTATAGTTTCCTTTGTTTTTAATTTTAATTTTAATAATATCCCATTTGTTTATTTTTGCTTTTATTTCCAGTATACTGGGAGGTGGATCATAGAGGATCCTGCTGTGATTTATGTCGGAGAGTGTTTTGCCTATGTTTTCCTCTAGGAGTTTTATAGTTTCTGGTCTTACATTTAGATCTTTAATCCATTTTGAGTTTATTTTTGTGTATGGTGTTAGAAAGAGGTCTAGTTTCATTCTTTTACAAGAGGTTGACCAGTTTTCCCAGCACCACCTGTTAAAGAGACTGTCTTTACTCCATTGTATATTCTTGCCTCCTTTGTTGAAGATAAGGTGTCCATATGTGTGTGGGTTTATCTCAGGGCTTTCTATTTTGTTCCAAGGGAACCCTCTTACACTGCTGGTGGGAATGCAAACTAGTACAGCCACTATGGAAAACAGTGTGGAGATTCCTTAAAAATTGCAAATAGAAGCAAATGGAAGCAACCTAGATGTCCATCAGCAGATGAATGGATAAGAAAGCTGTGGTACATATACACAATGGAGTACTACTTAGCCCTTAAAAGAATAAATTTGACTCAGTTCTAATGAGATGGATGAAATTGGAGCCGATTATACAGAGTGAAGTAAGCCAGAAAGAAAAACACCAATACAGTATACTGACACATATATACGGAATTTAGAAAGATAGTAATGATGACCCTCTATGTGAGACAACAAAAGAGACTCAGAGGTATAGAACGAACTTTTGGACTCTGAGGGAGAGAGAGAGGGTGGGATGATTTGGGAGAATGGCATTGAAACATGTATACTATCTTGTAAGAACGAAGCGCCAGTCTATGTTCAATACAGGATGCAGGATGCATGGGGCTGGTGCACGGGATGATTCAGGGAGATGATATGGGGTGGGAGGTGGGAGGGGCTTCGGCATTGGGAGATCGTGGACACCTGTGGCTGATTCATGTCAATGTTTGGCAAAACAAATACAGTATTGTAATGTAGAATAAAGTATTAAAAAATAAAATAAAAGAGTAGGCTGGGCTATCTGAAATAAATATATCAAACAGGAAAATTTCAGTTGCAATAATGTTAAAATCTGTTGTAAAAGAGGGTCGCATTGTCCTCATTATAAGGAAGTGCTGTTGTGCTGTGTGCTAGTCACTCAGTCGCGTCTGATTCTTTGCAACCCCGTGGACTGTAGCCCACCAGGCTCCTCTGTCCGTGGAATTCTCCAGGCAAGAACACAGGAGTGGTGGCCCTTCCCTTCATGGGATCTTCCCAACCCAGCGATCAAACCCACATCTCCTGCATTACAGTTGGATTCTTTATCACTGAGCCACCAGGGAAGTGACCTACTACTTATTTTGCATAGATTTTTACTTTTTTATTACCTTTAGTTAAGTTTTCTGAATTTCTTAGGCAACGTTAGGCAATTAATAAGTTATAATACTGTTCTAATATCTGTTTGGGAATGTGGTATGACAAACAGAAGGAAAGAAAACCCATCTAAGTCTTGGTGACTGAAGGAGGTGAGGAAACAGTAGAAATCCAATTGGAGGTAAACTTGGCTAGGCATAAGGATACAGCCACAGTGTATGGAATGGCAATGAGGAAAAATGGGAAGGCAAGTTTCCATACCTTCTAGCTGAAGAATAGCAATAATGATCCCGGGCCCTAGAAACCAATAGGGAATACTGTGAGAATAAATTAGATCCAGTTTTCCTTTGGAGGAAAGACACTATATAATTTATGATATTGTTATTATAATCATTAGTCATCTTTGCCTAGATTTATGGAGTGACTCATCCTAAATTAAGCCTTTGGAACAATAAGAAGAGGGAAATTTATGAGACCTACAATGATTTTGTAGTCTCATAAAAGATTGTAGTACTTGATTCTTAAGATGCTGAAATATCTCTGCCTCTTAACAGAAGGCTACAGGGACCATCCTGTGATTCATTATTTGATATGTCTTTCAGGTCTCCATCCTCTTGCTCTCCAGGACTAATAATTCAGCAAAGCGTTTTAACAGCCACCTTGGCTGTCAATAAATTATTTTAACTTACCTTTAGAGGGTCTATTTCTCTCCTCTTCCTCTGAGAATAACAAGCGTTACTTTTCAATCCTTTAATTTTTCTATACATTCACTTGATAATTTTTGAGCACCTTTAACTTGCAAAGCAATAAGCTAGATGTAGAGAGATAAGGGGAATAAGATTCTGTTCATCCCTCAAAGAGCTTGCAGTCTGGTTGGGAGATGTAAGTAAGAGGACAGGATCTGAAGACCATTTAAAGAAGACTGACTGGATAAACACTGTGAAAGAGAAGGCTGAGTACAAGATTTTCCCTCCTGGCAGAATGGAGAGAGAATGGTCTTGCTAAGCAGATTGGGGAGCAGATCTGGACCATCAGCTCTGTTTTAGGCACATTGGGCTGAGGATGAATACAAAGTCAGGAAGAAGCTTGATTAATGGATCTGGATTAAGGGATAGAAGCAAGACTGGAAATAGATGTGAATTTCATCCAAAAACAAATCCTGGGAATGGGTGAGATACTCAGTGAGAGAATATTTTTAAAAAAGGGAGGCGGGGGGAGACAAGGGAGTCTGATGGTTACAAATGAAAGGAGGAAAAAGACAACTAATTTGGGGAAGAGATGAACAGGATCAGAAGGGCTAACGAAGAGAAAATAAACCAGAGGGAAAGAGAAACAGCAGAGAGACAAGGGAGGAAGAAGAATTTCCATGAAGAGCATAGACTGGAAGACTTGCCTTTAGAAAAGAGGAGGTAAAGGGCAGACAAGTACAGAAGTATTTTGAAGTAGATATAGAAGACTTTAAAAAGGGAGAAAATGTTGATTGGAAAATGAAAAGTCAAAACAGGCTGTGAAGCTCAGAGAAAATGTCAACACGCAGAGAAAGCAGGGTAGACTTGGGAATTGACCAGACATAGACTCAAATTTCAGCTCTTTCCTAACATATCACTTATTCCAAGGGCAAGTACCTTCCCAAAAAGAGTCTCAGGTTTGTCTTCTGAGCAAATGACAAATAACAAAGACATATTTCATAGGGTTGTTTTGAGGATTAAGAAACAGCATGTGTGTCAAGCCCTGGGCTTTGGGGTGGGCTTCAGTGGGGACAGAAGGGGCCAGGACAGGCTGGGCCAAAGACAGAGCAGGGCTTCTCACAGGTGAATGAGCATCAGAACCACCTACGTCAGAACTCCCATAACACAGACTTCTAAACCTCACCTGGAATGAGCTTCTTGTTTGGTAGGTCTGGAGTGGGACTTGAAAATCTGCATTCTTAATAAGCTCCAGTCTTCTCGCCTGGAGAATCCCATGGACAGAGGAGCCTGGCAGGCTACAGTCCACGGGGGTCGCAAGAGTCAGACACGACTGAGCGACTAAACCACCACCACCAATAAGTCCCCAGGTAATGCAGATGCAGCTGGTCTGGGAGCTATACTTCAAGGAATGCTGAGACAGAGAAATCCTTTGAGAGAAAAGATCAAAAGGCAAAGGGAGTTTGATGGCACCAGAACACAGAGTCCGGAAGAAGAGGATCACACTCTTTTGAGCCTTCATTACCCATTAACGCACTTCATTGTCTTATCTCCACAACCTCGGCTGGCTCTCTCAGAAGCAGGCACTCTCTCTTATCCCAGAATTCCAAGAACAGGAGCAGGAACTCGTCCAACCGAGTGGCTGGCCTGATGGATGCGGAGAGAAGGGGTAACTCTGAGTCGCCTGAGGAGACAGAGAAAGGAGTCTAGCAGATCTCAGCATTTCCGCCAAGGGGCTTTGAGTGGGGGAGCCATCAGGAAGGTAGCAGTACTTTTGGAGCCAGGTTGAAGCAACATGGCTTTTTAAAAAGTGGGAACTGTCAAAGTTTATATATTATTTTAATTTTGCTCCATCTTTTCAATTTTGCATGGCCCAAGTGTTTAATATTTCACATGCTTCTTTTTTCATCTTAAATTACTTTTTATTTTTCTTATTCTTTTCCCCAGCCAAGTACCTTTATTGCTAAAAGGGTAGTTTATAACCCTTTGCCATGGATCAGATTATCTTCGAACACTCTTTTCCCTTTTTGGCTCTTAATTCCTTCCCATTGTATTATTCAGTTATTCCATTCTATTGCATCCATTATTCACCACTTTTTTTTTTCAAAATTGATTCTGCAGAAATCGAACACCCTCATTTTCATTTCTCTTGGAGTTACTTTGCTAGAAACCCAACTAGATTATAGCTCCTAATGCATTGACGGTCCGCCGAGTGCACGTCGCCCAGCATGTTTATAAGTTCTAAGTAAGGAGTCAAGTCAAATCCTATTCCTTTTCAAGATTCTCCTTTCATATATCATTTAAGAAAATTGCTCAACCATCTAGCTTGCTTCTACTCAGTCCCTGACTCATTTCCTCACTACTGAATGCTCCACCCTCCTTCCCATATTTTCATAAGGGAAGAGGAAAGATAACCTGTCGTGCAGTTGCAGGATCACAGAGGCTGCACTCTGCAGATGGGCTCTGGGGACAACTGGAGCAAGACAAGGAAGCTGGTCAGTATATAGGCATCAACCGCTTCCTCTTCTCTGCATCCAGAACCAACACCTCACCTGTGATCTTTCTCATCAACAAATTTCTGGAATTATTCTCAGCTCCCTTAAAGATATGGTGCTTGGTCTCTTGCTTTGTGCATAGCAAATACCCAAAACCATGAACAGATGAATGACAACGACAAATGAGTGTTACACAGACCCAACACAGCCGGCTCCCGGCTCCTCGCTCAGCTACTGTCTTCCTGTTACCGCTTTCCTGAGGCTATGTTATTCAGAAACTCTCACAGTTCCCTCCATGTGCCATGCTCACCCACACCTCCAGGCTGCAGTATGGGTCCCTTCCTTTTCACCTGCTTCCCTTAACTAATGTGGCACCCCTCTTTCTCCAGAAAGTCACCCCTGAGCCCCTACCTGGGATGAGTGGCCCTCTGATGTGTACTGAAAACCTCTCCATTTCTTGGCACTAAAATAATACTTCCCTTATCAGCTTGCTTGTCCTGCTCCTTTAACAAGACTACAGGCAACTTAAAAGCAGGGGCTGTGTCTCATGCATTATTGCAATCCCAGCTCTTACATGAATGCTTAAATGATGCTGTTTGGGGTGAAAGAGGAAACACTAGTGCCCAGGTGAAAGACGTGGGGAATCTTAGTGTGGACAGTTGCCATGGGCATGGAGAGGAGTAGAAAGCTGTGGTGTGCAGCAAAAGAGGACCTTTCAGATAGGACAGCTCATCGGAGGCCAGCGGGGGGGGGAAAAGTACAACATGGCCGCTGGGGGGCTGAGAATGCCCTCCCATCTGCCAAAAATGCTTTCAGGTGCTTGTTACTTTATCAGAGATGTAAGGACTGAATTTCCTTAAGAGAACAATAGCAGCTCCAGACCTTACAGCCTCTTCACTAGCATTTCCATCAGGGAAAAGTATTCCTTGCTGCAACAAGACAACAAAGTAGCTAACTCATTTTAAAAGATTCCAAATAATTCGAATCAGTGTACAGATAGTTTAAAAAAAAAAGTCCCAGCAGCAAAAAGGAAGGCTATATGATGCTATTCACCATGAAGTCATTTCCTCACTTGCTCTTTGATTTCCCTTACCTCCTCTTCTTCAAGGCGCAGCTCAAGACAGGGACTCCTTTCCAGGCTTCTTTCCAGCTGTTAAGCAGGTGAATCACACCTGTTAAAACACTGGTGTAACATTTTCTTAAGCTTTCTAAGAACAACAGTGTCTCAGTTCTTGAAATTTCAAGATCTGATTTCCCCTTTTGGGAGAGTCATTAATCCTTCCCTCCATCTCTAGCTCATCCTCTCCAGCCTTTTCATATTTGTTCCTACTCTCTGAATTTCTCTGCAGGGCAGGAACCAGAGTGGTAGGGTGACTCCTCCTCCCCTGCAAACCCGCCCCTTCCCACTGTCTTGGTGAAGGAGGCTCCCGACTTAACAAGTCTCCTTAACTCCAACAAGTCCCATGTGGGCTGGAAGAATTTAAAATCCAAACTCTCTCATGATCCTTCTTTCTCTGCCTCTGAGCTGACCCTACCTTTCGTTCGCCATCTGACGTCTTTTCCACGCCCCTCAGCTAGCAAACCCTGCTCTTAATTCTTGGAGCATCTGTTTTCTGTAAGAGAAAATAAGTGCTTTCCTCCTACATTTTCCCCTGTGAGCTCCTGGGAGCCGGCCTAGGCGACCCCGTCAGTAGTGTCCCGGAGCGAGAGGACTCAGGCCATCAGTCACCGCCTGTCACATTTGATGGACTGTCTTTCCAGCAGTGACTTTGCTCCCCATTTGGAATAAACCTTTGGTGATGTTTCTGATACTAGTCCACAAGAAATAGACGTTAGTCCCGCACGTGGCAGCTGCTTCCTACTCTGCAGTTTTGACTTCACCTCTGGTTCTACCAGACAGAGCCAAGTGGTCTGTTTTCTCATCTCTCTGCGGGACAGCCCATTACTCTTCACAGAAGCCTTCAGGCCCTCCCAGGAGCCCAGTACATTCGGAACTGAGAGTACACGGACCAGCAAGGACTGGGGCCCATTCACCCCACATCCCTCAGTGCCCCGCTCCCCAGGGGGATGCGAGCCGCCTGGCCCGGGGCTGAGCAGAGCGAGGGGAGAAGGCGCCGCCACCGGGGTCAGGACCACGGACACCGCGCTGGGGGGCAGGCGCAGGTGCGGGGGAACGGGCATCTGCGAAGATGATTGCCCTCCTCTCGGGTGCTGCCAGACGACTTCAGCACATTCTGGGGCGTGCAAACTGCCGAGGAAGAACACTGTCAGCAGCGTCATTTCTAACGAGGGAGAAACTGTAGATGAAGCGGAAAAAGAGAGAGAGAGAGAGAAAAACCCACCCACCCCTGCTGTACCCTGATCATCCCGGCGGAGTCGTCGCCCCTCTCTCTCCTCCCGACCCTCCCGCCAGGAACTCCAGCCCCGAGAGGCCCTGTTAGTGGCACTGTCTGACCTTGGAGGTCAGGGTTAGAAAAAAGTAGAAACCAGGTTATTGCGGAGCCCTGGGAATCTAGATAGATGCTTCTGCACAACCGCATCAATTTCCGACTGCCTTCTTTTGTTTTGTCCAGACTTGTCATATTTGTGTGTGTGTGTGTAAACGAACGACACTCATTTACTCGTTTCTCCAAAGAGAGTCTTGTATCATATTCAGTTTCCTTTTCAGTTTGGTTTCATTCAGCCAATTTATGGTTTAAAAAGGTATCTTGGGACACATATATATGGAATTTAGAAGGACAGTAATGATGACCCTCTATGTGAGACAACAAAAGAGACTCAGAGGTATGGAGCGGACTTTTGGACTCTGAGGGAGAGGGAGAGGGTGGGATGATTTGGGAGAATGGCATTGAAACATGTATACTATCTTGTAAGAATGAAGCGCCAGTCTATGTTCAATACAGGATGCAGGATGCATGGGGCTGGTGCACGGGATGATTCAGGGAGAAGATGTGGGGTGGGAGGTGGGAGGGGGCTTCGGCACTGGGAGATCGTGGACACCTGTGGCTGATTCATGTCAATGTATGGCAAAACAAATACAGTATTGTAATGTAGAATAAAGTATTTTTAAAAAAAAGGTATCTTGGTTACAGAGATTTTCTAGCCTTTGCAGATGCTTTGAGTTGTGGAGACTTGACTTCTTTATTAAAACTGATAAACTTGTAAGGTTATAGCCACATATATATATATATATATATATATACACACACACACACACATATATATATGTATAAACATACATACTTAACACACATAAACACACATATTGGCAACATACATCTTAGCACACAAATATTGCAACGTATATTGGCATGTGGCATGTAGCAAATAATAAAGCAAAATGCATTCCACAGTGTAGCTGCTCCTTCTGGGAGCCCTTCCCCTGTTAAACACCCTTCTATGCTGACCTTGATCATGGAACAGCCCTCTCCTTGCCCATCTTCATAGGAATTTGGCTCTCACATGAGGCCACCCCACCCCTGCTCCCGTTTCAGATAAGTAAATTCACTCTCCTATATTACACATGCCTTAGAGTGCGTCGGGAAGTGGGCTTCAAATCCTCCTTCTTCCCCAGCTGTCCTTCACTCTCTGTCAGCAAAACAATTCCGAGTTAATGGCACTTCAAGACATATTTTCCGCTTGTGTTTCTGCTTATGTTGGTGTAGAATGGTAACCCCCCTTCACCATAGTTCTCATTGTCTAACAACTCTGAGTTATTCCAGTTCTTAGATTTATGACCTTTGTTTTTCTTCCCTAAACATATTATTCTATTCTTGATCTTATAGTACCATTGTGTTTATTCTAGTAACCAATCATGCTCCCCTTTTTAGGAAAAAAAATCATATTCATTGTCTATGCAAAGGCAGTTGTGTGTTTCCTGCATGCAGCTTTCTGATTGCTATTTGAATACAGTTAAAAAGAAATTGGATTTTTGTGCATGCCTGATTCCCTTTCATGCATGCTTTTGTCAAATTTTGACACAGTAAATACAGACCTCCTCCATGTGGACCCCAATTGATTAATTAAAGGGGAGATTCATTGCAAAATTGCCAGCAGCTGTAGGCTAGAATAGAGGCTGGGGAGTCCATACGCTGAAAGGCTAGCAGTGGAACAGAACCACTTCTAGAGATGTGTCTGAATTCGGTGGAAAGTGAGTTCTAGTTCCAAAATTGAGCCTTTTTTCATTCTAGGAACAATTTAGAATATTTAATTTGTTTTCCATTGAAAAACAGGCAACTCACATTAAATATTTTCTTATTTTTTTAATTGAAGTATAGTTGATTTACAATGTTGGGTTAATTTCTGGTGTTCAGCAAAGTATGTGTGTATATATATATATATATATATATGTCCATTTTTAATATTCTTTTCCATTGTGGGTCATTACACAATATTGAACATACCCCTGTGCTAGATAGTAGGAACTTGTTTTTTTATTTTATATATAGTAGTTTGTATCTGCTAATTCCAAATTTGTGATTTATCGCTTCCACAGCACTTTCCCCATTTGGCAATCATAAATTTGTTTTCTATGCTTGTCAGTCTGGTTCTGTTCATAAATAAGTTCCTTTGTATCTTTTTCCTTCTCTCTCTCTCTCTCTCTCTCTCTCTTCCTTTCCCTAGACAAAAGGATACAGAAATGTATGGCAAGACACATTGTTCAATACCAGGACATTTCGTCACCATCACAAGGCACACCCAAGAAGAACAATTCATTTGATGCAAGACCAAGATCACTGAGGGGAAGAAAGCAAAGGCAACTTCCATTTGCAAACTCTCTGAGTTAGGCAATACCATATTCTGAGATCTGCCATCAATCTGGGATATGCGTGGTCATGTGGAATTTCAGATGCGTCCAGAAGGGAAGATAAAAGAAGCTTCCAACAGATATCAATAGAGAAGGATGTCAAGAGTAAGGATTGAATCCATAGGCATAATCAGTTAGTGTGCAGAGGCAGAAGGGGGAAGAAGTCAGCAGTGGAGGGGAGCCGCACAAAAGACAGGGTTCAGGAGTAATGGCGGTGGCAATTCCTCAAGGTCCTTCCTGATCCTCCCACAAAAGCTAAAATTGACATTTTCTCCATCTGCACTCTACCTCTCCAGGAGCTCATAAATCTGGGCTCTGACCTAACCGTGATGGAGGACTCAGCTGGGAGGACAGGTTATCTCCCAAGCTCCTGCACACAGCACCAGGGGCCACCTGTGAGTCACAGCCTGTGGGAGGTTGGGGAACATCTGGTCGAGTTCATCTCCTGCTGCCACCACTGAGCCGGCCTCTGTTCCTTCTGTCTGTTTTAAATGTACCTCTCTCTCCAACACAGCATCTTGGGAACATCAGGATGTTGCATAATGAACTGAGTGGAATCCAAGAACCAAGCCACACATGTAGAACGATGAGAAACCACATGTGCAAGCGAAAACCAGTCTCAGCTTTAGCACTCCTTTGTTTCTCAAACCAGTAAATGTGTTGGAGGCCACGCTGAATATTTGATACAGACTGAGAAGTGGTGTGGATATATTGTGCTGGTGAACATCTGCACCAAAGGGACTTGAGGTATGTTTTCAAAGTAACCTTCATAGCTATCATTCACTGAGTGCCTACAAAGGTCAGACACCATATAGACATTATCCCTGATTATCCAATATGGCCACAAAGTGGTTATTATTGTGCTCATTTTTTCTAATTAGAAAACCAACCACTGAGATAATAAATGACTCATCAAGGTTTCATGACTGGTAAAGGGTAAAGACAATTTGGGGAAAGTGGTTTCTTTTGTCTTAAGGCCTACAGTCCTTCTACTCTTTAAACTTTCTCCCCCAGTCCATCTAGACAGGTACAAAGTGACAAGTGTTGACTCCTTGTGTTTGCTCAGCTCCATTAATTAGACAGAGCATAGCCAGAGGCTGTGTCAAGGATTGGATATGGAGAGAGAGAGAGTGAGGAGTATGTGTGTGCATGTGTGTGTGTAAACAGAGATAGAGAAAGAGAGTAGATATCAGGCTAAGATATGTACAGAGAATTTCCAGCTAAAGTTGACTAGCTTCTCCAAAGCTAATGATGGGTGGCACGCTCAGTCATGTCTGACTCTTCACGACTCCATGGACTGTGGCCCACCAGGCTCCTCTGTCCATGGAACTTTTCAGGCAAAAATACATTTCCTGTTTCAGGGGATCTTCATGATTCTCTGGCATCTCCTGCATTGGCAGATGGGTTCTTTACCACTGCACCACCTGGGAATCCCAAGCTAATGATGGGGAAAGTCAAGTTGGAAGATGCCCATTCTTTCAAAGAGAGATTGTACTATTAGCAAATGTTCAAAATTACTAAGGGCAATGGTCCAAGCGAGCCAGAGACATCAATAGGATTCCTTTTCTTTACGAAGTCCATCGATCCTCAACCACAGGGATAGTAATTCACCAAATCTGTACCAGCAGCATCTGCTGCCCAAAAATTACCTCAGTTACTCTTCTGGAGTCTACTACATCTTATAAGAGTGGAATAGCAATAATATTATCAACTTAGAGCCAGATCACAGCAGTACCTGCCAATAGGGTCTTTCCTGTTGGCCTTCCTCTTCTTCTTTTTCACCTGTTCCAACACTTACAAGCTCAGAAACCAGAGCTAGTAGGATCAGGGAGAATACATGAGTGTGCAATGGAAAGAAAAAAAGAGCCAGTCAAAACCCTTGCCTGCCATAAGCTTTGGCCTCCAGTTTGAAAGAGACCCAGGCTCTGGTTCCACATTTTGGGAGAAAAGATGTTAACGCTAAATAAAGGTCAGAGCTTTTTATTACTATAAAATTAGATTTGCTATATTATGAAACCTGAGGTCCATGGTTCCTTAAAAAAAAAAAAAAAAAGCAAGCAACATTTTCTTTACACATTTATGTGTGCCTTTTCCTGGATAGAGAATCCATAGCTTTTATCAGGGTCACAAAAATGTTTCAAATTATTCCCAAATCAAAGAACTTCTGGACTCTCAGAGCAATCTTAGACTTTGGCTTTAGATCTTATTGTTTCTCCTCCAGAGCGGCACTGGTCATTACCCAGATGATTCTGTTTTAAAGTGGACCTTGGGAGATGTGACACAGACCAACCTATTCTCCAAAAAGCCCTTTGGACATGGTTTCAGGACACATATGGTTTAGACCTAGAGAAGACAGAAATTAGAAATTTAGAATGTAGTTTTCTAGGCTTAGACACATATCTTTTAATAACCCAATGAGGTTACCTCTGTTACAACTATATTTTAAATTTGTTCAGTGAATTATAACATACATGGCTTTTGAACCTGTGTTTTTACATAAAATGCATATAACCCAAATGGTCTGACTCCCTAATGCTCAGCTACTGCCTTCCAAGGCCTTGGCCTGTCTCTCAGGTCCACAGGTGGATTGCCTGCTACTGGAAAGTAATGCAAGTTCAGAGAATCAGGTCTTTTTTATTTTGAAATATAGTTGATTTACAATGTCGTGCCAACCCTTGCTGTACAGCAAATCGACTCAGTTTTAAACATACATGCATTCTTTTTTAAAAAATATTATTTTCCATTATGGTTTATCCCAGAAGATTAGATATAGTTCCCTGTGGTGTACAGTAGGACCTTGTTGTTTATCCATTCTAAGTGTAATATTTTGCATCTACAAACCCCAAATTGCTGTATTTTAGATTCCACATGAAAATGATATCATATGGTATTTGTCTTTCTGACTTACTGTATTTACTATGATAATCTCTGATTGCATCCATGTTGATGTAAATGGCATTATTTTCACCTTTTTATGGCTGAGTAGTATTCCACTGTGGCTTTCCAGATGATACAGTGGTAAAGAATCCTCCTGCCAAAGCAAGAGACACAAGAGACGTGGGTTCGATCCCTGGGTTGGGACGATCCCCTGGAGTAGGAAATGGCAATCCACTCTAGTACTCTGGCCTGGAAAGGACAGTTCAGCTCTTGACGAGAAAGGTCTGGGTTTTGCTGTTGGTGTTGCCACAATCACCAGCATCCTTAGAGACGTGGAAGATAAATGTCTCGGCCTGGAAACAGAGCCTGAAGAGGCATAATTGATTTGAAAAGTGGGTCCCTAGGCAGTGAAGAGTTAATGGGAGGGGACTGTGACGTGACAGGCTTGGGAAGCCACAGGGTGTCCCTGCGCTGACCGCCACCTCGCCATATGCCACAAAGACACTGCTGGAGGCTCAGCAGGTGCAGGCCCTCAGCCCCCTGGGATGCCTCCAGACAGCCTGCAGAAGAGCTGCTCAACGCCATCTCTTCAAAGAAAGGCAAGCCAGTTTATCGCTCAGCCCCTTCCCATGTTCTGCCTCTCAGCTTCACCATGCTCGGAGTTCCCTCCCCAGGTTCCAAGTCAGGTCACCCAGCTCGCTTGATGGCTAGTGGGGAAGCCCAGCCCAGCGCGCCAGTGACCAGCTTCATCCACACCTGAACTTGGCCGGGGGCCCCAAGGAGGCAGCTGGCCAGCCTCCAGGGCCCACAGGGGACCGTGAAATCTCAGTGGCAAGCAGGTGAGGCTTAGAGAATCTGATTGGGTATGTACGATTATACCGTATAGCAGGAGCTTGGATTAAAATTATATCCAAAGCCCAAAAAATGTATCCTCCTTTTCGTCAACTTTTGCCAAATATCTCTCTGTGCTGAGAGCCGGGACTGTGACCCTAATTACAGAAGTATATTGGACATCCCTGGTGGCTCAGAGGTTAAAGCGTCTGCCTCTAATATGGGAGACCTGGGTTTGATCCCTGGGTTGGGAAGATCCCCTGGAGAAGGAAATGGCAACCCACTCCAGTATTCTTGCCTGGAGAATCCCATGGATGGAGGAGCATGGTGGGCTACAGTCCATGGGGTCGCAAAGAGTTGGACACGACTGAGTGACTTAACTTATCGGACATCCTACAGTCTCAAGGCAGGTCACTGGGTGTGACTTTTCATGTACATTCTAATCCCTCACCAAAGACCTTGTGATCTACTGTAAAGGACATCCAGTGAGCTCCTAAACCCCAGATCCAATGAGTCCCTTTCCATGTTTAATTTCTTCGATCTCTTTACAATATTCCTCCCAACTGAAAACTTTTTCAGTGTGAAGCTTTTTCCTCCCTTGGATTCCAAGCCTGCTTTTTGTCAGATTCTCCTCTCCCTTTTAGTCTCCTTGGGCGGGTGCTTTTCCTTTGGTGACCCTGTGACAGCTAGTCTTCCTTGGGTCTCCATCCTCAGCCTGACGCTCTCTTCAGTCTGCAGGCTCTTCCTGGGGAAACTCATTGGCATCATCACCTAAAATAGCTCCTCTGTGGTAGGGATTCCCAAGCCCCAGACTCGTGAGTGAGCCATGATCCTGACTTTCTTTAGGAAAAAGAACAGCAAACATCGATTACTAGGACAGAGGGCAGAAAATGCTGTCCTGAAAGGTGCTAGGCTAACACTTGCACCTGGAGCACACTCAGCCTGAAGAATTTGCTTCAATGGATTTGAAACAATAAGAATAACCCTGAGGGATGGGATGGGGAGGGAGGTGGGAGGAGGGTTCAGGATGGGGGACACATGTACACCCATGGCTGATTCATGGCAAAAACCACCACAGCATTGTAAAGTAATTAGCCTCCAGTTAAAATAAGTTAATTTACAAAAAAGGAAAAAAAAAGGAATTTGTATCAAAAGATGAAAAAAAGGGAGAAAATTCCAGGGGAAAAAAATCCCTCAAAAACATAGACCTGAGGCAGCATGGAATCAGAGAAGTAACGAATCTGAAAGAACATAAACAACCTGCCAAGACAGGACTGGAAAGGCAGGAGGAGAAAGGCCACAAAAGAGCCTGCACGCCAGTCCATGGTGTCTGGACATCACTTGAAGAGCAGGATCGAGGCAGCGTCACCTTTTCGCTTTATAAATATTACTTTGTAAAGGCTGTGGTTTGGGGAGACATAAAGGACACAGACCAGTTAGGAGGCTGTTGCCACAATCCAAGCAAGACAGTCTAAGCTATCAAGAGTTTGGCAACAATGATCTTTGGTTTTCCCATCTGCAGTAACTTGCACAAGGCAACTTCTGAGCTAGTTCCAAAACTTTTGTCTATCTAATTATGGATAATGAACTACTTTCTTAATTCTCAAATGTTTACTTGATTTCTGGGCATTCCAGGCAATTCCTTCAAGGTTCTCCAGCAACTCTGGAAGTTCTAAAATTATTTTGTGACTGTCCCAATCACACTTTTCTCTAGAAGCCCCTTCTATTTTTGTTGTTGTTGCTGTTTTAAATCATTAGATGATGTTTATTGAACAGATACAAGAGAAAAAGCAAGACACAAGGCCCTGGGAAGTTACAGTTCAGTGGGAGAAAGAAAGAGCATCAATTGTGAAACAGGACAGATGAGAGAAGGGGCTCCAGCAGTGTGACTTGCCTGGAGAGGAGGAAGTCGGTAACTATGAGAGGCTCGGGTTAGGCGGGGCCTTGAAATGTCCAGGATCTCAGTTAGGCAGGGATGAAGGGATAGGCGTCTCTGACAAAGTCCCAGGAGCATGACATCACTGTTAATTGTCTAGGCTTGGTCAGAGTAGAAGGCTGCAGGGAGACCTAGTCAAGGAAAGAATAATGGTGGACGGATCAGGAAGACGGGCAGATCCAGGCTGAGGCTACAGCAGCTGAGCTGTTTGAGTGGGCATCTTCCGAAGCAACTCTGGACCACGTGGCGGTGTCCCACCAAGCTGCTTGCAGCATGCTGGCTCAGCAAGTTACTCCTACAGCTGTTTGCACTGAAGCAAGTCAAGTCTGTCTTCACTTTGCCTTCTTCTCCTTAACCCAGAGAAGACAAGAGCTTCCTCACAAGGAGCAGCTGTCTGAGCAGTTACCTTGGAGTAACCCCAGACATTCCCAGTCCCCTCCTGGCGCCTGAATGTGAGCTGGCCCGCATGAGCCTGCAGGGATGTCTAGTTGCATATTTCTTTGCGCTGAGAGGAACTTCCACTACTTTAGACGTTAGAGGGCTGGACTGCTATTTTATGAAGCACGTGCATTGTGTGCTAAGTCATTTCAGTTGTGGCCGACTCTTTGTGACTCCATGGACTATGGCCCGCCAGGCCTCCTCGATCTGTGGGGTTCTCCAGGCAAGAACACTGGAGTGGGTAGCCATTTCCTCCTCCAGGGATCTTCCCAACTCCTGAATCGAAGCTATGTCTCTTACGTCTACCTGCATTGGCAGGCGGATTCTTGACCATTCGTGCCAGCTGGGAAGCCCCTTATAAAGCCCATATGACGTCAAAGTTTTCTAATGAAACATCAGTGTTTAAGCCCAATATTGAAAGCCAAGGGGCCAAAGCCAAAGCATACTAGTCAAGAGACAAGTTAATTTATTGAACTAACATCCTAAATTGAATTGACTGAGGAGATCTAGAAATAAGATCAAGAAGATTTATCCCCTTTAAGGGAAATTTGAGGAACCATGCCTCAAAGGTAGGGCAAAAAAGAGAGGTAGACAGGAAGGAAACCAGAGACCAAGAACAAAGTCTCTGACTTCAATGAGAGCTAAAGCAATATGCTCCTAGCTGTTCCAGACCCCCCTGCCCCGCCAAATTCTGTGTAAAATTAAATCGTGTTATGAGACTTCCCTGGTGGTTCACTGGCTGAGGCTCCATGCTCCCAATGCAGGGAGCCCAAAGTTCCATCCCTGATTGAGGAACTATATCCCACAAGAAGCCGCTACTAAGAGTTTGCATGTTGTACTTAAAGATTCTGCATGTTGCGACTAGAACCTGGCACAGCAAAATAAAAAAAATAAAATGTTTCTAAGTGTTAGAAAGTTAAATGATGCTATGCAAGTCACTTTTGTGTTTCTTTATTCAGCAACTTGTGTCGTTGGAAGAGGGTGTTTGCTGTGACCAGTGTGTTATCTTGGCAAAACTCTGTTAGCCTTTGCCCTGCTTCATTTTGTACGCCAAGGCCAAATTTGCCTGTGACTCCAGGTATCTCTTGAATTCCTACTTTTGCATTCCAGTCCCCTATGATGAAGAAGACATCTTTTTTCGGTGTTAATTCTAGGTCTTGTAGGTCTTCACAGAACCATTCAACTTTAACTTCCTCGGCATTAGTGGTTGTGGTATAGACTTGGATTGTTTTGATATTTTATGGTTTGCCTTGGAAATGAGATTTCCAGAGTTTGCCGAGATCATTCTGTCGCTTCTGAGACTGATCCAAGAACTTCATTTAGGGCTCTTTTTGTTGACTATGATGGCTACTCCATTTCTTCTGAGGGATTCTTGCCCACAGTAGTAGATATAGTGGTCATATGAATTAAATTCACCCATTCCAGTCCATTTGACTTCACTGATGCCTAAAATGTCAATGTTTACTCTTACCATCTCATGTTTGACCAGTTCCAATTTGCCTTGATTCATGGACCTAACATTCCAGGTTCCTATGCAATATTGTTCTTTACAGCATCAGACTTTACTTTCACCACCAGATACATCTGATGCAAAGAGCCATTTCATGGGAAAAGACCCTGATGCTGGGAAAGACTGAGGGCAGGAGAAGAGGATGACAGAGGATGAGATGGTTGGATGGCATCACCAACTCAATGGACAGGAGTTTGAGCGAGCTCCAGGAGATGGTGAAGGACAGGGAAGCCTGGCATGCTGCAGTCCATGGGGTTGCACACAGTTGGACATGACTGAGCGACTGAACAACAATTCACCAACTTTGCCAAAACATAGAAATATTCTATCTCCTGGTTTGGTAGTATAATCTACCTACTTCGTCAAATGTTAAGATTGCTGAAAAACGTCACATGCTTCTCTCAGTGTTAATTTATATCTATCCTATGTGTCTGTTTCCTTTGTTTCTTTGTGCGTTTATCTTTCAGTTTCTTTATTTTCCATAATTGCACTTTCTTCTCAGAAAAGAGTCCTTACTATTTTCAGCTTATTCCTAGTTTCCTGTGAGTCCCTTCCTCTTCCTATGTCTCACCTGCCCTCCTCTTCCAAAGACCAAAAGGTGGAGAGGAGGCAAGTAAGGAAACAAGGAGCTGTATTGTGGTAAGAAATGATTTCTACCTTTCTTCACACTTGGAATCTGGAATTACTTGCTCTATCGTTTCTGTCACCTCCCAGTGTGTTTATGACCTCACCTGGGTGCAGAATGAGTCATGGAGAATGGGCAAGTTAGACAACCTCCAACTTGGTTCCCTTGTCTTTTTGCTATTCAGGAATCATAGGCGGTAAAGGTGTCTGTGTTAGTTTCCTGTGGCCCCTGTAGATAAACTATACCACAAACCTGGTGCTTAAGACAATACAAAATATTTTCTCACACTCTTGTAGGCTAGAAGTCCAAACTCAAGGTTTCCACCAAGCCCCACTCCCTCAGGAGGCTCCAGGGGATGAATCCTTCCTTACTGCTTCCAGTTTCAGCTGGCCACTGGCATTTCTTGACTTCCTATGGCCACATTATTCCACTAGCCTCTGTGTCTTCACAGTGCCTTATTCTCTGTGTCCTTTCTTCTGTTTGAAACCTCCCTCTGCCTTTCTCTCATAAAAAAACATCGTAAGGATTTAGGGTCCACTCACATAGTCCAAGACAACCTCTATCCCAAGGCCCTTGATTTACATTTGCAATGACACTTTTTCCAAAATAAGGTAACATCTGTCCATCTCAGGAACTGGGATGGAAGCATATCTTTTGGAAGGCCACCATTCAAAGAACTTTTGAAGGCCACCATTCAAACCACTTCAAGGCCCACAGAAATAAAAGTAACTTTCATGACGGCTACCAGAACTCTTCTCAAAGGATCAACCTCTCTCCCAACCAATGCGTGCAAAAGTCATCCCAACTCTGAGTCAAAGCTCTAAACTATGTTTCTGTTAATAAGAAAAGCAAATGGCAGTCTGCTCCTGTTTGAGAATTTAGACAAAGTCTATGAAACAGCTAATGAGCATTTCTTTCAGCAGATGGTAAGACTTTTGAACACTAGGATTCAGGTACTTTATTTACATGCCACTTGTAAACTATTTTAATATGTATAGGCTATTATTGGTATGAAGTCTTTTGGAAAGGAACGTGCTCAAAATGGTAACATTTTACCTCAGAAATGACATACAACCCTTTGCCTTCATGTACATTCCATTTCAAAAGATGGTAGATATTATCCTGTCTTGTATCAAATGACCTTAAGACTTTTTTTTGGAAACTGTAATATAAAACATCTTTTTCTCTGGCTCTAATCCAATTTCTTTGAGTGATGTGTAAACCTTAAAATTGTTTGTAGCTCTGTGTCGGTATCCATTACTTTTGAAATGACCCCTACATGTCACATTCTATATAACATTTTCCTGTCTCCTCTCGGAATTGCAGAAGATCCTTCGTAGACACACTAATTGCTTGTGACATCCACAGCCCTTTTGAAAATTGGCGTTTTCTTGGTGAATCAGTAAATACTCTGTTATTTGGAGGAGACATTGTTGCAAAACACTTTCCATGAATCTTGTTTTCTGCTTAAACCTCATAATCACACCAGGCTGAGTTACAGTTTCACTGTTGTTCTTGCATATTCTATTCAGTATAGATTTGGTGTTACAGTGGCTTCAGAAACAACTCAGTCAAAGTTCAAGTAACGATTTCCTTTGTAGGTGTATTAATCGCACAGAAACTAAGGACTGCATTTTAGGCTGTAAAACTTGCAAAAGAACCCCCAAATCTATATTTTTTACTGCTTTAGATTATATTCTTCCAAAACACACCTTATTTCATTGACCTTTAAGCACATTCACCACTTCAGGTAATTTCTTGAAATCCATATTTTCTGTGTGCATCAAGTCTCTAATTCAGCATTTAGTGAGGAAGATAGATTGGAGTTGGTGCTAAAACGTCAGCCAGTCATTCACTTCTGACAGTAGCTGTGCTGAACGATGAAAAAGAGCATTAAGCTTGTTTTAAAAGAAGACACAAGTCTGGCTGAGAACACTGGTACATCCAAGGTAAATGTTCAAAAATAGGCACATTTTAACACACTGAAAGCTGATTAACAAAGATTCCCAAATATAAATTGCACGTACAGTCCCGTGACGCTTACTCACAACTGTTTTCCACCACCCTGGCTACAGTCTCTGCCTTTTCCTTCCTGGCCATGAGATGAATACCCTCTTTCCGCCAACCTCACTTATGTTTCTTGCCTTTCACCCCTCACATCAGGGTAAATTTGAAACAGGTCTTCCTTTTCCTTAATAGAAATATAGTTAACATGTAACATCATGAAATTAAAAGATGCTTACTCCTTGGAAGGAAAGTTATGATCAACCTAGATAGCATATTCAAAAGCAGAGATGTTACTTTGCCAACAAAGGTCCGTCTAGTCAAGGCTATGGTTTTTCCTGTGGTCATGTATGGATGTGAGAGTTGGACTATGAAGAAAGCTGAGCGACAAAGAATTGATGCTTTTGAACTGTGGTGTTGGAGAAGACTCTTGAGAGTCCCTTGGACTGCAAGGAGATACAACCATCCATTCTGAAGGAGATCAGCCCTGGGATTTCTTTGGAAGGAATGATGCTAAAGCTGAAACTCCAGTATTTTGGCCACCTCATGCGAAGAGTTGACTCATTGGAAAAGACTCTGATGCTGGGAAGGATTAGGGGCAGGAGCAGAAGGGGACGACAGAGGATGAGATGCCTGGATGGCATCACTGACTTGATGGACGAGAGTCTGAGTGAACTCAGGAGTTGGTAATGGACAGGGAGGCCTGACGTGCTGCGATTCATGGGGTCGCAAAGAGTTGGACACGACTGAGCGACTGAACTGAACTGAACTGAACATCATGTGAGTTTAAAGTATGCAACACGTTAATTGGATACGTTTCTGCATTGCAATATGATTGCCCTTATAGCATCAGCGAACATCTGCACTCACCAAACAATGGTCATTTCTGTTTTGTGGTAGGAACAGTCAGCGTCCAGTCCCTTCCTGAGTTTGATGTTTATAATACGCTGTTGTGGTCTGAGGTCATGGCGCTGTGTGCCGCGTCTCCAGGACCTGGTTATCTACTGGTTGTCAGGACTTCTTTCTCAAGTGTCCACATAAACTCCTCTCTTCAGAAAATGTTCCTACTCTTTTCTCCCTTCTTACCTTGTTCCACTTATGTGTCAAATAAAATGACTGTGGTCACGACTGTCAAGCACAAATGCAGCATTCACGGCATCGCTAAATCAGGGAAAAGAAAGCCATGTATTTAGACAAGAAATAGGGTGTAACAAGGGACCAGCACCTCAAGCACTGAGCTTTAAAACACCCACAAAGACTTCTCTCTAACTGAAGGTCATATGTTCTGGTTTGACCAATTTCTCTAGTGCTGATGCTCAATTAAATTCAAAACTATTTCTTACCTATTTTTACGTTTTCAGCTTTGTGTTTTATCACTATAGCTGATGGCTTTCTTGCTCTCTCTCTTTTTTTAATTGCAAATATATAGTGACTACTGATAAGGCTTTGCAAGTTTTCAGATTATTTCCATCACATCTGGGATCTTTTTCCTACCGATAGACTCAACTAAGATGCCAAAGTCTGCCTAGGTTGTGACCCATGGTGGCTGGATGAGTATATGGGTCAGTGTTTTCCCACAGACAAATCTCACCTCTTTGATGCTGTATCTAAGCCCAAGTTCATTTGGGGTCTAGTTTTCCTGCTCTCCAAATGGAAAGAGTTACAAATCTCAAAGATTCAGAATTCCCTAAACCCTTTTCTGTTTATTTTCTCTTTTTGTCACCATACAGGCAAACCAAATGCTCTAAGTCTACTTAAAACGTATTACTTCATCAGAAATCTTGGGATTTATGGAGGAAGGAGGCAGAGTTACTTGGTGAATGTAAAATTTCCCAGCCTATAGCACATGCCTCTGTTCAGCATTTTCCTTATTCACTCTCCACGTCTTTGTTTTCCTTCCTGCTCTGCGGTGAGCACCATGAGAGCATGGGTCGTGTGTCTCTTATTTTCCCGGGTGTCCCAGCACCTAGAACCAGCATGAAGAGAACATTCAAGAAACAACTGTTGAACAAATAGAATATTTAATTAACCAGTTAATGATTTTGATGAGTTAGGTTCTGGTTGGCTTTGCATCTGCTTGTTCATCATTTTGGAGAAGGCCATGGCACCCCACTCCAGTACTCTTGCCTGGAGAATCCCATGGATGGAGGAGCCTGGTAAGCTACAGTCCATGGGGTTGTGAAGAGTCAGACACGACTGAGCCACTTCACTTTCAATTTTCACTTTCCTGCATTGGAGAAGGAAATGGCAACCCACTCCAGTGTTCTTGCCTGGAGAATCCCAGGAACGGCGGAGCCTGGTGGGCTGCCTCTCATGTGGTCACACAGAGTCAGACACGACTGAAGCGACTTAGCAGCGGCAACAGCATTCATCATTTTAAAAAGAAAGAAACTGAGTATGTGTATGGTAGACTTAGAATCAGAAATCAGAGATGAAAGAGATTTTAGAAATTATGGTAATGTATTAATTTCATAGCCGAGGAAACTAGCTTCCAATAAGCTGGATAATATGATGCCCAAGGTCCGTCAGAGCTGGATAATGGCCAAGTTGCTGTTCTAACTCTTAAATTACTGATGTCTCATAGAATTAGGCCTCCTTGGGGAAGACAACTTTCCTTCCCATGTAAGGATCTATTTGGGAGATCCTTGGTATGATCTTGTTGGCTCATCATAACACATGCATATTTCTATTTATAAAACAAAACGAAAAAATGAAATAAGGGATTGTGCGACAGAAGCAGAATATTATCTGTATTATTTTCATTTTGCCAACAAGCTTTATGACCGAGCATAGCAGCTTGTGGGAAAAACACAAGCTAGGTTTACTAGCCTTGACTGGGTCTAGGTCTCAGACATATCTGAGCGTGGCAGAGAGCTTGGAGCCCCCACGTATGGATAGTACATGCCAGCAGACAAAGCACTGTCACAGTCAATGTCTCACTTCATTTTTCACAACCACCCTGCACGATATCAAGGAAGATATGCTACGTTTACAAATGAGGAACCTGAAGGTGAAAGTAAAGTGTTCAAAATCCCACAGGTAGTGGATGATAAAAGCCCAGATTAAGTCCCCCTCCCTGGTGACAGTTCAGTGTGCTCTTTTCACCACTCAAGGATGCATGTACTTTCTTGGTCCCAACTTCTCTTCTATTTTTCCTGAATCAGTGGGATTTAAACCTACCTTCTATCAATACCTACATATCCCTCCTGTCCCCAGATCAGCATCTGAGCTCTTGACTAAGAACTTTACATGTTAATTCTTCACTTTTTTATCTGAAAAAAAAAAAAATTTGTTTTCCTTAGTGCTCTTCAAAGAGAATGCATTTTTCTTTTATGGGTCTTCAAATGGTTAATTGACAAATATCATGAACCCTAGAAGAATATGTAGAGAAGGCAATGGCACCCCACTACAGTACTCTTGCCTAGAAAACCCCACGGATGGAGGAGCCTGGTGGGCTGCAGTCCATGGGGTCGCTGAGGTCGGACTCGACTGAGCGACTTCACTTTCACTTTTCACTTTCATGCATTGGAGAAGGAAATGGCAACCCACTCCAGTGTTCTTGCCTGGAGAATCCCAGGGACGGGGGAGCCTGGTGGGCTGCCATCTCTGGGAGTCGCACAGAGTCGGACACGACTGAAGTGACTTAGTAGTAGTAGTAGAAGAATATGTAGCCTCAATAGTCTGTGGTTTCAAGGTATCCATTGCTAAATATACACAGTGCTTTCTTCCCCCTTCCTCTTCCTTCTGCTCCCCACAGTAGGACTACACCACACTCCCCTCCCACCTGAAAATTTCACCACTGCAAACCATGGATTAGACCAAGGCAAAGATAATAGAAGCCGCTGTGAGGCCAAAGCGGAAGGTCAGAGCGAGTGACACTGTGAGAAAAAACCTGTATGGATGGTGATGGGGATGAGGGGAAGTACAGTGGCTGGATCGTGGAGTGAGACTCTGCCGGTGAAGTCATATGTCTGCAAATAGGGAGCCGTAGGAGACGCGAAAATAGGAACCAAGCTGCTGAGACCAGAAGGACGGTCAAATAAACAGATTACCCCTATGGCTTCTGATCATCGCAGCAGTAAATTTCAAGCGGGTGCTTCAGTTGCCCAAGAAAACAACTGGAGAAAATTGATGCGAAGGCAAAGTGTGCCTTCAGGGTCCTTTCTGGTTACCCAGGGCACAGACAGCTCAACTCCTCATATGGTATGATCATGGCTGGCTGCAGCTGCTTGGCAGGGCCTGAGGGGCCTGGGCACACACACAAATAAAGACTCCCTACGCATGCGGCCAGCCTCGATTTTCCCCCTGTCCTCCATGGACCCGGTTGCATCCTCATGTCTAAACTCCATTCACCTACCACGTGCAGTCTCCCTCCATAAACAGCCACCCACCATCTACCCCTTAGATTTACAGATACGTACACCCAAAGCTTCACAGTCTACTCCTGTGAGAACACACTGTGACCCTAAAAGCCAGCTTATGGGTTTAAGCAGGAATTTGGGGGTTCCGCTTCCCCAGAGCATAGTCTAGGACAGGAGTCTAGCACTGAGTGGGCACATCCCCACAGCCATCTCCCTGAAAAAACAAACAAACAAATAAATTCTGGCCAAGATTTGGAGCAAGAGAAACTCTCCTCTGTTGCTTGTGGGAACACAAAGTGGTACAGCCATGCTGGAACGTAGTTTTTCAGCCTCTGATAAAAGTAATCATACTCTCAATGCAATCCAGCAATCACGCTCCTTGGTATGAAAGGAGTGAAAAACTCCTGTCCCCAGGAAGAGCAGCCAGCAGATGGTCATGAGCCTGTGTGGGGCCAAGGCAGGACACCGGCTGCTTGGGTCTAAGGGGGTAACATTAGAGCTTGGAGCCATGGACACTAAGAAACCGGTAGGAAGTTTCACATGTCCAGAGGACGGAGTCATCTTCACAAAACCAGGCCTTATGGCTGCAGGATTTCTGACTCTACCCAGCTTCCTCCTGATGAAATGAGAAGAAAACACCATAGAAAGTATGCAGGATGTAAGTAACCTGTGAACAAGTAGATATCCTTTGGACTGAGACATGGAATAAGGCGTGAATATTTCCAAAATTAAAATGGGGTTTTAGACCATCATAGTCTGAACTAAATAATCTCCCCCAACTTTATTATCTTGGGCTTCTACTTTATATTGAAGAGAAACTTTCAACTTTGCATTATAGAACAATTATATGGACAATAAGTGCTTTCCCCCAGAGGTAAAGGCATAAAGGTGTAACTAAAAAGTCTATTTAATGTGTTTGTTGGTAGAAGACGTTAATGAATCTAGTTTGGGGAATGCTGGATAATATCTACATTCCATTGCTTGTACATGATGCTGTCCAATTAATTCCTCCCAAAGACTTTTATACAAGACTATTCATCCTAAAACTTCTGGCTTGAAACTTTTCAAGGTCTTGGGGGTGACCATTAGAGAATATGCTTAAGAAACGATCACCTTCTTTTCCTCTTTCATCCTGGCAGGAAGCTGTGCTCTTCTCAAAGGTTAACGAGGTTGCAGAACCTCGGGGAGTGCAGCCAGGACACCTATTTCAATTGCTCTCACGTGCTTCTCTTGTTTAATTCTTGCAAGCACTGTCTGGAGCCTGCGTTTTGAGCTGCCTGCTGCTCAGCCCACCAGGGCTTCCTTCAGAAGCCGGCTGGACCCAGAAACAGCCAGACTCCCTGAGAATCTTTAAACGCTTTTCTGACAGAAGGTTTGGCCATTTCTTCTCCCGGTGCTCATTTTAAAGTTAAGCACGTGAACGCACATTTTTGAATCCCAAAGAAGACTTTTAATTGATTCCCTGAATATTTTAAGGTCTATTAATTTCATTGATGTTGCAAACACTGCAATTCACTCCAGCTGCTGTTCTGATCACATTCATTAACAGGCTTATTTTTACCTGCCAGCTAATATTTTACATTGCATCAATAAATCTTCAGCTTTCTAGCCAGACTGTGTACAAAATAAAATGAATCACACAGCCTCCTGATTGTTCCACAGGGGTTGAGTTAGCCAGCATCCTTCCTTCTGAGGGGGCTAATCAGGCATGAAGATAAAGATGATAGACTAAAGAACACATATGCTACTCATTTGTGACATTACAAATGTAACATTGGATTATTTCAAGTACCGGTTTTTCTTGTATAATCTATTCATTTAATTCATATTTTACATCATATAAACTGTAAAGGGAGCGTAACAGGTCACTCAGATGTAGCTGAAAGACCATATAGTCGCTTAAAATAACTCACATACCAATGTCCTTTATGGGACACAATTTTTTTTCAATAATGATGTTTAATATGTATATAAATAAAGACCTATGGTATCTTTTTCCATCCTTGTGGATTGGCAATAGGCACTTCTGGAAAAAAAAAAAAAATAGCCCACAATTTAAGTGTGTAGCACATGTGAGCAAAAACAGAGAACAAAAATGACCCACATGGTAAACCAGTCGAGCCTCTTGGGACCGTTCGCTAATGCCCTGTGCACTAAATGAAAAGGAAGTAGAAAAACTCATTCACAGAGTTAGGAGCTAGATCTCTCCAGATGATTGGCAACTATTCAGTCATTCAGTGACAACTCAGAGGAACACAAAATTAGAATTAAGATACCACATGGATGTGACTCAGATTTTTTTGCATATAAGTTGTGAGCTTGGGTAAATTAATTAACCTGTGTGGAATCTACATCCTTCTTATACATTGAGTATGAAATAAAATTTTACACATAAGGAACTTAATACAGTGCCTGGCACATTTAATAAACCCTCTAAAACTGTAAGCTAAAAAACTGCATTTTGCATTCAAATACAATTGCTTCTTCTCTTACCTTGGGTTTTATATCATAATAATAAGCCAAAATTCTGTCTATGAAAGCCCTAGTGAAATCACTTGACTCCCACCTGTTACCTGTTTATAAACATCCTCACTACCTCTCTGATAGTGGGGTATCTCACTTCTACTCTTTCACACTCATTTAACTCCAGCCACCCCAGCCTCCTCACTGACCTTGGAAGATGTCAACTAGAGCTCTGCCTCGGAGGCTTGCTATTTGCAGCTTTCTGTGTCTACAGATACTCTTGTACGCATGTCTTCATGGCTCAGCCCCTCAATCCCTTAGACCTTTGCTCAAACCTCGACTGTCTGGGGTGGTCTTCCCTAATCACCGCATTTAAAATTTCAACGGTGCTGTCCAACTTTCCATGTTTTCCTTTTCTGCTTTGTTTTTCTCTGCAATATTTATCACCATCTGATGTCTGATGGTTTTAGTTATTTACACATTTTAGTTATTTATTTGTATGTTGAGTCTCAAATAGGAATATAAGTTCTGTAAAGATAAGGGGTTTTCTGGTTTTGAAAGGAAAATAAGAAGAAAATAATAAAGATGAAACACAAAAAGTCAAAGGAGCAGTGTATGGAATTGAGATACAATACCAAAAACAGCACAAAATTTGAGAAAAACAGCACAAAAGTGGAGTTAAAGTATTTCAAGACCATTATAACGTCATGAAAATGAATAAAAGAATCAAGCAATAATAGTCTTTGATAATTTAAAGATGCACCTTGTATTCTTCAGGATAACTACTGAAAGAATAGTGATTGTATAGCTACCAACCTGATTCTGATTGGAGGGAGAAAGGCACAGATAGGATATTAATAAAAATCTACCAGAAAACAAGGGAAGAAAGAAGGAAAATAAGAACATAAAGAAGGTTAGGTTAATTGAAAATGAATATAAAATAGGAGAATTTAAACCCAAAATATCAGTAATTATATGCTTCTATTAAAAGACAAAAGTGGTCATACTGAACTTGTAAAATTTACTATTTACTGATTGTAAGTAATACATCTCAAAATAAAAACAAAAAGTTAGAAACAAAAGGATGGAAGAGCTACAACCTGCAATCTTTTAAATTTTTTAAATTGTTTCACTGCATTACAGTTGTATCATTTATATAATTGCATATCATTTCAATGCATCCATTGTACTTTTTAAAAATTCTTTTTCCAGTTTCCAGTGTGTGGTGTGTTGATGTCTCTAACACAGAATGGACGGAAAAACTGGAACTGCAGTGAACGTGCCTTTTTCATTTCCACTAACTACTGGTACACCCAACCAAGGACATGCATTAACGAACAGTGAGAAATCTAAGGAGGTGTAGGATGAATGCTTGTTACCCCCAAAAGGACCTGGGGAGGAAGAATGGAGTACTGGCATCGAGACACATGTGGACAGCCTGCCATGAGCTGCCTGAAAGCAGCGTTCATCCACAACATTAAAAAACATCAAAATCAGAAAGGCTGTAAAGGAAAAAGAAAACACAGAAAATACTGCTTTCATAAACATCCGTTTCCCTCAGCACAGGCCCTGCAGACAGAATCAAAGGCATCACTCCCAAGTCCGCTTGCAGAAAGATGCTCAGATCTTAGTGGTGGACGTGCACGTGTAACAGCAATTCGGGTACAGAAGGTGTACTGTGCTTTCAGATATTGATCTTTAGAATCCAGGACTGACTGGTAGAGCTGGCTGAAGGTGTATTACATACTTCCCCACAGAGTCAGGATTTCCATTCGCCCCACCCTCTCCCTCCCTTTACGAGACCACATCCTTTTTCCTGTGCAATAATACCATTACTTCCGATTTGAACCAAGTTAGTATAGGAGACAGAGACATACACAAGGGAGACAGACACACACAGAGAGACGAGTGGCTGTTAGGCAGTATGGTTTTTTCCCATGGGCTGTCCTACTCTGTCTCTGCTACGGTTTGATCAGAGTTAGCTGCCCGGGTCTCGGGACGGGGAACTGGGCGCTTCCGTGCCTGCTGGAGTCTCCTAGGAGGAAGGAGCCCCGGTGCTGCTGGGTTTTGAGTCTGAAGCTGGTGGGGGCCTGGGTGGGGGCCGCGGGCTCTGCCGCCTGGATCTCCAAAGCTTTGGGGGCCTCGCCCCCACACCCAGGCCCCGAGGTGGCCGCCGGCTGCCCCGCACCTCCGTCTGCTTCGGCTCTGCCGTCGGGCCGTCTTCCTCGGCCGCCTCTGCGTCTCTGCCTTTCTCGCCTTCCTTGTCTCCCGGCTTGTTGGCCGCATCCTCGGCTTCCTCTCCCGGCTTCCCTGGAGTCTCCGCAACGCCTAGATCTCTTTTTTCCTTCGGGATTCCCTCTTCTGTCCCGCAAGACATCAACTTGCCTCGCATCTTGCACTTCGGGTCCGGGCGCCTGTGCCACCCCAGGGTGGGAGGGACCCGGGCTGCTGGCATCCTCCCGCTGGGTATCTGGCCGCCCGTGGGGGCTCTCTCCGCAGCCCATCGACGGAGCCCCGAGGGAGTAGCAAGTTGGGGTGCAGCAGACTCCACCATTGCCACCGGTCACTACGGCTGCACACAACCTGCCATCTTAATGACTGTTTAATACAAAAAAGGCTGATTAAGCTATACTAGTATCAAAATAGACAAAGCACATAACTAGAGGCAAAGAGAGAAACTTTGTAAGAAAATGTCAGTCATCTTAACCCATTCCTAGTTTGTGTTTACCTGATGTCACAATCTCAAGATACAGAAATAAACAGAACTACAAGGAGAAATGGAAAAGCCAATAAGTGCAATGAGAAACAAAATCACAGTTTTCTCAGCAAAAATGATAGAAGTAGAGAAAAAGTCAGAAAATATTTGGAAAATCTGTTCCACATGATTAATACACTTGTAACCAATTGACTTGTAGAAAATAGTACCCAGCAGCTGCCGAATACACATGCTTTTCAGGCACACACTACTCTGCCTTGTTAAAAATTGATCATGCTGATTCATCAAGGAAACAACAAATGTCAAAGGATTGCAATGACCAAAATATGTTCTAATAACTACAATTCTGTTAAACTTAAAAATCACTAACAGCAACAAAAGCACTAGAAAAATCTCCATATTTATATGTGAATTAATAACCATACTTATTATTTGATTAATTTATGATAATCAAACACTACAGCTAGGCCCATTCTCAGAGGGAAATGTAGGGTATTCATTACAAAAAGAAAAGATGAAATCAAAAAGCTAAGCATCTATCTCATGAAGTTAGTAATAGAACAGTAAAGTAAACCTAAAGAAAAGAAAAGAAACCAGAAAGAGAAGGATAGAAATGGATATAATAGAAAACACATATGCAATAGAATACTCATTGGAAGGACTGATGCTGAAGCTGAAGCTCCAACACTTTGGCCACCTGATGTGAACAGCTGACTTGTTGGGAAAGACCCTAATGGTGGGAAGGATTGAAAGCAGAAGGGGAAGAGGGTGGCAGAGAATGAGATGGTTGGATGGCATCACCAATGCTATAGACATGAACTTGGGCAAACTCTGGGAGATGGTGAGGGACAGGGAAGCCTGGTGTGCAGCAGTCCTTGGGGTTGCAGAGTTGGACACCTCTTGGTGACTGAACAAACAAACATTCAATAAAAGGACTGATAAGACCAAAAGTTGTTACATTATATGAATCCATATATTTGATAAGCCTTTCCATGATGAAGATTTAAAAAAACAGACAGAGAGCGAGAAAACACAAATAACCAATTTAGGTTAGAAATAGGAAACATTACAAGACATTAACAAAATGATAAGATGATATTGTAAAAAAGATCTTAAGAAGATATTGTTGAAACTATAACAAACTGCTTACCAGTCCTTTTCACAGTTGTATTGGTAATTCTTGCTAATGCATTAAGTCAAGAAAATTAAGTGAAATGCATTTAGATTGAGAAGAAAGACAAAAAAAAAAAAACTGTCTTTGTTCACAAATGACATGATTGTTTATGTAAAAAGTCTCAAAGAATTTTTAAAAAAATCTTCAGCAACAAATTAGCAATTATAGCAAGATTGCAGGATACAAGGTTAATATACAAAAGTCAATTGCTTTCCCATAAACCAACAGTGACCAAGTGGAATCTGAAATCAAAAACACAATATCCTTTATATCAGCATCCCCCAAAATGGAATCAGTTCAGCTCAGTTCAGTCACTCAGTTGTGTCCGACTCTTTGCAACCCCATGAATCGCAGCACGCCAGGCCTCCCTGTCCATCACCATCTCCCGGAGTTCACTCAGACTCACGTCCATCGAGTCAGTGATGCCATCCAGCCATCTCATCCTCTGTCCTCCCCCTTCTCCTCCTGCCCCCAATCCCTCCCAGCATCAGAGTCTTTTCCAATGAGTCAACTCTCTGGCATGAGGTGTCCAGAGTACTAGAGTTTCAGCTTTAGCATCATTCTTTCCAAAGAACACCCAGGGCTGATCTCCTTCAGAATGGATGGTTGGATCTCTTTGCAGTCCAAGAGACTCTCAAGAGTCTTCTCCAACACCACAGTTCAAAAGCATCAATTCTTCAGTGCTCAGCTTTCTTCACAGTCCAACCCTCACATCCATACATGACCACTGGAAAAACCATAGCCTTAACTAGACAGACCTTAGTTGGCAAAGTAATGTCTCTGGCTCTTCAACATGCTATCTAGGTTGGTCATAACTTTTCTTCCAAGGAGTAAGCATCTTTTAATTTCATGGCTGCAATCACCATCTGCAGTGATTTTAGAGCCCCAAAACATAAAGTCTGACACTGTTTCCACTGTTTCTCCATCTATTTCCTATGAAATGATGGGACCAGATGCCATGATCTTCATTTTCTGAATGTTGAGCTTTAAGCCAACTTTTTCACTCTCCACTTTCACTTTCATCAAGAGGCTTTTAGTTCCTCTTCACTTTCTGCCATAACAGTGGCATCATCTGCATATCTGAGGTTACTGATATTTCTCCCGGCAATCTTGATTCCAGCTTGTGTTTCTTCCAGCCCAGCATTTCTCATGATGTACTCTGCATATAAGTTAAATAAGCAGGGTGACAATATACAGCCTTGATATACTCCTTTTCCTATTTGGAACCAGTCTGTTGTTCTATGTGCAGTTCTAACTGTTGCTTCCTGACCTGCATACACATTTCTCAAAAGGCAGGTCAGGTGGTCTGGTATTCCCATCTACTTAGGTATAAATCTAACAAAATACGTTCAAGATTTATAGAAAAACTACAAAACTCTTATGAAATAAAGAGCTAAAGTAAATGAAGAGATATTTCATGTCATTGATAGGGTGACTCGGTAGTGTCAAAATGTTAGTTCTTCACAACCAATTCAGTGCGATCACATTCAAAATCCCAGAACGTCATTTTATGGTTATTGACAAACTGATTCCAAAGTTTATAGGAACAGGCAAAAGACCCTGAATAGCCAACATAGTACTGAAGAACAAAGTTGGAAGACTGATGCTACCCAACTTCAAGGCATTATAAAACTATAATAATGAAGAGTGAGGTGTTGACAAAATAATATACAAATAGATCAATGGAACCAAATAGAGAGCCCAGAAATAGACTCCCATAAATATAATCAACAACTGATTTTTTACAAAGGATAAAAAGATAATACAGTGGAGCAAGGATGATCTATTCAAGAAATAAATGGTGCTGCAACAACGAGAGGGTCACACAACAACAACAAAAGAATCTAGCCACAAACCTCTCTTTCCAAAGCTTAACTCAAAATATATCACAGGTCAAAATACAAAATGCAAACTATGAAACCCATGGAAATTAACAGAGGAGAAAAACCTAGCTGACCTTGGCTCCAGTGACACCTTTTTTATCTAACCCCAAATGCATGGCCCATGAAAGAAATAGTTGAAAAGCTGGGCTTGATTAAAATTAAAACTTATCTGCAGAGATTGGAAGACAAGCCAAAGATTGGGAGAAAATACTTGCAAAAAAATAGAACTAACAAAGGATGTTAACCAAATACCTTGTCAACTAAAATATACAAAGAATTCTTAAAACTCAACAATAAGAAAACAAACAAGCCAGATTTAAAAAATGGGCCAAAGATCTTAACAAACACCTCACCAAAGAAAATATGGATGGCAAATAAATGTATAACAAGATGTTCCATATCATATGCCATCAGGGAAATACAAATTAAGACAAAAATTAGATACTAGTATGGGACTTACCTGGTAGCTCATAAAGTAAAGAATATGCCTGCAATATAGGAGACCTGAGTTCGATCCCTGAGTTGGGAAGATCCCCTGGGAAAGGGAATGGCTACCCACTCCAGTACTCTTGCCTGGAGAATTCCATGAACAGAAGTGCTGTTGGGCTACAGTCCATGGGGTCACAAAGAGTTGGACATAAGTGAGCGACTAACACACACACGTACACAAATGCTTCAGGATGGACCAAGTCTGGAATGCTGCCAGTACCAAATGCTGGCAAGGGTTTGGAGCAAGAGGACACTCTCTTGTTGTTTATGGGAATGCAAAGTGGTACAGCCACTTTGGAAGATAGCTTAGCGGTTTCTTACAAAAGTAAACATACTCTTACCACACAATCCAGCAACGATGCTCCTTGATATTCATCCAAAGAAGTGGAAAATATATGTCCACACAAAAACCTACACATGGGTGTTTATAGTAGCTTTATTCATAATTGCCAAAATCTGGAAGCAACCAAGATGTCCTTCAATATGTGAATGGATAAACTGTGGTACATCCAGACAGTGGAATATTATTCTGTGCTGAAAAGAAATGAGCTGTCAAACCATGAAAAGAAGTAGGGAAACCTTAAATGCATTTTACTTAATGAAAGAGACAAACCTGAAAAGACTACATACTGGATGATTCCAACTATATGACATTCTGGAAAAGGTGAAACTATAGAGACTGTAAAAATATCAGTGGTTGCCAGAGAGTAAGAGTGGGGG
Source organism: Nanger dama (assembly GCA_917880005.1). Taxonomy (NCBI): domain Eukaryota; kingdom Metazoa; phylum Chordata; class Mammalia; order Artiodactyla; family Bovidae; genus Nanger; species Nanger dama. The sequence continues at coordinate 11,748,447 of CAKJTW010000035.1, forward strand.
AGAAATGAGTAGGAAGAGCACAGAGTATTTTTAGGTCAGTAAAAATAATCTCTATGATACTATAACAGAGGATATATATCATCATACTTTTGTGCAAATCTATGCAGAGTATACCAAGAGTGAGCCTTAAGGTAGACTGTGGACTTGGATGACTATGATGCATCAGTGTAGGTTCATCCTGATAATCAGTGCCATTCTGGCGAGTGAAGGTGGAAAAGGCCATGCATGTGAGCAGGCAGAGGTATACCAGAAGTCTCCATACTTTCCTATAAATTTTGCGATGAAATTCAAACTGCTCTAAAAATAAATCTTTAAATGTATATAGTGAAATGCACAAATCCTTAGATAAAACCCTAAGAAACAGGAAAATAAAAATAGTTCTCTAATGATCAAATTTGTTAAATCAGTAAATAGAAATCTTCCTACCAATAAAACTCCAGATCCAAGTTGTATTGGTGAAGAAATAACTACAAATCTACACAAGCCCATTTGGGAATATAAAAATAGTTCCTTTTTATGAGACCAGCACAATCATGATGCCAAAACCTGAAAAAACCATTACAAGAAAGTAAAATTATGGACCAAACTTGCTCATGAGCATAGGATTCCAGTAATATAGAGAGACAGCAAGACTCAATATTACAAAAATATTGGTTCTCCATCAAATTTTCTGTAGAGTCAAAAAAATCATATTTAAAACCCCAACACTCATTTCTGAGGAAACTGACATGCCTTTTCTAAAATTATATGGGAAATGCAAGTGGGTAAGATAATGCAAGCTGTCGTGAAGAAAAACAAGTTGCTCCACTAGATAGCAGGACTTATTATTATAAAACTACTATCTTAAGAAGCACAATATTGGTGACAGTTTTACAAAGATCAGTGTTACTGGATAAAAAGGAAAGTCCAGAAATAGATCCACAAATATATGGTCACTTGATTTATGACAACATAACAATGCAGTCAGACGTAAAAGACTAGTCTTTTCAGTAAACAGTGATGAGTCAGTTGGATATCTTCATGGGAAAAGGAAACTTGACTTCTACCTCCTGCCAAGTGAAATACCAATTCCCAGAAGATAAAGGCAAACAAGAACACTTTAGAATATAACAGAAAAATCTTCACTACATTGAACTAAGAATATATATTTTTAAGCAATACACATGCCACCAAAAAAAAAAAAAAAAAGGCAAAGAAAAATTACCCTAAAGGGAAACTCTTTGGATTGGACTACACTAAAACTAGGAACTGTTTTCACTGAAATACAACTTTAAGAAAGTGAAAATGCAAACCATAGACTGGAACAAAATGTTTGTTTCATATCCATAAAACCAACAAAAAGGCAAAAGTTTATAAAATACTCTGAGAGTTCTTATAGTCCAAAAGAAAAGTGGGCAAGAGACAATCACAGTTCAGTTCAGTTCAGTCACTCAGTCGTGTCCGACTCTTCTCAACCCCATGAATCACAGCACACCAGGCCTCCCAGTCCATCACCAACTCCCAGAGTTCAATCAGACTCATGTCCATTGAGTCAGTGATGCCATCCAGCCATCTCATCCTCTGTTGTCCCCTTCTCCTCCTGCCCCCAATCCCTCCCAGCATCAGAGTCTTTTTCAATGAGTCAACTCTTCGCATGAGGTGGCCAAAGTACTGGAGTATCAGCTTTAGCATCATTCCTTCCAAAGAACACCCAGGGCTGATCTTCAGAATGGACTGGTTGGATCTCCTTGCAGTCCAAGGGACTCTCAAGAGTCTTCTCCAACACCACAGTTCAAAAGCATCAATTCTTCGGTGCTCAGCTTTCTTCACAGTCCAACTCTCACATCCACACATGACCACCGGAAAAACCATAGCCTTGACTATCACAGGCATTTCACAAAGAGAACTTCTATGTAAGGAGACACACTCAGCTTCTTTATAATCGGGAAAATGTGAACTAAAACCCCAGGGATACGCCACTGTGCAATTACCAGAATGCCTAAATAAGAAAAGAATGATTATTGATCAGTTGCAAGAATGTAGAGTGATGGGCATTCTTATGCATGCTGTTATGAATATAAATTTGAAAAACAGCTTCTCATTATAAGCTAAAGTTGAACTTATATAAAGCCCATCATCCAACAATTCCATTCCCAGAGCTTATACCTAGTAGTAGTATATGCACAGCAGCACTATTTAAATTAGCCAAATTTGAAAAGAACTCAAAGTTCCCCAACAGAATGGATAAATAATTTGTAGTGTGTTCACTCAATGGAATAATACATACAAATAAAAATAACCAATCTACAGCTACATGAAACAACAAAGACAACCCTCAAAAATATAATGAGAGAAGCCAGACACAAAAATTGCACACTTTATGTCTTAGCCTGTTTGGGCTACCATAGCAGAATACCCTAGACTGAGTGGCTTAAATGGAAACCATTTATTTTCCAGGTTCTAAAGGCCAGGAAGTACAAGATTAAGTTGCTAGCACATTCAGAGCCAGATTCCTCTTTCCGGTCCCTAGACGGCTTTCTTCTCATTGTGTCCCCCAATGGCAGAGGAATGAGAGAGCTCCCTCTGGCCCCGTTTATCACGGCACTGTTCCCATGCCCAGGGGCTTCATCCTTATGACCTAGTCACCTCCCAGAGGATCTGCCTCCTACACCATCACGCTGGGGATTAGGTTTCAACTTACAGATCCGGGGGACACAAACATTGTCTCTGCTGCTGCTGCTGCTGCTGCTAAGTCGCTTCAGTCGTGTCCATCTCTGTGCAACCTCATAGACAGCAGCCCACCAGGCTGGGATTCTCCAGGCAAGAACACTGGAGTGGGTTGCCATTTCCTTCTCCAATGCATGAAAGAAAAAAAGTGAATTCCCTCAGTCGTGTCTGATTCTTTGTGACCCCATGGACTGCAGCCCACAAGGCTGCTCCGTCCATGGGATTTTCCAGGCGAGAGTACTGGAGTGGGTTGCTATTGCCACACTATATAAATCAATTACATAGAGTTCAAAACCCAGAAAGCCTATAGTATTGAGGATAAGGACGTGGAAGAGGGAACTAGGTGAGAAATGGAAGGGACCAAGAAGGGGCTTTCTGAGCTGGTGGTAACGATGTTTCTAGACCCCAACAGTAGTGATGCAGGCTTTCCACTGAGGAAGATTTGCCGAGCTGCACATGTGTTTTGTGCCCTTTCCTTCAGTGTGATAACTTCACATAAAATGAGGTTGAAGTTTTGTAATAAGAGCCTTAATTTTTTTCTAGGAATTTTATTTGTAAGTATATATAATGCATAATCTAAGATCATGGCATCTGGTCCCATCAGTTCATGGGAAATAGATGGGGAAACAGTGAAAACAGTGTCAGACTTTATTTGGAGGGGCTCCCAAATCACTGCAGCCATGAAATTAAAAGATGCTTACTCCTTGGAAGGAAAGTTATGACCAACCTAGATAGCATATTCAAAAGCAGAGACATTACTTTGCCAACAGAGGTCAAGGCTATGGTTTTTCCAGTGGTCATGTGTGGATGTGAGAGTTGGACTGTGAAGAAAGCTGAGCACCAAAGAATTGATGCTTTTGAACTGTGGTGTTGGAGAAGACTCTTGAGAGTCCCTTGGACTGCAAGGAGATCCAACCAATCCATTTTAAGGAGATCAGCCCTGAGTGTTCTTTGGAAGGAATCATGCTAAAGCTAAAACCCCAGTACTTTGGCCACCTCATGCGAAGAGTTGACTCATTGGAGAAGACTCTGATGCTGGGAGAGATTGGGGGCAGGAGGAGAAGAAAGAGGATGAGATGGCTGGATGGCATCACGGACTCGATGGACGTGAGTCTGAGTGAACTCTGGGAGTTGGTGATGGACAGGGAGGCCTGGTGTGCTGCGATTCATGGGGTCGCAAAGAGTCAGACACGACTGAGCGACTGAACTGAACTGATAATGCATAAGCATATTAACAATCAGGTTCAAGCATTATGAAAGCAGAAAATTGAAAACAGCTTAAATGTCCATGAGTAGATGACAGGTTCAATAAATTATGATATATCCAGGAACACTGCAGACACTTGAAAAAGAATGATATGGATATGGGACTGTCTTCAACACAGACTTAAACAAACATTAACCAAGAGATGTAGAACCATGCACATCATTTCATTTGTGTGTAAAACTGAAGAGGAGGATACATGTATGTATTTTTTTATATGCATATAATGTTTCTGGAAGAACAGGTGAAAAATAAAGCCCAGTAGCAGTGGTTGTCTCTGAAGTGAGGACACCAGAGGTCATGGATGAGAAGGAAACTCTCTTTTCAGTGTACCTCTTGGCATCATGTGAACACAATGGCAACTATGCTACCTTTCAAAGTAATATGTAAAAAGGTAAGATATATTTTTAATAAGCTGAAATAATCTTGAGATCCCACTTCCCTATTGTTGTTGCATTTGGATGGATCAAAATGCCCTTTCTTAGGGAAATTACTCCACAGCCTGGAGTAGAGACTGGGAACGAGTGTCTATGAAGGGTAACAAGGGAGGCTGAGAGACAGGGGCCAAGCAGAGACAGGTCTGAGAAGCCAGGGCATGTGGAGAAGTTAACCTGTCTGAACAGTGCCTGCAGCAGGAATGAGCCAGGCAAGGCCAGAGAAGGAGCCAGGATGCTCAGGCCAGGGAAATTAGACAACAGCAAACAGGTGAGATGCAAAGGGCCCGCAGAAAGGAGACGTGCCTGGGCAGGGAAATGCCTGTGAAGTCCACTGCTCGCTCTCGTGAGCCAGGTGTTGCTGGCAGAGTGAAACGAGCCCAGGAAAAGAAAAACCATTCTCGCACCTTCTCACTTGTATTGATCCAAAATACGACCACCCCTGAACGAGGTCTTTGTCTACTCCATAGTACCTGTGTGTAGGGCTATGCACACAGCAGTCTTGGAAAGAAACTGCTGACTCACCCCATTTCCTAAAGTATAAAGAATAAACTTTCCTCCCAGTGGCTCAGCAGATTTTCAGGCCATCAGCCTGGCAGTGAGCCTGAGCTACTGACTGATGGGCAAACGAGTTCATAAAAGATACCAGGCTTTGATTATCTTTGCCTTGTTACCCCTGACCTGATCATTCCACACTGTCTCTGTTAAGCAGATTCATCCTGTTAACAACCATCATGTCCACTTCCACCTTTAATATTTGTCGAAGGGATGTGGGTTTTGAAGAATACATTCCAGAGGATCAGATGCCATACTAAGGGCTCCGATGCATTCGTCTCCAGGACCCTACAGACTCCCACGAGCACAGAAAAGCCTGTAAGGGAAGCAAACTGAACGGAGGGATAGTGCCAAGGCCACAACAGGCAGGAGATTCATTTTCCAAGTCATATTCTAGCCAACAGGGTCCTTTTGCCATTTAACACGTCTATAGCTTTTGTATAGCGATGCCAAGTTTATTCTCGGTGCAGTTTTTCGTAAATCACATCCAAAATAAGATTTGGAAAAAATGCACCTTCTTATGAGCCCACTGTGTACTTGAAAGACCCAGTGCACAAATCATTTGCACCTGTGCCATTTTCATCCAGTTCTAAGCTAATTTTAAAAAGGCTCTGAGAGCCTGCCAACAGCACATGTGCAGAGAAGATACAATGTAATAGCGATTAATCCAATCATCTCTGATTGAACGTTAATTTAACCCAATGGATTATGCCTTGTTTTGTGTGCAACTGTGTTGATCCTGCTACATTTCAGAAAGCCCCCAGATCAATCAAGTCACAGTCCCTAATTGCAGTCAAAATGGGGAATTCCACTCAGCAGAGCCCTTCTCTAGAGTATCTGTTCCTCCCCAGGAAGAAAGGGAAGTCAAAGAAAGAGGCATCTCTAATAGCAGGCTGCTGACATCGCAGCTGATGGCGTCAGGGTAGCACCGAAGAGCAGCCTCCTGTTTGCTGGCATATTCAGTTGCCACTGGGGCTTCCTGCCAGAATGAACAGGAAAGGGCCAGCGGGGAAAAGCCAAAGAAGCACAGTTGCTGTTTAAACTAGAAAGAAACAAAATACAACAAATTCTGGGGGTGCAACGCTCCCCTCTCCCTTTATTTGCAATATGGATATAGTGACCACCACAGTTAAAGACCTGAGTTAGAATGGCTATAATTGAAAACTAACACCACACCACCCCCTGGGTCTGATTTCACTGGGTTAGAATGTAGACCCGCATTCGTAGAACCAAGGCTGATTGTGTGGCTATTTCTATTATCATGTACAGGGAACAGAAAGTTTCAGATTGCTAAGTCTTCTTGTTTGGGTTTTACTGAGAACCAAAATAACAAAAAGTGTTACCTGGGCTCAGGGATAGCCCAGAAGTTCAATTGTAGTTCAGCCTTAGTTAAGGATTAGTTAATAGATACTTCTCATAAAATGCTACCATGTTCTTTTTCATAATTTTTCTCTCCCCTCCTCCCTTCCTTTGCAGCTGAGAATAATTAGCTGTTCTTTTGTGAGTGTCATTTGTTCTCAAGGAATTAAATGCCACCTTATTTCCCAGAACAAGAATTCAACTGTCATAATTATAGCTTCATTTCAGAAGCAAAAAAAAAAAAAAATCATAATTTATTACAGATTGTTCAGCATGTGAGATAGGTTTAAATGTCATTGGGAGTAAATTGTGGCATGTCATGAAGGGGTTTTAGCCACCACTGTAATTGATTTATAATTTCACATTTAAAATGAACAACATTCACCCATTGTTCACATATTATATAACTCTGACAGCAGTCCCTTGAGAATGAGGCATTCAACTTGGTCAATACACAATAATAATAATAACAATGATATGCCAATTTTAAAGATAAGCAGTGAAATTAGCATAAGTGCTAAGAACATATGTGTTAAAAATGGGAGCTCAATCTCTATAAAACAAGGTAAAAATCTATTGCAGAAGAAATGCATTTGAATATTAGCATTGAATCCCATAAAATTAAATGACTCTCTGGGGTTTTAATGAAACTCATAAAATTCAGAACCATCAGGATTAAGGTTTAAGCTATTCTCTACCCAGGGTTAAGCTATTCTCTTCCCAAGGTTAGAAGGAAAGATACAATAATTGTTAAGAAGTTGGAGATGAATTTTCCCACTTCTAATTTCAAGCAGATGAAGAATCAACTCCACTTTGAACAGTAATTTACTAGGTTTGCAGCATGAGCCTAGTCCCCTGGGATTACAGGTGACCGCAGCTGGTATGGGGGAGGGACTGTCTAAATACCTGATTAGATCATTAAGTGCTGACAGGTCTGTTTCGTGCCAGATGAGTCCTGCGATGCTTCTCATACCTCAGCATCACATGAATGGATTTGTGCCCCTTGGATGTGAGTGTTGAAACAAATCCAAATTCACACATTGAGAGGAACAAACTGCTGCGGCAGCCACCCCGCACGAGTCACCCCTTTTCTAGAGGTAAAATCAGAACACTCCCAACCTCCCCCATCTCCTCATCAGTAACCTTTTGAAATGCCTTGTTTTTCCTTTCTAGGAAAGCCAGTACTTTTTCTTTGTTTTCAAAAGTCGATATGACAGTCTGGGTACAGAAAAGCTTTTGAAAGGCGACATGTGGTAGGCTGAATAATGCTGCCTCAAAGATGTCCTGGAACCTGTGAAGGCTATTTTACATGGCAAAGGGGGGAGGACTTGATGGATATGATTAAATATAAGGGTTTTGCCAGAGGGAACTATCCTGGATTATTGGAATGGGCCCCATATATGTAATCGCAACGTCTTTATAAGAGGAGCATAGAGGCAGTTTGACTACCGTGGAGGAGAAGGCGACATGACCACAGGAGCAGAGATGAGAGAGCTGTGAGGAGCCAAGGAATGCCAGCAGCTTCTCAAAGTGGGAGAAGTGAAGAAGATTCTCCCCTGGAGCCTTGTCGATTTTAGCAGGACCACACCCTGCTGCCATCTTGGTTTTTAGCCCAGTAAGACCCATTTCAGACTTCTGACCTCCACAATAGGAGAATAAAATTGTGTCATTTCAAACCACTATGTTTATGGCAATTTGTTACACTGACAACAGAAAATTAAAACAGGAAAAAGAACCTGATTTACTGAAAAGTGTGTCTGAAGATCAAGTTATCTCTATGTTGAGATCCAACTCAGGGGCTGAGCCCCATTTTGGCTTTGAGTTGAGGCTTCCAGCTTAATTAGGACCTAGGCTCCTCTGCTGGCACTTGAAAATGAAAGTGAAGTTGCTCAGTCATGTCCAACTCTGCGACCCCCGTGAACTGTAGCCCACCAGGCCCCTCCATCCATGGGGTTCTCCAGGCAAGAATACTGGAGTGGGTTGCCATTTCCTTCTCCAGGGGATCTTTCTGACCCAGGGATCAAACCCAGGTCTCCCACATTGCAAGCAGATGCTTTAACCTCCGAGCCACCAGGAAGCCAGTTTCTATAGTTGTCCTTGTTGGGGAGACAGTAGTCCGAACATTTGACAACATTGTCAGTTTGAGAAAGGAGTGAAATTTATCTTGATTGAAAAAAGTCACTTTCTGGAGAGTTGAACATAGTGTTCTAAAATGAGCTATGATATTATTGATGGCTTATAAAAGAGAAATTGCATTTATTTGAAAACATTAGTGTATTAACAGGGCTTCCCTGATAGCTCAGTTGGTAAAGAATCCACCTGCAATGCAGGAGACCCTGGTTTGGTGCCTGGGGATCCCCTGGAGAAGGCATAGGCTGCCCACTCCAGTGTTCTTGGGCTTCCTTTGTGGCTCAGGTGGTAAAGAATCTGCCTACAATGCAGGAGACTTGGGCTCAATCCCTGGGCTGGGAAGACCCGTGAAGAAGGGAAAGGCTACCCACTCCAGTATTCTGGCCTGGAGAATTCCCTCGATAGTCCATGGGATCACAAAGAGTTGGACACCACTGATCGACTTTCATGTTTACTTTCAATGTATTATAAGATTTCCAAAATATATAGCTTGTGATTTTTCAAACAATATTCTCTTGACCTGGTTAATGATTGCTCTGGAGTTGCCACTTACCACTTATTGATAAATGTGCAGTACATCAAGGATTTACAATGTAAATTTTGGCCCAGTCTTAGATATAACTATTTATTCAGTCTGCCATAATGATAGGAAAAAACAAGACACTTTTAATCAACTACTGAATGACACAAAAAACAATGTTATCTGGGTTCACTAGACAGTAATTTCTTATTGCCAACACACTGGGAGAATATTTCATTCCACTTTCTTTGATCCTCCACCAGGGGAATCTTCTGAGTGTTTTTGCAACTTTTCATCTCTCTCCCCACCTCTCTCCCTACGGGACAGCCACCACTGGACCTAAGTTATTAAAAATCTAGGTAAACTCAGCCACAGAGAAAAGACCCAAGACTCAGTCTAGCATCATTGATTTCACAGAAAGACGAGCCTCACGGTCATTTTCGTAACATCTTTTCACTCACTCATTCATTCTCTCAGCAACTGTCTACATTGCACCTTCTCTGTGTGATGTCACTGAGGGAGATAGAAAGGTGGAGCCAAGAAATCCTATAAGTATGCAGCTATATTAGATAAAGACTTTCATTTATTGAGTACTTCCTCTATGTCAGGAATGAGGATAAATCACTTCACACAACATATCCAATATATTATGTTATTATTCCTACTTTCTATTTACAGTGAAGTAGTTAAGACTCATAGGATAAGAAATTCACCAAGTTTTGAGGAGCGGTTCAGTGGCAGACCCTCTATTTGAATTGTGCAAAGTCTATGTCCTAACCTCCTTGACAAGATAAAGCAAATTAATTGCCAAAAAGAAGACTAGGAAAAGTATGCATATGGGTGATGAGTACATTGCCTAAGTGATCAGGGAAGACTTTTTGAGAGTTGTACTTAGCCTTTGCTGTGAAACTGAGAAGGCATTGAACACATGCTGATGAGACCAAGTCATCCTAGGCAGAGTGAACAACCAGAGGAAAGGTGGGAAAGCGTGGGACACACATAGGGAAAGGGGCGGCTCTTTGTACCTGGACACGGTGTGCGTGTGTGTGCTCAGTCATGGCCAACTCTTTGCAATCCCAAGGACTATAGCCTGCCAGGATCCTCTCTCCATGGAATTTTCTAGGCAAGAATACTGGAGCAGGTTGCCATTTCCTTCTCCAGGGGATCTCCCAACCCAGGGATCAAAAAACCACATCTGCATCTCCTGCATTGGCAGGCAGATTCTTTGCTACCTGAGATGAATAGCCAGCATTAAAGTTAGAAATGTCTCTCAGTTCCAGATCACAGGGCCTTAAGTACAAGCTGTGGGATTTGTTATGGAGGAAGTAATGGAGAACTAGCGTCAAGCAACTGGTTAAGACTAGTTGGGGAAATGGGACATACCTTTGTCAATGATGTAGAATTCTATTGCAAGCAACAGATTAGCATATTCAAAGTCATGTCAATCATTTAATATTTCATTTAAAAATGGGCCTTTTAAATAATTGGTATCACACAAACTGAAATGTAATTGATGACTAAAGAGAGAGGTATTCCAAATAAATCTTCACTATTTCTGAAGCATACCACCTCTGCTCTTTATTTAAAAAAAAAAAAAAAAAGTAATATGCTTTGGCAAGTTTCCAAGTTTGTAAGTCAGAGAACACAAAAGCTCCTGCCCTCCAAGAGTTTACAGTTCATTGGAAGAGTATGAAAAACTGCATTCCTATTCTCAGTATTTGATGCCCCTCCTTCCCATGGTATTATAATACATCTCCACTTACATCTTGCTTTGGCTAAGGAAATGCCGTCAAAGGCAGTGTTTCCAGGCAGAAGAATTCAAGCAAGATGTGATCTCACTTGTATGTGGAATCTAAAAACAAAGTGATACAGTGAACAAATTGGTGGGTTTCAGAGGTAGGAGATAGGGAGGGTGGCTAAAAGTTACAAAATTGCAGTTTTAAAATAAATAAGCCCTGGAGATGTAATGTATAGCTTGATGACTATAGATTAATAAGACTGTATGGTATATTTGAAAGTTGCTAAGAGAGAAAAATCCTAAAAGTTCTCATCAAAAGAAAAAAAAAATCTGTAAATTTGTATTTTGTAATATGTGAGGATGGTTATTAATTAGACTGATTGCAGTGATCATTTCATAATATTGTGTATATATCAAATCACTGTGTCATTTGCCTGAAACTGATGTCAATCATATTTTGATTTTTGAAACTAGATGTGTACTTTGCTTTGATTTCCCTTTTTCCTCTACCATGAGCCCAACGATATCCCAGAGAGAAGCCAGGCTTATTCTCCACTAGCCTGGGTTCTGACAAGAAGCAGGGTCATGGCAACTCATGATGGAAACACAACACAAGCAAAACGTCAGGCGTTGTTGTTGTAAGCCAAGAAGGTGTTGAGGTTGTTTGTTACACAGCATAATTTAATGTAAGCTGACTGCTACAACAAACTGAGAGCATATGTAACCACAATATAAGGTCTGGTCTGGAAGAGAAATATGAGATTTCAAGGTGAGTAGAGATCACTTAAATCATTCGAGGTCACATTAGCAGCAGCCCACCCAAAAAAAAAGTTCACCTTTTCTTGTGGCTCGGCTGGTAAAGAATCCATCTGCAATGCGGGAAACCTGGGTTTGATCCCTGGGTTGAAAAGGTTCCCTGGAGAAGGGAAAGGCTACCCACTCCAGTATTCTGGCCTAGAGAATTCCATGGATTGTGTAGTCCATGAGGTCACAAAGAATCAGACACGACTGAGAGACTTACACACACTTTTCTTCTAGTGGCTTTTTTTGTTTTGCTTGGCTTTAGATTTGATACTGAGTAAAACAAAGACTTGATAACTAACTAATCAGTTGACATCAGCAGATCAGCTGTCCTTCTCTCATGCTCTCCTTTACACTTGACCCTCGATCAGATCACTGCAGACTGAAGTGCCACCAGGGGATGAATAGGACATTGATTCTCTCAACACACTCTCATTAAGCATCTACTCTAAGTTCCATGAGCACCAGGGAATCAGAGACAGAAGAAGAGTACCTGCAGGTACTGACGTGCAGATGAAAGCTGAGACTCGCAGCCCTCAATCACCAGAGACTTCTCTGCGTACTCTGGGCTACCTACCGCAGAGTAATGGAGCAGGAGAGAAAGATGTCTGGGGGAGTTGGCTATGGGAGGGAGGAGGAATGGTCTCAAGACACACTTCTGGGAAGAAGTGGAAACCTAACTCAGTGCTGAAGGAAAGAGCGGAGTTAATCAGACAAAGAGAAGTAAGCTACTGTCATCTACACAGAGCAGGGGGCAGCCAGGCTTAGGGGAGCTGACATATTTGGCCAGAAGGAGTGAGCCTGCAAGTAGAGCCAAAGAGAAGGGAAAGATCAAGAAAGGCCTTGTAAGCCACACTGAAAGTTTGGATTTTATCCTAAAGGCAATCAGATGCAATTGAGAGCTTTTAAGCGGGGGTGTGGCAGGATCAGATTTGCATTTTGCAAAGATTCCCTTGGCAGCTCCAGGAATCCGGATCTGAAAGGGGGACTGGCAGATCTTGGATCAGGGAAGTGAATTCTAAAGCTCTCTCAGAAACCCAGGTGAGAAATTGTGAGAGTGTGAACTGAGATGGAGACTGTTCCCTACTCTAAAGTATGAAGGAAATAAAGCTTCTCAAACACATTTAAGGAGAGAGTTAGCTTATAGCTAGTGAACAGCAAAATCAGCAAGGAAGCACCGAGCGTTTCTTATTCCACTCTGCCTCACTGAAGAGTTTTGAATCCTTTACTGGAATGTTGTATCTTTTGTGATTAAGTTCCCATACTCACAACTTGATTAGTTATAAAATTATTCACACAGGCAAGTAAATATGTTCCTAATAAGTGGATTTTCATTCATTCATTCATTTATCCTACCACTGCTTACTGAGTATGTATTATTGTATTATGGAGCACGCACTTGCTAGACACAAGGTACCAAAAAAAAACAAAACAAAATCCTTGCCTTCTGGAAGCGTCAGTCCACTGGGGAAACACATGATAAATGTACAAACAAATAAATAATTATGAAATGCAAATCTCTATGTATAAACAGCAATAGAATACTGAACTCTAGAATAGTCACTATGCATGTATACTCATAGAAATGTCCTAACAAGCTCACTCAAGAAGTCAATCAATTGAGATGGGAGCGTTAATATGTTCGCATCTAATTTACATCAGTTTCATTCTAGAAAAGAAAAATTACTACATCTAAGCTGGTGTAATTACCCCCAAACACTAGCATTTAAAATACAAGATTGTATTTTCCTAACAGTGAGCAAGGCCTACAACTGTAGGGCCAGGGAGTTGGGGTTGGGAAATGCGGTTTCTATCTCTGGACTCCCAAAGTTGTAACACCCAGGGAATCACTCGGAGACAATCACTGGAACATTTCAGTATTGATTCAGTGCCTCCAGCAGGTCTTGCTTGAGGCCATGGAGAGACTGGAGCCAGTAGGGTTGATGCACTTAGGGCTGGGTTCTGAAGTTGCACAGTTGCTGCTCATTTTCATGAAACAGAACCAAAACCCTTTTTAATGCTTTATTTTTAAAATAGCTCCAGTTAAAGAGACACTGAGTTCTCCATTAGTTGTAGGTTTCCCTTGTTGCTAGCTCAGAGACTGAAATCCACAAATTGCTCACCCAGCGGCATTAGTGATGGGCCATTTTGAAGCAGCGTTTTCAAGAGTAGTTCCCTCACCTAAAGATAAAGATCACCTGCTAGACAAGTAAGTCTAGTTCTGGCTGGGTTCGGGGCTTTTCCCAAGACTATTAGTCAGATTAGTCAGCTAACAACTAGGTGCTGGCCACCAGCTCACGACCAGCAGGACTGTAAATCACATTCAGCCACTGGCCAACAAGGTTGGATTTAAACCACTGACCCATACGTTAAAGGCCCTCTACCGCAACTTGGCTCTTCCACAACACCCTTTCATCTGTCACTGTTGCCCCAGGCCCAATAATTGAATGAAAAGAGATTTGATTAAGTTTAAGATTTATGAGGTTCTACACTGAGACAAATTGTAATTCAATAGAAGCCATTCTCAAAAAGGGCTGGAATATGAACCAAATTCTTTATTCCTTTATCTACACCTTTACATACACATACACACGCACGTGCACACACACACACACAGAGGCATGCCCATATACATATCCACACATACTGTTTGGCAACTCATCACTCAGAAAGACTAATGACAATTATTCACCTTGGGCACTTGGCAGATATAATGGGACACTACTTTGGCAGTGATCTAAAATCATTTTCCTTTATAGTTCTTAATCAAAAATTTATTTCTCATTGACTAACCCCAGGAAAAGGTTATCATCTATTTCTGTCTGTACTTATTTCAGTACTAACAAGAGATTATTTTCTTTCCCATCCTCAGCAGGGCAGAATTACCATCATTCCCTAGACCTCTTTGGGTTCCTTGACCAGAAAAAGGCGTTTAGCAATGTCATCCATGATGTATTGCACATTTGATTGCACTATGCAGCTATTCAAAAGCATTCAGAAGTAATCATTTAGCATTAATATCCCAGGGCAATCCAAGGTCACAGTACATTAAAAACTAATTCACGGTGGTTCAAGAATGCATTTTTCATATATAGAGTAACATAATTCTTTTATGATAAAAATGATAGTGGTGTTACAGAATGATGAGATACAAGATATTCTGAATATCCATCACTGGGCCTACTGTACAAATGGCAAAGTAAGACCTTTGTTCTTCTCATAACTCACCATACCACTAACCTGTATTAAATACCACTGGCTATGTTAACCTTTTATGTGAGTGACCGTGTTTCAAGGAGAAGCAGCACTTTATTCACTATCATAGACAATACAAATATTTGATATTTATTGTGATCATTTCACTCCCATATTCTATTATCTCTTAGTTTCTATGGTTATTCTAATATTTAAAATTTCAGCACCTCTGTGGGTAACCAAAGATTTTCTAGTGAAAAATTATACACACGCATCTATGACTGTATGTATGTATTTTATCAACTTCCTTACAGAAATGGAAGATAAAATCATTATAACTTTCAGTAAATCTATCATGCTAAAATAATAGTGTCCTGCAGCACCAGGCTCTCAAAGCAGTAAAGAATGGACAGCTTCTATCCTCCAGGACCTACCCTCTCTCACACCAAACAGCCGTGCTGCATGACAATGTGCTGCTGTTCAGCAGGCAACATATGAGGAATTATTTCAGCAATTCAGAGGCAATACTGTGATTTGTTAATATGCTCAATTCTGCATTCAAAGATTTGAGTTACCTTGATGGTTGGATGGCATCACCAACTCGATGGACTTGAGTTTGAGCAAGCTCTGGGAGTTGGTGACGGACAGGGAAGCCTGGCACGCTACAGTCCATGGGGTCACAAACAGTTGGACACGACTGAGTGACTGAACTGAACTATCAATCCACTGGGGGGGCGGGGGAGGCGTCCTATTTCTTTATATTTCACAGCCCCAAACCCCTTTTCCCAGTCAGTCCATACAGATGGGACAGAAACAGAAATTTTGTCCTAATAAGAAGGTCATTCTAAACTATTAATAAGCATTATCATAACCCATGTTTGGGCTTCCCTGGTGGCTCAGCAGTAAAGAAACTGCCTGCTCATGAAGAAAATGCAGGTTTGCTCCTGGGGTCAGGAAGATCTCCTGGAGAAGGGAATGGCAGATCGCTCCAGTATCCTTACCTGGGGAATCCAGGAGCCTGGCATGCTACAGCCCATGGGGTCTCAAACAGTCAGACAGCGACTGAACAGCGAACCTGTGTTTACAGCACCATTCTAGGCACTGGGCATGAGTTGAGGTTGGGCACATCTATGATGGAAACAAAATATTGAATCATAAAACACAAAGTACAACCAGATCTTATTTATTGTGTTTCACTTTATTATTACTCATAAATACTGCCCTTTTTTTTTTTTTCCAAATTAAAGGCTTGTGGAACTGTAAATTGAGCAAGTCTATTGGCACCTTTTTCCCAAAGCTTTTGCTCACTTCCCATCTCTACCTCACATTTTGGTAATTCTCATAATATTTCAAACTTTTCCATTGTTATTATACATGTTATGGTGATCTGTGATGCTGAGTTTTAATGTTACTATTGTAAATATTTTAGGGCACCACAAACTGCGCAGATAAGACAATGAACTTGAGAAACACGGTGTAAGTTCTGACTGATCCATCGGTAGGCTATTGCCCCATCTCCCTCCCTCTCCCTGGTCTTCCTCATGCCCTGAGATACAACAGTATTGAAATTCAGCTAGTTAAAACCCTACAGTGGCCTCTAAGTGTTCAAGTGAAAAGAAGAGTCACATGTCTCTCACTTTAAATCAAAAGCCAGAAACGGTTAAGCTTAGTGAGCAAGGCATGTAGAAAGCCATGACAGGCTGAAAGCTAGGCCTCTTGCACAAAACAGCTAAGCTGTGAGTGCAAAGGCAAAGCAATTGAAGGAAGCTATAAGTGTTACTTCAGGGAACAAAACAAATAATAAGAAAGCAAAGCAGTCTTATTGCTGATGTGGAGAACGTTTAATGGACTGGATAGAAGATCCAGTAGCCACAACATTCCTTTAAACCAAAGGAATGTATAATCCAGAGGAAGGCCCTCTCTCCAACTCTGTGAAGGCTGAGAGAAGTGAAGAAGCTGCAGAAGAAAAGTTTGAAGTGAGCAGAGGTTGGCTCATGTGGTTTAAGGAAAGAAGCCACTCCCAAAGCATGAAAGTGCATGGTGAAGCGGCAAATGGTAATATAGAAGCTGCAGCACGTTATCCAGGAGATCTAGCTAAGATGGTAAATGAAAGTGGCCACACTACAGGAAGAGTTTTCAGTGGAGATGAAACCACCTGATATTCAAAGGAGACTCCATCTGTAAATCTCATAGCTAGAGAGGAGAAGTCAATGCCTGGCTTCAAAGTTTCAAAGGACAGGCTGACTTTCTTGTTAGAGATTAATTCAGCTGATGACTTGAAGTTGAAGGCAATGTTCACTTACCACTGGGAAAATCCTAGGGCTCTTAGGAATTATGCTAAATCCACTCCACCTGAGCTCTGTAAATGCATCCCCAAAGCCTAGATGAGTTCACATCTATTTACAACATAATTTACTGAGTATTTTAAGCCCATTGTCAAGAATAACAGCTTAGATAAAAGGTATCTTTCAAAATATTATTGGTCATTGACATTCACCTGGCCATCCAAAAGCTCTGATGGAGATGCAAAATATGATTAAGGTTGCTTTCATGCCTGCTAACACAGCACCTAGAGCCAGACATCCTGGAATGTGAAGTCAAGTGGGCCTTAGAAAGCAGTACTATAAATAAAGCTAGTGGAGGTGATGGAATTCCAGTTGAGCTATTTCAAATCCTGAAAGATGATGGTGTGAAAGTGCTACACTCAATATGTCAGCAAATTTGGATAACTCAGCAGTGGCTACAGGACTGGAAAAGGCCCCTTTTCATTCCAATCCCAAAGAAAGGCAATGCCAAAGAATGCTCAAACTACCACACAATTGCACTCATCTCACACGCTAGTAAAGTAACTATCAAAATTCTCTAACCTAGGCTTCAGCAATATGTAAACCATGAACTTCCAGATGTTCAAGCTGGTTTTAGAAAAGGCAGAGAAACCAGAGATCAAATTGCCAACATTGCCATAGCCTTTGACTGTGTGGATCACAATAAACTGTGGACAATTCTTCAAGAGATGGGAATACCAGACCACCTAACCTGCCTCTTGAGAAACCTATATGCAGGTCAGGAAGCAACAGTTAGAACTGGACATAGAACAACAGACTGGTTCCATAGAGGAAAAGGAGTACGTCAAGGCTGTATATTGTCACCCTGCTTATTTAACTTATATGCAGAGTACATCATGAAAAACGCTGGACTGGAAGAACCACAAGCTGGAATCAAGATTGCCGGGAGAAATATCAATAACTTCAGATACGCAGATGACACTACCCTTATGGCAGAAAGTGAAGAGGAACTAAAAAGCCTCTTGATGCAAGTGAAAGAGGAGAGCAAAAAAGTTGGCTCAAAGCTCAACATTCAGAAAACAAAGATTATGGCATCTGGTCCCATCACTTCATGGGAAATAGATGGGGAAACAGTGGAAACAGTGTCAGACTTTATTTTGGGGGGCTCCAAAATCACTGCAGATGGTGACTGCAGCCATGAAATTAAAAGCCGCTTACTCCTTGGAAAGAAAGTTATAACCAACCTAGACAGCATATTGAAAAACAGAGATATTACTTTGCCAACAAAGGTCCGTCTGGTCAAAGCTATGGTTTTTCCAATGGTCATGTATGGATGTGAGAGTTGGACTGTGAAGAAGGCTGAGCGCCAAAGAATTGATGCTTTTGAACTGTGGTGTTGGAGAAGACTCTTGAGAGGCCCTTGGACTGCAAGGAGAGCCAGCCAGTCCATCCTAAAGGAGATCAGCCCTGGGTGTTCATTGGAAGGACTGATGCTGAAGCTGAAACCAACACTCTGGCAACCTCATGCGAAGAGCTGACTCACTGGAAAAGACCCTGATGCTGGGAGGGATTGGGGGCAGGAGGAGAAGGGGATGACAGACTCAATGGACATGAGTTTAAGTGAACTCCAGGAGTTGGTGATGGACAGGGAGGCCCTAGCGTGCTGTGGTTCATGGGGTCGCAAAGACTCAGACACAGCTGAGCAACTGAACTGAACTGAACTGAACTGAACTGAACACAGCACCCATTCTGTAGTCCTTGGATCAAGGACTCATATTGGCTTTCAGGTATTATTATTTAAGAAATAATACTTCATACAGCTATAACCACCATAAACTGTGATTTCTCTGGTGAATTTGGTCAAAGTAAATTGAAAGCCTCCTAGAAAGGATTCACCATTCTAGATGTCATTAGGAACATTTTTGATTCATGAGAAAAGGCCAAAATAGCAACATTAACAAGAGTTTGGAAGAAGCTGATTCCAAACTTCATGGATGACTTTGAAGGGTTCAAGACATAAAAGGAGGAAAAAACTACAGATATGGTAGAAATGGCAAGAGAAGTAGAATTAGAAGTGAAGCCTGAAAATGCAACTAAAGTGCCGCAATCTCATAATAAAACTTTGGTGAATGAGGGAGTTGCTTCTTCTGGATGAACAAAGATGGGATGTACTCCTGGTGAAAACACAGTGAATATTATTGAAATAACAGGAAATGGCAACCCCACTATAGTATTCTTGCCTGGAAAATCTAAGCGACAGAGGAGCCTGGTGGGCTATAGTCCACGGGGTCACAAATAGTCAGACACACAAAGAATTCAGAATATTTCATAAACTTAGTTGATAAATAAGCAGCAGAGGTCAAAAGAATTGACTCTAAATTTGAAATAAGTTCTATGGATAAAATTTTAAATAGCATGGCAAGCTACAGAGAAATCATTCATGAAAAGTCAATCGATGCAGCAAACTTCATTGTTGTCTTATTTTAAGAAATTGCCACATCCAACTACCCTCATCAGTCAGCAGCCATCAACATAGAGGCCAGACTCTCCACCAGCAAAAAGATTATGACTTTCTGAAGGCTCAGATGATGGTTAACAATCTTTAGCAATACAGGATTTTTAATTAAGGTATGTATATTTTTAGACATAATGCTATGGCACATGTAATAGATGATGTTTTAATTAAGGTATGTACATGTTTAGAAAGAATCAGTTCAGTTCAGTCGCTCAGTCCTGTCCGACTCTTTGCGACCCTATGAATCGCAGCACGCCAGGCCTCCCTGTCCATCACCAACTCCCAGAGTTCAATCAGACTCATGTCCATCGAGTCCGTGATCCCATCCAGCCATCTCATCCTCTGTTGTCCCCTTCTCCTCCTGCCCCCAATCCCTCCCAGCATCAGAGTCTTTTCCAATGAGTCAACTCTTCCCATGAGGTGGCCAAAGTACTGGGATTTCAGCTTTAGCATCATTCCTTCCAAAGAAATCCCAGGGCTGATCTCCTTCAGAATGGACTGGTTGGATCTCCTTGCAGTCCAAGGGACTCTCAAGAGTCTTCTCCAACACCACAGTTCAAAAGCATCAATTCTTTGGCACTCAGCCTTCTTCACAGTCCAGCTCTCACATCCATACATGACCACAGGAAAAATCATAGCCTTGACTAGACAGACGCTGTTGCACAATTAATAGACACAGTATAGTATAACTTTTTTATGCACTGGGAAGCCAAAAAAATTTGTGTGACTCACTTTATTGCACTATTCAATTTATTGCAGTTGTCTGGAACCAAACTTGCATTATCTCTGAGGTATGCATATACAACATTTGGCCAGTGATAAGAGAAGATTGTGGGAGGCTTTGTATGACTAACAGACAATGAGCAATGCAGATGTTCAAGTGCTGAATTTGGGATCAATAACATCACTGTTCTCCACTTGTCCTTCCCCTTGACCTCCAGAAGAGCCTTGCAACAGCTCCAGAAACACATGTTCTTGGTTCACCACCCAAGTTGCTTTTCTCCAGACAGGTTAGAAGTTCTTTTCTTGGCACTACAAGGGGAAAGAAGGACCTGATGGAATGAAAGAAGTAAATGAGACCCGGGAAACTGTTCCCAGGGTAAGCAATGGGATACATCACTTCAACTATTATAAATCTCTATTTTTAGACAATTTTAACACAAAAAGCCATCTTTGGGTGAGTTAAGGAAACCAGTCATTCTAATTGCAGGTACTTTAAATAGAAACCTCTCTGCATTGGTTTAACTGGCTATCCTCTTTCCCAGCTCCGATCTGTAAATCCAGAAGCCAGGAGAACTTGGGAAATTATTTACTTATACAAGGTTGCTTTGGCCTCTAAGTCTTTTGATGATAAAAACTAACATTTCTTTCTCCCTCCCATTCTTCTTTCAGTTCTTTCTTCTTTCTGTCTCCCTCCTTTCCAATTTTTTATGAGTGTAAGACTGGAAAGACTAGAAAGATTATCCCAAATTCTAAAAGGAAGAGACTATAAGAAATGGAATAAAATATGGTGGATTACCTAAAAATCTCCTGAAGTAGTCACAGCTACATCAAATCAATCTCCCACATTGTTTCCAAAGAGACAACTTCTCCATCATGGATTCCTGGGAAAGCCTCGAGATAGACTGGTAGAGAATCATGTAAATCCAAAATAAGCATTGACTGGAGTCTGCATTTTATCATTTCTCATTTAGAGAGTATCGTGAATGCACATGCCCTGCTTTTTTCTGCCTTCCTGTCAATCAGTGCTGTGCTGTGCTTGGTCGCTCAGTTGTGTCTGACTCTGCGACCCCGTGGACTCTAGACTGCCAGGCTCCTCTGTCCATGGGGAGTCTCCAGGCAAGAATACTGGAGTGGGTTGCCATGCCCTCCTCAGGGGATCTTCCCAACCCAGGGATCAAAGCCAGGTCTCCCCCATTGCAGGAGGATTCTTTACCATCTGAGCTATGAAGGAAGCCCAAGAATACTGGAGTGGGTAGCCTATCTCTTCTCCAGGAGAACTTTCCAACCCAGGAAGGAATTGAACCAGGGTCTCCTGCATTGCAGGCCATTCTTTGCCAGCTGAGCTACCCTGGGATGCCCTTGTCAGTCAGTAGTCATGGACATCGTTAGCCTTCCTCATGAACAGAGCAAGGAAAGCAGGACTTAAAACAAAATGAGCTCCCTCTAAAATGAAGTAACTCGACTACAACTTCCTCGGGCACATTTATTGCTGTCTTCAGCACCACTCCCCATCAGCAACATTACTACCATCATCTCCACATGCTCTGTATCCCTAACAAAGGGCGCAGAAAGATGAGAGAAGAAAGCTGCCTAAGAATTGCCAGTCCTCAGTTCCAGTGTCTGTCACGCTCAGGTTTTCTGATCACATGCAGCTTATCTAAACACTCCAGGCTTATTTTCATCATCTCGAAGATAAAAGTGTTGGATTGCTCTCCTATGTCCCTTCTAGATTTAATCTTCTATAAGTTTTTATTCTACTTTAAAATAATATCAACGAACAAAGCCTATCCTATTGGATAAATATGGAAAACTGGATTTCAAGATTATCATGGAAAAATTGATTCAGACAGTAACTCTTAAAGAATAAGCGTATATTGTTATTATTACCTTAAAGATTAAGAAACTGGACCAAATGGTCAAATTACTTGCCCAAGGTCAGTAAGTTTATGAGTAACGGAGTTATTAATCAAATTCTCGTATAGCTGAACAGAGTTTAAGGAGTTAGGTCTGGATTTTAATTTTGGTTCTACTGCTTGCTGTGTGACCTCAGGCAAGTTGCTTGAGTTCTCTGAGCGTTGATTTTCTCATTTATATATCCTAGGTTTCAAGATGGTTTGGATTTAACACATATGAAAAATACCTAGTTAGTGCTTGACACATAGTAGGCTTGCAGAAAGTGTTAGTGTCTTCTCTTAGTAACACCATGTTGCCCATTGTGTGCCAAAGGGAAGGTAAGTGTTGGGTCTAATGCCGGGGAGTTGCTAGCAGCTGTTGTTCCTTGTAGTGGCTGTTGACTGGGATTTAATCTCTGTGTCCTACCGCCCTCTTCTGGATAGGAAACATCAGCTCTGCTCAGGAATTCAGCTTACTGGTCCCATCTAATTGAGCAAACTCTGGACCTGACTCAATCACACCCACTCCAGAGACACAAAGGAATCAATTACTGGACACAACAGGAGTGCACTGACCGCAGAAACAAGAGCTAGAAATGACAAGTGATCACTGCCCGCCATACCTAGTAGGTCTAAGCTGCGATGAAGTGGTTTAAAGTACAGTTTCTTTCATGTCTGTGCCAGGAGCTCCAAGTTAGTTACAAATATTGCTGCTGCTGCTGCTGCTGCTAAGTCGCTTCAGTCGTGTCCGACTCTGTGTGACCCCATAGATGGCAGCCAACCAGGCTCCTCCGTCCCTGGGATTCTCCAGGCAAGAACACTGGAATGGGTTACCATACCCAATGTTAACCATGTGTGGATAAACAGACGTGAGTAACCAAAGAACACTTTGAGATGAACTTGAAAGGAAATCCTCCCAACCTATCTATTCAGCCATTGGTTCTCAGAATTTATTTTTAACCAAGCTTTTAAACCTTTAATTATATTTATTCACAGAAATACAATCCATCTGTTTCTAAGTCATTTAGACCTTTTGTAATAAAGTGCTGTTTTGTATTAAGTTGATGTCCAAAAAGTCAAAGACAACCTTATAAGGATTCAGATATTTACAAATTTTTCTTAGGTAAACATAGTGAAATGTATCAAATGAATTATAAAATATTTGCACTGAAAATAGCTAGCATGTCACAGATAATGTTCAGAGATTCAAAACATTGGAGAGCAATAAAAATGAAAAAAAAGTTAAGTGAAAAATATTGGACAGTGAAAGTTAAGTTAAATTACATTTGAAATGTACCAAAGAGAAAGTATAGCAGTCTGGAAATAAATCTTTCTATAAAGTGGAGAATGATTTTCTGTGTCTAATCACATTCTCACTTATGTCTCCTGAATCTCTAGTATCACACACTGAGTGTGTTAAAGCAGTATTATTTATTAGAAAACACTAAGAAATGTTCTTATTTACACTTGACATTCATAGATGAGAAATGTTTCCAACATCACCTAGTAAAGGAAGGATGGAGTGAGAGCCAATCTAGACTACAAGACACTAGACATCTGCTCTGTTCCTTTTAGGGTGCTCGTGGGCTCAGTCCCCTCAGACGAGTCTGACTCTGCAACCCTACG
Organism: Nanger dama; assembly: GCA_917880005.1. NCBI lineage: Eukaryota > Metazoa > Chordata > Mammalia > Artiodactyla > Bovidae > Nanger > Nanger dama. The sequence goes on from CAKJTW010000035.1 coordinate 11,772,190, forward strand.
AACTGTAGCTCACCAAACTCCTCTGTCCGTGAGATTTTCCAGGCAAGAATACTGGAGTGGGTTGCCATTTCCTCCTACAGGGAATCTTCCCAACCCAGGAATCAAATCTGTATCTCCTTTGTCTCCTGAATTGCAGGTGGATTCTTTACCACTGAGCACGGGGAATCCCAGCACATATACAATTTCAAACACAAACACATACACATGCATGCACACTTCCACAGAATTCACATGCCCAGCTATTCATTCAGCAAACCCTAGCTGTCTATATGGAGAGGGCAATGGCACCCTCTCCAGCACTCTTGCCTGGAAAATCCCATGGACGGAGGAGCCTGGTGTGCTGCAGGTCGTGAAGAGTCAGACACGACTGAGCGACTTCACTTTCACGCATTGGAGAAGGGAATGGCAGCCCCCTCCAGTGTTCTTGCCTGGAGAATCCCAGGGACAGGGGAGCCTAGTGGGCTGCCATCTATGGGGTCGCACGACTAAAGCAACGCCGCAGCAGCAGCAGCAGCAGCAGCAGCAGCCTAAAATCAAGACCCAGTTAAAAATTATCTTATCAACAAATCCTTAACATGACTCAACAAAATGAATGACCCTTTCCTCAATTACCCTGCCCGCTTATCCATTCTTCTGTGATTGCCTTTATTGCATTATAATCTGGGATTTCTGGAGTACGTTCATGGTAAGAGTCCACTTGCTAATGCAGGAGCCGCAGTTTTCAATTCATGGGTCAGGAAGATCCCTGAAGGAGGAAACGGCAACCCACTCCAGCATTCTTACCATTCTTGCTGGGATAATCCCATGGACAGAGGAGCTACAGAAGGTCTACAGTTCATGGGGTCGCAAATAGACTCGACTGAACACACATGCCTTATGCTGCTGCTGCTGCTAAGTCGCTTCAGTCGTGTCCGACCCTGTGCGACCCCAGAGACAGTAGCCCACCAGGCTCCACCGTCCCCAGGATTCTCCAGGCAAGAACACTGGAGTGGGTTGCCATTCCCTTCTCCAATGCATGAAAGTGAAAAGTGAAAGTGAAATCACTCAGTCGCGACCTCATGGACGGCATCCCACCAGGCTCCTCCGTCCATGGGATTTTCCAGGCAAGAGTGCTGGAGTGGGGTGCCATTGCCTTCTCTGACACATGCCTTATAATTATTACTTATATGTCTACCTGACATCTAGATTATGAACTAACAGATGTATGATCTCTTTGCCTTATTCAGATTTTTCCCCAGCTCCTAACCTGATGCCCGAAACGAGTAGATGTTTCCATAAATGTGAGTGCAGACATGGATAAAGTGTTTGAAATTCTCTGGTTGTCTTGTCTGTGTGTTAGATATTACATACCTGAGTCAGCCAACTTCTGAAACACCTTTCTGCCCACAGGCGGCAGGCACGGCTCAGTGAATTCTACAGAACAGGCAGCGCAAGTCACAGGCTGGACAATGCCTCCCGGGAACTGAAATATGGAAACAGGCGTCTGGGCCAGATAACCTTTCAGGCCCTTCCAGATGTGGCCTCCTGCGATTCGAAGGGAAGGTATCCCTTCTCATCTGCCCATTCACATTCTTCCTATTTTCTGAGAGCCTGGGAACCTTTAGTGATACTGAATTCCTGAATACTAGAGACTTTTCATGCATACTAAGGGAGCTAAAATGTACTAGTCAGGTGGACCCTGGCCCCGTAAGTCACCAGAGAACTTGGTTAGAGTGTTTCCTCTCCCTCGGCATCCCCTAAATTCTAAGGTTGGTCATCATTTTTTTTAAACTGATTTTCACACTCTCAGGCTGCGGCTCACTCTCTGCCGCATATGTTGGGATTCCCCAGCTACATGGACCCTCCCACCAGCTGTAGTCAAGTTGGCACGAGCGCCGCTGTGGACCAGGCACTCTGCTGGACACTACATTCATGATGTCATTTTGCCCTTAACAAGTACACTGTGATTCCCATGTTGATGGACTAAGAAACAAAAATGGAGAAATTTGCCTTGTTTTTACCACTAAAGAGTCGTGGAGCTGTAACTCAAGTCCACAGTCTTCCTACTCCAGAAGGCATGCTCTTAACCCTGAAGCCAGTTCTTCTCAGACTCTACTGTGCACACAGATTGCCTGGGGGTCGTGACTACAAGCAGGTCCTGATGGAGTTGATCTGGGGAGGGGCCTGGGATCCCTCATTCCTTACAGGCCCCCAGAAGATGGATGTACTGACCTCTGACTACTCTTGGAGTAGCAGGGCCCCTAGCCATCCATGCTCCCTAAATTCTGCCATGTCTTTAGGGCTTGAACAACTAGTTCTTCTGGGCCCCTCTCCAGATTTGTAGCCAACCACTCCTTATCTTCTCTAAGATGAGAGCATGTTGCTGCTGCTGCTGAGTCGCTTCAGTCATGTCCGACTCTGTGCAACCCCACAGATGGCAGCCCATGAGGCTCCCTCGTCCCTGGGATGCTCCAGGCAAGAACACTGGAGTGGGTTGCCATTTCCTTCTCCAATGCATGAAAGTGAAAAGTGAAAGTGAAGTCACTCAGTCGTGTCCAACTCTTAGTGACCCCATGGACTGCAGCCTACCAGGCTCCTCTGTCCATGGGATTTTCCAGCAAGAGTGGGGTGCCATCACCTTCTCCGAGATGAGAGCATAGTGGTGGGTGAATCATTTCTGGCACATGCACTCAGTCCACGAGCTATTTACCCACAGGTGTAACTAGCACCATGACTGACCACCCAGAGGTCACTGGAGACAAAAATGACAGCTTGCAACTCATTCACTTCTGAACTAAACCCACCAGGATTTAAACCTAACTCTTTAAAAAAATACATGTATAAACACACACACACACACGTATGTACGTTTGTTGTTGTTGTTTGTTGTTTAGTCACTAAGTCATATCTGACTCATTTGCAACCCCATGAGCTGTAGCCTGCCAGTTACCTCTGTCCATGGAATTTCCCAGGCAAGAATACTGGAGTGGGTTGCCATTTCCTTCTCCAGGGGATCTTCCCTACCCAGGGATCAAACCCAGCTCTCCTACATTGGTGAGTGGATTCTTTACTATTGAGCTACTAGGGAAGCCCATGTATTTATATATATATATATATATATATATATATATACACACACACATATATATAAATGCATAAACAATGTTTTGAGTTATTTCAAAATATGTTATTATATCTATTTATTTTTAAAGCACTTGTAGTAAAATATGAGGTTTTTCTTAAGCAAAACAAAAAACCAACATTGAAGGAAGATCAGGACCTATAAATTTAATGACATGATATTGCACAATATAAAATTATTCCACTTGAACAACTTTTAATTAATTATAATGCATAGATGCCAGTTATGCCTGATTTATTAAGAGGAGTTCAGCAGCACTGGATCCTAATATATAACACTGGTTGCCATGGCACCTAGCCTTTACAAGAACATCTTGAGGATCACAGTGATGGTGTCTAGGTGATAAGTGTGACCTTCCAATGGATTTAATGATAGATTACAATACTGTCCCATCAAAGAAAACACCTTAGACTCAAGGTAGAGCATATATGTATATACGCAGCTTCTTATTTTATTAGCGATCATTTAAAATTAGCCAGAAGGAAATTGTGTCTCTTAAACACAAGTTTGCATGTTTGTGTATATATACACACACATGTACTTACATATTCATGTATCACACACACATACATTTAATTGACTCTTACAATATTCAATTAAAGGATGAATCTTGAGAGAGGGAAGACTAGGTGAAGCACAGGGATTTCTGAGGCAGTGAAATTATTCTCTATGATACGTGATGGATACACGACAAAACCCACTGAACTTACAAAACAAAGAGTGAAGCAATATAAATTATGGACTTTAGTCAATAATGGATTTATATCAGGTTTACTAATTCTAACATACAAACTTCACAAATATAAGATAATAAAGGGGGAACTCTGTGTGATGGGTGTGAATCTCTGTACTACATACTCAAGTTTTCTGAAAAACTTTAAATTTCTCTAAAAATAAAGACTACTGATTAGTATAAATTATATATCTGTTCGGTTCAGTTCAGTCACTCAGTCACATCTGACTCTGCGACCCCATGAATCACAACATGCCAAGACTCCCTGTTCATCACCAGCTCCCAAAGTTCACTCAGACTCATGTCCATTGAGTCCATGATGTCATCCAGCCATCTCATCTTCTGTTGTCCCCTTCTCCTCCTGCCCCCAATCCCTCCCAGCATCAGAGTCTTTTCCAATGAGTCAACTCTTCTCATGAGGTGGCCAAAGTACTGGAGTTTCATCTTTAGCATCATTCCTTCCAAAGAAATCCCAGGGCTGGTCTCCTTCAGAATGGACTGGTTGATAATACATATTATATATTTATTGTTGTTGTTGCTCAGTAGCTAAGTCAGGTCTGACTCTTTGTGACCCCCATGGACTAAAGAACACCAGGCTTCCCAGGTTTTCACTATCTCCCAGAGTTTGCTCAAATTCATGTCCATATATTTTTATACATGTATATACATATACATATATATATATACATATACATATATATATATATATATATGTCATATCTTTGCATTTTCATACTGCTCATGGGGTTCTCAAGGCAAGAATGCTGAAGTGGTTTGCCATTTCCTTCTCCAATGACCATGTTTTGTCAGAACTCTCATAGAATAATTGGTGCTTTTGAAGCAAGAAGAGATAAGAAAGCCTTCTTTAGCGATCAATGCAAAGAAATAGAGGAAAAGAACAGAATGAGAAAGACTAGAGATCTCTTCAAGAAAATTAGAGATACCAAGGGAACATTTCATGCAAAGATGAGCTCAATAAAGGACAGAAATGGTCTGGACCTAACAAAAGCAGAAGATATTAAGAAGAGGTGGCAAGAATACACGGGAGAACTGTACAAAAAGATCTTCATGACCCAGATAATCATGATGATGTGATAACTAATCTAGAGCCAGACATCTTGGAATGTGAAGTCAAGTGGGCCCTAGAAAGCATCACTATGAACAAAGCTAGTGGAGGTGATGGAATTCCAGTTGAGCTGTTTCAAATCCTGAAAGATGATGCTGTGAAAGTGCTGCACTCAATATATCAGCAAACTTGGAAAACTCAGCAATGGCCACAGGACTAGAAAAGGTCAGTTTTCATTCCAATTCCAAAGAAAGGCAATGCCAAAGAATGCTCAAACTACCACACAATTGCACTCATCTCACATGCTAGTAAAGTAATGCTCAAAATTCTTAAGCCAGGCTTCAGCAGTAGTGAACCGTGAACTCCCTGATGTTTAAGGTGGTTTTAGAAAAGGCAGAGGAACCAGAGATCAAGTTGCCAGCATCTGCTGGATCATGGAAAAAGCAAGAGAATTCCAGAAAAAACATCTATTTCTGCCTTATTGACTATGCCAAAGCCTTTGACTGTGTGGATCACAATAAACTGTGGAAAATTCTGAAGGAGATGGGAATACCAGACCACCTAACCTGCCTCTTGAGAAATCTGTATGCAGGTCAGGAAGCAACAGTTAGAACTGGACATGGAACAACAGACTGGTTCCACATAGGAAAAGAAGTACATCAAGGCTGTATATTGTCACCCTGCTTATTTAACTTTTATGCAGAGTACATCATGAGAAATGCTGGGCTAGAAGAAACACAAGCTGGAATCCAGATTGTCGGGAGAAATATCAATAACCTCAGATATGCAGATGACACCACCCTTATGGCAGAAAGTGAAGAGGAACCAAAAACCCTCTTGATGAAACTGAAAGAGGGGGAGCAAAAATGTTGGCTTAAAGCTCAACATGCAGAAAATGAAGATCATGGAATCCAGTCCCATCATTTCATGGGAAATAGATGGGGAAACAGTGGAAACAGTGTCAGACTTTATTTTGGGGGCTCCAAAATCACTGCAGATGGTGATTGCAGCCATGAAATTAAAAGATGTTTACTCCTTGGAAATAAAGTTATGACCAACCTAGATAGCATATTCAAAAGCAGAGACAATTCTTTGCCGACTAAGGTCCATCTAGTCAAGGCTATGGTTTTTCCAATGGTCATGTATGGATGTGAGAGTTGGACTGTGAAGAAGGCTGAGCACTGAAGTATTGATGCCCTTGAACTGTGGTGTTAGAGAAGACTCTTGAGCATCCCTGGACTGCAAGGAGATCCAACCATCCATTCTGAAGGAGATCAGCCCTGGGATTTCTTTGGAAGGAATGATGCTAAAGCTGAAACCCCAGTACTTTGGCCACCTCATGGGAAGAGTTGACTCATTGGAAAAGACTCTGATGCTGGGAGGGATTGGGGGCAGGAGGAGAAGGGGACGACCGAGGATGAGATGGCTGGATGGCATCACGGACTCGATGGACATGAGTCTGATTGAACTTTGGGAGATGGTGATGAACAGGGAGACCTGGCGTGCTGCGCTTCATGGGGTCGCAAAGAGTCAGACACAACTGAGAGACTGAACTGAACTGAACTGAACTTGAACTGTGGTGCTAGAGAAGACTCTTGGGAGTCTCTTGGAGTGCAAGGAGATCAAACCAGTCAATCCTGAATATTCATTGAAAGGACTGATGCTGAAGCTGAATAATTTGGCCACTTGATGTGAAGAGCCAACTCATTAGAAAAGAACCTGATGCTGGGAAAGACTGAAGGCAGAAGGAGAAGGGGATGACAGAGGATGAGATAGACATGAGTTTGAGTAGGCTTTGGGAGTTGGTGATGGACAGGGAAGCCTGGCGTGCTGTGGTTCATGGAGTTGCATTTAGTCAGACACAACTGAGTTGCAAACAATGATATATATGTGTGTGTGTGTGTGTTCCTCCTAGAAGAACCACTAGAGAGAACCTCATAAATTAAGATGATATGATCAAGAAGTAAGTGGCATTGCCAAAAATTAAAAATATTTGTCTCACAAACTGGTCCTTTTCATGTCTCACTCTCCATCCCTTTTCTGTATTCCCAACAGGCACACACATCATCCTCCTGCTGCCCTGTGCTTGACCAGAGCCTTCCACCATCCTTCTAACAGGAGTTCATCTGTATTCCAGACCTTGGTTTGCCCATAAAAACCTGCTCACTCCATGCTCCAATTCCCCAGGGTTGCTGTCCTCACAAAAGCGATGCCAAAGGGAAGAAGGAAGTACCTCTGCCCACATCATACTCTACACTTGCGTTCACTCCCTCCAGAAAAGGCCATAGTCCTACAGCTTGGCTTCAAGTTGCATGTCTTTAGCAGACACTCAAAAATCATTTTAGTAGCAAGAAGAGCATCTTTCAGATTCTGAGGCCTGGAAAGGGGATATCTTGAAATATAGGATCCATTCAATGGCTTCAAACCCACCACAACCATCTCAACAGCTACTGTCGCTGTCTGTCTATAGAAAAGGAAGGAAAACCTACATTCTGCGCCAAGTACACGAAGCTCACCATGTAAAAGGAAGACGGTTCCTCTACCTATGTGGTCATTTCTTTATGGCTATCCTGGCTTCACCACTGTCATTCTTCTGCTGGTTTTGCAAAGAAGTCCCACTTGTTCCTAGAGGCAGTTCTGATTTTGGTCTCTGCCTAGGGATAGTTACTGGGGCTGCTAAGATTGTAGAGACAGAAACAGGAGGGAGTTTTGTGCCAAAGAAGGAAGAAAAAAAGAAAACAGAGAGAAAAAAATTATAGCTATTCAAGACTTCATTAAATTGCTCAGCATACTTCCTGTAAGGTCCTCCTACCCTTTAAAAGAGATCCTTCTCTTGGATATTTTCCTTCTGCCCACATTTCCTCTGCCCTTAAGTCCCCAGGGACTACCTTTGAACTTTATAGGGAACATCAAGCCCAGCATTGCCCAATGTTTTTCTATTCCCCTTCATCAAGGAGGCCTGGGAACCAAGATCCCCGAAAGAATGATCTTCTGTCTACAGTTATTGTTATAAATGTTCCTCTGGAACTCACTAGTGGCCGTATGGTCTTCGGTTTTATTTGAGAACATTCCTGGCTTGTTTTCTATTAAAGGCAAGAGAGCATAGTAAATGAAAAGATATTTCCAGCTGAGTTCTCAGTGAGATTTATTTTTCAGTAAATAAAGTACCCCTGGGAATAAACTGCTCATCCTTTGAGATGTATTACTATAGTTCCTATCATATCTGTCAATTCAGGAAAAGAGACAATTTGCTAAGTATCCTGTTTCCCTGGAAATTAATTCTTCTGTGAATCGCTTCAACCACTTTGTCCTTTTACCCCCTAGATCAAATATAGACTCTTGGCTTCCTCTTCAGGGCCACCCAGCACTCCAGCACTCTTAGAGGCTCTCTTGCCCTCTTGACAAGCTGTGCTGTGGCCAGCCCACGAACCGCTTTCTGGCTTCCCTTTCTGTGCTCACGACAGCCTCGGCCTCACTGAAAATGCCAACAGCCTCATCCATTAACTGAGTCCATCCTAAAAGTGACCAAAACGATGAAGCCAAAGTATTTATTCTTTCCTGGAACACCCCACTAGCTCCTTCCTGTTGGCCTTAATAGCAAACAGATTTTTGTCCCTTTTCCATTCTTGGAATAGTCTTCTGTATTCAAAATGGATTGACAGTGAGATCTACATGAACTCTCAGTTCCTCTGCTCCGGTCCTGCTCACCCAGCAAGTACTAAGATCAGCAGATTCAGTCTTCCTTGGGTGCAATGTTGGGGTTTCGGATTGGTAAGCAATCATCTCTCCCTTTCTGGGTTCTTAACCATGTGAGAGCAGACGTAAGCAACACAGAGAGGATTCAGAATCCTTGATTTTTTTTTTTTATTTTTAATTGATTGATGATTGGTTTACAACATTGGCTTGATTTCTGTCACACATCAACATGAATAACCATGGGTGTCACATAGGTCCCCTCCCTCTGGAATCTCCCTCCCACCTCCCGCCATTCCCACCCCTCTAGGTTGCTACAGAGCCCCAGTTTGAGTTCCCAGAATCGCACAGCAAATTCCCATTGACTATCCATTACATATATTAGTGTATATGCATTCATGCTCCTCTTGATTTACCGTTTTGAGAGCTGGATTGGAGAATATGGCAAGGCTTCTCTCCTCCCTCCTGAAAAGTGGATCCTAACTGCCACTGACTCAAGCAACTTATGGCCAGAGGAGAAGCCGGAACCACGTGAGCAGAGATCTGGTCAGATCTGGTGGGGATGTAAGATTCTTGGTCTGCCTGCCACAGGAGAGTGGAGACACAGGTTTCCACAAAGAGCTCCAACAGGTCGAGCAAATCTAAACAGTAAAGACAGATGCCAAATACTTCATCCATGAGCAGATCCTGTCCTAGAGTTATATGGTAGACATGAACAATCTCAAAATCTCAGGGGCTTACAAACACTGAAGGTTATTTCTTCCTCACGTTACAGAGTCATGTTGAGTCAGCTACAACTCAGCTCTGCACCCTCTCCCAACTCCAGGACCAAATTAATTCATCTGAGATATTGCCAGCCAGATGGCAGAGGGGAGTGAGATTTAGCGAATCCCATCCTGGTGTTTAAAGCTGTTGTTCAGAGGGGACCCACTTCACTTCTATGCAGTAAAGAATCTGGCTTTGCCCAAAGAGCCTTCTTACCTTTGCCCTCAGCTTCTGGGAGACCATCTATGTCCCACCTCACAGGAGTGTCTTCATTTAGGACAGGAGCTGGCTATATGAATCTTAAAGAGTGGTCAGCAGCACCTGATAATCTTCAGGTGGGGGTGGTCATGCCAGGAAAAACTAACCACGTGACTTAGGATGAGTGCTGTGAGTCAATCACCTGGGAAATTAATAAATCATGCCCATGTAATGGAGCCTCAATAAAAACTCTGAACTCAGCTCAGGTGAACCTCCCTGGTGGGCGATACTGTATACATGTGGCTCACACTGTTGCTGGGAGGGTGACGTGTCTGAGCAGAAAGGATGTGTCTCTCAGAAACTCTGCTCTACACATGGCTTCTTTTCACTGATTTCTCATCTATATATTTTTCCTATAATAAACTATAACCAAGAATATAGTAGCTTTCTGGGAGTTCTGTGGGTCTTTTTAGCAAATATGAAAACTGAGAGTGATTTGGGAAAACCCTGAACTTGCACTCAGTGTTTGAAGTCAGGGTGGTCTTCGCTCTAAATTTATAGCTGGCATCAGAAGTTTTAAGCAGAATTCTCAGCCTGGTGGATTGTGCCCTCACACCTGACAGGATGAGGCTATCTCTGAGTAACTTCCATTCACACTTCTTCAGCCAGAGCAAATCATAGACCGTGTTGTCTGAATTCATCAAGGCAGGGATACCTGGTCCTTCCACAAGAAGGAACAATCTACCACAGTATGTCAGGTAAAGAATTATAAACACTTGAATTGGAGTGGCACCAGAATGATGACAAGAAAAGACCAGATAGGACAGAATAAAGCCAAGATCAAGAATATTTGGTGCTTGTTACATGGGAAAGCAATGAAGTGAAATAGGAATCATTTCCACAATTGTAGATTGTTGGTGATATCATCCACTGAGAAGACCAGAACTGGAGCTAAAAGGGTAAATATTTAGCATATTAAGCTTGCAGATCACTCAGGAAGAGGCATTTGGTTCGACTGTACTGATACAGAATTCAACAGAGGAATGATAGCCAAAAATATATATTCAGAATTCATTTCCATATAAGGAATAGTTGAGTGAATGAGATCGCTAAAATTACCTAGAATACAAGATGAGGAGGGCTGAAGATGGAACCCCAAGGCAATTCTCTCCAGCTTTTTTTCATGTGAGGCCACATACACATTGTGCAGCTCATTGAGGTTAAACAGACAAGACAGCTCAAGTCTGTAGGCAACAAGCCTGTGGGCTCTGGCCACTGCAAGGACTGTGGGGATCACTATTCATGCTGATAGGGAATTCAGCCCTACAGAATAAATACATTTAGGAACTGGAAAAAGCCAAAAGGAAACCGAGGGAGGAGGGAAATTGGAACAAATGCCATCATGGAAGCTAGGAAGGAAAAGAGCTGTTGAAAGGAACTTCGGAGAAGTTGCAAAATATGAAAACTGAGAAGTATGAGTCAGTTCTGGTAAAGAGTAAATCACTGTTGCACTGAGAGAAAGAGGTTTTTTGGAGAGGTGGTGTGGAATCAAGACTGGAGGGGGATAAAAGGGATAGAAAAACATAAACCACAAGCAGAGCTAACTCTCAGTATTGCCTATGGATGAGATGAAAGACATTGATGATAGCAACAGTTTGTCAGCAGATGTAGGGGGATTTTTAGGTGTAGGGGAGTATTTATAAGATGGCCAAGAGTTCAACATTTCTAAAAGATAAGGACAAAGTAGCAGTGGAAGAGAAGTTCACAATGAGGAAAGAGAGGGCAGTGATTTATAAACAAGGGCAGTCAGAGGAGGGGACCCAGAGTAGTCACTCACCTATTGCCGACATCCTGGGATGTGAAGTCAAGAGGACCTTAATAAGCATTACTGTGACCAAAGCTAGTGGAGGTGATAGAATTCCAGTTGAGCTATTTCAAATCCTAAAAGACGATGCTGTGAAAGTGCTTCACTTAATATGTCAGCAAATTTGGAAAACTCAGCAGTGGCCACAGGACTGGAAAATGTCAGTTTTTATTCTAATCCCAAAGAAACACAATGCCAAATAATATTCAGACTACTATTCAATTATGTTCCTTTCACATGGTAGCAAGGTAGTGGTCCAAAGCCTTCAAGCTAGTCTTTAGCAGTGAAGTGAAGTGAAGTCGCTCAGTCATGTCCGACTCTTTGCAACCCCATGGACTGTTGCCTACCAGGCTCCTCCCTCCATGGGATTCTTCAGGAAAGAGTACTGGAGTGGGTTGCCATTTCCTTCTCCAGGGGATCTTCCTGACCCAAGGATCAAACCCAGGTCTCCCGCATCCCCAGCAGACGCTTTAACCTCTGAGCTACCAGGGAAGCAGTACGTGAACCAAAAACTTCCAGATATATAAACTGGATTTAGAACCAGAGATCAAATTGCCAATATCCATTAGATTAGCGAAAGCAAGGAAATTCCAGAAAAACCTCTACCTCTGCGTCATTGACTATGCTAAAGCCTTTGACTATGTGGATCACAACAAATTGGAAAAGTCTTAAAGAGATGAGAATAACAGACCACCTTACCTGCCTCCTGAGAAACCTGTATACAGGTCAGAAGCAACAGTTAGAACCAGACATGGAACAATGGACTGGTTCCAAATTGGGAAAGGAGTACATCAAGGTTGCATATTGTCAGCCTGTTTATTTAACTTATATGCAGAGTACCTCATGTGAAATGCTGAGCTGGATGAAGCACAAGATTGCTGGGGAAAACAGAAACCTCAGAAAGAGAGATGACACCACTCTAATGGCAGAAAGTGAAGAGGAAATAAAGAACCTCTTGATAAGGATGAAAGAGGAGACTGAAAAAGCTGGTTTGAAACTCAACATTCAAAAACTAAGATGATGGCATCTGGTCCCATCACTTCATGGTGAATAGAAGGGGAAAAGCGGGAACAGTGACAAATTTTATTATTTTGGGCTCCAAAATCACTGCTGATGGCGACTGCAGTCGTGAAATTAAAGACACTTGCTCCTTGGAAGAAAAAAGGTGACAAACCTAGACAGCATATTAGAAAGCAGAGACACTACTTTGCCAACAAAGGTCCATATACTCAAAGCTATGGCTTTTCCTGTAGCTATGTATGGGTGTGATATTTGGACCATAAAAAGGCTGATTGTTGAAGAACTGATGCTTCCGAATTATGGTGCTAGAGAAGATTCTTGAGAGTCCCTTGGACTGCAAAGAGATCAAACCAATTAATCCTAAATAAAATCAACCCTGAATATTCCTTGGAAGGACAGATGCTTAAGCTGAAGCTCCAATACTTTGGCCACCTGATGTGAAGGGTCGACTCATTGGAAAAGACCCTGATGCTGGAAAAGACTGAGGTCTGGAGGAAAGGGCAGGTGATAGAGGATGAGATGGTTGGATGGCATCACTGACTCAATGAACATGAGTTTGAGTAAACTCCAGGAGATGGTGAAGGACAGGGAAGCCTGGCATGCTGCAGTCCATGGGGTCACAAAGAGTTGGACATGATTGAGTGACTGAACAACAACAACTCTTCACTGAGATAAATAGTGGTCAGTGCATTGCCTAACATATCAATTTACAATTCTAACTTTCATTTCTAATTTTGGAATAAAGTGCTTTTTCCACATTAAACTTCAGCCTCATAAACAAATATTCAGAAATATTTTTAAACACAGGACTTTTAAGCTGGCTAAGAGATGGGAGAAACAAAGAACAGTGTCTCTCCCAACTAATCCTGCGCTATTACATGTCATTTCTGATCCCTGTGGCTTACAGTCCTCTGTTTCAACCATCACTGCACCAACCAGGCCCACTTGGGCTCCAGACAACTTCATGCTGGTCCAACCTGCAGAGCTTTGTCTCGAGCCACACGTGGGCCTCTCATTCACATCCGGGTTTTCTTCTAGATGCTGGCAGGCCCCAGTAGGCATATTTCTTGTTTTTCTTCAGCTGCTCAGTCATGTCCAACTCTTTGTGACCCCATGGACTGCAGCACGCCAGGCTTCCCTGTCCATCACTAACTCTCAGAGCTTGCTCAAACTCATGTCCATTGAGTCACTGATGCCATCCAACCATCTCATCCTCTGTCATCCCTTTCTCCTCCTGCCCTCAGTCTTTCCCAGTATCAGGGTCTTTTCCAGTGAATTGGCTCTTTGCATCAGGTGGCCAAAGCACTGGAGCTTCAGTTTCAGCATCAGTCCTTCTAATGAATACTCAGGACTAATTTTCTTTAGGGTTAATTGGTTTGATCTCTTCAAGGGACTCTGAAGAGTCTTCTCCAACACCACAGTTCAAAAGCATCAAGTCTTCAAGTTTCAACCTTCTTTATGGTCCAAATCTCACATCCACCCATGACTACCAGAAAAACCATAGCTTTCACTATATAGACCTTCATGGGCAAAGTAATGTTTCTGATTTTTAATATGCTGCTTCTCAACATATTACATATGCTAAGTTTCTCATAGCTTTTCTTCCAAGAAGCAAGTGTTCTTTAATTTCATGGCTGCAGTGATTTGGACCCAAAAAAAATAGTTGGCCACTGTTTTCATTGTTTCCCCATCTATTTGCCATGAAGTGATGGGACCAGATGCCATGATCTTAGTTTTTTGAATGTTGAATTTTAAGTTGGTTTTTTTCACTCTCTTCTTTCACTTTCATCAAGAGGTCGTTCAGTTCCTCTTTGCTTTCTGCCATAAGGGTGGTATCATCTGCATATATGAGATTATTGACATTTCTATCAGCAATCTTGATTCCAGCTTGTGCTTCATCCAGCCCAGCATTTCCCATGATGTACCCTGCATGTCTGTTAAATAAGGATGACAATATACAACCTTGATGTACTCCTTTCCCAATTTGGAACCAGTTCATTGTTCTATGTCCAGTTCTAACTGCTGCTTCTTAACCTGTATACAGGTTTCTCAAGAGGCAGATAAGGTGGTCTGGTATTCCCATCTCTTTAAAAATTTTCCACAGTTTGTTGTGATCCACACAGTCAAAGGATTTAGCAGTGTTAATGAAGCAGAAGTAGAGGTTTTTCTGGAATTTCCTTGCTTTCTCTATGATACAATGGATGCTGGCAGTCTGATCTCTGGTCCCTCTGTCTTTTCTAAATCTAGCTTAAACATCTAGAAATTTTCAGTTCACATGCTCTTGAAGCCTAGCTTGGAGGATTTTGAGCATGAACTTGCTATCGTGTGAAATGTGTGCAGTTGTGCAGTAGTTTGAACATTCTTTGGCTTTGCCTTTCTTTGGGACTGGAATGAAAACTGACCTTTTCCAGTCCTGTTGCCCACTACTGAGTTTTTCCAAACTTGCTGGTACATTGAGTGTAACACTTTAAAAGCATCATCTTTTAGGATTAAAATAGCTCAGGATTTAAAGCTCAGCTTTAGGATTAAAATAGCATCATCTTTTAGGATTAAAATAGCTCAGCTGGAATTCCATCACCTTTACTTGTTTTGTTCATAGTCATACTTCCAAGGCCCACTTAACTTCACACTCCAGGATGTCTGGTTGTAGGTGAGTGACCACATCATCATGGTTATACTGGTCATTAAGATCTTTTTCTTGTATAGTTCTTTTGTGTATTCTTGCCACCTCTTCTTAATCTTTTCTGCTTCCGTTAGGTCCATACCTCTTCTGTCCTTTACTGTGCCCATCTTTGCATGAAATATTCCCTTGGTGTATCTCATTTTATTGAAGAGATCTCTAATCTTTCCCATTCTGTTGTTTTCCTCTGTTTCTTTGTACTGTACACTTAAAAGGGCTTTGTTATCTCTCCTTAATCATCTTCAGAACTCTGCATTCAGAGGGATATGTCTTCCCTTTTCTCATTTGCCTTTTGCTTCTCTTCCTTTCTCAGCTATTTGTAAGGCTTCCTCAGATAACCATTTTGCCTTTTTAAATTTCTTTTTCTTGAGGATGGTTTTGGCCTCTGCCTTCTGTACAATGTTATGAACCTCTGTCCATACTTCACCAGGCACTCTGTCTACTAGATCTAATCCCTTGGATCTATTTGTCACTTCCACTATATAATTGTAAGAGATTCAGTTTAGGTCATACCTAAATGACCTAGTGGTTTTCTCTACTTTCTTGATTTTAGTCTGAATTTTGCAGTAAGGAGTTCATGATCTGAGTCACAGTCAGCTCCAGTCTTGTTTTTGCTGACAATGTAGAGCTTCTCTGTCTTCAGCTACAAAGAATATAATTAATCTGATTTCGGTATTGACCATCTGGTGATGCCCATATGTAGAGTCTTCTCTTGCGTTGTTGGAAGAGGGTGCTTGCTATGACCAGTGTGTTATCTTGGCAAAACTCTGTTAGTCTTTGCCCTACTTTATTTTGTACTCCAAGGCCAATTGTCTGTGACTCCAGGTATCTCTTGACTTCCTACTTTTACATTCCAGTCCCTTATAATGAAAAGGAAATCTTTTTTTTTTTTTTTTGGTATTAGTTCTAGAAGGTCTTGTAGGTCTTCATAGACTATTCAACTTCAACTTCTTCAGTGTTAGTGGTTGGTGCATAGACTTGAATTACTGTGATATTGAATGGTTTGCCTTGGAAACAAACTGAGATCATTCTGTCACTTTCGAGATTGCACTCAAGCAATGCATTTTGAACTCTTTTGTTGACTATGAGGGCTACTCCATTTCTTCTAAGGGATTGCTGCCCACAGTAGTAAATACAATGGTCATCTGAATTAAATTTGCCCATTCCTGTCCATTTTAGTCCACTGATTCCTAAAATGTCGATGTTGATTCTTGCCATCTCCTGTTTGGCCACTTCCAATTTACCTTGATTAATGGACCTAACATTCCAGGTTCCTGTACAATATTGTTCTTTACTAGACATCTAAGAATGCATAATCAGGAAATTGAGAACAGTATATAGCCCAGGGGTTAAACTATGGACAAAGAGAAATTGGAGCTTCTAGATAAATGCTAACTTCTGTCTCTGCTGTGGAATTTTGAGTCAGACTTGAAGATCGGATTTGGATATGTAGATGAGACTTTGGACTTCAGAGCTGATGCAGGAATGAATTAAGACTTTGGGGCTGTTGAGATAAAATTAATTTATTTTGCATGTAAGAAGGGCATGATGGGTGGGAGACAGGGCAGAATGCTATGGACTGAACTGTGTTCCCCTGAATCTCATTTATGTTGACATTCTCACTCAGTGTGACCGTATTTGGAGACAGAGCCTGTAAAAGGTTCGATTTAGTTCAGTCACTCAGTCGTGCCCAACTCTTTGCGACTCCATAGACTGCAGCACACCAGGCTTCCCTGTCCATCACCAACTCCCGGAGCCTACTCAAACTCATGTCCAACGAGTCGGTGATACCATCCAACCATCTCATCCTCTATTATCTCCTTCTCCTCCCACCTTCAATCTTTCCCAGCATCAGGGTCTTTTCAATGAGTAGGTTCTTCGTATCAGGTGGCCAAAGTATTGGAGTTCCAGCTTCAGCATCAGTCCTTGCAATGAATATTCAGGACTGATTTCCTTTAGAGTGGACAAGTTGGATCTCCTTGCAGTCCAAAGAACTCTCAAGAGTCTTTTCCAACACCACAGCTCAAAAGCATCAATTCTTCAGAACTCAGCTTTCTTTACAGTCCCACTCTCATATCCATACATGACTACTGGAAAAAACACAGCTTTGAATAGATGGACCTTTGTTGGTAAAATAATATCTCTGCTTTTTAATATGTTGTCTAGGTCGGTCATAGCTTTTCTTCCAAGGAGCAAATGTCTTTTAATTTCATGGTTGTAGTCACCCTCTGCAGTGAATCTGGAGTCCAAAAAAATCAAGTCTCTCACTGTTTCTGTTGTTTCCCCATCTGTTTGCCATGAAATGATGAGGCTGGATGCCATGATCTTAGTTTTCTGAATGCTGAGTTTTAAGTCAACTTTTTCACTCTCCTCTTTCACTTTCATCAAGAAGCTCTTTAGTTCTTCTGTAAGAAGAACTCCTTTAAGTTCTTCTGTAAGAAGGTAATTAAAGTTAAATAAGGTCAGAAGGACCTTAATCCCATAGGACTAGTGTCATAAGAAGAAGAAATGCTAAAGGTTTCCCTCTTCCATGTAAGGGCACGACAAGATGATATCCAAAGAAATTTCATCCGAATCCTATCCATGTTGGTATCCTGATGCAGTATGAGAAAATAAATTTCTGTTGTTTATGCCACCCAGTCTATGGTATTTTGTTATGGCAGTCCAAGCCAACTGAAACAGCCCCCAAGCAAATTGCCCTAAAATGTACTTTATATAACTTCCTGCAAGACAGTCAAGAGATCAAGCAGTCAGCCTCATCTCAAGGCAACTAGCTTAATAACATACTTCATTTTAGCTCTTACTCTTCCCCATGTCACTTCCCTTGGCCCTCATTTTTATTCTCTGTAATAACACCTCCTACTAGTGAAACCCTGTATCTCAAATTGGGACTTGAATGCATGGTCTTTATTGTTTTTATGTAAATTTATTTCTTTTAATTGGAGGTTAATTACTTTATAATATTGTATTGGTTTTGCCATACATCAACATGAATCCACCACAGGTATACACATGTTCCCCGTCCTGAACCCCTCTCCCTCCTCTCTCCCCCGTACCATCCCTCTGGGTCGTCCCAGTGCACCAGCTCCAAGCATCCAGTATCATGCATCGAACCTGGACTGTCAATTCATTTCATATATGATATTATACGTGTCTCAATGCCATTCTCCCAAATCATCCCACCCTCTCCCTCTCCCACAGAGTCCAAAAGGCTGTTCTATACATCTATGTCTCTTTTGCTGTCTCGCATACAAGATTATCGTTACCATCTTTCTAAATTTCATATATATGCATTAGTATACTGTATTGGTGTTTTTCTTTCTGGCTTACTTCACTCTGTATAATACGTTCCAGTTTCATCCATCTCATCAGAACTGATTCAAATGTATTCTTTTTAATGGCTGAATAATACTCCATTGAGTATATGTACCACAGATTTCTTAACCATTCATCTGCTGATGGACATCTAGGTTGCTTCCATGTCCTGGCTATTATAAACAGTGCTGTGATGAACATTGGGGTACACGTGTCTCTTTCAATTCTGGTTTCCTCAGTGTGTATGCCCAGCAGGGGGACTGCTGGGTCATAAGGCAGTTCTATTTCCAATTTTTAAGGAATCTCCACACTGTTCTCCGTGGTGGCTGTACTAGTTTGCATTCCCACCAACAGATGTAAGAGGGTTTCCTTTTCTCCACACCCTCTCCAGCATTTATTGCTTGCAGACTTTTGGATTGCAGCCATTCTGATTGGCATGAAATGGTACCTCATTGTGTTTTGATTTGCATTTCTCTGATAATGAGTGATGCTGAGCATCTTTTCATGTGTTTGTTAGCCATCTGTATGTTTTCTCTGGAGAAACATCTATTTAATTCTTTGGCCCATTTTTTTGATTGGGTCATTTATTTTTCTGGAATTGAGCTGCAGGAGTTGCTTGTATATTTTTGAGATTAGTTGTTTGTCAGTTGCTTCATTTGCTATTATTTTCTCCCATTCTGAAGCAATCTTGAGAAAGAAGAATGGAACTGGAGGAATCAACTTGCCTGACTTCAGGCTCTACTACAAAGCCACAGTCATCAAGACAGTATGGTACTGGCACAAAGACAAATATAGATCAGTGGAACAAAATAGAAATCCCAGAGATAAATCCACACATCTATGGACATTTTATCTTTGACAAAGGAGGCAAGAATATACAATGGATTAAAGACAACCTCTTTAACAAGTGGTGCTGGGAAAACTGGTCAACCACTTGTAAAAGAATGAAACTAGAACACTTTCTAACACCATACACAAAAATAAACTCAAAATGGATTAAAGATCTAAATGCAAGACCAGAAACTATAAAATTCCTAGAGGAGAACATAGGCAAAACACTCTCCGACATAAATCACAGCAGGATCCTCTATGACCCACCTCCCAGAATATTGGAAATAAAAGCAAAAATAAACAAATGGGACCTAATTAAAATCAAAAGCTTCTGCACAACAAAGGAAACTATAAGCAAGGTGAAAAGACAGCCTTCAGAATGGGAGAATGCATGGTCTTTAAACTGAGATTACACACCTGGTCTCAGGACTTAATGAAGCTCGGGTTCTTGATGTCTCATTGCAGAAAGAAGTCATTGAGAGACAAAGTGATAGGTAAGAAATGGATTCGTCTAGAGAGAAACACACTCCACAGAAAAGGGCAAGGGCCATCTCGGAAGGCAACGCCCCAGGGTATGGGCTTGCCAGTTTTTATAGGATTTGGTAATTTCATAGACGAATGAGTGGGAAGAGTATTCCACCTATTTGGTAAAAAACATAGGGATTTCCAGAAACTGAGCCACAACCCACTTTTTGACCTTTCTGGTCGGCCTTGGAACTGTCATGGTGCCTGTGGGTGTGTCATTCGGGTCATTTAGCTTGATGGTGTGTCATAATCAGACTTCTCTGGTGGCTCAGATGGTAAAGCATCTGTCTACAATGTGGGAGACCCAGGTTCAATCCCTGGGTTGGGAAGATCCCCTGGAGAATGGCAATCCACTCCAGGACTATTGCCTGGAAAACCCCATGGACAGAGGAGCCTGGTAGGCTACAGCCCATGGGGTTGCAAAGAGTCGGACACAACTAAGCGATTTCACTCACTTGTGTCATAATCTGTATGTACTGAGGCTCAAGGTCCAGCAGAAGTTGACTTCGCCACCATCGTGGGCCCATCTGGTTCTAATTAGTTTATGTCAAGGTCCTCAGGCTCTGTCACTCTGTCAAAGGCAGTGCTCTTCCCTTTCCCTCCAATTTCACTATCATCAGATTCTGTTCTCTGGGAAACTGAGGCTAAGGCACCATAGATATGCCAGTGACATCCAAATATTAATATATATATCTAAAAGCCATACCTCTCTCAAAGACTCCAGATTTGTATAACTATCTTCTAGACAACATCACCATTTGGGTATCTAATAGACATCTCAAAACTCCTGATCTTTTCCTTCCACAGTCCTCCACATCTCAATGCAAAGCATCTTTATACTTAAAAGTTTTTGAGGTCAGAGTTCTTGAAATTATCTTTAACTCCCCTTTCCCTCTCATATACTACATCAGATCCATCACAAAATCTTATTGGGTTTACCTTACAATATATCCAAATTCCAGCCACTTTCCACTATTGTTATCCTGATCTGAGCTACCGTCATCTATAGCTTGGATTATCACAATAGTCTCTTAAATGCACTCTCTGTTTCTATGATGATTCCTACCCCTTACAAGTTATTTTTAACACAGCAGCCATAGGGGTTTCAACTAAAGCATAAGTTAGTATGTCATTCCTCTTTTCCAAATCCTACAAGGGCTCTTCATTTCAATTGGTATAAAAGTCAAAGTAAGATATTAACAAGGCCCTTACAATCTGACTCTAACAGCAGGAAGAATAGGAAATACCACTCTATTTACTAAGAAGGGAAATATTCATTTATAAAGTGATATTTTAACAAAGATCTGAAGGAAGTGATCTGCAGTCCATGGGGTCACAAAGAGTCGGACACAACTGAGCAACTGAGCTGAACTGAAGGAAGTGAGGGAAAAGAGTCCTAGGCACAAAAACATCAAGCACCAAGGTCCTGGGGTAAGATATTGCTTGACATTTACAGAAGCACCAAGATATCAGTATGGCTGGAGGGAGCCAGCAGGAGAGAAAGCAACAGAAAATGAGGTCAGTGGGGTGTCAGGGAACCCGACCGTGTAAACTGTTGGAGAACCTTATAGGTCAATGTAAGGATTTCAGATTTTTCTCTGAGATGGCACCTTTGGAAGATATTGAACAGTTGAGTGATAGAATCTAATTTGAGATTTCTCAGAAAATACTTAAGGGCTTCCCTGGTGTTGGAACAGTGGAAACAGTATCAGACTTTATTTGAGGGGGCTCCAAAATCACTGCAGATGGTGATTGCAGCCATGAAATTAAAAGATGCTTACTCCTTGGAAGAAAAGTTATGACCAACCTAGACAGCATATTCAAAAGCAGAGACTTTACTTTGCCAACAAAGGTCCATCTAGTTAAGGCTATGGTTTTTCCAGTAGTCATGTATGGATGTGAAAGTTGGACTGTGAAGAAAGCTGAGCACCGAAGAATTGATGCTTTTGAACTGTGGTGTTGGAGAAGACTCTTGAGAGTCCCTGGACTGCAAGGAGATCCAACCAGTCCATTCTAAAGGAGATCAGTCCTGGGTGTTCTTTGAAAGGAATGATACTAAAGCTGAAACTCCCGTACTTTGGCCACCTCATGTGAAGAGCTGATTCACTGGAAAAGACTCTGATGCTGGGAGGGATCTGGAGCAGGAGGAGAAGGGGACAACAGAGGATGAGATGGTTAGATGGTATCAGTGACTTAATGGATATGAGTTTGAGTAAACTCCGGGAGTTGGTGATGGTCCAGGAGGCCTGGCGTGCTGCAGTTCATGGGGTCACAAAGAGACGGACACAACTGAGCAACTGAACTGAACTGAACTGAACTAGAAGCTCAGATGGTAAAGAACCTGCCTGCAATGGAGGAGACCAGGTTTGACCCATGAATCAGGAAGATTCCCTGGAGAAGAGAATGGATACCTACTCCAGTATTCTTGCCTGGGAAATCCCAGAGGATTGGAACAGACAGAGGAGCCTGGCAGGCTACAGATCATGGGGTCCCACAGAGTCAGACATGACTGAGTGACAAAAGTATTTAAAAGGATCACTCTGAAATCTGTGATGAGAACAGGGGACAAGGGCAAAAGCAAGAATGCTAGTTAGGGGGGGACTGGTGCTGTGATCTAGACTAGAAGCATTGGCTTGAGCCAGAGTAACAGAAAGGACATGAGTTTTTAAAAACAGTGTCAGATTCTGAATTTATTTTCAAGAAGGACTCAACAGGATTTGTGGGAAAAGATTAAGTCTTCCTTGCTCACCAAGGAATTCTCGATGCCTCATGACCCATCCAAATCATGCATTTCTCTGTGCAATCTAGAATTTTATATGGGCTCAAGATCAGCCCTACCAGGCCATGCTGTGCGGCTTTCTCATAATCCAGGAAGCTTTTGTTCATATCTGGCATTCTGCCATCTGCCTCACATTTTAATTTCTCTTGTACTACTGGCAGCAAGTTTGGGAAGATATCTGAATATCTGTAAGTTTACATATCTACAAAAAAGTCTATATAATTCCTTTCATTATCAAGAAGTTGAATTTCTTTCAAATGAAGATTTTTCATTTTATTTTCCTTGTTTAGCTTAACCTCTGTGTATTCTTAATAGTATCTTTGACTTTTCCTGCTTGTACCAGAAATGGACGCCATCTGCAAGGCAGTGGCCTTACCGGGTCTGCATTAATATGACTTCATTATTCCATGAAAATTCTGTCAGGATGTTTTCTAAGAAAATGAAGTTGTGTTGCTTTTTGTCTCAAGAACATTCTGAAAATCCATTTCTCCTAACAGTGAACAAGTGTACTACACTTATCAGGAGTTAGTCACTCCTTGCCCAGACAATAGGCCTCCCAAGCAGACTCACTGCACAATTGTTTACCCTTTAAAATCCACCTGGCCACCCATCCTGAACAATTACATCACGAATTTTGCCCAGTATCAATCAGGCCCTGCTGTTGAAAGAATGACTCCTAAAACCTCATAAATACCCCTATTTCTGCCCTCTTTCCTCTACAGCAGTCATCTTTCTAACTGCTTTGTTTTATCAAAGGTGTCTTCTTAGTGTCTTTTCAGGAAATGTTAACAGCTGATGGATTTTTTTTTCCCTTTTCAGAGAATATGGAAGTCAAACAGAGCTCCAGTAATTTCTTTTCCCTCTATCATCTTAACATTAAATCCTCTGGCAATGAGACTATCTGTGCTCTCTTTTTTGGTTTTAGGGGACTTATTTTTCTATCTTGGATTCACTTAGGGCTTTTTACCCTTCCATACGTTGTTTCTTCTTTGACTCCTAATCCTTCATCTCCTCACCTTCCAATGAGAGAAAATACTATGTGCATCACAAGAAAATGAAGAGATTAAGCAAGATGCTACTTGAGAATATAGTGAGTGAAGCGAGTGAAAGTCGCTCAGTCTTGTCTGACTTTGCCACCCCAAGGTCTGTCCATGGAATTCCCCAAGCAAGAATACTGGAGTGAATTGCCATGCTCTCCTCCAGGGAATCTTCCTGACCCAGGTATCGAACCCAGGTCTCCTGCATTTCAGGCAGATTTTTTACCATCTGAGCTACCAGGGAAGCCCCTAAATGTATAGTTTGCTATGCAAATATCAGAGATAAAGTCCTCCTTCGTTTTCCCATAGCTCTTTGCATTCTATCTTTAATACCTACATGTGGCTCTTTCTCTTTTACTGTAAACTCTGAAAAAGTAAGAGCCGTTATCCTTTATTTATCTTAAAATTTGCACAGTATGTGATCTACAAGTTGGTTCTCTGCAACACAAGGCAGAGACAAAGAGGCCAGACCAAGCAAAAGCAAGGTCTACAGATGAAAAAACAGGCAGATGAGTGTTCAACAAGCTTTGACTAATGTCAGAGACCAGAAGGCAAGTGGGCAGGTGCTGAACCAAGGTTAAAATCAAAAGTCCATACACAGAGGCAAGTGGTACTAATTAACTTCTGGGTAGCAACAGCCTTGTCATAGAGAGGCCATGCCCCCACAAAGGGCAGATGTGTTCCTGAACTGCCCTGCCATGGTCAGAGTCCACGTTTCATTTTTAAAGCTTCTTTTCCCTCACGAGTATCTTTTTCTTCAATGGTCTCTGGCTGTAAAAACCGTTATGTCAACTCTTCAAAGTTTTCTTTCTAATTTTAATACAGAGTCCAGGTTTATCCAAAAGTTCCCTCCTTTACCATTAGGAACTGTAAGATAACCAAGTCACTTTCTCAGAATATCCCACAACAGGTGACTGAAAAAGAAGGCAGATCTACCTAAAGTCACTGGTGAGCCAAAGACCTGTGTCTAACAAGTAGTTAAAGGACAGGTGTCTACACAATATCTGAGCCTCTTCATTCTTTCAGAGGACATCCCTTTATTTCGGCTCCTGTTCAAACTGCTCTAGACAGAAAAACGTTCTGCACTTTCCCTAAGAGGCACTGTAGTACCATCAGATCAGCAGAGCAAATTTGTGTAACCCAAAGACACATTTTCAGAGGAATGTCTTCTTTCTGTGACCTGTTGCCCTCTCACTTTTATTTTTGAGCATCATAAATAGTAAGGAGATTAGGTTACAGAAAAAGGAGAGGATAGGATTTATTTTCACTACCAAACACAAGAAATGTAGTGCAGAATTTGCTCTAAGTTTTCTTCAGTTGAGAAGCTTTATTTCAATATATTACTTTGAAATTAAGAATCTAGCAACAAAACTATTTATTGATATATACACTAAACACACACCCTTGAAACACCTTTCTAATGTATTTCTCAACAAATTCAGATGCATCTAGAGATGAGGCAAGGTGAACATTAACAAGGAATAGTAAAGAATATGACAAACCTGAGAGTACATGCTCTGCTTAAAAATGCTCAGATTTATTTTTCATCAATACTATTTTTGGTAATTAAAGCTATTCAGTTCAGTTGCTCAGTTGTGTCCAACTCTGGAACCCCATGAACTGCAGCATGCCAGGCCTCCCTGTCCATCAACAACTGCCAGAGCCTACCCAAACCCACATCCATTGAGTCGGTGATGCCATCAAACCATCTCATCCTCTGCGTCCCCTTCTTCTCCTACTTCAATCTTTCCCAGCATCAAGGTTTTTTCAAATGAGTCAGCTCTTCACATCAGGTGGCCAAAGTATTGTAGTTTCAGCTTCAGCATCAGTCCTTCCAATGAACATCCAGGACTGATCTCCTTTAGGATGGACTGGTTGGATCTCCTTGAAGTCCAAGGGACTCTCAAGAGTCTTCTCCAACACCACAGTTCAAAACCATCAACTCTTCAGCACTCAGCTTACTTTATAGTCCAACCCTCACATCCATACATGA
The DNA here is from genome assembly GCA_917880005.1 of Nanger dama. NCBI lineage: Eukaryota > Metazoa > Chordata > Mammalia > Artiodactyla > Bovidae > Nanger > Nanger dama. Next base: position 11,797,810 of record CAKJTW010000035.1, read on the forward strand.
CTACTGGAAAAAAGCTATCACTAGCCATATTCAAAAGCAAAGACATTACTTTGCCAACTAAGGTCCATCTAGTCAAGGCTATGGTTTTTCCTGTAGTCATGTATGGATGTGAGGGTTGGACTGTGAAGAAGGCTGAGCGCTGAAGAATTGATGCTTTTGAACTGTGGGTGTTGGAGAAGACTCTTGAGAATCCCTTGGACTGCAAGGAGATCCAACCAGTCCATTCTGAAAGAGAACAACTCTGGGATTTCTTTGGAAAGAATGATGCTAAAGCTGAAACTCCAGTACTTTGGCCACCTCATGTGAAGAGTTGACTCATTGGAAAAGACTCTGATGCTGGGAGGGATTGGGGGCAGGAGGAGAAGGGGATGACTGAGGATGAAATGGCTGGATGGCATCACAGACTCAATGGACATGAGTCTGAGTGAACTCCGGGAGATGGTGATGGACAGGGAGGCCTGGCATGCTGCGATTCATGGGGTTGCAAAGAGTCAGACACGACTGAGCGACCGAACTGAACTGAATTGAGCCATATTCAAACAGGGATTTCGAGTTTGTGTTACCTGCAACTAACCTCTATCAAGACTCCACATTCTGTTTTTCTGTCTCTGTTGCTCTAAATGGACCATAAAAACACCTCACTTTTAGTCTTCCATACAGCAAAACATTCTTGGAGACACGTCATCACAATCCAGATTCTAATCTCTGAAATATTCTCGTTTTGCCTCTAAGTGTCAGAAATAGCATTCTATTAGTTGGCCTCCAAAACATTATAGGAGACATACTCAAGTTACTCACATAGCTAATAATAACTATGCTGCTGCTAAGTCACTTCATTAGTGCCTGACTCTGTGCGACCCCATAGACGGCAGCCCACCAGGCTCCCCGTCCCTGGGATTCTCCACGAAAGAATACTGGAGTGGGTTGCCATTTCCTTCTCCAATGCATGAAAGTGAAAAGTGAAAGTGAAGTCGCTCAGTCGTGCCCGACTCAGTGACCCCACGGACTGCAGCCCACCAGGCTCCTCAGTCCGTGGGATTTTCCCGGGCAAGAGTACTGGAGTGGGGTGCCATTGCCTTCTCTGAATAATAACTATAGGTAACTTTTATTAAGTGCTTATTACATACTAAAAGTGAATTTGTTGCTCTCCCCATATTTAATAAATAATACAGACACTGAACAAAGGGAAGATCTGATGTATATAAGCCACAGTTCAACTGACTCATTGTGCAAATACACACTACGTTGCATGGGCAACAAACACTATTTATACAGTAGCCAGTTTACACTTAGCTGTTGAGTGTGCGTGTGAGAGAGGGACAGAGTATGATACAATCGCCAGGTAATTTTACCTTCCAGTGTGTGAATATGTGTTTGAGCAAACAGCTGACTGGCATGTAGTATCACCCACTACACATTCAGCTCTCATTATCTCCACGATCTCTCAAGAGGCTCTGCAAAGATATTAAAATCCTATTATTTTATGTAACTGTAATATTTAAAATTTCTTTCTCAAGTTAATGAAATAACTATTGAACATTATTTTTCCCTTAATGAGTGATTCTAATTGTGTGATAACATGTGGCTCTGACAAGTTAGAAGTGAGGAAGAAGAATCCAGAATGGTGTTAGCACTTCATGGAAAGTTAGTCCAGGCTGCAATGTTCTTATTAGTGAGGAATAACTCTTTGAAGCAAACACGCTGAGTAACGAGTAGACACAAGGTTGCCATGCCAGGAAGTTGTTATTAAGGGCCTAGAATTCCTTTTAAAGTTCCGGAAAGAATGAGTATAAAAACTCACCTTCTAGAGCAAGGAGAGACAAATTTTTCTGTGAAGGACAGACCATAAATATTTGAGATGCTTCCGGCCATACAGTCTCTGTCTCGATTACTCAACTCTGCCTCTGCTGTAGGGAAAGCAGCCCAGGACAGCAGAAAGAGATAACAGTAAATAAGTGGATGTGGCTGTGTTCCAACACAACTCTAAGGGTGCTGAGATTTGAAGTTCATAAATTTTCCTGTGTCACAAAATATTGTTTTTCTTTTGATATTTTACAATCATTTAAAAGTACAAAAACATTCTTAGCCCATGGACTGTCAACAAACATGCAGTGTAACAGATCTGACCCACAGGCTATATTTTCTTGTATTAACAGTCCTAACACCTAATCTTAGGAAGGGTGACTGAATAAGATCTTCTTTGGATTAAGAGATTCAGGGAAGAGACAATTAGGGTTAGTATGGCCTCATACCTTTCCCTTCCAGCATCCTCCTATGTTAACTTCCCAGCACAACTGAAGGATATAGGGCCACCCACCCTACTTTGTACTTGAGGCTTTTCCAATTAACCATTGGACCCTGCAGAACCTTCACCAGCCTGATCTTATTCAAATCTTCCTTCTCATCTAAGAAGGTTAAAATGTCACTGAGGATGTATCCAGTTTAATTGTAAAGTTAGACACATATTTTTGAGGAACAGTTAGCACTATGGGGAAAAAATGCTCATAGTATGTTATGTAAAAGATCAGAAAACAGCACCTATATACACAATAGGACTTCAACCTTTTGTTGATTAATTTTGAAGGTGGTTTGAATTTTATCTAGATTGTTCTCATACTTTTTGAAGTTTTAATTAATTAAGAGTGAAACATATGATGCTCCTTCCACTCTAAATATCATCCAAAGCCTGAAAGCAATCCTCGTTCCGTGTGAGGTTTCCACTAACTCTGATTTGTATGTCCTGACCCTAAATCCTTATCCTTAAGTCTCATCCTCTGTCTGAAAATAGAATCTCTAAAAAAGAGCCACTGTAAATAACAGTTGTGACTCATGGCTGCTAGACTGCCCTAGGGAAGTGAGGCCTTGTTAAAGAGAGACTTTTAAAATCACTATGTCCCTGACACGAATGGCTTTATTATTTAGCCAAGTTACCTGATAATTAACACAGATTGATTAATTAAGCTGATATTAGTGTCACCTGATGCTTGCTCTGAATCCTGGCTTTTTGGTTAAGTGAAAATTAGAGCCTACTGTTTAAATAAATTTGAATGCCAATAGATACAGCAGGGCAAGAATTGATTCAAAAAGTACTATATTCAGTGGATTTGTTAATGCTTTCTTCCTAAATTAATACGAACTGAAAAGGAAGGGGAGGACATCAAATTTAGCTACCTAGATGAGAAGGTGTGAAAGATGGCAAGCCACTCCAGTATTCTTGCCTGGAGAATCCCATGGACAGAGGCGCTTGGTAGACTACAGTCCACGGGGTCACAAAGAGTGGGACACGACTGAGTGACTTCACTTAGACTTAGATGATAAAGTGTTAGAGTAGGTTAGCATTTACAGGACTGAAGTAAAATTAAGCAACACACTCTACTACTGAAAAGGCCCTAGGCCCGCAGTCACTTCTTAGGCAATGCAAGTGTGATATAAACTGGACAGAGTTCAGGTGCACTAGCTCATTGCTTTCGCTATACATTCATCTCACATGCCCTGTGTTCTTGGGATCAGGTTTTAGATAGCAGTGAGGGTCAGAGCATAAACTGTAACACGAGCATGATGAGCTAGTTTTAAACATAAGACTAAAATTTACTTGGTATGTCTTAGATTAAGGACTTAGAGCTCTGTGTTGACTTGTGTAGCCTGAGTTGAGTGCACAAAAGGAAATTTTAACCCGAAAATCTACCATGCTCTCTCAGCCTTTCAACATTGTTTAACCTACTAGTTCATCAGTCCCTGCAAGTTTGGCCTTTTCTCTCCTCTCACCCAACCTATCAGCATATCAGCATAGTTCTGATCATATCTGTCCCCTGCTCCAAAATTCTTCATGTGCTCCCCTCTGCTGACTGAATATATTTTTATAATAGATGCAAGGCTTCCCCAGTGGCTCATCGGTAACTACAATGCTGGAGACACAGGAGATGCAGGTTCCTTCCCTGGGTTGGGTAGATCCCCTGGAAGAGGGCATGGCACCCCACTCCAGTATTCTTGCCTGGCGAATCCCATGGACAGCGAAGTTTGGTGGGCTACAGTCCATAGCGTCACAGAGAGTTGGACACGACTGAAGTGATTTAGCATACACGCAAGACTTTTACAACTGGCCCTAACTTTTCCAGATTGTTTTCTGCTATTCATATATGCATAGCCCAAGCTTCAGTCTTTCCCAGAATATGCCCTGAACTTTCTTTCCAATCTCTTCCTTCTCTTGTTAATCTATAATAATAATGTGATACTAATAATAGCTACCATCTATTTAGTCTTTACTAGATATGCATAATTTTCTAACAACTTTACATGCTTTATCTCATTTCTATCCTCATAACAATCCTAATAAAGTAGGCATCATATCCATACTTTACAGATGAGGCTTGGAGAAGTCAAGCACCTTGCCCATAATCACCTACACAATTTTAGTAGTGGAAGGCTTCAAACACAGACCTCTGAATTACACGGCTATTCACTTAACCGCTGCATTATACTACCTCCCTCAGCTTGCTTTCTTCCAAATGTCCTTACTACCCCCCCTCCACATAATCGTACACACACCACTCCCCCTGCCACAAGCTCATGGAAATTCTGCCATCCTTCAAGACCCACTCCAAATGCTAGCCACTTCCTCCATACGGTCCTTCCTGATCCCATCCCTCCTGCTTTAGGTGTTCCCCCTCTTCTGAAGCTCCAAAATATGTGTTTTTTTTAATACTTTATTCTACATTACAGTACTGTATTTGTTTTGCCACACATTGACATGACACAATCTCCCAATGCCAAAGCCCCCTCCCACCTCCCACCCCATATCATCTCCCTGGATCATCCCATGCACCAGCCCCAAGCATCCTGTATCCTGTATTGAACATAGACTGGTGCCTCATTTCTTACATGATAGTATACATGTTTCAATGCCATTCTCCCAAATCATCCCACCCTCTCCCTCTCCCTCAGAGTCCAAAAGTCCATTCCGTACCTCTGTGTCTCTTTTGTTGTCTCACATAGAGGGTCATCACTACTATCTTTCTAAATTCCATATATATGTGTCAGTATACTGTATTGGTGTTTTTCTTTCTGGCTTACTTCACTCTGTATAATCGGCTCCAGTTTCATCCATCTCACTAGAACTGAGTCAAATTTATTCTTTTTAAGGGCTGAGTAATACTCCATTGTGTATATGTACCACAGCTTTCTTATCCATTCATCTGCTGATGGACATCTAGGTTGTTTCCATGTCCTGGCTATTATAAACAGTGCTGCAATGAACATTGGGGTGTATTTTCTGCCTAAGAATCCCTCCGGTTTCAACAGCTGCAGATATCGAGGTGAAATTATTTATTTTTAATGTTAAAATTATAATGACGCCAAATCCTGTCCCATGAGTCACAGGGAGTCTGTTTTTCTACCAGTTTCCCTCCATATATAATTTCTGGGAACTATGTAGAATCCCTATATGCTCCAAATCTATCTTATGACCCATGTTCTGAATGAGTGCTCTATCAGAACTCTCCTGGGATCTCTTCAGGATGTTTTCTCTTCCCTTGGTAACTTGTTTCAGTACTGACACCAAACCACTATGTTGACTATCGCGTGTGTGTGCCTGTGAAGTCGCTTCAGTTGTGTCTGACTCTTTGTGATCCTATGGACTGTAGCCCACCAGGCTCCTCTGTCCATGGATTCTCCAGGCAGGAATACTGGAGTGAGTTGCCATACCCTTCTCCAGAGGATCTTCCAGATCCAGGAATTGAACCCAGATCTCCTGTACTGCAGGCAGATTCTTTACCACTGAGCCACCTGGGAAGCCCTTTGTTGACTATCAACTCCCCACAATCAGACCACCAGGAAAACCTGTTGATTGAGCAAAACTAAGTTACCACAATGGTGAAGAATAACACCAAGACAGTATCTTACTAATATCTTCAAGATGGAAGTCAGAAGAGTACATTTATAGAATTTAGGGATGTGGTTTAAAGGAGAATCTTTTAAGATAGGGAATGATTGAGATTAGACAAATCTTATGACATAGTAATTTTGGATTGATGAATATAGCAACACGTATCTTCAAGCAAGTAGTGATAAATAAAATATTATCTAAGTGAACTGTTACCTAAATAAGTAACTTTTCATCCTGATAGAACTGTTTATCCATGTGACCAAACTCTTTGCCCAGATCTTCAAGAATTTCCTGAAGCAAGAAGTAAAGTTATTTACTGGTTTACAGTGTTATCTATTGAGGAAGAATTTCCCAGAACCATGAGGTCATGCTAACATAGGTGATCTCACTTCCCAATGTCTCACCAGCTCCTAATTCATTGCTAGACTCTGCTATGGTGTATGATACAGCTTTTTGAGTTAATAGGACTACGAAGATACAGAGCGGAGAGCCCTACTTCCACTCTGAATAGCAGTTACTCTTGGAGCTCAACAACCCTAGCAACAACTCACTGCAGAGTTACTTTTTAATCCCTCTGAATAAAATAATGAAGTGAATGCAAAGGTGGAAATTTCTGAAGACTAATGGGAAAGGTAGCAGTGGGGGAAACTAAAGAGAAATGATTGATTTTTAGGACGTCGATCAGGGTTGCCATAATATTGTGTTGTAGAAGGCTTTGTTATCATTTTTCTGTTGGAAGCTCTCTGGTAGCATTTCCCAAGTGACATCCTCAAGTTCACATTCATTTATGTGGGAAGCCCCAAAAGGCTGAAAGGGGAGATTGAGGTCGACTGATCTACCCAATATGTGATGATTTTAGAATTCTGTACTGCAAGGCAACTCCCATACCCCTTTTCACTCCCAGCCTTGTGCATGTACCCCAATGTGGTGCTTTTTAAAACATCCCTGATGACAGAAAGTAAACTTTTACCTTGCTGCTGGTAATGTTACTACTTCAGTTCAGTTCCGTCACTCAGTTATGTCTGACTCTTTGCGACCCTACGGACTGCAGCACACCAGGCTTCCCGGTCCCTTACCAACTCCCAAGCTTGCTCAAACTCATGTCCACCGAGTCGGTGATTCCATCTGACCATCTCATCTTCTGTCGTCCCCTTCTCCTCCCGCCTTCAATCTTTCCCAGCATCAGGGTCTTTTCCAGGGAGTCAGCTCTTCACATCAGGTAGCCAAAACATTGGAGTTTCAGCTTCAGATCAGTCCTTCCAATGAGCACCCAAGACTGATTTCCTTTAGGATGAACTGGTTGGATCTCCTTGCAGTCCAAGGGACTCTCAAGAGTCTTCTCCAACATCACAGTTCAAAAACATTGATTCTTCGTTGCTCAGCTTTCTGTATTACTTCTTCAGGGGAACCAAAAAAAAAAGTTTAAACTGGGATTTCTAAAAACCACCCCGATAGCCACTAAATTTGAGAGACACAGTCTTACCTTTATTAGCTTACTTGTTTTACTCGGAGAGGTGAAGATGATGTTCTTATAGCTGCTGACATAATAATGTCCCCCAAAGTGGAGTTTGTAAGAACTTTCTTTAAGAAAGAATGAACCTCCTCCCAGCATGATTGAGGTTTAACATCAGCGTGGTTTATTTTTAATTTTTATTTCATATTATTTCTAACTGCCATAAACAAAGGCACACAAGTGCAAACAGGTGCTCGTGCGCACGCGCGCGCACACACACACACACACACACACACACACACACACACACACACCCCTTTCAGATTCTGTAGCCTCAGGCAAGCCAGGCTGACTGAAAAGCCCTCTAAATGAAACCTCCCCTTGGAGCAGCCCAAACAAGCATCACCTTCTGCTTTGTTCTCCCACCTCGGTGAGCTAGGGTGAGGATGAGGAAGGTGGAGGGAAAAGGGAATCCCAGACCTCTCTGGAGGCCCTCTACTCAGAGACCCTCTAAAGCCCTCCAGATTGTTAAATCACACCAGGCCTCATGTTTCCGGGGGTGTAATGAAGGCTGCAGAAGTAATAGAAACATCCTTGCCACTGTCAAAACTCATCTGCTAATAGGAAAGTCTGTGGCAAGCCTTGAGTCGCTCATATCTGCGAGGAAACCGGTTTCCTATTTAGAGAAAATGGAGCCGTGATTCTTAAGCAGAGAGATGCCTATTGTGTGGGTAATTACAGGGAGGCCCGGCTGACCTGGCAATGAGGTAGTGTCGCTAAATACCTGAAGGCAAGGGGCGCCTGAAATGAAAGCGGAGGCCCCATCTGCCAGCCTGTAATGATTGCGCTATTTGGAGGCAGAAAGGTTTGTCTGGAGCAGCTGGTTTCTCTCCAAGTGACCTTTTAGCATTTCTGCTTTTGCCGTCTGACAGATGTGTCAAGTCAATAATTTCAAAAGCCCCTGAGTAAATAACCAATTGTGAGCAAGGATGACCCAAAGCAATGACAAAATGGCTGCACGCGGCGCATTATGGAACATAATACCAAGGGCTGGAACCAGGAACACTATCAGAAGGGAAAGAAAAAAAAACATTTTAGTCTTTTTTTTTTTGACTAATGGCTTTCCTACCCATACCTCAGTTGTTTTTGAATTGGAGGTGGGGGAGAATAGGGAAGTGTGGGTGGACGGGAGTGCCTCGTGGGGGCTCCTGTTGGCGGGGTGTGGGCCCCAGGCGGCGTCTGCGCGCCGGAACTGATCCCGCACTTGCCCCCTCACGCAGCCGGAAGGACTGCAGCTGACGCGCACCTCGGAAGATGGCGGCTGAGGGGAGGCAACGATGCCCCCAGACCAGGCCTGAGGGCGCCTGAAGTCTTGCAAAGAGTTTTCACAGGCCACGCAGGGGCTGTTATCTGGGGATGAAGGGGGACAGGGTATTCAGGAGCCAAAGCTGGAAAGGATCCAGTGAAGCAGGAGTGAGCATGGTGGGAGCTCGCCTGCCCGTGATTCCTCCTCCAGGGGCGCCTGGAAATCTGGTTTATCCAACATACTCATATTTTCCCCCAGGCTTTCTAAACCCTCAACTACTCTTCGGGAAACACCATCAAACTAAGGTGAGAAGAACCACCCCCTCTCCCAGACACTGAGTCTGCTGGGGGTGGGAGGGGAGGGTGGGAGTTGGGAGGGGGAGGGTGGGAGCTGGGGGGAATTAGGGGAGGGTGGGATGGGGGGGACTCATTTGGGATAGATGCTTCTGGAATCACATTTTCTGAGACATGGGTCTTCAAATATTCTTTCAATTTTCCTACATTGGACATGTTAGGAATTTTCTCCACCACTCCCATATTTTAACGAGCTACATAAATTCAGGTTAAACTGAATGTTGTCCTTCAGAGGCAAAGTTCTTCCAGAGACAGTTACTGGGCGAGAATTCATGAAGTAAGACGAGCTGCAGTGTGCTGAAGCCAGCGCATACCAGCTCATCAAAGTCCATGTCAAATCTTCAGGAATGTTGCAAACTGGTTTTTAAACCATTGGTAACTTGATATTGGTCATAGTGGTGGAATTTGCATCATGGAAGTTCAGTTCAGTTTAGTCCCTCAGTCATGTCTGACTCTTTGTGACCCCATGCATCACAGTGCGCCAGGCCTCCCTGTCTATCACCAACTCCCAGAGTCTACTCAAACTCATGTCCATTGAGTCAGTGATGCCATCCAACCATCTCATCCTCTGTCATCCCCTTCTCCTGCCTTCAATCTTTCCCAGCATCAGGGTCTTTTCAAATGAATCAGCTCTCTTCATCAGGTGGCCAAACTATTGGAGTTTCAGCTTCAACATCAGTCTTTCCAATAAACACTCAGGGCTGATCTCCTTAGGATGGACTGGTTGGATCTCTTTGCAGTCCAGGGGACTCTCAAGAGTCTTCTCCAACACCGCAGTTCAAAGGCATCACACTATATACATCAGGGCTCCTTCTCCTCAGAGAACTGATTGTTACACATTTACCAGTGCAGTGCTGGCACAGGTGAGTCCGAGCACCAGAGAATACTCCCATTTGACCATGGGGTCCAGCTTCTCTCTTTTTCCAACTTTGTATTGCTTATTCTCAATTCATTCAATACCAAAGCTGAGGCTGATCAATGACATATAATATTAACTCATTCAAAAGAGGTTTGAGAATGCTTAAGGATTATGGTTATATTCCCCCTCTTTTTTAAGAATAAATATTGCTTACACTTTAAAGTCAAAATGCCTCAAAATAGCATAGAGTTCTCCATATTTGGCTTTATTTCTATAACCTTAGTCTGACTGCTCACCAAAATAAAGCTTCTACTCAGTTTTGGCGGATCTGGTCCATAAAATGCCCAGGATATGCCATGCTTGTCCTCGACATCAAACCTTTGCTCATTTATGAATTCCTTGCCAGAACTGCATGGCCCTGTCCTACTACCCAGCTAATCCTACACCTTCTTCAAAGTCCAACTTCAACCCACGTGCTTTAGTTCTTCTCTCACACCTCTAGTCCAAAAGGATTTTTCTCCTTTTATCTATAACTTCCATGTTGTTTTTTTTTTTTTGCTCTACCTCTTACTTTTAATCATACAATAACTATCTTGCATTTTCTCTTTGTTCCTTTCCATAAGAATGCCTTCTCTACTCATAAAATATTACCTCTTGAAGACCAATGATGTATGTTACATAAGATAGTATATACCTTCCCCAGGTCCTAGCACAGCCCTAACACATGGTAAGTGCTTCAGACAGTATTCTCAGCTCTCTGAATATCGACTCTTTAAGGAAGTCTTTAACAGAGACTTCCCCCTGGGCCCCAACTCTCAGAAATCCTGATTGGGTTAGTTTGTTGTATCTATAAATGTTTCCAAATGGTTACAAATCCATCTACATTATTGCTACCCAATCCAGAATCCCTGGGTGATTTTAACATACAACCCTGGTAGCTCAGCTGTTAAAGAATCTGCCTGCAATGCAGGAGACCCCAGTTCGATTCCTGAGTCAGGAAGATCCTCTGGAGAAGGGCTGGGAGAAGGGATAGAATACTCCAGTATTCTTGGGCTTCCCTTGGTGGTTCAGTCAGTTAAGAATCTGCCTGCAATGTGGGAGACCTGGGTTCAGTATCTGGTTTGGGAAGATCCTCTGAAGGAGGACATGGCAACCCATTCTAGTATTCTTGTCTGGAGAATCCACATAGACAGAGGAGCCTGGCAGACTTCAGTCCATGGGGGGGGTCACAAAGAGTCAGTCGGACATTACTGAGCAACTAACCTTTTCACCCTCTATGGTTGAGAAACTTTACTTAAAAATTAGATGAATGAATGGGTGAATGGATGGATATAAAATAAATCATACAAAATAATTATCAACACTTTTTTTTTTAAACCAAGGTTGATGCACCACTAACTGAAATGGAATGCTATGGTCATCAAGGCCCTGATCCATGAGCTCCTTAAGAATAAGTTGTATTTGTAGCAAGATCTCCATGTATCACAGTGTCTGGCACCAACTACGTACACACATATAGATGATTGGTGTTTCTACTTTATCCACTTATATTTCTCCCACCTCACCAACCTGGCTGGTAGAACCTTCCAGATCTCAGCTTAGATGAGAGCAAAATAAGAAAGTTTTTGTTGTTTTTTTAAAGCTGTTTTTTTAATAATAAGACAAAGGAATGGATAAGTTAACTGCTTGATGAAGATGATGAAATAAAAAAGCAGAACGATTGTCTCTTGTTTGCTTTTATTTTTCCTCCATAAAAGAGAATTATATTCAGACTGCAGTGGATGAAGCACAAATCTAAGTAGGAGAGATAGAGTGTCTAGCAGCTTTAAAATGTGTTCAAGTCCAGATGCATTACATCTAAGACAGTTAAAACAATTTGCAGCTGTTATCACAGCTGCTAGTGTCCTGGGGAAAAAAAAAAATCAGAGAGAATGGGAAAATTGCCAAAAGATCAGAGCGAAGCAAATGCCTCAGATTTCAAAAAGGGGATTTTGTAATCCAAAACTAGATAAGTTTGACTTTCATATTCAGCAACATTCTAAAGTATATTCTTCACCAGATAATTTGTATGCACTTAGTAGGGAAAGAGCTGATTATTAGAGATAATGAGGTTGCCAAAAATAATTCAGTGCAAGCGATTTTTATATGACTACTATATTAGAAGGAGAGTAGATGGAAAGAATGTCACAGGCAAAATTCATTCAAAAACCAGTCAAGATTGATTCAAAGGCAATGTATTGAGTCCTTTGAGTTCTTCCACAAAAGTCTTAATGATGAAATATCCAGGAAAATACGTTGCTGCCTTCAAGGGTATTTCAGGCTAGAAGGAGAGAAAGAAAACAAAGTCATTCTTCATGGGGTAAAACATGGGTATAAGACAGAAAGGTGAAAGGAAAGTCTTAGATGAAGGAAAATAATGGAAGAGATTAGCATCTCAATGAGGATCAAGACAAAGAGAAATAAGAGGACTGATTTCTCAGGTCAAAAGAGCTGAGAACTGGGCACAGGGGACCAGGAACATGGCAGATGAAGAAAACAAGTGAAAAGCTTCATGACAGTGGGCATGATGGCTTAAGGAGCTGCAGGAAGTTCAGGAAGACAAGACATAGAATTCAAAGTGTAGAGTGAGGCACGAAGAGAGAAAGGCAGGAGAAACAGGCAAAAGTCAGACCTAAAATTCATGTTAAAGAGTTTGGACTTTATTCTGAGAGTACTAGAGAACCTTGGAAAGATATTAAGCCAGAAAATGCACATTGATTTCACCAAGACGTTTAACAGTCTCTCGTGGGCTGCAAGGAGATCAAACCAATCAATGCTAAAGGAAATCAACCCTGAATATTCACTGGGAGTACTGTTGCTGAAGTTGAGCCTCCAATACTTTGGCCACCTGATACAAAGAGCCAACTCATGGGGAAAGACCCTGATGTTGGGAAATTTGAAGGCAAAGAGAAGGGAGCAGCAGAGGATAAGATGGTTAGATAACACCACTGACTTGATGGACATGAATTTGAGCAAACTCAGGAGACAGTGGAAGACAGAAGAGCCTGGTGCGTTACAGTCCATGGGGTCACAGAGAGTTAGACACAACTCAGTGACTGAAAAATAACAATATCATATTATGATGGATGTGTGGAGAACTATGGACTGGGCAACAATAAAGTAAGTAGACTTGTAACCATTTGAAAAACTGTCCTATAAAATGTCAATGCATAAAATTGTTAGCATATAGGAAGAACTTTGATAGCATTTTTCTACACCCTTTCCTTAATTCTACTTCATTCAGCAAATGAGTCAAGAATTGGAGCAAAGTCTTTTCACAGATGATACAAAGCTAAGATTAGTGTGTTGTTCAACATTATCAAGATCTGGGAAGCTTTCAGCAGGATAGGATGAAGGGCCTAACCCAGAAAGATAAAATTTTAAACTGAATTATGTTTAAAAATCATCTATTGTAGGAGAATAAAATTTGCAAGCCCCACTATATAATACTTCATGTGAAAATATAAATTCTAAGGTAAAAAAAAAAGACATCATAGTAGAGAGCTCTATGACCCTCTTTCCAGAATTAAAAAAATAAAATAAAATGCTGTCAGTGATACTGTTGTATTTGGATCAAGGTGGGCAATGGCTCCGCCAGCTCACGTTTGAAGAACTATATCCACTTCTAGATCCTGATATTCAATGTCAAGGTATTTGACTACCTGGAAGACACATGATGTTTTTAAAAAGGTATAAAGATATATGCTAAAAAAAAAAAAAATAGAGGCCCTTAAATTTTTAAAAGATTAATTTCAGAGGATTAAAATAGAACCACTAAGGGAAATCCTTATATAAGGTAAACAGTTTTAGAAAAGATAATTTAGAGGACTGAGGGAATTGTAGGGCATTGAGTGACTAATTAGAATTTATAAATGGAATGGGCTGCCTTATGGCTTGTGATCTTTCTATCACTAGAGAAGTTTACACCATCTCTCAGAGATGTTTGCTAAAGATGTTTACTCAAGATATTGGAGATGTCTACCTAGTTTCTTGGGGATATTTGAAAGGGAATTTTCAAACTGGAAGAAATATTTCACTCTTCCCACTTTGAAGTGAAGAAGTGAAGTGAAGTTGCTCAGTCGTGTTTGACTCTTTGCAACCTCGTGGACTATAGCCTACCAGGCTTCTCTGTCCATGGGATTCTCTAGGCAAGAATACTGGAGTGGGTTACCATTTCCTTCTCCAGGGGATCTTCCCGACCCAGGGATTGAACCGGGTCTCCCACATCAGAGGCAGACGCTTTAACCTCTGAGCCACCAGGGAAGCTCCTTCCCACTTTGAGACTCTATTAATTTATCATAACCACACCTACCTCTATGTCACTAAAGGACTAATGGAGAATACTGACTTATACCAATTTTGCCAATTTACATTCATCTTTGCCTTCTTTAATCTAGTAGTTAACCCACAATTTCAGGAATTGATTCCTCCTCCTATTGGACGTTCTTTTTAAAGGTCCCAAACATCTCTTCGCCAGTCAATATATCCTTTTAAGACTGTAGACACATGAGTTGTCACAGATGTTGCAATATAAATAAGCAAGGGTATCAAAGCTTTGGGCATGAGTTTTCTTCTAAGGAATTTTGACACAACCCAGGATTTCCTTTCTGTCCATCTTAGTCATGAGCCAGACTTTATGAGTCTCCTTAGTCATGAGTCACCTTCTCTTTATAAGATTCATGCCACTGTTACAAGCTTTTTGACAAACAAGTTTAAAAGTGGCTCTCTAGTCACCTCTGACCTCCCCATTGGAGCATAAATTCCAGCCCAGCCACTGGTATTTGTCGAGGCCACTCATTTCAGACATCCCCACCCCCCACCCCCATTTCAAACTATTCCTCTGCCACTTCTATAGCTTTTTACCTCCAGGGTCCTCTTTGAAAATTTTGCAGTGCTCAAGGCTACTGATGAATTTTACTTTGGGCTCTGAGGATAATCATTCCATCCCATGACCTTGGAATTCCATTATAATACAGACTACAATACAAAACCACTGTGTTTAAAGAACTTCACTCCATAAACTCCGTTGGACCTCCATCCCCTTGACTTCCTGCTTATTCCCTTGCTGGTACCCCTGCACAAGGCTTCAGTAGTTGCTCCACGCTCCACAGCAAGAGAAGCCACGGCAATGGGAAGCCTGAACACCGCCCTTGAGAAAGCCCATGAGCAGCACTGAAGACCCAGAGCCACCAAAAATAAATAAATAAATAATTTGTAAAAAAAAAAATCTACGCAATACCATATTCGGTCACACTGTATTGTCTTGGTAAAATTCCAACCCTAGTCTTGGCAGAGATCACAGTTGACTTTCCCTTCCACCACTACAACCTGCTTAAACCCTTTCTTCTCCTTGAAGTATTGATATACAATCCCTCCCCACAACACACAGAGAATACTATAACTTTATTGAAGAAAAACTAGTGTCTCTAAAAGGAAAATAGTATCTGCTTTATCTGTTTTTTTCCTATTTACTTCTCAATCTATTGCAGTCTGGATTTCTTCCACAGCTGTTCAACTAAACTGGCTCTCACCCTACTGGTTGATGAATAGGATGGAGAGGTTCCTGTGAAATTATTTCTTTATCTCCTTCCAATGTTTGTCCTTGTTGATCATTTTCTTTTAAAATTCTCTTCTGCCTTAACCTTCAATAATTTTCTCATGACTGACTGGCTCTTCTTTTTAAGTTTTCTTGTCTCTCTATAACAGCCACTTAAAAATTGATATTTACCAAGATTTTACTGCCAGTACTTGACTTATCTCATGGCTCATGCTTTCCCTTGGGTAATCTCATCCACTCACTAACTTCACCTAAGCTTGCAGATGGTGACATCTGACCTCTAGGCTCAGTGCTTCTGCTTGCATATGCAATAGGCTTATGACTTCAAACTGACCAGAACTAACCTCATCATTTTTCTTGCCCCAACCCATTAAAAAAAAAAAAATGAGGGAAAAATTCTTTTAAAAACCTATATTGTATTGGCTTTACCTCTCTGCCACCACTTTCATTCTGATAAGGAATGGCCAAGGTACAAAATAATAGAATATTAAGAATATTCAATTGATAGAAACTAGCAACTCTTCTTAAAAAGTACACAAAAACCAAATTAGTGTTTCTTCAGATTCCTACCTTTACTAAAAGACACGAAATTAGAAGAGGAGCTATAATCACCTGCAGTTGCCAGTCCATAATTGATTTTTTTCATCAAGCAAAAACTCACATCCCAAACTGGAACAGACACACAAAACTGTAGGAATGCAGACGTTCAGTTTAGAAAGGGATTTTGTGAATAAGTCATGTAGGCTGAAGCTCACTAAATTCCTCCTATCTTGGCAGTTTATATGACAAAACAATATAAGCTGCTTCAAAAGAAAAATATCTTTAAAACTCCCTAATGCTCTTTCTACAAACACAGGTGAATTTGTTGTCTGAGGTACTCTTCCTCCTTTCATAAGTGAGGCTAAAATCTTCTCGGATAAGGTCAGCATCTTTTTTTCTGCTGTGAATCCTCAGATGTAGGCTGCCACCAGAAAATGAAGTCATAAAAGGAAATCCCAGACCAGGACTGCGTATGCCAAAGTATCAAGCACCTCAGCATATGTACAGAGTGCAACCCTGTTATTCCACACCTGGTGCTATGCAAGTGTGGATTCTAGAAGCAAAGAAATAAACAGTTATTTTGACAAAGCAGTATTATCTGTGGGCCTGCAATAAATTTGCTTGAAATTCTAACAACTTCCCTGCATAGAATATCCACCCACCTAATATTCTTTCTTTAGATGAAATCTTATAATAACAAATCTGTGATTACATTTCCTATTTTCATTTTTTTCCAAGAGCACTGTTGGCCTCTATTGTATAAAAAACCACAGTGCATCCATCTCCATTAATGTTGTCACATGGGTTTTATAAAATCATATTACAAAATGTGGGTCAGTGATCACTGAATCATGTAATTTATCAAGACAATACCCAGATGCACTGTTTGACATTCGTTTTACAGGGACACAATCTACTGGTATAAACAACTCCGCAGTGCCTACCTACTATTCTTCAGAAGCAAAAGTCATTTGCAACTGGAGTAAAAAAATCAATATACAGAGTTCCACCATCAAATATTTAATGTCCCTATAAGATCAGTGAAAACTGACATCACACCTCTATTGGATAATACATCATCTCCTCAGCTTGATCTGTTAAATTATGTCTCTGCGTTCAGAGTTTTAGAACCAAAAGGATTTTATCTCCACACCCAACCCCCTGCTTTTACTAAGGAAGACCCTGAAGTACATAGCACAAGTACAATATATAAAGACAAGTAATTTTCCTAGTAGTTAGTGATAAAGTCTAGAATTCTTTTCAAATTTTGTCTGTTGTTCCTCTATTTCCTTAATCACATTATTGCATACATGCACGGCTGAGTTGCTAAGTCATGTCAACTCTTTGCGACCCCATGGACTGCAGCCCACCAGGCTCCTCTGTCCATGGGATTTTTCAGGCAAGAATACTGGAGTGAGTTGCCATTTCTTCCTCCAGGGGACCTTCCCAACCCAGGGACTGAACCCTCATCTCCTGCACCTCCTACATCAGCAAACAGAGTTTTTACCACTGAGTCACCTGGGAAGCCAAATCACACTGTTAGGATAGAATCAATTTCTTAATCCCTGCATTACACTTAACTAAATCATTTTTTAGTACCTGTTCTATACCAGGTACCAAAATAGACATTAGAAATAATAGAGGTGCCTCTCTCCTATGTATTATTAATAATACCACCAAAGAAGGACTTTAAGAAAGATAGGAGATAAGATGCAATTGTTCCTGATCTTTATGACAGCTTCTTCTCAGTCTTACTTGCTGGCATCTTTTCTCTTGAAGAAGGATTACTGCATCTCTACTGGATGTCTTGCAGGTTCCCTAAGCTCAGCATGTCCATAAGTGAAGACATCACCTACAACCCTTTTTGAGGTCCTTATTGGAGGTAACAGTCACAACTCTACAATGCAAGTGCCCTATTTCACTTGTCAATGGTGGTGTCTGTCTCTTTTGCTAAAGTTCAAGCTCCTTAAAGGCAATCCTGTGGCTTCTCATCTAGGTATCCTCAGCACTCAACACTTCTCTTGGGGCTTTGTAGATATATAATAAATATTATGGAATAAATAAATAAAACCATTTCTGTGCATCACTTAGAACAAAATCCTGAGTATATCCAATTAGTTTATAAATCCTATACATTTTAGTCTCTTAAATATGTCCCAAAGCTACATCTTCTTCTTTATCAAAACACTGCCTTGGTTTAGGTTCAGTGATGCTTTGCTGAGGGCATGGTCACAGCTCCTAAATATTCTGTTTCTAGAATAGCCCTTTCCCACTCAATCTTATACACAGAACATCCTAAATAAAATTTGACTCAGATTCTATTTCTTCTTTGCTTAAAACCCTTTCATGGCTCCCTCTCAGGAGCTGCGTTAGGCGATACTGGCAAAATAGAGACACGGCCCCAGCCCCCTCTCCTCGACTCACACAGCCCCAGGATGAAGGCGTTAGGCCTTGGGATTCTGACTTGTTCTTTGCTTTCTTTGGTTGAGTTGGCTGGAAAGAATGTCAAGGTGCTTGAGAGAAGCATGAGAAAGCACAAAGCCTTCTACAGTTGTGCCCAGAAAACAATCTATAAAGTAACCATTGACATTTGTCCAAGGATCTTTACAAAGAATGTCCCAGGATGAGCACGTAGGCCACAGCTTGAGGCCATGGGAAGGATTATTATCTGAGACCTGTTTGTGAGGGGAATGTTTATGGCAAAAGAAGTTTGCTGAGTTTAAGGTTTAGGATTAATTAAGAATAGTTAGAAGCTTTTTAGGTGATAACGATCTTAAGATGCTAGGGGCAAACAGGATTTAGAAAGATAAGAAATAAACTGAGGAATGTAGCATGAATTACAATGTAATCACAAGTTAAGTACCATAAATCTGGGTGGGGGAAACTAAAAACTCACACCTCTGACCTAATGCTTTTGCCAAAGTATAAAAGAGAACCTGAAGCTTGAAATAAACAGGTAGCCCCGTACTGTGAGTCAGAGGCTACATCTTCATCACCGACACCATCCATCTCTTCAGGTTGAAGCCCTGAGCTCCCCGTTGCCCAAGGGAAGAACTCTGAGGTATGACATTGACTCTGGTCTTTCTACTTCCTACCTGTTCGTCTCTTGCTCTTTGCTAGCCTCACAACTCACACTCCATCCACAGTAAATGTCCGCCCTTCTTCTCTGCACACGGGGCTCCCTTTGCTTAGAATGCCCCTGGCCCATCTCCACTTGACAGACTTTAACCAAAGTTTTACCTAAGAGCTTGTCTCTTGAGTTCACTCCTCCCAAGCACACTTCAGAGCTCGCCCTTGACACTCCCAACAGTGCTTTCTGCAGTTCTATCTCTATTATCGTAACCGTGGCATTTAAATTCCTGCGTGTGCAGTTTTCCTCCACTGGACAATGAGTTACTTGAGGAGTTAGGGACTAGATCTTTTCCACTGTGTAGTCTCAGTGCTTAATAAAGCTTCTGACATGTAGAAGGCATTCATTAAATAATAGTGATTGGTGTGTAATAATACACACAGCCTGTACAGCACCCCACAGTGTTAAATTTCCCCACGTGTGCTTTAAATCAAGACTTCAAGTTGTTGTGTGCACTTTAGTCTTACTAGAGGCAATTTATCTCCCCAAGATATATAGGAGACTGAACAAATGGCAGAGAAAATGGCCAATAGACCATGGTGTACACTCAGATATATCTTTCCTTTTGGAAAAGGGTGAGAAGTGGAGAGAAGTAGAGTGAAAAGAAAACATGGATGAAAGAGGGAGAGAGGGGAAAAGGAGAAGAAGAGAGGCTGAGTTAATGCCAACAGAATCCATTACCCCTCATTTCTACCTGGAAGCCTTCATCATCAATTTCCGCATCCTTTTTAATGTCTTTTAACTTCTCTCCCTTTCTATAATTGCCACAGATAGGCCAAATCTGTGGATACTCTCCGAACTTCCTTTTAACAAAGAGCTTCAATATTCTTCTCACCAGGTTATAAGAAGTGCCTAAAAGGAAGTTCAATGCAAGCATTAGAACTTGGTCTCTGTGGCTGCTCCTACTCTGTCACATTTAAACATAACTCCTACCAAATAGTGAAACTTCAACAGTCTACATCACTGGGCCATGACCCATGAGAGGAAGTACTGGTAGGACACAAATGTTAAAGTTCTGCATCTCAAAATTACCTTCAGAAAACAAAGTCCACACTAATGTGGCCACGTTTACCTTCATAAAACAATGAAGATTTTTGAGTTTTGAAAATCATGCATGTGATAAATTCCTCATGATTCATAAAGAAGCTATAGATTCTAATACTTTTAAAAGTAACACATACATTATGACACCAGAAACTTCACTTTTTTTTTTTCGTCTTTATTATGTCAAGGATTCTGGGAAGATGGTGAAGTACAAAATCATCAAGAATTTGTCTCCCAGTCAAATACTTGCATATGATGAGTCTAGTTCAGTTCAGTTCAGTTCAGTTCAGTCGCTCAGTGGTGTCCAACTCTTTGTGACCCCATGAATCACAGGATGCCAGGCCTCCTGTCCATTATCAACACCCAGAGTTCACTCAGACTCACATCCATCAAGTCAGTGATGCCATCCAGCCATCTCATCTTCTGTTGTCCCCTTCTCCTCCTGCTCCCAATCCCTTCCAGCATCTAAGTCTTTTCCAGTGAGTCAGCTCTTCATATGAGTTGGCCAAAGTACTGGAGTTTCAGCTTTAGTGTCATTCCTTTCAAAGAACACCCAGGACTGATCTCCTTTAGAATGGACTTGTTGGATCTCCTTGCAGTCCAAGGGACTCTCAAGAGTCTTCTCCAACACCATAGTTCAAAAGCATCAATTCTTTGGCTCTCAGCCTTCTTCACAGTCCAACTCTCACATCCATACATGACCACAGGAAAAACCATAGCCTTGACTAGATGGACCTTAGTCAGCAAAGTAATGTCTCTGCTTTTGAATATGCTATCTAGGTTGGTCATAACTTTTCTTCCAAAGAGTAAGCGTCTTTTAATTTCATGGCTGCAGTCACCATCTGCAGTGATTTTGGAGCCCTCAAAAATAAAAGTGTGACACTGTTTCCACTGTTTCCCCATCTATTTCCCATGAAGTGATGGAACTGGATGTCATGATCTTCATTTTCTGAATGTTGAGCTTTAAGCCAACTTTTTCACTCTCCACTTTCACTTTCATCATGAGGCTTTTTAGTTCCTCTTCACTTTCTGCCATAAGGGCGGTGTCATCTGCATATCTGATGTTATTGATATTTCTCCCAGCAATCTGGATTCCAGCTTGTGTTTTTTCCAGCCCAGCGTTTCTCATGATGTACTCTGCATAGAAGTTAAATAAGCAGGGTGACAATATACAGCCTTGACGTACTCCTTTTCCTATATGGAACCAGTCTGTTGTTCCATGTCCAGTTCTAACTATTGCTTCCTGACCTGCATATAGGTTTCTCAATAGGCAGGTTAGGTGGTCTGGTATTCCCATCTCTTCTAGAATTTTCCACAGTTTATTATGATCCACACATTTGAAGGCTTTGGCATAGTCAATAAGGCAGAAATAGATGTTTTCCTGGAACTCTCTTGCTTTTTCCATGATCCAGCAGATGTTAGAAATTTTATCTCTGGTTCCTCTGCCTTTTCTGAAACCAGCTTGAATATCTGCAAGTTCATGGTTCATGTATTGCTGAAGCCTGGCTTGGAGAATTTTGAGCATTACTTTACTAGCATGTGAGATGAGTGCAATTGTGTGGTAGTTTGAGCATTCTTTGGCATTGCCTTTCTTTGGAATTGGAATGAAAATGGACCTTTTGCAGTCCTGTGGCCACTGCTGAGTTTTCCAAATTTGCTGGCATATTGAGTGCAGCACTTTCACAGCATTATCTTTCAGGATTTGAAACAGCTCCACTGGAATTCCATCACCTCCACTAGCTTTGTTCGTAGTGATGCTTTCTAAGGCCCACTTGACTTCACATTCCAAGATATCTGGCTCTAGATGAGTGATCACACCATCATGATTATCTGGGTCGTTAAGATCTTTTTTCTACAGTTCTTCTGTGTATTCTTGCCACCTCTTCTTAATATCTTCTGCTTCTGTTCGGTCCATACCATTTCTGTCCTTTATTAAGCCCATCTCTGCATGAAATGTTCCCTTGGTATTTCTAATTTTCTTGAAGAGATCTCTAGTCTTTCCATTCTGTTCTTTTCCTCTATTTCTTTGCATTGATCACTGAAGAAGGCTTTCTTATCTCTTCTTGCTATTCTTTGGAACTCTGCATTCAGATGCATATGTCTTTCCTTTTCTCCTTTGCTTTTGCTTCTCTTCTTTTCACAGCTATTTCTAAGGCCTCCTCAGACAGCCATTTTCCTTTTGCATTTCTTTTCCATGGGATGGTCTTGTTCCCTGTCTCCTGTACAATGTCACGAATCTCATTCCATAGTTCATCAGGCACTCTATCTATCAGATCTAGGCCCTTAAATCTATTTCTCACTTCCACTATATGATCATAAGGGATTTGATTTAGGTCATACCTGAATGGTCTAATGGTTTTCCCCTACTTTCTTCAGTTTAACTCTGAATTTGGAATAAGGAGTTCATGATCTGAGCTACAGTCAGCTCCTGGTCTCATTTTTGTTGACTGTATAGAGCTTCTCCATCTTTGGCTGCATAGAATATAATCAACCTGATTTCGGTGTTGACCATCTGGTGATGTCCATGTGTAGAGTCTTCTCTTGTGTTGTTGGAAGAGGGTGTTTGCTATGACCAGTGCATTTTCTTGGCAAAACTCTATTAGTCTTTGCCCTGCTTCATTCCGCATTCCAAGGCCAAACTTGCCTGTTACGCCAGGGGTTTCTTAACTTCCTATTTTTGCATTCCAGTCCTCTATAATGAAAAGGACATCTTTTTTGGGTGTTAGTTCTAAAAGGTCTTGTAGGTCTCCATAGAACCATTCAACTTCAGCTTCTTCAGCATTACTGGTTGAGGCATAGACTTGGATTACTGTGATATTGAATGGTTTGCCTTGGAAACAAACAGAGACCATTCTGTCATTTTTGAGACTGCATCCAAGTACTGCATTTCACACTCTTTTGTTGATCATGATGGCTACTCCATTTCTTCTGAGGGATTCCTGCCCACAGTAGCAGATATAATGGTCATGTGAGTTAAATTCACCCATTCCAGTCCCTTTTAGTTTGCTAATTCCTAGAATGTCGACGTTCACTCTTGCCATCTCTTGTTTGACCACTTCCAATTTGCCTTGATTCATGGACCTAACATTCCAGGTTCTTATGCAAGGGTTTAACTTCCAAAATATACAAAGAGCTCATACAGCTCAATATCAAAAAATCAACTCACTCAAAAAATGGGCAGATCTAAATAGACATTACTCCAGAGCAGACATACAGATGGCCAATAGGCACATGGAAAGGTGTTTAGCATCGTTAGAAAAATGCAAATCAAAACTGCAGTTAAGTACCACCTCACACTGGTCATAATGATCATCATCAAAAGTCTACAAAGAAAAGGAAACCCTCCTCCACTGTTGATAAGAATGTAAATTAATGGAGCTCATATGGAAAACAGTATGGAAGTTCCTTTAAAAATTAAAGTAGAGTTACCATATGATCCAGTGATTCCACTCCTGGGCATATACCAGAAAAGATGAAAACTCTAATTCAAAAATATAAATGCACTCCAATGTTCAGCAGCCAAGACATGGAAGCAACCTAAGTGTCCAGCAGCAGATTAATGGATAAAGAAGATATTATATATATGCATGTATGTATATGTGCGTATATATGCATATATATATGTGCATATATGTGTGCATACTAATATATAAAATAAATGCTGCTGCTATGTTGCTTCAGTCATGTCCGACTCTTTGCAAGCCCATGGACTGTAGCCCGCAGCCTCCTCTGTCCATGGGATTCTCCAGGCAAGAATACTGGAGTTGCCATTTCTTACTCCAGAATTGGTGTTTTAGAGTTTTAGTTACAAGATGAAAACAGTAATGGAGATAGATGGTGGTGATTGTTGCACTATGTTAATGCATTTAATGTCACTGACTTGTACATTTTAAAATGATGAAGAGTTAAATTTTATATTATGTGCATTTTATGACAATAAAAAAATTAAGATGGGAAAGAAAAAACAAACTATGTTATATTAGCTTATAGTCCAGTTGCAAGCTGAAAAATGTAAATCACTTTCCAAGACAATTTTTGCGTCCTGCCTGGGGACTTAAGTTTCTAAATTTCTGCAAACACATTGGAGGCTCAGAGCAAGAGTCTGAGCAAGATGTGTGTGTTTCGCATCCATCATGTGGTAAGATGAGTTTCCCAGGTTGACCTCCGTGCTCTGATTCTCTGAAAATATTGGCAGGCAAATAGTCTAAGGTGGAGCCGCAAACGATGCTGCAGTCCACCACAACACTGAATAGTTAGGCAAGATCTAAAGTAGATCATTCACCTGCCTATTTCCTATGAAAACTTTAATAAAGAAGCTTTCCCTCCGAGTTTAATATTCTGCCATTTTGAAAGCTGGGTAAACTTTCCAGCTCTCACCTCTAGATGGCATCAAATAATGACCCCAATCACTAAACAAGTGGTTTCATTCATGTATGGTTGGTTATATTTGTTAGATTCTTCTTCTAAAAACACAAATTAAGGCTGAAGGGGGAAAGATAGCTTTGTTTCTTGTGGCTTGTCTTCACCAGAAGAAGGAAAGGGAAATAGATAATTAAGAGAGAAAATGAAGAAAAGAGGAAGCAATTACATCGTATAGTCCTCCAGTGCACATGTAGCCAAATGTAGATCCTCAGAGAAACGCATTCAGTTGCTTTCAGATTGGGCCAAACAACCGGCTCCATGCCAGAAAAGAGAAAGCAACGCTCAAATGCTATGGAACATTCGAGAAGACTGCTCACTGGAGTATACCCTTCTCATTCCCACAGACGTCAGCAAACATGGCTGTCAACCTTCAGTCCTTTCCTTGGCTCTCGCTAAGCTATGGCTTTCTCAAGGGAGAAGCTGCTAGGCATGTGTGAAGTTTGTTTTCCTTCATCAAAAGTGTCACTGCTCGTCTCCTGAGAGTACATTACTTCTGCTAAATTTGCCTTAGAATGCTGCTCGGTCCTCTTTGTTACTGAGGCATCAGCTTGGAGTATTATTCTCACTTACAAGCCCCCTCACCCAAACACACTCTCAGCATATTTGAAAGCTTCTTAGAAAAAGCACCTGGGCCTGGCAGATGGACACATGTCTCCTAAGATGAATGAGCTATGTGGAGCAAAACTGTCATGAAAATTTCCCAGACTGTAATGCCGGTGCCTGCCTCAGTCATTAATGTCTGAAGCTATGTGGAAATGTGTGTGGCTAAAGCCCAGAAGAAATAAAAATCAATACACCTTCTTGCTGTGTTTCTTGGAACAGCAGTCCAGGAAGTCAAGAATACTCAGTACAGGCCTAGATACGTTTTTGCACATTTTTACAGATGCATGATATGAAAGACAGTCGTTAAAGAAAAGAAATATGTTTGAAGACATTTTTTAAAGAATAAGGCTAAAGAATTTCCTGAACATTTAACAAATGCATGAAGATACAATTTATATACAGCCAGTTTGCTTTATCCAGAGTGCAGTCTGATGTAGTGCATGCCTCAGTGACATACAGGTGAACAGGAATTTACAGACTGGTAGCAAGGGCATGCAAAACATGCAAATAAGGACTGGCAAAAGTTGTGACAGTAAATAGAGAGTCGTGTGGCATCAGGGGGCATGCACTAACTATAAAGGGTCTTTCTGGGAAAGGTGATGAGGTCCAAACAATTTTAAGTTTCCTGTGAGAACTGCTGGCTGTAGTTCTGGTATGGATGGAAAGGTGGTTAAAGTACCATCTCTCCGTCCTTCTGTATCAGATAAAGTTCAGTACCTACTGGGGCCAGCAGAAAGATGGGGGCGCCGCCGTTGCTTTGGGAGCTACTATTGCCTGGAGGGAGCTATCAACAGAGAAAGTATTAGTCCCAGCTCTTAAGCGGTTGGGATTCTTCAATTCAATTAGCAGTTCTCAGTGGAACCATCCCTTGTGCTTTTCTATCAATATATTGCAGTATGTTGCAGCTTACTGTACCTAGGTGGACACAGGTGATATTTTAACAATGAATATAAATTCTTTTTTTTAAGTTGCTTAGGAGAGCATTTTGAAGCTAGTTGTTTGAAAATGTTTGTGTGTAGTGATCAGTTTCTGTTGCCAAAGATGTAATTTGTGTGTCGATCAGTCACCTCTCTGCTCACGTCCACCTCTTTCCTGTCCAGTCTCTGGGTGGGACACAGACTCTGGCATCCTTCAAGCAGACCCAAGTTGACAGCACCCAGGCTTATATCTGTTTGAGGTGCTTCTTTGCTTGCCTCCCACCCAGGTTTTTCCTGTTAACTTGGAGAGGTGAAAGGCTTCCTGCTGAGCACCCACAAAAACACAATCCACAGCCAACTTTTGAACCCACACAAGTGCAATCCAAAGTGAATTTATAGAAGATGGAAGCGAGACAATACATTTTCCCCGTTCCTTTCCCCAGAGGGACTGTCCTGAGAAGCCATCATTTATACAGCCTTTGTGAAGATCAACTCTCAAAATTGAAAATCAGTCATGCCCCATACAAGACGGAGACTAACTCAATAATACATCCTTGACAGGCTCTCCCTCTCCATGTCCCTCCCTCCTGCAACCTAGGAGTGGACAGTTCTAAATAAAATCCAGGTTCTGCTCCCTGGCAAACCCAGGCTAAGGCAGGATGGCCCTCCAAAGTCTCCTTTATCTGTACAAAAGAAAAAAAATAGAAATAAAATATTATAACAAGTTTCAACATCCTCAAAATAATATACTGATTTTAATCTCATTTGTTAAAATGCAAAAATGTGCTCCCTTCCAAGGAGTATATAGAAATTATAGGATATTTTTTGCAGAATTTAAGCAATAGCAATAAAAAGCTTTTTATAAAGTGGGGAGGACTCACAAAACCATATCATAATTAAGGGCAGCTAATGATGTACTCTTTTGAAACTAGTTATTTGACAATAGGGCTTAAAATTTATTTGAAAATAGGACTAGTTTCAAAGGGGCAGTTAATGTGGAAAATTCTTCCAGAGATGAGGATACAAGACCACCTGACCTGCCTCCTGAAAAATCTGTAGGCAGACCAAGAAGCAACAGTTAGAACCGGACATGGAACAATGGACTGGTTCCAAACTGGGAAAGAGTACGTCAAGGCTGTATATTGTCACCCTGCTTATTGAACTTATATGCAGAGTACATCCGGAGAAAGCAATGGCACCCCACTCCAGTACTCTTGCCTGGAAAATCCCATGGACGGAGGAGCCTGGTGGGCTGCCATCTATGGGATTGCACAGAGGGTCAGACACGACTGAAGTGACTTAGCAACAGCAGCAGCAGAGTACATCATGTGACATGCCAGGCTGGATGAAGCACAAGCTGGAATCAAGATTGCCAGAGAAATATCAATAACCTCAGATATGCAGATGACACCACCCTTATGGCAGAAAGTGAAGAAGAATTAAGAGCCTCTTGATGAAAGTGAAAGAGGAGAGTGAAAAAGTTGGCTTAAAGCTCAACATTCAGAAAACAAAGATCATGGCATCTGGTCCCATCACTTTATGGCAGATAGATGGGGAAACAGTGAGAGACTTTATTTTTGGAGCTCCAGAATCACTGCAGATGGTGACTGCAGCCATGAAATTAAAAGACTCTTGCTCCTTTGAAGAAAAGCTATGACCAACCTAGACAGCATATTAAAAAGCAGAGACATTACTTTGCCAACAAATGTTCGTCTCGTCAAAGCTATGGTTTTTCCAATAGTCATGTATGGGTGTGATAGTTGGACTATAAAGAAAGCTGAGCACCAAAGAATTGATGCTTTTGAACTGTGGTGCTGGAGAAGACTCTTGAGAGTTCCTTGGACTGCAAGGAAAGGAAATCAGTCCTGAATATTCACTGGAAGGACTGATGCTGAGGCTGAAACTCCAATCCTTTGGCCATCTGATGTGAAGAGCTGACTCATTTGAAAAGACCCTGATGCTGGGAAAGATTGAAGGTGGAAGGAGGAGGGGACAACAGAAGATGAGATGGTTGGATGGCATCACTGAGTCAGTGGACATGAGTTTGAGTGAGCTCCGCGAGTTGGTGAGGGACAGGGAAGCCTGGCGTGCTGCAGTCCATGGGGCTGCAGAGAGTCGAACACAACAGAGCACCTGAACTGACTGACTGATCTACCTCTTCCATAAGGACCCAAGTTCATTTGTGAGGCATCTTTTTCAGCTAAGAATTTAGAAACAGATCTTTGAGTAGCTTAATCACAAAGTATAGGCCTTGATTCAAATCCAAAATAATGAAGTATATTCAACCACATTTTATGAGAACAAAAAAAAATTTTCTACTGTTAATAAAACTTTAAAATTAATTTTAAATATTTCTTTAGACTTGTATTTTCTATTTTGTGAATGTTTTATGATTCTTACACATGTAATTTTAAATCAATAAATAAACATATATACTGGGATGAATCCTCAAAATTGTTTTGTTGCTATAAGGGCTTCGGGTAATGTTTGGAGACCACTGACACAGATTACCTGAACTGGCCTCCTAGTTCTGTGTCTTACCACTTCTGTGACCTTGGACAAATTACTTGATCTTTCTGAATTTGCCATTTATAGAATGAGAATGATAACAGTATTCTTCTTGTAAAACTGCCATGAGGATTGTCGGTAGAAAGCTGAGGAACGCAGCTGACTATAGCTAGGAATGGGAAATTACTGATTATTATTCAAATGATGCTGGTGCAAGTACAGCATCTCCTACCCTTGCCTGAAAGAAGGCCCGCAGGCCACCACAGGCAAAGTCCCGTATTACCGAGCGCTTTCAAAGGCTGGGGCAGATGTTCCTGAAAATGAAAACCCCCTAGGAAAACTGAAAAGCCTTTCAGAGCAGAAAGTCTCCAGGTTTAAAGGAGTTTTGTAGAATCTGGTCCAAGCCATTCACAGTCAACCCTTCCTCTCCATAGATTCAGCATCCAAGGAGTCAACCGATCAAGAATTCTGGGAACACTTCAGAAAATCTGAGAGAATCAGTCCTCAGTTGGTTGAATCCAAGGAGGCTGAACCTGCAGGTAGGGAGGGTCAACCGACTATGATTTAGGGTATCTGCAGGGAGTCCTGGGAACAGTCTTCCATGGATACGGAGGCAAGAGTGTATTTTACAATAAGGAAACTGGATCAAAGAGGTTGATTCATTTTGCAGGTGAAATGCATGGTAGAGCCAGAATCAACGTCTTGATCCTTCTGCACACACAAAGGCCCTCAGACAACAGATGAGGCTCTGACTTGACCACAGTCAAAAACGTCTACACCAGCACCTTTCCCTCTCTGAAGTCTGCCAATCATGATGGTGCAAAAATGACATTTGTACAGTGGGAATGATAATAATATTCACCTTGTAAAAAATTACACAACTTAGGGATGACAGCTGTAAGGAATGTCAGTGAGCTTTCAAATATGGAACCAGTTCCAGCCAACTGCGATCCAAGTAGCTGGTCCATGCATCAAACCAGAGACTGAAGACATTCTGTATCAAGTAGGCGTCAGTAACGTTACAACCCCCAACACTCCCTAACCCCCTTACTGCTCTATCTTCCCCCTTGCATTATCAACAACTTAACATGTCCTCTGTGTTTCTGATTTACCTTCTTTGGTGACTGTCTATTCTACTACAGCGCAAGTTCCAGAAGGGCAAGGGTTTTTGTCTGGTTCCCCTGTGCAAACATTTGTTGACTGAATGGATATGACCTTCTGAGCCATTCCTGCCGCTTTGCCTGTTAACCTTTAGTTTCTTTGAATATACAGAGACACTGATTTCCTAAATTAAATTTCACATAAACCTTCTAGACAGTTTACCACATAGAACTGGTTCTTCTACAAATAAATATCTGATTTCAATGATTTGATTAAAATGTACTATTACAGCACATGTGATCTAAAGCCTACTAATTCCATGAGAGCCAGCTAAAATATCATTTCCTAAGGAAAATCACCTCTAACCCCTGAGACAAGGCAGTTCCCGTATTAATGACTTCCATCGCACACTGTACGCTTTGTCTATTAACACGTCTGTAATTAAATCACTGCTGCTAAGTCACTTTAGTCGTGTCCGACTCTGTGCAACCCCATGGACAGCAGCCGACCAGCTCCCCTGTCCCTGGGATTCTCCAGGCAAGAACACTGGAGTGAGTTGCCATTTCCTTCTCCAAATCACTATATGTCATTTATTTGTTCAATGACAATCTTTCTTCCCTTATAAGCTGTAAATTTCATGAAGACAGGGGCCATCACGTCCATCACTGTATTCTGAGGACCTAGCAGAACCTAGCATATAGTAAGCACTCAATAAGCACATACCAAGTGAATAAACAAGCAGAAATCTAATAAGTATTCCATCTTGAACAGATTCTTTTAAAAAAAAAAAGGATTTAATAACACATGGTATAAGCTATAAATTTGGTCCTTGAAGTCATTTAAGCAAACTCTAGAGAGCTGAGTAATTATTCTTTCAAATGAAGCCAGTTCCTAGTTTTTTATCTAAAGCTGATGATATACAGTTACTTCTAGCAAGATATTTTCAGTTATTTCTTTTATATTCCCCAAATCAATATTGCAGGCTTAATAAGGAAAACTTCAATCTCCCAGCAATTTTGCCTTTGACCCCAAGTGAATTGCGCTGTCCAAGTTTCTGGTTTCCTTCCAAAATCTGTATCTGGTTTTAAGATAAATTTTCCCAAATAAGCCATAAACATGATTTTGACGATTGAAGAATATTTTCATTTTAGATGAATAAACCAGAGGTAATTCAGACTTTTAAAATTTGTGATCTATGTACCTATGCATACTTGCTTTCATTTCCAAGTTTCCATCACTATGAGCTCTTAGAGAGAAATAATATCCTTTTTCCTCGTGAGCATTTTTCCTGGATCCTAAGAGAATAAAATAGAAGCAAACTAAACCATGCTTCTTTCATGTTAAAGAGATATATAAGCACAAGTAAAAACCCCTACCCAGACACATATAAACAATTCCCTGCCAAAATAATATTGTGTTCATCCTTTGAGTTTAAGAATTCACAAAAGATTTAACATAATGGCAGTCAGTACTTGGAACTAGACAGACTGGAAAGAAGGAAAGAGACTGTTTAGTCCTGGCAATTTCCAAACTTACCTGAGAATTTCAGAAAGAAAGAGATAACAGTTAGAATAATATACTTGCTATGAGTGGAGAAAAAAAAAAATCATGTTTTACTCTCATTGAACAATTATATATTCACTTTATACCGTACACTAGGTTTATAAGACTTTAGAATTTCATACTAATACAGAAAGAACTTTCTGCTGGGATACTGCTGGTTTGATTATAAGCCACATACTTCACATTTTAAGTGAAACTATTTTATTCTTTGACTAATAGCCATGGGGTGGTGGAAGGGGGCATGGAACAGAGAGAAATGAGATTTTTTTCAAAAACGGGAAAAATGAAAAAGAGAAAGAGCTTGAGAGGATAGTTTTCTTATTGGCAAAGTGTGTGTAATCTAAGTCTTTCAACCACAAATGAAGGAAGTATGAAAGCTTAGTAATCCCAACTTACTGAAAATACAGAATTGGGAACATGATATAAGAAGTTGACTAGAGCAATGGCTTTTTGCTTTGCTTAAATCAAATCCCTTATGATTATACAGTGGAAGTGAGAAATAGATTTAAGGGCCTAGATCTGATAGATAGAGTGCCTGATGAACTATGGAATGAGATTCGTGACATTGTACAGGAGACAGGGATCAAGACCATCCCCATGGAAAAGAAATGCAAAAAAGCAAAATGGCTGGCTGAGGAGGTCTTAGAAATAGCTGTGAAAAGAAGAGAAGCAAAAAGCAAAGGAGAAGAGGAAAGATATAAGCATCTGAATGCAGAGTTCCAAAGAATAGAAAGAAGAGATAAGAAAGCCTTCTTCAGCAATCAATGCAAAGAGATAGAGGAAAAGAACAGAATGGAAAGACTAGAGATCTCTTCAAGAAAATTAGAGACACCAAGGGAACATTTCATGCAGAGATGGGCTCGATAAAGGACAAAAAGTATATGGACTGAACAGAAGCAGAAGATATTAAGAAGAGGTAGCAAGAATAGACAGAAGAACTGTACAAAAAGATCTTCACAACCCGCATAATCACAATGGTATGATCACCCATCTAGAGCCAGACATCCTGGAATGTGAAGTCAAGTGGGCCTTAGAAAGCATCACTATGAACAAAGCTAGTGGAGGTGATGGAATTCCAGTTGAGCTATTTCAAATCCTGAAAGATGATGCTGTGAAAGTGCTGCACTCAATATGCCAGCAAATTTAGAAAACTCAGCAGTGGCCACAGGTCTGGAAAAGGTTAGTTTTCATTCCAATTCCAAAGAAAGGCAATGCAAAAGAATGCTCAAACTACTGCACAATTGCACTCATCTCACATGCTAGTAAAGTAATACTCAAAATTCTCCAAGCCAGGCTTTAGCAATACATGAACTGTGAACTCCCTGATGTTCAAGCTGGTTTTAGAAAAGGCAGAGGAAGCAGAGATCAAATTGCCAACATCTTCTGGATCATGGAAAAAGCAAGAGAATTCCAGAAAAACATCTTTCTGCTTTATTGACTATGCCAAAGCCTTTGACTATGTGGATCACAATAAACTGTGGAAGATTCTGAGAGAGATGGGCATACCAGACCACTTGACCTGCCTCTTGAGAAATCTGTATGCAGGTCAGGAAGCAACATTTAGAAGTGGACATGGAACATCAGACTGGTTCCAAATAGGAAAAGGAGTAAATCAAGGCTGTATATTGTCACCCTGCTTATTTAACTTATATGCAGAGTACATCATGAGAAATGCTGGGCTAGAAGAAACACAAGCTGGAATCCAGATTGCCGGGAGAAATATCAATAACCTCAGATATGCAGATGACACCACCCTTATGGCAGAAAGTGAAGAGGAGCTAAAAGCCTCCTGATGAAAGTGAAAGAGGAGAGTGAAAAAGCTGGCTTAAAGCTCAACATTCAGAAAATGAAGATCATGGCATCCAGTCCCATCACTTCATGGGAAATAGATGGGGAAACAGTGGAAACAGTGTCAGACTTTATTTTTCGGGGCTCTAAAATCACTGCAGATGGTGACTGCAGCCATGAAATTAGAAGACGCTTACTTCTTGGAAGAAAAGTTATGACCAACCTAGATAGTATATTCAAAAGCAGAGACATTACTTTGCCGACTAAGGTCCGTCTAGTCAAGGCTATGGTTTTTCCAGTAGTCGTGCATGGATGTGAGAGTTGGACTGTGAAGAAGGCTGAGCACCGAAGAATTGATGCTTTTGAACTGTGATGTTGAGAAGACTCTTGAGACTGCAAGGAGATCCAACCAGTCCATTCCGAAGGAGATCAGCCCTGGGATCTCTTTGGAAGGAATGATGCTAAAGCTGAAACTCCAGTACTTTGGCCACCTCATGGGAAGAGTTGACTCATTGGAAAAGACTCTGATGCTGGGAGGGATTGGGGGCAGGAGGAGTAGGGGACAACAGAGGATGAGATGGCTGGATGGCATCACGGACTCGATGAACGAGAATCTGAGTGAACTCCGGGAGTTGGTGATGAACAGGGAGGCCTGGCGTGCTGCGCTTCATGGGGTTGCAAAGAATTGGACACGACTGAGCAACTGAACTGAACTATACTGACACAAGAAAAGTATTCCAAGAGTTCTAAAAATTACTGATGCCCCACACCCACCCTTAGAAATTCTAAAATAATTACTCTGGGTGTGGTCTGAGCATTTGGATATTTCAGAGCTTCCCAGGTGATCCAAAGTACAGATAAAATTGAAACCACTCTGCTAAAGGAATTACTGAGACCCAAGAGTCCACAAGCCAAGGAACTGATTAATACTAGAAGCTAGAGAAAACAAAGATGTGAAGATTAGAGTAAATCTCATTCTATCTTTGAGGTCTATCTTGCAAAGATGGTGTGACCAGGAATTTCTGTTAGAGATAAGGACCCTCTAGGAATCCTGGCCCCTTTTGTATCCTCAGCTCACTTAGGAAAGATGAAGCTCATGCTGCTTGGTAATAAATAAAGCGACCATGTCAGGGCTTCTCTGGTAGAAGGCAGTGAGACATCTCCAGAATGTTTTAAAGGAGTGCACTCTGGTCCAGAGAGTGGACCAGAGAGATCTCTCTGATATTGGAGTGAGAGGTGGTCATTGGTCTTTTTAATAACATTTCTTTAGAAGTTAGATTTTCTCGATGATATCCATGACAAATAACACATCCAGTTCTTTCCACCTATTTCAGATTTTCTAGTGCAGTAATATCTCTCCTTTGTAGATCCAAGTACTGTAATTTTTACTATACACACACACATACATACATGGAGTAACAAACAAGGAAAATGGGTACTTACTGGGAAGATCAATTCAGCTCAGTTCAGTCACTCAGTCATGTCTGACTTTTTGCAGCCCCATGTACTGCAGCACGCCAGGCCTCCCTGTCCATCACCAACTCCCAGAGTTTGTTCAGACTCATGTCCATCTCATCAGTGATGCCATCCAACCATCTCATCCTCTGTCGTTCCCTTCTCCTCCCACCTTCAATCTTTCCCAGCATCTGGGTCTTTTTCAGTGAGTCAGTTCTTCTCATCCAATGGCCAACGTATTGGAGCTTCAGCTTCAGCGTCAGTCCTGGGAGGATAATAAAATGCTAAATGAAATAAGCTAGCAAGAATAGTTAGAAGAGAAGTTCTAAAACAAGGGAAGAGAAGTCATTCAGTCATGTCCAACTCTTTGCAACCCCATGGTCTGTAGCCTACCAGGCTCCTCCATCCATGAAATTTTCCAGGCAAGAGTAAAACAAAAAGCTGGCAAATTACAAAGAACAAGAAAAAGGGTAGACTGTCATAATATTATGCCTTAAAATAATGTCAAATCCTAACACTGGCAAGCCAAAGTACTTCTGTGCTCTATATAAAGTATGCCTCTCTATAATAACGTTGTTGTTGTTTTTCCTGCTGTTGTTCTATCGCTAAGTCATGTCCAACTCTGCAACCCCATGGACTGCAGCATACCAAACTCCTCTGTCCTTCACTATCTTTCAGAGATTGCTCAAATTCATGTCCACTGAATCAGTGATGTTATCTAACTGTCTCATTCTCTGCCACCCTCTTCTCCTTTTGCCTTCAATCTTTCTTAGCATCAGGGTCTTTTTCAATGTGTTGGCTCTTGACATCAGGTGGCCAAAATACTGGAGCTTCAGTTTCAGCATCAGTCTTTCCAGTGAATATTCAGGACTGATCTCCTTTAGGAGGGACTGGCTGGATCTCCTTGCAGTCCAAGGGACTCTCAAGAGTCTTCTCCAACACCACAGTTCAAAAGCATTGATTCTTCATTGCTCAGCATTCTTTATGGTCCAACTCTCACATCCATACTTGACTATTGGAAAAAACCATAGCTTGGACATTTGTCAGAAAAGTGATGTACTTTTTGATATGCTGGCAAGGTTCATCATAGGTTTCCTTCCAAGGAGCAATCATCTTTTAATTTCATGGCTGCAGTTACTATCCATAGTGATTTGGGAGCCCAAGAAAATAAAATCTGTTACTGCTTCCTCTGTTCCCCATCTATTTGCCATGAACTGATGGGACTGGGTGCCATGACTTTAATTCTTTTAATGTTGAGTTTCAAGCCAGCTTTTTCCTCTTTTATCCTCATCAAGGGGCTCTTTAGTTCCTCTTCACTTTCTGCCATTAGAGTGATATCATCTGCATATACATATATGGGAGGAAAACTGTGAGAAGCCTAAACAGTGTATTAAAAAGCAGAGACGACACTTTGCCAACAAAGATTCATGTAGTCAAAACTAGCTTTTCCAGTGGTCATATAAAGATATAAGGGTTGGACTATAAAGAAGGTTGATCACTGAAGAATTGATGCTTTCAAACTGTGATGCTGGAGAAGACTCTTGAGAATCCCTTGGACAGCGAGGAAATCAAACTAGTCAATCCCAAAAGAAATCAACACTGAATAGTCATTGGAAGAATTGATGCTGAAGCTGAAGCTCCAATCCTTTGGCTACCTGAAGAGCTGACTCATTGGCAAAGACCCTCATGCTGGGAAACGTTGGAGGCAAAAGTAGAGAGGGGCAGCAGAGGATGAGATGGTTAGATAGCATCACCAACTAAGTGGACATGAATCTGAGTGATCTCTGGGAGATAGTGAAGGACAGAGGACTGGTGTGCTGCAGTCTCTGGTGTCACAAAGAGTCTGACATGACTTAGTGACTGAACAACAACAGTCTGCACACCTGATGCTGTTGCGTTTTCTCTGGGAAATTTTGATTCCAGCTTGTGATTCATCCAGCTGGGCATTGCACGTAGAGGCAGTTAAGGTGGTCTGTATTCCCGTCTCTTTAAGAAATTTCCTCAGTTTTTTGTCATCCACACAGTCAAAGGCTTCAGTGTAGTCAATGAAGCAGAAGTAAGTGTTTTTCTGGAACTCTCTTGCTTTTTCTATATTCCAATGGATGTTGGCAATTTGATTTCTGGTTCCTCTGCCTTTTATAAATCCAGTTTGTACATCTGGAAATTCTCAGTTCACATACTGTTGAAGCCTAGCTTGAAGGATTTGAAGAATTACCTTGCTAGCTTGTGAAGTGAGCACAATTATATAGCAGTTTGAACATTCTTTGCTATTACCCTTCTTTGGGATTATCATGCTTTTATAATCTTCTTAAATGTTAATAGTATCAGTGGCCCTATATATCCAAAAACCAAAAAGTGAACATATTGTGAATGTTTGTGGACAACCTCCTAAGAAAACCAGGCAATCCCTATGATGAGGTGATTAAAGGGAGAGAGTAGTAATTTGACCCATAGTGGAAGTGAGGCAGGATGGGAGAGGTTTTGACTCTGCTAGGCTTCAAGTCACATGGATATACTTCATGTACTCAAGCATGAACAGGCCGTGATTGGGCACAGCCAGGTGCAGGTTATCTGTTGCCATGGTAATAATATGTAACAAACCAAAAAACCTCGGTGGCATTTAACAATAAATGTTTATTGCTCACTTGCCTGGAATGGTTAGCTAGATGGCTAGATGCCTTTGCTTGTCTTGGCTGGGCTC
The DNA here is from genome assembly GCA_917880005.1 of Nanger dama. Classification (NCBI taxonomy): domain Eukaryota; kingdom Metazoa; phylum Chordata; class Mammalia; order Artiodactyla; family Bovidae; genus Nanger; species Nanger dama. The sequence goes on from CAKJTW010000035.1 coordinate 11,835,030, forward strand.
ACTCATATGCCAGTGTGGGCTGGCTGAGAGCTCACATAGGATAGCCTCAGCTGGGACATCTGGAGCAATTCAGCTTTGATCACATCTCTGCTCCAGTCCTTGTGTCTCCAGCAGAGTTGGGCATACTATAAAAAAGACATCGGGGCAAGAACAGACAAGCTCCAGTGTACATGCACTTTCCAAGCTTCTGAATGGATCATGTTTACTCAACTCCCATCATCTAAAACAAGTCACGTGGCCTAGGCCATGTGTACCAAAATAGGTATACACTAGAAAGTTACACAGCAAGCACACGGATATGAGGGTGCAGGAGGTAATGAATCGGAGCAAATCAGCAACCTACCACATCAGATTACCCAGCCTTATTTTAGTACCATTCTAGGCACTGTAGAAGGTCAAAATATATAGTGCCCTGCATTTTAAATGTCTTGAAGAAACGTTTCTTTCAAAATATGGGCCGTGACTATTTAGTGGGTTATTAAGTTGATTTAGTGGATTATGATCAGCATTTTAATAAGATGAAGTAGCATGGAATGGTAGATTAGCAAAGAAATAGAAAGTATCATAGTCTACCACCCATAAGGTAAACACTGTTTCATAAAACCTTTGACTAGAGTGTGTGCACACAAGTGCTAGTTCCATTGAAAACTGTATTTCTTACTGGAAATTTCAGACAAAAATTTGAAAATCACTGTTTGAAAGCATCGTAAAGCAAACTAAAATTCTAATTTTGTATGTTCTTCATCCTTCATTCTTACTGCCACCAGTGTGAACCTGTCAATGATGAGTCCTCAGCCAGAGTGGAGCCTAGATCTTCACAGAGCAGTGTCCAGTGAGCAAGAAGGCATTTGGTGGACCAGGGAAAGCCTGCTTTGCTGGCGTAAGTCTCAGTCTCAGACTGCAAAGCAGCTTACCTGTTGCTACTAATAGTCTAAATTAACATGTAAGAAAATACTCTAGAATATCCCTAAGTTGAACCCAATACCTGTTCTCACTCTTCTCCGCATGCTTTCTGTGTGTGAAAATACATTTATGAAATGTTTTGTTTCGTTGTCTTCTTTTTCAGGGTAATAGCACAATTTTGAAAGGTTAAATTGCTATAAGAACTCAAATGAAAATACAAGACATTGGGGCTTCCTGGCAGACCTGTGGTTAAGACTCTGTGCATCCCCTGCAGGGGGCACAGGTTCCATCCCTAAGAAAGGAAATTCTACACGCTGTGTGGTGTGGCCAAAAAAAAGGAGAAAAAGAGAAATACTGAGCATTGAATAGCAAATAAAATTTTCTCTGACTATTCAATAAAACCTATAAAGAAATAAATATATCTTTAAAAGGTAAGAGGTAAGTTTAGCCTCTTTACTTTTTTAAAGTACTAACTTAATTAGTTAATATATCATTTTCCTCACACAGGTCTTTGTATTTCTGCAATATCACACTCTTTCAGATTCCTTTAAGAATATAATCATTCTCTTTAAAAAACCATCTGATACTGATTCTATCCATTTCAAATCAAATAACCTCATATTTAGAGAGAAGTGTTTCCTTTGGATATAGGATTAATAATAACTCACATGCAGCTGGGTCCAAAATAAGGCAATCATTTTGGAAGTAAGAATGTATTTCTAAGGATTTTAGCATCCAAATGAATACTCAAGATAGGACTTCTTATCGCACAGTAAGTGGTTCTGCTTCCCAATAAGACAGACCCAGCTTGCCTTAGATACATACATATATTATATCATAAACTCATTTATATGTATGAAGTATATTGTCCCACTTGATATTATTTGCATTGAGCATATTTACTTTATCCTTTAAAGGACATAATATTACAAGAGACCTGAACACAAGAATGGCAAATGATTCTTCCACGTGGAATGTATGGAAGACCACTATGGCTTTCCCTGGATCACTGGCAAGAAGATCACTGTGATTCTAGGGAAAGTTATGCAATTGAAAAGGCCAGCATTTAATCAAAATAATTTACAATTACAGATAATTTCGGTAGAACTTTCACTTTGGCAAATGTAACATTTATGGTTGTGAGCCCTTCAAAGTGATGCTAAAATTCCAAACTATGTCATCGTTTGTAATGATGTTCATATGTTAATTTGATCCGCACGTGTTGTAAGATAGTCCTTCCTAAAGCAGAAACAGGAGAGAAGGGTGTGAGGACTTGGCAGAGAGAAGCGCTATGATGGAACATGAGGGCGGTGAGCTTGGCTTTGTTCTTATCACTGAATGTGAACAGATCACTTAATCTTGAGTTACACTCGGTTACATTTCACAAGGGAAATTTCCAGAGGGGTAATAATGAGGTTATAACCCTTGAGAATGTCAACAATCTAGTCCACTGCAAAATATCAACCTGAGACTCTTCCCTTACATTTCTCATCAAGAGACTCCATCCTTGCAGAGTTTTGCCCCCAAGGAGGCACTTTAGCTGCACCTTCAACAGGTCAATTCAACACTCATTTACACTAACAGCTTCTGGGAGATGCAGTGTGAGATACTGAAAGTGAATTCTGTGCTACTAAGCCCACTCCCCCATTTCTTTCACTGTACAAATGATGTGGATCAGATATGACCAGATAGTGGTGCTGACTGAACTTCCGTGGGAAGGAAAGGTAAACTAAATTTAGAATACGTATTAGTTCTTATTAATGCAAAGCATTGGTGCTTCCAGAATAAAAAGAGCCTGATGTAGTCAACTTGTCACCAAGTAGCTGGTTGATCTCAGCTACTTGTGGGAATAATGTTCTGTCAAGGGCTCAGCCTTGAGATTCATTGCTGGTAGGTTAGACACTCGGAGTTGGCAACAGCAATTATTTTCCTTTGAAAGTAAGGATCTATGCTGGTAAACCCATGAGTAGCTTTAACCTCTGCCTCTGTGTCCCCTTCATTCATATACTTAGTGTGTAGTTCTGCGGTGGGAAAGACAAAAAGGCTGGATAACATCAACTGTCTGACTTAAACTGTCTCCTAGGTCATTTTAGTGCATAGAACGGTAAAGACTTTCCAGGAAGCACAAATTGACAAGTGATACAAAAGTCACACCTCCATATGCCAACTGCCATATGTCCATCCACCTATCTCTACCCTAGACTCTGTCTCTGATCTTCCAGTCTCTGAGCTTGACCACACTGGCCAGGTCACTCATCATGGCCCAGATAAATGGACCATGTCTTCTTGCTGGTAAAGTGGATGATGAGGTACACTGCTCGAAGCTCTACTATGGGAAGATTTTTTTTTCTTCAGTGTTATCTTTCCAAGTCACCCTGCACGTGGCTATATTGTGTCCACCATCCATTTTTAGCTTGCAGCCATATATACTAAGTCAACCCATCCATAAATCAACCTCAGGGTTATCCTCTCCTTTCAACTAGGGGTATGTACCTCCCTTCCCAGCTCAACCTCCTGATAGGTTTTGGCTGAAGTAGAGGTGCTGGTACAACCATTATGGATGATGTTGGGGGCGGGGGGGCGGTTATTCATGGCCCTGGCGCTCAGTCTTGGGTATGCCATTTCTGTCTTATGATGGGTTGCTGCTGGGTCTGCTCAACGTTATGACTTGACGTGTCCAGCAAAACCCAACTCATCAGAAGCAGTGTTTGATGTAGTCTCTTGGCACGTATGACCCAAGCGACAGAACTGCATGTCATGTTACACCGCAGTCTTAACCTGCTACAGAGCCTTTTTCTGTTTCAGGCTCCTCTCAAAACTGACAGCCTTTGGGGTCACTTGATATGTGAGCTGGAGCAGTATTCCTACGTGTAGAATGCGTTCCTCTAGTACCTGAATAAGCCCGGTAGACACTGTGCTGACCTCTGCGATAAGGGATGAAGGTTGAAGCAAGTTGTCTTGTGTTTTGGAGATGTCTCAACACACTCCTAGGACTACTGGACCCCTGAAAACTTTGCCCGAGTGGACGGTCCCAAAGTCTTTGTAGAATTTATCTTCCACCCTGTAGACCGAGGACCAAAATCTTCAGCATGCTAACTCCTCTTGCAAATCCTGTCTGATCAGTATGATATCAACAATGTGATAAATCACTTGATATTTTACAGGATGTCCCAACAGTCTAGATATTTTCAGAAAACATTACAACAGAGATCTAAGACTTAATATAGTCTTGGGACAAAACTATAAATGTATATTTTTTCCCCTTCTTGTGAATGTAAACCTTTTTCTAACCTCTTCCCTGATAGGGAAAGAAAAGAGCCCTATTACCAAATCAACAGCTGCAGATTGTGTAACAAGGCCATGTTAATCTGCTCTAGCAAACTAAATGCACTCTGTCAGTCTCTGCCACGGAGGCTACTACTTGATGGAGTCTCAGTGGTCCCCAGTCATTCTCCAAGATCCATCCAGTTTCGGCAGGAGCCAGATTGCTAATTTAAATGGTGATATGATGAGGATCTCCACCACCATATCCTTACGAACATCAGGAATGGCACTAATCTTCACTCTCTCTCTTATAATATTACTTCTTGTTTAATATCTTGGCTAGGGATGTGGGTAGGCAGTTTCAAAGATTTCCTCTTGGCCCTCTACACTATCATAGCTCTTACTCTGCAGGCTAAGGATAAGCTTCCAAATTTTCAGCTCCAGTTATATATTCAGGAACTAAGGGAAAGACCACCTGGTGAGTCCACAGACCCAGTGGATCCAGGCAAGCTGGACTTTAGCCAAGATTCCATTTATTCTGTGCTCTTCCTATATCCCAGAACCAGCAGTGGGGCCATAATGTTGCTGCTGCAGGTCCCCAAGTGTCGATGTCAGATCCTATGTCTCACAGTCCCTGAAATGTCTAATATTTCCCTTTCCCTATCGTGCAGTCACTCAAGTAAATACCCATAGGTCCCATTGCAGAGGGGCTGGAGGAACCATTACCACGTATGGTTGCCACGGTGATACAGAGTCCTTTCCACTGGAATCCAGCCACCTCTTCAGGCCCTGGATTCTGAGTCTGAAAACTGACTTGGGTCTGAATGCTGAGAAAGGAACTGTGACTTTCCCTTAGGGTGACCATTCTCAGTTTCCTGCTCTTTCATGACTGCTTTCTTTGATTAAATATGTGTATTGAGAATACCATCATTGGCTCTTCTGCTTTTCCCCTAGCAATGTTATGTATCTTATGTTAACTATCTCTCTGCAATTCTCTGTAGGTTAAGCCTCCTTGGCTGCCACTCAATTCTGGCAGTTGTCCCAAAAATTGCAAACCCCCCTCCCGCCCCGGCTTCTGGCAGTTAAGTGTAGCCACCTGGCCTCTACAACACTGAAGCTCCACAATCCTCATTAGAATCAATGAGCCAAGCTTGGTGACAGCCTCTCCTACTATCAGCTCTTACCTGCAGAAGTAAGCCATGTGGAAACAGATGTGAAGACCACCTGAATGAGAAGAAACAGCGACTGTTTATTCAGAGCTCTACAGCAAGGAAGTTAGCCACCATCACTCCAGGCTTGGCAGAGGCTCAAAGGCAGGCAGGGGAGTTGAAAAGCTTTACAGTGGAGAATAAAGGCAGACTTTAGGTATGTTCTGATTGCAGGTGGTTTGCACAAGGAAGCTGGAAGCAGGTTAGCCAGGAGGGCATCTTATGAGATTGGTATAAGGAGCATATTTGGCTTTTGGTGGTTGGTCCTGAGCTGGAAGCAAGAAAAAACAATGAAACTGCCCATTATTGGCTAAGTCCTGACTCTGGGCCAATTGCAGGAGAGGTTGTGGGTGTGACTATTTATATATTCAGTCCCTCTGCCACCACTGAATTTCCTGGCAACGTTGGTGTCTCTCTGTCCTGGGCTTGGTGTAACTCTTGGCCTTTTCTGTGAAACATATTTTGAGAAGTTTCTGAGGATGTGTTTTCTGGCCTTGCATAATTTATCTAGTCTAGAATACCCACCTCCCTTCATTCATTGTCTGCCACAGTAATTCAAGCTTTTCAACCATGGGCCATTGTTCTCAGCGTGTTTTGGGGATCTTTGCCAGGGTATTAAATCATGCATTTTGAAAAAATTGTCCCCAAGTTCACAAACTCACTCTTATCCAGTCTTATGTTCCAAACCTTTTTTTTTTTTTTTTTTGTTCCAAACCTTTTGATTAAGCAACCTCAGATCCAGCCCACTGGGAACTCCCAAGCTTAATGCTTAACTCTCAGTCAATCCTGGCTAATTCTTACGGCTCCATTTCCCCTCTTATCAGCATGTCCCTAATTGGGTTTTGCTGCATCTTAACCAAGTTATCAACCCAGTGGTCAGGAAAAGATGTAAGGGCAGATCCTGAGGGGGAGGTGTATTGCCTTGAAAAACAAGACATCACAGAGTCTTCCCCCAGGGGACAATGCTGTCTCTTAATGGAAGGAGTGGGCCACCTCTGCAATTCTGAGGCGCAATGGAATATGGAGAGCCAAAATCTTTGGCAGCTTCAATCCCGATGTCTTCATTTGATGTGTTAGGGTTCCAAGTTTGCCCACCTGGAACCCTGGTTTTGGCATAACAGATCTTTTGTTTATATTCGATCATCTTAGTAGCTTGGCAACTCCATTAAACCCTGAGTTTAGACTTCAGCTTGATCTGCTCCCACACTGTAGGAAATAAGGGACTCTGCAAACCACAGCCTTTCTGCAACATTCTTTTGTTTCTTAACTGCCCTCAACTTGTCATTATGCCTCCACAGGTCATCAGGTAACTTAGTAACAACCAGGTAATTCCACTAGTTTTAGCAATTGGACTGCCACTTTGTACCAGGGTGTCTGTGCCCCAAGTCTCAGTGGATCCAGTCCCCAAAATAAATCTCACCTCCTGATTTCCCCACTCCTGCCAGCAACAGTGTTAGGTGGGTCTTGAAGCAGACGCTGAGATGGAGATAAGGAGGAAAGAAGCATCCGGGATAAACAGGGGAGGGAGAAAAAGTGGGCAAGAAGGACTGACTATGATGCAGACCTGACAAAGACTCAGCCCACCCTGTGAGGAGCTCCTGGGGCAAGGAACATCCCGCATGGAGCAGATACGGTCAGTCACTGGCCGAGAGCGCTCTGCAAAGCTGAGGTGACTCTGAAGTTGCTAAGAGCTGGAGGACTGTCAATAAACTGCCCCCTTGCAGCTGCACAGCAAATTCTCTTCTGAAGGTGATCTCCATGATCTCCGTGCTCCCACATCATCCAAGTCCCAACATTTGTTTCCTTTCTTTTTTCTCTTCTGAAGGTGATCTCCATGATCTCCGTGCTCCCACATCATCCAAGTCCCAACATTTGTTTCCTTTCTTTTTCTTGACATTGTTGACTACAACTTCCAGATGACTGTTAGTGGCAAATGGCTTTCTCTTTTCTAATTTGATGGGAAAACCTCAAATGTCTCCTCTACAGACATAATCTTGGCTATTGGCTTTGCAGATTCTCCATCCTGTTAAGGAAGTGTCCTCTATAGCATAATAAAGTCAAGTCATTCAGTTGTGTCCAGCTTTTTGTGACCCCATGGACTGTAGCCTACCAGGCTCCTCTGTCCATGGGATTTTCTAGGCAATAGTCCTGGAGTGTATTGCCATTTCCTTCTCAGGGGATCTTCCCAAATTAGGGAGAGTTATTAGGAAGGAGTGCAAATATATGCTCGGCATCTGCTAAGATTGTCTCTTTTCAAGTTGTTGATATCATAATGCTAAATCTCTTAGCTATGTGGCTCTTGGTTCTTGCCTTTCAGTTTCCCTGATTTTACCCTTTACCCTAAGAATTCTCTAAGAATCTTCTGTCTCTCTGATCCTTTCTCTGGTGAAGTTCCTCTTCCGTAGCCCACAGCATACAGCTACCTGCTCGGCCGTACTCCTGTCATTAAAGGAATTCAGTCATTGATGCTCTGTTTTTATTTTTAAAAGCTCTTACAGTTACCCCATGATTTAAGAGCCCTAGAACTATATCTCAAATCCCATGTCCCTGCTCATTTATTCAAACAATGCCTTCATGTCAAACTATGCAGCAGAAAATTTTCCTACCACAAATTCTATTCTACACGGTAGGTGCCAATCCATGGAAAAATATTGACTTAATCCCTTAAGTATAATTTATATAAAACAGACTAAAAGTACAGTCTGCTATGAAAGAGGAAAAAAACAGCCTTCTATCTTTTCTTACCACCAAACAATTTTTAGAATATCCTTTCCAATAAAACCAGCACCATCATGATCTTCCACACTGCGTGTCTGGATGTCTCCATATAATACCCTATAGGAAGGGGCACAAATGCTTAGAGAGAGCTCTTCTACCACTCACTCTTACTACACTCTAATTCTCTGTTAGAGAAAATGGTTAAAAATAATTTGAGACATGTGGCACTTATTTCTCTATTGTCAGCCTTAGATTTTATAGACAGAAACTATTTGGGGATCAGGTTACATGATCTTGATATTGATCCCTGGTTTTTAATGGTCCTTTAAAGCCTTTACTGTAATATCAAAAGGATGGATCAAAAATTGATGGGAAATGGGTTCTTGACAGAACACACTCAGCCCCAAATGGCACAAATGTCCTAACCTGCCCACTCTTTCATTTTCACCCAAACCATTTGATAGATTTTTTTTTTGATAACCCAAATACATGATCTCCTCTCATAGCCTCTTCTGATATGCAATGACACTGTCCTGTTATTATTCTGAGAATGGTTTCAAAGAGCCACTAAGCTTTGGAGGCAATTACTACCATGAGGAACACATCAGTATCAATTAGACCAATGCTAGGACTGCTGCTTTTCATAAAAACGTTTCAGCATTTTGATTCTAAACACAGAGAAACTCTATGAAAAGATTAACTCATTTCATTATTTAATGGAGAATTTTGCAATTAACTCATCCAAACAGAGTCATTGGAATACAATGCTACACAAAATCAAATATCCTATAAGTTATACTATGCCAGAAATGAATACCATCAAAACTGGAGTTTGGCACCAAGGCCAGACTAAGAAGGTTGCTGGTGATAGAACTATGGAAAGATGGTGTCATTGATCCACCTAGACCACTTCAGACCCTGCTCCCAACCCTGAATGTCCCTGTACTAGGTTCTGTGTGCTTTGGCTCCCAGTGACCAGCACTCATGTGTATTCTTTGGAGGAAAACCCTCATGGCAGCAGAGCAGCTTTGCCCTGAGTGGGCAGAGAACTGTAAGGGCCTGGATGTTTACACAGCATCTCACAGCCCCACCGCAGGGAGTCACTGTCAATCAGTCTGAATAATGGGTGCAAGGGTACAAAAGCCCAACTCTTCTGCCTCGGATAGGAAAATTCTGATGTATAAATTACAGCCCAGAGTTCTTCTGTGGCTCAGGCAATGCTACCCATGTCAGTCAGAATTCTCCAGAGAAACAGAACCAGGGTACATAGATGAGAGACGATAGCTAGCCAGACAATGAGAACTTGGATCATTTGATTATGAAGGCTGAGAAGTGCCCCAATATACCCTCTACCCTAGGAGACCTAGGAAATCCAGTGGGATAATCCAATCTGCCGCTGACGACCTGAGAACCAGGGGGAATGGTGATGCAAATGTCATGTGAGGGCAGAGCAGATGAGACGAGACGCCCCTGATCAGGCAGCGATGCAGAGAGAAAGGAACAGATTCTTTCTCCTGCTGCCTTTGGCTCCATTCAGGCCCTCAGGGGACTGGGTGATGCCCAAGCCACATGATCTTGGGGAGGGCAAGTCCTTTACTGAGTCCAGATGCTAACCTCATTCACAAACAACCCACAAGTATCAATACAATCAGAAATGAGGCTTAATCTGGGTCCACCGTGGCCAATCAAGTCACCACCTAAAATCAACCATCACACGACCTCCAAAGGACTCTAGCGAGATCCCAGCCTCACTTGGCTCCCCACTCTATCCTGCCCTGTCCCTCCTTCTCCCTTCTTCCAGAGACACCTCCTTAATGAAGCCCTCACTCACAGACCTGCATTTTACAGTATGCTTCAAGAAAATCTAACTTAAGCTGTTAAGAGTTTTCCCTGTAGACCCAGTTTGGCCCTGAGAAGGAACAGGCTGGGCCCACAAGTAAGGGTCTTGTAGCACCAGCTGTGGGGAGAAGGAGATGCGATCAAAGCCCAAGAGGAGAGAGCTCATATTGGAGAGGGACATGAACCTCACCTTCTGGATAGAAAGAATTCATACACTTCATTTTCTTATTTTAAAAGGCCCATGAAGGCAATGGCAACCCACTCCAGTACTCTTGCCTGGAAAATCCCATGGATGGAGGAGCCTGGTCAGCTGCAGTCCATGGGGTCACTAAGAGTCGGGCACGACTGAGCAACTTCACTTTCACTTTCACTAAAAGGCCCATGATCCCAACATAAGCACTGTAAAAGGCCTTCCAGTTGACTGGCTAAACACATGCATTCACATCTCCTCTGTCACCATTTGGGTTCTCTGGGAAGCCAACTTGGATTGGAGATTAGCATGAACAAGGTCTATTAGGGAATACTCTTTGGGTCAACATTTGTGGAATGGAAGGGAAGGAAAGAAAAAAAAAAGACAGAAGGAGAATCTGGGCTGGATGGACTCTCCCCGCAGGCCCCTGCTGACCCTCCAGGAAGCTCGGAGGCCGGGTGGTCTTCTGACCTGTAGCAAGCCGGGTGAAAAGGCCAGGCCTCCAGTTGGTGAGCCACTGTTTGAAGGCTCTCCCAGGAAGGGGGCCAGCCTTGGGCAGCTGAAGGAATAAGCCCTTCAGCCTTAAATAGGATCTCAGCAGCACACCCAGCATCCTCTACCTCTTTCCTCCCAAAATACTATTGAAATAACAGGAAAAATAGAAAAATTACAATGAATTTGTAATGAATTCAAGTGAATCTGGAATATCAGGAGAGGTGTCTCTAGCAAAACTGAACAAGGAAGACTTTCTGGAAAAAGTTGGTGGAAAAGGATCGATAGAATTACCCAAGAGAACAAAGGAACTGAAGTGATATTCAAGCTTCAGAGAAATACCCCCAAACAAGTCCCAAAATATCTCAGGCAGTTCATTCCAGTTCAGTCACTCAGTCATGTCCAACTCTTTGCGACCCCATGGACTGCAGCACACCAGGCTTCCCTGTCCATCACCAACTCCCGGAGTTTACTCAAACTCATGTCCATTGAGTCGGTGATGCCATCCAACCATCTCATCCTCTGTCATCCCCTTCTCCTCCTGCCTTCAGTCTTTCCCAGCATCAGGGTCTTTTCCAATGAGTCGGCTCTTCGCATCAGGTGGCCAAAGTATTGGAGTTTCAGCTTCAGCATCAGTCCTTCCAATGAATATTCAGGACTGATTTCCTTTAGGACAGACTGGTTGGATCTCCTTGCAGTCCAAGGGACTCTCAAGAGTCATAGATACAAAGACAGACTGCCAAATCTCAGGCAGAATGCCAAATAATCCCATACCAGAAATGAGGCCATGTGAGGAAGCATGCCACAGGCATGCCTGAGTGCAGAGTGAGACAGATGAGCCAGCCCCACACTCCTTGTGAACCCAGGACAACCAAGTACAGAAGGCAGCTCCAAAAGGAATGTGGACCAGAAGGCAGGGGCAATGAGCCAGCAATAAACTGAGTTAAATGCTGCTGGAGATTAAATACGGATGGACATGAGTTTGGGCAAACTCAGGGAGACGGTGGAGGAAGGCCCGGTGTGCTGCAGTTCATCAGGTCGCAAAGAGTCGGACACAACTGAGCAACTGAACAACAATCACCACCACATTTTACAGGTTAGGGAAATGGAACAAAAAGGGATTCAATGACTTGGCCAAAGTTCACACAGCTTTACTGGAAAACATTTGACATTTTATAAAATTCATTATTTCCTATGTACAATTAAATGATTTTTGGTAAGTTTACTGAATGGCTGCAACCACTACCCTAAATTAGTTAAGAACCCGTTTATCTCAATTAGATCCCTCTCGCCCATTTACAGTTAATCCATCCCATCCCTAACCTCAAGCAACCACTAACCTACTTTCTTTCTATAAAAACTTGCATTTTCTGGTTACTTCGTGTAAATGGAATGATGCAATATGTGGCTGTGTTTGGCTTCCTTCACTTAACACAATGTGTTTGCTGTTCAGCCATGAAGTATCGAGCATGTGTCAGTGGTTTTTTTCCATTTTATTGTTGAGACGTATTCCGTGGAATGCCTACCAATTTTGTCTCTCCCTCATCAGCCAATAGACATGTAGGCTGTTCCCAGTCTGGGCTATTATGAATAATACTGCTATGAACATTCACAAGTCATGTAGCCTCTAGGTACATTATTGGAATACAAACCTAGACAGTAGGAAGAAAGTTCATAGTTCATCTGTATGCTGCTTGAAGTGAAACAGATTTCTCTGGTTTATTTTCACAAAGCTATCCTCCTGTGTTTCAGTCTCTGGGCCACGGGATTACGCCATGCTCAAACTCACCCCTGGCAGACCCAAACCACTAGGCTTCCATCCACAACAGGACATGAATGAACTCCAGGGTAGTGCCACTTGGGTTTAAAACTAAAACCCCTGGAGGCAAGATGGATGGTATTGACTTAAGTAAAGTGAATATCCAGAAAAATACCTGGATTATGTGTGGTGATTGTTATTATGATTAGTATCCACAAAGTCATGGCTGACTTAGCTGTGTTTTATTTCTTGATATTATAGAAAATTATTTAATTTTATTCAGGTAAGAAAGATGTTTCTTATGAAATTATAAGTTAATAATTAGCTCTAAGTCATAGTGAGTATGAAATCTGTGCATTACCATTTTAACCTGCTATAAAAACTTCAAAATAAAATGTTGTTATAGCTATAGACCGGTGAAAAATAAAACTGCTCAGCATCCTTCTTCTGAACCTTATTCTCCTAAATCTTCTGTATCAACCATTGGCATTCCCATCCACCCAACCACCAAGCTAGAAGTCTGAGCAGCATCCTATACGTTCTCCATATTTCTCATCCACTCTGTCCACCCAGTCAGCCACCAGGTCTCCCCTCTCTTCCCTCCTTCCCATCCTACTGCTCTTGCCAGGGCTATTCTCCTGGATTCCTGCAAAGAGCCACGCTCATCAGGCGGTATTGTCTACACTGCGGTCACTGAAAGATCTGCCGTGGTCTGGCCCTACCCCACTTCTCCAGGCTCATCTCCCACAGCTCCTTGCCTTGACGTTTCAGAAACACCAAAACACTTGTAATTCCTCACACACACGTTTTCACAAGTTATTCCTCCGTCTAGAATCTCCAACAGTCTCTCAATCTGCTTTTTCACATCCACAGTTTAATGTGAAACTCTAGAACCACCATGTCCAAAATGCCTTTCTTGATCCCCAAAGCTGGATCAAATCCCTGTTGCCTGACTCCCTCAGTCCCCAGGCATGCCTCATCACTGCATTTATCATTTTCAGCTGCAGCAACGTCTTCATGGGAAGATTCAGAATAAGACAATCCCAAATTCAAATCTGGCTCTGTCACTGACTAGCGCTTTCACTTACAAGCTAGTGATTTTGAGCAAGGTCCTTAGAGTCTCCGTTTTCTAATCTGAAAAATGGGTCATAAAGATGAAATGCTCAGCTAGTAAAAAGAACGCATTTGAATCAGTTCTCATGAGGTGGATAAAACTGGAGCCTATTATACAGAGTGAAAGTCTGAGTGAAAGTCAGAAAGAAAAATAGCAATACAGTATATTAACACATATATATATGGAATTTAGAAAGATGGTAACAATGACCCTATATGCGAGACAGCAAAAGAGACACAGATGTAAAGAACAGACTTTTGGACTCTGTGGGAGAAGGCAAGGGTGGGATGATTTGAGAGACTAGCACTGAAACATGTATATTACCATATGTGAAACAGATCACCAGTTCAAGTTCAATGCATGAAACAGAGCACTCAAAGCCGGTGCACTGGGATGACCCTGAGGGATGGGATGGGGAGGGAGGTGGGAGGGGGGGTTCAGGATGGGGAACACGTGCACACCCACGGCTGATTCATGCCAGTGTATGGCAAAAACCACCACAATACTGTAAAGTAATTAGCCTCCAATTAAAATAAATTAATTAATTTTTTAAAAAAACAATGATGCCTAGAAAGTACTTTGCATGATGTCTGGCAAATTATAAACCTCAGAATCAAAGCTGGTGCTGTGGACTTACTCCACTTTACTTGCAGGGTGACTGTGCCTGATACAGAGGAGGACTCATTGGTGCCTGCGGCTGCAGTGGACCCCTGGCCACAGCAGTGAGAGAGCGGTGAATGGGAGCACCCGGCCGCTCTTCACTGACTGCAACGGAAATTCAAGGTGACGTCTGAGGGTTTCAGGCTTAGCTCTTTGTTCCTTGAGCACATCAGACTCATCTTTCTGTGCCTCCCTGAGCCGTCGCCATACCTCCCTAGTGCCCAGGTTGCAAGCATCCTTGGCAGCCTCTCCTACTCTGGGTAGGACTGGAGTGGTCTGCACTCAACTCCATCCGTGCACGGTTTACTAAATGTAAAAAACTCCTTCGAGAAATAATCTTAGTGATTTGTGTCATCTTTTCTTTCTGGAACAGAAAACAGGAAATGCAGACAATAGAATTGGGGGAGGGAGAAACTATCTGTTTTTTCAGAGTTGAAAAGAACAAATGAGGACTTCCCTAGCAGTACCTGGATAAGAATCTGCCTGCCAGTGCAGGGGCTGTGGGTTCGATCCCTGGTCCAGGAAGATCCTATGTGCCATGGAGCAGCTGAGCCCGTGGGCCACACCTGGAGCCTGCCCACTCTACGCCCCAGAGACGGTGCTCCACAGCAAGAGAAGTCCCGCAGTGAGAAGTGCCTGCCCCACAACAAAGACCTAGCGCAGCCACAAGTAAACAGACAAACAAAAGGACAGCTCACTTCAGTGCAGTCACTCAGTCGTGTCCGACTCTGCGACCCCATGGACTGCAGCGCACCAGGCCTCCCTGTCCATCACCAACTCCCAGAGTTTACTCAAACCCATGTCCATTGAGTCGGTGATGCCATCCAACCATCTCATCCTCTGTCGTCCCCTTCTACTCCTGCCTTCAATCTTTCCCAGCTTCAGGGTCTTTTCAAATGAGTCGACTCTTGGCCTCAGGTGGCCAGAGTATTGGAGTTTCAGCTTCAGCATCCGTCCTTCCAATGAGCACTCAGGACTGATTTCCACAAGTGACCATAAAATGAGAACATTTGGCCACCAGCTGAGAAATAAAGATAGTCAGAGGGCCACTGGGCCCAGAGTTGCCGCCTGTGTCCCCTCTCCAGCTGCTCGCGGGCAGGGGGAGGCCCAGAGGGAACCGAATGGCTCTGCCCCCAGTAAGGAGGCCCTTCTGCTGAGACATCCCACCGGCATGCCCCACTTTCCTCATTCATTTTGTCCTCTCCTGACGGTGGCCCAGCCATGAGCGAGAAGGACGCTCACGCCCGTATTAACACCACATATTCATTCATTCCTCCTGAGGGTTAGAAAAGAAAAGTAACAATTCTAAGAACTTCCCTTCCAATCGACATTTTTAGCAAATACATTTTAATAAGATAATGCAAATCCTGCTATGTACCGAATTGGTGTTTTCCTTCGCCAGCCAGCCACCAGGACCATTTCACATGAGGCATCAGAGACTCCATCTCCCAGTGTTTGGGGGACTCATGGTGAAGTCTAAGTGTATTAATAATATAAAATATTGCCACTAAAAATATATATACTGTTCTACAGAAATGGACAGATGTTTCCTAGTGAGTAATGAGTACCATTTTCTTCCAGCTTTCCTAACAGGCTGAAGCTAAAAACAAACACACATTTTTACATAAACTAGACCCATCTCAATATTAAGAATGTAACTGACAGTCCAGAAAGTTTAGAGAAGGAAATGATAACGCACTCCAGTTTTCTTGCCTGGAGAATTTCATAGACAGAGGAGTCTGGTGAGCTACAGTCCACGGGATCATGAAGAGTCAGACACAACTGAGTGACTACCACCACTAACAGTCCAAAAAAATTTAGAAGTCAGAAACCAATGTTTTTCTGTTTTTATTGTCACATGTATATGTATGTATATGTTTACACATACATATGCACACACACACATAATGTTCTTGAGAAAAATCCATTCATTTCATTAACCTGCTCAAGACAGGTAAATTGAAGGAAACGGGGCAAGTTGGGACATTTTGATCCTGCCTGACATTCTTACTTCATGTTTGAAATGGGACCTCAAAGAAGAATGGAGTGTTGGGGCCAGAAGCTCCTTCAAGATCAACGGGCAAGCTCTTCTCACTACTGAGGAAACCAGGACCCAGAAAAGTCAAGTGACTCCCCCAGAGCACACAGCCCGATGGCAGGAGAACTGAAAAAACCTACATAGATTCTAATAAGACAACTCCCCGGACAACTGGATTATGAGATATGGGAGAGACACCAGGCAGCCTCTTGCCTGAAAGAAGTTCCTTCCTTAAAATCTTCAAGACGGAAATTTCCAAACTCAGTAGTCCTCCGACCTGATTATGACATAGCAAGACATACCAGAAGTAATGCTGGCAGGGGTCAATGAGCAGTGTGCGTGTGTGTGTTCATGTTTGTGTGTTCATGTGTGTGTGTTCATGTCTGTGTGTGTGCATGTGTTCATGTCTCTGTGTGTGCATGTGTGTGTGTTCGTGTCTCTGTGTGTTCCTGTGTGTGTGTTCATGTTTGTGTATGTATTCATGTCTCTGTGTGTGTTCGTGTGTGTCCGTGTGTCTGTGTGTGTTCCTGTCTGTGTGTGTTCATGTGTGTGTTTTAGTGTCTGTGTGTTCCTGTATTTGTGTTTGTGTGTGTGTGTCTGTGTGTTCACATGTGTGTGTGTTTTCGTGTCTATGTGTGTGTTCCTTTTTGTGCGTGTTCTTGTGTGTGTTCATGTGTGTGTATTCATGTGTGTGCATGCATGTTCATGTGTTTGTGCGTGTGTCCATGTGTGTGTATTCGTGTGTGTATGCATGTTCGTGTGTTTGTGTGTGTGTCCATATGTGTCCATGTGTGTCTGTCTGTGTGTGTGTCCGTGTGTGTGTGCGTGTTCGTGTGTGTGTGCGTGTTCGTGTGTGTGTGTTCATGTCTGTGTGTTCGTGTCTGTGTGTGTTCCTGTGTGTGTTCGTGTTTGTGTATGTATTCATGTCTCTGTGTGTGTTCGTGTGTGTTCATGTGTGTGTGTCCATGTGTGTGTTCATGTCTGTGTGTGTTCATGTGTGTGTGTTAGTGTCTGTGTGTTCCTGTGTATATTTGTGTTTGTGTGTGTGTTCGTGTCTGTGTGTGCATGTATGTGTGTTCATGTGTGTGTGTTTTCGTGTCTATGTGTGTGTTCCTGTGTGTGTTCATGTGTGTGTGCATATTCATGTGTGTATGCATGTTCATGTGTTTGTGTGTGTGCATGTTCGTGTGTCCGTGTGTGTGTGTATTCATGTGTGTGTATGCATGTTCATGTGTTTGTGTGTGTGTCCGTATGTGTCCATGTGTGTGTGTCTGTGTGTGTCCGCGTGTGTGCATGTTTGTGCGTATGTATGTGTGTGTTTGTGTCTGTGTGTGTGTGTAGGCACAGCTAGGAATGGGGAGCTTGGCCCCACAAATGAGGTCTTGAATGAGGTCTTGAAGGGCGTGCCTTGCCCTGGCCTCCTCCTCCTCTCCTTGCACTCTCCCTCCGCTGCCATCCTCCCCTCTTCCCTTCTCTTCCCAGGCACCTGAACCGCTCCTCCAGGCCTCCTGCCTGCACGTGGTCAGTCACAGTCCAGGGACTTCTGTGACTCCAACAACTAAATCATAGCAACAGTTCAGTGACATAATTGGTAGCACAATGGCCTAATGTTCGAAAGACCCCTTCAGTCTCAGGGTTGCGGAGGGCAGGGTCATTACGTCATATGATGTGATATTGTCCAGTTAATCAGCAATAATTTTTTGAGAATCCACTGTCGGAGGACGTCCTCATCGATCGTAGAGAACAGCAGTGGTGAAAGGCCGCAGCAGGCACTGGGCTCCCCGCGCTCCGAGGTCAGGTTCGCGCTCCGGGCTCTCCGAGAGCAGAGAAGGGGCTGTGGGGGCAGGAAGGGAGGAGGAGAGGGCGGTCGCTCACGAGCTCCCCTGCACACGTGACAAAGAGGGTGCTCCCGCGTGCAACCCCCGACGACACTCTGAAGAAAAACCAGGAGGAAAACAGCAAAAATTCCCCATCTCCTGAAAGCATTGCTTAGTACACACATGACATGAACAAAATCATTTAAATGTACTTAGTGTAGAAATCACTGCAGATGGTGACTGCAGCCATGAAAATAGAAGACGCTTACTCCTTGGAAGAAAAGTTATGACCAACCTAGACAGCATATTCAAAAGCAGAGACATTACTTTGCCGACTAAGGTCCGTCTAGTCAAGGCTATGGTTTTTCCTGTGGTCATGTATGGATGTGAGAGTTGGACTGTGAAGACGGCCGAGCACCGAAGAATTGATGCTTTTGAACTGTGGTGTTGGAGAAGACTCTTGAGAGTCCCTTGGACTGCAAGGAGATCCAACCAGTCCATTCTGAAGGAGATCAGCCCTGGGATTTCTTTGGAAGGAATGATGCTAAAGCTGAAACTCCAGTACTTTGGCCACCTCATGCGAAGAGTTGACTCATTGAAAAGACTCTGATGCTGGGAGGGGTTGGGGGCAGGAGGAGAAGGGGACGACGGAGGATGAGATGGCTGGATGGTATCACAGACTCAATGTGAGTGAGTCTGAGTGAACTCCGGGAGTTGGTGATGGACAGGGAGGCCTGGCGTGCTGCGATTCATGGGGTCGCAAAGAGTCAGACACAACTGAGAGACTGAACTGAACTGATGTGTAAAGAATTTCAGTCACAAAATTTCAGGATTTTTTTTTCCGTTCTATTACCCGACTTTTTAAAGTGGATTAAATAGGTTGCCGTTCGAAAAAAGGTTACATTCTGTCACTAAACTACAAAAGTTTTCAGAGAAAAATGATGCTTCTGAAAACCAATCACATCTCTACATTTATTTGTCAAATATGTATGTTGTGAACATATACTCCTACATCAATATTTCCACACAATGTATTTTTTCGCAGAAATTATCATAAGTTCATTAAATCCTACTTATAACTTCCAGAAATGTTAGAGAGGGAAGGGATAGACACATAATCTTAGATGTGAAGGAGAGACAAGGGGCAAGTTTTTATTAAACGAAAAGTGAACTAAATGTTTTCATTTGAAAGAAAAACATATAGATAATGAGCCAGATAGTGAAACGCTTAGACTTCTGATCTAAATTATGTGTAACTATCTTGTGATAGAAGAAATTTTTGCATACTGAGGTTTGGAGATGTCATTCTGGCTTATGTATGATGTGGCTTGAACAGTGCTGACTGGAACAGCCTCCCTCACGGCTTGTCTGGTGTACGTTGTACAGCTGCTTTAATCATGAAAAAGAATGCATTTACCAGGTAGTATAGAATGCCCACTGGAAGACAGTGATAAACGCCCCAGGGCACCGGGGCTGTCCCTCCCTTCAAAGACAAGGCTTCCTTCCCGGCCACCAGCGTCCTGCTGGCGCGCCGTGCGCATGCTCTCTGCCTCTCCGGAAGCCGTGGAGGAGTCTGACGTTCGTTCTTTGTTCTGACAGATGGTTCCGGCATCCAAGATGGAGCTGAGTGGCCTTTGTGGATACAGTTTCAGACTCATTCCTTCATCACCCGAAACTTGAAGTTTCTGAACCGTATCGAACTCAAAAGTCACTACCAGCCAGTTTCAAAACAGGATCAGCTGGCAGATGCCACTGTAAAGGTATGCAAGATGCAACCATTTTGGACCCCAATCAGCCCTTACTTAACAAGTACTCTCACTTCTTGCCAGCTCAAATCCTAAGTCTTGACAAACGGCGTATATAATTTTGTGCTATTAGTCTATGCAAGTGTTGCTAGTTACTCAGTCATGTCTGACTCTTTGCACCCAGTAGACTGTAGCCCACCAGGCCCCTCTGTCCATGGAATGCTCCGGGCAAGAACACTGCAGTTGGTGGTCTTCTCCAGGGAATCTCCCCAGCCCAGCGATCAAACCCAGGTCTCCTGCATTGCAGGCAGACTCCTTACTGTCTGAGCCACCAGGAAGATCCCCCACAACTTTGGAGACAAGCCTCCCCATTGTGTAGACTGCTGGAACACAGTTCAAGTGCTGCTTGAATTTGTCTCCCAGGCTGGAGTTCTATTCCCATTATAAGTTGTCTTTTGATTATTTCCATGGATATTCATAAACAAAGGTATTGGGACTATTGTTCCCCTAAAGTTCTATAATCCTAAGAAATAATTCCAAATAAACTTTAGATAATTAATATGTGATTTTTCTACTTTATAATGAAGAGAAGAAAGGAAAAGAAGGTTAACCGTTATGGACAGCTATCTGATATCTAGTGTTGGATACTTCACAACCATTACTTATGTTATTTTAAAGACGTTTCTACTGAAATCAAAATTATGATCATTTCCAATACCTCAATATCACTTTTCAAATTATAGCAAACATTTGAATTAGAAACCCATTTTCATTTTTATTATAAATTTTGCCCCCCAAAATGTATATTTTGCTCACCAACACAGTACCCTTTATGTCTTTTGCATCACTAGAAAACACCAGAATATTTGAAGGTTTTGATAAACATATCAAATTACAAGCAACCCATTGCACCAAAAACAAAGGCTGAATTTTCTGGCTGTGGAGGGGGGAAGAAACTGACTTTTCCTTCCTTCTATTAAGTTTTTGAAGTAATAAAAGCCTATTAATACAAAATGACACATTTCAACATGAAAAATGCAGGCTGTGCAAAGTGTGAGGTTCTCACTGTACTAATAACAGACCCACATTACACAGATGGAGTTCCTTTCCTTATTCGCCTCATAAATGTTAAGAGCAGCACACACAGCTTTTTCACTGTAGATGAACACTTGGTAAACACCATCAAGGAGACCTTTCACTTGTGTGTTTCCCTAGGCTTAGTGTAACTAAGTTTGTAGCCTTGATGTAACAAGAGTAAAAGATTTTTCATTGAATACATATATCCCCATAACTGTAGCACATCTCAGCAGTTGTTCTCAGCACATGGTTAGTTGTTAGTTTTTGTTTCTTTTTTTTTTTTCTTTTTTGTTTTAATTTCAGGAAAAACTAATGAGTTTCCAGAAGCAGTGTGAGTGCTTTGGGGCCAAATGTGATTTAAAACCGGCAGTAAAAGAAAAAGAAGGCAGGGAAGGTAGCTGGTTAATTGACCTTTATTGTGCCTTCTGGTTCATTTAGAAATGGAAATTAAATTAACATGATAATTCAGTCCTACTGTGTTAAGGCTGCTATAAACCCATTAAATTTTATGGCCATTGATTTAGCATTTTTTTCTATTAACTGGTTTAATTTTCAAAATTGTCATGCAGGTTCTGAAAAGTGCTTCATCCACTGTGGTTCCTCCAAGTTACTAATGTGTAGCTTTTCCTCTAATAGTACTCACTTAATTATTCAAGCGCAGAGGGCCCAACTGCCCTCAAATGCCTGAATTAATTTAAAAACGAGCACCATTGAAAGTCTTAAGAAGCAAGGAATGTTCAGAGATGGTAAAAGTCAGTGAAATGTCCTAAAGCATACATCTAGCTTTTAAAAAATGTACCTTAAAGCTAATCCAGATAAATGAAGGGCCAGGAAAGGTTTTGTGTTGGTGTTTTTCAGCTTCTTGATAACATGAAAATCTTTTAAAATGCAATCATTCCTTATAGTTCATTTAGGTGTTCAAACATCTTTTTAGCTACTCATTTAGAATCATGATCAGTCAAAATTGCTATTTTTGAACTTCTAAATGATATTAATTTTTACTTAAAGTTAAAACTACTTTCTTGATTCTCTCTTGCTGCTGCTGCTACTAAGTCGCTTCAGTCGTGTCCGACTCTGTGCGACCCCATAGACGGCAGCCCACCAGGCTCCCCCGTCCCTGGGATTCTCTAGGCAAGAACATTGGAGTGGGTTGCCATTTCCTTCACTGCTGGGCATACACACCGAGGAAACCAGAATTGAAAGAGACACATGTACCCCAATGTTCATTGCAGCGCTGTTTATAATAGCCAGGACATGGAAGCAACCTAGATGTCCATCAGCAGATGAATGAATAAGAAAGCTGTGGTTCATATACACTATGGAATACTACTCAGCCCTTAAAAAGAATAAATTTGACTCAGTTCTAATGAGATGGATGAAATTGGAACCGATTATACAGAGTGAAGTAAGCCAGAAAGAAAAACACCAATACAGTATACTGACACATATATATGGAATTTAGAAGACAGTAATGATGACCCTATATGTGAGACAACAAGAGACACAGAGGTATAGAGTGGACTTTTGGACTCTGAGGGAGAGGGAAAGGGTGGGATGGTTTGGGAGAATGGCAGTGAAGCATGTGTATTTTCCTGTAAGAAACGAAGCGCTAATCTATGTTTGGTGTAGGATGCAGGATACATGGGGCTAATGCACAGGATGATTCAGGCAGAGGATGTGGGGTGGGAGGTGGGAGGGGGCTTCGGCATTGGGCGATTGTGTTCACCTATGGCTGATTCGTGTCAATGTATGGCAAAACAAATACAGTATTGTAATTAAAAAAATAAATAAATTTAATTTAAAAAAAAAAAGAAAAGTGAAAGTGAAGTCGGCTCAGTCGTGTCCGACTCTTAGCGACCCCATGGACTGCAGCCCACCAGGCTCCTCTGCCCATGGGATTTTCCAGGCAAGAGCACTGGAGTGGGGTGCCATCGCCTTCTCCGACTGATTCTCTCTTATGCAGATGTAAGTCCTAAGAATGGGCTTCCAAGGTGGTGCGGTTGGTAAAGAATCCATCTGCTAATGCAAGAGACACAGGTTCAATCCCTGGGTCAGGAAGATCCCCTAGAGAAGGAAATGGCAACCCACTCCAGCATTCTTGCCTGGAGAATCCCATGGGCAGAGGATCCTGGCAGGCTACAGTCCATGGGGTGGCAAAGAGTCGGACGCGACTGAGGATGCATGCACTAGGTCCTAAGATTATAGTTTACAGAGCGCATTTTTAGTCACTAACTCCAATATTAGTTTGAGTTTTTATTTTGAAACCTATTGACACTTGAGGTCTCAGAGAGTTTGAAAAGGACTGTCTATCTTAACCTCATAATATTCCTAAAAAGTAAAAATGTGATAATTTTACCTTTGGATTCTTTACCACTAAAGAAAAAGGTAACTGATGGGCCTACAGGCCTACAACTAGAACACTAGGCCTGTAAACAGTGCTGGACTTTCAACCCCAGTTTATAAATTCAAAGAACTGATGAGTGGCCACTTTTTTTGACTACACTGTCAGCATTTTTTCATTATTTTCAAGTGGTATGGTCAATAAAAATAGCTCAGTTTTTTAAAATGCTACGTTATGGATGATCTGTTTATAGTTTATAGACAACTGTTTACAGCTGTCTTTATGTGTGCTTTTGATAGTTTTAACAATTGAAAATCATAATTAAAGACCCTCAGAGCATCTGAAGATATTGTTGTTAGAAAATGGCATATAAATATTTCATTTCCTTCTGGGCAAAGTAAACCAGGTTCTTCATTATCCAAGCTATCTAACCATCTCATCCTCTGTCACCCCCTTCTCCTCCTGCCTTCAGTCTTTCCCAGCATCACGGTCTTATCCAATGAGTTAGTTCTTCGCATCAGGTGGCCAGAGTATCGAAGCTTCAGCTTCAGCATCAGCCCTTCCAGTGAATATTCAGGGTTGATTTCCTTTAGGATGGACTGGTTGGATCTCCTTGCAGTCCAAAGGACTCTCAAGAATCTTCTCTAGCACCACAGTTTGAAAGCATCGATTCTTCGGTGTTCAGCCTTCTTTATGGTCCAGCTTTCACATCTGCACATGACTACTGGAAAAAACCATAGTTTTGACTATACAGACTTTTGTCAGCAAAGTGATGTCTCTGCTTTTTAACAAGTTGTCTAGGTTTGTCATAGCTTATTTGTGTGCTCAGTTGTGTCAGACTCTTTGTGACCCCCCTGAACTGTAGCCAGCCAGGCTCCTCTGTCCATGGAATTTTCCAGGCAAGATTACTGGAGTGGGTTGCCATTTCTTATCCAGGAAATTTTCCTGATCCAGGAATCAAACCCGTGAGTCTCCTATACTGGTAGGCAGATTCTTTACCATCAGTGACTCCTGGGAAGCCCTACAAGTATAGAAAATATTCTGAGCATCTTTGCGCTGTGTCTTAGAGATATTGAAAACCCCCACCAGATGATGTTAACTACTGATCTCCTTGACTTTGCCTAATCAAAGACTAAACTACAATTATTGGGTCTTATTTGACTGTTTTCCTTTATTTCTGAGGTTTCTCATTTATTTGATTAAACTTATTGTTTGGCTAAAGTTCGCGTCAGGCTGAGGACAGGAGGGGAACAGAGGAGTTAAGCAGCTTGTGCAGGGATATGAACCTATGCCAGCTGGCTATTACCACCTGTGTTCAATGGCTGCCATACTCTTGTTTCTGTCAATTTCATTCCTTCTTACTCACTAGGCCTGATAATTTGGATCATTTGGGATTCATTCCTTATCATTCTTCTCCTTCCTGCATGCCTCCTCCCTACCCCCATCCCTCACACCCTGCTCATCTTAAATCTTAGAGTCCTGATTGGTTCTTACTCCATGATCATAAACTCTAAGGACATTCCCTTGAGAAGGATGTTTAAAGTACTCAACGGTGTTAATATTTCTAAACTTGTAGCCCCTGACCACTGATCTGAGGGTAAGAAGCAGAATGAGCGGGGGGTGGGGGAGGATGAGAGTGAGTGCAAGGTGGAGAGAGAACACTCCAGCATCCTTGTCCTGTGTTTTATAGCTTTGGGTTTATATGATCTGTTGGAGTAGCTCTGGGCTTCTTTCTCAAGCACTGTGCCTACAATGGGGGAGCTATCAATAGAAAGGATTCATCTTTCCCCTTTCCGCAAACTGTACACGTAGTCACCTCTATCATAACACCTATAACACCTTATTGCTTCCATAGTGGTCTCCTTTAGATTCCCAAAATTTGGGTTAAAGAGTGGTTAATAAGGACCATAAGTGACTTCAAACTATATCCTCAAAACTTGAATAACGTCTGGCTCATTCATGTTCAATAAGTGACTGACGACTGAGTGAGTTAATGAATGTCTGAAATAAACCAGCCTTTACCAAGAAGCATAAATGAGAGTAGATAATATGTTCTAGTTATATTTTTCTAAGGAAAAAAAATATTGGAGCAATATAACAATATCAATACAAATAAATAATGTTTACTAATTCTGTACTTATTTTAAGAAATAAATAGTTATTATTCTTTAAGTGGGTAAATTTAAGGGAATACTTTGTTCACTTAATACATCACTGAGCACGACTTGGCCTAGTTCAAGCTTTAGATTCTAGATACACGTAGCAAATATAACCTGAGTCTTTTCTCCAGGCAGATCCCTTCTGTGATGTATGCTCTACTGATGCCTAACTCTGGGGACCTGAGCCTGTGTTCAGTCTTAAAACCCTTGCTTTCATCTTAAAGAATGTGGGCATTCATTTCCCTCCTTCCTTCTTCAAGGGTTTCCCTTCTATCCAGTTTCTCAGGGAACAAACTTCACTTTCTTCCTCACACATTGTTTACTGTGGTTCGGTGTTTTATATTCCCTTAAGTCTTTCATAAATCCTTTCACCCTACTCACAGCAGACAACAAAAAGAAAGGGGGAGTAAAAGGAAGGAAGAAAAAAAAGAGGTAAACCCTAAATTTACATAGCATTATATGTCAAATCCATAGAAAAGGAAATAAAAAACATCATCAGAAAATTTCTGATATCTGCTTCTAACCCTGAGGTGATCTCATTATACATGCCTTCAGAAAGCTTATCCTCCTTTCCAATAGCACTATAATTTTCAGAGAATGCTTTATCCTTGCAGTGGCAGAATTGTAGAAATTTTTATAACCTGATCCAACTTTCTGAAACAAAGCATTTACTTTATTATTTTGTTGCATGTTGAAAATGGATATTCAGACAGAACATATACTTTTTCAGAGTCATAAAATTACATTATAAGCTCTTCAAAGCAGATTCCTGAAAGAAAACCTTGTCTGTTTGTCCTATAACCTTTGGGTAGCACCAGTAAGTCCTGGGCAGAACATGCAGTCTGCAAGAATGGAGTAGCTATGTCAAGACATGGGTAAAGCTGAACACATTATTACATTATAGGAGAAATTTTAATAAAAGGATAACCAAGAAACAGAGCCAAATTTGGAAGCCAGGAGAAAACAGATTATGAATCAAACTGGAGGACAAGGTGAAGTCATGCACCAATGAAAAGAGGGAAAGTCAATAACGAAACTAAAAGGAAGCAGTGAAATGAACACACACGCATAAACCCATCGAGAGGGCCTGGAGGCACTGACGCCCAGCATCAGTGAGCACAGCCAGCTCCCAGGCCCTGGCTTCTAATACCACTCTCCGATGAAAGAAACCAGGGCTCCTTAGAGAAATGGATGGTTCTCGAACTGGGGCAGAATATTCAAACTGGGAACGGAGTCTCTTGTAAACCCAGAAAGTAGAGACGTGCTTAAGAAACAAAAGGACAGGAGCATACGAAAGGGACAGAGGAACAACTGAGAATCCCAACTGCTGAAGTTGGAACAGTTTAAAGAAGAAAATAATGTAGTATTGGCTCATTACCCAAAGAAAAAAATAAATGTCCAAAGGTTCATATTAACACTAAAATAAGTAAATGGAGCAGAGACAAATCTCCCACACGGAGAACTCCAGGAAATTTATGTAAGTGCTCCTCCCCTCAGAAAAGTCAATTTACCGCCCAACTTGTGTGGCCTGCACTTAGTGACATGCTTCCAAAATAGCAGAGTATAAGAGGAGAGAGAAAAAGAACTTTACAGTGGAGAAACTGGAAAATACGACCTCAGCCAGGTGATCGAGATTAATGTCCACAGTGATAAATCATGTTGAGAGTAGATGCCTTTGACATTATGTAATGAGACTGGCAACTTAACTCTGAGGTCTTCCTCCCAAAACCATATTACCATGGTCTAACCATGAGACAAATATCAGACAACCCCAAAATGAGGCACATTTTACAAAATACCTGACCAGTTCTCCTCTAAACTGTCAAGGTTATCAAAAAAAAAAGGAAAGCCTGAAAAGCTATCAAAGGAGGGGGCTGAGAAGACATGATGACTAAATATAATGTGGTACCTTGAATGATGTCCCAGAACAGAAAAAGTATAGTAAGGAAAATTAGTGAAGGTCGGAGAAGAAAATGTCCACCCACTCCAGTATTCTTCCCTGGAGAGTCCCGTGGACAGGGGAGCCTGCTGGGCTGTTGCCCGTGGGGTCGCACAGAGTCGGACACGACTGAAGCAACTTAGCATGCACGCATGCATTGGAGAGGGACATGGCAACCCACGCCAGTGTTCTTGCCTGGAGAATCCCAGGGATGGGGGAGCCTCGTGGGCTGCCGTCTATGGGGTCACACAGAGTCGGACACCACTGAAGCGACTTAGCAGCAGCAGCAGCAATGAAGGTCAAAGAAACTCTGATTAATTAATACTAACTTGCTGATCTGGTTCTTTAGTTGTGATAAATGTACCATAGTAACATAAGATATTAACAGAAAAGGAAACTCGGTGATAGAATAGATGAGAACTCCCCATACTATCTGTGCAGCTTGTTTGTAAATCAAAAATTATCCCAAAATAAAAAGGTTTTTTTCAAAAGCAATAAATAAGAGGGAGTAGTAAGAAGCAAGGTACAGGCATAGAATTATACACTTAAGTCCAGCCTCTAAATACTGGAAAGCTGAACATCCTTCGGGCATTTCTTTTATGTTAGTCTTGGGACATCTCAGCGGGCCTAGAAAAGATGCACGAAGTAGTTAAATTCGTCTGGACCCATGGAGACTTCTCAAAATACATGTTGATTGATCATATTGCAAAATCAACAGGGCATAGATGCCTGTTAGAATGCCCCATCACCCCCAAGCACAGTGGCTTTGTAACAGAGAAGAAAAACCTGGCATGTTGGATCTCTTCCTTTAGCTCTAACCTTTGCGCTCTGTTCCCTGAGGTTAGTCATGCTGGCTCTGCCCCTCCATAAAAGAAATGTTGCCTAGAGCCTGAAATATACATAATAGCCCTTTCTGAAGGCTCTACTTCCCAGGTTTGACCTTTAAAAGTATAACACTTTTCCTGCATACAGAGATAAAAAGTTGCAGAACAGAGAGTGACATTTGCCTTGTTGGAGGTTTACAAGAATATCAGGATCAGACCTATGGAGACAACCACAAGAACAAAGGATTATCACATCCCCTTCGGGGTCAGGCTGGCACCAAGAAGTCTGCAGCAACCAGCCACCTGCCTCCTCCCCCTTGTGGTGTAAAAGAAGCCTGAATTCTTCTTTGGGGCACTAGTCCACAGTCTTCTCCCTCTGCTTGCCCTTACACCTCATCTCTTGACTTACTGCCGTGTGGTGAGCGGGAAGAACTTAGACTTGGTAATATTTGGTCCAAGGGTGAGTGTGGAACCCAAAGAGCCAAGAGTAATCATTTTTGGTGGATCAGTGCAAAGACTCAGTGTGCTTCTGAAACTGCGAACTGTATTAAGCTATGTGAGCCTAGAACTAAGAGGACCATCTTTTCCAATGGAGAGAGCTTCCTGGATAAACACCCAGGGAAAAAAAAAAAGAGAGAGAAATAGGTATGGAAAGAGAGAAATTTCTAATGGTGTCGTCTGGGACCTGAAGCCAGTGGCACCCCTTTGGGAACCTCCGTTATTTGAGCTGGTAAATTCCTGGTTTTTCTTAAGTGACTTTGACTTCGTCACTTGTGTCATTTTGTGTCAAAAACTCTGATTAACAAAAGCACTCCAAGACTGGACAGAGGCTCAGCGGAGAAGCCATTTGTTTATTCATAGTTGTTTGTATACTGGAATACTCAACATTAATGAAAGTGAAAGCCGCTCAGTCATGTCCAACTCTTTGCGACCCCATGGACCTTACAGTGCATGGAATTCTCCAGCCAGAATACTGGAGTGGGTAGCCTTTCCCTTCTCCAGGAGATCTTCCCAACCCTGGGATTGAACCCAGGTTTCTCGCATCACGGGCAGACTCTTTACGAGCTGAGCCACAAGGGAAGCCCAGGAGCACTGGAGTGGATAGCCTATCCCTTTTCCAGCGGATCTTCCAGACTCAGGAATCGATCCGAGGTCTCCTGCATTGCAGGCGGATTCTTTACCAATGAGCTATGAGGGAAGCCCCAACAATAACGCGCACCTACTACGTGCTGAGGCTGCGTGAAGTCCTGGAAAGAACAGTCCCTTCCTCAAGAACACACAGTCTGCAGGAGAGACAGAGAGGCAGTGTGGTAGACCCTGAGAAATGTTTTACTGCGCACAGGCAGCCTTGAAAGATGGGCACTCAGCAGAGACTAAGGGGATATCCTGAGGAAAAGATCCCAGAGCTGGGTTTAGAAGGAGTGAGAGGAGTAAACAGTCTGAGTCAAGGGTGGAGGGAAGTGTCAGGATGGGGAGAGGCAGCTGTCAAGCTAATAGGGCATCTGTGTGGCACAGAGGTGTCAGGAGCCTGACTGCCTTGAGGATCTGCAAGCACGTCAGCAAGACTGATCTGCGGAGTGAAGAAAGCAAGTGGCAAGAGGTGAGGCAGTTTCCTGAGTCTGAACTGTTAGCCTAAAGAATAAGCAAGGGCTACAAACAGTGGTTGAGATTCCCTGGTGGCTCAGATGGTAAAGCATCTGCTCGCAATGCGGGAGACCAGGGATCAATCCCTGGGTTACAAAGATCCCCTGGAGGAGGAAATGGCAACCCACTCCAGTATCCTTGCCTGAAAAATCCCATGGACGGAGGAGCCTGGTAGGCTACAGTCCGTGGGGTTGCAGAGAGTTGGAGACTACTGAACGACTTCATTTTCACTTTCCACAGATAATGATTACATTCTGACAATTATCTCTATCAATGTGGGTAAATCCTTCACATGTTTTAATGTCTGACCTCTTTCTCTCTCTCATGCACACATACACACACACATATCTATAACTGCAGCTCACTCAGCGTATACTTTTTTTCGAAGTCCAGTCTCAGTTAGCCACAGTTCAGCTCTCAAGTTGATTGCCCGGAACTCAGCAAGGTATCAAGGCAAGCATGGTTCCTGTTTGAGCAGATAAATTGCTAATGGATAACTCAGAGCTGATATTCCTTCTTGCGCACTTGATCAACACAGATCAGTTCTGGGATCAGCATACTTTTTATTCCCAATAACAATTTTTATAAAAGGTTTCCTTGGACTAAATAAGATCTGTACCCATCACTGACTTTTCTACTTTGGAAAATGTTCACTAGCTTAGCAAAGACTCACTACATAAGAGCACTGAGAATATGTTACCACTGGCTCATGAAATTCAATGAGATTTACTAACAAGAATTGTGGTATCTGAGGACCAATTTGAAAAATATAGATCTTGTTCAATCCAACAAATACTCATTAAGTTTCCACCCTGCAAAAGCCACTATTCTGGAGGCTCTGTGGGGTACAAACTGAATGTCCCATGCAAAAACAAATTTTCTCAATCATGCTATGAAGGGCTCTTTACATATCAAAGTTGGCAGGAAAGAGAGAACTAAAATTGTTTCAAACTGTTGTTGGCAGTAAGCTTCTGTCTGTGTTAATTACACTCTATGTTTGATGCTCATCATTCAGTTAACAGTCAACGCATTGTAGACTTTCTGTGATTCACTAAATACCAAATTACTGTGTGTAGCTTTTTGGATTTCTGAGTATATCAAATTTATATCATTCCCAGGCTTGATGATTTAATAGTTGGGAGTGTTTCCAGCCCTAACTCCTTTGAGAAATAACTAATCATTGAAAATCTTGGACACAAACTTAGACACACATGAAGAAGGACTTAAACGCTTAGAACTCTTTAAAATGCATATTTTTTTAAGAAAGCTCTTTTAACTTTAAATTTGAAAAGGTAGATGACTTGGGAAGAAAAATGCACAAAATATTTTAGTATTTTCTACTTATACATTATTATAATGCATGGAAAAGAAAGTTTAGTCTCTCAGTCGTGTCCAACTCTTTGCGACCCTATGGACTGCAGCCTGCCAGGCTCCTCTGTCCATGGAATTCTCCAGGCAAGAATACTGGAGTGGGTTGCCATTTCCTTCTCCAGAGGACCTTCCCAACGTAGGGACTGAACCCAGGTCTCCCACATTGTAGGCAGATGCTTTACCTTCTGAGCCACCAAGGAAGTCCATTATAATGCAGACACCATCAAAAACTTTAACAGAATTTGGGTGTGTGCATATACTATGTTTGGTATGAGGGTGAGGGAGAGAACTATTAAGAATAATTTAAGGTTAAGAGCATAATGAACAGAAAACAAAGAGAAAACACATGCTTCGTGTAAGTTTGTTTTAAGCT
Source organism: Nanger dama (assembly GCA_917880005.1). NCBI lineage: Eukaryota > Metazoa > Chordata > Mammalia > Artiodactyla > Bovidae > Nanger > Nanger dama. Next base: position 11,866,505 of record CAKJTW010000035.1, read on the forward strand.
TAGTATTCAGTTCTCAAAGTACAGAACAGGTGGAGCACAGTTAGCACTCTACAGACTGCCTGTGCTCAGAGGGGTGCTGGAGTCAGCTTGCGCTAGCCTGTAACAGCCAATTCTGTGTGTCTTTTCTCACCTCCCCATTCAGCTACTATGGGTAATTTGAAACTGGCCATCAGTGTGAAGTTACACCACAGAAACTGGCAAATCCTATCAATCAGAGCTTATTTTTTCCCCAGAAGAGCTGATTGATAAACATTTACAAGAACATACTCTCTGTGTGTGTGTGTGTGTGTGTGTGTGTGTGTGTGTGTGTGTGTGTGCACGCACGCGCGTGTGCAAACAAATACAAAATACATGTTAGGGAATAAGACTATAACTAAATAAGACTAAAACTATAATATAGGGATTGTTTTTTTGTACCTTCATATTGGACATTGAATATTCTTTCTCTTTGGTGGTTATAGATATATAGATTGATGGTAAATAGATAAGTAGGGAAAATTGTTGAATAATTAAATTATTACTGTAACAAAAATAAAATTGGAATAAATGTATGGCTAATAAATGTAGAAAAATTATAACAGCTTTACTAAAAAGAAAAAATTCTCAAGCATTTTATAACCTTGTTTGAGCTAGGAAGATATTAGTCTACATTGAATTTAAGTACCCGTTTCATGTATAAGGAGACTGAGGCACAGAATTTTTAAGTGATATAGCTATAGTTATAAAACTAGGCAAGTGATCAAGCCAGAATGAGATATATAATTTTCTCATTCAGGTTTCTAACGGGTCCATTATACCTACTGGGTTCCTTTTCATGGTATCTTAGGCTGAAATTCCCCAAACAAGCAACAATTTTTCCAGCTAATGTTTTTCATTATTAAAACAAAATACTGGTTGTATCAACCCTCCTAAGAGCGCAGAAATATATTACAGATGTATCTTTAAAGCAGACCTCCCACAGATCATTCCAAGGCTTGACTAAAATCACCAATATCTTCTAGATGGAAAGATTAGAGCCCCAAATTTGAACTGCTATGATGATTTAACATGATTTTCTTTTATAAAATTTCTCCTGAATGGATCATATTTACCATTTCCCCACATCATTTAAGGCAAAACTAAACAGACATGGTTTTCCTCTTCTCAGAGTGTTAAGCTAATTTTAAACCTTTAAGGAGATGATAAGTAGCCAAATACTATTTTAAGATATCAAATGGTTAAGATACTAATGAAATTATCTGCCAGATTTACAACAAATACATGAATTTCTTGATGTTCTCTAAAATACCCTGTTCAAAGGGAATGCTTACACATGGGATAGTTTGCATTTTATAAACTATTAGACTGCTAGAAATTTGGTCCCAGGAAAGAAGCCAATTTCCATCTCTCTCCTACCTGAAGATGCCTCTTTTCAGGCATTGCTGAGGGCATTCACTTTATCTTTTCCATTCATTTCATAAAAATAAATTGAGGCAATAGTGTGAAAAGAATAGACTTTAGAGTCAGACACTCAAGTTCAAATCCATTCGACTACTTCTAAGTGGAGAAGGAAATGGCAACCCACTCCAGTACTCTTGCCTGGAAAATCCCATGGATGGAGGAGCCTGGTAGGCTACAGTCTATGGGGTCGCAGAGAGTCGGACACAACTGAGCAAGTTCACTCACTCACTTCACTCACTTCTAAGAGCACAACCTTGAACAGTCACTTAACCACTCTGAGCCTCAATTTCCTTGTCTATAAATGCCTTGAACGATAGGGCCTAGAATTAACTTGATTTAAGGTTAAACCAGAGTATTTCTGAAGTATTTGATAGAGTGTCCGGTTCCTGGTAGATGCTTGACAAAACTTCGTTTCTTCTCTTCCCACCCACACTTTCCACTGGCTAGACATTAGAGATACAAAAATTAATATATCATCGTCCTTGCACTCTAGGTATTTACAGTACTGGAGGAGAAAAGATTTCTAAATGACTCATTTCCACACAATATAACTTGGTGAATCAGACTCTCATCGGAAAATAGATGGTGCCTCAAATTGGATAATTTGAGGAGCGTCTAATAAAGGAACTATTTGCAAAGGTATGGCTATGGTGAGAAAACCGCAGGAGACGGTACAGTGTCCCAGGGCTAAGAAACTGGGAGATGCAGCCCGCGGCAGGCTGGAGGAGGAGCACACGCAGCTTCCCGGAAGGAGAGAACGCAACTGCGGGGTGCGCATTCCGCTCCATGTACAGTGACTGTACAATTCTTTCCAACTCCACAGTGCGTGACATATATTGTGTGTCTGAAATCCAGCCATGGTAGGACTATTTACACCACAGAAGTAGGCAAACTCAAGTCTTCCTCAGGCTCCAAGCTGATCATTAACCATTTATCAGAACGTCAGCATCTGTGGTCAGAAGCAATAGCTCAGGGCAAATCCACAGAAAGAAAACTGGAGGAATAGAGAGCCCAAATGTATTTCTCCTTTTCCCTCTCCTCTCCTGACAATGGTCAAACCTGATCCAGAAGCCAGAGAGCAAGAGATGGTATCCATCCAGGCTGACTGTTCAGGCAACTAGCAGCGTGGCAAGGATAAAAAAAGTGGATGGAAAGGTGAAAACAGAAGCATACAGAATGTATGATGGAGGGAGGGATGCAGATCTGCGGCAGAGTCAAGGAGGAAATAATCACATCCTAAAGAAGTCAGGGGAAACGCAGAGGGGGTGGGTCTTGAAGGACGAATGTGAGCTTACCTAACAGAGAAGAAGTCAAAAGACAAAGGACATGAGAGATGGGAAAAAGTCTCAGTGCCTAGCCCTGCTGAAGAGCTGATACACATTTTTTTAAACTCTTTATTATGGTGCAATTTTGGATTTACAAAAAATTGCAGGGAGTGCAGAGAGTTCCCACGCACCCTTGATCCAGCTTTCCTGGATGTTACCATCTTACATGATCTTTGACCTTTGGCTATGGGTTTGTGTGTAGATATGCAGGTAGACATGTGCACACACACACGCGCAACATCAGACAGGCTAGAACTGATATGCCTAAAGACAAGTAGGATGCAGCACAGTGTTTAGGGAGAGGCCTGGGAATTACAGAGGATAAGGATGGACAAAAATTCTGAGATCACGTTGAAAAGCATCTTAAAATGTGTTCCCTTCTTTCCATCCTCAATGTCACTATCGCCATGGAGGCTACCAGCATCTCTCACCTGGATGACCACCTTGGCCCCTTCCAATCCACTCTACAGCCAAGGTGATATTCCTAAAAGACAAGTCTCATCCCGTCTCTCCTATAGCTGGGCTTCCCCAGTGGCTCAGTGGTAAAGAACTTGTGTGCAATGCAGGAGATGCAGGAGACGTGGGTTTGATCCCTGGGTCGGGAGGATCCCCTGGAGGGTGGCATGGCAGTCCACTCCGGTATTCTTGCCTGGAGAATCCCATGGAGAGGGGAGCCTGGCGGGCTATATAGTCCATAGGGTTTCAAAGAGTCAGGCACGACCAAAGCAACTGAGCACACACTCATTCCTCTACCAAACAGCAGTGAGCAGCTCCTTATTGCCCTTAAAAGAGAGTTCATCTCCCCTGTATGGCTTTAACACCTTCCTTGCCCTCTCCAGCATCTCCTAGCCTCTCCTGCCCCTCCTGAGGCTCTCCCCTCCCCATTCTTCGGCTCCTCAGTCTCCAGAAGCAAAAATAGCTTCTCAGTTCTTGAAAGAGGGCAGGTTTTTCTCTCACCTTTCTTCCTCTTCACCAGCCAGTTCCATCTTCAGCCCTGATATAACTCACACCTTGTCCATCCCTCACTCCCCCTGTCTCCCCTAAGATCTATTTCTTCTCAAGATGCTCTGGGCGTAGTCCAGCCCCAGTTTTAAAAGTTCAGTTTTCATTCCAATCCCAAAGAAAGGCAATGCCAAAGAATGCTCAAACTACTGCACAATTGCACTCATCTCACATGCTAGTAAAGTAATGCTCAAAATTCTCCAAGCCAGGCTTCAGCAATACATGAACCGTGAACTCCCTGATGTTCAAGCTGGTTTTAGAAAAGGCAGAGAAACCAGAGATCAAATTGCCAACATCCACTGGATCATGGAAAAAGCAAAAGAGTTCCAGAAAAACATCTATTTCTGCCTTATTGACTATGCCAAAGCCTTTGACTATGTGGATCACAATAAACTGTGGAAAATTCTGAAAGAGATGGGAATACCAGACCACCTAACCTGCCTCTTGAGAAATCTGTATGCAGGTCAGGAAGCAACAGTTAGAAATGGACATGGAACAACAGACTGGTTCCAAATAGGAAAAGGAGTTCATCAAGGCTGTACATTGTCACCCTGCTTATTTAACTTCTATGCAGAATACATCATGAGAAACGCTGGACTGGAAGAAACATAAGCTGGAATCCAGATTGCCGGGAGAAATATCAATAACCTTAGATATGCAGATGACACCACTCTTATGGCAGAAAGTGAAGAGGAGCTAAAGGGCCTCTTGATGAAGGTGAAAGAGGAGAGTGAAAAAGTTGGCTTAGAGCTCAACATTCAGAAAACAAAGATCATGTCATCCGGTCCCATCACTTCATGGGAAATAGATGGGGAAACAGTGGAAACAGTGTCAGACTTTATTTTGGGGGCTCCAAAATCACTGCAGAAGGTGACTGCAGCCATGAAATTAGAAAACGCTTACTCCTTGGAAGTAAAGTTATGATCAACCTAGATAGTATATTCAAAAGCAAAGACATTACTTTGCCAACTAAGGCCCGTCTAGTCAAGGCTATGGTTTTTCCAGTGATCATGTATAGATGTGAGAGTTGGATTGTGAAGAAGGCTGAATGCCGAAGAATTGATGCTTTTGAACTGTGGTGTTGGAGAAGACTCTTGAGAGTCCCTTGGACTGCAAGGCGATCCAACCAGTCCATTCTGAAGGCGATCAACCCTGGGAGTTCTTTGGAAGGAATGATGCTACAGCTGAAACTCCAGTACTTGGGCCACCTCATGCAAAGAGTTGACTCACTGGAAAAGACTCTGATGCTGGGAGGGACTGGGGGCAGGAGGAGAAGGGGACGACAGAGGATGAGATGGCTGGATGGCATCACAGACTCTATGGATTTGAGTCTGAGTGAACTCTGAGAGATGGTAATGAACAGGGAGGCCTGGCGTGCTGCGATTCATGGGGTCACAAAGAGTTGGACACGACTGAGCAACTGAACTGAACTGAACTGAACTACAATTACCAGCCCCCTTGTCTGCCTCCTGCTCTAAACTCTAGGATCCTTGAAAATAGAGATCACGTTTAGTCAACATTATATCTCTCATAAATAGCACAGCATATGGAGGGCGCTCAAAAAAATCTTGATTGTTTGGATAAATCTCTAATGTTGAAATATCAAGCATGGAGACAGGCATCCAGTGAGATGCTTTTGCTGAAATATTCTCTTAGCTAATCTGGAAGGGGACCTCCCGTTCTGTCTCTTGATCCAGCGTGGGCTGGTTAAATCCATAGAATAAGTTGGCCGCCGAGCTTACTCTGTGTGTACTGGACACAAGTCAGCATAAGTCCCCAGTAATGGCACACAGAATCAGCCTAAGATGAGAGTCACTGAGAAAAGCACACAAGCAGAGCAGCGATGGCATGCTGATGATTCCCTGAAATCCCAGAGAGTGTAGTCAGCCCGAACAGCAGGCGCACTGGGGAAAATGCTCCAAAGAAGGGTGTGAACTCCAGTGCTGCTTGAAGTATTTACCTAGACGCTGGGTGGAAAGCAGAAAACACCACCGACCGCCTAACAAGGGAACCCTGGGCTAGTGTTAGTCACTCAGTCCTGTCCAACTCTTTGTCACCCATGGACTGTAGCCTGCCAGGCTCCTCTGTTCATGGGATTTTTTCAGGCAAGGATACTGGAGTGGGTTGCCATTTCCTTCACCAGGGATCTTCCCAACCCAGGGATTGAACTTGGGTCTCCTGCACTGCAGGCAGTCTTTACCATCTGAGCCACCAAGGGCTGGGGGATCAGGGCAAATATATCTGATGACCTTGTCTCCTTCTGATGAGTGAGCCCCCTTCCAAGCCACCTAATGGAACCAGGAGGCAGCCACCAGGTAATCAACTCACAAATGTGTGTCTCCTCACCTGTGATACTCCAAGATGCTGAAAGTTCAGAAAGAAGCACAATTCGAGCGCCCAAAATTGTCTCAGCCACTCACTTTTTGGAGTTGCCTCAACTCATCCTCAAACGTGGCAGTCTGGGAGTGAAGCCTAAGCTCCAGTGCTTCAGCCACCTGATGCAAAGAGCCAGCTAATTGGAAAAGACCCTGATGCTGGGAAAGATTAAGGGCAGGAGGAGAAGAGGATGACAGAGGATGAGATGGCTGGATGGCATCACCGACTCAATGGACATGAGTTTGAGCAAACTCCGAGAGATGGTGAAGGACAGGGAAGCCTGGCGTGCTGCAGTCCATGGGGTTGCAAAGAGTCGACGTGACTGAGCAACTGAACAGCAAAAACTGGGAGTGTACAGGATTCCCTTTCCCACACAAACTAGGGATCAGAACACTAGAGGGCCCTCCTCACGCACACAGCCACACTCTCAGGTGGTGTGAATTGAAGGACATGGTTCCAGTTACCAACTGCAGCATGAAAAGTTGTCCCAGAACTTAGTGGCTAAAACAGCAACCATCATTTTACTATCTCTGGCCATCCTTCAGGAAGGCCTTCTCTGGCTGATGCTGGCTCCAAGTCGCTCAGGCAGCTACAGTCACGTGATGGCTGGCAACGGAACAGTTGGTGGCCAGCCAGGCACCTCCATCCTCAGTCGTATCCAGGCTTCTCCCTGTGGTCTCTCCCCATGAGCTCCTTTGCCCTTCCTCACAGGACAATGGCCTCAAGTCATTTTGAGTATTTACCCGGAAGCTAAGTGTTCAGAGCAATGATTTCAGTGATCTATGCACAAGGAGCTTCACCTTTATGACTTAGCAGTGGAAGCTCCATAATGTCACAATAACCACAGCCATGAGCTCACCCAGATTCAAGAGAAGGGAAAGTAGATCCTGCCTCTCAGTGTCACACTGCAAGAGGACCACATGAGGGAGAGATATTGTTGTGGCCATCTTTGGAATATACAGTCCTTGGAAGGCAGCAAGAAGCTGCTGCCCAAAGACAGCTCTCCCCAAGCCATCCATGGCACAAACCCTCCACCATTAATTATCCATCAGTTACTACTCCTACATAGGCAAGGCCCTATGGGAGAAGGGTACAGAATATGGGTTCAAAATGAAAGCAAGAAGCCAGGAAGAGAGGAAAAGATTTTGATTCCTTGAGCAACACAATAAGATTTTTATTTTAGAATTATCTAGTTGTGTTGTGGAAAGTGAACTGGAGAAAGCAAAACTAAGGTAGGAAGATCAAGTGGGATGCTGTTTGTCATCTTTGCCTCTAATCTCTGCATGTGCATCTTAGTTCTCTTGTTTTTTAAAGTGAGAACAGCACTCACCTCAAGGACAAATTGTGAGAATTGTTAATAAATATAAGTTGGGCTTCCCAGGTGGTGCCAGTGATAAAGAATTCGTTTGCCAAGTTCTTGGGTCAGGAAGATCCCCTGGAGAAGAAAATGGCGACCCACTCCAGTACTCTTGCCTGAAGAATCCCATGGACAGAGGAGCCTGGCGGGCTACAGTTCATGGGCTCACAAAGAGTCAGACATAATTAACCAATTGAGCAGCAGCAGCAAATATAAGTTAATACAAGAGGGTGCTAGGTATAATGCTTGGTATATAGTGTTTTGTACACATACACACACATCTACTTGCTACTACCCATATTCCTACTCTCCATGTGAGAGATTATAGCAGCCTAAATTAAGGAGATGGATACCTTTTAAATATTTATCTCTTGGAGGGTGAGGCTGGCTCTTGAGGGGATGGAATCAAGAATGACAACTATGTTTTGACTTTGAGCAAATTGTTGGGTAATAATGGATAAGAAATACTGTGTATGAGAGCTTTCTCAGACGCAAGCCTAAACATTCCTCAGGGCTTGTTTTCAAAGTGCTCTCCTTGGTTGTAAAAGCTTCTAGAAACTGACAAGTTTCTCAACTGCTCTAAGCATCATTTCTTCATCTGTGAAAAGGAAATAACAATAAAGTGTAAATGTGCACTTGATGTGAATTTAACTCTATGATCTCAGCAAAAGAGAGAGAATAAGCCTGAGCACAAGGGAAAAAATAAATTATGTCCCCATAATTCAAACCATTCCACTCAGTGAGTGCAAAGCTCTAAAACAAAGATGACGTGGGAGAGAACAATCTGCTATTACCCCAGTCAGTCGGTTCCCGCTTCTCTTCTACACTGCTTGATTATAATAGTTAAACGTAGATTTTCATATAATATGACCTCAAATAAAATCCAGGACCCATCTTTAGTTACTTGGTCCATTACTCCATTAAAGCAAAGACTCATAACAAAATAAAACATACATAACTTGAATCATTTATTTTAACTTAAAGCATTAGTTGCTCAGTCGTGTCCAGATCTTTGTAGTCCCATGGACTGTAGCCTGCCCGATTCATCTGTCGATGGGATTCTCCAGGGAAGAATACTGGACTGGGTAGCCATTCCTTTCTCCAGGAGTATCTTCTGACCCAGGGATCAAACCTGGGTCTCCTGCCTTGCAGACAGATTCTTTACCATCTGAGCCACCAGGGAAGCCCATTTTAACTTAAACAAGTATAAATTTATTATCTTATCTTTTGCTATACAGTCAAGGCTTAAGAAAAATTTTCAATTTATTTTTTCTTAATATGGGTTCGCTGACTGGAGTTTCCCACTGTATTTCTTGAGTAAAGTTTAATACTTTACAGGAGTTTACAGTTAACAATATATGTTTAGAATCAGAAATAACAGGTCATAACCTAGGAAATGAATGAGGTAGTATCGTAGCTCAGATCTGCGTGAATTTCAGAGACATTGACCGAGTTATTGTCTATGGCCTTTCCCTTGGGGGTGACATCGCACATTTCTTAAAATGTGTTTTGTGCCTGCATGCCCCACAGGCTAGTTCCAGTCCTCACTGAGACTCTCCCTTGGTTCAAACACTCTGGATTAAATTAACTGCTGACTTGATACTATGCCGTCATATACTTCTCCACTTCCTCTCCTCTGGGTTTTAATCATAACTTAGACATCCAAATAAGCAATTAAACCACAGGAATTGCCTCCCCAAAAATGCGTTGGAATAAAAGGACTTCATTTCAAATTATCGAACTAATAGACATCTCAGGACATCGCCGAGAACACCCAGCCAAATGTCTTCTTGCCCTCAGCAGAGAGTCAGCAGAACCATCCACGCTAAACTGTCCCTTTCCACAAACTTTATTGACACGGCCCTCTCCACCTCTCCTCATCACCTCCTCTTTCAGAGTGGACTCTAGTTCCCCATTCTGGTGTTAAGGACATGAAAGAAGGCTGGGTATTATTCGAGACCTCATGCCCAAGTTGTCCCAGAGGGTCACTGATGCCTTGGGGTCCTGGGGGTCTGTGCCGCCTGCCTGCCTCTCCTCCAGATTCCCCACCTGGGCGTCCAGGTCTTTGACAGCCTGGCACCTCCCTAGTTGCCTTCTCTGCACACTCACAACAGCCTCCTGAGGCCAAGTCCCAGCATCTTAGGCAACAGCCTCCTGAGTGGGCTCCCAGCTGCCCATTCTTTTTCCTGCATCATCACATGCATTGAATTTCTCTCTCATCTTCTCAGTCCCTTTCTCCAAAAGCTTCAGCGATTCCATGGCTTAGGTTAAAGCCCCAGTGTCTCCAATAAGACACAGCAGGCCTGTCCCCGGTCACGTGACCCAGGTCACGTGTCCAACCATGCCTGCAGCCTCTCCACCTCCCCAGGGCTGCTCATCCAACCTAAATGATGCACCAGCTTCCCCTGCCCTTGTTCCAGATCATTCTTTCTGGGACGCCTTTCTCTCCAATCCTATGATGAAATCCTGCTCATCCATCCAGATCCGAGTTAAAAGACACCTTTTCTGGGATGCACTCATTCACTCATGCATTCCTTCACTAAGCCCCAGTCACATGTCTGGCCCTGGTGTTACCATCAGCAGCAGAAATGGCACTCATATTTCACCACACAGTGAGAGACTCAGGCATCAGACGGTAATCACACAAGCGAGTGTAAGACTGAAACCATGGCAAGACTGAAAAAAACCACTGCTTCCAGCATAGCAAACACAATGTGCAAAGCGCTTTGGGACAGACATGCCCCACAAATAGCAGAGAGCAAGAAAAAGCCAGGCTGGGAGAAGACAGCACGATGGTGAGGGGCTGTGAGTGCGCCAGTGAAGCCCAGGTCACAAGAGGCCTTGGTAGCCATGAAAAGAGAAAAGAAATATGTTCTAATTTTAAGACCAGCGGGAAGAAATAGCAGAGTTTTCAGTGGAAGGATGACCGGCTCAGTTTTGCTTTCGGAAAAGATCACTGTCTGCCGCCTGGGTGGATGCAGAGCCGCTGGAGAAGGAGTTAAGTATGATTCCTTCCCATCCAGTGAGAGTATGGACAAGAGGCCCAGAAAACAGTCTTGGAGTTCCATGCTTGCCGTGAGAAATATGCAAGGTAGACAAGCCACGTGCAGTAAGGGTGACTCCGCCTTGTCTCCACCGGGATCCTGAGGACCACACCTCCCCCACCCCACCCCACCGGGCCCCGCGTGCCTGTGCGTGCCCTCCCCAGCTCCAGCATCATCTGGCCTCATATTAGAGAAGGGTTCTCATCTCACTTCCACATCCTCTGAAACAAGGAAATAGAGTCACGTATTTCTCTACCTTTAATCGTTTCATTTCTGCTTTGATTGAGCCATGAATATTTTCTTCTAGGAACAAAGATGTTATGTTAGTTCTTTCTTATATATGGTTCTCATAGCTAATAGTCCTAAATATATGTACTTTTGTCATTTTAATATTATAATTTTTTCCTTGAGAATTTTCTTTGTATGAATAGATTATATGAATAAAATTTGTCTGGATGTGTGAGTATGTGTGTGTGTTTGCATGTGTATTTTGAGAACTAATAGTTGCCAAAATACACAGGCAAATATACACACTCTCACACACACACACACATACATAGCAGGGGAAAATATGAAGTGTTTGTGGCATCAAGCAGAATGTAGGATTCATGCCCCAGCAACATCGGCATACAGACCGGGAGACGCTGAGTCACCGTTTGCCATGGGGAAGTCATCGTTCCCATCATCAACCCAACATCAATCCAAAAGTTTTGAAAAGTTGACTGTTTTATTCTAAATCTGAAAATACATATAGTAGATATATATGGGAGGCAGTAAAAAGAATTTCCCAATTCTTGTCCTTGAGATGAAAGACCTCTGGTGTAAGAACAGCCATGTGGGTACACATTTTCAAAGCAGGGGAGCCAGTCTTCACCTGACCTCCCCACCCCCAACACCACTGCCTATTCCACTCTGCCATTCCTAAAGGGCTTGAGCTCGTGAACAAAGGAGAGATGGAGGAATCCAACCAAGATTAAAAATGGAAAGAATGAGCAATGGGGAATTTGTTACTCTCTTCCACCTCGAACCAAACTAGGGGCTTGAGCAGTACCAGGACATTCTCCTGTGATGTTCAGAGTGTCTGGGGGAAAAAAACAAAACAGCTGACACATTTTCCAGGTACAGTTGGACAGTGACAGTCTTTGAGACTTGAAGGAAAACATGCTGGCCTGTGCACACAGACATGTGCGAGACAGGGCCCCACCAGCATCAGCAATGAGCAGCTCTAAGAGCCCATCCAGGTGGAACTTCAACAGGAGGGAGAGGAGAATGCAGCCACCTGTCGGGTGGGAGGAGGGACGGTTGCTCTTGCGTGATCCCTCCAGGGGTCCACCAGAGGAGGAAAGCTGACCACAGGAGCACTGCTGATGTTGTTGCTGTTCAGTCACTCAGTCGTGTCCGACTCTTTGCCACCCCATGGACTGCAGCACGCCAGGCTTCCCTGTCCTTCACCAGCTCCCAGAGTTTGCCCAAACTCACATCTGTTGAGTCAGTGATGCCATCCAACCATCTCATCCTCTGTCGTCCCCTTCTCCTCCCGCCTTCAATCTTTCCCAGCATCAGGGCCTTTTCCAGTGAGCTAGTTCTTCACATTAAGTGGCCAAAGTATTGGAGCTTCAGCTTCAGCATCAGTCCTTCCAATGGATATTCAGGACTGATTTCCTTTAGGATGGACTGGTTGGATCTCCTTGCAGTCCAAGGGACTCTCAAGAGTCTTCTCCAACACCACAGTTCTTTGGTGCTCAGCTTTCTTTATAGTCCAACTCTCACATCCATACATGACTACTGGAAAAACCATAGCTTTGACTAAACAGACCTTTGTCAGCAGAGTAGTGTCTCTGCTTTTATTATGCTGTCTAAGTTTGTCATTGCTTTTCTTCCAAGGAGCAAGAGTCGTTTAATTTCATGGCTTCAGTCACCATCTTCAATGATTTTGGACCCCAAGAAAATAAAGCCTGTTGCTGCTTCCATTGTTTCCCATCTATTTGCTATGAGGTGATGGGACCAGATGCCATGATCTGTTTTTTGAATGTTGTGTTTTAAGCCAGCTTTTCACTGTCCTCTTTTACCTTCATCAAGCGGTTCTTTAGTTCCTCTTCACTTATAGATTTCCCTGGTGGCTCAGATGGTAAAGCGTCTGCCTACAATGCGGGAGACCTGGGTTCGATCCCTTGTCAGGAAGATCCTCTGGAGAAGGAACGGCAACCCACTCCAGTACTCCTGCCTGGAAAATCCCATGGAGGGAGGAGTGTGGTAGGCTACAGTCCATGGGGTTGCAAAGAGTCAAACACGACTAAGCGACTTCACTTTCACTTTCTGCCATAAGGCTGGTGTCATCTGCATATCAGATATTATTGATATTTCTCCCCGGCAATCTTGATTCCAGCTTGTGCTTCATCCAGACTAGAACAATAGCAGAACAGAAAATGCATGAGGACTTACCAGCCTTCAACATCACAAGAGTAACTTATCCTTCCCTCAGAGTATTTGGAAGTTAGATCAGGAGAAATGGAGAGGAAGAAATTTTGCACAGAGAAAACAATCTTGATACAGCTGAACACTGAACTAATTAAAGCATGAACAGGAGCATGGCCGTTTTGTAGATCTTGATCAAGAAATTCCTGCATTGACAAGGTTTTATTTGAAAACAAGCTCAAGACTCAGAAGCAGAAATTAAAATCAGTTTACAGATAAAGTTACCCTTTGAAATAAAAACGTTTGACCATAGAGTCAATACTAATTACATATACACATTCATCACACAGCACAGGGTAATGTAGCAATTTCCTAGACAAAAATGTTGGCCTGACTGCTTTGGAAGTGAGTGAATGAGACATGAGCGTGATAAAAAGGAATGTTTAAAAGGATTATTTAATGGAGAATATAGGCACTGCTTAATGATGGCATTTGGCTTGCCAAGAAAGGCCAGGAGGCACAGGACTGAGCCAGGTGATTCAACAGTTTGAAGTGTCAGTCTGCTAAAGAACAGCACTCCTCACACGAGAGCAACTCAAGTGGGAGGAATTAAAAGTGGCTGCTATTCTAAATCTGAGAACAAACGTGAATGATTTATGGGCGTAAGGCCTCTCCCTCTCAACTGAGTCCTAGCCCCTCCATAAGATCCACTTCACTTGCTGGCAAAAGAGCCACCGGAGAGAATTACGGTAATCGAATCTGGCTGCAGCCAAAGCAGGCAACTTTGCTTCCAGATCCATCGGAGCCAACCAGGATGTCTTTCATTGTAGATTTTGAAGATGATAATATGTATGTTAACTATATTTAAGCTATTGTTTCCTGAGCTAACAAAAGAAAGCTGCAAGCCCTGCCCGTTTCCCCCTCTTGAGGAAACCAAAGACCAAAGACCCTTTGGCAAAAACCTGTGAAAGTGAGGCTTTGGTTAGTCGTTTCTCCTGCCAAGAAGCAAATAACTGTCCCCTCCCACCTCTTTGCCTCCTCCTGTTCTGGCTTCTCTCCCCGGCAATCACCCAGGATTCACACTTGGGCACCAACAGGGTGGGGAGAGGAGGGTTCTGCGGTGTGGAGGGAAGAGAGGAAGAAGGCTGCCTGGCTGGGGTCAGAATCGGAACATCCATAAAGGCGAGCATCCTCTGCCAGCTCAAGTGCGACTGCTCGGCAACGGCTCCTAAGAACAGAGCAGAAACAGCAAACCACAAAGAAGCAAGAGAGATGGGCACCTCCAACATCAAGGTGAAATCAGTCACTCGGCTATTCCTTAAAGAAAGCTAACGGGGTAGGGGGGAGGGAGTAGCGTGCAGCTCTCAAAGTAAGAAATAGTCCTGGGTTGTTGTTATTTATCTGGGACCCCAGGTGTACACTGAGCTCTGTAACAGGTAGCGTGTGTCAAAGCAGAGAGCAGAGCCCTTGCCCCCAAGAGTTTGCCAAAGACACACCTGGGCCCAGTTATTCTCCAAGAATCAGCAAAGCGAAAAATAAACACAGCACACAGAGACACCAAGGAACAGATCTTTGCTGAATGTGTCAAAGCTTTTGAAAACAGGAGGGATTTTATTTCACATTGCACTGGATTGGAAAAGAGAGAAAAGAGAAGAATCTGCTATTATCAGAAGGATTTAAAGAGATCTCACAGGCTGGAACCATGGGCTAACTACAAAGAGACGGCTTTGAATAAGACCTGCAAGATAATAAGCTCATTTGGGTACAAAATAAAAGGAAGTTTAGGAGCTGACCGCACGTTATGACCATCAATGCCTCCTTGAGGTTGAACTCCCCAAACAGAAGCTGATCTAAGAGGAACCGGTAAAGGACCGTCTAGGATGAGCAAAGTGATGATCTGACCCCTGAGCAGGGCTGACCCTGACGTGACACCCAGATGAGTCACTGGGACGTCACGTGGTACAGTGGTCAAGAGACCAGGCTCTGAACACAAAGCAGCAGATCACAGATCAGTTCTCTGCCCGCCACTGGCTTGAAAATGTTAGTTTATTTCTCTGCTATAGTTTCCTCATTTGTCAAAAAAAAAGGAGGGGGAGAGAGGAAGGAAGGTGGAAGGAAGGGAAGAAAGAAAAAGAACAGGAAAGAAGCTGCTAATAACACCTAAGTTTATGGGAAATAAACTATGCTAAGTTTATAGACTTAGCACAACCATAGAGTGAGCTGTTATTACAAGGGAACCTCAACACCCACCCAGCCTCTCCGTCCCCCATTACTGGAGGTCTGCTTCTGCACCTGGGTCTCCCCAAGCCCTGCTCCCGAGGCCCGGGTCTGGGAGCCTGCCTCAGTGGTCTTCAGAGTGGGAAGCAAGCCTGATTAGCAGAGCCGTGCACTCCATGAAAGAACCCTCAGCAGATCCGCTTTGGTCTTCATTTTCCTGTTGGTGGAAACACTCCCATGTTTACATCTCTGCAGGAAAAAAACAGGACCAGGATTCACAGTTCCCAATTTGCAATACTGATTCCATGTGCTAGGATGGTTCATGATTAGCTTCCAACAGTTTTTGAAAGGCTTCTTTCTCTATGACTTTGAGACAGTGGGGGTGGGCACACAGCCGTGTGATGGGGACTTTCTCACGTGGGGGGCCTTGAATCCAGCCCTTGGCCCTTCCTCCAAGGGCATCCTGCCAGGTCCCAGCCACTCTGCCCTCCAGGGCCTGAGCCTTGGCCCCCTGTTGGCAGGACCTCCAGGATGCGGCCCCAGCTCTGGGCCGCATACACTGCATTTCTTGGGATCCCACTGGAGGGGCACCTGCAATCTCTGCTGTCCCTTAGGCAGAGGCCTTCCCTGTGAGCTGAGCCTGCAGGGGGACCCAGTCTGCCAGGATTTCATGCCAGCCCGGACCTGCTACTGGTCACCTGCTCCACCAATCCCCCAGGCACCCGTCCTCAGCTCATCCAGGCCCGACCACCCCTGCCTGCCTCAGCGGACACATGTCTGATTGAAGCAGGGAGCATGCCCCAGCAAGACATCTTATTTCCCAAACCCTGGATCACATATTACCACCAACTTCCTTATCCTGATGACTCACTACCACAAGAGGAATGCTGTATCAACAGAAGGCGAGCTCTAGCTCTGTTTTCTTGTGGAACACCACCCGTGACTCCAGTGTGATTAAAGTCACTGATGTTGACTGGGGAGCCCTGCGATGGTAGTCTCTAATGCTGCTTGCTATTTCTCCCCATGATTGTGCCCTTCCAGCCTGCCTAGCGTCCCAGAAACACACCCTCCTCGTGCATGCTACATGCTGTCTTCCTCCTTCCTTGTTATTGGATGACTTTTCGCTTGGCCTTTTCTGCAGATCAGCCCCTCAGAATGCCATCTGGAAGAATGGAGAGTGGAAACACACTGCTTTAAATTAAAAAGCAAAAAAAAAAAATGTAAAGAGAGAGAAAGAGATTTTTCATCACCCTGAATTAGACCCAATTTCCCACTCTGTCACCACTCTCCCAGGGGCTGGCACCTTCTTGAGAAGCTGTCCCTATTTCTTCTGACTGTGACAGAGGGGGCAGGGAGAGAGGGGGGAAGTCATCCAATGCCTTGGATAGATTTGGCTGGATTGATGTCATTGCTCATTAAGGAAACAGGCAATCTGCTTCTCATTCTCATTGGAGAAAATAAATCTGCACAGAACCTAGCCAAATAATGTGTAGCAAATGATCAATGTTATCTGAGGGAGAAGATGATTGATCCTTTATTTCTTACACCCTCTCATGCATAATGCATCAACTCCACGATGTCCTCAGCTTGCCTCAGGACCTAGTTGTGATGTACCGTATTACCATGCACGACACTCACTCTGAATTTCTACTGACAATCTCCATATCCCTGAGCTAGTGGCAGCTAGGAAGGCTTCAGAATTCAAGAGTCCCTGATAGTGGCAGGTTGGATTTTCACATCCCTTCCAGGCCTTTTTACAAACACATGCATGACTCACGGAAAGTCACGTCTCCACAACCTCTAATACAAAACAGAATTGGAAACGTTAGCTTCTTTCAGAATATCAGATAAAAGATCAGAAAAGTACGAATCTTTTGAGGAACCAAAAATGAAAGAGATGGCTAACAAGCAAACTGAATCATGTTTACTTTGCACAGTGATGATTAAGTTTCAGAGGATCAAGGTATTTGTGATTTCAGTGAAAGTTGGCACCTTAAATGTTGCATTTTAGGTTGATATTGTTTTGCAGCCATCTCACCTCACTCATTAAAATAATGATAGTGACAATGATGATAACAATGGAACTAGCATGGAGACATGTATTTGACAGGCTTTGAGTCCAGCACTAAACATGTGTTATCTCAAGTAACGAAAATCGAGCCCCAGAGAATGTAATTAACATGCCTATAGTTCACAGCTAAAAACCAAGAGATTCCAGAGGCAACTCTACTAATCTGTACATGTGAATGCTACCAGCGTGGGACTGGGGCCAAAATGGAAAAATCAAACTGGATTATCCAAGTGTAATTGTCATCTTCAATAACTAAGCTGGCAGAAGGCTTGTTATATCTAGCAAAATGCAGAGAGCTGCTGAGCTCTTACTGTGAGCCAGTCATCATACTAGATTCTTTACATAAATTTCAATGGTAATAATAATGTTAAAATAAATAAGCAGTCACTGGGGTATAATGTCATCCTTCTACTGGTTATTAAGTAATTGCTTCTCAGTTTCAAATCACCCATCTCTGTTCCACTCTCCATGCTGGGGCTGAGACTCATTTCCGCGGACCTCTTTTCTGCTTTGCCAGTTGCTCCCTGTTAGGCTCTGCCCATAGCGGGCACCAGAGAGCGACTTGCAAGGCTGCAGGAGGAAGGGGGCATGGGAAGCTTCTGGTTTTCTTTCCTGTGCTTGTCAGCATCAGCTCAGCAACACTTCCTAGCGCTGGCGGCGGCAGCTCATTCCAGCTTGTGGTGGAAGTCTCCACCCCAGCAGCAACAGTGAGTCAACCACGTAGTTTTTCTAAGCCTACAGAACCAGGCGCGTGAAGCTGCCCTCCTTCAGCGCCCCGCCGGCCCAGCGGGCGCAGCCTCCCGGGAGGCCCACATCCAAGCTCCGCAAGGCCCCGCCTCCAGTCTTCTGAGTTTTAAGAAGTCCAGCTTGTTCCTTTGGTTTCCCCAGCCCAGGGGTGGCAGCTGCTTCCTGCACAATCGCCTCCGTGATTTCTAGATATTCGTTTTTAACCTTGTCATTTGTCCAGTCCCAGATTACCAACTCTTAAATTAAATTCTCTGTTTATACAGCTGATACAGCTGCCGCCTCCTGACTGGCACCCGATGACGCAACGCTCAGTTCAGAGGAGAGTAAGTCGCTCACCTTCGGTGCCGAGTTGATTAGAGGAGTCGAGGTGAAATCAAACTCGGGCTGTCTGGTTCTCCAGTTCCCCGAAATGCTTCCCCAAACAAGGCAATAGTATCTATTTTTGCCTATGTTGAGTAAAAAGATACACATGGAATCCATATAACACCGTGAAAATTAAAGCCTAATAAACATCTGGATTCTGTGTAAAATGATGGCATTGCGTGCATTTCAGTTTGTATCAATATTTGTATGGATAAAAATAATGACTATCGTGTCTATAAAGTGGATTCCATCACACTGAAATGCCTCGAGCAGTGAGTTAGTCTGCTCCTGTGTTTAATACAACTCCCTCTCAAGGTCAAGAAAATGCCATGCAACCCTCTACCTGTGTGCCCAGTGATCACAACACCTGCTCAGTTCTAGCTCTGAAATGAAAATTTGGGCAGAGAACAAGAAATGTGCATATATCTTTTCAAATCATGTTTATTTCTGGCCTTCCTTTTCCTTGACTACACATCTTCTTCTGTTGATACTCCTCTTCTTTACAGGTGAGATAAATAAGGTTGGTTTACATTCTGACTTCAATTCCCTGCATTCTATCCCTTAGCTGTTGGGTTTGGTGAATTCCTAAGTCCGTGCAGCAGCACATTTACAACATAGACTCTCAGGATCACTAATTATGTTGACCGTTAAGTATCTCTCATATATTGACTTTTACCATTCTCGGTTACAACGGGTGGTTATTTCTCGACAAGCCATCATAATTCTCAAAGTAAAAAAGACATCACAAAGATCTTGGTAGACTTGTCACTTCTATCTAGCAGGACCCCATGATGTGATAACAGACACCCCAGAGACCAAGTCAGTGTAGGCTTCAGGGCCTGCCACACGCGCCGAAATGGAACGTGAGCTCAGAGCCCCAGAGCAGCAGGGTGACTGTTAGAGCGACGTCTGCTCTCTGAGACCTACGATGGTTGACGGATGCCGAGGCTAAGAATATTGGGAGTTCAAAATCTATACGATCAGAAGCCAAGGATCAGAAACGGCTCCCAGAAGAGAGCACTCAGGCCTCTCCAGGACACGATATGTACTAAGGTGAGCTCTGTTTATTTAGGCAAATAGTCCTAGAAATATTTATAAGTCTCATGTTAACCCAGGTCCACAGCACACATATTAAAATGAAAGCAGAAGTTTTTATGCCACTTGAGACTGAAATACACTCACAGACACACACAGACACACACACACACACACACACACACACACACACAATTTCTCCCCTCAGAAAATTCTGCTGTTTTCCAAATCACAGGTGCATAATATTAGTTTTTTTTTTTTTTTGCTTATTGTGTGTTAAAGTGTAAATATAATGGGAGAGACTATCTTTCCTCTCTATATTTGCAAATTCACCCAAAGGTCATATTGCAGCGAGCCCATTTAAAATATATGACAAGCACATTTCTAGGAAACCCTAAAGAGCCCATGGGATGTAATGAGTAATTTGACCAACCTGGCGGCCTAAACCACAGAGAAAGGTAGAGTGGTGGCCTACAGAGAAAAATTGTCACCCTCCTCCGATGCAATGCTTCATTCTAAATAAGTGCCCTTGGCAGCAACTACCGCAGCATCACACATCCAGCGGACACCTAATAAATAAATACTGCTCGCCTCTGATAACGCTGACAGACCACAAAGGCATTATAATGAATAGTGGGTGGTAAAAATATATATGGGTAATGGTTTCATAGTGGTTGTCTCTTTCAACAGCAGTTTAGAACAATCCGGCTATTATGGTATAGAGAGATAACACGAGGCGTGAAAACTGAAATTCCCTCATCTTGTGTCACCTAAGGAAAAAGGAACGAAGATGAGGCCACAAGTTTCCTTTTAGTAACATCAAAGAAATGTCAAAGAATTCACTGCTCATCTGAAGGCTGTTCTCAAGAATCCACACCCTTTAAATTCAGAGGCAGTTGGGAAATAACCACCCGCTGTAACCGAGAATGGTAAAAGTCAATATATAAGAAATACTTAATGGTCAACATAATTAGTGGTCCTGAGAGTCCATGTTGTAAATGTGCTGCTGAACGGACCTAGGAATTCACCAAGCCCAACAGCTAAGAGATAGAATGCAGGGAATTGAAGTCAGAGTGTAAACCAATCTTATTTATCTCACCTGTAAAGAAGAGAAGTATCAACAGAAGAAGATGTATAGTCAAGGAAAAGGAAGGCCAGAAATAAACATGATTTGAAAAGATCTATGCACCCCAATGTATATTGCAGCAGTATTCATTTATAATAGCCAGGACATGGAAGCAGCCTAAAGGTCCATCAATGGAGGAATGGATAAAGAAGGTGTGATACAGATATACAAAGAATATTACTCAGCCACAAAAAGAGTAAATTAATGCCATTTGCAGTGACTCAGACAGACCCAGAGATTGTCGTACTGAGTGAGGTAAGTCAGACGGAGACAAGAAAATGTCGTGCAATATAGCTTAAGTGTAGAGTCTAAAAAATATAGTACAAATGAACTTATTTACAAAACAGAAATAGAGTCGCAGAAAGCAAACTTACAGTTATTAAGGGGATAAGTAGGGAGGAGGGATAAATTGGGAGACTGGGATTGATATATATATACACTGCTGCTGCTGCTGCTGCTAAGTCGCTTCAGTCGTGTCCGACTCTGTGCGGCCCCACAGACGGCAGCCCACCAGGCTCCCTGCGTCCCTGGGATTCTCCAGGCAAGAACACTGGAGTAGGTTGCCATTTCCTGCTCCAATGCAGGAAAGTGAAAAGTGAACGTGAAGTTGCTCAGTCATGTCCGACTTAGCGACCCCATGGACTGCAGCCCACCAGGCTCCTCCGTCCCTGGGGTTTTCCAGGCAAGAGTACTGGAGTGGGGTGCCATTACCTTACTATACATAAAATAGATAACTATTAGATAACTAATAAAAAGCTACCGCATGGCACAGGGCACTCTACTCAATACTCTGTAATGACCTATATATATGAAAAGAACCTAAAAAGAGTGAGACATAGATGTGCATGGGCTTCCCAGCTGGCACTAGTGGCAAAGAACCTGCCTGCCAGTGCAGGAGATGTAGGAGATGCCAGTTCAATCCCTGGATCAGGAAGCTCCCTAAAGGAGGAAACGGCAGCCCACTCCAGTACTCCTTCCTGGAGAATCCCGTGGACAGAGGAGCCTGGTGGACTGCGGGCCATAGAATCGCATAGAGTCGGACATGACTGAAGCGACTTAGCACGTGCGCACACACACATGTATATCCCTGATTTATTCTGCTGTACAGAAGAAACTTACACAACATTGTAAATCAGCTATCTTCCAATAAAAGTAACTTTAAAAAGAGGAAAAGAAAAGCAAGAGAATATGAATTCGTAGTGTTCATCCAATAGCGAAGTGAAGTAAAGTTGCTCAGTCGTGTCCGACTCTTTGTGACCCCATGGACTGTAGCCTACCAGTCTCCTCGGTCCATGGAATTTTCCAGGCAAGAGTACTGGAGTGGGTTGCCATTTCCTTTTCCAGGGTATTTTCCCAACCCAGGAACCGAACCCAGGTCTCCAGCATTGCAGGCAGACGCTTTACCATCTGAGCCACCAGGGAAGACCTCTTTAGTGGCAGCTGGGAAGCGTGTGTATATATATATATATATATATATATATATATATATATATCTCCACTCTTTTTTAGGTTCTTTTTTAAATTTAAATTTATATATTTTAATTGGAGGCTAATTACTTTACAATATTGTATTGGTTTTGCCATACATCAACATGAACCTGCCACGTGTTCCCCATCCTGAACCCCCCTCCCACCTCCCTCCTCCTCATACCCCTCATACCATCTCTCTGGGTCATCCCAGTGCACCAGCCCTGTATCCTGCATTGAACCTAGACTGGTGATTCATTTCTTATATGATATTATGCATGTTTCAATGCCATTCTCCCAAATCATCCCACCCTTTCCCTCTCCCTCAGAGTCCAAAACACTGTTCTATACATCTGTGTCTCTTGCTGTCTCGAATACAGGGTTATCGTTACCATCTTTCTAAATTCCATATATATATGCGTTAGTACACTGTATTGGTGTTTTTCTTTCTGGCTTACTTCACTCTATATAATAGGCTCCAGTTTCATCTGCCTCATTAGAACTGATTCAAATGTATTCCTTTTAATGGCTGAGTAATACTCCATTGTGTATATGGAGTATACAGCTTTCTTATCCATCTGTCTGCTGATGGACATCTAGGTTGCTTCCATGCCCTGGCTATTATAAACAGTGCTGCGATGAACATCAGGGTACACGTGTCTCTTTCAATTCTGGTTTCCTTGGTGTGTATGCCCAGCAGTGGGATTCCTGGGTCATAAGGCAGTTCTATTTCCAGTTTTTTAAGGAATCTCCACATTGTTCTCCATAGTGGCTGTACTAGTTTGCATTCCCACCAACAATGTAAAAGGATTCCCTTTTCTTCACACCCTCTCCAGCATTTATTGCTTGTAGACTTTTGGATCGCAGCCATTCTGACTGGTGTGAAATGGTTCCTCATTGTGGCTTTGATTTGCATTTCTCTGATAATGAGTGATGTTGAGCATCTTTTCATGTGTTTGTTAGCCATCCGTATGTCACATAGGTCATTACAGAGTATTGAGTAGAGTGCCCTGGGCTACATGGTAGGCTCTTATTAGTTATCTAATAGTTATCTATTTTATGTATAGTAGGGTATATATATCAATCCCAATCTCCCAATTTATCCATTAGTGAACAAGAAATAAGCATTGTATTAAGAAAACCTATCCTTACTGAACGGAGAAGGCAATGGCACCCCACTCCAGTACTCTTGCCTGGAAAATCCCATGGACGGAGGAGCCTGGTAGGCTGTAGTCCATGGGGTCGCTAAGAGTCAGACATGACTGAGCGACTTCACTTTCACTTTTCACTTTCATGCACTAGAGAAGGAAATGGCAACCCACTCCGATGTTCTTGCCTGGAGAATCCCAAGGACGGGGGAGCCTGGTGGGCTGCCGTCTATGGGGTCGCACAGAGTCAGACACAATTGAAGCAACTTAGCAGCATTCTTACTGAAAGAGCTCTGTTTTAGGGTGCAGATTAATTAGTCTAGCTATAAGAGGCTGGTGTAGGACATATGTGGTTAAGGGATAGAAAAGGAGTCTAAGAAATTAACATAAGTCACATCAAGTGGGCTCCCGTCTATGGGGTCACACAGAGTCGAACACGACTGAAGCAACTTAGCAAGGCTTTCCAGGTGACTCACTGGTAAAGAATCTGTCTGCCTATGCAGGAAACACAGGTTCAATCCCTGGGGGAGGATCCCCTGGAGGAGAAAATGGCAACACACTCCAGTATTCTTGCCTGAAAGATCCCATGGGTTACAGCCCATAGGACAGCAAAGAGTCAGACAAGATTGAGTGAGCACAGGACTTCCCCTGGTGTCTCAGCAGTAAAGAATCCTCCTGCAACGCAGGAGCTATTAGAGACATAGGTTAATCCCTGGGTCAGAAAGATCCCTTAGAGAAGGGCGTGGCAACCCACTCCAGTATTCTTGCCTAGAGAATTCCATGGACAGAGGAACCTCACGGGCTATAGTCAAGGGAGTCACAAAGAGTCAGACACGACTGAAGCAACTTGTCAGGCATGCACAAGTGACTAAGCACACAGCATGAGGCATAAAGAGAGGCCCTACAGTCAGGAAACCCGTATTCACAAACAATTTAGGGGACTCAGACTCCATGAAGGAGAGGGCATCTGGGTAACAACTGCATCTGGGTACTTGCAGTGCACACCACCCATCTGATTTGGGAAACCTGGGAAGATTATACGACCCTTATGGCAGAAAGTGAAGAAGAACTAAAGAGCCTCTTGGTGAAAGTAAAAGAGGAGAGTGAAAAAGTTGGCTTAAAATTCCACATTCAGAAAACTAAGATCATGGCATCTGGTCCCATCACTTCATAGCAAATAGATGGGGAAACAGTGGAAACAGTGAAAGGCTTTACTTTAGGGGGCTCCAAAATCACTGCAGATGGTGATTGCAGCCATGAAATTAAAAGACACTTACTGGAAGAAAAGCTATGAACAACCTAAACCAGTATTAAAAAGCAAAGACATTACTTTGCCAGCAAAGGTCCGTCTAGTCAAGGCTATGGTTTTTCCAGTAGTCATATATGGATGTGAGAGTTGGACTGTGAAGAAAGCTCAGTGCCAGAGAATTAATGCTTTTGAACTGTGTTGTTGGAGAAGACTGTTCAGAATCCCTTGGACTGCAAGGAGATCCAGCCAGTCCATCCTAAAGGAGATCAGCCCCTGGGTGTTCATTGGAAGAGCTGATGCTGAAGCTGAAACTCCAACACTTTGGCCATGTGATACAAACAACTGACTCATTTGAAAAGACCCTGATGCTGGAAATGATAGAAGACAGGGGCAGAAGAGGGGAACAGAGGATGAGATGGTTGGATGGTATCACCAGCTCAATGGACATGAAGCTCTGGGAGTTGGTGATGGACAGGGAGGCCTGGCACACTGCAGTCCGTGGGCGTCTCAAAGAGTCAGACACAGCTGAGCAACTGAACTGAACTGAATGCAGCTATAAGAATAGATGGATTAGCAGAAGAGTAAATTCAGAAATAGACCCAGCATGTATCAGAATTTATAATCTGATAAAGCACCTCAAAACAATAATAAATAACAGAATATTTAGTAATGATGGAGACTCTGGCTAACCATTTAGGGGAAAAAGTTAAGCATCTAACCCATACTGTATACTGGAATGTATAAAAACATTCCAGTTTGATTAAAGATCCAAATAGGAAAAGTTAAGTAATAAAAGCAGTGATGGTGATTTAGTCACCAAGTCATGTCCAACTCTTTGCAACTCCATGGCTGTATCCCACCAGTCTCCTCTGTCCACAAGATTCTCCAGGCAAGAATACTGGAGTGGGTTGCAATTTCCTTCTCCAGGGAATCTTCCTGATCCAGGGATCAAACCCAGGTCTCCTGCTTTACAGGCAGGTTCTTTACCCACCGAGCCACCAGGGAAGTCCAATAAAAGTACTAGAAGAAAATATAAATGAGATTAATAAACTCTTGGGCTAGGAATTACACCAAAGATAGAAATCATGAAGGAAAGGAATGGATAGATTTGATAATAATCATTTTGTAAGTTTACATTTGATACAAAGAACCATAACAAAGTTCTTAAAAATTCAGTTGACAAATTCAAGGTTAGGGGAGAAATTTATGATGAAATAATTAATATGCTTATAAGGGATTTTTAAAATCAATAAGGAAAATATAAACAATTCAATAGGAAAAAATGAGCAAAATTTATGAAGAGGAAGATTATAAAAGAGGAATACAAATGACATTCATGTGCATAAAACATAATCTACCTTACTAGAAACAAAATAAATGTAAAGCAGGACAATGAACTGATAATATATTTAATTTAGCAGAATAATATATATTTTTTTAAAAATACAGAATGTAATATTAGCAAGAGTTTGAGAGAACATAGGCATTTTCGTACACTATTGCCAGGAACGTAAGTTGATTTAACATCCTTAGGTGACGATTTGGCTGTCTGCTCAGAGGCTCAGTCGTGTCCAACTCTTTGTTACTCCATGGACTGTAACCCACCAGGCGCCTCTCTCCCTGGAACTCTCCAGGCAAGAATGCTGAAGTGGGTAGCCATTTCCTCCTCCAGGGGATAGTCCCCACCCAGGATCAAACCTGGGCCTCTTATGTACCCTGCATTGGTAAGTGGATTTTTACCACTTGCACCACCTGGGGAGCACTATAGCTATCAGCCTTTTTTCCCAGAAATTCTATTTCCTGATGTAATTTGTCACATGTTGGGGGAAAAGGTTTGCAAGGATATTCAGCATAGAATGTGTAGCAGAATAGAGGAAACAAGCTAAATGTCTATCTGTAAGGAATCAGCTTAATAACTAATGAGAAATCCATTCAATTGATTACAATGTGGTTATTTAAAAATAATGACCATGGTAGTATCAAGTGAAAGTAGTAGGTTATGAAATGATGTGTGTGATGGTCCCACTACTATGTAAAAAGCTAAACTGTAAGTGTGATGGGGTTATACAGGCATAAGAAACAGTATGAAAAACACACATCAAAACACTGACAATAATTACCTTTGGGGGATGATATTATAATTCAAAGATACTTTATTTCTTGTATATTTTTTCAACTTTTTTTTTTTTAGTGAGCATATTTTACTTTTGCAATTAAAAGACAAAAGCAATAGCACTTTACAAAAGTGAAGCTTTGTCATTCTCTAAGATTTTTCTTCTTTAGAGCTTTTATGACCCTCGTTTGTGATTTGCTTGCTTACCAAAGTGAACAAGTAAGTGCCTGTCACTGGAAAGGATCAAGCCTGGCACTTTCGTGTCCAGGAACCAAAAGTGGGAGCAGGCTCCTGTGGATGCATTCATTGTTAGCAGCAGCTTTGGATGCTATGCTGAGAGGTCATTTGAGTGAACGCTCCCTGGTCCTTTGCTCACGAAAGCTCCGTAATGAATAAGGCATTTGATTCATCCTCATGTATTTTCTGTTTGCCTCCAAGTTGTTAACTGGTGGGTGGATTAGCAATGAGCTTTGAATTGTTCAAGAAGAGTAAAAGACAGAACTCTCAGGGTTATTCTTATTCCATAAGTGTCTAAAATTTAGAAAACAAAGGAAACATTCATGAAACATTTTGTGACTCTCGAATCTGCCACCTGCCGCCATCCATTTACCCATACACCCATCAGTATATATCCACGAACATCATTACGTTTACCCATACACCCATCAGCAATACCCACGAACATCATCACATCCACTTCTTGACAGGCTCAGGCAGAAAAAGCCAAAGAAGTCAGAGAAAATCCTCTCTGGGAACAACACGTGTTCCAATTCCAGCCTTGGAAGTCTAGTCTGGACAGCCCGACCTTGTCCCTTAAGTTTTCCCCGCTCTCCTACTGTGTATATTTGAGGATACTCCACGTGTATCTTCACGTAGCCTGACAACAGCTGTTTCATCCTTCCTTCTACAATCTCTGAAAACACTGAGGAAAAACTACCAACTGTGAAGCCCGGATGATTGGAAACATCATCAAACATTGCACCAAAACTCAGAGAGATTTTTTTTTTCTATGCTTCACACTGAGGCCCCCCACCATCAGTGACCCCTGGATTAAACTGTTAGTTTAATGAAGTATTGCCATGCTCCTATGGAAAACAATAACTTCGGACTTCTCTGTTTGCTTTTTGCTAAAAGCTCTGTGTACTAGTTGGCACATTTTTCTATCAATACCAACTTTAAAAAGAACACGTTTTTCATATAAAAACATCCCCTCACCCTCATTCTTCAGGCATTACTTCACTCAGATTCCAGACCTTCCTATCAGCTATTGTTGCATCAAAAAGAAAGAGGCATAACTAAGTGGACTGCACAGAGAAAGCCATGTGGATAGGAAGAGGCTGTTTTGATTTGCACATTTCTATAGCTCAAGAGTCTACTAAAGGGGTATAAGACACAAAGTATGAAAACTTGTTTACCCATCTTTTTCATGTTAGAAAACTTTCATTTAAAAAAAAAAAAGGTAAAGCATAAATTGCTGAGTGGAGAATTATGGTGAATTATTCATTCTAGTGGGCCATTCCAGGTCACAAGACAGAGACTTCTTATCATCTTACACATAATAGAGATCCAGGATGACAGAAACTCTGTTAAATCAACACGCCCTGCATTCAGTTCTTCAGAACGCCGCGTTGATGAGGCATCGGCAGACCCAGGAGAGACACATCTGAGACGAATTGTCAGGTATCAGAGAAAAGCAGGTCAGAATGGAAGCCTGTCCTTTAAAGCAATTTGTCCAGAAAGCCAGACAAAGGGAAAATGCTGTAGAAGACTCATGGCTCCATGCCTCCTTTATGAAGATGACTGAAATAATGGACCAGATAGTATATTTTTAGGGTAGAAAGGAAAGGGAAAAATCAAGCCCATGATTGGTTTTTTAGAATATTTTAAATGACTACAAAAATATTATGTGTGTGTAGGGTCAATTTTGAAAAATATAGAAAAGCAAAATGAAGATCTCGCCTCTTACCACACAGAAATAAAAACAATCACTAACACTTGGTATAAATTACTTTGGTCTGTTTTATGTGGAGATATATGTAGTTGGTAGTGATGATAATCTAAAACATACAAACTGCGTGTGTGTTAATCACTCAGTTGTGTCGGACACTTTGCAATCCCACAGCTTGCCCTTGGAATTCTAAAGGCAAGAATCCTGGAGTGGGTTGCCATTCCCTTCTCCAGATAAATAAATATATATATATATACATACATACATATATATACACCCATATACATATATAATTCTCTCTCGAATTACATTTATATTACATGAAGCATTTATAATCTGCTTTTTTCACTGAACATCCTTGAGCATTTTAATTATAATGTTACAGTGTTTTAGATTTATTTATAGTCACCATCAAAAATGGTTTTTGGCACACATTTGATCCTTGGTGAGGGAACTAAGATCCTGCATGCTGTGTGGCACAGCCCAAAATAAATAAATAAAATAAAAATCCAATGGGAGTATACCCAAACAATTCAATTCCAAAAACAAATAAATAAAATAAAATTTTGAAAATGATTTTTGACACCAATATCAAGTTTAAAACAATCTTGACACAGGATCAAGCAGTTCCCTGACATATAAGACATGTATACCCTAGCTTTGCACTATCCCATGAGATATCATGGGATATCAGTCCTGAATATTCATTGGAAGGACTGATGCTGAAGCTGAAACTCCAATACTTTGGCCACCTGATGCGAAAAACTGTCTCATTGGAAAAGACTCTGATGCTGGGAAAGATTGAGGGCAGGAGGAGAAAGGGATGACAGAGGATGAGATGGTTGGATGGCATCTCCGACTCAATGGACATGAGTTTGAGTAAACTCTGGGAGTTGGTGATGGACAGGGAGGCCTGGCGTGCCGCAGTCCATGGGGGTCACAACGAGTCGGACACTACTGAGAGACTGAACTGATGGGATATCATGAATCGTCTGGGAAAAGAAGACAAGTTAAATAACTTATCTAAGCTTCAGTTTCCACACCTATAAAATGCCACAGTTGTTGCGGCTCCTTATTCTGCATCATTTACTCCTGGAATTAGTTACACAAGCAAAATGTCAGTTAAAAGAGGAGTGCTACAATGACACAAATAAACCTTAATTATTTTCAGTTCAGTTCAGTCACCCAGTCATGTCCGACTCTTTGCGACTCGATGAATCGCAGCACGCCAGGCCTCCCCTGTTCATCACTATCTCTCGGAGTTCACTCAGACTCACATCCATTGAGTCAGTGATGCCATCCAGCCATCTCATCCTCTGTCGTCCCCTTCTCCTCCTGGCCCCAATCCCTCCCAGTATCAAAGTCTTTTCCAATGAGTCAACTCTTAACATGAGGTGGCCAAAGTACTGGAGTTTCAGCTGTAGCATCATTCCCTCTCTCATTCCCTCCAAAGAAATCCCAGGGTTGATCTCCTTCAGAATGGACTGGATCTCCTTGCAGTCCAAGGGACTCTCAAGAGTCTTCTCCAACACCACAGTTCAAAAGCATCAATTCTTCAGCGCTCAGCCTTCTTCACAGTCCAACTCTCACATCCATACATGACCACAGGAAAAACCATAGCCTTGACTAGACGGACCTTAGTCAGCAAAGTAATATCTCTGCTTTTGAATATACTGTCTAGGTTGGTCATAACTTTTCTTCCAAGGAGTAAGCGGCTTCTAATTTCATGGCTGCAGTCACCATCTGCAGTGATTTTGGAGCCCAAAAAAATAAAGTCTGACACTGGTTCCACTGTTTCCCCATCTATTTCCCATGAAGTGATGGGACCAAAGGCCATAATCTTTGTTTTCTGAATGCTGAGCTTTAAGCCAACTTTTTCACTCTCTTCTTTCACTTTCATCAAAGGCTTTTTATCTCCTCTTCACTTTCTTCTATCAGAGTGGTGTCATCTGCATATCTGAGGTTATTGATACTTCTCCCGGCAATCTTGATTCCAGCTTGTGTTTCTTCCAGTCCAGCGTTTCTCATGATGTACTCTGCATATAAGTTAAATAAGCAGGGTGACAATATACAGCCTTGACATACTCCTTTTCCTATTTGGAACCAGTCTGTTGTTCCATGTCCAATTATTTTACAATACCTTAAAATACACAAAGAAACATTCACCAAACATGAAATAGTGCCAAGGCCTTTACTTTCCTCCTTGTGTAAATCACACAGACAATGTTTCTATAATTTCCAGTTTCACTTTTTTATAAAGAAACAAAACAGATACTTATAAAACAATCTAAATGCAAAACCCTTCTAGATTTTCTCCTCACATTGAATTTAACAGTGACTTGTTTAGTCACTAAATCATGTTTAACTCTTTATGACCCCATGGACAGTAGCACGCCAGGCTTCTCTGTCCATCACCATCTCCCACAGTTTGCTCAAACTCATGTCCATTGAGTCGGTGATGCCATCCAACCATTCCATCAGCATCAACTCATCTCATCAACAGCGACTTCATAGTGACTTATTATTAAGACTTTGTACACGTTCGACTTCATCTTCATTTTAGAAAGTCTTTCCCGTCTATATATCATTTCATATAATATTTAATCAATGATTATAACGCCAATAAGACAAACACCAGAAAAACAAGTTTGAGAACAAGTTCAACTGATCCACTGGAGCCTACCCCTTCACTGAGGGCAGCTGAAGGACTCCGCCCTCCAGAGAACAAGCAGTGGCTTTGAGCACTCCAAGTGCTATAAAACCACTCCACATGAGTTAGAAGGAAGGAAAATTTCAGATACAATAATCATGCGCTAAGTGCCCAAGGTTACTGTAAATATTAAATGAGGCAATGCATGCAAAACATTTAGCACAATGCTTGGCACTTAATTAGCCCTTAGCAAGGAGAGAGAGAGAGAGAATTTTTAAAATAGCAAAACCCTTTCTATTGTTTGTTCACAACCACTGGAATGTAGTCGAGTTTCAACCAAGAGCCAGCAAAGAGAGTCTAAATGTTGAGAATCTGATGTCATGTCATCAGATCTTAAAGGATCTGGTAATAATCAGATGCAGCAAACTTAAAGTACTTTCTAGAATGCAAGTTTTCTGGCTCTGATGACAAGTTATCATTGAATCCTTGGATCCTGGAGTCAGATAAAACAGTATAGACTTAGAAGCTGAGAAAATGTTGGATCAAAGAGGCTAATAATCAGGAAAAAAGAAAGTAACCGGGAACATTAAAGATTGGCCACCCTCTTAGACCCAAAGTATCTGCTTCATTATCTTTGGAATTTTTTAATGTTTATAAATGACTGTTTAGTGTGCTTATTTTTGCTTCAAGCCAAGTGCCTGTAAAGGAAGTGCCAGTGAAGATTTAGCTTAAAAGAAATCATAAACCTGCATCAAACTAGCTCTATGTGGATGTGTCATCATCCTCTCTGTCCCAGAAAATCAGCCTAAGCAGAACTGCTTTCTTTCAAGTTTTCCCTGCAGCAAAAATGATGATGGCTAACATAGGGTTTCAGTGAGCTATGCTTTGAAAACATGGGGAGTATAGTGCATGAGCAAGTAGGAAGACCTTAAGTTTGTATAAAGCACAGAATTAACAGAGCAGACACTAGCCATCAGTAGATGGAAAGTCAACAATGTAAATAAATAAGGATGGTGTGAGGAACACAAAACCCTTGAGAACAAGAGTTACTGCTGATTTCTCTTACAAATGTTTAAAAGACTAGATGAATAGGAGTTAGGCGAGTCCTAGGATCAGGACTATGAATGAGGAGGAAATGTCATCAAAAAACTGTTGCTGAAGTTTTAGTATGAAATGCCCATTAGTGGTAGGAGAAAGAACGAGAAAAGAGAAGTTTCCCTACTTGACAATTGGGAGCAATTTGTAACTGGGTCACAGGCCAAACTTGAGTCATGTCAATTTGTTTTGATCTTCTTAGAGTCATAGCTCTCTTTGATACTCTGTAGGAAAGCTGTGGACCTTAAAAGAGTTTCCCAGTGTCTTATAAAACTACGCACACTTGACACATGAGCCAACAATTGTACTGATGGACACTTATCCCAAAGAAATGAAAACCTTTGCCCATGCTAAAATCTGCACACCAAAGTTCATAGCAGCTATATCCATAATAGCCAAAAAATGAAAACAATTTAGATATTTTTCAATAGGCAAATGGCTTTTTAAAAATTGTGATACATTTCCACATACTGCTTAGCAATAAAAAGGAGTGAACTATTGATATATTCAAAATTATGGATGAATCTCCAGGGTTTTATGCTGATTTGGGGGAAAAGAGAGAACCCCAAAAGACTACAGGTAGTCTAATTCCATTTATATACCATTCTTGAAATGACAAAATTACAAAGCTGAAAACCAGGGTAGTAGTGGCCAGGGACTGGAAATAATAGGGAGAGAGATGGATGTGGCTTCGAGAGGGGTGACAGGAGGGGCCCCGGGATTATGGACCGTTCTGCACTTTGACTGTGGTAGTAGTCAGGTGAATCTGCTCATGTTACAACTGCATAGAACTATACACACACACAACACACAGGTACATGTAAAATTGATGAGCTGGCACTAAGCTGTCTGATCAGTTATCAACATCAGCTTGCTGGGTGTGACATTGTCATGTCTGACTCCTTGCAGCCCCATGGACTGCAGCGCCAGGCTTCCCTGTCCTTCACAGTCTCCTGGAGTTTGCATAAACTCATGTCCATTGAGTAGGTAAGGCCATCCAGCTACCTCACCCTCTGTTGCCCCCTTCTCTTGCCCTCAATCTTTCCTAGCATCAAGGTCTTTTCCAATGAGGTGGCTCTTTGCATCAAGTGGCCAAAATATTGAGGCTTCAGCATTAGTCCTTTCAAAGAATATTCAGGACTGATTTCCTTTAGGATGGACTGGTTGGATCTCCTTGTTGTCCAAGGGACTCTCAGGAGTCTTCTCCAACAGCACAGGTCAAAAGCATCAATTCTTCAGCGTTCAGCCTCTTTATGGTCCAGCTCTCACACCCATACACGACCACTGGAAAAACCATAGCTTTGACTATGCCAACCTTTGTCAGCAAAGTGCTGTCTCTGCTTTTTAACACGCTCTCTAGGTTTGTCATAACTGTTCTTCCAAGGATCAAGAATCTTTTAATTTCATGGCTGTAGTCACTGTCTGCAGTGATTTTCAAGCCCAATAAAATAAAATCTGCCACTGTTTCCATTTTTCCCCATCTATTTGCCATGAAGTGACAGGACTGGATGCCATGATCTTTGTTTTTTAAATGTTGAGTTTTAAGCCAACTTTTTCACTCTCCTCTTTCCCCTTCATCAAGAGCCTTGACTGCAATTATGAAATATGATGCCACTGGTTCTTAAACACAGGACTCTTTTAATATATTTTTTAACTTGCTATAAATCTATAATTATTTCAAAATAAATATTCTTGAAAGGTAGGTCTTTATATACTGATAAGGTAATATGACTTTATGTTATTAAAATCAGGTATCAAATAGAATGATGATATGATCCACTTATGAGACTGAGAGTGTAAAGAGTGAAAAGTGGAGAAAAATGAATTCTAACTTTTTACTGATATACCTCTATGCTGGTTGACTTCTTTACTTGATATTCCTCTGTACTGTTTGAATGTTTTAGAGGGTAAACATATTACTCTTATCATTTAAAAGGCAAATAAGAATAATATAATAAGATAAACTGTCTTTAAAGAATCTATGGATCCTCTGCCTGAAACAATTGTATACAATTATGTAGACAATTTTAGCAAACTCATGGGGACCCAAAATCTATCTGTGGATTTTCTAAAGAAAGATATATCCCCTGGACTAGGCACCCTGCTTCAAAAAATGAAGGCCTGAATGAGTGAAATTAGTAGGGTCAGAGGAAGTATTAAAAGTACTCTGTAGTCACCTGGGTTCTATCTGCTATGACACCCAACCATCCTCAAGTAGGACATAAAGATTAATTTTTTTGTTTCTTTGAAAGTGACTAGATGTGAAATTCTGAATCACAACTTTAGAAAACACACCAAGGGTGATCATAACAAATGTGAAAGAATAAATTAACATATAAATAACTTATTACTAAGAGTACTTAGACTGACATGAGAAAATAGAATGGTTCTTTGAGCATTTGTTTCCTAGCCATATTCCAGATGATATGCCAGGCACTGGAAATAAAGCAGGGAGTGAAACAGGCTTGTTTTTCCACCTAGAAACTACTGAATGCCTAGAGACAGAGGACAGTTCTTGGTCTGCTTAGTGCAAGACATTCCATCTTGTTGAGAATCTTCAGTATATGAATATGTATAAATGATATAAAAGAAGATAGAGCAGGGTGACATCCTGGAAAGTGAAGTCAAGTGGGCCTTAGAAAGCATCACTACAAACAAAGCTAGTGGAGGTGATGGAATTCCAGTTGAGCTGTTTCAAATCCCAAACATGATGCTGTGAAAGGGCTGCACTCAATATGCCAGCAAATTTGGAAAACTCAGCAGTGGCCACAGGACTGGAAAAGGTCCGTTTTCACTCCAATCCCAAAGAAAGGTAATGCCAAAGAATGCTCAGACTACCACACAATTGCACTCATCTCACACGCTAGTAAATTCTTCAAGCCAGGCTTCAACAGTATGTGAACTGTGAATTTCCAGATGTTCAAGCTGGTTTTAGAAAAGGCAGAGGAACTAGAGAACAAGTTGCCAACACCCACTGGATCATCGAAAAAGCAAAAGAGTTCCAGAAAAA
Organism: Nanger dama; assembly: GCA_917880005.1. Lineage (NCBI taxonomy): Eukaryota > Metazoa > Chordata > Mammalia > Artiodactyla > Bovidae > Nanger > Nanger dama. Next base: position 11,901,703 of record CAKJTW010000035.1, read on the forward strand.
CATCTACTTCTGTTTCAATGACTATGCCAAAGACTTTGACTTTATGGACCACAGCAAACTGTGGAAAATTCTGAAAGAGATGGAAATACCAGGTCACCTGACCTGCCTCCTGAAAAAATCTATGCAGGTCAGGAAGCAACAGTTAGAAATGGACATGGAACAACAGACTGGTTCCAAATAGGGAAAAGAGTACATCAATGCTATATATTGTCACCCTGCTCATTTAGCTTCTATGCAGAGTACATCACGAGAAACGCTGGGCTGGATGAAGCACAAGCTGGAATCAAGATTGCTGGGAGAAATATCAATAACTTCAGATATACAGGTGACACCACTCTTACAGCAGAAAGTGAAGAAAAACTAAAGAGCCTCTTGATGAAAGTGAAAGAGGAGAGTGAAAAAGTTGGCTTAACACTCTACATTCAGAAAACTAAGATCAAGGCATCCAGTCCCATCACTTCAAAGCAAATAGATGGGGAAACAATGGAAACAGTGAGAGACTTTATGTTTTAGGGCTCCAAAATCACTGTGGATGATGACTGCAGCCATGAAATTAAAAGATGCTTGCTCCTTGGAAGAAAAGTTATGACCAACTTACATAGCATATTAAAAGCAGAGACATTACTTTGCCAACAAAGGTCTATCTAGTCAAATCTACGGTTTTTCCAGTAGTCATGCATGGATGTGAGAGTTGGACTATAAAGAAAGCTGAGTGCCAAAGTATTAATGCTTTTGAACTGTGTTGTTGGAGAAGACTGTTGAGAATCCCTTGAACTACAAGGAGATCCAACCAGTCCATCCTAAAGGAAATCAGTCCTGAATATTCATTGGAAGGACTGATGCTGAAACTGAAATTCCAATACTTTGGCCACCTGCTGCGAAGAACTGACTCATTTGAAAAGACCCTGATGCTACAGAAAGATTGAAGGTGGGAGGAGAAGGGGACAACAGAGAATGAGATGGTTAGATGGCATCACTGACTCAATGGACATGAGTTTGAGTAAACACTGGGAGTTGGTGATAGACAGGGAGACCTGGCTTGCTGCAGACCATGGGGTCGCAAGAGTTGGATATGACTGAGCGACTGAACTCAACTTAGAGCAGGGTGAAAATACTTTATATCAGTCCCTAAATGAAATGTGTAAATATGTAGAGGAATATCTAATATGTACATACAGAGACAGAGAGAGCATATCCACTGTCACGTGGCTAATCTCATCTAGAATCTTATCAGACAACCACAGGTTTCAATCTTTGAAAGATTTCAAACTTGGAAGTAAAGGCTAAAAGATTCAATAATCCAGACAAATGGTCTCTTGATTTTTTTGATGGAAGACTTGGTAGAGAACTACAATAGTATATTAATAGGAATAAGACTGTTTAAAAAAACTCATGACATATTTAAAAATTTGAAATTGAAAAGCAGCATGGCATAGAATACATGTGGTCAATAACACACATCCTGCCAGATCCCCTGAATTGGATTCCCAAATCTTTTACTTAACAGCTCTGTGATCAAGGGAGTTACCTAACTCTCCACACCTCAGTTTCTTCATCTTCAGAATGGGCACATGATACAAGCCATAACAAAGGTTAAAAGTTCCATAAATGTGTCAGTCAAATAAACTTTTCAGCAACATGAAACCAACTGCTATAGCTGATCAAAGGAAAAGATTCCTGAGAGAGGACTTATCTGATGAGTAGGAATCCACCAAGAGATAATGTGGGGAGGCCCACTTCCAGTAGGAATCCAGGCCAAGCCAAGGCAGGGCAGGGAGAGCAAGTTTTGGGGAAAGGCAGTCCTGGAGATCGGCCACCAAAAGACAGAGACTGGCCTGGATGGCTGATTAAAAGTTCAGCAAAAAAAAGAAAAAAATAAAGGGCTTGCTTGCCAACAAATGTCTTGGGTTTTACTTGATATGTAATGCTAGCCCTTTAAGGATTTTGAACAAAGGATAAATCTCAGATGAGGAGATAAGGAAACCAGTTAGGAAATCATTGTATAATAAATGGTTATACACCAGGAGAAGTGTAATAGAGGCCAAAGCAAAAAGATGACAGTGAAGACAAATAAGGGGGACAGAATGAACAATAAGTAAAGAGACAGAGAGACTGATAAAATAGCCAGGCCAGTAAAAGAAACAGAGAACCGTAAAAATAGACCTGAGAAATTACTATGTGCTAGATATGCCATGCAATTTCCCACAAATTCTCACATGTAACAAACCAAGCAATTATATGAAAATAGCTGCAGAAACTGGCAAATCTATCCCCTAGTTTACTCATGAGAAACTGAGGTTCAGAGACGTTCAATCATTTGTCTGGGTCATGAGGCCAGTGAGAGGCAGAATCAGATTTCAAACTCAAAGCTTCTTGACCCTGGATCAGGCTCCATGCTCCCTCCACTACTCCGTGTATTGTAGGGGAAGATGTCAGCTCCATTTGTGGACATGTGGCTGGACCTCCAGATGAATTTTTTGAATGGGCAGTTAGAAAGGCATGACGAAGTCAGGAGGAAATCAGAGCTGGAGAATGGAATTCAGAAGCATCATGGAGGTTTTGGAAGGATTAGTGAAGTCACTGAAGTGAATAATCAATAACAGATCATTTATAATTATTAACTTGCACATTCACAGGCTGGGATGTAATCAGGTTTGTCTGAAGAGCCAACACAGCAGTTTTAAAGGGATTCGCAAACAGAAGAAAGCTGCTGTTCTCTCCAGTAAGCAATATTTTAGTGGCAAAACACCCTGTGAATGGTTTGTGAGTACAAAGCAGCAAGCCTGTGAATAGCTTTTTACAATGTCACGTTCTCTCCTTCCACTTGGGGAGGAAGCACAATGCTACCGTAAGCAGATACTAACAGCACAGATGCCGGCGCTGATGTGAGCACAAACGCTGTCCTGCACTGACAAAAAATTCCCAGAGTGCCAAGCCTGCATAACTCTTACATTTTTATGAATCACTGCCATTCTGGCAACCACATACTGAAAATTTGTTTCTTAGGATGTGAATGGATCTTTCTAGATAGTTTAGCTTATCTCAGACTCCTCATAATTTATACTTGTCCCTGTATTATATCCAAACAGGGCTTTGCTTCCCTAGCTTGCTCAGGTGGCAGCTTGCACCTTATATGGCTGAAGTTCGAAAATACAGTTTAATTGTAATAAGAGGAGCAAAATCTTTCTGATGTCTCTGTGGCTATGTTGTAAACATCCAACTACAGCTTCCATATTCATTCTTCCTTTCTTATCAACAGTTGTTTTTCAGAGCCCACAAATACATTCTACCATACAATTTTATGCTTTGTAAAGGTGACCTATACTTTCTTTTCAAATGCAGTTTCTTTAATGAAAATATTGTAATGTCAGTCCATGCAAAGCAAATGCATATTAATATGCGTTTACATCTGTCTCATATTAATATTCATGCCTGAATCCACATCCCTACACAAAGCCAATTTTCTGACCATCTGTGTGATGGCTGGTGGATGCAATGAATAAATTTTATTTGTGAGGGGAGTGATAAATCATGTATCTTCAGTTTTTCACCCACAATCTTTCCTCTTAGGTGCAAAAATGTTTTCATCGTGGTTTGGAATATTTAAGTAAATGAAACAGATTAACCCTTTAATATTCCTACAAATAAAGACACTTTTACGCAATTTCAACACCTCTAACCAAAAATAAGAAGGAACGATGGATCTGCTCGGTTGAATCTGACATCTCTGTTCCTACGTGAGTTCCAGTCTTTTATAGTAATTTTCTGTGTTGTTTAAAATATACTGTAGCTGTTTCTGAAAAGAAATTTTGAAAAGCTTCTAGTGAGAAATAAGGCCTCCAGTGTGTATTCCCAAAGAAAGTCCTTACAGCCATCAGATATCTTAAAAGTTGTATTAAGCATAACCTTACACAATGGAAAGATTTCAAACAGGGGAAGTTATCAGTATTTAGATAATGATCTCCATACTTTCAGTTTTACCCAAGTGAAATATCAAGATTTCAGCAGTAAAAATGCGTTTGTAAACTTGGGGATCTTACAGGGAATATTGCATCCAAATGTTAGAAACAATTGCCTTTCAGGGTATGAGACAAACACAGTTAATCAACCAGGTAAATAGAACCCAAAAGGAAGGATGAAACTGAAAATCATATCATGGTAGGGAGGATCTGAAAAGTACTGCACACTGAAGGAAGCAGTTACAGTGTGATCATCTGAATAACCAAAACCACGCCAGGTGGTCTCAGGTGCTTCCTTTGCCTCTTCCAGGGACGCTTCCTATGAATTCTAATAGCTGGGCTGGTAGGTTGAACCCAAATCCAAGGCTTCCATCTGGTTGAATTTACCTTATCTGAGTTAACAGAGCTGCCCTAAGGTCCCTAAGGATGCCACAAATAGCACAAACCACAACTTTCAGGTCAAAGCACAAATTGGGCTGCGGAAGCTCTCTACTTCTGCTCTAACAGCCGTGTAAATCGGGAATCCCGGAAGCTGTCAGTCTCCTGTAGCTACAGCCCCTGTTAACACATGAATTTGCAAACCACAAATAGAGCAGAGTCAGAGAAATTTCATCTCAAAGCATTAGTTACTGACTGAACACCAGTTCCTTGCAAGGGCACCATACCAAGAGGGAGCTTCTGGTATTCCGCTGCCCTCAGAAAGCTTAGCACCTGCTGGTAATGGAAACACGTTCTCCCACAAGAAGATTCTCAATCACCCATTAAGCCGGTGTATGGTAAATACGAAGCGAATGCTGCAAAAGGAATTTAAAAGAGGCTGAGGTTTCCATAAACCCAGGAAATCAAGGAGCCTCACCCAGAGGTATTGAGAGTCAGTCTTAAAGGCTGAAAAGATTCAGATGGTCAGAGAAGCCATATCAGGTGAAAGAAGCTTTCCACTGTCTCAGAGCGGGAAGTATGTAGCTGGAGGATTTAGAAGAAATGGGGGAAATTGTGGGTAGGCCACTCTCATTACTTCTGAGAACTAATGTTCAAAATTAGGGAGTTTAGGGAAATTATTTAAAGTAGTACATATCTAGGCATTAAATAGCATCAAATTACAAAGTCAGAAAAATAATCCCTTAGTAACTCTGTTAATTCTCCTAACTACCTCAGGAAAAGAGTCTCAGTTTGGTGCCAATCTATCTTTCACACCACTCCAGTACTTGCTAAATCTCTCTTTTTAACAAAGAGAGAGCAAGCCTCAGGCTCCAAGGATAAAGACTAGAATTTAATAAGTTAGTTTGGTTTCATGGTGTTCATTTTTTGTAATACTTTATTTTATACCAAGTAGAACTTATTGGTCTTCCATTTGTGGTGCTAAGATAGCATTTATTTTTAAAGAAAATGTATTTAGGATTTTTAATTAATTATTTTTAAAGATAAATAATAAATTAATTAATGGGATGGAAAAAAATGACCAAAGTTTGGAAAGAATTAATCTGGCATAGTGATTGACAAGAAGGAAAGAAGGGTCAGACTCAGTTCAGTAACGCGTCAATATAGAAGCTGACTGGATGAAATTACAGCCTTTGATTTCAGTTGTATTTGTAATTCTAAGTGTCTCTGTTTCCTTTACATATGGGCATTGCTGAAGTCATGTTTGCAAAATTTCCTTAAGACCTAAAATTTTTTTCAAAATATCTCATTTCTTTTCATATAAATACAAAAGGAATGTTATTTAAGGAGAGGTGGCAAAAAAAAACAGAATGGGTCACCAAGCTCAATCACTTGGAGATTTAACATAAGAGATATAAACATAAAATACTTCAGCTACAGCAAAAGGATATTGCCTTTCATTGGATCACTTAGGATTTTACACCATATACTTAAGTATGATTTAGCATAATATTGACACTTGTTTATATTTACCACCTACCTATTTCACAATGATACTGTAAGGATTAGTGATATAATATTTCTTAAGCCTTTTCAGCTCTTAAAAGAAAATGTATACTATAAAATCAAGGTAATAGTAATAACAGTCATCATCATAATAGCAATAACCGCTCATGCATTTTCAAACCTTGGCTCTTGTTTGTTGGAAAAAGAAATTAGGCTGTAAGATACGTGTGCAGGCTTATCAGCTGGCTAGAACACACAGACCTAGGATAACAGTGATGCCGTCAACAGTTATCAAGGTCTAGAGTGGGGTCTGAGATTCTGTGCTTACAGCTGTTCTCGGGTAGCTGATGCTGCTGGTCTAACGCCACTCTTTAAGGCCTGAGACCACACCACTCGTTCAGATTCGCAGTGACTGTCAGAGGATTTAAGGAAGCAGGTCTAAACACAATCTGACAAACCCATCACCATGCCTTTCTCATTTTTGTCGCCATCATGCCCCATATTCTGTTTCCATTGTCCAATCCACCACCCACATGAAAACTCTCTCTCTCATTGTCTTCCTGTCCTACCAAGCCAGAGTGAACTCCTTGAGTGCAGAAACCCATCATTTATTCTAAAAATTGATCATAGATTTGAACAGATGTGCTCAAAAATGTTGATTTCAGAACCTTTTGTAACATCAAAAAGTAGGAAAACTCTGATTCTTTTAAAGTATTTTAAAGTTGAGTTATGTTCATGATATGGCATCAAGTTAAAACACAAGAAACAAAACTGTGTGCTTATGTATTATTTAAATTTAAATACAGGTAGAGAGCAATATTGATAGCATATGCAATTAATAAGTTAAATAGCACCTTGTCTTTTTCCTACTGAATAATCATTACCAAGGAGGTTGAAATGTAATTTTCCCTACCCTCTCACTGATGAACAGCCAGGCTTGTGAGGTTGGAGACCCCTGCTCCAAAATGGATTGATGTCTTTGGTGATTCAGTCATAGCAAGAGTGAGCAAACTGAGCCTTTTACTTGGTTGGAGGGAAGAGGGGATTCAAGGGTGACAGAGACCCAGGGAGAGAGTTGAATTTCTCTCTAGAGACTCAGATATGGAAGAATCAAGTGATGGGTTTCTGTTCCCAGGTTCTATTCTAAGTGCCCCACAGGTGTGCAGGGCCCTTGAAGATCTAAGCCTGAACATTAGGCCCCTGTGTGTCCTGATCCCATGGAGCTCCACCACTGAATGATCTGTGAGGGCTGGGACCACAGCTTCAGGTCAGAAGCTTTCCCAGGTTGCAAAAGCCTTTGAGGTCTTCAGCAGTCTCAAAGGAGTCATTGGCCAACTCCCAATTCAGGTAGCCCAATTAAGGGCTAAGTCATGTTTAATGGTGTGTTGAGGGAAAAAATTTTAATGTGAATTAAAATTCACAGTAAAGAAAGGAAAGAAAAAAATTTCTTTCTTGCATTAAAATATTATAGAGAAGAACATACATATTTAGATAGATAGACAGATACACTTATTCATGAAACACTAGAAGGAAATAGAGGAAAACAACAGAATGGGAAAGACTAGAGATCTCTTCAAGAAAATTAGAGATACCAAGGGAATATTTCAGGCAAAAATGGGCTCGATAAAGGACAGAAATGGTATGGACCAAACAGAAGCAGAAGATATTAAGAAGAGGTGGCAAGAATACACAGAAGAACTGTACAAAAAGATCTTCAAGACCTAGATAATCATGATGGTGTGATCACTCATCTAGACATCCTGGAATGTGAAGTCAAGTGGGCCTTAGAAAGCATCACTACAAACTAAGCTAGTGGAGGTGATGGAATTCCAGTGGAGCTATTTCAAATCCTGAAAGATGATGTTGTGAAAGTGCTTCACTCAATATGCCAGAAAATTTGGAAAGTTCAGCAGTGGCCACAGGACTGGAAAAGGTCCGTTTTCATTCCAATCCCAAAGAAAGGCAATGCCAAAGAATGCTCAAACTACCACACAATTGCACTCATCTCACACGTTAGTAAAGTAATGCTCAAAATTCTCCAAGCCAGGCTTCAGCAATACATGAACCATGAACTTGCAGATATTCAAGCTGGTTTCAGAAAAGGCAGAGGAACCAGGGATCAAATTTCCAACATCCTCTGGATCATGATAAAAGCAAGAGAGTTCCAGAAAAACATCTATTTCCGCTTTATTGACTATGCCAAAGCCTTTGACTATGTGGATCACAATAAACTGTGGACAATTCTGAAACAGATGGGAATACCAGACCACCTGACCTGCCTTCTGAGAAACCTATATGCAGGTCAGAAAGCAACAGTTAGAACCGGACATGGAACAACAAACTGGTTCCAAAAAGGAAAAGGAGTACGTCAAGGTTACTGTCACTCTGCTTATTTAACTTCTATGCAGAGTACATCATGAGAAATGCTGGGCTGGAAGAAGCACAAGCTGGAATCAAGATTGTCAGGAGAAATATCAATATCATTATACAGCCTTGACATACTCCTTTCCCGATTTGGAACCAGTCTGTTGTTTCATATCCAGTTTTAACTGTTGCTTCTTGATCTGTATACAGATTTCTCAGGAGGCAGGTCAAGTGGTCTGATATTCTGACCAAACGTGGTCCACTGGTAAAGGGAGTGGCAAATCACCTCAGTATTCTTGCCTTGAGAACCCCATGAACAGTATGAAAAGGCAAAAAGATAGGACACTGAAAGATGAACTCCCCAGGTCAGTAGGTGCCTAATATGCTACTGGAGATCAGTGGAGAAATAACTTCAGAAAGAATGAAGGGATGGAGCCAAAGCAAAAACAACACACAGTTGTGGATATGACTGGTGATGAAAGTAAAGTCCAATGCTATAAAGAGCAATATTGCATTGGAACCTGGAATGTTAGGTCCATGAATCAAGGCAAATTGGAAGTGGTCAAATAGGAGATGGCAAGAGTGAACGTCGACATTTTAGGAATCAGCAAACTAAGATGGACTGGAATGGATAAATTTAATGCAGACAACCATTATATATACTACTGTGGGCAAGAGTTGTTTAAAAGAAATGGAGCAGCCCTCATAGTCAGCAAAAGGGACTGAAATGCAGTGAGTGAGTGAAGTCACTCAGTCCTGTCCGACTCTTTGCGACCCCATGGACTGTAGCCTAACCAGATTCCTCCGTCCATGGGATTTTTCCAGGCAAGAATACTGGGGTGGGGGTTGCCGTTTCCTTTTCCAGGAGATCTTCCCTAACCCAGGGATTGAGCCCAGGTCTCCCACGTTGTAGGCAGACGCTTTACCGTGAAATGCAGTACTTGGATGCAACCTCAAAAATGACAGAATGATCTCTGTTCATTTCCAAGGCAAACCATTCAGTATCACAATAATCCAGGTCTATGTCCCAACCAGTAATGCTGAAGAAGCTCAGGTTGAATGGTTCTATGAAAACCTACAAGACCTTCTAGAACTAATACCTAAAAAAGATGTCCTTTTTATTATAGGGGACTGGAATGCAAAAGTAGGAAATCAAGCGATACCTGGAGTAACAGACAAATGTGGCCTTGGGATACAAAACAAAGCAGGGCAAAGGCTAACAGAGCTTTGTCAAGAGAACACACTGGTCACAGCAAACACCCTCTTCCAACAACACAGCAGAAGACTCTACACATGGACATCACCACATGGTCAATACCAAAAAATTATAACTGAATTAAATAAATGATTCAAAGCCCAGGCTATAAAGGTACCTTAATATTAGTGCAACCACCCTGGTGTGTGAGAAACACATAAATCCATGCACATAGGAAGGAAAGTTGTTCTGAGAATAGCTACTCTGAAAATATCACTCCATATAAGACTATTAAAATTATCATGAGAGAAGTATTATGCAAGCATTAAACAAGGCCTTCTGGGCTCAGGGACAGAGGGACAGTCCTTAATTTGGAGATAGGCTTTATTCAGGCTTTTTTCAGTTATCACTATCTCTTTGGAAGTCATTGAACTCTCCAAATCTCTTATTACCTCATCTACAGATGTCAGTTCTATCAGCTTAAACATGGCACTGTTAAGATCAAATGAAGCATAGAATATCAAAACAATTTTGAAACTATAATATGATATACTATATCAGGCTATTTTGATTATTAGAGCATGTATTTGGTAGAATGCAAAAGAAAGTCTAAGAACAGTCATTTATAAATCACTCATCAAGTGAAAAAAAATCAAACTAGACAGTCATATCATGCTCCTGCCTCTTTGTCCAGTCAGTGATCTTATAAGCCAACCTTTATCATAATGACAAAATAATGTGATAAGAAATAAAGTTAGAGGAAATGGAGGCAGGTTAGTGACTTCCTGTACCTTGCCACGTAGTTCAGTGGCACCTTCATTCATTCAACAACACTGATTGTGTTAGCCACTCTTCCAGGGGCTGGAGATTCAGTGCTGGGCCAGATAAGTGTCTCTGCTCTAGCACAGCTTTCATTTTAGTGGGAAAGAGTCCAACTATCAACAAGTAAACAAAGAAGAGAATCTAAGACTGAGATGCATGCTATGCAGAAAATAAGCAAGACTGTGGTCACTGCCTCCAAAATGGCCCACAGTGGCCCTTCCTCCTAACATTCATGCCATTGTGTAGTCCCCTCTCCCTTGTATAAAGCTAGTCCGACTGACCGGTACAATGTGGAAGAAGTGATGGTTTGTCACTTTCAGGTTTCAATTAGAGGAGACACTATCACTTCTGTTCTGGTCGGCCTCTCATGCTCTGGCTCACTCTGGGGCAGAAGCCAATGGCCATGTACCAAAGACACTAGACAACCTATGGGGGAGCCCCACGTGGCAACTGACTGTCCTCAATAGAACGCTGAGACCCGTGGGCAAGGGGTGAACAGGCTTAGAGGCAGATCCTCCAGCCCTGCAGGGAACTGTTCCTAGCTGACAGCTTCACTGCAACCTCAAGAGCGCCCGGAGCCAGACCACTAGCTCCCAGATTCCTGACACACAGAAAATGTGAGATGGACAAGAAGTCTCGTTTTAAGCTGCTGATTTGGGGGCAGTTTGTTAGATTACAGGGACGATGAACTCAATCGGCTTTAGAAGAACTACTTGAGGAGATCACATTTGCTCCCAGACCTGAAGAACAAGAATGACTATGCAAGGGGACCACTGAAAGAAGCGGGAGGGACTTGCAGTGCTGGAGAAGCAACCTCATCTCGCCAGTCTGAGCCTGTGCCCTGACTGGACCAGTCTCCATCCCTCTCCTCCCGGGACTGCTGGCAATCCCCTTTTCCCACGCCTCGTCTCCCACAGTTCTTCTCTTCCCTTCAGCATTTCTCAGGAGAGGAACTGTGCTGTGTGCTGTGCTCAGTCGCTCAGTCGTGTCTGACTCTTTGTAACCCTATGGACTGCAGCCCGCCAGGCTCCTCTGTCCAGGGAATTCTCCAGGCAAGAATACTGGAGTGGGTTGCCATGTCTTCTTCCAGCGGAATCTTCCCAACCCAGAGACTGGACTCAGGTCTCCTGCACTGCAGGAGGATTTCTTACCATCTGAGCCACCAGGGAAGCCTGGTGAAGAGAGGAACTAATGGGTTTTAAACCCCACAGTTCGCCCTAATGAGACGCCAAAGTAGTGTGGCCAGAAACAGTAGCGCCAAAAATCTTCAGATGCAAAACTCAGCTCCACCGACTGACCAGAAAATGGGCTTCGTCTCTCTGAACCTCACTTTTCTCACTTACTTCCAAAGATTAAATGAAATAACACATGCAAAATAGCTCGGGCCTGGCACATGGGAAATACATAGAGATGGGAGCTATCATTCAATTCTTTTCTTCCTTGTCTAGCCAAATCCCTCTCATAATCAAACCAAAGACAGAGCTTACCAAGACGTTTGTGCCACTCTACTTACCCCCTTTTTTGAATTTATAATGCATGCCTTGCCAGGTGGAACCTTCTCTGGGGGTCGATAGCACATGAGGGCTATTGCTGTCTTTGGAAACTAAAAGAGTATCTAGGATAATACCCAAGTTGTCAACTATTGTCTCTGGGCCTACCTTCCTCCAAAGTGTCATCAACATTTCCAAGCTCCTCCACAAATGGAGGGTTCCCCGTCCAGGAGTTCCCAAGTTCTCACCCACCATGATTAACTTCCAGATCGTAGCCTGTCTTCTCCTACTCAATTAGAAATCCTTCAGGGCACATGCCTACAGTCTTTACTTTTGTGACCCTATGCCCCCATTACCCACTCCAAGTCTTAGAAGGTGTTGGTGTCCTTACTGATTGATTGATTCTCAAACCCACACTCACTGATCAATCAGTTTTTGTTTTATAACTGACCTCATCCACATTTACCCATGGCAAAGGCACCGTATGTCAGTTCTTATGTTGGACTAAATAAAGAGAAGAAATTTAGAAAGAGCTTCGCACATCATCTGGGTAATTATCTTGTATTTATAATGGAGCAGATTAATGTCCCTGCATTAATAAATGACTCCAAATGCTGCTGCAAGGGCTGAGCATGATTGTCTGAGTTTATTACTTAACCCACTCAGTTTAAAAAAATTCTGTGATCTGATGTGATTCTGTGATCTGTTATGCAGAACCAAAATGTTCTTTAACTTCCACAAGGAACAAAGCTATTCTCTGATAATGGGAGTGGGGGAGTGGGGTGGTCAGCTGGTTGATTCCAGACTTACCAGCACAGCCACCACAAGAGCCCGAAGAGAGGACGGTTTTGTGGTCTGCTTAGCTCCTTGCCTGGCTTCCTTCCTAACATTCAAATCTAAGCCCACTTAAGCCTTTACTTTAATATCTGGCCCTGCTCCACACTAGGGCAATAAGCTTGCCCACTTGCCCTAAGCTAACAAAGTACATGGAGCCTTAAGCCAATAGCCTAGATGGTTGGTAAGACTTCCTTCTGGTCTGGGCTCATTTTGGCACTGGAACCCTAGCTCCCAGATAGTTTTCTGTTTTGTAACCAAGCGGCAGTATCTTGCCCTACAGATAAGCCCCAGATCCCAGTCCCACATAGTTGGCTCCCAATCCCATGGTAAAAACATTGCCTTCCTAGAATCCTGGGATTCGCCTATCCTGTTCTTGCTTGGTTTTGATAAATCTTGAGTTCCTTTTAAATTTTAAAATAATGATCCTTTACCCCATCTCTTCCAACCTCCACTGACAATCCCCCCATTGTGGATCAAAAGTGTTCGGTCCTTAAATCAGTGTTTCCCAAAATTTACATGTCATGGAACACATAGAAAACAAGATTCATTCTTTTTCGAGATATAACTGATATTGCTGTTGTTCAATTGCAAAGTCATGTCCATGGAAACAACCTAGATGTCCATCAACAGTCGAATGGATAAAGAAGCTGTGGTAGTCCATACAATGATGTACACACATACAGTGGAATATTACTCAGCCATAGAAAGGAACACATTTGAGTCAGTGCTAATGAGGTGGATGATCCTAGAGCATATCATACAGAGTGAAGTAAGCCAGAAAGAGAAAAATAAATGTATGTTAATGCACATATATGGAATCTAGAAAAATGGTACTGTTAAACCTATTTGCAGGGCAACAATGGAGATAGAAGGCGGAGGAGAGGGTGGAATGAATGGAAAATTAGCATGGAAACATATACGCTACCATATGTAAAATAGATAGCCAATGGAAACTTGCTGTATGATTAAGGGAACTCAGACCTGGGCTCTGTGACAACCTAGAGGGGTGGGATGAGGTGGGAAGTGGGAGAGAGGTTCAAGATAAAGGGGACATATGTATACCAATGGCTTATTCATAATGATGTGTGTCAGAAACCAACATAATTACTGTAATTATCCTACAATTAAAAATAAATAAGAAAAAGAATGTGCTGTGAAATAAATTACAATAAAGAATTTACTTCTGCTGGCAAAAAAAAAAAAAAAAACAAAGTCATGTCCAACTCTTTATTACCTCATGGACCTCAGCACACCAAGCCTCCCCCATCCTTCATTACCTCCTGGAGTTTGCCCAAACTCATGTCCATTGAGTCAGTGATGCTATCCAACCTTCTCATCCTCTGTCATCCTTGTCTCCTCCTGCTTTCAATCTTTCCCAGCATCAGGGTCTTTTCCAGTGAGTCAGTTCTTCACCTCAGGTGGCCAAAGTATTGGAGCTTCAGCTTCAGCATCAGTCCTTCCAAGGAATAGTCAGGAATTATCTCCTTTAGGATAGACTGGTTGGATCTCCTTGCTGCCCAATGGACTCTCAAAGAGTCTTCTCCAGCACCACAATTTGAAGGCACCAATTCTTCAACACTCAGCCCCCTTTATGGTCCAACTCACATCCATACATAACTACTGGAAAAACCATAGCTTTGACTATACAGACCTCTGTTGGCAAAGTGATGTCTCTGCTTTTTAATACGCTGTCTAGGTTTGCCATAGCTTTTTCTTCCAAGGGGCAAGTACCTTTTGGTTTCATGGCTGCAGTCACTGTTGACAGTGACTTTGGAGCCCAGGAAAATAAAACTTGCCACTGCTTCCACTTTTCCCCATCTATTAGCCATGAGGTGATGAGACCAGATGCCATGGTCTTAGTTTACTGAATGCTGAGTTTTAAGCCAGCTTTTCACTTTTCTCTTTCATCCTCATCCTCATTAGTTCCTCTTCACTTTCTGCCATTAAAGTAGTATCATCTGAATATCTGAGATTATTGATATTTCTCCAGCAATCTTGAATTCAGCTTGTGATTCATCCAGCCTGGCATTTTACATAATGTAGTCTGCATATAAGTTAAGTAAGCAGGATGACAATATACAGCCTTGATGTAATCCTTTCCCAATTTTGAACCAGTCCATTCCTCCACACTCAGTTCTAACTGTTCCTTCTTGACCTGCATACAGATTTCTCAGGAAGCAGGTAAGGTGGTCTGGTATTCCCATATCTTTAAGAGTTTTTCACAATTTTTTGTGATCCACACAGTCAAAGACTTTAGCATAGTCAGTGAAGCAAAAGTAGATGTTTTTCTGGAATTTCTTTGCTTTTTCTATCATCCAGTGGATGCTGGCAATTCGATCTCTGGTTCCTCTGTCTGTTCTAAATCCAGCTTGCACGTCTGAAGTCCTCGGTTCACATACTGTTGAAGCTTAGCTTAAAGGATTTTGAGCATAACCTTGCTGGCATGTGAGAGGAGTGCCATTGTACAGTAGTTTGAACAGTCTTTGGCATTGCCTTTCTTTGGGGTTTGAATGAAAATTGACCTTTTCCAATCCTGTTGCCATGGCTGAGTTTTCCAAATTTGCTGGCATATTGACTGCAGCATTTTAACAGCATTATCTTTTAGGTTTTGAAATAGCTCAACTGGAATTCCATCACCTCCACTAGCTTTGTTTGCAGTGATGCTTCCTAAGGACCACTTGACTTCACACCATCATGATTATCTGGGTCATTAAAGACCTTTTTCGTATAGTTCTTCTTCTGTGTATTCTTGCCACCTCTTCTTAATCTCTTCTGCTTCTGTTAGGTCCATACCATTTCTGTCCTTTATTGAGCCCATCTTTGCATGAAATGTTCTCTTGGTATCTTCAATTTTCTTTAAGAGATCTCTAGTCTTTCCCATTCTATTGTTTTCCTCTATTTCTTTGCATTGTTCACTTAAGAAGGCTTTCTTATCTCTCCTTTCTGTTTTTTGGAACTCTGCATTCAGATGGGTATATCTTTCCCTTTCTCCTTTGCCTTTCACTTCTCTTCTTCTCTCAGTTATTTGTAAGGCATCCTCAAACAACCATTTTGCCTTCTTGCCTTTCTTTTTCTTTGCTATGGTTTTGATCACTGCCTCCTGTACAGTGTTACAAACCTCTGCCCATAGTTCTTCAGGCATTCTGTCTACCAGATCTAATCCCTTGAATCTATTCATCACCTCTACTTTTTAATCATAAGGGATTTGATTTAGCTTACACCTGAATGGCCTAGTGGTTTTCCCTACTGTCTTCAATTTCAGCCTGAATTTTGCAATAAGGAGCTCATGATTTGAGCCACAGTCAGTTTCAGGTCTTATTTTTGCTGACTATATAGAGCCTCTCCATCTTTGGCTGCAAAGAATATAATCCGTCTGATTTTGGTATTGACCATCAGGTGATGTCCACGTGTAGAGTCATCTTTTGTGTTGTTGAAGAAAAGGGTGTTTGCTTTTGCCCTGCCTCATTTTGTACTCAAAGCCCATATTTGCTTCTTATTCCAAGTATCTTTTGACTTTCCACTTTTGTGTTCCAATCCCTTATGAAGAAAAGGACTTGGTGGGGGGCAGGGGAGTAGCTCTAGAAGGTCTTGTAGGTCTTCGTAGAACTGGTCAGCTTCACCTTCTTCAGCATTAGTGATTGGGGCATACACTTGGATAACTGTGGTGTTGCCCAGTTTACCTTGGAAATGAGCCAAGATCATTCTGTGTTTTTGAGACTGCGCCCAAGTGCTGCATTTTGGACACTTTGTTGACTGTGAGAGCTACTCCTTTTCTTCTAAGGGATTCTTGTCCACAGTAGTAGATATAATAGTCATCTGAATTAAGTCCACCCATTCCTGTCCTTTTTAGTTCACTGATTCCTAAAATGTCAGTGTTCACTCTTGCCATCTTCTACTTGACCACTTAACAATTTACCTTGAATCATGGACCTAACATTCCAGGTTCCTATGCAATATTGTTCTTCACAGCATCAGACTTTACTTTCACCACCAGACACATCCACAACTGAGCAACGTTTCTGCTTTGGCCCAGCCTCTTCATCCTTTCTGGAACTATTTCTCTGCTCTTCCCTAGTAATATACTGAACATCTGCTGACCTGGGGGGCTTATCTTCCAGTGTCACATCCTTTTGCCCTTTCATACTGTTCATGGGGTCCTCAAGGCAGGAATGCTGAAGGGGTTTTCCATTCCCTTCTCCAATGGACCACGTTTTGGCAGAACTCTCCACTGTGACCTGTCTGTCTTGGGTGGCCCTGCATGGGAAGGCTCATAGCTTCATTGAGTTACAAATGGCTGTGATTCATGTGGTCATTTTGGTTACCTTTCTGTGATTGTGGTTTTCATTCTGGAGGACAGGGGATTGTGGTCTTTGCTTTTTCTGTCTGTCCTGGAGTCTATAGGCGCTATGGTAAGTCTAGTTGATGACATATTGCATTATATTAGTTTCAGATGGTCAACATAATGAGTCAATATTATATATATTTTGACGTGATCCACGCCCCCCAAGTGAGTTTAGCTAACATCTATCACCTCAAATAGTTACAACAATTTTTTTGTGTGAAGCTTATAAAATCTCTTCTTCGGTGGCTTTCAAAAATGCAATACGATATTATTAACTATAGTCACCATGCTTATTCTCAGTCAGAGGTGACTGGTCCAGGAAGGGACCTCTAGTCACCCCCAACACTTCCCCAGCCACACTCCTGCTGAGGGGACCACTATTTGGGTACACTGGTAACCTATCCAGGATCTGCATCCACACCTGTTCTTCAGACAGCCTGTCCATAAGGGGCTAGCTGGCTTCTGGGTCCATCAGTCTAATGGCTGGTGTTTGGGTCGACTTAGAGTCAGACATTACTGAGTGACTTCACTTTCACTTTTCACTTTCATGCATTGGAAAAGGAAATGGCAACCCACTCCAGTGTTCTTGCCTGGAGAATCCCAGGGACAGCGGAGCCTGGTGGGCTGCCGTCTATGGGGTCGCACAGAGTCGGACACGACTGAAGTGACTTAGCAGCAGCAGCAGCAGACTTCCAGGTCTTCCTATTCCTTAGCCCTGATTTTCTCTGTAAAGTGGTGATGCTTCTATATTGTACGTCAACTCAGAGAAAGATGTAAGGGATGTAGGTAAAATGTGGCAAAGTTGAATTTTCTTCAAATCTAAGTTGTCCGTTCAAAAGCTTCCAACTGAAAAGAATGCGAACCTCAGAGATAAGGTAGAAGACTTGAAAAACAAAGCTTCTCTCTTCCTGCCTTCCATTATTTGTTTCCCACATATATTTAGTGTTATTAAATTGTGTAACTTTAAATCATATTTTTTGTTGTTGTTCAGTTGCCCAATCATATCTGACTCTTTGCAGCCCCATGGACTGCAGCAGCCAGGCTTCCCTCTCCTTCACCATCTCCCAGAGCTTGCTCAGACTCATGTCCACTGAGTCAGTGATGCCATCCAACCATCTCATCCTCTGTTGTCCCCTTCTCCTCCCACCTTCAATCTTTCTCAACATCAGGGTCTTTTCACATGAGTGAGCTCTTCACATCAGGTGACCAAAGTATTGGAGCTTCAGCTTCAGCATCAGTCCTTCCAGTGAATATTCAGGATTGATTTTCTTTAGGATGGACTGGTTGGATCTCCTTGCAGTCCAAGGGACTCTCAAGAGTCTTCTCCAACACCACAGTTCAAAAGCATCAATGCTTCAACGTTCAACCTTTTTTATGGTCCAGGTCTCACATCCATATATGACTATTGGAAAAACCATAACTTTGACTCTGTGGACCTGCTTATTAGCTCCCAAACTCTTGGTGCCTGCCCTCTGCCACAGAATAGGCTAAACTCTTCCCAGGCATCATCTTGTTATTTCCTCACATCTTTGAGGCAGAAAGCATCTGCAATTCACAGGTGAGCAAACTGAGGCTGCGGGTTAAACAACTTCCTTAGGAAGTGCTTAACAGAATTTGAACTCAGGTCCACCTGATTCTAAAATCCTTGCTCTTCCATGAGATCAATCACATAAAGCATTAGCATTGTTCCTGGCATATTGTGCTTAGCATATTAGATATAATACTTATCACAAAGACTCTTTTTAAGCAGTGTCACATTTCTTTCTTTGCCTTGACAAGTTGCAGCTTCAACCAAAGACAGGACGAGAAGTCCCCTTCTGGACCAAGTTTTCTCAGAGGTAAGTGAACTCAAGGAAGTGGCCACCTTCTTTAGTGCAGGAAAAGCACAGCGCAGCTCATGTCTCCACGAAGGATCCTGCCATAGTGGCCGCCACCTAGGGCGGTTCATTTGCAATTCTGTTTACTTTTTCTTCCACTGACTTCTCTTTACCCTCCCCCCTTTTTTTGTATCTTTGATTTTAGTTGTACATAAGAATGCTTCATTTGTTCTCTCCCTCAATTTCATCAAGCCAATGGGAAGGAAACAATCTGACCTTTCTTTCTTCAAGTCCATCAAATTAAGAACATTGTCTGAAGTACCACCACAAAAAAATAAAATAACGATGATGATGATGATGACAGTTAACACTCCCTTTGTAACCTACATGTAACCTACATATATTTCTTCTTCTTGCTTGGATAGCCTCAACAAAGAAGTCTCGAGAAATGAGCAGAAAGAAAGGGAAACTAAGTCTGCTTTAAAAGGATTCTTGTCAGTCTTCGGGTTTTGCCTTATTTGCAACCAATTAGGCCAATGTTGATATCCTTTCACCACTGATTTTACTGAAATATTTACAGCAGTTAACATAACTGCACTGGCAAGATTTCCTGCAAGTACCAACTCTTCTGTTTGCCCAATTTTAAATAAGTCTTCAATTCTCTTATTCCCTGAGCAGCCCTGGATATGTGTTAGCAATTGGTTTTAATGGCACAGTCTCCATCTACCTCTCTTGCAAGGCATGGACAGTGCATACACCCTTGGGGTTACAAGCTTGTCTAGTTATGAAGAAATGTGGCCCTAGTTATATTTTCAGAGATCCCACATAAATAACTTTTGGCTGCAAAACAAGCAATTGAGTTATCTCTCTCAAGCTTTATCCCCTTGGAATTTGGGGGAATTGTAAACTCCCTCTTGCATGAGGACAGCATCATCTTCACACTGGATTACCTAAGCCTAGAACAGTTCTTTGCCTGTAAAAGTATTCAATAAATATTTGCTGACTAAATGAATGGCCACATGGATAAATGAATATATTTTAAGCGCCAAATACTTTGGGTTGCCCTGATGGCTCAGACGGTAAAGAATTTGCCTGAAATGCAGAAGACCCAGGTTCAATCCCTGGGTTGAGAAGATCCCCAGGAGAAGGAAATTGGCTACCCACTCCAGTATTCTTGCCTGGAAAATTCCATGGACAGAGAAGCCTGGCAGGCCATACAGCCCATGGGTTTGCAAAGAGTCAAACACAACTGAGTGACTAACAGTTTCACGTAAGAGCTAAAGGATTAAAATACCACTGGACACAGATCCGAAAGTGAGAATGCTGCTGTGTGGGGTTTTTGTGGAATCAACCCATAAATAAATTGTTCCCTGCATGTTTGGTACTTCAAGAGGGTCCTCTCCTTATCAACAGGAAGTTAATCACCACCGGAACCCTGTAAATATCAGGGTGCTTTCCTTCCAGTTTTTGTTAGTGTTACCATGCACTATTTCTCAATAGAGCACCAAACAGTTTGTTTGGGATGGTTCTCAGCACTGCAGGACACATACAGTTCCTGTCCCCACTGAACGCAAAGGTACCATCCAGTGCGACCTCCCAAGACGCCCTCACTTCTTACTCCCCTTCAGAACTGATCCTAAATTCTTACCAAGTCAGTGTCTAGGACTCCCACATTTCAGTTCAAACCTGATCAAATCTGATCAAGTCCTTCAGGACTTACCTTGTTGCCTTTGGCAGTTTTATTTCCTGCTGTGGCCCCATGTGCCTTTGTCTCCAGCATCGCCAAGCTCCCTGCCATCAAAAAAACATGCCCTATTCTTCCCTGTCCCTAGACCTTCACTGTTAACTGCTCCCTCTGCCTAGACGTCCTCCCAGTCCCTGCATCCCACATCTACCCAACTAAATGGGACCCACCCTGCAAGGACAGCTCAAGGATCTCCTTGTTCTGGCTGCATGTCCTGACGGTGTCTCCAGCTCAGCCACCACTCAGAGACTTGACTCCTGTGTGTTTCATGATCAGTCTCCCCCAACCCTCCATTAACCACTTGGATCTCTGGAAATAGTCTGGCTTCCCCGTTTCTGATTTCTCAGTACTTAACACTACACACTGGAGCATAAAACATACTCTGCTGTAGAGTGCCCCATGCATAAAGGATGTCAATAGCAATGCCCAGGGAGCCTGCTACGTGCCAGGCCCTGGGAAGAAGACCAACATGGGCCCTTCCCTTGTGTCCAGAGGGAAAAACAGACATTTAACCAGTCCTTTCTACTGTGATGTGAATAATAAAAGAGGAGGTGCAGAGGGAGGGCTATGGACGAGTAGAGCTCGGGGCTCTGTCACAGCTGGGCCCACAAGGGCAGGATGAGCAGGGTCAGCAGGGCAAGGAAGGCGAGAAGGGTGCCCCCACAGAGGCAGGGTGCGGAGGCTCAAGAGTGACCTACTCTGTCCACTCTCTTTTACAGCTTTATTAAAGCAGTCAGAGTCAGGCTGCCATATCCAGTTACCTAGTTACGCAGTTACGCAGGCTTAGATCCCGTGCCTGCTCTGTACAACCCTGGGCAAGTCACAAATCAGCCGAGCTTCTCACTTCTGTCAAGCGGGCGTCATGAGCCTACTCTGTGGCAAATTTCCTACTGACAGGATCACCTGTTTAAAGTGCCCAGCCCACAGTCTGGGCTTCCCTGGTGGCTCAGACGGTAAAGAATCCGCCCACAGTGCAGAAGATCTGGGTTCCATCCCTGAGTTTGGAAGATCCCCTGGAGGAGGGCATGGCAACCCACTCCAGTGTTCTTGCCTGGAGAATCCCGTGGGCAGAGGAGCCTGGTGGGCTATAGCAATGGGGTCGCAAAGAGCTGGACACGACTGAGCGACTAAGGGCAGGCAGCACATAGTCTGGCACGTAGTAAGAACCCTGTAAAGATCACCTCTTATCATTTATTATTTTATTATTATTCAACAAACATTTATGGGCCTGCCCACCCTGCACTAGGTACTTACTGATCACAGGATTTAAAAAAAAAAAAAGAGGATTAGTACATATGACTGCTGACACGGGAAAGGCAGGAGACAGATGGGAGGGAAGGCAGGCAATGCCCACAAAGCGGACAATAAAAGATGGTTAGGGTGCTTGCTGCTGTTGTTAGAAGTAATAATGGAATAAGAACAGTGGAGTGCCCATGTGGCTGGCGACTGGGAGTTCGTTCACGTCCCGCCTTCCCGCCTGCTTCTGTACCCCGCCTGTGAGCCTGTGATACGTCTGTCTCCCCAAGCCGGTCCCAGCTCTGTCAGCGTTAAAGGCCTGATACCACTCGCACCTCCTCCGTAAAACTCCCTCCCGTCCAAACCTCACCCGGCCCCTCGCTGCTCCAGTTTAGTGCTGAAAGAAAGAAAGCATCTTGTCTTGTTCGCTGCTTTTTCACAAGTGGGTCTTGAACAACAGATCAGCCTGTAAGCAGTGTGTTCTACAACCTTAAAACAAGGAAGAGACTGGACCCAGGAACTATTCCAAGTAATCAAAGGAATACGTTTGTCATGGAAATGTCATGTGTCAAAAGTGGCCGACAAATCGTGCGGCATCTTGGAGTCACTTTATTACAGATAACTTTCCTCACTGTCTATTAAAAAATAGTTTCTCCATCCCTAGTCAGACCTAGTAAGTCAGAATACCCATGGGTGAAACGTGTGACTCTTATTTTTAACATGCTGCCCAAGTGATAATTATCCAAAAAAACAAACTTGGGAAATACTAGTTTGTTCCAGTTACTGCTGCTGAGAACCAAATACCCAAGACTAAGGGGTATAAAGTAATAACTTTATTATCCTCACGGATTCTGGGAACCAGAAATTTCAAGAAGGGGAAGGAGCACGCCTTGTCTCTGCTCCCCAGGGCCTGCAGAGCCGAGAGGTGCCTCCAGCGGAAATTCCTTCACAAAGTGGCCGGTGTCTCCTAAGCGAGCATCCAGAAAGAAGCAGTGACTCTCTAGAGCCCCTCTGACTGAGCTTCAGAATCGCATGGCATCACTCCTACCACATCCTGTGCGCTGAAGCAGCCACAGACCCACCTGGATTCAAATGGAAGGGACATGGCCCCACCTCTCAACAGGAAGACGAAAGAATTAGGGGCCGTGTTTTAAACCAGCATGTCTTGTTTTAGTCCTAACGTACACCCCCAAAAAACTGTCCTTTCCTTTAGACGTTCTTCACATGTGCAACATTTTGACAAATACCAGAGCAAGGCTAGACCTTACTGGCTCCTTGGAACCCAGCAGTAGTCCCAGATGATGCCTGAATCTGCTTATGAGAATATTCTGCTTTGCAAAGTTGTTTCCTAATGCCTTCAATTCAGAAGCAGCTCCTGTTAAACCTGTCTTTTAAGCTAGCGCCATTAATCCATCTTCTCTTGGGTCCTCTTCAGAGAAGTTCTGAAACACTAACAAATGCTTTACTCACCTTTTGGTTCACATAAACCTAAAAATTAAAATCCTTGTAGTACACAGGTTATAAATGATGACTTTTTTTCCCAGATGTTTCCTATAAAGTACTCAGTCTTGTATAAAATATTGTGACCCAAAGTCTAGAAGAGATTAAAGGGTGATTTTCATCCTAATTCATCATGCACATATACAGTTCTTTTCGCTAGTGACTGCCTTGTTTATGCATTTGAAAATGTTTTATTCATGTTCCTGTATAAAATTGTCCACGCTTATGTCACACAATGCATTCAAATGCTTAAATATTATAAATAAATATATAATTCTATACTACTTGGGATTACATAAAAATTAGATATGTCAAGTTTTTGTATGTTTTGATAATATGACACTAAAATAGTTGAGTCCATAAGTTCAAATTTTGAAGCATATTAATCACTTTGTTACAGTAAAATGCACAGATGCGATAGAATAATAGCAGTCTGTGTGATTGCTCTAGCAAGTTTTATTAGAAATGTGTATGTTTTTCCCCCAAAGCCATCCTCATTTTTTTCCTTCCATGTAAAATTGGTTCTGGAAAAAGAAAAAAGATTCAAAGCCACGTTGTCATTTTCAGGGAATCACACTACCTAATGTGAGATATTTTCATCACATTGGCAATCATATTCAGATAACATTTTTTGAGACGTGAAATTTTCAATGCAGCTCAGTGGCTGCAGAAGTAAATCAGTGCACTGTCACAAATGTAGCCACACAGGGCTGATCACACAGTAACAACGCTTCCATCCAGCTCCTCTAATGTGATATTGCTGCCTGTTCTAAAGTACCATGGAGTTTTAAAGAATACGGTGCATTTGTTTTTGAATACACAGTGTTTTTTCTTCTAATTACATTCTGATCACATTTCACAGAGGAAAATACATCTGGCCTATCAATGGCATAAAATGGGTATTTCCTCAGGGGTGTGTAAAGGGTATATAAATCTCAGCTCCTGCCTGAGATTTGCAGAGATGCTAATACACAGGTCACTTGCTCGCTGATTTTTCTTTGTGATTGGGAGCAATGCTTGTAAGCTCTCTGCAGTGTAATGAGATGGTGGGCAGTCTGGCTTACATGGATAAAAATTTAGCTCTTTTGCAAGCAGTCCCTCTGCCCCTGTACATTAGGTTCCTACATCGCCTTAGTGTACCAGCCTCTCATTTCCATTTATTTGGGAAAAAAATAAAAACAGTATTTCCTTTAATTTACTCAGAGTCATATGTATGCATACAGTTGTGTGCTACATAGATGATATTAAATAAACACATTACAGTGGCTTTCATTTTTAATGGCTCGATTTTTTTTCCTTTGATTGCTTTCACCAATAAAAGGATAGTCTGTAGAAAAGCACCCTTCCGGATAATCCATTGTCTCGTTTTAACTCATTTTTATCAAGGAATTCCCCCTGCAGCAATCACCACTGCCAGCCATTAGCCGTGCACATCTGCCCGCAGTAATGACCACTCCTGTGTACATACCTGCCTGCCATCTAAATTTAGACCTCACCCACAGGACACGCATGCCCCGCCTCCAGGGCCAGCTAAATTCCAGACTGGTGGCGCCTTATGGTTATCACTTCATCTGGTCCTTGGAAGTGAATTAAGAGCCCCTGAGGTTGAAACTAGGTCAAATGCTTATGTGGGGGCCCCCTCATCTTACCCATGTACAGGCTCAGGTATGTTCTGACAGAGTCTGCGTCAACATCACAGCCCTCAGAGCTGCAGTTGGGGTCAAAATAGGAGACCTTTCAACCCAGTCCCTTCCTCTGTACAAGTGTGGGTATGTCAGTGTAATCACAAAGAAACATTTTGCATCAATAATAGGCCATTTATTAAAATTTGTGCTCTCTGACTTTTATTTATCTTTGATCTGTTTTCTTACTTTTGTGAACATGTACCAATTTAAAGGAATTATTTCACTAAAGCAACAGAAATTAGAGGAATAATTTCAAAATTCTCATAAAATGCATCCATATCCCTGGGTTCAGACTCTGAGCCTTTCATCTTTTCTAACTAAACTGTAAAGGACCAGAAGGCAGGGCCCCTAGAGGACACTGTTCTCTACTAAGGTGGGTGGACCATCAGAAGATGTTAGCAAGGACAGTCCTAAAATGCCACTTGAAGGAGCCACTGAACAAGGGCATTACTGGAGATGAGAATGCTCAAGAGACGGCCACAGGGATCCAGAGAAGAAAGCATGATTCTTTGACTAACGCTGGGGATGTTTCAAGAGAGATTTTGGACAAAGAAGTAATAGGACTTCGATTTGGACACTAAGGTTCTGGGAATGAGGCAGACTTCAATCTTAGCTCTGATATATAAAAATCTCAGAAGTCATCACTCTCATCCTTAAACAAGAAAAATCTGAACAAATTGACAGTCCCTTTTCCTGGATTTATCATAGAACAGAGATAATGCATGTGTGCTAAGTCGCTTCAGTCGTGTCCAACTCTTTGTGATCCTATGGACTGTAGCCCCCAGGCTCCTCTGTCCATGGGATTCTCCACGTAAGAATACTGGAGTGGCTTGCCAAGGGATCTTCCAGGGGTCAAACCCACATCTCCTGCCTCTCCCGCATTGGCAGGTGGTTCTTGGGAAGCCATAGAACTGAGGTAGTAGGGTAAACCAATTCCCTTCCATCTAGAGAGATAGGCACATCCCGGGGAAGTAAAATGATCGAAATCAGTTTCCCTGGAGCAGAAGCCACAGGAACCACGATCTTCTGCAACACTTTGCAGGTAATGTTGACAAATTGCTGGAGGCTCAGTGCCGACGAGTTTGAGAGTGAGAGACTCCTGGGGTAGGGAACTTCCCTGAGCTTCCCCTCCAGGAACCCCACCAGGCTCTCACACTGAGGATCTGAGAAAGACCTCTGCCCTCTCCGAGCCCTGGCACGGTGAGGGAAAGAGTAACTGCTGTGCAACCTACCTGGAGCCATCTCCACAACAAAATCCACTTCTCCAGAGGAAAGGGCTTTATCTGAATACAATTTTGAAACCTTACCTCACCTGGGGAAAGGAATTCCTTCCCATCCAGACTCCTCAAGTCTTCCTGTCACACTTAAGGTTAAGGTGGGCGGGGGCAGAAATCCCATATTCACAAAGAATCAAGTTTCGAGAAAATAGATTGGAAAAGCCGCAGCCTAAGAATGGAGTAGGGGGCAAGGAGGAAAAATACCTACCACTGGGGAAAGGACAGGAGCCTTTGTGAAGGCCACAGCCTCAGACGCAGGTTCCCTATGAGCCTCTGAGACTGGAGCTGAAGACCACAGAGCGCCTCCCCCTCCCACCCCCTGCACCAGTAGGGCCCAGTATACTGCTAGTGGGTTACAGCTAAGGAGCCAGAGATCAAATCGCCAGCATCCGCTGGATCATCGAAAAGCGAGAGAGTTCCAGAAAAACATCTATTTCTGCTTTATTGACTATGCCAAAGCCTTTGACTATGTGGATCACAATGAACTGTGGAAAATTCTGAAAGACATGGGAATACCAGACCACCTGACCTGCCTCCTGGGAAATCTGTATGCAGGTCAGGAAGCAACAGTTAGAACTGGACATGGAACAACACACTGGTTCCAAATCAGGAAAAGAGTACCTCAAGGCTGTATATTGTCACCCTGCTTATTTAACTTCTATGCAGAGTACATCATGAGAAACGCTGGACGGGATGAAGCATAAGCTGAATCAAGACTGCCGGGAGAAATATCAAGAACCTCAGATATGCAGATGACACCACCCTGATGGCAAAAATTGAAGAAGAACTAGAGCCTCTTGATGAAAGTGAAAGAGGAGAATGAAAATGTTGGCTAAAACTCAACATTCAGAAAACGAAGATCATGGCGTCTGGTCCCATTACTTCATGGCAAATAGATACAAAAACAATGGAAACAGTGACAGACTTTACTTTGGGGGCTTGAAAAATCACTCTAGATGGTGACTGCAGCCATGAAATTAAAAGATGCTTACTACTTGGAAGAAAAGCTATGATCAATCTAGACAGAATATTAAAGACCAGAGAGACATTACTTTGCCAATAAACATCCATCTAGTCAAAGCTATGGTTTTCCCAGTGGTCATGTATAGATGTGAGAGTTGGACTATAAAGAAAGCTGAATGCTGAAGAACTGATGCTTTTGAACTGTGGTGTTGGAGAAGGCTCTTGAGAGTTCCTTGGACTGCAAGGAGATAAAACCAGTCAATCCTAAAGGAAATCAACCCTGCATCTTCATTGGAAGAAATGATGTTGAACCTGAAACTCCAATATTTTGGCCACCTATGGTGAAGAACTGATTCATTTGAAAAGACCCTGTTGCTGGGAAAGATTGAAGGTGGAGGAGAAGGGGACAACAGAGGATGAGATGGTTGGATGGCATCACTGACTCAATGGACATGAGTTTGAGTAAACTCCAGGAGTTAGTGATAGACAGGGAAGCCTGTTGTGCTGCAGTCCATGAGGCTGCAGAGTCAGACACGACTGAGCAACTGAACTGAACTGACACCTAAAGAGGTGAGAGATGAATACTCCCTCCAAGGAGCAGAACATAGGGAAGCCTCAACGCCAAAGGAGAACAAAAACAAGAACTAAAGGAAACTGAAGCCTCTGGCACGTACAGCTGAAATGAAGATTAAACACAGCCCAGCTCCTACCCAGATTAACATAAATCCTCCCCCTAAAAACCTATTTCACTCAATTCATAGTTCCCAAAACAACACGCCTTTCAACAAAAATTACTAGGTGTGACAAAAGACCAGAAAAAACAGTCTGTACAGAAAAAAAAATCATCAGAACCATATTCAAATTCCATATCTGAGTTGGAAGGCTACCCACACCGTATTCTTGAGCTTCCCTAGAGGCTCAGACAATAAAGAATCCACATGCAAGGCAAGAGACCTGGATTCAATCCCTGGGTTGGGAAGATCCCCTGGAGGAGGGCATGGCAACCCACTCCAGTATTCCTGCCTGGAGAATCCCATGAACAGGGAAGCCTGGCGGGCTGCAGTCCATGGGGTCACAAAGAGTCAGACACAACTGAGCAACTGAGTATGTAATAGGTAAAGGGCACTAACGAAAAAGTTGGTGGGCTGCCCTGGTGGCTCAGCTGGTAAAGCATCCGCCTGCAATGCGGGAGACCTGGGTTCAGTCCCTGAGTTGGAAAGATCCCCTGGAGAAAGGGAAAGGCTACCCACTCCAGTATTCTGGCCTGGAGAATTCCGTGGACTGTATAGTCCATGGGGTCACAAAGAGTTGGACACGACCGAACAACTTTCACTTCACCTCACGTCATGCAAGAAAAGATGGGAAATGTAAGCAAGGAGATGGAAATTCAAAGAAAAAGAAACAGAAGGAAATGATAGAAATCATAACACAAGAATAGAAATAAAGAACGTCTTTTCATCAGTAGAGAGAGTAGAAGCTCAGCCTCAGGTGACAGAGCAGATGGTGCTGGCATTCAGCAAGAAAGAGAGATATAGACAGAGGAACCAGCTTAGGCCAAAGATGATGTTTTTCATTTTTGACCTGAAAGAGATGGTTTCCCAGGCAGGTGGTCATGAGGGTTAACAAGCAGAGATAAACTGAAAGTGAAGTGAAGTCACTCAGTCGTGTCCGACTCTTTGTGACCCCATGGACAGTAGCCCACCAGGCTCCTCCATCCATAGAATTTTCCAGGCAAGAGTACTGGAGTGAGTTGCCATTTTCTTCTCCAAAAGAGAAGTGGTTTAAGAAAGCTGTAAAAGTGCATGCTGGGTTTGGCATTAGGTCATTACTGGTGGTTATGGTCAGAGCATAAAAGCCAAGGCAGCTTCCCTGGGATGCTGGGGCAGGATCCAGATTTCAGGAGTGGTAGGGGAAGTCGAGGAAGAGCGAGAGTGCATGCAGGGAGCCTGGGCCCCTCTTGAAAACTCCGGACAGGAATGGGGTGTGGCAGGGAGGAAGGACAGTAGATTCAGGATGACGGACTGGAGAAGGCTTCTAAAAAAGCAAGAGTTGTGGGACTGTTCATAAGTTTAGCATAAAATATTAAATGTGTCAGTACAAAGAGAACAGATTTATGGAGGAAGTATTCAATATTGACTGGAAGGACTGGTACCCTAAATGCAGGAGAAAGAATCACCTTCAGAAAGAAGGCCATCCCTTCCACTGAAAGATCTCTCAATAGCAGAAAGAGTGAAAGCGGAAATGAAGCTATGGATACAGATAAGTGTGCAGAGGCAAGAAATCGAAAGGATCCATGCAGACTTCTTGAGAGAGCCAGATTATTTTGTAGACTGGTCATTTTCAAACACTTTTCATTTTGTACTTGATTTGAGCACCCCCTGAAAATACGTATATCTATTTATATGTCACACTAATGCCACTGTCAATATTTGACTAAAGCTTAATTTCTTTCTGTATCTAGATTAAAAGGCATTGTATAATGCATACACCACATGCCCTAGGGTCACTGTTCTCCCTCCCTAGAGCAAGCATGTGGAAGGTACCAGTCTGCAGCAGTTAACTTTTTTAATATAAATTGATTTATTTTAATTGGAGGCTAATTACTTCATGTGAGATAAACTCAGCCACCACAAGCCTCACTCTTCAACTTAGCTTCTGAATCAGCCTGACCACCCACATGGACCTCAGTGCACCTCCCCTCAACACTCATGCCCACATACCTTGGAGACCAACTCTTGGTCCTCCAGCATCTATCTTGAGCCAAGCAACATTTGCCCAGTTTCCTATCCCAGCTTCCTTCCCAGGTAGAGCTCTCTGACTTGGTAAACTGATGAACAACATTCGGAGATCCACGTCCTCCTGGAGTTATTCCCTCGACATTCCCTTCCTGCATGTGGTGCCTAAAGGCAATCCCCACACAGTCTTTCCCGGACTTGCAGACAAAAGTCAGCAATTCTGAACTAGTCTACAGCAGTTCTGCACTACTGGCCGAGTCTTGCTGTCCCCTCCCTTGCTGTCAGATGTCATTTTCCTCTTCCATTAGTATGATTGTGACTTGTAACTTCCCTGCCCTCTCCCAATCTGCTCTTTCTTAGCTGCTCTGGGCTGGGGACAAAAGACACCGTAAATGTTGAGGCTAGAATACTAAGTGGGAATTGAGAATAAGTAACGAAGAGCCCCAGATTTCATGCACAAACATGACTCTTCTTCCTCATATCTTTAAGGCCTTTCCACTTACCTTTTAGACCAAAGCTGTGTTCCAGACTGGCCTCTACATAAATGACATATCACCATATGTGTCTTGAGTTTCCTCACAGCAAAATAAATACCAACCTTCTTTATGATGCCAGCATCATGATCAAGCTGCAACAAAATAAACAATTTATTGCCCTGTAAGAACTCAATAGAGGGAAGTTTTTCCAGCGTAATGTATTCTTCACCCTGTTTTAGCAAAGTATATTCATAAAATTAGTACAAATGGTCACCACTCATATACTTATGTTCTCCTTTCAGCTTTTACGTTAGGAGCGGCCTAACTCTTTTTATCTTATTTCACTCTGTACAATATGAGCCAGTCAACAGAAATGAGAACCATCTTCCAGGTGACCTTGACTTGGTGAAACCCAGAGAAGAGTTAAAGAAGCAAGCACCCATGCAGCTGATTCCCCAGGAGTGCCCTGGCTACAGAACAGAGAAGCATTTAGTAACTGCTCCATCTGTACCCACTCGCCTCATTTTTATTATAAGCCACAAATGGCAAAATCAATGGGGAGAGATGAAACTGGAATATAAAGAGGCCTGAAATGGCTGCAAATCACTGCTCTTCCCTGGGAGGCCTGAGCGGAAACTCCTTGGAGGGTTTCACTGAGAGGCTCTACGATTCAGCCAAACTACTGAGTATCTGCCCCAGGACCTTACTGCCAAGTGGACAAACAGGCTCTGTGCTGCTCCCTGACCATCCAGGGAGGGATGAGCATCCCAGACCCCAGGCTTCTTTAAGCCTGTGCCCAGAGGCAAGACCCTCGCACCAGGGAAGGGAGAAAAGCACAGCTGCTCTGCTTGGTGACGGCAAAGCAGTGCTCATCCCTAAGCCTCTAGCCAGCAGGATGGGGGACCCAGTGGGCCAGCAATGGGTGTATAAAACAGAGCGGTGGGGAGGGCTCACCCAACCGGGCTGACTGTGTTCCTTGAGTAGTTGCACTCCCTCTTGCTAAGAGGGGAAGGGAATCACCCCATGGTGTAATGCCTTCTCGCTCCCTGCTGCTCTTGGCAGAAATCTTCCTGGAAACATCCAACTCCCTCTTCTCCCATATTCATTTTTAATTCTACAATAATTCATTCATCCACTGTTCCAAATAGTTAACAAATTTTTACTATGCATCAGGTATTTTGCCAGATGCTGAATCCCTGTACATCCTAGAAAGAGAACAAAAAGGCAAATTAAATACGTAGTTTTAAAAAAAAGAAAATAAGTCAGGTGCCATGAAGAAAAATCAACAGAGTTGTGAAAGAGAGAGCACTGGGGACAGAAAGGCCTCTCTAAGGAGATAAAGTCTGAGCAGGACCATGAAGAGTAAGAAGGAGCAGCCACGGGCAGATCTGGGAAGAATGCTTCAGAGGAATTAGCAAGTAAGCACAAAGCGTCCCAGCGGAAGCCCACAAGAGGTGCTAGTGGCTGGGATTAATCTGGCAGTGGTTAGGATAAGAGAAGTGGTTAGGTTCAGGACAGGTTATGAAGCTGGAACAGACAGAATGGGATGTGGAGTAAAGGAGAAAGAGAAGAGTCAAGGAAAGTTCCAAAGGACTAAGCCTCAACACATGGATATATGGTGGTCCTCCCAGCAGTGATGGGAAAGAGAAAACCCAAGGGTGAACAATGGTCCTCCACACCCAGATGGGGAAGCCAGAACACAAGGATGAATAGTGGTTCTAGAGACAGTGAAAAGAGACTGGATAGATGAACAGCAATCCTCCCAACACAAAGGAGGAAAAAGAACACAAGGGGGAATGGGGGTCCGCCAACAGAGATGGGAAGACTGAAGGAAGCACAGATGTGAAGGAGGTAAGCGAAAACCACATTAGACCCTTTGATTAAGATTTATTATTCTGCCTGTCAAGGGAATTGCAGCTGTTACAATTCTGCCCCTTCCAAGTATGTTCATAATATATTTCCACTTTTGGGAACTAACTAATGAAAAGTAGGAAAGAATAAATTCCAGGCCCATCATTTGTTGTTCAGTCACTCACTAGTGTCTGACTCTTCGTGACCCCATGGACTGCAGCAGGCCAGTCTTCCCTAACCTTCACAATCTCCTGGAGCTTGCTTAAACTCATGCCCATTGAATCAGTGATGCTATCCAAACATCTCATCCTCTGTCGTCCCCTTCTCCTCCTGCCCTCAGTCTTTCCCAGCATCAGGGTCTTTTCAAATGAGTTGGCTCTGCACATCAGCTGGCCAAAGTATTGGAGCTTCAGCTTCAGCACCAGTCCTTCCAATGAAGAATCAGGGTTGATTTTCTTTAGGATGGACTGGTTGGATCTCCTTGCAGACCAAGGGACTCTCAAGAGTCTTCTCCAACAACACAGTTCAAAAGCATCAGTTCTTCAGTGCTCAGCTTCTTTATGGTCCAACTCTCACATCCATATATGGCTACTGGAAAAACCATAGCTTTGACTATATGGACCTTTGTCAGCAAAGTGACGTCTCTGCTTTCTAATATGCTGTCTAGGTTTGTCACAGCTTTTAATTTCACCTTTTAATTTCATGGCTGCAGTCACCATATGCAGTAATTTTAGAGCCCAAGAAAATAAAATCTGTCACTGCTTCCATTTTTTTCCCCATCTATTTGCCATGAAGTGAGGGGATCAGATGCCATGATCTTAGTTTTTTGAATGTTGAATTTTAAATCAGTTTTTTCACTTTCCTCTTTCACCTTCATCAAGAAGCTCTTAGCTCCTTTTCATTTCTGCCTTTAGGGTAGTATCATTTGCATATCTGACGTTATTGATATTTCTCCCAGCAATCTTGATTTCAGCTTGTGATTCACCCAGGCTGGCATTTTGCATAATGTACTCTGCATACAAGTTAAATAAGCAGGGTGACAATATACAGCTTTGATGTAATCCTTTCCCAATTTGGAACCAATCTGTTGGTCGATTTCTAGTTCTAACTGTTGCTTCTTGACCTGCATACAGGTTTATCAGGAGGCAGGTAAGGTGGACTGGTATTCCCATCTCTTTAAGAATTTCCCACAGTTTGGTTTGATCCACACAGTCAAAGACTTTATAGCACAGTCAATGAAGCAGAAGTAGAGGTTTTTCTGAAATTCCCTTGCTTTTTCCAATGGATGTCGGCAATTTAATCTCTGGTCCGTCTGTCTTTTCTAAATCTACCTGTGCATCAGGAAGTTCTTAGTTCACATACTGTTGAAGCCTAGTTTGAAGGATTTTGAGCATTACCTTGCCAGCATGTGAAATGAGTGCAATTGTGCAGTAGTTTGAACATTTTTGGCATTGCCCTTCTTTGGGATTGAAATGAAAACTGACATTTTCCAGTCCTGTGGCCACTGCTGAGTTTTCCAAGTTTGCTGGCATACTGAGTGAAGGACTTTAACAGCATATCTTTTAGGATAATATGTGCACAAAATATACAGATGACCAGAAAGAAAGAGTGAGAGGGAGCAATGAGATGAGGTCTGTTGGCCAGGCAGGAGCCAGATCATGAAGCCTTACTAGCTGTGTTACAGCAGATGGGTACTTAACCCTCCTGGGCTTTAGTTTCTACATCTGCAAAATCAGGATGATAATAATAGTACATACCTGGGACTATTCATAAACTATGATTTGTAAAGCTCTTAGAATGATGACTAACATGCAATTAGTATTATAGAAAAGGTTTTAATTTAACAAATAAATAAAGTTTTGATCTCTTGCTAAGCAATGGGAAGAAATTAGCAGGGAATGACATGATTAGATTCTACTAATAAAACAAATGAACATTTAAATGTATTTTTATTTGTAAACAAAGTAGTGATGAAGATTATGGTATCTATATTTGAGAAGTCACCAAGATATTTATTAATACATTCCTTTTAATACATTAAATTATAGTCTAGTGACCAAAAGGATCTCAGGCCTACAAACTGTTTATGGAGAAGCAAAGCTTATATAGTGAGTATGTCTCAGATTCTGAACATGGAGATTGTCTTCAGAGCCCTTCCCAGGGTTCAGCAAATTCCCAAAGGCTTGTTTTTGTTCTTCTTATGTACACTTTGGTGGGAAAGTTGGTGACGACAAAGTGTTTAAAAGGTGGAAAGTCAAAAGGAAGGAGAAATCTATGGCCCTGGTGAAGATTGCCACTAGTCACCTTCTATCTTTGACCAGTTATTCTAAGCAACCCATGTTGGTGGCCCCCTTACCCAGTTGCTGAAGCATCCTATCCAGCGGCCACATCACACTCATTTATCTGGAGATAAGGCACTTTGGCCAAGCGCACATCTTGTTCCTGGACAAGATGTGACCACGAAGGCTCCAGATTACATACAGCCTCCCTGAGAGCAGTACAAAGAGAAAAGGAGGTTTTTATGGGGAAGCAACATGTTGGCTTGTGTTTTGGACAGATAACCAGCAGGAATACAGAGGACATGGAGTTGGGGAGACAGGTTAAGAGGCTGTCCTATAACCTAAGCCTAGTGATGAGACCCTGAGCTAAATCTTTGCTGCTGCTGCTGCTGCTGCTAAGTCACTTCAGTTGTGTCCAACTCTGTGCAACCCCATAGAGGGCAGCCTACCAGGCTCCTCTGTCCCTGGGACTCTCCAGGCAAGAATACTGGAGTGGGTTGCCATTTCCTTCTCCAATGCATGCATGCATGCTAAGTCGCTTCAGTCATGTCTGACTCTGTGCGACCCCATGGACAGCAGCCTACCAGGCTCCTCTGTCCACGGGACTCTCCAGGCAAGAATACTGGAGTGGGTTGCCATTTCCTTCTCCAATGCATGCATGCATGCTAAGTCGCTTCAGTCATGTCTGACTCTGTGCGACCCCATGGACAGCAGCCCACCAGGCTCCTCTGCCCCTGGGACTCTCCAGGCAAGAATACTGGAGTGGGTTGCCATTTCCTTCTCCATAGCTAAATCTTTTTTAACCATGAGGAAGCAAAGAGGAAGATGAGTCCTGCTGACTGTAGAAAGGCAGACTCAACACATCTCAGCAGTTCTTTGGAGGCAGGTGAGGTTTCCAGCTTAGGACACTGGGGGATTGTGAAGTCCTGGAAAGAAGTCAGAACACAGGAAGACAGAAGGTCAGGAGGGAGGCAGCTCATGGGAGAGGCTTCAGCCATGGTATACTCCGAGCTCCATGTAGCCAAAGTTGTGCCACAGTCAGTAGGTCATACCCTCTTTCCTGTGTATTAACACCTTTTGGGCTCCAGAGCCATTCAGACAGGGGTGCAGTGTAGTTCAACATTAAGCACATGCTGTGTTCCATGCCTGAAGCAATGCTAAACATTCATTATTTCACTTCGTCCTTTACAGCCTCATTCTATAGGCTTGTCAGCTCCATGCTGACATATGAGGGAACTGTGGCTCAGAAAGCTTGATTAATTTTCCCAAGACCAGAGAGTTCTTGGTGCCATGTTCTTCTCACTGCTTGTCTCTATAGCAACCCTAGACACCCTACTCTGGGTTCTCCCACTCTAGTCTCCTGCTCCGAGTCCTTGGGGAGGAAAGGTGGGCCTCAATTTTTCCTGATTAGAAGTTTAAGAAATACTTGTGTTCAAAGAACTCAGGAGAAGAGTCCCCCTAAGCCTACCTCATAACTTCCTACCCTGGAGAAGCAACGGTGCATAGTGGTGATGGGCACAGACTCTGAAGTCAGCCTCCTGCATTTCCATCCCTGCCCTCCCAACTAGTTGTGTGAGCTGTGGTAGGTTCTTTAACCTCTCTGTCCTTTGCTTTACCCCCTTGTAATAAAGGGGTAATATTGTACTAAGGCAATATTGTTATTGTGAACATTGAGTTAACATAGAAAAAGAAAGTACTTAGAATAACATCTGGCACATGATATGTACTATATACATGGAGCCATATTATGAAACTGACAGTCCTGTTAGAATATGCCTAGAGATATCAATTTTACTGCCAATCTCCTTGAGATTCTGTGGTCTAACAGAGGCTAGCAGGCCATTATTATTACTGGGCCCTGGTAATAAGTAAATAATTAAAATTACATTATTAATGCTTCTCATTAAATTTTTTTTCTACCTAATTAAGTCCATCCATTGACTCTGCAAAATCTTATTAATCTGATGTGAAGTACCAAATTAGAGGTTGGTAAACTTAGGAAGTGAATCAGAAAAATACCTGTCTAGATGTAGCTTACTGTATTAAGTAAACTCAGTCAAACACAGTAATCAATTTGTTCGAACAATCAGCCAACTCAGTAAAACCTGTTTTCTGGTCTATGTTTCTTTTTCCTCAATCAGAACAAAGACATGGTCCAAAAATGGTAGTTACTAATTTGGACATCAACATGGCATCACTATACTCTCAAGGAAGTTCGAGAAATCTCCCTCAGGTTCCATGGGGAAGTGTGACCCACAGATGTGAAGTGGCTGAGCCAAAGCCACCAGGCTGATCCCATCATAGGTGGAAACGAAATCCATCTCTCTAACTCCAAACACAGGGAGCTTTTCACTAAAACATGCTGACTTGACACTCCACTCACCTCTCTCCTAGGTCACTGTTCAACATCCTTCTTTGATCATGTAACCCTATCAATAAAAAGCAATTGAGCAGACAACACATATATGCATTATAAATATTCTACTGCACCAATACATTAATACACTATAAAAATGACACAAAACTATAAATATAAGAGTTGAGCTTTCTTTGTGACCTAAGTGGATTATCTTGGTCACACTCAGGGCAAATAATATTCTCACTGTCAGAGACCACAGTGCTGTGTGCTGTCCAGGAAGCCCATGGAAGCAATCAGTTCAGTTCAGTCAGTCGCTCAGTCATGTCTGACCCTTTGTGACCCCATGGACTGCAGCACACCAGGCTTCCCTGTCCAGCACCAACTCCCAGAGTTTACTCCAACTCATGTCCGTTAAGTCAGTGATGCCATCCAACCATCTCATCCTCCGTTGTCCCCTTCTCCTCCAGCCTTCAATCTTTCCCAGCATCAGGGTCTTTTCCAGTGAGTCAGCTCTCCTCATCAGGTGGCCAAAGTGTTGGAGTTTCAGTTTCAGCATCAGTCCTTCCAATGAACATTCAGGACTGATTTCCTTTAGGATAGACTGGTTGGATCTCCTTGCAGTCCAAGGGACTCTCAAGAGTCTCCTCCAACACCACAGTTCAAAAGCATCAATTCTTCAGCACTCAGCTTTCTTTATAGTCCAACTCTCACATCCATACATGACTGCTGGAAAAGCCATAGCCTTGACTAGATGGACCTTTGTTGGCAAACAATATGGGACTGTATTTGTATTCTATTGTCATTATAACTGATATCACAAATTTAGCAGCTTAAAACCGCAGATTTATTTTCCAGTGAGCTCCATGAGTTAGGAGTCCAGACACAGCAAAGCTCAGTTGGTTCTCTCTAGGTGTCTCACAAGGCTGAGATCAAGGTACTGCTTTCCTCTCTGGAAGTGCTAGGGGTGAAGTCAGGTCCCTGAGGTTGTAGGACTAAGATCCCCATTTCCTTGCCAGCTCTTGACCAGGGATTGATCTCAGCTTCTTGAGCCTGCTCATCTTCCCAGGCTTGGGCCATTCACCTTCAAAGCCAGAGATGGTAGGCTGAATCTTTCCCAGACTTCAGATCTCTCTGATTTCCCTTCTGCCTCATCTCTCTGACAAGTCAAATCAATCGCTGAGACTCAATTTCTTCAACAGAAAAATAAGGAAAATCGCATCTACCTCAGATGACTGATTTGAGGATTAAATGCAATAATAGATATGAAATTATTTTGAATACTGTGAAGCAATAGCTGTGACAAGAGGTCAGACTTGGGGAGAAGTAAAAGGAAAAAGAAGGACAAGGAAGCTTTTCTCTGCATTTAAGATGATCAGTATGACTCTGCTTATAGAAGAGTAAGTGTCCACAGAACACTAAAAGTAAGGGAGATATTATATTTAAAATATTTTGTACGTGCTATAGTGATACATAAAAGTTGGAAGTTTTTATAAAATATCATACACCAAATGAAACACAAATTAACTTTAGAGTTTATCAAGATTTACTCTATATCCCCAAAAGGATCAGAATTTAAAATATAAATGA
This sequence comes from Nanger dama, assembly GCA_917880005.1. Taxonomy (NCBI): domain Eukaryota; kingdom Metazoa; phylum Chordata; class Mammalia; order Artiodactyla; family Bovidae; genus Nanger; species Nanger dama. The sequence goes on from CAKJTW010000035.1 coordinate 11,940,105, forward strand.
GGAAAAACTGAATATGACCCTGTACAAGACCAGAGAGCCTGTAGATATGAAAATCCATTTGGTGAGAACAAGTGTGTCTTGGGCTCCATAGATAGTGTCCGGGGTCAATTACTTAACTTCATGCTTCAAATGTAAAATAGGAATAATAATAATAATAGCACCTATCTTAGGGTTGTGACAATTAAACACACATGTAGGACACTCAGCATGGTACCAGTCAATAAATATTATCTATTACTTTACCATTGGACTCAGAAGAATGAGATTATGATCAGTGAGTCATAAAGCCAAAATATGGCAACCAATCATCTATTGCTACCTCACAGCCCCTTTAAGGCAATAAAAAGACTCACACATCCTTTAAAAACTAAAAATATGCAATAAGAATAAAAATCTTTCAAGTCACTGCAGATAATGGGTGTTTTACCCATTGTGTACTCTACCCTGATGCTGTCTTTTTGTAGCTTGCAGGATTTGGAGCAATAATTCAGCTAAAGGCAAAGGGTTGTATGAATGTGCAGTTCTGGAAGATGCTTCCAGCAGGTGCATCTTCATCCTGAAAAGATTTAGTCAGGGCTCGGTTGCCTAGACGGTTAACACCTGGTGGTTTTTATAGCATGTGCTCAACTAAGAGTAATGGCAAAGGAGAGGGCCGGGCGTAGACAGATGTATTACACTCTGGGCGTGAGTAAACGCTGCGTTCTCCAGCTGCACTTCACACATGCGAGGATTACACACACCACACCAACCGTGCCCCAGTCCTGGCAGAATTTCAAGCGCTCTGAGCTTGAATGCCCCCGAGAGACCTGTTGAGGAACCAAAAGAAAGTTAAAAAGAGATTTGAAATATCAAATGCCTTACTGCCTGATGTGTTACTGTTTAACGGATGTAATTTAAAATGAAAATCAAAGGGCTTTTCCTTTCAATGTGACAGGCCCAGGGGAAACTCTTAAAGTAGAAAATATGAAGCAAATCCGAGTAAAGATTCTGTGAGAAACGAAAGAAAGACAACACTGGAGGGAAAGGCAGTGAAAGAACTATAAAAGGATAACTCATAAAGACTTTAGAATGGCCGGAAATTTGGAGACCATTTGAAAAATTTACTTCTTCATTGCTGCTGTTGTTCGGTCGCTAAGTCGTGTCTGACTCTGCGACCCCATGGACTGCAGCACGCAGGCTTCCCTGTCCTTCCCCATCTCCCAGCGTTTGCCCAAACTCATATCCACACAACAGGCATTAACTAACCACCTACAGTGTATCAAGCACCATGGTAGGAGCCTCAGAGAGCTAACCTACACGAGGAGTCCTTAAACAGAGACGGACACTTCGTGGCAGGAGGAAGTAAAAACAGAATGGCCGTGAACGGACAGAGAAGGGGCAGCCAGCTCTGCAGCATCAGGGGAGCAGGATGGACAGAGAAGGGGCAGCCAGCTCTGCAGCTTCAGGGGAGCAGGATGGACAGAGAAGGGGCAGCCAGCTCTGCAGCTTCAGGGGAGCAGGAAGAAGACAAACACGGGGAGGCGGTGGGGAACAGAAGAGGGAGGCAGAGCTGCCCCGACCAGAGGGACAACTCTCTGGACCTCAGTTGTCCCAGGCATCAGAGAAGTGTCTCGGGCTGTGTAATTAGCTCGGGAATCCTGGGAATCCTGTAAGCAGACGGGAGTTTTTAACGCCTCTCATTCTTCACACTCCACCTTCAAAATGCTGGAAAAGCCTATCATTCAAAACAGACATCCAGACTCTGACATCCTCTCGCTCTCCCCAGCCATAGCTATCCCTGCGGCTGAGCCAACGTCCCCTCTTATCTGCCTTGGTGCTACAGCCTCCTCACCAGGCTGCTTCTTACACTGCAGCCTCAAGAGAAACAGGAGCGAGTCCATGCTCCAGGAGCACGGCCGTCCTCTGTCCAGAATGTCGCGGTGCCTCCCCCTCTGCCTCGGGCTCATGGATGCCACATGGCCTCTGCTCCACATCACCTCCACTCCCCTTATGCCCCCTCACATGCTCCTCTCCAGCACTTCTGGCCTATTTGCCATTCTTCCAACTCTCTTGCCTGGATACCCTCTCTCTTCTCCAGCAGTTCCCTCTGCCAGAAAGGCCCTTGCCCTGGTTTCATTCTGCAAATATTTCTGACTCCCTCAAGGCTTTTCTCAAATTTTGTCACTGAGCAGGAACTTATGGGGCCTTCCTGGGACAGACCTCTCCCCCATATCCTCTGCTTTAGCTCCTCTCTGAAGGACCTAGACAGTAGCATCTGATGCATGTTTTTGAGTTGATTCTAAAACTTCCACCAAATGGAAAATGTTAACCACTTGATGACCATAAGCACGTAGCCCCCAGGCCTTCCGGAGCCTCAATTCAGTTCAGTTGAGTCACTCAGTCGTGTCCGACTCTTTGCGGCCCCATGGACTGCAGCAGACCGGGGCCCCCTGCCCATCACCAGAGTTTGCTCAAACTCATGCCCATTGAGTAGGTGATCCCATCCAACCATCTCATCCTCTGTCATCCCCTTCTCCTCCTGTCTTCAATCTTTCCCAGCATCAGGGTCTTTTCAAATGAGTCAGCTCTTTCTCATCAGGTGGCCAAAGTATTGGAGTTTCAGGTTCAACATCAGTCCTTCCAATGAATATTTAGGACTGATTTCCTTCAGGATGGACTGGTTGGACCTCTTTGCTGGAGATCCTGGAGCCTGAGGACTGATAATGTCACTTCCCTTATTATTTCACCTTCAACCAACTGGAGAACTGTGCATGAGCTGGTTGGGATGCCTCTCCTCATCCTGCCTTTAAAAATTCCCCACTGAAATCCATCAAGGAGTTTAGGTGTTTGGGGCACCAGCTGCCTTGGACTCCTTGCAGGTCCTTGCCTTGGGCCTGCAATAAACACTGTAGTTTCCTTCACCACAATGTAGTGTTAGTAAATTGGCTTTACTGTGTTCAGGGGAGAAGACCCGAGAACAATTTCACCTTCTCTGCAAGGTCTACTCTCGGCAACCAGGAAGCCCTACCGTCTGCCCCTACATTCCTGATCCTCACCACCTAATTACTTACTGTTGTGTGCATTGTATACTGTCTCCCTCCTCTCCTCTAGAATGGAAGCTCCAAGAGGACAGGGATCTTTTTTTTTTCAATTTGAGGATAACTGCTTTACAATGCTGTGTTAGTTTCTGCCATACAACTGCATGAATCAGCCATCCAACATACAATCCCTGCCTCGTGAGCCTCCCTCCCAAACCCCCATCCTTCCCCTTTAGGTCACTGCAGCACACCGAGCTGAGCTCCCTGTGTTATACAGCAGCTTTGCTCTAGGGATCTATTTCACATATGGTTTGTGGTGGTTTAGTGGTTAAGTTTTGCCTAACTCTTGCGACCCCATGAACAGTAGCCTGCCAGGCTCCTCTGTCCATGAGATTCTCCAAGCAAGAATACTGGAGTGGGTTGCCATTTCCTTCTCCAGTTTTACACATGGTAGTGTTTATATATCAATGCTACTCTCTCAGTTCATCCCACCTTCCCCTTCCCTTGCTGTGTCCATAAGTCTGCTCTCTATGTCTGTGTCTCTATTTGAGGGCAGGGATCTTTGTCTGCTTTGCTGACTACTTATCTAGGACACGATAAACACGTGATAAATTATTTGTTGAGTGAGTGAATACACCAATCTGAAAACAGGTACAAAAGCTAGTATATCACAGGATCCGCTGGTAAGGCTCCTGGTCACCTTCTTCTTCTTTATCTAGCTCTCTGTGCTTAATGGAAGATAGGAGGGAAGAAGACAGGGCCCTTACAGAGCCAGTGCACCAGAGAGCATGGCAGAGTGAAAGAGTACAGCTTTGGTTCAGTTCAGTCGCTCAGTCATGTCCAATTCTGCGGCCCTATGGATTGCAGCACACCAGGCCTCCCTGTCCATCACCAGCTCCCAGAACTTATTCAAACTCATGTCCATAGAGTCGGTGATGCCATTCAACCATCTCATCCTCTATCATCCCCTTCTCCTCCCATCTTCAGTCTTTCCCAGCATCAGGGTCTTTTCAAATGAGTTAGTTCTTTGCAGCAGGTGGCCAAAGTATTGGAGTTTCAGCTTCAGCATCAGTCCTTCCAATGAACATTCAGGACTGATTTCCTTTAGGATAGACTGGTTGGATCTCCTTGCAGTCCAAGGGACTCTCAAGAGTCTTCTCCATCACCACAGTTCAAAAGCATCAATTCTTCAGCACTCAGCTTTCTTTATAGTCCAACTCTCACATCCATACATGACTACTGGAAAAACCATAGCCTTGACTAGGTGGACCTTTGTTGGCAAAGTACTGTCTCTGCTTTGCTGGCAAAATAATGTTTCAGAGTACAGTTTAGGTTGTCTGAAACAGGATTCTGGTTTTGATTCGGCCACTTCTGTGTGACCTGGGCTTCAATTTTCTTGTTTATAAAAGTTGAGGTTAGATTACACCAGGAGAGGCAAATCTCTGCCCTGAGGCCAGATCCAGCCCACTTCCTGTTCTTAGCATATTGTCTAGGGCTGCTTAGTGTTGAAACTGCAGACCTGAGCCGTGATGGAAACAGTAGTCCTCAGAGCCTAAAACGCTTACATTCCCAACCCTTTTCAGAAAAAGTTGCCAACCCCTGGGCTAGACCACCTGAATATAAGAGCCAGTAAAGCAGAGCAGACTTTGCTTAGTTCACCACTTTCCCTCCAGTACTTAGACCTGGCACAAGGCAGGTGTTCAATATATATTTGAAGAACTCAAAGTTTTCAGGCTGTTGCACCAAGGCTTGAGCAGTTTTCATAACAATAACAGTAGCTGATAGTATTAATACCGCTTGTAAGACATGGCCTGGGGTCTTCTCTCGTAGCTCAGTTGGTAAAGAATCCGCCTGCAATGCTGGAGCCTCCAGTTCAATTCCTGGGTCGGGAAGATCCACTGGAGAAGAGATAGGCTACCCACTCCAGTATTCCTGGGTTTCCCTGATGGCTCAGCTGGTAAAGAATCTGCCTGCAATGAGGAAGACCTGGGTTCAATCCTTGAGTTGGGAAGATCCCCTGGAAAAGGGAAAGGCTGCCCACTCCAGTATTCTGGCTTGGAGAATTCCATGGACTGTATAGTCCATGGGGTCGCAAAGAGTCAGACATAACTGAATGACTTTCACTTTCAAGGCATGCCATAAAAATGTAACTTATATCAACAGTGTCATAAGAGAAGTTTTATTCTTATCTTCCCCATTTTATAGATGGATAAATTGAGCACAAGAAGATTAAATAACTTCTCCTTCTAAGTAAGTGGGATGAGTCGCGACCTAAACTTAAGTTGCCCAATGCCACAGTTCATACTTGAACCACTGTACACATTGCCTGTCACCTAGCCAAAGGGTGAAAGGTGGTTGCTCATTTATCTGTTTTATCTTTTGGTATCTACACTTGCTTTTCTTTAAAGAGGGGGTCTCTAAGTTTTTAAAGTTTGAAAATCATGGAACTAGATCTAATTAAGTCACTTCAACAGTCTAAAATATAGCTTTAGCAGAGCTACTCTAAAGGAGAAAGTAAAATTGTATCCCTCATCTTCCCTCTTCTCTTTACACACGGAGCCCTAAAGACATCTCTGCAAATTCCACAGCAGGACACCATCCCTCCCCCAGCTGCACAGAATGAAGAGACTCTCTGCTTCTCAAAGAAAAAGTAACTAGAAAGCAATGACAACTTTTATGTCCATTGCACTCTCCATAAAATATAGAAAAGAACAGACTCAAAGAGACTTAGAACCTAATTCAACTTTCAGTTGATTCACTTATTGTAGAAGCTTAGAGGATGAGCTTTAAAGGTGCACAACCTATGAAGAATTCCAAATACTGAATCTGCAGCTGGGATAAGCATAGAGTGGCATGAAATTTCACTCCAAATTTCAAGGCTACTGCTTGTGGCCCTGAGCTGCTCTTATTTTTCAGCATGTGAGCACATGTTTTCCAACACAGAGACATCAATAAGTCAAGCCAAGGATAATCTCCAGGTCATTAATTAAAGCCTGTGTACAGGCATGCACACGATATCATCATACATAGCATACGGAGCCATAAACACTACGTGGAACCAGCAGCTATAAATTATGAGTATATAATTCCCTTGAGCTTCATAAACCATAAAAATGAAGCTCAAGTGGTTTGTGTAGTCATTTGAATCCCAGAAGGAAATACAGCACCGTGATTCAAAAGTTGCTTATTGTTTATTTTTCTATAATGGATGGATCCTACTTGTCAATTCACGTGTGCCCTCCTCCCACTGGGGCCGTCCATCCTTACACTGACTCTCCGTCAGCATCCCCTCCCAGCCTGGCTTCCCCCAAGGTCTCCCCTCTTCACAGAAAAGGCCCCCCTCCATGGCAGGAGCAGAAGCAGCAGCCTGGTGGGAGTTTGGGGCTTCTCATCCCACTAGCAAACATTAATAATTCACAAGAGCAGTGTAACTCTGTGAATCATCAATGACTTTTTTTCATGGGATGCAGCATTTGAAACACTGCATTCCATGTATTATGACTTACTTACAGATATGGAAAAACAACAGCTATTGAGCACTAATGTCTTCATGAAAGTATTGTTTTAAATGATGTCTTCCCAATCCCCTGTCCTCAAATGCCTCATCTCCATTCAAAAATGTGATGTCCTTTCCTTAAATCCTTTGCATCCATCCACTCATTAACCTAACAATGAGAAATCAAGTATTTAGTGATCACTGATTATATACTTGGAAATGTGTCATACTTAGGATGTTTTCCCCTCAAGAATGTGCAATCTGATTTTAAAGTAAAATAAAAATACACTGCAGAGCATGAGAACTAGTCAAGGAAAAGAAAGTGAAAGTGAAAGTCACTCAGTCGTGTCTGACTCTTTGCAACCCCATGGACCATACAGGCCAGGGAATTCTCTAGGCCAGACTACTGGAATGGGTAGCCTTTCCCTTCTCCAGGAGATCTTCCCAACCCAGGGAACCCAGGAGTCAAGTAAACCAGCGTTATGTTTGAACTCTGCTACTTCTTAACTGTGTGGTATTAGGTATGACACTTAATTTCTCAGAACAATCATCTTCTCATCTGAATAAGTGAAGATGATAATATTTGCCTTTCTGAGTAGCTGAGAGTTAGTAACATATACCTCTTACTTGCTATATGCCCTTGGGTAAATTACATAACCACTCAGTGTCTCCATTTCCTCAGTCTGCAAAATGGGGATTGTAAGTGTTCTTCTCATGTTATTCTGAAGATTAAATGTGTTATTAAGTGTAAAACATGCAGAAGAGTGCTCGGTAGATCATAAGAGCTCAACTGATATTAGTGGCTCAGGTTGTTTCTCTACATAAAGTGCCTATATGATACCATTTAGTAGATATTCAAAGTATTATAAAATAATATCAGTAATAAATAAGAAACTATTTCATATCAAATTATGTTACATAGTCTAAAACAATTTTTAGAAGAAACACCCCCAAAGGACTGAACACAGGGACTCAAACCTATATGTCTATGTTAATAGCAGCATTATTCACAATAGTCAAAAGATAGAAGGAACCCAGGTGTCCATCTACAGGTGAATAGATAAACAAAGGTGGTAGGTACATACATATAATGGAGTGTTACTCAGTCTTAAAAAGAAAGGAAATTCTGACACATGCTACAACATGAATGAAAGCTGAAGACTTTATGCTATGTGAAAGAAGCCATTTACAAAGGGGCAAGTATTGTATATACCTCACTTACATGAGGTATCGAGAGAAGTAATATTTACAGAAATAGAAAGTAACGCAGTGGCTTCCAGAAGCTGGAGGGATGCCTTATAGAGTCTCTGGAGAAGATGAAAAAGTTCTGGAGATGGATGGTGGTGATAGACACAACACAAATGTACTTAATGTCACACTGTACACTGAAAAGTGGTTAAAATGGTAAATTTTATAGTCTGTAATTTTACCACACAAAAAAGTTTATAAACAAACGGCACGTAAAGAAGGTTAAAGAAGTCTAGGGTGTCTCCTTAGAGCAAGTGACACAATAATTGCATCTTAGAAGACAGGGAGATCTGGGGAAATGGCATGTTCCGAATGAGGGGAGCTCGTGAGTGAGGGCCTGGGTGGGGAAAGGACCAGAGGGGGCATGAGACGGCCCAGCCGGAGCCCAGGCTGTCTGCTGAGGAGAGCAGGACCCCCGGGAGGAGGCCTGGCTGCAGCCCCTGTCTCCGCCCTACCCCTCCAGGCTCACCCACCTTCAGGCCGACCAGAGCTAACTTCAGAATTCATGCCACCTCGCAAATCGGTGCCCTTTCATCTCTCTTCGCAGTTCCTCTTCCTTGGAAATTCCTTTTGTGTGATGAATTCCATTCCCTCAAGACCAGGTTCCAAGGTCACCTCCTTGGCAAAGCCTTCCCTGACGCCTGAACTTCCCCACACTTTCTCTCCTCCATGAGAACCGCTGCTCCTCAACAGTGAGACTTTTATCTTTTCCTTATGCCCAGGTCCTAGCATGTGCCTAGTCCATTGTCGGTGCTCAATAAATGCATGTGGAGCAGGTGAATCCTGGAGGAATTCAGGCCGTAGAGCTGAGACGATGCACTGGGTGGAGGTGATGGTCTGAGTTGAGGTAAAGAAAAGATAAGTCCTCAAACAGGCACAGAGAACAGACCGGAAGGGCTAAGAAACAGAGTCCAAGGAAGCAGAGAGGAGGACCATGTCCAAGTCCAGGCAGGAAGGTGGGGGCCCTGGATTAAGTAATTACGATAAGGAGGGAGAGAACTATGTAGAGAAAAAAAAAAAAACACCCTCCCCCTACCAACTGATTGAATATGAAAAGTCAAGACCATTGATAATGGTTTTTAATGGGCTAAAATGTTTGCTGCGGATGACTGCAATTAAGCAGAAGGCAATGGCACCCCACTCCAGTACTCTTGCTTGGAAAATCCCATGGATGGGGGAGCCTGGAAGGCTGCAGTCCATGGGGTCACTGAGGGTCGGGCATGACTTGAGCAACTTCACTTTCACTTCTCACTTTCATGCATTGGAGAAGGAAACGGCAACCCACTCCAGTGTTCTTGCCTGGAGAATCCCAGGGACTGGGAAGCCTGGTGGGCTGCCGTCTATGGGGTCGCACAGAGTTGGACACGACTGAAGCGACTTAGCACTGCAATTAAATGGTTTCATTGATTGAGACCTAGAGAATGGCGGAATGAAGACGCTGCATGGGCAGAGTTCTGGTTTCCGGTGAAGCTGGACCGCTGTGTTTCCGGGAAGAGGAGGATGACAAGACGTCCCGCCGAGATGAGAGTCATTCACACATCGCTCTCCAGGCTACCACTTCTTCAACCTATCCAAGGCCCTTTTCTTTGCTATACCATCCAGAGGGCTGTGTCTTCACAAAACAGAAAGGCTCATCTTCAAAGCTACTTCATCTTCAAAGCTACAGTGTTTGCCGGTGCTGGACTTTCTGGGGGATAATTATTTCTCAGACAATCAACAAATAATTTTAGATGGGTGGACTACCCGCTGACTGATAATGGAGATTTTCACAAAATTCAAGTCATAAAACTCCAGGAAATGAAATTAAAAAGCAAGGTAAATCACCATCAGTTTATTTATGTTATTTGTACCATGCTAATTGTAAAACTCGATCTTAAAGATGATCATCCCAGCAGGGTTTCCAAGGTTCCGTCTCAGCGCTCCCCACTGTTTCCAAATGCACTCACACTCCTGCAAGCCCTCCCCACACACAGCAGCTCACTGGTCCCCTAAGAAGATGACAAAGAGTTGGTCTTCCCTCCAAACTCTGCATCACGAGCACAACTAAACAGAGGCTCTGGGGACTTTGAGCCTAGGAGAGCACTCGTTTATTAGCTCTCTTCCAGCAAAAAAGAATTATAGAATGAATTCTGGAAAGACTCACTGGTTTCTAAATGCCACTCCTAGGACTTGTGACCCTTTCTTACCAGTCCAATGAAAAATGAGGAAAATAAGGCCCATAGGATAAGTTTTCCAAAAGATAAGTTTTGTTAAAGAAAAGGGTTTTTTCTCATATACTTCCTGTATTTTACAGATGTGAATGTCATTTTATTTATAAAATGAAGGTAACACATCATATTAGATTTTTTAATGTCCTTACAAAATATAATGGTCAATCTCCAAACATTGTCGTTGAAATATTGCTGGCTGATGAGAAAAAATAGATTGGGAACTGCCCTCTGATCCTGCTTCCTTTCTTTGCTTTAATCTGTCGGGCCATGGGTGACCCCTCAGCCCATGGAGTACTGGCATCATCAATCCACACGAGGCGCCTCCTCTCATCCCTGTTTATATTCCTCCTCTACTTTTCCACTAAGCCCACTTCATAATAGTTAGCAAAAAGATGAGCAACAGTCCATGTGCATTAAAAGAGTATTTACACACAAGCATTATCATGTATTTTATAAGTATCTATACACTTCCAAGAACCTACAGCAGTTCTCTCATTTTATAAATGAAGTCACTGAGGACCAAAAATCATAGTGACTTGCCCACAGTCACAAGAAGGTATAAGCCATCTTGTACTCTCTCTATTTTTCAATAAGGTTTTTGGCCATTTCCTAAAAGAAGATACATATGTGCACACTTTTGAAACCTCACTCATTAAATATCAAAATCAAAACTCCCCATGAATCTAGCTATTTCTCTAAGGTTATGTTGATCACTTGAAAGGTCATGTGGACTTGATTCACCCAGGGTATCACAAACTGAAAAACAATTTAATAGGCAAATTTTTAATGTGATGTACATAAATTACCTTTGAGGAGCCCCTTAGGGGTCCTCAGAGGAGTTTTTGTTAAAAATAATGATAATGCACGGAACATTTTAAGCAAACAATGTTGAAAATGATCCAGAATGCATCTAACTCACACCATTTTTCCAAGGCTTGGGTTCTGTCTTCTCTGGCATTTCCTTCCCAGATCCCAAGAGAAAACACTTTTCCCAAGTCCCACCACCACTTACATTTTGCTCTCTGTTCTCCAGGTTGGCTTTAGAAAATGTCTCCTTTAGATACGTCAGTGACACTGGCAGCGTCTGTCAGTTTCCCCCACTGGATTTGTCCACAGCTGAAGCCACAGGTTAGAGCACAATTCTTTGTTCACACTAAGATTTGTGAAGTAACCAATTCAGTATATGCACCCAAAATATTTATAATTTGTTACTTCCAAATACAAGTCATAGGATAATTTCACCTGTTTAAAAATACTGTAAAGTAGTGTCCTAGGGTTACCTGTCCTTCATCCATAAGAAACAAAGCCTTCACTGACTTCACCCTGTCCCATATGTTCTGTCAAAGGACATGGCTTAATTGAAGACTTGTTTATTTTATAATGACTAGCAGGAAAAGCATCCCACTCTTGACTTGGAGATTTCAAACCTAAACTGAAATCCCTCTGAAAGCCGGTAACCAATTCTATGACCTAACAGAGCCCAGCGATATATCACTGCAAGTCTGTAAAGCCAAGGGCAGTCTTGAACATCTGCACTATCTTAAAAGCTTTAGTACTCCTTGGTTGAGAAGTGTCACAAGAATTAGGTTCTCCAGTCACCAGCCTGAGACTAACACTGTGCAGTTTATTTCAGTGGAAGGGATGCTAATTCACTGCAAGAATGGCTTTCACTGCTGCATGAAAGCAGACGTCCTGGTTTAACCATTTGCATCCAGTACTGATTATAGTCATCTGACTTCTTTCTACAAATCACTCTGTTCTCAGCAGGACTATCCATCTATTAAAATGCTTGTTGGTTAGAGTCCTTCTTCTTTGACTTTTCTTAGACCTCACTCTGAAGGAGGGAGGCTTTCATTTCTTACACATATTGCTTCCACTGCATTTATACACAATAAATCTTCAGATGCAGTACTTGATGTTTTAAAAGACAAAACAGTGTTAAAACAAACAGATTTCTCATGGAATTTGCTCCATTAACGATAGCCACATAATCACTAATCTGATCTTTAAACCAACTATCAAAGAATGTCTTTGTTTGTGTCCATCTGCTTTGATTATTCATTCTATTTGAAAGGAAGGAAGGCACGATGCTCACCTGGTCTTGACGGCAGGATGTGTATCCCCTACCTGTGTACCTTGACTCACATCCCCTCTGGGTAGGAGTCCAGAGTCATGCGCACACACGGATGATCTTTTTTTCCAATCCAATTTCCCACCATTCTGAACAACCTTAAACTAGGATGCTCACTGGACAACAAACAGGGGTACCTGGCAGTCCAGAGAAGCCCACAGTGTTATGGCTCCTGACCTGACCTCTGTGTCCACAGCTTTTCTCACCTTTACTGACCACATGCGTCAAAACCTACCTTCCCAACCACAGACAAAGCTGCAGCATGAGCAGCAGCTGCCTCTGTCTTCCAGGCGGCTGCCAGGTTCAAGAAGGTGTGAGTAGAAGGGTGGAAAGGAATCGAATCACTCTTCATCCTTCCAGGGGACATAAGCCTCTTTGATTAAGTAGAAACAAAATGTATGCAAACAGGACCTCATAATCTTATCTCATTGTTGTTGTTTTTTCCCTTGTCACTCATATCATAAGCAGCATGGCTACCTAAAATGACATGTGACTTGAGAGTAGGTAAAATGGCACACAATTCTGCCGAAGAAAAGATAGATGGCGGTGAAAATGGACAGGCATGGATACAGAGGAATGTGATTTTCATCCTTTAAAAAGAAAGAGGGAGAGCGAGTGAGAAACAAAGAAACGTTGCCAGCGTCCTCGGCGACCCGCACAGATCAAATTATACAGGATGGGGTAATATGATTGCCCACTCTCAAATCAGCCCGCAGATGCGCCGCCTGCTACTGCGTGAGCTGCGAGTGATGGCACAGCCCTGCTGGAAGTCCTACTAAAAGGGAATTACAATAATCAAGCCAGGGCTCCGTCAGGGCGTGTGTTACTGCAGCAAAATTAAGTACAGAAGCTCAACCTGCCTGAAGCCTCAAAATCACAAAACCATTGTCTTAACCTTCCAAACACTGTTCATTGAAAGAAGGGGTATCATTTTTTAAAAAAAATTAAGATTGAGCACAGCAGTCTTAGGTTGATTTTGTTTTTATGTATTTAAATCATTGATTCCATTCATCTTTGCTGTTTCTTCCTCCTGATGGCGTCGTCCCTTGTTTATGCTACCCACTCAATCTTGACTTTCAATCATGAGATTTCAGTCATAAGATTGAAAGTCAAGGATTTAGAAATTATTTCCTCCACAGAACATTTTAAATAAAACATGTGCGGTAAACAGTTTTATACACCTCAATAAGTACACTTCCATCATCAAAAGCCATCTTGGAGCTTTTGAATAAAACGAACTAGAATCTTAGCTTTAGAAGAACTAAAGCTTCAACCACTGGGGAATCTGATCGGTTCAGTCAAATCATTTTTGTGATGAAAACGTCAGTCAAATTCATCTTCACACTGTACGGAATAGTGATTTTCAAGCTGTGTTCTCAGAGCTGCAGGACTCCAGAGGACGAGCAGAGATCTCTCACCCTCAGCCCGGCCAACTCTACCTACCCATCTTCCTCATCCCATCCATCACCTCTGTCCCCACCAGGTACCAGCACTGTCCTTTCACTCAGACCAGTGCACAAGCCCCTTACAGATTCCCTTGCTTCTCCACCTGCCCACTTCCATCTGTTTTTCACATGGAAGCCCCAGAATTCCTTTTAAAACAGACTAGCTCATATTTCTTCCCTGCCTAAGCCCTTTCAAGGACTCCACATTTTATTTCAAAGAAAAATGAAGCTCCTTGCTTTGCCTTGAAAAACTCTGCAAAACCCATCCTCTAGTTTCTGCCCCTCTCTCTGACTCACAAAAGCTGCAGCTGAGAAAGAAAATACTTGCCCTTCTGTGCCTTGAAAACACCAGCTCTTTCTTACCACAAGGAGTGCAAACCTCAGGGCCTTTGCACATGCAACTCACTGTCTTTGCAGAGCTGGCCCTTCATCATCTTAAGTTTGAGCCTCCATGCCCCCTCCTAAAAACCTGTACCTGACCACCCTAACCACCCTATCAAGTAGTTTTTGCCCCTAGCATTGTTCTCTGTCACTGTATCCTGTTCATCTTTCACAGCAGCCATTGCAAAGTGATGTATTCAACTTACTGATTTTACTGACTGTACCCCAGCTAGACTGAGCTCCATGAGCAGTGATGTTAATGCCTGTTCACACGTTCCTTATGGGCCATGCACCTGCCTTATTTCACCATTAGGTTTCAGCAAAATGATAACACAATTAATGGCTGTAGCTAAATGACAGAAGGATGAAATCTATGGCTGATTCATACTGATATTTGGTAGAAACAAATACAATACTATAAAGCAATTACCCCTCAATTAAAAAAAAAAATAAGCAAATGAAGAAAGGAAGAAATGAGAGGTTGAATGAATTCATCAGTCCATTTGCAACAAGGCGTAAAAGGAGAACATGCACAATAAGTAGGCCTCACCTCTGCACTCAGGTCATTACAGCCTGAAATTTAAATTGAAGGGAATTTTGCATAATCTGAAGTTTCTTTACATGCCCTTTCCTCCTACATTTTAGGGGAAGAGGACAATGAAAGGGATCAGAAGCGAGTCTTGGATCTGGTTCTCCCCACCCCAGCCAGCCTTGCCTCCTGTTTGATGGGGACAAAACAAGGCAAGCACCTGACTGAGCCCTTCCCCCGGCAGCTCTTGGGGTCCTGGTTTGGGCAGCAGCCTTTCCTTACTGGCCATGGTCCTCCTTGCGTGCCACTCAGGCAGCAAGGCCCATGCTTCCTACCCAATTTTGTGAGATCTCTTGGCACACTTACAACATCTGGCAGAACCCAGAAATCACAGGTCTGGATACTGCAAAGGTATCTCCATCTATTACCCTCCTGCTCTGCAGGGAAAAAAAGATTATTTTTGATTGAAATCATTTTTTCAGTTATGACAGGTCAGAGGAAGTTCATCATCCCCACTGTTCAATTTTCCTCTGAGTCAATTTTTTTAATTTTGTCTCATTGTAAAATTAAATATGTTTAAATGTACTATTTTGCATAGATATATGGCTAAAAGCAAAGCCATGTGATTGAGACTAATTTACAAGAATGACTATGCATACATGCATATATATATATAAATTAAGTCATTTTAAATTCTGATCCACCATACAATGTCAATGGTTTCTACACAACCATTTATCACACAGTTTATCAATACAACTTACCTTTTTTTTTCCATTTCAAAGAGATTGTTAATTCAAATCTGTCTTCATACTGGGAAGAAGATCAGCTATTAGAAAGTTTTAACTCAATACCACGAAGAGAGAAGAAACTGATTTATTGTCATAATTTTAAAAGAAAGTGATATAATAACATTCACAAATGACATTCATTTGATTTTATTTTGATATTCATTTTAAAATGGAATCTCCATGCTCAGAGTCTGCAGACAAAATTACTAAGCATTCTGTCATCTCTACATGCTAACAAAATTATAAAGCAATGTTCACACTATTTGGAAGAAATTCATGTTTTTCCATTTCTGTTTCAATAATTTGGTCAAATACTGAGAAAATGGGACCTCAGCAGAATCATAAACTGTGAAAAAGAATGATTGCAGGTCTTTTAAATACTGAAGTTAAAATACAAAAAAACTCAAATAGCCAAAGCAATCTTGAGAAAGAAAAATGGAACTGGAGGAATCAACTTGCCTGACTTCAGGCTCTACTACAAAGCCACAGTCATCAAGACAGTATGGTACTGGCACAAAAACAGAAATATAGATCAATAGAACAAAATAGAAAGCCCAGAAATAAATCTACACACCTATGGACACCTTATCTTCGACAAAGGAGGCAAGAATATATAACGGATTAAAGACAATCTCTTTAACAAGTGGTGCTGGGAAAACTGGTCAACCACTTGTAAAAGAATGAAACTAGATCACTTTCTAACACCACACACAAAAATAAACTCAAAATGGATTAAAGACCTAAACGTAAGACCAGAAACTATAAAACTCCTAGAGGAGAACATAGGCAAAACACTCTCTGACATAAATCACAGCAGGATCCTCTATGACCCACCTCCCAGAATACTGGAAATAAAAGCAAAAATAAACAAATGGGATCTAATTAAAACTAAAAGCTTCTGCACAACAAAGGAAACTATAAGCAAGATGAAAAAACAGCCTTCTGAATGGGAGAAAACAATAGCAAATGAAGCAACTGACAAACAACTAATCTCAAAAATATACAAGCAACTTATGTAGCTCAACTCCAGAAAAATAAACGACCCAATCAAAAAAATGGGCCAAAGAACTAAGCAGACATTTCTCCAAAGAAGACATACGGATGGCTAACAAACACATGAAAAGATGCTCAACATCACTCATTATCAGAGAAATCCAGATCAAAACCACAATGAGGTACCATTTCACACCAGTCAGAATGGCTGCGATCCAAAAGTCTACAAGCAATAAATGCTGGAGAGGATGTGGAGAAAAAGGGAACCCTCTTACACTGTTGGTGGGAATGCAAACTAGTACAGCCACTATGAAGAACAATGTGGAGATTCCTTAAAAAACTGGAAATAGAACTGCCTTATGACCCAGCAGTCCCACTGCTGGGCATACACATCAAGGAAACCAAAATTGAAAGAGACACATGTACCCCAATGTTCATTGCAGCACTGTTTATAATAGCCAGGACTTGGAAACAACCTAGATGTCCATCAGCAGATGAATGGATAAGAAAGCTGTGGTACATATACACAATGGAGTATTACTCAGCCATTAAAAGAATACATTTGAATCCGTTCTAATGAGATGGATGAAACTGGAGCCGATTATACAGAGTGAAGTAAGCCAGAAAGAAAAACACCAATACAGTATACTGACACATATATATGGAATTTAGAAAGATGGTAATGATGACCCTGTGTGTGAGAGAGCAAAAGAGACACAGATGTATAGAACGGACTTTTGGACTCTGAGGGAGAGGGAGAGGGTGGGATGATTTGGGAGAATGGCATTGAAACATGTATACTATCATGTAAGAAACAAAGTGCCAGCCTATGTTCAATATAGGATACAGGATGCTTGGGGCTGGTGCACAGGGATGATCCAGAGAGATGATATGGGGTGGAAGGTGGGAGGGGGATTTTGGATTGGGAGCTCGTATACACCCGTGGCAGATTCATGTCAATGTATTGCAAAACCAATACGATATTGTAAAATAAAGTAAAAATAAAATTTAAAAAAAATCAAGCCAATGGATTTTCTTGAAAAATAATTTGTGGCAGATATAATTTAAGCTCCCAAAAGAAATCATTTATCTGAGGATAATGATGTTTACATAGAAAACTCTCTGATGACCAACCCCAGCTCTGTTATATTTTATTTCTTAATCCTTTCTCTTTATTTCTTTACCACTTAATAAATACTTTCCTCTTTTTCCTTTAATTTCTTTCTCCTCTTGTTCATTATTTGTGAAAAATAAGAAGGAAGAAGAAGGGAACAAGAAGAAAAGGAAAGAAAGACTTAGGAGCGAGGGAAGGATTTCTCCATCCATAGCTTTTCCTGGGTCATGTGATGAGTTGTAAGCACCAAAACATTTCCTGTCAAGAACAATCACTTGAAAAATGGGGGCCTGGGCACACTATGTCTTTGGCAGACCTCCCACCTTTCCACATCCTCCTTCCAGATGTCAGAGGCTTGCCTTCTCCCCGTAGAGACACCCACTCTCCCATTCTAACTTTGCTTTGACTATTATTACAGTGCTTAACCTCTCAAAGCAGTGTCTGACTGTTGCCTCCTCTCTACCTCCTTATTTTCATAATTTACTGACCTTGTGTCTCATTCTTGCAGAAATTGCCTTTCTGGAAGGCACTGCAACTCAGTAGAAAAGTAGACTCTGGAGTTAACACCTCTGAGTTTGAAACCTAGCTGTGTAACTTATAGCTGTGTGACTTTAGGCAACTTACTTACCCTCTCTGAGGCACAGTTTTTCTGGATGTAAAAGTGGGGATAATAATTTCTTCTGCATCTGTTGTTAGGATGCTTTACTATAATAAACTTACTGTAAAGGGATTTTTTATAGAGGCTGGCATTCAGTAAGTGAGTGAATTGAAGTCGCTCAGTTGTGTCCAACTCTTTGTGACCCCCATGGACTGCAGCTTACCAGGCTCCTCTGTCCTTGGGATTTTTCAGGCAAGAATACTGGAGTGGGTTGCCATTTCCTTCTCCAGGAGATCTTCCCAACCCAAGGATTGAACCCAGGTCTCCCACACTGTAGGCAGACACTTCACCATCTGAGCCACCAGGGAAGTCCCCTGGATACAGTAAGAGCTTGATAAATGAAGGCAGTAGCTATAATACTATTAGCATTTTTAATCTAACTTTCACTTTAGAAAATGATTAACAAATAAATGTAAACATATGAAGAGTTAATACAGAATAATGTCTTAGAACTTTGCGTTTTTTTCATCCTAAGGTCAGGCTTGAGTCATTCACAAAAACACTATGGGAAAAAAAATGTTTCGTACTCATAAAGTTCTAGAAAAACTTGGTTGTAAATCAGAGCAACAATATTGAGATGAACAAATGTTTACAAAAGGCACACAAAGAGCAGAGTGTTTCAATATCCAAGAAATTTAGCCATTTATTCAGCAAAATTCACTTCAGGTCAGCCAACTATCATAAAGAATCTGCCAAACGCTGGGAATAGAGAGAGAATTAAAACACGCTCCCTGCCCTTGGGGAATCTGCACACCAGTGAGGGACACATTCCAAACTGCTTCAGAAAATGGCAGAATGAGTGACATGCTTCAGGGGAGCGAAGAGGGGCCCTTCCCCTAACCTGTGGTCAAGGAAAGGCTTTCCAGAAAAGTCGACACCTGAACTGTCTTTAAAAATGAATCCAAGTGACTTGTGTGAAGCAGGAGGGGAGGGCAACCACTGCAGGCAGAGCAAAGTGCTGCAGGCAGGCAGGACGCGTTAGGGCGCGGCGGAGGCGGGTCCAGCGAGAAGGCGCTGAGCGCGGCGGCGGGAGCCGGGAGGAGGCCTGGCCGCGGAGCAGCCCGGCCCGCGGAGCAGCCCGCCTGCGGAGCAGCCTTTCCGTGGAGCAGCCCGGCCCGCGGAGCAGCCCGCCCGCGGAGCAGCCCTTCCGTGGAGCAGCCCGGCCCGCGGAGCAGCCCGCCCGCGGAGCAGCCCTTCCGTGGAGCAGCCCGGCCCGTGGAGCAGCCCGCCCGCGGAGCAGCCCTTCCGCGGAGCAGCCCGCCCGCGGAGCAGCCTTTCCGTGGAGCAGCCCGCCCGCGGAGCAGCCCTTCCGTGGAGCAGCCTGGCCGCGGAGCAGCCCTTCCGTGGAGCAGCCCGCCCGCGGAGCAGCCCTTCCGTGGAGCAGCCTGGCCGCGGAGCAGCCCTTCCGTGGAGCAGCCCGCCCGCGGAACAGCCTTTCCGTGGAGCAGCCCGGCCCGCGGAGCAGCCCGGCCCGCGGAGCAGCCCTTCCGTGGAGCAGCCCGGCCCGCGGAGCAGCCCTTCCATGGAGCAGCCCGGCCCGTGGAGCAGCCCGGCCCGCGGAGCAGCCCTTCTGTGGAGCAGCCCGGCCCGCGGAGCAGCCTTTCCGTGGAGCAGCCCGGCCCGTGGAGCAGCCCGGCCCGCGGAGCAGCCCGCCCGCGGAGCAGCCCGCCCACGGAGCAGCCCTTCCGTGGAGCAGCCCGGCCCGCGGAGCAGCCTTTCCGTGGAGCAGCCCGCCCGTGGAGCAGCCCTTCCGCGGAGCAGCCCGGCCCGTGGAGCAGCCCGCCCGCGGAGCAGCCTTTCCGTGGAGCAGCCCAGCCCGTGGAGCAGCCTTTCCGTTGAGCAGCCCACTCGCGGAGCAGCCCGCCCGCGGCTCTCCGGGATGCAGGCACGCCCAGGGGCCCGCGCGACGGGGTTGGTCTTGAGGGACTGTGCTGGCTTCAGAGTGAAGACACGGGCTGGAGAATGGGGTGACAGGGAAAGGGGCCACGAGGGGGGCAGAAATGCAAGCCAAGCGTGGACAGCGAAACTCCGAGAGAGGCCCGGTTCTTCACCCGAGAGACGCCACAAGTGGGCTCCTGGAATATTTAGAAAGCAAAACAGACAAGGTAAACGTAAAACCTTGAAGAAATAATAAAGGTAAAAGCAAATATCAAAATGTCAGACTCGTGTGTGTGTGTGTGTGTGTGTGTGTGTGTGTGTGTGTGTGTGTGTGTGTGAGTGTGAGTGCATGCTAAGTCGCTTCTGTCGTGCCTCTTTGTGACCCTATGGACTATAGACAGCTAGGCTCCTCTGTCCGTGGTGATTCTGCAGGCAAGAATACTGGAGTGGGTTGCCATGCTCTCCTCCAGGGGATCTTTCTGACCCAGGGATCAAACCCACGTGTCTTGTGTCTGCTGCACTAGCAGGCGGGTTCTTAACCACTAGCGCCACCTGAGAATGCTCAGACTCAAATACTGGAAATGGTCCCAAGGACACAAGGTACTCATATTAACTGCAGCTCCTGATATGTGATCTACAAATCAATGTAGTTATTACTCTCTACAACAGAAACATCTGTTTAATAAAATATTTTAAATTTCTAATGTCAATTTTTAACAAGCACATGGGGCTTTGGAACTAGACACATAACTAGATTCCAAAGTGGTGCTCCATTGGAATTCTTTTTGCATTAGGTCTTATTCCTTTCCCACCAATTTTTAGATTAATTAATGTAAATATAAGACCATCTACACACTCAAATTATTTGACAAACTTGAATAAAATAACAAATGTTCTTGATCAAATAATCACTTTTAACAGTGTTGGAAAAATTAAATTGACTCATCAATTTAATCAAGATGAATGAATTAGTTGTTCTGTTGACACAGTTTCTTTCAAAATAAAAAATGATCTGCCATTGCACAAAAGCCAAATGTTCTTCTGCATTGGAGTTTGATGCACCAAAAAACAAACAAAAATTTCAAATGAAGTGCCTAATCAAGGATCTTTAATCATAAGTGAGTGCCAGGAAAATGTATTTTTAAATCCACTAAAAATTAGTTGATAACTTTCCCTCAATAATAACCACAGTGTTGAATAGAGATGTCCTATTGCATTCAGTATTTTAAAACGCTGGTGGGTTACATGCCAACCAATAGTGGAATGGCTGAAAATGGTACAAGGTTTCTTTAGGAGATGATGAAAATATTCTAAAGTTAGATGGTGGTGGACGTTACGTAACTCTGTAGGTATACTCAAATTTATGGATTTGTATACTTAAAACAGGTACACTTTATAGTATGCAAATTATATCTAAATAAAGCTGCTTTATTTTAAAGCTAAAAGAGGAAGCAGCATTTGAAATTACACACCAGTCCTCTCTGAAGAAATGAGAGATTGCCAAATGAATAACAACCATAGTTTCAGGGGCAAAGATCACTTGGAGGACAAGTCACCAGAATCCTGAGGGAGAGAACAAATGCAGTTGTCAACAACAACAGAGAGCATATGGTGGATAATTTGACAAAAATGATAATATTCTCAGCCTCAGGAATCTGAAGTATTCTTGGGACATTGCAGTGGTCACATGAGGCCATAGTAAGAACACAAGGAAAGTCATGGGCTATCTATCAGAAATGCCAGCGAAAAACTTGCAGGAGGGAGAGGGCCACACTGGTGCTCTTTGGAGTAACAGTGCAGCTTCCCGGGATTTGTTCCACATTTTGAATGAAGAATATGCTGAATTTGAGTAGCAAAACAAAGCTGGATCAAAGAAGGCACGAAGAAGAGCAAGAGGTGAAATGATGAAGGAAAGGAGGGCAGAGGCAGCAAGAAGTACTGTCATTGTGGGGTTGGTAACAAGGATCATGCCAGTAAGGCTGGCATCTGTTATAATCTACCAGCAAAGTCTGTCTTTGCTCTTACCAGCATGCATGTGCATGCTATGTTGCTTCAGTCGTGTCTGACTCTTTGTGACCCTATGGACTGTAACCTGCCAGGCTCCTCTGTCCATGGGATTCTCCAGGCAAGAATAATAGAGTGGGTTTCCATGCCCTCCTCCAGGGAATCTTCCAGTCCCAGGGATCAAACCCTCATCCCTTATGGCTCGTGAATTGGCAGGTGGGTTCTTTACCACTAGCACCCCTAGGAAGCAAAGTCTAAACTCTTTTAAGTTCTGGGGAAGATGAGAGAGAAATGTAAAAATCAATGCTGAAAATAGGCTAATTTGAATTTTGACCCGTCAAATCCAGATGTGAAGAGGAGGGAATGAAAATATTTCAATAATTGAGAAGAGGAAATGTTTCAGAGAAAGAACCCAGTGACCACAAAAATTTACAACAGAAACAAGAAAGAGGGAGAAGATTTCAATGGCCCATGGTTTCTGAGCCTGAAGGAAGAGACAAACACCGGGGGTTAAAAATACTACAGTTTGGAAGAGAGAAAGGTTGGTTGGAATATTGAACTTGAGCACGGACCACTTGAGTGAAGTTATTTTATCAAATCAGGACAAGTTAGGAGACATGAGGAGATGAAGGAGCAAGAAGCAATGGTCCCTGTCTTTACCGTTCGTTTTTTCATTCGTACCTATAAAAGGACTGGGATTGGGTCCCAGAAAATTGTCTGAGTCCTCAAAACTTCAGCTTTTAAAGATATCCGGCTTTCTCAAGTATGTGTAGTTATGAAACAAAGTATGAATTAACAAGAATTCCAATGTCTTGAACATATAATTCAACAGCGATATATTATTGCTAGTTAAAGCAATTTTCAAGGCATGAACCACATTAGTTCTACAAGAACATTTGCTTCGTGTGTTTTTCTTCTAGAAAATTAATAATTTTGGCAACGTGTTTTGTGATGTTCTTTCTAACATGTGTTGTAGAAGGATATTGTTGCAACTGCTGCTTTGTGTATTCTGGCTCGCAAAGATGATTTCACACTTACTAAGTTTGAAATTTAAATTGTGGGTTTGGCCGTGGCTATTGCCAGACAGCAATATCACAGAGTTACAATAAAGTTAAGAAATTTTTGTTGTCATTTTAGATTTTTAACTTTATTCAGAAAAAAAACTATATAATTTCAGAATTACAGACGTGTGGTATCGACTAATGTTTTGCTTTAGGCAAACAATTTTTGTTGGTTCAAAGAGATCTGCAGGGCATGGGCTGTTGAAACAGCCCTTTCCCAAACTAAGCAATAAATCTAGAATTGAGAGTACACAAAGCCATCATCAAGTCGGGAAGGACTGTGTCCACAGCGCAGGCATTCAAGTAATTGGATAGTTAAGAAGGGAATTGAAATGACAGAAGTCCACTGTTGCGAAAGATATCTGAGATCATTTTTAAATTATAATCTGCTAAAAAAACTCTCATATTTGAGAGTACATAGAAGATCTTTAATTATTTTTAATGCTAATCAGGGGGCTCAAAAATTTAATTCAACTCCTAAAATATTTAGGTCGTATGTGTATGTATGCTCAGCTATGTTCAATTCATTGCAATTCCATGGACTGTAGCTTGCCAGGCTCCTCTGTCCATGGAATTTTCTAGGCAAGAGTACTGCAGAGGGTTGCCACTTCCTACTCCAGGGGATCTTCTCGACCCAGGGATTGAACCCAAGTTTCTTGTGTCTCCTGTATTGGCAGGTGGATTCTTTAACACTGGCGCCACTTGGAAGTCCTAAAAATATTTAGGTTACCCTCTTAAACAACAGCACAAGAACTGATTAATTTTTTAATTAAAAGACATTTTGCAAAAAATCTGTATGAATCAAGATTTTGCAGAAAAATTGAGTTTTAGAGACCTTTTCATTGGAAATTAAAATTATTTTATCTTATACATTTACAGTTTTGTTCTATTTTATGTTGTACATTTACAGTTTTGGTCTTATGTGGCATCTGGTCAAATACCTAGAAGAAAAGAAAGAAAGAATTTATGTTTTTAAATATCCATTCAATGAAATAAATAGAATTGTATGCTGGTAACATTAATCACCAGAGTTACAAAAATTATAAATTTACTAATGAATAGATAAATTTTCTTCAGATTCTCCATAACTTTGTTTTCCATGGAAATTCTTAAGACATCTCTCATGAAGTCATTTTTGAAATTTTTACAAATGATAGGCATAGCTTCCTGAAGACCATAAGTATATTTTAGATGTCTGTCAGGATGGTGTGCATGTCCGCTCTCCACTGATCCCTTTAGCTTATTGGCACAGCATTGAGAGAAAAATGACAATCTGTCTCCAGAAAACTGATTCTGAACTGCATCTTTTAAGACTAAATGTCTTTGGCTTAAAGAAAAAGAAATATACAAAAGGCATAAAAATCAAATGGGTGATACAATTTGAAAAGTTTTTTTATTTTTCAGTAGAAATAGAACTTCAAATATTTAGCTGGAAGATACTGTCAACTACACAAGTTTTTTTTTTTATGTGTTTTCCAAAAGGCAGCATCTCAACACCTCATGGAAGATGGCATGATTTCATGAGATCTCTAAGAGACGAAGCTGGTTTTCCCCATCCTCCAGCATCACAATGAGAAAATAACTCTTCTACAGAAATATCCAAAATGAGGAAGCACTGTTTGTGAATTTTACATAAATGTACAAAATTGCTGCCTAGAAGATATGATTACAAACAAGTGAAAATAAAATATTTCTAACTCTAAGGTAGTTAAACACATAACTTGGTATAGAAGGCCTGGGAACACTGATGACAACGGGCTTAGACCGCCATAGTGGTGAACGAGCGCCATCTCGTGCCTGAAAGTGGAAATGGCAACAGAAGCTATTCTATACGTGATTTGCAGAAGGCTGCGGGGAAACTGATGAGGCTGTCCCAGGTGCAGCTGATTCTGGAAACCAGGATGTGAGCGTGAGTATTCTGCGAGACTGAGGAGGGAGAAGAAAAACAAAGAGGGAGGTTGTTTTGGCATAGGTGGTGACCCTGTAAAAATTCATGGCCAGGATGAGGTGAGGGAAAAATGCAAGATCCTGGGCGCTACCAGCAAACAGAACTTTTTCCCTGAGCACTCAGCCCTTTCAGGGAGGATCTCTCTCCTGTGCCTTTTACTGTATATACCTTCCTTTCTTCTTTCTTACTCTTTTCCCTAATCACACCTTCTATACATCTTTTCAGTCCAGTTCAATCGCTCACTCAGTCGTGTCCGACTCTGCGATCCCATGGACAAATCTTTTAGGGCTGGAAATCTGTTGATGATACAAGATTTTTTTAATTGCCTCATAAATTAAGGAATTTCTGGCTTTAAGACAATACAACAAACTTTTAAAACTACACTTATGCTTTATGGACCATCTAGTCTGTATTTAAGGAATGCAAGAAACTGAGGCTAGGAAAATTTAGGTGTCCTTGGAGTCACCAGGTGGTGAGTGACAGAACTCAGACTGAATCCAAGCTTTCCTCAGGGACCGGGCCCAACGGGAAGGAACTTTCCTGCCAGGCGGGCACAGCTACAAAATGTCCCTCAAAAGTTTTCCCACCTCTAGCCTATTTTTGTTTGTTTTGCATATGTTTGGAATTTCAGAGGCTTAATACAGTTATATATTTTCCTCATTTTCTTTGAGCTACCTTGAAGAAAATCAGAATTTAATATAAATGCATAGCTACAAGAAAAAATAAAATGGGCAGTTATCTCTAAGTTCATGTATCCAATCCGTTTCAGAAAAAGAATGAACTGATTTAAATATAAATTCTGTGTTTCTGTGGTCTTTTTTTTAACATGGTACAACAAATGAAACACAACTTTATTATCTTTAATTCCTTCTATTTGTATGCAACTTTTTGCCATAATGTCATCCACTGTAGAATGAAACTTCCTAGAGGGTCAGGAAGTAGTTTGGCAAAACCAATACAGTATTGTAAAGTAGAATAAAGTAAAAATAAAATTTAAGAAAAATTTTAAAAAATAAAATAAGAGAAATAAGTAAAAAATAAAAAATTTTTGTAAAGGAAGTAACTTAGGGTGACCTAGATGTTTACCTTTATGGTAAAGTTTTCAAGTATTAAGTTTGATTAATCAACATTTTAAAGAAGATTTATATCTCCTACAGTTCTCATTTGCAACAGTTAAATATGCAATGCCCCTGGAAGCCAGCCGCCACATAAACCAGGAAATCACATCCTTTAATACATATTACTATATCTGCAAGTAAAAGCTTCAAAAACACCTTTTTCTTCTTTAACGAGATATTTTACATATTCACATCCCACCCCCAAGAACATCTTGGAGAGGGGCTCTCAAATGTTAAAATTAGTAACCATCAGTTACTTCTCACCAATGAAAAATTCATTGTAATCTTTTATAAAGAAAATAAAGCCAGAGTATTGTCCAAAATCATTCAACGAATGAAGCCGATGATATTGAGTTTGAACTGAGCCCTGTGCTCCTGGCAAACAGAGGTTACAGGAATTCTCCCATTCTTTGTGTTCTGGAAAACAGCTTCCTGTGAAGAACCAGCCTTCCCAAATGACTCGACACAGACGAGACTCATAGATGTTCCCGTGTTTACCTGTCGCAAGGTCAGCCTTGGCTTCATAAATGATCAGCCCAAGCCCTTGTCCCCACTGACCAAGCAGAACAAAATGTCTGGTAACTGAACATCGGTTAAACACTCTCCGTTTCTCAGGTCCCTGGCCTTGTGCCTTCTCTCAGCCTGAGACAGCGTACAGCCCCTATTTGTGGGTCCTTCCTGGATGGTGTCAAGACAAACCATTCTCTTATTTGCTGTCCCGTATGCCATCCTTTCATTCCACTTCCCCACACCAGGCTCTTTCTAGCTTTGTCTACATCTCTCATAAAAGCCCTCTTGCCTAACTCTTAAGACACTGCAGATGGTTGGATGGCATCACTGGCTCAATGGATATGCGTTTGAACAAGCTCAGGGAGACAGTGAAGGACAGGGAAGCCTGGCGTGCTGCAGTTCATGGGGTCACCAAGAGTTGTACACAACTTAGCGACTGAACGACGACTCCTCTTATAAAACCCCCTTTGCCTAACTCTTAAAGACACTTCAAGTCCCATGGTCACTATTCTCTCTAAGGGGGCAATAGCCCCTTTACAGCACTGTTAACAGCCTCTTCCCCCTTTTGCAATTAAAGTCTCTCCTTATTAAGTCCATTTTTTGTTTGATAAAATAAAGAATTCTAATTAAAGCTGAGGGACATTGACTACTAAATAAAGCAAATCAGGATGATAAAGTCTTCCTGTTCATGAGGGTAAACATATTTCTCATATTTTTTCTTCGCTCAGATAAAGTTTCACAACTTTTCAAGGGCAGTGCTTTCTGGAAAACAACTGCATTCACAAGAACAGTGAAATCTTTTCACAAATTACACTAAAAGTCCCCATACTTTCCAAGTTTCATTCTGGAATATCAAGTCGTCCCAATTTGCCCAGATCCAACCTTACACTTAATAAGTGAAAAAAAAATTACTTATTCAGTATTACCTCACTAAATCTTGCAATTCAGTACTGTATAGTGGGATGAGAAATATAAATAGCTTTATTCAAAATTCCTGTCAAATTGCTCAGTACTCATTTTGTTTATCAGAGTAAAAATCTTATTTTTCAATGACAAAACCATACATTGTGAGGCCTAGTGCCACCGCAAATCTTCAGGACATTTCTGTGGTCAAAACCGACCAATACCATATGCCATATTATGTAAACAAACACGTACCAATAGGCTCAATTGTGCAAACCACAGGAGGAAACAAAAATGATGAGATGAACAGATGTCTTAGAAGCATAATGATGTCTCTGACAATCCAGGAGACAAAGATCTATGTTTCCCTTTGGTCTGTAAAAATCAGTTGGAAATCTTTATAGATTCCCACTCTTTATTTTTAATTTCATATATATATACACATATATGAAACAGTGAAATGACTAGTTGGCATTTCACAAACTTAGCAGATCCAGGTAACTGAATTAATTTAGCTAGTGCCCTTCTACACATATTGGGGGAAAAAAATCATTCATTTCCCTCGACATCAGTTCTAGGCTCAGATCCAATGCCTGGGTATTCTGATTTATTTCTACTGCATTTAATTAATGCTGCTATTTATTCAATGCTGCTATTTATTCATCCCTTTATGGGTTAATACTAGTTGAACACCTACTGTGTGCTAGCACTGAGGATACGATTCCAAACAAAATAGACCAAAGTCTCTGTCCTCCCGGAACACGTAATTTAGACAGAAAACAAACCACATTAATGAGTAAAATATAATCTATAGAAGACTAGGTGTATTTTGTACTCAGTAGAAAAACAAAGCAGGAAAAGGAGCTACAAAATGCCATGGGGCAGGGAGGTGGACTTCAGGCACTGACAGGTATGTTTAAGTTGAGTCCTCAGGAAGTGAAGGAAGTGCCAAGTGACCATCTGGGGGAGGAATGCTCCTCGGGAAGGTGGGGGCAGGTGCAAAGGCCTGGGAGCAGGTGCAAAGGCCTGGGAGCAGGCACACACACTCACTGCAGCGCTGGGCGCTGGGCGCTGCAGACCTTGGAGAAGAGGCGGGACGCATGCAAGCAGGGGGTGCAGATGCACTAAAGCTAACAGCGAATCAACTGCTTAAGAGCTGGAAAGTGGGAAGTGAAAGGTGCTCAGCCGCGTCCGACTCTTTGCAACCCCATGGTCTATACAGTCCTCGGAATTCTCCAGGCCAGAATACCAGAGTGGCTAGCCGTTCGCTTCTCCAGGGCATCTTCCCAACCCAGGGATCAAACCCAGGTCTCCTGTTTTGCAGGCGGATTCTTTACCAGCTGAGCCACCAGGAAGAGCTGGGAGAGAGAGGCAAGCACGATCCACAGCAGTTTAGATTCCATAACAACAATATAGTTGGGAAGAAAGCTCAGCAGGCAGGGGAGGAGGGGCTAGAGTTATAGATGGTGGGCGGGGTGTCCCTAAGTGAGCTCAAATCTGAGAGGAGTTCTGTTCAAACAATGTGGGCCAGTGACGCAGCACACATGGTGCCAACTAGAGTTAGGACCAGAGCAAGGGGAATATATTACGCAGATATGTAAGTATATGAATGTGATATAAATTTATAAAAGCTACACAATATTTACATTATATGCAAACTATGTTTATGAATATGATATAAATTTATAAAAGCTACACAATGTTTACATTATATGCAAACTATGTTTGGACACAACACTAAAAATATTATGTCTCCCTGTGCAGAGACCTTCCCTCGATTCCTCAGATGTATATATCAAAAGGGCCTCTTCTTATGTTTGTTGTTTGAGACAAAGAAGTAGAAGATTCTTTGTCAAATACAAAGCCTTACTAATGGAGGTGGGATCCAGCATTCATTTAGAACCCAGAGGAGTTCAGATGATCATTTTCTCTCACCTCTGCACAGGACAACCATTCAGCAGTACTATCATGAAATGTAGACATTTCCTTCACGGGCCTCCTACCTCCAACTGCAGGCCTCAGCCACGCCCTCCTCCTGCCGGGGGTCTAAGCCCTGCCTGCTGGCCACAGGCCCTCTCTGGGAATGTCTTCCTCCCAACATGCCCACGCCCACTCCCCCTCTCTTCTAGGCTCAGTCTATGCCAGGGTCAGGAGTCAAACAAGAGCAAGACGTGTCCCTGTACACACTGCTGCATTTAAAATGGATAAGCAACAAGGTCCTACCAAGGAGCACAGGGAACTCTGCTCCATGTTACGTGGAAGCCTGAATGGGAGGGGAGTTTGGGGTACATGTACCTGGATACATGGATACGTATAGGATACATGTGCATGGATACATGGATATGTATAGGATACATGTATATGTCTGGCTGAGTTGTTCTGCTGTGCACCTGAAATCATCACAACGTTGTTAATCAGTTATACGCCAATGTAAAATAAAAGGTTTTAAAAAATGTTTAAAAGGCAAGTCCCTGGCTTCCATGTGGGGAGATTAGAGCAGGCCCCAGGAGGAAGGGTTTACAAAACAAGACCAGGAGGCTGAGTCCTGGGAGAAAGGCTGAATCCTGCTCCCTATCCTAAGGGAAATTAGCCAAGGAAATCAGTCATCCAAAAGTGCTAATAATGTCTGGTAGTATAATGTGTTTTCTCTCAAGCACACCTACTATTTTTAAGAGGCTGTTTTGAATAAAAGGAACGGACTTTGGGTGATGGCTTGCTGAGCGGAGGCTCTTGGAAAGAGGTCTTTGGAGCCCTTCCCAGGAGTAAGACTGGGGGTTAGGCCTCAGGCGGGCAAGCCAGTCCAAGGAGGAGCTGAAGCAAGACCCAGTAGTTTAGGGAGCAAAATTCACCTGAGTCCTGCCCCCCACCCCTGCTGGGCACGGGCCACCTGTCTCCTGCCATGTCTTCTCACCCCACAGTCATTCCAAAGGGAACGCTTGCATTCCTCATTTTGGACTGGTATCTGCCTGATGGTAAATAAATGAAATATGAATGCCCCTCAGTTTTAGAACTCATATCCATCAAAATGTTAAGAATCCTGCATCTCAATTCCAGTTCTTTCCATTGATTTGGAGAAACAACATTTAAGTATCAGTTTTTCCATTAGATTATCAGATTACTGAGTTGTTATTTATTAGTAAATGTCCCATTCTGCTCTTCTCTGTATTATCCCTTCAAAAAGCTCTAAAAGCACCCTCAAATCTTCATTTACAATATCTAACAATTGTACCTTTTTACAACACAGAAAACCTAAGTTAATATTTCAGTTGATGCTCATGTTTCCCTACCACTTTCCTCTTTTTGAATCTTTAAAAAATATCTTGTATACATAAATTTAAATTCCATTTCTAATTTTATTTCACTCTCTTATAAAAGCAGCAATTACAATATTTGTAATGAATAGACATATTCTGGCATTTAAAATATAAAATCAAAGTGGAAAAATATTAAGAGATACTGATATTTAGATCAAGATTCAGATCAAGATGATAATAGTTTTTGTATAAATTTATGACCTCAAAGTAATATTTTTAAATATTCCTTTAACATGAAAGTAACTTTTTCTAAAAGCATAAAGAAAAGCCCAGGGAAGACTTTCATTTTCTTATTTGGGGGCTTATTAACTACAGTTAAGCAGTTTAAAAATCTATCTGCATTTTTTCACTTGCCCTACACTTGATTCAAAAGCAATCATTTGCTGCCCCCTGGCTGTAAAGAGATTCCTTATCTTTGAATAAAATTATTTTCTTTAAAAGAAAAAAATTATTGTATGTTGAAAAGGGAAGGATATATGAAATCTGGAACTTCTCTGGAAGTCCAGGAGTTAAGACTCCACTCTTCCAATGACAGGGTGTGGGTTCAATCCCTGGTTGGAGAAATAAGATCCCATATACTGCACAGCACAGCCAAAAGATTAAAAAAGAAATAAAATTTATGACCTCACAAATATATCAAGGTACTAATTAATACTAATAAAGAACCTACATTTTCAGATCATACTGCCTACCACTTACTAGCTGGGTGATCTTAGTCAAATTACTGAACCTCTCTCTGAAGTGTCCTAACCCATGTTAAAGAAGCTAATGAGAATAATAATGCCTACCTCATATGACTGGTAACCACAACTAGAGAAATCTGGCATGCACACAACGAAGACCCAGAGCAGCCAAAAATAAAAGCAAATAATTTATTTAAAAACAATAAATAAATAAATTGACATTGCTCTCCAATCTTGCCCTCCACCAGCAGCATGAGCCAAAACACCTGACTGACATAGAGGCAAAGTTGGGACCCAGCGTTGTTATTTTCCAGTTCTACAGATGTGTGCTCAGTTATCTCAAGATTGTGTGTTAAGTCCATTTATCTTTACCCACTAATTTGAAATATTATCCTCTACAAAGGTTTCTGTCTCTAATAATAGCAAAGAAAAATGTTCACTATCAACATATAAAATATTTAAAATCTGAGTGTCAGATTTTCATCAAAGCTACCTTCTTTTCCTCCTCCCAAATCTAGGAGTAAGCAATTTTATCTTGATGCTGTGATGTCGCAATCTTTAAAAGGAACATGGAGAACAATTTAGATAAACACATTATTCATAGTCTAATTCTGAAAACATCACAACTAGCTGCTGCTCCCATAAGCATGAGAAACAAATGGTCCTGTGTGTATGTTTTTAGCAAAGTACTACCATATTGCGCTGTCCCTTCCTAAGATCCTGCAGTTCTATGAAAGAACGCTATTAAGATCTGTACTCACCATCCTGAGACTATGTCATAATCAGGTCCAGTGGGAGAAGAAACCCTCAACTGGGACATTTGTCCTTTGGCATCCGTCACTGAGCAATGCAAAGCATAAAGTAGATTACCAAAGGTCATGTTTCAGGTCTGCATTGTCCAACACACACTCCATTCTGTTGTTACTGGACTACACAGTAACCACTAGCCACACGTGGCTTTCCAGCACCTGAAATGTAGACAGTCCAAAATAAGATTGGGTTGCAAAATACACACTGCTTTTCTAAGAAATTAAAAAGAAAGAATGTAAGACATCTCAATAATTTTTATAGTATTTACACATGAAAATGTTAAACTTTGTGTATATTCATTAAATAAAATGTGTTATGAAAAGTTATTCTCTCTTTTACTTCTTTAATGTAGCTACTGCAAGACTCATAATTACAAGCATGTCTCATTTTGTATTTCTGTTAGACCATAGCATCAGTTCACAGCAATAGAACTTGTGACTTTAGGACATGACTTGAAGGATTAGCTGTGACTCTTGGGAGACCACACATAAAAGCTGCAATCATAGGGATTCCTAAAAATTCAGTATGAATAGTAGACAACACAATACACTAGGAAGAAAGAATTATTCATTCTGCAAATATGGATTAAGCACCAGTTATTGCCAGGAACATGCCTGGCATTAGATCCTGGAGTATAGACTCCTTGATAACTGTACAACTTTAACCTTATCAAAGCATTAAATTTCTCTGAGCCCCGTGGCTTCATGTATATAAGTGACCTTGCCTCAAGAGAAGAGATCGGAATGAATGCACTCTTGAAATTCTTTTCTGCATCAAGATCAATGATTCTGTACATATTTCAACTTTGTAATCAAAGTCTCTAACTGGCTATAAAACTATATTAGAAAAGCTTATATCATAAATTTATAAACCACATTTTTTACACATTATTTACTATGAACATTTTCTCTCAGCATGTAAATAAATTTATTCAGTATGTAAAACATTCAATTCTATAATGGATAGTGAACTACAAAGAGAAACAAAATCATATTTTGTACCATATTCTGACAGCTTTATTTTGAGGTACATAGATTTTTTTCATTAACTTACTCAATATTTATGGAATGAGTTCAAGGAAAGGTGCTATCGAGGAAACAAACATTCATAGGGATAGTTCTTGTTCTTAAGTAACTCATCTTTGTGAAGCTTCCCTGGCCAGAGTTATTCCTAAAGGTAGATTTAATTACTCCATTGTTCACGTCTCTATTACATTCAACACATTTTTTTCTGTTTATATTTCGGCTTCCTGCCTAGACTGTAATCTCCTTGGCAAAGGGATTATCTTATTCATCTTTGAGTCCAGTACTTAACAAACAAGGGATGCATGTTGAACACTTGACATGTGGCTATTATCATAACCAGTAAGAAAGAGATGGACAAGCCATGCCCTAGACGTGATACCCTGAGAAGAGCACACCATCAGCTATGCAGTATTTTTGCCAAGAATGCATCACCTCAGTCTGTTATTAGGAAACATCTGACAAGCACAAAGTGATAAACATTCTACTAAGAAAGTGGGGCACAGAGGATTACATTCTTACAAAATATTAATGTCAGAAAAGACAAAGAAAGGTTGTGGAAATGTTCTATATCAAAGAAAGCTAAAGAAACATGACAATTGAAGGCTATACCTTATCCTGGACTGGATCTTTTACTGGAGTGGTAAGACTCCTATCAGAGATATTATTAGGTCAATGGACAAAACTGGAATATGAATGATAGATTAAGGTATTGTATTAATGCAAATTTATGAATTTGATAACTACATTATAGTTATGTAAAAATGTATTCCTATTTTTAGGATATACATGGAGATACCTTAAACTACTATATGTAACCTTCAAATAGGTCAGCAAAAAATTGTCCACATGCATACATGAACATACATGCACCACACATGTAAATACCCATGTAAACATACATAGAGAGAGCAGATGATAAAGCAAATGAACCTGGTAAAGAGCGTGTGCATACTTTCCTTGTACTGTTTTTGTGTTTGTAGTTTTGAAATTACTTCCAAATGAAATGTTTTTAAAAGGACAAATACATATATACATGAGGCTCAGCTTCACTGCTATTCACAGAAATGCAAATTAAAACGAGAAAGCATATTCACTATTAGCAAAAATTTAAAGGATGAATAGTATTTAGTAAAGGCAAAGGTGTAGAGAAAGTAATACTCTTTTCACATAATGTTGAACAGAAATTGACAAACCTTTTAGAGGATAATTAAGCACTTTAATCTATTAACCTTTTACCCTTTTAAACTCAGAAGTTCACTTCTAAGAATTTTCCTTTAAAACTGCATGCAGTATGCATACTGACAAGGCAATATAAGGTGGGCACTTCAGTATTGTTTGTAATAGCAAAAAAAAAAAAAAGATAGATAACCTAAACGAGAAGAAGTGGCAAGATTACAAAAAGATCTTCATGACCTAGATAATCACAATGGTGTGATCACTCACCTAGAGCTAGACATCCTGGAATGTGAAGTCAAGTGAGCATTAGGAAGCATCACTATAAACAAAGCTAGTGGAGGTGATGGAATTCCAATTGAGCTCTTTCAAATCCTGAAAGATGATGCTGTGAAACTGTTGCACTCAATATGCCACTAAATGTGGAAAACTCAGCAGTGGCCACAGGATTGGAAAAGGTCAGTTTTCATTCCAATCCCAAAGAAAGGCAATGCCAAAGAATGCTCAAACTACTGCACAATTGCACTCATCTCACATGCTAGTAAAGTAATGCTCAAATTCTCCAAGCCAGTCTTTAATAATACATGAACTTTGAACTACCAGATGTTCAAGCTGGTTTTAGAAAAGGCAGAGGAACCAGAGATCAAATTGCCAACATCTGCTGGAACATCAAAAAAGCAAGAGATTTCCAGAAAAACATCTACTTCTCCCTTACTGACTATGCCAAAGCCTTTGACTGTGTGGATCACAATAAACTGTGGAAAATGCTGAAAGAGATGGGAATGCCAGACCACCTGACCTGCCTCTTGAGAAATCTGTATGCAGGTCAAGAAGCAACAGTTAGAACTGGACATGGAACAACAGGCTGGTTCCACGTAGGAAAAGGAGTACGTCAAGGCTGTATATTGTCACCCTGCCTATTTAACTGATATGCAGAGTACATCATGAGAAATGCTGGGCTGGATGAAGCACAAGCTGGAATCAAGATTGCCGGGAGAAATATCAATAACCTCAGATATGTAGATGACACCACCCTTATGGCAGAAAGTGAAGAACTAAAGAGCCTCTTGATGAAAGTGAAAGAGGAGAGTGAAAAAGTTGGCTTAAAGCTCAACATTTAGAAAACTTAGATCATTGTGGGGCCCTAAATGGGAAACCTCGGAGGAAAAAAAGGAGGGCCAGTTTGACAGTTGGAAACCGTTAGTTTGACAGTTGGAAACTGTTGGAAACTAAGATGTTGCCGGGCAGCAGTGATAGGGGCGGGGTCTATGTTTGTCAAAGTTTTTGATTGGCTCTCTTGATTTCCATGCAAATGAGGATTTGACCTTTAACATGATTGGTGCGACTGAAGGCACATAATGACTTGACCTCTAATGTGATTGGTGCAACTATGGAAAGTCCCTCCTAAACCACCCCCTGCTTGCCTATATAAGCTGGGTGTTTGTAGCAATAAAGTGGAACCGCTTTGACGGAACCCCTGTCGCGTCTGATTGTCTCTTGCTCGCCGAGGGGCTGGGTTGGCGGACAGCAGGCTCACCTCTCCTCGGGAACCCCTCGGCTTTGCTGAGGGCAGTTCCACTGCCTCCACTCTTTCTGTAGAGTGCGCCCCCGCAGATCATGGCATCTGGTCCCATCACTTCATGGGAAACAGATGGGGAAACAGTGGAAGCAGTGGCAGACTTTATTTTTTGGGGCTCCAAAATCACTGCAGATGGTGACTGCAGCCATGAAATTAAAAGATGCTTACTCTTTGAAAGAAAAGTTACAACCAACCTCAACAGCATATTAAAAAGCAGAGACATTACTTTGCCAGTAAAAATCTGTCTAGTCAAGGCTATGGTTTTTCCTGTGGTCATGTATGGATGTGAGAGTTGGTCTACAAAAAAGCTGAGCACCGAAGAACTGATGCTTTTGAACTGTGGTGTTGGAGAAGACTCTTGAGAGTCCTTTGGACTGCAAGGAGATGCAACCAGTCCATTCTAAAGGAAATCAGTCCTGAATATTCATTGGAAGGACTGATGCTGAGGCTGAAACTCCAATACTTTGGCCACTGTTATGGTATTCTTGACAGCCCAGGACCTGGGGACAGGAGTCAATGAAAAGAAGATGAAGAAAAGAAGGATGTGGGGGACCCAAGTCTCTAGTGGAACAAGCGTACTTTATTCATGGCAGTGTGTGCTTATATATTGTTACACAAGGAAGCTTTAAGCAGGAAAATAAAGTTGAGTAAAAAACACCGAAACCAGACGCAGAACAACAGTAACTAAGGGAATAACAATAGTCACAGGGGCATAACCGCAGTACCTAGGGAAAGAAGACAACCCGTGGATTGCAGATAGGGTAGTATGACTAAGTAGTTTTACAGAAAAGTAAAAGTTTACTGAAAGGAATCCATGTATGCGTTCTGCCTCATGACCTCAGTCCTGAGCACGGCGGGCAGCTCAGCTCGTTCCAGTTTTCCAGGAACTGATAAGGAACAGAGGGCCCTTAAGAAACAGAAAACAACATATAGGATTCCTTAAAATTAAACATTCCCTGAAAATCCCCCCTTTTTATTATTTTTGTGAAAAAGGCCTGACCAATTGAAATTGTTTAGTTAACAATTTTTGTTGAAAGGCATCAGAATACAACAAATAGAGTGGACTTTTGGACTCTGAGGGAGAGGGAAAGGGTGGGATGGTTTGGGAGAATGGCAGTGAAGCATGTGTATTTTCCTGTAAGAAACGAAGCGCTAATCTATGTTTGGTGTAGGATGCAGGATGCATGGGACTGATGCACAGGATGATTTAGGTAGAGGATGTGGGATGGGAGGTGGGAGGGGGCTTCGGCATTGGGCGACTGTGTTCACCTATGGCTGATTCGTGTCAATGTATGGCAAAACAAATACAGTATTGTAATTTAAAAAATAAATAAATTTAATTTAAAAAAAAAAAGAAAGGCATCAGAATACAACAAATACAATTACCAGGACAATTGCCAGTGTTACAGCACCAGACCTAATACTATAAGTAATACTTTGGAACCATCCTTGAGGGTCTAGCCCAGATAACTGATCAGCTAGCTATTTAGCTAAAGTTTCCAAATTATTCGAAGAGGGCAGACTTTTAGAGAAGGTTTCAAAGACTTCTTTTTGTAGTAACTGTACATTTAGGGAAGCATATAATGTATGTCTTCCAAATGAAATTTGATTTGTTCGCAGTCATAGGCATTATAGTTGACTTGAACAGGGATAATACAAAATTGAGCAGAATTCCAATCACATTTTCGTATTATTTGCTTCTGTAAATCTATTAGTTGATCTCTGATCCATTTGATGGCTGTTTTTAGTTTTAGTTTGTGTTTCATCTTGAACTTCCTCATCTATCTGAGCCTGAGTGGCCCACATAGTATGAGCATCTTTGGTCTAATTTTGAATAAAATTATGTGTTTGAACTGAGGTTTGTAAAGCAATGTCTGTGACAGCAGCAGTGGTGTAAATGGCTACTAATCCCAAAATACCAAGAATTAACCATCCAATGAATCATTTAGATCACTGGAGTAAGTTAGTGAGTAGCCGGGAGGCAAGTCCTGCCATGGGACCTTCTTTCCAGGGATTCATTTTTCAAAGAAACAGAGGAATTAAGACAAGTACATAATTTGTAATCTATACAAGTCACAAAACGTAGAGTCTTATTAAATTGTAAGTTCTCTATAGCTCTAACAAAAGGAAGAGGAACATTAGCTTGCATAAAATATGAATGACTATAACAGAAGGAATAGTTACTATGAGTTGAAGAGCAAGCCCAGCAGAACCATACCAGCCACAGTCATGCCGTCAGGGACCAGCGGTTGAAGCACTCTTGGCCCTTTTGGCTCTTGGTTGCTGTACTGTTTTCATAGACTTCCACGAAAGTGTCCCAGGCGCCGTTCTCCTGGATCCAAGGCTCTAGGTGGCCATTTAGGTAAGTGGCCATCCAAGTTGTGAGCTGACTCACCAATACCTGCATCGCCTTGTCTGTGCTTTCCATGCTTAGTGCCCCACCGAAGGAAAAAAGGCCACAATGCGACCCCAGTTCACCCCGTCCCGGAAGAGCTCATACACTACCTGTTCAAAGCTCTGATATGCTGTCCCTGGGGTGATGTGGAGCTGGGACGTCAGGTTGGTACCTCAGTTCAAACTCATTGCCTGCCTCCCTCAGGGCTTGCTTTACTGTTGCCATAGGGATCACTTCCCTGGCGTCCAAGCTTCTGCTGTGGCGAGTGGCTCCATTCGCCGCACGGCTACCCGCCAGGTGCCAGGATGGGTTGCCATTGATGGCATTGCTGTATCCTTTCTGGGAAAGCTTGTGAGAGAGAAAGTCAACCACTAGTTCCCGGTTGCTCTGAGCCATTTTTATGATAAGGATGGGTTCCACCAGTCTGTTGTCTAAAATACCCGTAGTGAAAAAGGGGGTTAGGTATATAGGTCTAATAAGTACGATTAATTAATTCAGCTTGAGTGGGGGAAGCAAAAGCAAGCAAAGCAAGCATAGCAACAAAAATATTTTCTGGATTCCGAGGCAGTCTCTGTTGAGAAACCAGATTTTTATCTTGATTAGTAAGGGTTTTTGTTTGTCCCTAGGTAAAGAGATCATAAGGTCGATGATGTTGAGGGTGGTGTTTCTTGGAGATTTTGTGAGTCACCATGGCTTGTACTGGAATTTTTTCTTCTCAGGAATTTTGTCATTTCTTTTTATTTTGAATGCCGGAGGATCTTCTGGGGCGGATCTTCTGAAGAGGAAGCCAACTAATCTTCATTGGATCTGTCTGGAGAAATATAAGCATACTCTTTCCCCATAAGATTAATTCCCAGATTTCCGTTGTTTAGTTAGCCCATCTTGATACCAAATGGGCAGAGGAAGAGAAGTGTCTTTCAATTCCTAGAAATGTTTTTCTGCTTATGTCAAGATAATTCCTTGTGGTAAGATTTAAAAATTTAAAACAAATAAAGCTGTATTAACAATAGTTATAGGTTTAAAGAATATCTTACGTTGGAATCTAGAAAAGTCTGCTCTGGATAGGGAAGATAGAATTGTTCCTGTGTATTCCTCCTTTTTAAATTTTTTTATTTGTAGTTTCAGTGTGTAAAATGGATAAAGTGTGGTCCCTAATAATAGACTGTAATTCAAGAAAAAGTTGTTGAATAATAGACTGATTAGAATTTATGGTAGAAGTTTCTATATTTTTTAATACAAAAACTGAATTTGATGAGCCAGAAATTATATTAATAGGGTAAGGATGTAGGCGAATAACCTGAATAAGAGCATATAATTCATTTTGTTGGGCAGAATGAAATTTAGTATTAAAGACTTTATATTCTTTGAGAGCCCAAAATGAGGCTTTAGCGTTTTTGGTCCCATCTACATAGAAAACATCAGTTTGAGGTATAGGCTGTGATATAACAATGCGAGAGATAATATAATAAGTATTTTTGAAGAAATTTCAAAATTTATTATAAGGATAATGAAATGAAATCTCTCCAAAATAGTCTAAGAAGGCTATTTGAAAATCGGTAGAAGTTTCTAATGCATTTTCAAATTGAGCTTTATTAATAAGTAATATAATTTTGTGAGGATTGGAGCCAATTAAAGTCTTAGTTCTATTTCTCTCGTTGATAATTATTAGAGTGATCAAATCAAGATGGGGTGTAAGTGACTTTATCCCTCTAAAATGGGTATGTTGCTGCTACTGCTAAGTCGCTTCAGTCATGTCGACTCTGTGCAACCCCATAGACGGCAGCCCACCAGCCTCCGCCATCCCTGGGATTCTCCAGAACACTGGAGTGGGTAGCCATTTCCTTCTCCAAAATGGGTATAGATCCATTCTATTGAGTGTTCTTGTTGGGCAAGAAGTCCTGTGGGAGAATGGAGAGAGGGGAGTACAAACAACTTTAGAAGTAATTCAAGTCTAATATGAGTAAGAAACTGTTTTTGTAATTTATTTTGTACTAAACAGAGTTCCTCTTGTGCTTCTTGTGAAAGTGAACGAAGGCTATTTAAATCAGAATCTCCTTTCAAAGTATTAAATAAATTAGTCAGTTGATCATTTGCAATGCCTAAAGAGGGTCTAATCCAGTTTATAGCACCTAAAAGTTTTTGAAAATCATTCAAGGTTGATAATTTATCAACACAAATTTGTGTTAGTTGAGGAGTAGTATGTTGTCTATTAACAATAGATCCTAAGTAATGGTAAGGTGTAGAGGTTTGAAATATTTCAGGGGCAATAATTAACCCAGAGTCTTTTACATCGTTGAGCTATGTCAAACATATGTTGAGTTTCTAAAACAGATGGAGCTGAAAACAATATATCATCCATATAATGAATAACAAGGAAGTCAGGAAATTGTTTTCACACAAGTTCAAGGGCTTTGGCTACATAATATTGATACATGGTGGGAGAATTCATTATTCCTTGAGGCAATACAGCCCATTGATATCATTTATGAGGCCCAATATGATTAGGAAAAGCAACCCTATAAATCTATAATAATATGCCAGTTTTGAGGAATAGTGGTAGGTGATGGAATGCCTGGTTGCAGTGTACCCATAGGTTTCATAGATGCATTAACTTTCTGAAGGTCTGTTAAGAGATGCCATTTGTCAGATTTTTTTATTACAAAAATGGGAAAATTCCAAGGGGAATAAGATTCCTCAATATGTTTTAATTTCAACTGTGTATTGACAAGTTCCTTAGCAGCCTCTAGTTTCTCTTTTGTAAGGGGCCATTGCTCTGTCCAAATAGGCTCGTCACTTTTCCAAGTTATTTTAATAATTGCACCATTTGTTAAGTGAGCAGTGGCCCCTGGGAAAAATGTGGAATACATATTTTAGCTTGCCATTGCATAAGTAAATCTCTTCCTATTAAATTAAGGGGTGCATCTATCACATAAGGTCATAATGTTGTGCGCTGGTCTTACGGTCCCTCACATGGATATATTTGGACACTTTGATAAACCTCTTGTACTTTGGTTTGAGAAACTCCTGCAATTTGGCAAGAACTTCTCTGTATAGGCCAAGATTTGGGCCATAAATGTTTGCAGATAATAGTAATATCAAATCCAGTATCAAGAAGATCAGAAAATTTTTTGCCATTAATTTTGATATTTATATTTGGTCATGCATATTCAGATACTATTGATGTCCATAAGGATTGTTTTTGATCTGCATAGTCAAATCCACTTGTCTGTATGTTATCAGAGGAGTTACTAGAAATGTAAGGTAAAAGAAGTATTTGAGCAATTTTGTCCCCCTTTTTGAATTGCCATAGTATCTGAGATGATATCATAATTTGAATATTTTCCCTTATAATCTGAATCAATTACTCCAGGGTGAACAGTAACTCCTTTAGAAGTCAAACTAGATCAGCCAAGTAAAAGACTGAAGGTTTGTGGGGGTAGGGGTCCAAAAAGTCTGGTAGGTATTCTAGAAGGAACTACCTGAGGAAAAAGGAGAAAAACATTTAAGGCTGGTATATTGACAGCAGCGCTGCCGGATGTTGAGGGTTTGAAGGAAAAGATGCAGTTTGCCCCTGGTTTTTGTTGATGGGGACCTGGGGAGTCCCCAGCTTGGAGTTTCCCAAAATAGGCTTCCCTTCAATATCATATTTAGATTGACATTCTCTGGCCCAATGTATCCCCTTACGGCAACGAGGTCAAATTCCTGGAGGTTTTTTAATAGTTTTAATTTTTTTCTGTGTGTTTTTAGGACAATCTCTTTTTAAATGGGTCTTATCCCCACATGCAAAACATCCTTCATTTCCCTTTTTAAAGGCAGCCACCATTGTTTCAGATAACATTTGCATTTTTTGAAGTTCTGATCCTAAATTGCTACAAGCCTTCAAGTAATCAATAATAGTCTTCAGTCTCATGAACTGGAGTGATAGCTCTTTAACATTTTTGGTTTGCATTTTTATAAGCAAGCAGTTTTTCTAGCTGCATTTTGGCCTCTTCTCCTGTAACATTATGGGAAATAGCAACTTCCAATCTAGCTAAAAAATCAGCATAGGCTTCATTAGGTCCTTGAAATATTTTTGTGTAGTTGTCTTCAGGTTTTATTGACTTCTAACTTTCCAGGGGAAATACGATGTTGGGGTTTATCCACATCCATAGGTTGAGCTCAAAATATGGACCATCTTTGTCAGAGTTGGGTGGCTCCATTATTCAGAGTTTATATTTGGCAAGGTTTTGTTCAGCTAAGGGCAGGTGTGACGTGATGAAGGCTAGAAATAACCCATTTTCCATGTCCCAGTCTAGTACCCATAAAGCTTTTGGTGTGAAGGAGAGCGAGTAGAAAGTTTTTCTTACAAATGTGAGTGTGTGATAAAGGCTTATAATTGTCATTTTAAAAAGTATTGTCAGCTTTAGTGTCAAAAAAAAGGCCTCAGGAAAGTCATTAGCAGAGTCATTTTGTCCTTGAGTTAAGAGGACTTTCAGTTTGGTGTCCCTTGCAAGAGGAGGAGGAGCACTTGCGGCAGCCGGAGCAGAGCTGGTGGGATAATTCTGAAATATTTTATGCTGTTT
The DNA here is from genome assembly GCA_917880005.1 of Nanger dama. Lineage (NCBI taxonomy): Eukaryota > Metazoa > Chordata > Mammalia > Artiodactyla > Bovidae > Nanger > Nanger dama. The sequence goes on from CAKJTW010000035.1 coordinate 11,983,081, forward strand.
TAATTGGGTCTTTTGTGAAGTTTTACCATCTAATTCATATTCATGTAATAAGTGTTCTGCCTGTTGTCAAGTATCATGGGGGCTAGAATTTCCTTTAAAGGCAAAATCACAGCTTTAATGAGGGCCCATAAGGACCAGAAATCTACTGGAATACTTTTTCCCCTTCTTGCGGCTTGTTCAACATTCTCTCTAACCCAGTTCCAAATCTTTAAATCAAAATTGCTTTCATCAGAGAACCAGGGATTATGTTCAGTTACCATTTGGAGACAAGCCTCTATTCGCTGATACAAAACCAAAAGTCCTTGAACTTTAAATAAATAATGAAGCAAAGCAGAGAAGTGGTGGGGCTTTCCAGTCATTTGTCCCATAACGCCGCACTTACCGACCTCCGTAGGTCCACAGTCACTCCATCTGCTTGCCAAGGGCGTACTCCAGGTCCCTGTTTGGGTGCTACTTGTTACGGTCTTCTTGACAGACCAGGACCTGGGGACAGGAGTCGATGAAAAGAAGGTGAAGAAAAAAAGGACACAGGGGACCCAAATCTCCAGTGGAACAAGGGTACTATATTCATGACAGAGTGTGCTTATATATTATTATACAAGGAAGCTTTAGGCAGAAAAATAAAATTGAGTAAAAAACACCGAAACCAGATGCTTAACAACAGTAACTAAGGGAATAACAATAGTCATAGGGCCATATCAACAGTAAGTAGGGGAATAACAATCATCACAGGGCCAGAAGACAATCCATGTATTGTGAATAGAAACCTGACTAAGTAGTGTTACAGAAAAGTGAAAGGTTACTGAAAGGGATCCATGTATGCGTTCTACCTCATGACCTCAGTCCTGAGAACTGCGGGCAGCTCTGCTCGTTCCTGTTTCCCAGGAACTGATAAGGAACAGAGGGCCCTTAAGAAACAGAAAACATACACAATTCCTTAAAATTAAACGTTCCCTGACAGGCCATCTGATGCAAAGAGCTGACTCATTTGAAAAGACCTTGATGCTGGGAAAGGTTGAAGGTGGGAGGAGAAGGGGATGACAGAGGATGAGATGGTTGGATGGCATCACCGACTCAATGGACATGAGTTTGAGTAAACTCCAGGACTTGGTGATGGATAGAGAGGCCTGGCATGATGTAGTTCATGGGGTCGCAAAGAGTTGGACACGACTGAGCAACTGAACTGAACTGAACTGAACCTAAATATCCAACAATAGGTTCATAGTTAATGCATAATGAAACATTCATACCATGTAGTACTATATAACCACTAGATAGAATGAGCCAGGTGTATATTCTATTAAAAAATTTGCAAGTACATTGTCAATATTTTATAAACAATTTACAAAATAGCCTATATATAAGTACAATCCCACTAAAAATTGGCTTATTATATTCTTATAGTAATAGAAATAAATATATATTTCTTTCTTATTGGCTGGAGTTTTATATAAAATAATTACCATAAACACACACATTCACACACACAAACACACATATATATACATACGTATATATATGTACCATCTAACACTCTAGTCAATAGAAAGGAATATTTACCAAAGAGAGAGATCAAGCTAGCAGATCAGGATAATGCTGGACTCGCCTTCCCTCATGAACACATCAAAACCACTACTACATATAGAATTACTCTTGCTGAAATTGACCTGAGAACTAGCAGAACAACTCTTCTACAACCAGGGTTATAAAGAAAGAGCCACATGTAGTCTGGTAGGAAGGGAGGAGAAGCAGTCTGGTCAGGACCTGCACCCTTAGCAGGGGACAGAGAGGAGAGTGTATTCCAGACTCAGGGATCCTCCCTAGGGGAATAAGGGGTTTGAGCTACGTGTTAGCGGAGAAGGCAATGGCACCCCAATCCAGTACTCTTGCCTGGAAAATCCCATGGATGGAGGAGCCTGGTAGGCTGCAGTCCATGCTGTTGCTAAGAGTCAGAAACGACTGAGTGACTTCACTTTCACTTTTCACTTTAAGGCATTCGAGAAGGAAATGGCAACCCACTCCAGTATTCTTGTCTGGAGAATCCCAGGGACAGGGGATCCTGGTGGGCTGCCGACTATTGGGTCACACAGAGTCAGACACGACTGAAGCGACTTCGCAGCAGCAGCAGCTACATGTTAGACATGCCAACCCTGGGGTCTGACCCCATGAAGGTGAAGCCCCTTAGCTGGTCTAAAAACCACTGGAGCTTATCAGAGGGCTGTAAGAAACTGAGACTCCACTCTTAAAGAGCATGCCTACAGATTTGCTTACTCGCAATCACAGTGCTGAGACAGCAGCTTGAAAATCCCCTGGGGCTCTCCCCATGCCAAGGCCACCCCAGAGCACTCCCCCAACCCATACTGGGCTCCTGCTGCAGTCCCTCTTGCTCCAACACTGCTCCCTACTAAGAGAGAGATGGCCATAGCCAACAAAAGTGCGCAAACTTGAAGGAAATGGAGCCAATCTGCACACTGGCCCTGCCTCTAATCAGCATGGAGACAGCCATTGCCAGCACGTGCCTTCTGATCACATGCTACTGAAAGGGAATGAGGCTAACTCCAGAGCAGAGACCACCATCACCATAGCACACATCCCTGGGTACATTTGGGGTAGGATAAGTCTAGCTCAGTGTTGACACTGACCCCTCCAGCTCACAAAGAGAAACTAACCAGGGGTCTCACACCAAAAAGGAAAGTGAAATCAACACAGAAGTGCACCCCAAGTTCTCAGACTCAGACCACATCCCAAACCAAAGACTACCATCACATCTGAGAGAAACCCAGCTCCTCCAAAACTCCTACTCCAGCCCTGTGGGCCCTGCTCAAGCCCTGATATGGCAATGACAGCCACTAATCATAGGAAAAACTTCAGCCTTCACCTGGCTCTAACCACTCCACCTCCAGTCCTACTTCCCACCAAAGTGGTGGCTGCCGGCACATCCTGGGGAAGATATGACCCCTACTTGCTTAGTTCCAATTCTCTGACCAAAGCTACTGGGCACAGATGGACTGCATAGGGATGTTCCCATACAAGGACACGCCTTCCAGACCAAGTAAGGTAACTGAGTCACCTAATTTCATAGAGATAAAGTTAAACAAAATTAGAAGACAGAGGAATATATTTAAAATGAAAGAAAATGAAAAAAACCCTGAAAAAATCCTGATGAAACAGAAATAATTTACAACAACAACAATAAAAAAAGAGCTCAAAGTAATAATAAGCTGAACTGGAGAAAAGAACAGATGAACACAGTGAGAATTTGAACAAAGAAATAGGAAAAAAATTTTTTGAAGAACTAGTCAGAGCTAAAGAATGCAATAACTGAAATGAAAAATACAACTAAAGGATATTAACAGCAGATTAGGTGATAGAGAAGAACACATAAACAATCTGAAAGACAAAGAAATCACCCAGTCAGAGCAGCAAGAAGAAAAACACATTTTCAAAAATGAAGATGGTTTAAGGGACCTCTGAGAAAATATCAAGCATACTAACAGCAACACCATAGGAACCCCAGAAAAAAAGAAAAGAGAGAGAAATGGTTTAAAAAGTATTTGATGAAATTAAGGCTTAAAACTTCCTAAACCTGAAGAAGGAAACAGATATCCAGGTCCGGTAAGCACAGTCCCAAACAAGATGAACAAAAAGAGAATCATACCAAGACATATTGTAATTGAAACGGCAAAACTAAAAATCAAAAAAAAAAAAAGAAGTACAAAGGCAGCAAAAGGAGAAAGAAAAGAGTTATATACAAGGGAACCCCAAAGGCTATCAGCTAAGTTTTTCAGGAGAATCTTCGCAAGACAGAAGAGGGTGGCATTATATAAGTACTTAAAAGCAAAAGTAAACCAGAAACTTGGAAAATCCAGCAAGGTCATCATTCAGAATTAAAGAGGAGATAAAGAACTTCTCAAAGGAGCAAAAACTAAAAGAGTCCATCAACAGTAAACAAGTTTTAAAGAAGCGTTAAGAGTTATTTTTTAAGAGGAAAGAAAAGGCTACAACAAGAAATAATAAATTATAAGAAAGGGAAAATCCTGCTGATAAAGACTGTGGATCAACCATTTAAATTAGCTAGTACAAAGGTTCTCAGAGAAGGCAATGGCACCCCACTCCAGTACTCTTGCCTGGAAAATCCCATGGACAGAGGAGCCTGGGAGGCTGCAGTCCATGGGGTCGCGAAGAGTTGGACACGACTGAGCGACTTCCCTTTCACTTTTCACTTTCATGCATTGGAGAAGGAAATGCCAACCCACTCCAGTGTTCTTGCCTGGAGAATCCCAGGGACGGGGGGAACCCAGTGGGCTGCCATCTATGGGGTCGCACAGAGTTGGACACAACTGAAGCGACTTAGCAGCAGCAGCAGCAGTACAAAGGTTCAAAGACAAAAGCTGTCAAATCAACTATAACAGCAATAAACAGTTAAGGGATAGACATGAAGATGTAAAATACAACATCAAAAACATAAAACATTGTGGGGGAACTGCAATGTAGAGGTTTTAGAATGTGTTTGAACTTAAATGACCACCAGTATTAAATAGAAATAGTTATAGGTCAACATGTAAACACAAATCATAAAACCTACAATAGATATACAAAACTAGAAAGAAAAGAATGCAAATGTAACATAAAGAAAAGCATTAAATCACAAAATAGGGGACTAAAAGTAGAAAAAAGAAAAGAGGAAAAACTATTAACAATCAGAACACACATAGCAAAATGGCAGTAAGTGTATACCTATCAATAATCACTTAAAGTGTCAGTGGACTAAATGCCTAATGAAAGGAAATGCGGTGGCTGACTGGATGAAAATCTAGGATTCATCTAAATGTCGCATACAAGATACAGACAGATCAAAAGTGAGGGAATGGAAAAAAATATTCCACTCAAATGGAAACAAAGAGAAAGCTGAGTAGCAATACTCATATCAAACAAAACAGATTTTAAAACAAAGTCTATAATAAAAGACAAAGGGCATTATATAATGATAAAGAGAACAACACAGGAAGAGGATATAGTGTTCATAAACATGCACAAATATTAATAGACATGAAGGGAGAAATTAACAATAACACAATAATAATAGGGGACTTTAACACCCTACTTTTATCAATGGACACATTATCTGAAAGAAAATCAATTTTTAAAAACCACCGCCCTTAAAAGACATATCATACCAGTTAGACTTAGTAGATATCTACAGGACTGTTGGGGTCCTTTAATGGACTGGAACCTGGTGGTCAGGAGTCGATGATAAGAAAGTGAAAGAGAAAGGGGCTGATATTCCCTGGTTTATGCAGAGAAACAATAAAGCCCTTGACACAGGGCTGGCATCGTTCACAAAGGCACAGTGCACCCTCTCGAAGGGGTGAAGGCACAGGGTGCCTTCTCGAGGGGCTCTTAGCAGACCAGGCAGGATGTGAGTACAACAGGTTTCTAAGCTCCAGAGAATTAGCCGGAGTGGGGGGGTGGGGGTGGGGTGGGGGGGTGCGGAGAGAGAGAGACAAAAAGACATGGGGACCTAAGCTCTGATGGAGCAAAGGTATTTTATTAGCAGAAATGCAGGCTTATATATCTTTAGTAAGATGATTACTCAGCTATTACACGGGATGAAATTTTATCAATAGTCACAATATGGATCGTCTAATACATACAAGGTTGCTGATACTGAAAAGAGTCACTGAAGGGAGTTACTGAAAGGAATCCAAGCAGATACCATTTCTCATGGTCTCAGTCCTGAGGCTGCATGCAGCACTACTCGTTCTAAGAACTGATAAGGAATAGAGAATTTATGAGAAACAGCACATAGGAATCCTCCTGTTAAACATTCCCTAACACAGGACACTCCATCTAATATGAGCAGAATACATATTCTTTTCAAAAATAAACAAATGGGATCTAATTAAAATTAAAAGCTTCTGCACAACAAAGGAAACTATAAGCAAAGTGAAAAGACAGCCTTCTGAATGGGAGAAAACAATAGCAAATGAAACAATTGACAAACAACTAATCTCAAAGATATACAAGCAACTTATGCAGCTCAACTCCAGAAAAATAAACGAACCAATCAAAAAATGGGCCAAAGAACTAAATACGCATTTCTCCAAAGAAGACATACAGATGGATAACAAACACATGAAAAGATGCTCAACATCACTCATTATCAGAGAAATGCAAATCAAGACCACAATGAGATACCATTTCACACCAGTCAGAATGGCTGCGATCCAAAAGTCTACAAGCAATAAATGCTGGAGAGGTTGTGGAGAAAAGGGAACCCTCTTACACTGTTGGTGGGAATGCAAACTAGTACAGCCATTATGGAAAACAGTGTGGAGATTCCTTTAAAAATTGCAAATAGAACTGCCTTATGACCCAGCAATCCCCCTGCTGGGCATACACACCGAGGAAACCAGAATTGAAAGAGACACATGTACCCCAATGTTCATTGCAGCACTGTTTATAATAGCCAGGACTTGGAAACAACCTAGATGTCCATCAGCAGATGAATGGATAAGAAAGCTGTGGTACATATACACAATGGAGTATTACTCAGCCATTAAAAAGAATACATTTGACTCAGTTCTAATGAGATGGATGAAACTGGAGCCGATTATACAGAGTGAAGTAAGCCAGAAAGAAAAACACCAATACAGTATACTGACACATATATATGGAATTTAGAAAGATGGTAATGATGACCCTGTATGTGAGACAACAAAAGAGACACAGAGGTACAGAATGGACTTTTGGACTCTGAGGGAGAGGGAGAGGGTGGGAATGATTTGGGAGAATGGCACTGAAACATGTACACTATCATGTAAGAAACGAAGCGCCAGTCTATGTTCAATACAGGATACAGGATGCTTGGGGCTGGTGCATGGGATGATCCAGGGAGATGATATGGGGTGGGAAGTGGGAGGGGGCTTTGGCATTGGGAGATCGTGTATACCTGTGGCTGATTCATGTCAATGTATGGCAAAACAAATACAGTATTGTAATGTAGAATAAAGTATTAAAAAAAATTGATAAGCCATTACCCAGACTCATTTAAAAAGAGGGGAGGAGAAGGAACAAAATAAGAAATGAAAAAGGAGGAGTTACAAATGTATCAAAGAAATCATAAGGGAATACTGTAAACAAACTGGACAAAATATGTCAACAAACTGGACAATCTAGAAGAAATGGATAGATTTCTAGAAACATGCAATCTTCTGAGACTGAATCAGGAAGAAATAGCTAATCTGAAAAGATCAGTTACTAGTATTGGAATTGAATCAGTGATCAAAAAATCCCAACAGTTGAAAGCTCAGGACCATTCAGGGAAATTCTACCAAACATAAAAGGAATAGTTATTATGTACATCTCTCAAACTATTCCAGAAAAATGAATAGGCGAGAAAATTCCTAAATTTCTTCTGATATTAAAACCAGATACTACAAAAAAAGAAAGAAAATTACAGGCCAATATCCCTGATGAATGCAAATACAAAAGCTCTCAACAAAATAAAAGCAAATCAAAATCAATAACATATAAATAGGTCCATACACCATGATCAAGTTTGATTTCTTCCATGGATATAAGAATGATTCAATATGTACAAATAAATCACTGTGATACTTCACATTAACAAAAGGAAGGATAAGAAAATGCATGATCATCTCAATAGACACAGAAAAAGCATTTGACAAAACTCAACACCCATTCGTGATAAAAATGCTCAACAAAATAAGGCATAAAGGGAACATATCTCAACAAAATAAAGGCTATATATGACTAGACCACAGCTAACACCATATTCAATAGAGAAAAGCAGAAAGAATTTCCTTGAAGTTCAGGAATAAGACAAGGATGACCACTCTCACCACTTTTACTCAACATAGTACTGAAACTCCTAGTCATGGTAATAATCAAGAAAAATAAACAAAATGCATCCGAACTGGAAGGGAAGAAGCAAAACTGTCACTATTTGCAAATGACACGATATTGCATATAGGAAACCCAAAAGTATCCACTAAAAACTATTAGAACCAATAAACAAATTCAATAAAGTTGCAGAATACAAGGTTGAGTGAGTGAGTGAAGTCGCTCAGTCGTGTCCAATTCTTTGCGACCCCATGGACTGTAGCCCACCAGGCTCCTCCCTCCATGGGATTCTCCAGGCAAGAGTACTGGAGTGGGTTGCCATTTCCTTCTCCAGGGGATCTTGACAAGGTAATGTACAGAAATCTGTTGCTTTAAAAAAAAAAAAAAAATCTGGCTGTGCCACATACCTTGCAGGATCTTAGATCCCTGGCCAGGAATCAAGCCCAGGCACAAACGGTGAAAGTGCTGAAAGCAAGGATTTCATTCAGATTTGATGGAGAAATCACAAGATTTACAGACAAGCAAAAGCTAAGAGAATTCAACATCTCCAAACCAGCATTATAAAAAATGCTAAAGGAACTGCTCTAGACAGGAAACACAAAGAGAAAGACCAACAAAAACAAACTCAAAACAATTAAGAAAATTACCAGTTAAGAAAATGGTAATAGAAATATATGTTAAGTCACTTCAGTTGTGTCCAACTCTTTAGTGACCCCCTGAGATTGCAGCCCACCATGCTCCTCTCTCCGTGGGATTCTCCAGGCAAGAATACTGGAGTGCGTTGCCCTGCCCTCCTCCAGGTGATCATCCTGAACCAGGGAAGGAACCTGCATCATTTATATCTCCTGCATTGGCAGGCAGGATCTTCACCCCTAGCCCCACCTGGGAAGCCCTTCATAGGAACATACATATCGACAGTTATCTTAAATGTAAGTGGATTAAATACCCCAACCAAAAGACACAGACTGATTGAATAGATACAAAAATAAGATCCATGTATATGCTCCCTACAAGAGACACATTTCAACCCTAGAGACATATACAGACTGAAAGTGAGGGAATGGAAAAAGTTATACCATGCAAATGAAAATTGTTTTAAAAAGCTGGAGTAGGAGTACTCATATCAGACAAAATAGACCTTAAAATAAAAACTGTTACAAGAGATAAGAAAGGACACTACATAATAATAAAGGGATTAATCCAAGAAGATATAGCAATTATAAATATTTATGTACTCAACATAGGAATGCTAATGACCGAGGAGAAGCAACTTGGAAGAAACGAACATATTCTCAGAAATCAACAAATTCTTCCAAGACCAAACCAGGAAGAACTGGAAAATATAAACATACCAATCAGAAGTAAAGAAATTGAAACTGTGAATAAAAATCTTCCAACAAAAGTCTAGGACCATATACCTCACATGCTAATTCTATCAAACATTAAGAGAAGAACTAACACCTATCCTCAAACTCTTTCAAAAAATTGCAGAGGGTAGAGCACTCTCAAATTCTTTCTATAAGGTCACCATCACCCTGATACCAAAACCAAAGCCATCATAAAAAAAAGAAAATCATAGACAAATATCACTGATGAATATAGATGTAAAAATCCTCAACAAAACACTAGCATTCAGAATCTAACAACACATTAGAAGGATCATACACCATGATCAAGTCATGTTTATCTCAGGAATGCAAAGATTCTTCAACGCATGCAAATCAATCAATGTGATACACCATATTAACAAATTAAAGAATAAAAACCATATGATCATCTCAATAGATACAGAAAAATCTTTTTGACAAAATTCAATATGCATTTATGATAAAGACTCTCCAGAAAATGGGCATCAGGGAACCTACTTCAACATAATAAATATCATATATGACAAACTTACATCAAACATCATACTCAATGATGAAAAACTGAAACCATTTCCCTTAAGAACAGGAACAAGACAAGGATGTTCACTCTCACCATTCTTACTCAACATAGTTTTGAAAGTCCTCAGTACAGCAATCAGCAGAAAAAAAAGTAAAACAAATACAAGTTGGAAAAGAAGCCAAACTGTCACTGTTTACAGATGACATGTTGCTACGTATAGAAAATCCTAAAGATGACATCAGAAAATTACTAGACCTAATCAATGAAATTGGCAAAGTTGTTGGATACAAAATTAATAACAGAAATGTCTTGCATTCCTATACACTAACAATGAAAAAAGCAGAAAGAGAAATTAAGAAAATAATTCCATGTACAAATGCAACAAAAAGAATAAAATACCTAGGAATAAACCTATCTAAGGAAGTAAAGGACCTGTACTCAGAAAACTATAAAACACTGATGAAATAAACAAAAAGGATATAGGCAAATGGAGAAATATACCATGTTCTTGGATTAGAAGAATGAATATAGTGAAAATGAATATACTACCCAATGCAATCTACAGATTCAATGCAATTTCTATCAAATTACAATGACATTCTTCACAGAAGCTGAACTAAAAATTTTACAGTTTGTAGGGAAACACTAAAGACTCCAAATAGCCAAAGAAATCTTGAGAAAGGAAAACAGACCTGGAGGAGCAAGCTCTCAACTTCAAACTATACTACAATGCTACGGTAAACAAGACAGTATGGTTCTCACACAAAAACAGGAATATAGACCAATGGTACAAGATAGCAAGCCCAGAGATAAATTCATGCTCCTATGGTCACCTAATCTACAACAAAGGAAGCAAGAATATACAGTGTAAAAAGACAATCTCTTCAATAAGAGGCACTAGGAAAACTGGACAGCACATGTAAATGAAATTAGAACACTACCTAACATCACACACAAAAATAAATTCAAAATGGATTAATGACCTAAATGTAAGATCAGACATTACAAAACTCTTGGAGTAAAACATAGGAAAAACATTGAAATAAACCACAGCAAGATCTTTCTGGATCTTGCTAGAGTAATGAAAATTAAAACAAAACTAAACAAATGGGATGTCATTAAACTTAAAAGCCCCTGCAAAACAAAGGAAACTATAAACAAGAGGAAAAGGTAACCCTCAAAATGAGAGAAAATATCTACAAACAAAGAAACAAAGGATTAATCTCCAAAATATCCAAACAGCTCATACAGCTTAATATCAAAAAAACAAAAATCCAATCAAAAACTGGGCAGAAGACTTAAATAAATATGGCCAAGAGGCACATGAAAATATCCTCAACTTTGCTAATTATTAAAGAAATACAAATAAAAATTACAATGAAGTATCACCTCACACCAGTCAGAATGACCATCATAAAAAAATATGCAAACAGTAAATGCTGGAGAGGGTGTGAAGAAAAAGGTACCCTCTTGCACTGTTGGTGGGACTGTAAATTGGTTTACCCACTGTGAGAACAATACGGAGGTTCCTAAAATACTAAAGGTAAAACTACCAAACAACCCAGAAATCCCACTACTGGGTATACACCCTGAGAAAACCATAACTCAAAAAGACACATGTACCCCAGTGTCCATTGCAGCACTATTTACAATAGCCAGGACATGTAAATAACCTAGATGAATAGATAAAACAACAGATGAATAGATAAAGAAGATGTGGTATATATATATAATGGAATATTACTCAGCCATAAAAAAGGCATGAAATTGAATCAGTGTAGTGATGTGGATGAACCTAGAGCCTGTCATACAGAGTGGAGTAAGTCAGAAAGAGAAAAACAAATATCATATATTAAAGCACATATATGGAATCTAGAAAACTGGTACTAATGAGCCTATTTGTAGGGCAAGAACAGAGGTACAGATGTAGAGAATGGACTTGTGGACACAGAGGGGGAAGAAGAGAGTGGGACAAATCGAGAGCATTAACATATACACACTGCTGCTGCTGCTGCTGCTAAGTCACTTCAGTCGTGTCCAACTCTGTGCGACCTCCTAGACGGCAGCCCACCAGGCTCCCTCATCACTGGGATTCTCCAGGCAAGAACACTGCAGTGGGGTGCCATTTCCTTCTCCAATGCATGAAAGTGAAAAGTCAAAGTGAAGTCGCTCAGTCGTGTCCGACCCTCAGCGACTCCATGGACTGCAGCCTACCAGGCTTCTCCATCCATAGGATTTTCCAGGCAAGAGTACTGGAGTGGGGTGCCATTGCCTTCTCCAACATATACACACTACCATGTGTAAAGTAGATAGCTAGCAGGAAGCTGCTGTAAGGCACAGGCAGCTCAGCTTGCTGCTCTCTGGTGACCTAGAGGGGAGGAATAAGGGGGTTGGAGGGAGGCTCAAAAGGAGAGGATATATGTATACTTACAGCTGATTTGTGTTGTTGTACAGCAGAAACTAACAAAATATTGTAAAGCAATTTCAATTTTTTAAAATGAGAATACCTGAGCACACTTTTTTCAAAAGAAGGCATATACATGACCATATCAACAGATGCAGAAAGGGCTTTTGGTAAAGTTCAACTCCATCATTTATGATTTTTTTAAAAATCTCCAGAGAATGAGCATAGAGAGAATGTTGTCGCTGATGATGTTGTTATTATTATTTAGTTGCTAAGTTACATCTGATTCTTTGTGACCCCATGAAGGGTAGCCCACCAGGCTCCTTTGTCCATGGGATTTCCCAGCAAGCATAATGAAATTGGTTGTCATTTCCTTCTCCAGGGGATCTTCCCAACCCAAGAATCAAACCCATGTCTCCTGCACTGGCAGGCAGAATCTTTGCTGCTGAGCCACCAGAGAGCCCACAGGGAACATACCTCAAATAAAGACCATATTTGACAAACCCATATCTAACATTATACTTGTGGTGAAAAGCTGAAAATATCTCCTCTAAGATCAGGAGCAAGACAAGAAGGCCAAGTCTCACCACTTCTCTTCAACATAGTTTTGGAAGTTCTAGCTACAGAAAACAGAAAAGAAAAAGAAATCCAAGGAGCTCAAATTGGAAAGGAACAAGTAAAAACTGTACCTGTGTGCAGGTGACATGATTTTATACATAGAAAATTCTAAAGACACCACCAGAAAACTACTAGAGCTCGTCAATGAATTCATTAAAGCATCAAGATACAAAATTAATATATAGAAATATGTTGCACTTCTATGAACTAACAACAAATTATCAGAAAGAGAAATTAAGGAACAATCCTATTAAGGAACCATCACATCATAAAGAATAAAATACCTATGAACAAACCTACTTAAGGAGGTAAAAGACCTGTACATTGAAAACTATAAGACATTGATTGTGAATTCCCTGGTGGTCCAGTGGTTAAGATTTCACACTTCCCGGGCAGGGGGCACAGGTTTGATTCCTGGTCAGAGAACTGACATCTTACATGCCATGGAGCACAGCCAAAAAACAGACACCCATGAAAGAAACTGAAGATGACACAGAAAGATGGAAAGACATATCATTATCATGGATTGGAAGAATTAATATGGCTAAAAAGAGCATAATGCCCAAGGCAATCAAATTCAATGCCATCCCTATCAAAATACTAATGGCATTTTTCACAGAAATAGAACAAATAATTTTAAAATTTGTATGGAAAAACAAGACCACTGGTAGTCAAAACAAGACTCCTGGTAGCCAAAACAATTTGTAGAAAGAAGAACAGGGCTGGAGAAATTATGCTCCCTGACTTCAAGCTATTCTACAAAGCTACAGTAATCAAAACAGTACGGTACTGGCACAAAAACAGACATATAGATCAATACAACATAATAGAGTGTCCAGAGATAAAGAATCTACCTGCTGGTGCAAGAGACACAGTTTCGATCCCTGATCTGGGAAGATCCCACATGCCATGGAGTAACTAAGCCTGCGTGCCACAACTATTGAGCCTGTGCTCTGGAGCCCGGGAGCTGCAACTATTAAGCCCACATGCTGCAGCTACTGAAGCCTGTGCCCCCTAGAGCCCATGCTCAGTAACAGGAGAAGCCACCACAATGAGAAACCTGCACATTGCAACAAAGAGGAACCTCCACTCATTGCAGAAAGCCCGCACAGCAACAAAACCCAGCACAGCCAAAATCAAAATAAAACATAAGATTAAATATAAAAAAGAATAGAGAGCCCAGACATAATCGAACACTCTCATGGTCAATTAATCTATGAAAAAGGAGGCAAGAATGTACAAAGGAGAAAAGACAGTCTCTTCAATAAGTGGTGCTAGGGAAACTGGACAGCTACATGTAAAAGAATGAAATTAGAACACTCTTTAATGCCATAAACAAAAATAAACTAAAATTAATTAAAGATCTAAATGTAAGATCAGATACTATAAAACTCCTAGAGGGAAAAAACATAAGCAGAACACTTTGGCATAACTTCAGCATAGTAGTTTTCTTTTTCTTTTATTTTCTTTTTGGATTTGTCTCCTAAAGCAAAGGAAACAAGAGCAAAAATAAACAAACGAGACCTAACTGAACTTAAAAGTTTTACACAGCAAAGAAAACCACTGACAAAACAAAAGAAAATCTACTCAATGAGAGAAGATATTTGCAAGTGATATGACCAATAGGAATTAATATATCCAGCATATATAAACAGTTCATACAACTTAACATCAAAAAACAAAACAACCCATTTTAAAAATGGGCAGAATTGAATAGACATTTTTCCAGAAAGAAAATACAGATAACCAACAGGCACTGCACTGAAAAGATGCTCGACATTGCTATCATCAGGGAAATGCAAATCAAAACCACTAAAAGATTTTACTTCATACTTGTCAGAATGGCTTATAATCGAAAAGAACACAAATGACAAACATTGGTGAGAATGTGGAGAAAAGGGAAGCCTTGTTCGCTGTTGGTGAGAATATAAATTAGTGCAGCCACATTGTAAAACAGTATGGAGATTTCTCAAAAAACTAAAAATAGAGCTGCCATATGACCTGGCCATTCCACTGTTGGGCATATATACATAACAAAAACACTGAATCAAAAGGTACACTTACTCCAATGTCCACTGTTTTTGTTGTTGTTCGGCTGCTAAGTTGTGTCTGCCTCTTTGTGACCCCATGGACTGCAGCAGGCCAGGCTTCCCTGTCCTTCACTATCTCTCAGAGTTTGCTCAAACAAATGTATATTGAGTCAGGGATGGCATCCAACCATCTCATCCTCTGTCACTCCTTCTCCTCCTGCTTTCAATCTTTCCCAGCATCAGGGTCTTTTCCAACAAGTCAGCTCTTCACACCAGGTGGCCAAAGAATGGAGCTTCAGCTTTAGCATCACATCTTCCAATGAATACTCAGGGCTGATTTTCTTTAGTATCGATTGGTTAGATCTCCTTGCTGTCCAAGGGACTCTCAAGAGTCTTCTCCCACCACCATGGTTCAAAAGCATCAATTCTGCAGCCCTCAGCCTTCTTTATGGCCCAACTCTCACATCCACACATGACTACTATATAGCTGTGACTAGACTATAGCTGTGACTAGACAGACCTTTGTCAGCAAAGTCATGTCTCTGTTTTTTAATGTTCATTATTTATAACTGCCAATGTATGAAAGCAACCTAAGTGTCCATCAACAGATGAATGAATAAAGATGTGAGGTATATATATACACACACACACACACACACACACACACAATAGAATACCATGCAGCCATTAAAAATGAAAATATTGCCATTTGTAACAACATGGATGAACCTGAAAGTTATTATGCTAAATGAAATAAAACAGACAGAGACAGACAAATACTGTATGATATCACTTATATGTGGAATACAAAAATATAACAAACTAGTGATTATAACAAAAAGGAGCAAACTCACAGATATAGAGAACAAGCTTTTCAATAGCACTGGGGAGAGGGGCAATACAGGATTTGGTGATTAAGAAATAGAGTATTATACATAAGCTACAAGGATAGACTGTACAACATACGGAATGTAGCCAATATTTTATAATAACTATAAGTGGAGTATAACCTTTACAAATTGTAAGCTACTATATTATACACCTACGACTTATACAATAGAATACATCAACCATAACTCAATAAAGAAAGAAAATATTACACCCAACTTTGAACCTACAGTCAACAATCTAGATAACATGGACTGGTAGGGAGTACTGAGTTAATATAAATGTATAACCAAGACTACACCACTGTGTGGGTTATATTCAAATATATTGCTAGTAACATTGATAACATGATATAAAAATATTATTAGTAAAAATAAAATGTGAAAAAGGAAGTGATAGGAATTATGAAGATGCTAATTTGCTTATTTTTTAAAGCAGAGTTAGTCATAGAATCTGAAATATAACTACATGTTTTCAAAATACAAAAATTTCCATTCTTAATGACTTTCAAATCTTAGCTATTTTAGGAATTAACATCTTATGCAAGAGGAATATTTCCTAAATTTTAGGAATCCTTATATTGTATTTTATTTCCTTTTCTCTGTTATTAAATTTAATAAAGTTAATAGTTTAAAACAATGACTTTAAAAATATCTTCTCTTTTCCCCAATTTCAAAAATACAGGACAGTGTAGTGCTGATTTCCCAGGTGGCGCTAGTGGTAAAGAACCCACCTGCCAGTGCAGGAGACATAAGAGACATGGTTTTAGTCTCTAGGTTGGGAAGACCCCCTGGAGGAGGGCATGGCAACCCACTCCAGTATTCTTGCCTAGAGAATCCCATGGACACAGGAGTCTGGCAGGCTACAGTCCACAGGGTTGCAAAGATGGGACAAGACTGAAGCAACTTAGCACACATAGTACTGGCATAAGGATCAACATATAAGTCAACGGCAGGAAGTTAAGATCCAGAAAGTAACCCCTTACATTAGCAAGCAATCAGTTTCAACAAGGGTACCAAGACAATTCAGGGAGGAAAAAAACAGTCTCTTCTATGAACGTTCTGGAACAACTGAATAATCGCATGCGAAAGAATGAAATTTGACCCTTCCTCACACTGTACACAAAATTTAGCTCAAATTAGACCATCAGTAAATGTAAGTGCCCAAACTTTAAAACTCTTAGAAGAAAATATAGGAGTGATTCTTCATGACCTTAGAAAGCTTTGCACCAAAAGCACTAGAAACAAAAGAAAAATTAGACAAACTGAACTTCATCAAAATTAAAATCTTTTGTGCTTCAAAAACAATACTATCAAACAAGTGAAAAAGACAATCCATATATTAGGAGAAAATGTTTGCAAACCCATATGTCTGATGAGGGACTTACAACTAGAATCCATAAAGAATACACAATTTAGTAATAAAAGGGACAAATAACCCATTTTAAAAATAGACAAAAGAGCTAAATAGTTTCTTCTCCACAGAAGATATACAGATGACCAATAAGAACATGAAAAGACACTCAACATTACTAGCCATTGCAGCTGCTAAGTCACTTCAGTCATGTCCGACTCTCTGTGACCCCATAGACGGCAGCCCACCAGGCTCCCCCGTCCCTGGGATTCTCCAGGCAATAACACTGGAGTGGGCTGCCATTTCCTTCTCCAGTACGTGAAAGTGAAGTCGCTCAGTCGTGTTCGACTCTGTGCGACCCCATGGACTGTAGCCCACCAGGCTCCCTATCCACGGGATTTTCCAGGCAAGAGCACTGGAGTGGGGTGCCACTGCCTTCTCCATTACTAGCCATTAGGAATATGAAAATCAAAACCATCATGAGATATCACTTCATACTCACTGCTGCTACTGCTGCTAAGTCACTTCAGCCGTGTCCAACTCTGTGCGACCCCATAAATGGAAATCCATCAGGCTCCTCCGTCCCTGGGATTCTCCAAGCAAGAGCACTGGAGTGGGCTGCCATTTCCATCTCCAATGCACGAAAGTGAAAAGTGAAAGCACTAGAACAAGCTAAAATCAATAAAGCCAGATAATAACAAATGTTGGTGAGGATAGGGAGAAACTGGAACTCTCACACACTGCTAGTGAGAATGTATTAATAAAACAGTGCAGCCATTTTTCAAAACTGCTTGGAAATTCCCTAAAATGTTAAACACAGTACTATCAAATGATCCAGTAATTCCACTCCTAGGTATATACCCAAGAGAAATGGAAACATGAGCCCACACAAAAACTTGTATACAAGCATTCATAGCAGCATTATTTGTAATAGCCAAAAATTGAAAATAACCAATGTCTATAACAAATGAAGGGATAATTCAAGTTGGTATATCCATAGGATGGAATATTAATCAGCAGTAAAAAAAAAAAAGTTCTAATACATAAGATGATACATATCTTATATATATCTAATACATATCATAAGATGATACTTGAAAACAGTATCCTAAGTGAAAAGGTCAGTCACAAGACAACATATTGTATGATTTCATCTATGTGGCATGTTCCAAAGAAGTAAATCTACAGAGCCTGAAAGTAGATTGTTGATTGCCTGGGACTGAGAGGATTGAGGAGAAACAGAGAGTGAATGCTAATGTGTGTGAAATTTCTTTGGAGGGATGATAAAAATGTTCTAAAATTGATTGTGGTGATAGTTGTACAAATCTGCACGCTAAGTTGCTTCAGCCAGACAGGCTTCTCTGTCCATGGGATTTTCCAGGCAAGAATACTGAAATGGGTTGTCATGCCCTCCTCCAGGGATCGAACCCAAGTCTCCCACATTGCAGGTGGATTCTTTACCATCTGAGCTACCAGGGAAACCCAAGAAAACTAGAGTGGGCAGCCTTTCCCTTCTCCAGAGGATCTTCCTGACCCAGGAATCAAACCAGGGTCTCCTGCATTACAGGCAGATTCTTTACCACCTGAGCTACCAGGGAAGCCCTAAATATGCAGAAGGGGTCAGTTAATTATTTTATGTATGTTTGATACACTTCATAATGTAAAAGAATCAAATTGTGCCTAAAATAAAATTTTAAAACACATAAAAGATCCTGCTTTTATAAGATTGCTTGTCTGCATGCCTACTATATATGTGTGTATGTATGTATGTGTATGAGTGTACATATGTGTGTGTGTATATATATATATATAAACATGTATCTGCTCTACCGCTATAGATCGATCTATCTAGAAAAATGTTCACCTAAAATTAACATAACATTTTATCATACAGCATTGGCATTTATTTTCTTTACTATGCTTCTAAAGTTTGGATGGCACTTCTAATAACAAATACATACCTTTTTTCCCCTAAAAGCCAAGAGTTTTGCTTTACTTTTTCCCATGCCTTATTCATACTTCCTTGGTTTTTTTACCTAACATCCATTCCCTGTTCTAGGACCCACCCTATCCACTAGACCACATTACATTTAGTTGTCATGTCTCCTTAAGGTCCTCTGGGTCGCGCCAGTTTCTCAGACTTTCCTTATTTTGGTGACCTTGACAAGTTTTAGGAACACTGGTCACATATATTGCAAAATGTCCCTGAACTGGGATTTATCCAATGGGTTTCTCACGATTACACGGGGGTTACAGGTTTTGAGGAAGAAGCCCACAGGGTAAGGTACACCACATAAAGAGCACACACTAATAACATGACTTACCACTGTTGATATCAACCTTAATCACCGGGCTGAGGCGGTGTTTCTCCTCTGTAAACTTACCCCATTTTTCCCTCTTTGGAAGAAAGTCACCATGTGCTCCTTACACTTAAAACGTAGGTGGCTATCCTTCACATCTTTGAGGGCAGAATATCTACAAAAAAATATGTGGAATCCTCAGCATGGGAGATTTGTCTCCTCTCCATTTATTTATTTATTCCTTCCTTCCTCCAAGCATTTATTTATCTCAGCATGAGCTTGGGGATATTTACTTTTAACATGAATTATAATCACTTTATTGCTGAAATTATCCCAACTTTGGCCATTGGAATCTCTTTCAGTTGGCCCCTATGTCCCTTTGACATAGCCCCTTCATCATGTGGTTTTTGTTTTGTACCAATTTTTCAGAGCAATATGCATAAAGATTAGTCTACATTAACGGTGCTATAGATATATTAATAATGCATAGTACACTGTCAAGCACACTTAAGTAAAATTACTGATATAACTTAGCTTCCTGATAGTTCAGTTGGTAAAAAAAATCTGCCTGCAAGGCAGGAAACCCTGGTTTGGTCACCTGATATGAAGAACTGACTCATTGGAAAAGACCCTGATGCCAGAAACAATTGAAGGCAGGAAGAGAAGGGGACAACAGAGGATGAGATGGTTGGATGGCATCACTGACTCGATGGACATGAGTTTCAACAAGCTCTGGGGGCTGGTGATGGACAGGGAGGCCTGGCATGCTGCAGTCTGTGGAGCTGCAAAGAGTCAGACAGGACTGAGAGACTGAACTGAACTTAGCTAACAATAATAGCTAAACAACAATATTCTTTTTTAAAATTCTACCTCATTTTTAAAACTTTTCACATTGGAAAACACTGACGTATTGCTAAGAGCTAACTTCTGTGGAGCACTTACTATGTCAGCACTCACCATGCATCTACCGTCCCCTTTAATCCTCACAATAACCCTATGCCTAAACCTTGAGGAATATTTAATATAAGGGTATTAACCTTATTTAGTACAAGGCTTAGATTCACACTCTAGAAATCAAGCACAGCACTTCTCAAAGTGGGGTTCCTGAACCAGCAGCATCAGTAACACCTGAGAGTTTATTATGAATGTATATTCTTGGCTGGCACTCCAGACCTCCTGAATCAGAAACTCTGGGGTAGGGTTTAGAAGGTTGTGTTTTAATATACCCTCTGGACAGAGGATCCTCGTGGGCTACAGTCCATAGGGTCGAAAAGAATCGAACTAGACTGAAGCAACTTAGCACATCCTGCACACTAAGTGATTGTGAGTCAATTCTTGAGAGAAAATGATGGAGTCAGAGTTTCATTCCAGGTATGAGAACTCAGAGTCCATTAAAGTCTGTGTGCTTTATCATTTAATAATATTTTCCCCTTAATTGCTAAGAAGAAAATCAGTTATAGGTGATTTCTATTTAAAAACTGGTGTTAAATGAGGGAGGATTCTGGGGTAGTTTCATTCTGTACTCTGGGCTTCTACTGCATGACCAAATAATTTTAAGTACTCAGTTCACCACTAGAGAGAGCCCCTATACCCCTCAAGTGTGAGGGTGTCTAATCCCTCAGTTGTGTCCAACTCTGCGACACCATGGATTGTGGCCTTTCAAGCTCCTCTGTCCATGGGATTCTCCAGGCAAGAATACTGGAGCAGGTTGCCATCTTTACCTCCAGGAGATCTTCCCCACCCACAGATGGAACCCACATCTCCTATGTCTCCTTGCATAGGCAGACAGGTTCTTTACCACTGAGCCACCTGGGAAGCATAAGTACTGAATCTTTAAAGCAAAAAATCACACACAAAAAAACACTAAAATTTTACTGAGAGAGATTTTATCTCTCTGCATCATCATTAAAACAATTTGCTTAAGCTTCTTAACATGGGACAGCTGCATTTGAAGTTATATTGGTTAGTCGCTCAGTTATGTCTGACTTTTGCAACCCAACAGACTGGTTCTTCTATCCACCAGGTTCCTCTGTCCATGGGATTCTCCAGACAATAATACTGGAGTGGGTTGCCATTTCCTTCTCTAGGGGATCTTCCTGATTCAGGGATCGAATCCACATCTCCCGAGTTGCAGGCAGATTCTTTACTGTCTGAGCTACAGGGAAGCCCATTTATTTAGGCATAAACACTAACAAATAAATATATCATGGTCGGTCACTCAACATCTTTCTTCATTTCTAAAATGGGGCAAAAGCTTAGTGGAAGAGAATAAAAAAAATAATTACATAATTTAAATAAAATGATCTAATTCAAGCATCATCACCTCTAAAGTTCCAAAGAAATGAGAACAGAAAAAAAATTTAATGATCCAGTTATGTGCATAGCTTTCCCTTTCCACATTATTCAGAGAACTTAGGTTAAAGATTGGTAAATATAGCATCTGGTACATGGTAAGTTCTCCATACGTAGGTCTGAATAAATGAGTAAATGGAGTTAATGTAACTCTTTGCCTTCACTGGGCCTTTCTTAAGCCATCCCTCATGGGAATTCATTCAACTTTACACAAAATAAGATTGTACTATTTTCACAATAAATATACAAATATTGCATAGTTGTTTATGAGAAGTCAGGTTATACTGCTTGTAACCTGGAACAATAATACTGAGAGATTTTGGAATGCTATACCCAATGATGGATCCACACTCTGCTTATTCCAAACAAGAAAAGACATTCATTGACTATTTAGTTATTTATGTTTATGTTTGTTTAGCAACTTTGCCAAAAAAAGCATAATGAGAGGAGTGGGTCCTGGTACAGTAGAAAGAGAGGGAAGACAAAGGATTTAATTCCAACTTCCCTACTATCTTATCATGTGACTTTGGCCATGGCACTTGGCCTCCCCAGGTCCTCAGCTCCTCTTCTATGAAATGTGTCCAGATAAAATACAGCCTATAAGAAAGAAAATGCCTCCAAACAGTGAAAGAGACTTGAGAACAATTGTGCTGACGCATGTTTCGAAATGTCTGTTGACAGAACAGTAAGATCAAAGAGTCCAGATCTCAGGGGAAGAGTTCCTAGAACACATATGTTGGGTAGAGACTGAGAAAGTACAGTTCAGCATATATTTGTTCAACAATTACTATACTACGTATGTGGCATCTGCCAAAAGATTTGAGTTACATGATGAATAAGATAGTCCCTATTGCCATCAATATCTTCACACAGATACGAGAGATAAGGACTATGATGATCAATCTGCGTCACTACGACTAAACTACAGGATGCCCACGCATTTGGCCGAACATTATGCTGGGTTGAGTTTGTAGGGGTGTTCCTGGACAGGCTTAACATTTGAATTGGTAGACTGAGTAAAATGGATTGCCTTCCCTAACATGAGTAGGTCTCATCCAACCAATTAAAGACCTCACTAGAACAAAAACGCTGAGGAAGAGGGAATTCCTCCTGCCTGGCTGTATAGGCTGAGATTCAGGGGGTTTTTTCCCCCGTCTTCAGAGCCAGCCAGAAAATTGGCTCTTCTTGGGTCTTGAGCCTGACAGCATTCACACTGGAATTCGTGCCATCAGCTCTCCTGGGTCTCCAGCTTATTGACTATGTATCTTGGGAGATGGTCTCCATAATCATATGACCCAATTCTTTATAATAGAGCCATATATATGGTTTTCTTTGGAGAACCCTCATACAAGGACCAACCTCCTTACATGGCCAAATACCCTACAAGACCTGGTCATACCTACTCTCCCACCATAAGACACATCACCCACTTCCTCTGCTCTAGCCTCACTAGTTTTCTCCCACATCCTCCCAAGCATCATGCTTCCTCTGTCATGGGGTTTTCAATCACCCCTTTATTCATTAACAAGCTCAACTAATTATTGAGTTCCTACCTTGAGCCAAAGGCTATGGTAGCATAGGGAACATAATATAAGCATGATGGCAAAGTGCTTGGTTTCATGGAGAGTATGTTCTAGTCATGGCAAATAACACACAAACAGGTTAACTTCAGAGAGGTGCACACACCTCAAAGGAAACAACAAAAAAGGAGGATATGCAAATAAGTAGGTGACCAGAGAAAGTCTCACTGTGTAGGTACCTTTTAAGTAGGATTTTATATGATGAAAAGGGCTGGTCATGTGGAGATATATATAATAAAGGAGTGTTCTAGAAAAAGAAAACAAAAACAAGACTGACTCTGAAATGAGTTTGATATATGCTAGAGATAGCACAGTGGGGTGGTGAGAGCTGGGAGATGAGTAAGAGCAAGATACAGCTTTCATAGCCACAGTAAGAATTCAAAATCTTATTTTAAGCATACTGGGAGTGAGTCTTAGTCCACTGAGCTGCTATAGCAAAAATGCCACAAACTGGGTAGAATATAAAAAACAGAAATTTTAGTTCTAGAGGCTATGAAATCCAAGCACTGGCCTAGTCGGTGCCTTCTAAGAGCCTCTCTCCTCATGGATGCTGTCTTCTCAGTGTACCGAAGGAGACAGGGAAGCTCTTCAGAGTCTCTTTTATCAGAGCACTAACCCCATTCATGTGGAGAAGGCAATGGCACGCCACTCCAGTACTCTTGCCTGGAAAATCCCATGGATGGAGGAGCCTGGTAGGATGCAGTCTGTGGGATTGCAAAGAGTCGGACATGACTGAGTGACTTCACTTTCACTTTTCACTTTCATGCATTGGAGAAGGAAATGGCAACCCACTCCAGTGTTCTTGCCTGGAGAATCCCAGGGACGGGGGAGCCTGGTGGGCTGGCGTCTCTGGGGTCGCACAGAGTCGAACACGACTGAAGTGACTTAGCAGCAACCCCATTCATGAGGCCTCTGCCCTCATGCACACACCTTCCAAAGACCCTATATCCTTATACCATCACCTTAGAGGGTAGGGTTTCAACAAATGAATTTTCGGGAGACACAAACATTCAGACCCGTCCAGTACAAGCTTTGAAAGGTTGGCACGATCCGACCCACACTTTTTATTTTGCATTGCCGTGTGTGACTATAGACACAGAGAAATCAGTGGGGATGGTTTGCAATAAAGGTGGACGATGACAGGAACGTGGATGATGGTGATGTAGAAATGAAGAAGGAGTGGTTCAGGATAGGTTTTGGAGGTAGAACAGATGAGAACTGCCAGTGGGGAAAAGAAAGGATGACTGCTAGGTTTTTGACTTGAACAGTCAGCTAGAGGGTGGTACCATTTTCTGAAACATGGAAGTTGAGGTTGAAATGGAAAGTGGGAAAGGGTATGGGGTGGGTATTTGCCTATATCCTCTCTCTGGACTGTCTTTCTCTCTTCAACCAGTTACCCCCTTTCCAATCTTTGGATCTCCGCTTAAGTGTCATTTTACCAATATAGTCCTTTTCCCCAATAGTTCAAAACAAACTTCTATATTCAGTATATGCTCACTTGTTGTCTTGTACTTTTTCTTAGTTCTTGTGTCACATTGCAGAAGTGGCCCCTAACACGTTGTCTCTACTGCCCCTACTAACAGCCTTCCCATCAGAACACTTGGGCATGAGACCATCCTAGATCATCCAACCACCAGCAGAGCCACCAGCTGACCAGAAAAAGTATGAAAGAGCCCAGCTGAGCAGACTCAAAAGTAGAATCACCCAACCTACTCACAGTATTCTGAGTTAGCCAAAGCACTGCTGTAAGCCACTAGGTTTTGTAGTGAGTTGCTACATAGCAAAAAGTGATACACAGTTGCAGTCTTACATGTTGCAATGTTATGGTGCAATCTTAGTTGCAATCTTACATACATGTATCTGTTTGATTATTCTGTCCCTTGGAGGAGACTGTGGGCTCTGTTATTCTGGTTTTCAGTTACCAGGCCATGCTCAGAGCCAGCATAGTATCTGAAACACACCAGGTATTCAATGCACAACTTGCTGAATGAATGCAGGGGGAGAAGAGAGGCATACTTCCTAACAGGAGAGAAACAAATTCCGTAAGAAAGGTAACAAAGGACTGGGGACATCCCTCTGTCCAAAACGAACTTTTATCAGAACATATTGCTGAGGATTACAAGACCCAGATTACCTTTTCTCTGGGTCCAAGAGCTCTAAACTAGGAGACAGTACAAAATCAACGGAATATACCGCCTTGGAAGGGGCTCTGACGCTGCCTGCAAGACGGACGTGTCCAACTTGTCACAGGAGGGTTCTTGAAAGACAGAAAGCTGATTTAGTCTCCTGGTGTTTACTTGGAAGAGGAGCACAAGCGAAGGCCAAGGACATGGGGTTTTGTTTGTTCAGTTCAGTTCAGTACCGTCATTCAGTTGCGCCCGACTCTTTGTGACCCCATGGACTGCAGTACGCCAGGCTTCCCTATCCATCACCAAGTTTCGGAGCTTGCTCAAACTCATGTCCATCTAGTCGGTGACGCCATCCAACCATCTCACCCTCTGTCCTCCCCTTCCCTTCCCGCCTTCAATCTTTCCCAGCATCAGGGGTCTTTCCCAGTGAGCCAGTTCTTCGCATCAGGTGGCCAGAGTACTGGATTTTCAGCATCAGCTTCAGCTTCAGCATCAGTCCTTCCAACGAATATTGAGGACGGATTTCCTGTAGGATGGACCGACTGGATCTCCTTGCAGTCCAAGACACTCTCGAGTCTTCTCCAACACCAGTTTGTTATCTCGGGGTATATGGCTAAGGTCTGTCTGTCTGTTCACTAAACTCTAAGGCCCTTTAGAGCAGGTGGGATGTAAGGGGCGGATTCTTAGCTTTGTATTGATTATTATTCCCAGGATGGAACATTCTCTTTTCCACAAAAGAAGCTCAGTAAACATTTGCTGAAGAAATGAACAGGGCGGAAAGCGCTGCTCCTTGCAAGAGCCTACACTTTCGGACTTTTGGCCTCCACACGGAGACGTGGACAAGCTGAGCCTAGGTTCTACGACTCAGCCGAATCCCGGCCCACCGGCGTTCGGTCCATCTCCCTCCTCGTTACCGGGCGACCGGCTGTGCTCCCGGCCCAGAGTGCGGGGACAGAGGCGCCTCAGGAGAGGCAGAGGCCCGGCGCCACAAACCGTTCACCAACCTGCCAGAGGCTTTCGCCCGCGGGGGACGCCGGAGCGGACGCGGGTGGAGCGCGCCCCGCGCGTGCCCGCATCCGGGCCCTTCCGGCGCTTCCGGGCGCGGGGCGCGGGGGACGCCAGGGCGGACGCCGGGGGTCAGCGGACGCGGGTGGGCGCGCCCCGCGCGTGCCCGCATCCGGGCCCTTCCCGCGCTTCCGGCCGCCGGCCGCGGGGGCGCGCGCCGCGTTGCCGTGGAAACTCCGAGGCCCTCTCGGCGGCGGCGGCGGCGCACGGGGCGGGCTCTCGCGCCCCGGCGCACGTCCGGGCGCCGAGACCCTGTCGTTGGGTCTCAGCCCGGGGTCTCCAGCCGTGAGCGAGGCAGCATGTTGAGGCGCAGCTTGGAAAACCGGTAACGGCCGCAGGGGCCCGCTGCGGCCCAGGGTCCCCCGACCATACACACACACGCGAGGGCTCGGGTCGGGGCGCGGGCCTTCCTCCTTGAGCCACCGGGCCGAGTTCGGGCCCCTCAGATCGGGCTCCGAGCGGCGCCCGCCGCGCTCCGGGCCGACCACACTGGGCCGCGGCGGGCCCCGGCGGCGCCTCCCCAACACGGTCCCCGGGCGCCGGCCCAGCACTGCCGCTGACCCAGCGGGGCCGCTCGGGGCGCCCGCACTGCGGGATGTGCAAGCCAGGCCCGGGATGGGGGCCCGGAGGAGACGCAGGGGTTGCTTCAAGGTTTGCGCCGGCGAAGCTGCAAACTGTGCCCCCGGGAATGTTGGCGTCATCACGTGTAACGCGAAGATGAAGTCATCTCATCGCATCAGATGAGAATGATTTGCCTTTTTGTGTCTCCTTTCTCTCTAGGGACGCTCAGACCAGACAACTGCAAGATGCTGTCACCAATGTGGAGAAACATTTCGGAGAGCTGTGCCAGATCTTTGCTGCTTACGTGCGGAAAACCGCCCGACTGCGAGACAAAGCGGACCTCCTGGTGAACGAAATCAACGTGTATGCCTCTACCGAGACCCCGCATTTAAAGCAGGGCCTGAAAAACTTTGCGGACGAGTTTGCCAAACTTCAGGATTATCGACAAGCCGAGGTATGGAATGAGGTCACAGCGTCCTGTTAATGAGTGAGCCCTGAAGTAGCAGACGGAGCCGTGAAGACCTGTAATCTACCCAGCTGCGGTGGCGATCACACACTTGATAAACGTGCAGTGTCGTGTCGGTAGCACTGTGTGAGTCTTATTAAAGGGAAGCTTCCTGTAATTTTTACCGTTTTCAGACTAACCTCTAGGTTGTCTTGAAGTCCTGAATTTCCCCACCTCCTTTGCCAGCTTTTAGCCAAAGGGGTGGCTGTTTACAGGGGATAGTAAACATAGGACCCGAGGCAACAAAAGGAGCATGGCTTGTGTCTTGTATGCAGGTAGGTATATTTTAAAGTAGTGTATCTGGAGATGGAAGATATCGGGAGTGGTACTGTGTATGGATAAGTAGTAACTGGACAAGAGATCTTTGTTGCTCCTTCCGTGCACTAGAAAGTTGAGCTGTGTTTCATTGAGAGGAGCAGAGGCCCAGAAAAGTGCACTGATTTCTTTTACAGTCAACAGTGAAATTTTGTGACGTTCCCCACCCCACCCAGAAAGGACAGGGGAGAAACGATCGCGTTGTAATTGTTTAAATTGTTAAATCCCATTTACTTTTAAAATTTTTATTTATTTATTTATTTTTGTCTGTGCTGGGTCTTCGTTGCTCCTGGGTTTTCTCTAGCTGGGGCCAGGAGGCTACTCTTCCTTGCAGCGGCCGGGCTTATTGCAGTAGCTTCTCTTGTCACGGAGCTGGGGCTCTAGGCCCAAGAGCTTCAGTAGTTGTAGCAGGCGGCCTCAGTGGTTGCTGGCACGTGGGCTTAGTTGTTCCGCCGTGTGTGGGACTTCCCACTCCAGGGATCGAACCGGTGTCCCCTGCATTGGCGCCTGGACACCTATCTATCCACTGTGACACCAGGAAAGACCAGCCCTTTACTTTAATACCTCATTAGCACTTTCACGTATATTTAGTTCAAGACTCAGGTCGGAAGTTTTCGCTTTAACTTTTAACTTGTCAGAAGTTGCCCAGTTTTTGAGCTGTATTACTTCTTTTGTGCCTTTGGTCCTTTTAAAAGCCTAAAACATTTCAATTATCAAAAAAAAATCTTGAAATCAAAAAGAAGATAATAATCCTTGAAGCTATAACTGCTAATGATACAGAAATTTGAGTATTAATTACTTTGGGGGAAAACAGTGGGTTCTTCTCATATGATGTTTTATGTGTAATAAAGTTTCAGTTATATGTAACTGTCAACTAGACTGTTTCATAGGTAGTTTATACTCACAGATAATCCTAAAATCCTACTTTAGCCAATAATTTCAGTGCCCCTTGCTAGAAAATCTTTATGCTATTTATTGAATAGCAAAGTGAATTGATTTACATGTGTTCTCCTTTTTATTTCCCTTGCTTACCAAATGGTGGAGGTGCTAAAGAACAATGAACAAAAAGGTAGGCTACAAAAAGGAGAACAGAAAAGATTTAGCTGATCTTTACACTGAATAACCAGTGTATGGATTATTTGAAATGGAATAAATAATCCTGAATATTCATGGATTTGTTTTTAGGATTCCTAATATTTAAATGCTTAGTGAGAACTTGATCTCTATTTTCCTAAAATCTTTTAAAATGAAGTATTCATATACATTCTGTTTATAGAAACTAAACAAAAATCATTATAAAGTGATATATACTCACTGAATATAAAAACATGTATCAGCAAAATAAAGCTTTTTTCCTTGCAACAAAAGTAATACATGTTCATTTTAAACAATTAAATATATGTCATCTTGTATTACCCATCCTGAAAAAGAAAATTTTAATGTCCAGGAATTGTTTTTCTTATATTTACATAAATAACTATATATTTCCCTTTTTAAAAATTCATTTCTTTAGTGCCTTCCACTAGTGCTATTAGTAAAAGGAGAAATTACTCAAAATCTGATAAATATTGCAATGTTTAAGAAAACAGTTTAATTCTACATAAAAGAGAGATTGATCACACAGTTTGACAGCTCAGGAACACTGAGACCGTTTATCTTGTTCTTTAAGCTTTGACAATTTACAAATGTCTTCCCAGAAAAAAAGAAATTACAGTTAATACAGTGGTCTCTAGGCTTTTTTTC
Organism: Nanger dama; assembly: GCA_917880005.1. Lineage (NCBI taxonomy): Eukaryota > Metazoa > Chordata > Mammalia > Artiodactyla > Bovidae > Nanger > Nanger dama. The sequence goes on from CAKJTW010000035.1 coordinate 12,012,677, forward strand.
TTTTGAGGATTCAGTTGTTTTAAAGGTTTCCAGTATGCTATATTTTTCAGCTTCGATTTTCTTATCTGGAAGGTTGGGCTGTTACGTTTCAGATATAATGTATGTAAAGTATCCATTCAAGTGTTAAACACACTGAAAGTATAGCTGCAATAAAATTTGAGATGTCTTAAAACTTACCAAAGCTCTGATTGCTACTGCACACCTTCAAAGTTTTTAATGTATCTGAGTTTAGATTCTGAGTCTTAACAATTTCCAGAGATTAATTTTTACTTATAAATGTTACTGAAATTTTAAAAATTTCAAATGTTAATCAGTATAGTGATTATGGTCCGGTTAGACAGCATAGGTTTTATTTCACAATTTAAATTTTGATATGTCTATGTTTCTTTCCAGTTATATTTTATAATAATTCTCAATAGGTTGAAAGACTTGAAGCCAAAGTAGTTGAACCTTTGAAAGCTTATGGAACCATTGTAAAGATGAAGCGAGTAAGTAAATTCATTTTTGTCTATTATTATTAGGTATTCTGGCAAACATACAAGGTTTCCAATAACTGTCCTTTTTAGCGGGGGCTTCCTTGTAGCTGAGTTGGTAAAGAATCTACCTGCAGTGCAAGAGAACCAGGTTCTATCCCTGGGTTGAGAAGATGCCCTGGAGAAGGAAATGGCAACCCACTCCAGTATCCTTGCCTGGAAAATCTCATGAACAGAGGAGCCTGGAGGGCCACAGTCCATGGGATCACAAAGAGTCGGGCATGACTGAGTGACTAACACTTAGTTCAGTTCAGTCGCTCAGTCATGTCCAACTCTTTGCGACCCCATGAATTGCAGCATGCCAGGCCTCACTGTCCATCACCAACTCCCCGGAGTTCACTCAAACTCATGTCCACCGAGTTGGTAATGCCATCCAGCCATCTCATCCTCTGTCGTCCCCTTCTTCTCCTGCCCCCAATCCCTCCCAGCATCAGAGTCTTTTCCAGTGAGTCAACTCTTAACATGATGTGGCCAAAGTACTAGAGTTTCAGCTTTAGCATCATTCCTTCCAAAGAAATCCCAGGTCTGATCTCCTGTAGAATGGACTGGTTGGATCTCCTTGCAGTCCAAGGGACTCTCAAGAGTCTTCTCCAACACCACAGTTCAAAAGCATCAATTCTTTGGTGCTCAGCTTTCTTCACAGTCCAACTCTCACATCCATACGTGACCACTGGAAAAACCATAGCCTTGACTAAACGGACTTTTGTTAGCAAAGTAATGTCAAGGAGTAAGCATCTTTAATTTCATGGCTGCAGTCACCATCTGCAGTGATTTTGGAGCCCAAAAAAATAAAGTCTGACACTGTTTCCCCATCTACTCCTATGAAGTGATGGGACCAGATGCCATGATCTTCGTTTTCTGAATGTTGAGCTTTAAGCCAACTTTGTCACTCTCCTCTTTCAGTTTCATCAAGAGACTTTAGTTCCTCTTCACTTTCTGCCATAAGGGTGGTGTCATCTGCATATCTGAGGTTATTGATATTTGTCCGGCAATCTTGATTCCAGCTTGTGCTTCTTCCAGCCCAGCATTTCTCATGATGTACTCCACATATAAGTTAAATAAGCAGGGTGACAATATACATCCTTGATGTACTCCTTTTCCTATTTGGAACCAATCTGTTGTTCCATGTCCAGTTCTAACTGTGGCTTCCTGACCTGCATATAGGTTTCTCAAGAGGCAGGTCAGGTGGTCTGGTATTCCCATCTCTCTCAGAATTTTCCAGAGTTTACTGTGATCCACACAGTCAAAGGCTTTGGAACAGTCAATAAAACAGAACTCTCTTGCTTTTTCGATGATCCAGCGGATGTTGGCAATTTGATCTCTGGTTCCTCTACCTTTTCTAAAACCAGCTTGAACATCTGGAAGTTTACGATTCACATATTTCTGAAGCCTAGCTTGGAGAGTTTTGAGCACTTTACTAGCGTATGAGATGAGTGCAATTGTGCAGTAGTTTGAGCATTCTTTGGCATTGCCTTTCTTTGGGATTGGAATGAAAACTGACTTTTTCCAGTCCTGTGGCCACTGCTCAGTTTTCCAAATTTGCTGGCATATTGAGTGCAGCACTTTCACAGCATCATCTTTCAAGATTTGAAAGAGCTCAACTGGAATTCCATCACCTCCACTAGCTTTGTTTGTAGTGATGCTTTCTAAGGCCCGCTTGACTTCACATTCCAGGAGGGCTCTAGGTCAGGGATCACACCATCGTGACTATCTTGATCGTGAAGATCTTTTTTGTACAGTTCTTCTGTGTATTCTTGTTACCTCTTTTTAATATCTTCTGCTTCTGTTAGGTCCATACCATTTCTGTCCTTTATTGAGCCCATCTTTGCATGAAATGTTCCCTTGGTTTTTCAGATTTTCTTGAAGAGATCTCTAGTCTTTCCCATTCTGTTGTTTTCTTCTGTTTCTTTGCATTGATTGCTGAGGAAGGCTTTCTTATCTCTTCTTGCTATTTTTTGGAACTCTGCATTCAGATGCTTGTATCTTTCCTTTTTCCTTTGCTTTTTGCTTTTCTTTTCACAGCTATTTGTAAGGCCTCCCAGACAGCCATTTTGTTTTTTTGCATTTCTTTTCCATGGGGATGGTCTTGATCCCTGTCTCCTGTACAGTGACACGAACCTCAGTCCATAGTTTACTTACTTAGTAAAAGGTACAGAGTAGTGTTCAGTGATTCTTATTACACTGAAGCATTATTTCTTAGAACTTGGAGAATAATGAAGTATTTTTATATACTGCTATAGCATCATAGCATTATTTTGTTTATTGTGGAAACTTTAAAATATTTAATATTTATAGTCATGAAGAATATATGGACAGAAATTGTTTTACTAAATATTCTCAGATTTTTGTTTTAAAGCAAGCAATAATTTGCAAACTAAAAGTCAGTGTGACGAAGCTGTTCTTTTCTTGAAGTACAACATAATGATTTGATGTTTATATATATTGTGAAATGATTAAGCCTAGTTCACATCTGTTACAATACATAGTTAAAAATATTTTTTTCCTTGTGATGAGAACTTTTAAGACCTAGTTTCCTAACAGTTTTCAAAATGCAGTACAGTAGTATTAACTGGTGGCTCAGAGGTTAAAGCATCTGCCTCCAATGCGGGAGACCCGGGTTTGATACCTGGGTTGGAAAGATCCCCTGGAGAAGGAAATGGCAGTCCACTCCAGTATTCTTGCCTGGAGAATCCCATGGATGGAGAAGCCTAGTAGGTTACAGTCCACGGGGTCACAAAGAGTCAGACACGACTGAGCGACTTCACCTCACTTTATGGTAGATATTACATTCCAAAAGTTCTGTATTTAAAATCAGTTTTATTGAGGTATAATTTATATGCAGTAAAATTCTCCTGTTTTAAATGTTTTGATAAATGTATATACACATGTAACTACCACCAGAATCAAAACTGTGTGTGTGTGTATATACATATGTGTGTGTGTGTGTGTGTGTGTGTATAATTTTACACTGCAATTCTGTCATTATTTAATAGGATATTAAATACACACCTGCACATAGTCTTATATACAAAGACGGACACTGGTAATGTAGGAATAGTCCCAGTGGTAATGATGCCTGGATCAAATAGGGAATGTTTTTGCATTCTTAAAACAAAGAAGTATGTATTTTATTCTTAAATCAGAGATATTTATTAACAAGAAAAATGCCTTTTGCAGGATGATCTCAAAGCAACATTAACAGCAAGGAATCGAGAAGCTAAACAGTTAACTCAGTTAGAAAGAACACGTCAGAGAAACCCATCTGATCGACATGTTATTGTATCCTTTGAATTTTGGTCTTTAAAAAAATATTCTGTAAGGTATGCTGTACAAAAGTAAATATATGTGAAAATTATGCATTTATACTTTAAATGTGCAAAGAATATGAATATAAAGTTTGAAAAGAAACACAGACATTTAAAATGCTTACTGTGGAAATTAGTTAATTTTAAAGAGAATATACAACTTAAATCAGTCCTCTTGCGTTGTTTTCCACAACAGATATTCAGAATTTAAAACACTCATACGTATAGATGTTTTATAAAGAGTACATACAAAATTCTAAGATCTTTTACATTAAAAATGATTGATGACTCAATATTAATTATAAAAGTAACTTAAAGATCTGACATTAGTCCTAATATATCGGTGCCTTCTCAGCCCTGCATTTGAGAAAAGGAACAGTTTTTTTCCCTGTGAAATTCCCTTCGTCTTAAAAAAACAACTACTTTGTGAAACTGCAATTATAACTTCCAGCCAGAGACCCTTAGGATATTCCAAGGTATTGAGATTCACAGCTGGACACAAGTCTTAATAGGCTTGTCTACTGTTACAAGGCTCTTCCGTTAAGAATGATTATTTCTGAAACTTAGAATGTGCCTATTCAAAACTAAACAAAAAAAGAAAAATAGCACCTGACTAGTTGTAAGCAACTGGGATAGGTACAATTGTACAGAAAGTACTCACTCACTGTGGGGCTTCCCTGGTGGCTCAGCTGGTAAAGAATCTGCCTGCAATGTGGGAGACCTGGGTTTGATCCAGGCAACCTGGATTTGACCCCTGGGTGGGGAAGATCCCCTGGAGAAGGAAAGGCTATCCACTCCAGTATTCTGGCCTGGAGAATTTTGTGGACTGTATAGTCCATGGGGTCGCAGAGTCGGACACGACTGAGCGACTTTCACTTCACTTTCAGCTTACCCTGCTGCCTCCTTTTCCCATGCTTCCTTATGTCTCATGATTTTGACAACCTGATACTAGAAATTAAAGGACAGTCTACATATAAATGCATCCACTATAAATATAAAAATAGTCATAGCATCAGAGAATATTTACCAGGATGACCCTTAAAATTCTTCTCACTATTAAAAAGAAACACGTTAAAGTTCAGTATGTAAAATAAAGAGGTATAAGAGCCTGGGATGAAGAAGAATCCTAGTGCACTACCTGGACCCCTCCCAAGGCCCCTGGTAGCTTCTGAAAAGTTTCCTGCAGCACAGTTTGAAAAACACCAATCTGGCTCACTCTTTTATAGGCCATTTTGCACTCAGATCAATTTCATTGAATACACTGATACCTTTATTTATAAAGCATTATAATATTTTAATCAAAAGTATCTCCTACCCAAATTAGTATGTTATATGATTTTGAAGAATTTTTAACAAAAGGAAGGAATACAGATCTGTATCCACTTTCCTAAAAATAGCTTTGTAACTTTGGGCAAGTTGCTATGCTGGAGTGAAAGGATTTGAGACTTCAAAGAATGAAAAATAGTTGCTGGAGGGTGGTAGGAGATTAAGATACAGATGTCCCAGCTGTGGCTTCTGCTTCCTACTCTTGCCTAGTTTAACCAACTCAACCTACCCTTCCAAATTTTAAAAATGAAACTGGCAAAAATGGGGAAGGAAAACACCTGTCAAAATTAAGTAATCATGGTAAAGAATTTCATGAGTCGCATGTATTGAACTGTATTAGAAAAATACTCTACTTGAGTATTTTCATTAGTAAAAGGTTAATACACATCATAACATCTAGAAAGTTTTTCAAAATAATAAATCCTGTGATAGTTATTTTAAAAAATCCAAAGCCCAGTAATGAAGTGAACTGTTTCTGATTACTAGTTATGAGTAAAATTTTGCATGTAAAATTATGCAGGAAAACTTTACATCCTCTGCAGCAAATGTACACACACAGATATATATGAATATGTTTTAAAGCTTAGTTTCTTGAAATTGTATATCTGAATTAACCTAGTTTTAAGAGTATATAATCAGTATAAGTTACGATTAATGTATAGTCTGATTGCAAGAGGATATAATTCTGTCAGAGCATATGATTTTAATTTATTGGAATAAATTGTTCTACTTGAAATGTATTTTTCCTTTATGAAAATTTCAGTCACAGGTGGGTAATAAAGTCATGTGTCAAGAGATGGATCCCTGTAGTAAATCCTTTTACTTTATTTTCATTTATACATTTTCTTAAAAAGAAAGCAAGTGTAAATGTTATAATATTAAGTGTCACAAAACTTTACGTACAACTGTAGATTTTTTCTATGTAATAATTATTAAAATGATATGTGATACTTTTCAGTGAACATAATACTAGCATAGGAAACAAAACATTATTAGAACTTAATCAGAAAATTGGGCCATGTTTTTAAAACATGTTTTATTCAACAAAAAATTTTAAATATTTTTGGACAACTGTTGTCATTAAGGAAGAGATATTTTAAAGAGAAATACATGCCACTAGCTATATATATGGGCTGTTGAGCTCATGAAATGGCAACTAGAATAACCAGCTTTTAATTTTAATTAATTTAAATGTAAATAGCTACATGTTGCTAGTGGCTACCATTACTGAGTGTACAGTGTGAATCTAAACAGTATGAGTACTTTGAAGCAAAACATTAGACTTTCCATCTAGTTTATTAGTTATTGGTATGTGTATATATATGTATTTTGTAATAAGCATTAACTAAGTAGTAATAGTGCAATATTACTAGCTTATAAGAAGAATATTCATACTGAAATAAACATTTGTAGTGTATATTCTCTGTTGTTGTTCAGTCACTCAGTCATGTCCACCTCTTTGTGACCCCATGGACTGCAGCACACCAGGCTTCCCTGTCCTTCACTATCTACTGAAGTTTGCTTAGACTCATGTCCATTGGGTCAATGATGCTATCCAACCATCTCATCCTCTGTCACCCCCTCTCCTCTTGCCCTTAATCTTTGCCAGCATTAGGGTCTTTTCCAATCAGGCTGTTCACATCAGGCAGCGAAAGGACTGGAGTTTCAGCATCAGTCCTTCCAATGAATATTCAGGGTTGATTTCCTTTAGGATTGACTGGTTTGTTCTCCTTGCAGTTCAAGGGACTCTCAAGATTCTTCTCTAGCACCACAGTTCGAAAGCATCAGTTCTTTGGTGCTCAACCTTCTTTACATGTATATTCTACTCTATCTGATTAGGATATTACAGCAGTAGAAACATTTCATGCGTTTGGAGAACTAGAAGATTGAAAATACTTAAGTTACAGGTCTTTTGGCAGGACAAAGGGTTAAAGGGGGAGAGAGAGAGTGAGAGGAAAAGGAGAGACTAATAAATGGCAGAGACTGGAAATATGGGAAAGCAGTAGAAAATATAGAAAATAGTTTTACAGTAAATCAAACAAGGATGGTAGCAGGAAAAAAAAGTGGTTTATATAAAGAAAGAGAAGGAATTTTGTTTTGAGATCATGAATCATATAATCTGATAAATTTAAAGTTTTTATTCTGCTGTGTTTATCATATAGATCGCTTTATTTTATGTGGTAATATGTATTTTTGAATGATTCACACTGTTATGGCAAAAAGCCAGTCTTGCATTTACAAATGCATTTACAGTACTGCATTTACAAAAAGCCAACACTGTATTTACAAAGGTAGCATTTACAGAAGGACTCAATCAAAAGGATTCTGACGGTTTTTGTTTTTTGTGTCTTTGGTTGGGGAATACCTCTGTAGGCAGAAACTGAATTACAGAGAGCTACAATGGATGCCACCCGAACAACTCGTCACCTGGAGGAAACTATTGACAATTTTGAAAAGCAGAAAATAAAGGATATAAAGGTAACAAAATAACTATTAAGGTTCAAAATATGTATTCTAAATTAATTTTTTATTTAAATTTATGAAAAATTTAAATTACTGATTTTCTTTAGCACATAAGTCTGTGTGAGAAAGATATAAACAAAATATATCAAATGTTATTTTCTTATGGAAACAACAGTATATAAAGGGACTACATTCCCAACCACAGCCCAGATATTCAGATGTTATCAAAAATACTATTAACCACAGAAAAATAAAGTCTATTATGTTTTTATGTATCAGGTACTACACTAGTCCAGGCACTTTACATAAATTACATTTTAATCTTTTAGCAACCCCATAGTGTAGCATCTATGTATACTACGTACCAGTATCTATCTCATTCCTTTTAATGGTGGAATAATATTCCATTGTATGGATATTACCATGAAAGTAAGGTGATTAAGCAGAGATATAAGGCAGTATCACAGCCCACAGTTCAAAGTCTGAACTATAAGCCAATTATATATTTTAAAAACCTGTGCTTTCCATGACTACACAGTATTGTTGCAGGAAGGGGGAACCCTTTCAGGGCCTGAAACTGGGCTCTTGTCTAACACTCGGAAAAGAACTGAGGAGACACGTGCTGAGAAAGCAAGAGATTTTATTGGAAGGGGCGCCTGGGTGGAGAGCAGCAGGAAAGGGAACCCAGGAGATCAGCTCTGTCACATGGCTTGCACTCTAACGTTTTATGGTGACGGGATTAGTTTCCGGGTTGTCTTTTTATTCGGACTCAGAGTCCTCCCTGGTGGTGCATGCCTTGTTCAGCCAAGATGGATGCCAGAGAGATTCTGGGAGGTGGTCGGACATGTGGTGTCTCTTGTCTTTTCCTGAACTCTTCCAGTTGGTGGTGGCTTATTAGTTTCGTGTTCCTTACCAGGACCTCCTGTCATAAAACAACTCATGCAAATGGTTTATGGTGCTTGGCCAGGGTGGGCGGTTTCAGTCAGTGTGCCTCCTAACACTATTACTAATTTTTTTGGTTTATAGCTTTCTAATTCCTACATTATCAAATAAATAAGAGTAGCTAACCACATAAACTTGCATCCACTGTAATTTAGTGTCACAGGAAGAATAGCCTTATTTTATTGTAACACATTAGTAGACATTCAGGTTCCTGGACTTGAGATGGTATTTTTTTAATTGGAGGATAATTACTTTACAATGTTGTATTGGTTTCTACCATACAACAATGCAAGTCAGTCATAATTATATGTATATGCCCTCCCTTCAGAGCCTCCCTCCTAAATCTCCAAACCTAAAGACCGTCTTCAGTGACTTTTTCATCAATATTTTGGAAAGGTTTGGAGGGTTACTTATGACCATGTTGTGTCCTTTAAAACAAGTCATCTAAGGATGCCTTTTCACTCACTGCAAATTCTTCTGGAACAGCTTTTAAAGAGAAGTATTTTTTGTTATTTTCATAACTTACTAACAAGTTATCCTTCTTTCAAAAGTTATGCCCTTATTGATAAAATCAGCATTATCTGCCACTTAATTGTACCATTCCTCTCTGCAATCAACGAAACATTTATTTGTCCTTTTATATTTTTTAATTTCCTATCATAGGCTTATAGGATTCCAGAACTTTGATTTTTTTCCAATAGCCAGGCTCAAAGGTCTCTACTCTGGTCCTGAAGGTCGAAGAAAAAAAAAGTAAGCCTGTCAATTCAGCACTCAGAGTGTGATGTAGATCCCTGCTCAGGAAGAGCTCCATAGGAGGCTGTCCTGAGACAACCCTTTTGCCGACATGGGGGAGCAATGGCAGGGCGTAACGTAACTGCCGGCATCCTCTCTTAAATTGAGGGAGAAGGGAAGGAAGGTTGAAATAATTAGCTTTAATCTAAAAAAGGAGATTGGAGACTTGTGAGATATGCCCGATTCATTGCCACCTAACGGCTTCTTTAGTGACCTGGGAGCCCGATTCTTCACCCTACCGCTGTTCTTCATGCCTACACACTTCCCTTTTACATGTGGCAATCTTTGATCTTTGGGCTCATTTCCATGTTCTTCTTGCATGCTGGTTAACTCTACAGGCGGTTTATAAGCCCATAAGCACCACCAGTTACAAAACTGGAGCAGAGACAGTGAGTGTAGAATTCCCGACTGCAAGCTGGGATCTCCTGAAGCAGCAGGACAGGGAGTGAGGCACTGCCCGTGGAGGGTGCACGGGAGAGAAACGTGCTTCTGTGCGCTCTGCCTGCGGTCTCATGCCCCTACAAGAGGGAGGTCTTGTGGCAGTCACACAAAAAAGAAAAACAGGAGGAAACGAAAAAAAGGAGAAAGAATTCATATACCATACAATTCACCATACAGCTCAGCAGTTTTTAATATGTTCAGATATCTACAACCATCACCACCCAGTTCTAGAACATTCTTATCATCTCAGAGTGAGGCCTAGTACACGTTAGCTTTTACTCCCTGCTCCCACAGCCCCCACCCACAGCCTAAGCAACTATCACTAATCTCATGTCTCTTTGGACTTAGCTGTTCTGAATGTACATTCATATGAATGAAATCATAAAATACATGGTTTTCATAACTGGTTTCTTTCACTTAGCGTGCTTTCAAGTTTTATCTGTGGTATAACATGTATCAGTACCTATCTCATTCCTTTGTATGGTGGAATAATATTCCATTATATGGATATTACCATATTCTACCTTTTTGCTATCATTATTAATGATAGAAACATTCATGTACAAGTTTTTGTTGAGATATATTTTCATTTCTCTTAGACATTTTTCATTTTCATTCAACCATATACCCTGTTGAATTGCTGGCTCATAAGGTGACTCTATCTTTAATTGTGTGAGAAACTGCCAGACTGTTGGCCAAAATGGCTATGCCACTGTATTTTCCCACCAGTATTATATGAGGCTTTCGGTTTCTCTGTATCCTTCCCAATACTTCTTGCTCACCAAAGTTTTTCCTTATAGCCATCCTAGTGAGTGTAGAATGGTATCTTACTGTGGTTTTGATTTGTATTTTTCTGCTGTTTATGGCCATTTGTATATCTTCCTTGAGAAAAAAATGTCTGTTCAGATTATTTCAGTTGGATTTCTTTTTTATTTCATTTTTAAGAGTTCTTTTATATTGTGTGCAAATCTTTTATCGAATGTTTTGCAGTTATTTCCTTCCATTCTGTGAGTTCTTTTCACTATCTTGATGGTATCCCTTGAAGCACAAAGCTTTTTAATTTTGATGAAGTACAGTTTATCTTTGGGCTTCCCTGATGGCTCAGCTGGCAAAGCATCTGCCTGTAATGCAGGAGATTGTGGTTCGATTCCTGGGTCTGGAAGTTCCTCTGGAGAAGGGAAAGGCTACCCAATCCAGTATTCTTGGGCTTCCATGATGGCTCAGCTGGTAAAGAATCCACCTTCAATGTGAGAGACCTGTGTTCAATCCCTGGGTTGGGAAGATCCCCTGGAGAAGGGAAAGGCTACCCACTCTGTGTAGAATTCTGTGGACTGTGTCATTATCTAAGAATCCGTTGCCAAATCCAAGATTATAAAGATTTATCCTGGTTTTCTTCTAACACTGTTATAGTTTTCACTATTAAGTCTTTGATCCGTTAGAGTTAATTTTTATGTATCACATGAACTGAAAGTTAAACCCCATTCTTTTCCATCTGTCAGCACAGTTGTTCCAGCACGATTTGTTGAAGAGACTGTTTTTTGAGTCCTGGCACTCTTGTTGAAAGTTAATTGATGTGTTTTGTTTCTGAACTTCATTCTCTTTTATTGATGTATGGTGGTGGTTTAATCACTAACATATCTGACTCTTGCGGGCCCATGGACTGTAGCCTACCAAGCTCCTCAGTCTGTGAGGTTTCCCAGACAAGAATACTGGAGTAGTTTGCCATTTCCTTCTTCTTATTCCAGTACCATACTGTTTTAACAGTGCTTTGTAGTAAGTTTTAAAATCAGGATGTATAAATTCTCTATTTTGCTCCTTTTTAAGATTCTTTTGATTAGTCTGAATCTGTTGTAGCTTGGTATGAATTTGGGAATCAGCTTATCGGCTTCCCCAGTCAGCTGGGGTTCTGACAGCATGCGCGTGTGCATGCGTGGCCACTCAGCCATGTCCTCCGCTTGCGCCCCATGGACTGCTGCCTGACAGACTCCCTGTCCCTGGTATTCTCCGGGCAAGAATACTGGGGTGCATAGCCACTCCCTTCTCCAGAGAACTGAACCCAGATCTCCTGCACTGCAAGCAGATACCGTCTGAGCCACCAAATTCTGATAGGGATTGCATCAAATCTGTGGATCAGTTTGGGTACTCTTCTAATCCATGAACATGGGCTGTTTTTCCATTTAGTGAAAGCATCCTTAATTTATTTTAATAATGTATGTTTTGTGCTTTTTTAAGCTTTTTCCTCAGTACTTCATAATTATTGATGCTACTATAAATGGAATTGTTTACTTCATTTCATTTCAGTTGTGCATTGCAAACACACAGAAATACAGTTGATTTTTGTGTACTAACCTTATATTTTACAACCCTGCAGAAGTCTTTTATTAGCTCTGATAGTTTTTTGCATATTCCTTTGGACTTTCTATATATAAGATCATGTCATCTGTGAAAATGTACACTTTTAATACAAACCCTATCAAAATCCCAGAATTATGAGTTGCAGAAATCAAGTCCAGTCTGTTAGGATTATGAATGTCCATTCTCTGTATCTTTCCTCCTTATCTGTCAAATTGTTCCTTTTCAAAGTTAAGCCTCATTTGAGATGTTTTATGATAAAGAAGGATGCACAAATCCTACACCCAAAAGCCTTAAAAATCAGATAAAAGAGTTACTTTACCACACCCTTATTTCTGATAAAAACAGTATTCAGGTATTGCTATGTTGATGTTAGCTTGTCTGACAAACACTTCTATTTATGAGACAAATTCTTGGAAAAACCACTGATGCCACTCATATTTTGGGAGAAACAGACACAGAATATTTTTTTTTTTAAGAATGTTCTTATTGTTACCTGTTTTCAGGCAACTGTTTCAGATGGAAGCAGAACTTCTGGGTGCTTAAATCTCCCTGAGGGTAGAAATGATTGACAATAGTGTACCCTGCTCATAATGTATTAATTATGAGGTGGGGTTTGTCAACACGTCCATCTGAATTTTAGTAGCAGCATTAATTCGTAAGGTAGCACAGTTCTTAGTAAAAGACTTCATAGAAACCTTGCAAAGTGTTTGTCTTTCTGAGAAAAGTTGCTGTGAACTTGGTTGTATAGAATGTGGAAGAAAACTCAGAGTTGTATTTGTTTCCCATGTAATAGGAAAAGTCATCAGTTATATGTTGTCAAGGGAATTTTCTGACCTATGAAAAGGATCTTGATCAGGAGTCATTCCAGCGACAGATAGGGATAGCAATTCAGTATTGGTAAAGTAGCTGATGTGAACAAGAAACATCTTCAAGATTTAGTTTTTTTCAGCTTTATTTTTCTTATAAATATAAAATGACCATAAATTTTCATAAAATTATGGAAGAAAACATAATTCCCTACTGAGAAATAATCAGCATCTTGGTTTATATCCTTCCAGACTTTTTTCTATGAAACATACACAAGAAATATACTAAGGAGAATGACAACAACAAATATCTCTTAAGGCATTAACTGTGCCCCACATTCTAAGCATTTTATGTGGATAAACTCATTTCCTCCTCACAATGTCTTATGAAAAAGGCAATATTGTTACCCCTATACAGTTATATTTAAGTGGGACCACACATCTTTTTAAAATTTAATATATAATGGATATATTTGTGCTAAGAAAGATCCCTATTGTCCTTTTGATATCCCCATATAGTATTTTGCTGTACTTTATGGAGAATAGTATGGCTATATGGATATATTCATGTTTAACCATTACCTGTTGATGGAAAGCTAGATTATTTTTGCTATTATAGATCTCATTACATCATTAAACATCAGTCTTTTTACTAGTTCAGTTCTTTTGGTGGGGATAAATTACTGGAAGTAGCATTCTTGTTCAAAGAGCATACACACCTTCAATTGGATAGCTATTTATAACTTCTGTCCACAAATCTTTTGACTAGTTTACAATTCTGCAGAACATTACACAAGCACCCAGTGTAACAATGTTGAGTAGTAGTATTTTTAATAGTACTCAATCTGATAGTGAAAAATCAGTATCATCTTAATTTGCAGTTAGTACTGTTGAGGAAGAGTGTTTTTTCATACATTTAATGACACTAAATTACTCTCACTTGACCTTAGCTTCTATTTTTAGTGTGTTGGCATTTTTGGTTAATTTTTAAAAAACTCTTCAGACTGAGAAGATTAACCCATTACATTAAAGATAAGATATGTTAAAATATATTTTCCCATTTTGTTGCTTATAGTATGTTTTTGCCACCTTACGGTCTTATTTTTGCTGCCAGATCTATTAGTCTCTCTTTCTGCCTAGTGTCATGTTTAGAAAGAAGCATTCATCCCCAAGATTATATAACTATTTGCTGGATTTTCTTCTAGTCTTTGTATGATTTTTTAGTATTTTAAATATTTAAATAGCTTATGCAGTTGTATTTTACATATGGTCTGAGGCAGCTATGTCTAAATTTATTGTTTTCAAATGAATAGAAAGTTCCCCTGAAATCATTCAGTGAATAGCCTTTACTCTGGAGAGCTGTCATTGTACCTTTATTTGTAAAACTTGTTAACAGACTTTTAATGACTTTTTTGTTAAATATTCTGCTTTCCAGTTAAACCAGGATGGAGGTTTTAATGTTACCTAAGGAACAGTTTCTCATTTATCAGGCTTACTTCTTTAGCAATAAAATTAGCTAACTTGTGCTGAGCACTTACTCTAAGCCAGTAGCCATACTGTACTTTTTCTTGGACTACATTTAATCCTTAAGGCAAAACCTATGATTTTGAAATTAAGGAAAAAGAACAGATAAAGTACTGAATATTACAGCTGATCTGTTTCAGTCTTGATCTGAACTCATGCTAAGTCCCTTCAGTCGTGTTTGACTCTGCTACCCCATGGACCTAGCTCGCCAGGTTCCTGTCCATGGGATTCTTTGGGCAAGAATACTGGAGTGGATTGTCGTGCCCTCCTCCATGGGATCTTCCCTGTCCAGGAAATGAACCTGCATCTCTCATGTCTCCTGCATTGGCAGGCGAGTTCTTTACCACTAACACCATCTGAGAACCCCTGATTTGAAATCAGGTTTATCTTAATCCAGAGCCCCTATTTTTAACTACTGTGCTACCTGCTTTACAGAATACTTGCCAATGAGTAGAGAATTCCATTAACTCTCCCTCCCCCACCAATAAAATTGAAGTACCCACCCAAATGGCCTTCTGGGTCAAACAAAATAAAATTGAAAGGGGGGGAAACAAAACTCCTTGAGTGCCCGTCTCTTACCATACTGACCCGTTCCAGATTAGCAGAGTACATGTGATCACTGAAAGGTGTATTTATTTGAGGAAAATTATTTCTAAATATGATACTACAAGATAGCTGTATGGCTATTTTCCAGGGTGCAGGACCACTCCCATCTGGATGGTTAAGACAGGAGAGCAGAAATGAAGGAAAATGAATATTTGACTGTTGCTTTTGAGCCTAACCCATTTCATCTATACTGCCCCTTTAAGGACAATGCTTGAGTATTTTCTATCCTATTCTTATTCTGTCCACTTCTCTACGTTAATGCTCTGATTTTATTTTGATAAGAGACAAGATGATAGAAGGATGAGATCCTATTTTATTGAAAACATATCTGGCTTACATACTTTCCCTGCCTACCAGTTCTCTCACCCCTGCTTAGATCAACGTGCACATTCATTCTCTTTTCTCATAGCCTTCCGGACCAAAAGTTGTCATCATCTTGCTGGTAAGAGTTTACCTGCAGTGTATTTGCAAAGGAAATAATTGAGTCCAGTGAGAACAGCATAGTACAAGGAGCAGGAGCTATGACCTTGAAGAATCAGACCCAAATCTTAACATTGTAGCTATGAGCAATACTGAGCATGTCTTATTTGTAAACTGGAAAGCTCTTTGCAAATGTATCCTGCTGTTTTCGGGAGTAGGAATTGTGGCTGGAGAATACAAGCAACATATAAATATGTTAGGATGGAATTCTTGCCTAAAAACATTCTTTTGAACACCAGTTGGAGTTGCTAAAAAAAAACAGGTTCAGAACTGAACTTCTTTAGCTAATAGTGACATTTTAGTGATGTACTGACAAACATCTTTTTAAATGTAAATATCTAATAGAACATACTTAAAAATGGAAGTAAATAATGAGATACTAAATATTTTGTGTAATTTTAAAGTTTTGCTGCAAAAGATATTTGCAGCTATTTTTATTCCGATTATCATTTGTACTTCATTTTCCCTGTTGAAAAACCTCTGTATTTAATAAAATGTCAAGACTATAGTAGAGAATAACTCTACTAAATTCACGAAGCAATTTGTTTAAAGTCAAATCCTTGTTTTTTTCAGACTATATTTTCAGAATTTATCACTATTGAAATGTTATTTCACGGCAAAGCTTTAGAGGTCTACACTGCTGCCTACCAAAATATACAAAGATTGATGAAGAAGAAGATTTAGAGGTAGGACTATGTCTCTCTAAGCTCAGTTCTTCTATTGATATGGAAATATTTAAAAGAAACAATTATAGTGGTGGGTAAAAATGTCTTAAATTACACTTTGTGGTTTAGATGTCATTGTATGCAGTTCCAAATAGCTGAACCTTTATGACTTTCTAGTTAACTTTTCAAATTAACCATAGTTAAGTTCTAAGAATATCTAGTAAAACATAGAAACAAAGCCATAATGTGAAATGAAGTATCGTTTTGACTAATGGTGTAAGCCACTTATGTGTGTTAAAAATACTGTTGATTGATTTAAGCCAAAATTTGAATGTTTATGCCATGCACAACACTGAAAGTTTCACTTGCATTTTCTCACTCACTCCTGTAACTCAAGTGCTGTGATCATTCATTTACAGCTAAAGAAGCAGGTGTAGAGGCTTTAAGTAACTTAACTTGCCCTTGACCACTTAGCTAGTAGAAGAGCAGAATCTGGCTTCTAACTAGTTTTGTGAGACTTAATCTGTAACCTATGAAATGTGTAGATTTGTATATAGGTGGAGGGGGTGGGGTGTGGGTGTGTTTCACTCAGTCGTGTCCAACTCTTTGTGACCCCATGGACTGTAGCCTGCCAGGCTCCTATGTATGGGATTCTCCAGGCTTCCTTTGTATGATAGTTAAATGCAAATATTCTCTTAAATATTCAAGATGTACTTTGTCCATATATCTCTACAGTAGAAGTGAGAACAGCCATGTATTCTCAAGATATAGCCAAAATTTTTTAATTATGTTAATTCCATAATTTTCAAGGATCCATTTATTTTTAAGTAAAGTATCTATCGAGATCCCCCAAGGCTTCACTTCCCACTACTACACTGGTTTCAAGAAATGTGAATTCAGTAAAACCAGACTATACAGCTTGGCCAAAATGAAGTACATGTTTTAGTATATGTTTTCCAGGGCCAAAATCTGATCTCACTTTTACCTCAGTAAAGCATACACAATCATATTTCTATTACTATTTGTTAATAGAATGGTTTCTATTCCCTACTAAAGCTAAAGTTTCTTAATTTTCACTCCTTTTTACATCTTATTTTTTTAAAAAATAATCAAGCTTTTAACTGTAATTTATAAAATAGCAAATGTTTATACAGTGATTAACCAGCTACTCACCTGTGCATTTTCACTGCATTATTTTAATCATACCATGAATTTTAATAAAAGTACTTACTGTCCTCGTTTCTGCGGACGAACAAACAGTGAGGTTAAGGAACTTTCCAGAGGATCCCATAGCTAGTAAAATAGCTGGAAGCCAAACAGTAGTCTGACTACAGACACTGTTTTTACCCTATCTGTGCTGCGAGAAGCATGATTCTTGGTGAGTGACATGAACTATTTCCGGCAAGAAACACTGCATTGAGTGGCAGGTTTAAAACTGAGCCCCTACTTTCCCTATAAGGTTAAAGTTCCCATTACAAGTATTTTCATTCTCCATTTTCTAACACCCTTGACTTAATGCACTTTCAAGTTCCTCAAGCCCTCTGGACCCAAAGATTTTCTTTCTCGTTCCGTAGGTCCTAGGTATCTTTTTTGTCACAGCATTTCCTTAACCACTTCTCTTAACACTGTCCTTCGTCAGCTAGCTAGGTAGCTTGTAGGAGAGATCCATAAACACTCAAAATCTCAGTGCTGTCTAGATGTTTTTTTGAGTATCAACATCCCCACTTTTTCTGATGGGGCACTATTGAGCAAGTTAATTTCTTCACACTTCATTGCTTATCTAAAACGGAGACACTTATGTACATTCGACAACTGTTTACTGAGCATGTTATATGCAACACTGTTCTGAGTGCTGAGGACTCAGCACTATAGAGTTGGTCCAAGTTGTCAAAAAGCAGAAACTTAAAAAAGGAGTTCAGGCATTAAAAAGGGCATGTTTCATAATATGAAGGAAAAAATAATAGATAACATACTGTTGTGCGAATGAGTGTATTTGATGGAGGATCCTAAATAGTCTGGAGAATCAATGATTTCTTAATCACAAGTTTGAGGAATATGTTGAATCCCTGTCTACAATTTCAGGCAGAGTTCAGATAGTCATAAAAGGTCCTGAGGTATAATGCATTATGATGCTGGAACTTGTGGAAAGGAGAGGAAAGCAGCCTGGGGAAGAGTTGTGTGGGACAAGCCAAAGTAAAATTACATCAGCTACCAAGGAGAGGAGGGACCCTTTAAATACAAAGTCTCTTGGAAACAAGTAGAGAAAAGATGCAGAGAGGGACAATTTCCTACTCTTAGGTAGTAGTCCTTACTACATGAGAATTGTGGATTTATTCAGATAGCAGCTAGTAGTTCACATCCAGTTATATCAGAAACCATCTTAACTGATTTGTTCTTCACATTAAAAGTACTATCATATTCCCCTTCAAAAGATCGCCTCTGTACATTCAGTTTAGAGCAGATTCAGATCTTGAGACTCACTCCTAGAAAAGATCTTGGACCACATATTGAAAATGCAGTATTGCCAATAAATATTCCTGTAAATATGTTCTTTTGCAGTAGATTAATATTTAACTGGTTTAGACTTTTATCCCAGGGTGGTATATTATCTTCCATTTCCCACTTTTCTTTACTAGAAAATCCAAAGAATGTTGTTTTAACAAAAATGTATTTCTTCCAAATACCAGTGACTTCAGTCATCTACTTTTGGTATCATATCAGGATAACAGGGTCCATGTCTAGCACCAAAATATAATTGGGTCTTCAGTAAAACTGTTAATAACCTAATTATCCATATGCCTGAATTGCCCTAAAACACAAGTCTTACCTCTTTTCTTAAGTTTCATCCCTTGATTGCTTTTATATGCTGTACTTTTTTAATGTTAAAAAAAAAGCAAGCTTTTGTTGGTTTGAAGTTTTGGCTAAGGGGAAAATGCACTGTGGGGAATCATAATCACACTTGCTTTTTTTAAAAGCAAAACAATAGCATGAAGAGTTGAGGGGAAAATGAAGGAATATGAAGAAATTCACATTTGATAGACTTGCTTGTTTTACATTACAAAGTGGTATAAAAGATAAGGAAGCTTAAGAGTGCAGTAATAGTTGGAACTACTACTTTCAGGAAAAAGAACTGACAAGCAATGACATTCCAGATGCTACTGAGATTGGAATTTCATAGAATGGCTCCATTTACTCTTCTGTGATATACTGGGACAGCACTGTAGTGAATTTTAACTGTTGAGTTGAGGATAGGCAGAACAGAAACAATCAAAGGTGTGACTTACTGTCTCACTGGCTTGCATGCTCTTTGAAGGTAGGAACTTTTCATGTTTCACAAGTAAAATCTCTTAAGTGACTGTTTCAGGACCCATCATCATTTTACGTGGTTCATTAGAATTTTTAGCTTACATCTTTTCAACATAAAATATTTTTTAAATTTTTTAAATTTATAATAAAATAACGTCCCCGAGGCAAGGGTGAGGGAGCGGAGTTGCTTAAACAAATTCTGAACTAAAGGGAACATGACTTTCTAGATTTCCAGTGTAGTATCCAATTTATAATATTATTTTATCATTGCAACAGGTTTTCCGACATTCTCTGTATCCGCAAGATTATTCATCCCGTTTAGATATTGTAAGAGCAAATTCAAGTCACCTCTTCAAAGATCATTGTCTGCTAAGTGTGTATCTGGAACAGGACAGGTGAGCTAGAAACCATAATTTTAAGGAATGTAAGCTACTGCCTTTTGAATTGTTCAGTATTAAAAAGTTTCCTTAAATCATAGGATCTTGAATAACCTGCTCTTCCCCTCTTCTATATAAAATGATGTAAAACTGCACTAGGTTCTGCTCTATTATTATTTATTATCTGAAAGATATGACTCTCTGAAGCAGAACATTTGGGAGCAGAGGTAGAAGGGACAGGAGAGTGCTAATTTACATTTGTTCAGTGGTATAATGTGAAGATCACAGATTGTGAAATCAAACTGCCTAGGATTTGAATCCCACTAGCATGGCTTAGCAGCAGCAGCAGCAGCCAACAGCAGCAGCAACAGCAGCATGGCTTACTGGAAACTATACCTAAAAAGGACCTTTGCTGAATGTTATCATAGATCCGGAAGCACGTATCCTTAGGTAAAGCATCAGTTTTCTATTTTCTTCTATATCCAGAAAACCTGAGGTACCTGGTGTCTAGAGTAGGAGATATCTATCCTCTTTTTCCTCAGGGGCCACAGAGAAAATACCAGGTTATGTGTGTGGACCACATAGTCTCTGCCCCAACCAAGAGCAGCCACAAACAATACATTAACAAATCAACATGTTGTAATAAAACTTTATTTATAGAAACAAGACAAACTGGGCTTTAGCTTGCTAACTTCTGATTTAGAAAGCTATGATCTTTTCCATATCTAGCCTTCAGAATTTAAAATTGAGCAGTTGTATGTGACCCAGTATGTTCTATCTTCTAAGCACTTATTTACTGCTTTTAACTTACACATCTCTCCCCCTAACCACATTATACTTTTATTATTCCAGTACTAAGTGCCTTGCACATAAATTCCATAAATCTATAGTATATAGTACATAGAGAATTTTGACTATATAGAGCTAATAGTATCACCTAACTTAGCCAAGATCTGTGTAACACTTTTAGACCACGTAATGCCAAGGTTTCTCAACCTCAGCACTGTTAACTTTGAGCCAGATGATTTGGGGCGGTGGGCGGGGGGTGGGGGTGGGTGGGCTATGAGGGATCTTGTTCTGTGCATTGTACAGATGCTGAGCAGCGTTCCCAGCCTCTACCCACAGGAGTTCAGTAATGCCCTTACCCTCCCCGAGTCGTGACAATTAAGTGTCTCCAGACATTGCAGATGTCCCCTGGGAGACATAGTCACCCTCTGAAAAGTGTGAAGCAGGATGACCCAAGTGGTACCAGTCAGAAATGAAAGCCAAGTTATGAATTCAGATTCTCATCTCATTAATTTTAAAGCACACTATGCTAAAAGTTTAATATTTTTGCCTAGTTGAAATATCCTTGTGTTCTGCCCATCCCTTTGAGGAGTCTCGTGTTTTTGTGACCTAAGAATTATTTAACTTAAAATATTTTTAATATTTATAATGTACTTTACTTTTCTCTGGAAGTATGTTATCAAAGTACTGATATCCAACTGGAGTTCAAATGGCTAATTTCACACTTTTCTTCAAAAAAAAAAAACATGAAAAAATTTTGTGATTTTTTTCAAACCTTTAAGGACAATTCATAATTTAGAATTTTCATTACTAAAGATTATTATTTATGGACATTTTTCTGATATTTGTTCTGTGTACCCTTATCTACCTATCAGGGCATAAAAAGATACCAGGCATGTAAAAATATTTTTAAGTTAATGATTTTTAAAACACGTTAACTTTTAACAGGTATTGACCTGTCGACTAAGAAAGGATCAGCAAACAGAAGATGATGATGAAGAGGATGAAGACTTAGATATTACAGAAGAAGAAAATTAAATTTCTTAAGTAAATTTTGCATTTCCATTTTCATCTTAAATGACCTGGAATCCAGAATTACTAAAATTGCAAAACATAATACTGGCTTGATACGTTAAACCTCAAAATTAAATCCTATTGGAAATGTAGAAATTATTAAAGGAAATTTATGCCAACCAAAAATGGAAGTTTTAAAAAACATCAGTCATTTCAACATTTCTGTCTAGCATCATACTATCTTTTTATACGTTCCATTGTTTCTTAAAAACAATGTATTTTGAAGTATTTCAAATACACTAACCTAGTTGGTTGTAGTAGGTAAATAACAAAAACAAATTTAACAGTTCCACTTACTTACTTTAGATTAAGACACCATGCTTTCAACATCAGAAAAGGGTCCTAGGTAGTCATTCTGATTAAATACAAATTTTATTCCATAAAGCTTTCATCAAAAAGACAAGTGTTCTTTTTCCTTTCTTTTCACTTTTACTACAACCTTAAGTTTCATTATTCAGTATATAAATTTACTTATCAACAAGAGTATTATAGTCACTCTCAAATAATAGTAATAGGGCACTATCAGTGTTTTACAACTATACATAAGCATAAATTTTAGCTTTAAAAAGCTACTTTCAGCTTGATTCTGGCTTTAAAACAAAACCACTGTCAAACTAAAGCACTATATATGGCACCACAACTTTTGGAAAGCTAGAATTTGATGGACTGTTTCCCTTAAAAAATACAGCAAATCATAAAGCAGTAAAAATTACATATTTTATCAGCCTACCATATAATCACTAAGAGTACACAATCACTCTTCTTTTCTGAAAATAGAAAACAATTTAATCAGAGCCTTTCAGTATTATCTGATGTTTTTATTTCTTTGGATGGAGAATTATACTTCTCATTATTTCACAGATCCAAGTCTGGCATATAAAAATTAGGAAATTGATATTATCTGGGATTACCACAAAAAGCAGTTATTCATAACAAAAATACTTTTTAGAATGCTTTTTTGACTTTTGTTATTCATGGTCTGTTCTTAACAAAGCATTCCTTCCTGAAAATAGTCCTAAGTGATAGTTACTTAAAAATATTCAAAGCATTTTAAAACTGTAAATAAATATCCCAGGTGGTGCTAGTGGTAAAGAACCCATCTGCCAGTGCAGGAGATGTAGGAGAGGTTGGTTTGATCCCTGGGTTTGGAAGATGTCCTGGAGAAGGGAATGGCAACCCACTCCAGTATTCCTGCCTGGAGAACCCTCTGGACAGAGAAGCCTGAAGGGCTACAGTCCACAGCATCAGAGTTGGACACAACTAAAGTGACTTAGCACACAGCATGCACAAATAATTTACATTCATAAAAACTGAGGATGTCATTGCATTTTCTCAGTATTTAATATCGGTATTGTAGCTAGGAGAAAAAACAAGGTTGTAGTATTTCTCTTGCAGATTATCATCACAACTCACTTGAGCATCAGTTGCCCTATTTGTAAAATTAAAATAGTGCCTGATATTTAAAGCAATCAAATTATGATATAAAAGGTATGCTCTATTTAAAAAAATATTTTAAGGACAAAAGGACTATTACATGTAATATTTTAACTGTATAATTAATCTTTAGGCCAGCAATAGGTTGGCCATCCTGAAAGGGTTGCTGTTTAGTTGCTAAGTTGTGTCCAGTGTTTGTGATCCATGGACTGTAGCCCACCAGGGCTCTCTGTCCATGGGATTTCCCAGGCCAAGAATACTGGAACAGATTGCCATTTCCAAGGAATCTGCGTGGCCCAGGGATCAAACCCGTATCTCCTACATTCACAGGCAGGTTCTTTATCACTAAAGCCACAAGGGAAAGTCTTAAAAGGGTTATAAAGTAACTATTTCTACAATTTGTGAGCTGGGACAAAATCAAGGCTGTAATATAGATACTTAGGTAACCATATTTTAAAATATAAAAACCTCTTTTTAGCTTCCTTATAAAAGACAACTAGTCTGACTAGTTAGTTGGCTATAGGCTTCCATTTATCTCCAAAATAGGTATATTAGGGTTATTCATATATAAAAGATCATATAGTACCTATTACAGTTCACTAAATATAGTTAACATTTAATGCAGAGATGGAGGTGATAGGGTCACTATTTAGTAGGTGATACATGCTCATGACAGTATTGTCAGTGTGTAAGTGTGCATTCCTAAGGAGTCTTACTCTCTCTTGGTTATGAGATTAAGCTTACTTTCTAGGCATGATCTGTATTTTTCAGATGCCTCAAATCAAAAATGTTTGGCTTTAAGATAACCAAAATGCCACTGGGTATTAAACTTGATAACTGATATGCCACTATAATACCTAATAAATCTAGGAGAGGAAACACAACTGGCTATGAGATAATCATTGAAGGTGGGCAATGGGTTTTGAGGATTTAGTGCACTGTTCTCTTACATGTTGGAAATTGGTGTTGTGTTGGTAAACTGGCTCACTAGGGTGGAAAACGCCCTGATACTCTGCACTTACCAGTTTCCATGGTGTAAATACTCCTACCAGGGCCAATTTAAATTACCAACATGTCACTGAAAGTAAAGTTGTAAAGAGATGTGCAGAAATGGCTCCCAGGCAGTAGAAGCCAGTTTTCTGTAGCAAACTTAAAGTTAAAAATATACTAAACTGAAGATCATGGAGTAGAATTCTTATCAATCCAGTAATTTTACAATCAGAATACAAAGCCTGTGCTTACTATTGTCTTAGCCTTTTAATTACCACCACCATTCCACCCTAGCCTAGACTGAGAAGCAGTTCCATATTAAGTTATACTTCACCTTAAGTTTCATCGTAGCTTTCATTTATTTGTATGTATTTGAGAAGTATTTTTAGGTCTTCCAATACACTTCAGTAAGATTGACCAAATAAACCATACAATCTTTGAGCACTTAAAAATCTTTTCTTCCTATTGTCATTTTCCTAGCTTGTGAGCTTACTAGTTTCAAGTGCCATATTGATGTGCTTTTTGAACCAAATTTATCAGTTAATTCATTTTATTCCAAGTTCGATGTTCAACATAATTAAAAACACAAACTTCAGTTAGTTTTTCTTAGACTTCTTTAAATCACTGAAGTTGAGTACTGCAGTACTAAATGGCTAAATACTAAAAGTATTCTACAATAACCTCCCAACTACTGTATATAAATTCAAATTTTTATTATTTGCTCAGTGTGGGAAGTATCTATCACAAAATTGAGGGAAATCAACTTTTATATAAATTATAAAAGACCATTCAAAATCAAATCATGTTAGAGAAAATGAACAATTTTAAATTAGAAGCCAGTATATACTGTCTGTCTCATAGAGAATCCCTGGGTATATGGTAACTTCTAGTTTGTCTTTTATTCACAATGTTTGGGCATATTAATTTTATCTTTTTTAATACTATATTTAAAGCAACAATGGAGGTAAGAAAATATCCTTTTCTCTTTTGAAAACATTTTTAGTATGGTCTTCTTTAGTCACTAAGTCATGTCAGATTCTTTTGTGACCCCATGGATGTAGCCTGCCAGGTTCCTCTGTCCATGGGATTTCCCAGGCAAGAATCCTGGAGTAGGTTGCCATTTCCTTCTTGAGGGAATCTGCTGGACCCACAGACTGAACCCATTTCTCCTGCATTGGCAAGTGGGTTCGTTACCACTGAGCCACCAAGAAAGCCCAGCATCGTCTTACTAAAATTAAAAACTACCATTTAACAAAGTTGGTAGGCCAAAGAATTAAGAGCATGAACTGGAGTAAGTCTGTCAGGGTTGAAATTGGCTTCATGATTTACAACTATGACTTTAGGCAAGTTACTTAAACTCTGAATTAATCTCATTTATGAAATATTAGTAAGCCTCTTAAGGCATATTAAGATTGACATTATGCATGTAAAGCACTTACACTGCCTAGCACATAGAAGTGCCCAATGTTAGCATTATTATTATGGTATGAAAAATCAAATCCAGTTTTGCAAAATCTCTACAGTGTCAAATATCAAAGTAAAAATTCAGTCTCACAGAATTGTTATATTTAGTCATGGAGTCTTCAGATAAAAGTTTTGAAATTAAGAATAAACAACCACAGTTATAGAAATCATCAGTAAATTCTTCCTATAAACAAACTGTCCATTTATCAGATTCTTCCCAACAAGAACCATAAGGTCCCCTTGTACCTATAATTACTTTTTTGACTTTTAAGTATTGAGTAAATCTTATCAGTCTGGTTGATGAGATGTTGGAATAAACCACAGAACTACACAAAGAACTCATATACTATTATAGGGTGTCTGGTCCCTCCTATCATATTATTTAATATAGCTGTTGAAAACCTTCACAAAAAAAAAAGCTGTAATTCTTTTTATATATATACAAATACAAGTTAATTAGTTCATCTATTCAGTTGCAATTTTTTATTTTTATAAAAACTTTGAAAGTTAATTTCCTAAGCCTTTTACATAAGTAAACTTCAAGTTCACAGTCTGTCAATTTTGAACTATTTATGATTAAAGAGAGGCTTAACACAGTAATATCTCAGACAAGGAAAAGGGCATTAATTCTGCAGGCAGTTAGCAATAAAAATGCTAACCCTGAACAATCAGTCACTGACCATTTCCTTATACAATTGGAGTAGAGATGTAGACTACAGAATGGAAACAAAAGTAAACATAAAACTTGTCTTACCCAAACACAGTTTTCTACTTTATACAAGTCTTGACATTTACCCATGACATCAACAAAAATTACTGCACTCAGGGAATTAGCTCTCCCCCAACCCCACCCCACCCCACCCCCATCAAAAAAAAAAAGCATATATATTTTTAAGTTAGAAAAAGTGAATGGCAATTTGCAAGCAAAAGAAAACCAGATTCACATTCTACTATTTACATTTCTTCTGTTCACAGGTCAAAATTAAAATGTTTCATTAGATAATTAAAAATAAACACTTAAAATGCACTTTACTGCATCAATACTGTGGGGAGATAATTATGAATTTAGAAATGCTCTCTAGAGCAAAATTAACTTAACCTTGCGGGGCCAACTGGTCTATCATTCAGATCTTTAATAGCAGCCATAGCTTCATTGTAGTTTATCATGGCAACAATGGCTTCCCCTGTAGGTAATCCTTGCTCATTATACTGTATTGAAACTGAATCAGGTATGATTCTATAACCATGGAAAAAGTCTAAAATCTCATTAACATTAGCTTTAAATGGAAGATTCATTATCTTAATAGGTGTTACTCTACCTGAATTACAATTTAATTTTGGATCAGGCATAAATCTCCCCTCAGGAAAACTTCCCATATTACGCTTTCCAAAATCAAATTTGCCACCTTCTGGGCGACCAAAATTCACAAAGGACGATGACTTCTAAAATCAGGGGGACTCCTGAACTCCTCACCAGGAAGTCTAAAACTGTCAGGAACTCTGGAGTCCTCCTCTGGAGCTTCCCTGAGGTCTTCCTCCGGGAGCCGCCTGAAGTCCTCATCAGAAGGGCTTCTAAAATCTTCCTCCTGAGAACTCCTGAAGTCCTCTTCAGAAGGGTGCCTAAAGTCTTCATCCGGAGGGCCCCTGAAATCTTCATCCTGTGGGTGCCTAAAATCTTCCTCTCGGGGCGCCTGAAATGTTCCTGGGGTGGCCGCCTGAAAAGCTCCTGAGGCGGTCGTCTAAAATGCTCCTGGGATGGCCGCCTGAAGTGCTCCTGCGGTGGACGCCGGAAGTGCTCCGGGGGTGGCCGCCGGAAGTGCTCCGGAGGAGGCCGCCGGAAGTGATCTGGGGGGGCCGTCGGAAGTGCTCTGGGGCGGCCGCCGGAAGTGTTCCGGGAGTGGCCGCCTGAAGTCCTCGGGAGAATCTCGGAAATCCTCCTCAGGAGACCGCCTGAAGTCATCCTGGTGGGGTCGCCGGAAGTCCTCCTCAGGAGGGCGCCTGAAATCCTCCTCCGGGGGCCGCCTAAAGTCTTCCTCAGGTTGTCGCCTCCATTCCCCTGGGGAAGCCGCCTGAAGTCTTCCTCAGGAGGCCGCCTCCAATCCTCCTCAGGTGGCCTCCTTAAGTCTCCCTCTGGGGGCGCCTCCAGTCCTCCTCCTGGGGTCTCCTGAAGTCTTCCTTGGGAGGTCGCCTGAAATCCTCCTCAGGTGGCCGCCTCCAGTCCTCCTCCCTTGGGTACCGGAAATCCTCCTCCCGAGAGTGCCTGAAGTCATCCTCAGGAGGTCGCCTGAAGTGTTCCTCCCGAAGGCGTCTGAAGTTTTCCGGCGACCGCCTGAAATCCTCTGGGGAATGCCTAAAGTCTTCTGGAGGGCGTCTATCAGGTGGTCGGAAATCCCCCTGAGGATGCTTGAAATTGTCCAGTTGCCTCAAGTCCTCTTGCTGATGCCTAAAGTTTTCCGAAGGGCCACCTGAGTATACTGGTGGATCATTTGAGTCAAATGAATGGGAATGATCATCTCTATCACAAGACTGTGAATGGTCATGCATTCTTTCACTAGACATTGAAGAAAAATTTACACCAAACTCCTGCATTTGTGCCTCAGATATGAGCCTTAACAATACCTCTGTCCCCAAGAATCTCCGTCGGTTTAAACGTTCAGCTTTCACGGCCTGTTCTTCTGATTTGAATTTCACCAACGCTTCTCCTAGACCAACTCCTTTGTCATCATAAAGCAAGCAAATGTCATCCTCAGCAAGGGAAAAGTCAGCAAAGAACTTCTGCACTTCAACTTTTGTAACATCAAATGGAAAATTTCTTATATATATGCACAATTTCTGGCCAGAGTAGCCTTCTTGAGAGTGTTTTTGTGAGACCTGTCCAAGTCTCTCTTTCTCTGTTGATGCTGGTCTTTTCTTTTCATAACATTCAATGAACTTCAGCATCTGTTCCCTAGAAACTGGATCAATATAAACTGGACGATACTGCAAAACAGTCTTATGTAAACCCAGAGCAGTGTTATAGTCTTTCAGAGTCTTGAACATCACAAAGGCATATCTTGTTCTTCTTTCATCTTTATATAAAAACCTAATCTGTTCATTTGTCAGGTCAGTCTCTCTAAAAAAATTTCTTAAATCTCTTTTGTTAATACTTACAGACAGGTTTTTAAGTGAACATAAAATCCGAGAGGAGAACGAGAACATGTTCTTCTGGGAGATTTTGAATGAGATCGTTTCCGAAAATGTCTATCATTAATTCCTCTTGGTGATGTATGTTCTTCAGTCCTCATAGAAATGTCACCTTCCTTAATTAAATTACCTCCAAAATCAATCCACTGTTTTTCTGAGCCTTGCATTACTTCAATAAATCTTGAACCCATAAAACTTCTATGACATTTAAGACCTCCTGAAGCATCAATACATGAGGCAAATTTTACTATGGCATCACCATTATTTCGGCCATCATGATGCTTTAAAAATATTACTCCATCCACACATAAACCAGAGAAAAAGACACGTACATCATCTTCATTTACTAAGTAAGGCAAGCCTCGTAGAAACAAGTAAGGATTCTCAGCTGTCAATGGCCGTGTCTTTCTTTGCCTTAAATCACCATGTCCTGTACCGTTAGTATGAAACCCAGCATCTTGATTAATCGGAGAACCATATCCAGAATTACCTCCTTCTTCTTTAATAGCCTCAACAAAATTAGATAAGCTGCCAACCCCTGATGCCCCAGATCCTGGTCTCTCTCTTCCCATGCGGTCAGTTCTTTTCATTTCTATAGTCTTCTGCATCTCTGCTTTACTACTGAGAAAGAGCTCTACAGATGAATCCTTGATAAACCCTCCTGAACGACTTACGGCACGTCTTGCATCTTCATCTGTTGCAAAAATAATAAAAGCCTCCCCAATTTCCCCTCCAATTATATGCACTCCTCCATCAGGAATAGTCAATCCCGTGAAGAAGTGACGGATATCCACAGGCCCCGCAATAAAAGGAAGCCCCAGTAAACGGATGACTACAGCCATGCTGAGTGCAAACCACAGCAATAATGACCTGCAGACAGAAAGGTACACATAATAGCAAGTCTTATTTTTGAAGTACCTAATCCAAAACTAAGCTTAATAATTACTGGTCCCTACCTTCTTCAGCATTTATACATGAAAACAAGATATGAGTTCACAATGATATTGATTGTATCTAATTCTTTAAACAAATGGAATAAATTTTCTCCCAACTAAACATACAAATAAACCAGCTACTTTGAAGAAACATTTCCTATCACCTATCCTATACAGTGGTGAGTAGAAAAAAAAAGGTCACATCTCTCTAAGTCTGCCAAGTGCTACTTCACAACATGACCAAACTATTTTCAGACATATCTGCTAGTGAAACATGAGACAGAGCTTTGTGGATCAAAGAATTTTACCAACCACAACAAATTTTACATACTTATAAAAGCCATCTATGGACAGTATATAATTTCTGCTCATGATAACAAACTGCCTACCACTAGTGCATCACTGGCCAGACATAAAGTACAGAAGCCATGCATACCCAGGTGTACTATTCTACTTTTTTTTTTTTTTTTTTGGTCAAGCCTCTGTGAAAAGCCTTAAGCTCTGGATATCTTACCTTTTTATTTCTTGCAGACCTGTTAATTCTGTAAAAGCAACTTAACTGTGGAAAGAAAATGAAATATAATTAATCCTTGGACCCTGTAATTGACCTTAACGCCAGATTAGGATATTCACTTCACAATTACCTGTTAAAAGTGAAGCAATATAAGAAGGCATAACTAAGGGTATTACAAAATGGTTGTCTTTGTTCCAAGGGGAAAATTAATAATATTTTAGCAAAAAGGTAGAAGTTCCAAGGAGACATCTGCAAATTATTTAGAAACAAAAACCTGAAAACTTAACAATTGTCCTTAATTGAAAGTGGCCCCAGAAAAAGGTGACAGAAATGTTATATATTCGGATTGGACTATTGGTTACCTGGGAGTATAAATTTATCAAGGCTAAATGAATCATCCTTAAGTAAAGTCTGCATTTCACTGTATGTGAATTTTACAACCTATTTTTTAAAATCTTTTCTACAAGTAAAAATGACAATTTAACACCAAAATTCCCGAAACCCTATCTTCCACTTGAAAAAAAAAATATCTAATTCATCATTTATAACTCTCCTGTAAATCTTTCAAATCATAAGAGTATATCAAATTAATAAATGATACAATAAATGAAGAAAACTATTTTTAAAGCAATAAATCCAAACCAATGGCTACCATCTGGACACAATTTTATGTTCTACATAAACACCTCACACTTCCAAACATGGAACCCAATTTCCTGACTCCACTAAGTCAAATAGTAAAATATCCCTAAAATCTAAAATCTCAATTACTTATACTCAACTATTGCTACTCTGTATCTTAAACTCAAATTTTATTATGCTAATAAGCTTACCCCATTTTGAATAACTGTCCTGCCTTCTGGGGAAACCCACATGACTATGCAGAAAGGTAGAAACATAGTAAGAATATATTAATTTGGAATATTTGGGGATATCAGAATTAACAATTGAAAAATCTCAAGATTCCTTACATCAAATACTTTCAGAGATATCCAAACTAAGTATTCTTACCAAATATGTTTTTAAGACCTGTTAATGATTATAAATTGTCTTTAATGAACAAATGTTTTAATTCAGTACTTAAATACCACTCATCCACAAAGTGTTGTCTGAAGACATGGTCTTTGAGGTCTGCAAGGTCTATTTTCCTTTGAAAAAGGTCCACAGACTACTTTTCAAACTACAACTAACGTTGATATCAAGAAATTAACTGGCATTTTTTACACATTTGAATTATCAATGCCAAATTGATATTAAAAGTATTAGTGAGGTTTGCTGCTAAGTCACTTCAGTCGTGTCAACTGTGTGAACCCATAGATGGCAGGCCAGCAGGCTCCCCCATCCCTGGAATTCTCCAGGCAAGAACACTGGAGTGGGTTGCCATTTCCTTCTCCAATGCGTGAAAGTGAAGTCGCTCAGTTGTGTCCGACTCATAGGACCCCATGGACTGCAGCCTTATCAGGCTCCTCTGACCATGGGATTTTCCAGGAAAAAGTACTGGAGTGGGGTGCCATCACCTTCTCTGATTAGTGACGTTTACTAGAGAATATTAATGCATGAAAATGGTGGGGCAGACATAGGACATATAAAAAAATCTTCGTACTTTCCACTCAATATTACTGTGAACATAAAAATAGTTCTAAAACTTAATCTATTGGACAATATCTGCACGGTACCCCCAAAACCCCAAAAACTAGTATAAGCTTTATTTCTTCAACAACCCACACCAACATTTTAATAAAAACTACAAATGGCTTCTGGAATAGTTGTTCACATTAATATTCCAAGACTCTTTCCTATGCAAAATGACTTAGCTCCTGTTACTTTCAGAAAGTAGTGTAAAACATTTTATCCCTGCTAAACTTCTAAAAATGTAAAACGTATCTACAAAAATAGCCAAGAACATTTCACAAAATAATTACCGCCAAATTTTTAAAACTCTTATAATTTATCCTAATTTGAAAACAACATTTTAACTAAGTAGTTTCATGAGTACAAATTCATGAATTCCAATTCAAGAATATAAAAAATTTTTTTCTTCTAATTTGCCACAGTGAAACATAACTATTGCTTAAACTTTTTGCCCTTGAAATAGAAGGGTAATGTACTATTTATCCCTCTACAGAAATACACTTAGGAGATCACCTGTAAGAAACCAGATATCAAAATGAGGAACTTTCCTGTGATTTTCCTAAGCAAATACTCCAGAAATTCTATTCTTAGAACGCTACACAAAAGCAAAAACCCTACTCAACACTTAAAATGCTTCTTCTTAAGAATGCAACAAAACCATCTTTACAGCTGTGTTAAGACAGTGAGTTATTACAACTTCTAACCTTTTTAAAAGGAACTGAATCCTTAAAAGCTCATTTAAGTGGCTGAAATTAACAAGCTCATTTTAAATAACTTAGCTGATTTTATCCAAAGATTCATCCCACTTAATCATTATCACAAAAACCCACGAAATGCTTATTTTCTACTCAAGCCTTAGAGGGAAATGGGAGGAATGCTAACTTAAAATGGTATTCTCCGGATCCATTTATCTTAACTAGAGAATAGCAAGTCATTTTCCAGACATGGTGAGAGTGTGATAACTGCTATTTTTAAAACCTAAGTTATGATGAAGTACATTTAAAATGCAAGAGTGAACCTTGCAGAAAATAATCTACCCCACTCCACAAGGATTCTTTATGACGGTTTGCCTTTTTATCCTTTTATAACGTAGATGATTAAAATAAAAAGCCAAAGCCATGACGACACAGAGCCTGGTCCCCGGTAGAAACTGGAAATGAAGGTGAATCCACACGGCACAGGAATTCCCATTAACATCCATCCTCCTCAAATGGGGATCATCCGAAGGCATTGCTTCTATAGCTCAAAAAGCCTTTGTCCAGACTCCCAGGGGTCAGCGCTTCCTTCTGGTGCTCCAGGCCAAAGTTCCTACGTGGGATCCGATGCTCTTGCCAGACCTTCAGCCAAGTCAGCCTTGAAATCAACCTGGACCACCCAACCTCCGTGCCTTTCCGTTACACCGGCTCAAGGGCAAACATTCCGCCCCGACTCGCCCAAGGGTGAGCTGTCCCTGCACTTAAACACTTGGGCTCCCCTCAAGCCTAAAACTAGCCGGGCCTCCAAGCGCTTTTCCTGCCACCACTGACTACGATGACATAGCAAAGAAAAACAAGTACCTATGGAATCCTTCCAGATCTCCACTCTCTCAAGCCGACTGACAAGGGCACGCACAACACCACATGGAGGCTGCCGGGGAAGTCGGGTGCGTTTAGCAGGGGGAAAGAGGGTGCCCTGACGGCAGAAGCTACGCTCGCTGCTGGCGCGGCCCCGCCTTTCCCTGTGCTTCGGCCCCGGCCGCCAGGCCCCTCCCCACGCCCGACGCCCCTGCGGTAACTGCTTCGCACTAGGGCGATCAAACACACACCGCTGCCGCCGAGTCGGAACCCCAAGGCTGGGGGCCGGGAGCACTCCTCGTCCGCAGCAGCCTCCCCAGAGCCGGGAGAGCCCTCAGCGAACCCAGAAGAAGATGGCGCCCACTCTCTCCCCTCCGATCCGGACAAACGGACGTACGGTGGCTCTGCCCATGCGCTCTGCAGGCGTCCCCCCACCCCCACCCCCTCTCCCGTCGCCCCGGCTCCGTCTGCGCACGCGCCCTAACGTTCGCAGACTTCCCGTTGTCAAGCGGGAGAGAGGAGGGGCCGGGGCGCGCGCTTGCCAGCGGCCCCGCGGACAGAGCTATTGCGCATGCTCAGAGCCGGCGCCGCGCGGGACTCTCCATGGGGCCGGCGGAGAGCTTCCGTTAACAGGACTTCGCGGTCAGCACACGGCCGTGATGGGAAACTTGTGTAACAGCCGAAGTACACTAGACGAACATTCGTGATTCCCAAGGGCTACAAAAAGAGTCGCAAAAGCAGAGGAAACACTTTTGGATGCTGACTAGCGCCCCATGGGACTCCTGGGCGCAGAGGTCTTTTGTCCCCTTCTTGTTTCTTTGGCTTCCCTGGTGGCTCAGACGGCAAAGCGTCTGCCCACCTTGTGGGAGTCCCGGGTCGATCCCTGGGTCGGGGAGATCCCCTGGGGAAAGAAATGGCGACCCACCCCAGTATTCTTGCCTGGAGAAACCTATGGACAGAGGAGCCTGGCAGACTACACGTATGGGGTCGCAAAGGGTCAGACATGACTGAGCGACTTCACTTTCACTTTATTGCTTATAGGCAAGACTCCAGCCTCCATGATCTCTCAGTTCCAAAAGGCAGCCGTCAACAACAGTTAAGAGTCGTGTCTGACTCTGCAACCCAATGGACTGCAGCCTACCAAGCTCCTCTGTCCATGGGATTCTCCAGGCAAGAGTACTGGAGTGGGTCGCCATTTCCTTCTCCAGAGAATCTTCCCAATCCAGGGATGGAACCCAGGTCTCCTGCATTGCAGGCAGATTGCTTTCTCCTGCACTGTAAAAGGCAGGAACACTTCCTAATCAACGGAGGAACAGCAACGAAATCACCACAGGCCGGATTCAAGCTCACCAAGATTAGGAGACTGGAATATTTTTGCTCGAACCTGTGCCTCCTGTGTCCTTCATTGGCAGGCACATTCTTTGCCGCTGAGCACCAGGGAAGCCCCGCGTCACTCCTGATCATGCACAAAGCTGTTTCCTTGGGGTCTGCTTTCCTCAAACGTTCACCACTTTCTGTACAACAACTCTATTTTTTCCAATCAGTCACCTTTAAGTCAACCGATTTCCTTTTCCCTCGATAAAATCCAACTCCATCCCACATGCCATCTTTACTGATAACTTACACCCTGCTTTCCTATTGTTTGCTGAAAATTTTTTATTTCTGATAGCTTTAACCGCATGGACAGAGGAGCCTGGTAGGTTGCGGTCCATGGGGTCGCGAACAGTCGGACACGACTGGGCAACTTCACTTTCACCTTTCACTTTCATGCACTGGAGAAGGAAATGGCAACCCACTCCAGTGTTCTTGCCTGGAGAATCCCAGGGACGGGGAGCCTGGTGGGCTGCCATCTATGGGGTCGCACAGAGTCGGACACGACTGAAGTAACTTAGAACCAGCTTTAATCACATACTTAAATTAGAATCCTCATCTCTTAAAACCTTCATTTCCTGTGAAAACTAAGAAGTAAGCAATTAATGTCCTCTGCATTAGTATTTTGTAGACTAGTAACAAATACCATTGATAATTTCTTAAAAAAAAAAAAAAGCTTTCACATTGAGAACATGGCAGGGCGGCACCAAACACATTCATTAATAGTTTTAAATATCTTTAGTTTCTCTGTAAAAGGAAGTCAGTGTTCAGTAATTAATGTTTCAGTATCTTATTTGGGAATGACCAGCTATTCAATAAACTTTCCTCAGTTTAATGCAACTCCAGAATTTTAAGTTAGCAAAATTGCAAAGACTGTTTTAGAGACTTCTAAAGCATATTCATTCTTAACAGTTTATCTAAACGTTCTGATCTCATTTACATTTTCTATCCCTAAAAGTTTCTTTATATTGAATTGTGCCACCACCAGCTGATGGGTGTGTCACTTATTTTGCTGGTCTGTTACAAAGAGCATACACTGAGGCTCTAGAACTACTCAACCATCTTGGATCTATTTGCTTCTAATAAGCCTATGTAATGTCCTTGGGTGATGTCTTTCTTTCAAACGTTGTGCCCTGACCCCTCCCCTCCTGTTTTATTTCCCACTCAGATATTTTACTCCCACATTCTTATGGGAAGCAGAGGGGTGACGATCTATCTTGTGTAAGTGTTTCAAGGATGAGGAGGGCACCGACCCTGCCTGGCAGAGAATAAAGATCTCTGGATACCTGATCTATGGGCCTCAGGGGGAAGACAGCTCCTTGTTTTAATTCACAAAGGATGGAAACGTCTCCTAGCCATCTTTGTGACATGGAAATGTTGTCACTGCTTCCTTAGCCCTCTTGTGAACCTCCTTAATAATGAATCCCTTTTGTAACAGCATCAGAGTAAAAGTGTATACAAATAAAAGATATGGTAAACATCTGATAGATAAACTTGGTTACAGTAACCAGAATTATGAATTATTACATTTAACCTACAAAATAATTCTAGTTAAATATTTCTCCAAAAGAGACCTTTGGGGCATTCGAAAGTATCCCAAAGTTAGCTGGAACTCAAAAGAAATTTAATTACAATTTGATATTTCGGAAGCTTGTCAAAAAGTTTTAAAACACTTGGTCAAGCTAAATCATTCATTGTAAGACAATACTCATTGCTTAGCCAAAGTAACCAGAGATCTCAAAAGCAAATATTAGTACAAATCCCATAAAGGCAAAGATATTTACATAGTCTGTAGTTAAAAGCAGTGTTTCAACAATCAGTTCAGTTCAGTCGCTCAGTCGTGTCCGACTCATTGCGACCCCATGAATCACAGCACAACAGGTCTCCCTGTCCATCACCATCTCCCGGAGGTGACTCAGACTCACTTCCATCGAGTCCGTGATGCCATCCAGCCATCTCATGCTCGGTCGTCCCCTTCTCCTCCTGCCCTCAATCCCTTCCCAGCATCAGAGACTTTTCCAATGAGTCCACTCTTCACATGAGGTGGCCAAAGTACTGGAGTCTCAGCTTTAGCATCATTCCTTCCAAAGAAATCCCAGGGCTGATCTCCTTCAGAATGGACTGGTTGGATCTCCTTGCAGTCCAAGGGACTCTCAATAGTCTTCTCCAACACCACAGTTCAAAAGCATCAATTCTTCGGTGCTCAGCCTTCTTCACAGTCCATCTCTCACATCCATACATGACCACTGGAAAAACCATAGCCTTAACTAGACGGACCTTAGTCGGCAAAGTAATGTCTGTGTTTTTGAATATACTATCTAGGTTGGTCATAACTTTTCTTCCAGGAAGTAAGCATCTTTTAATTTCATGGCTGCAGTCACTATCTGCAGTGATTTTGGAGCCCAAAAAATAAAGTCTGACACTGGTTCCACTGTTTCCCCATCTATTTGCCATGAAGTGAAGGGACCGGATGCCATGATTTTCGTTTTCTGAATGTTGAGCTTTAAGCCTTCTTTTTCACTCTCCTCTTTCACCTTCATCAAGAGGCCCTTTAGCTCCTCTTCACTTTCTGCCATAAGGGTGGTGTCATCTGCATATCTGAGGTCATTGATATTTCTCCCGGCAGTCTTGATTCCAGCTTGTGATTCTTCCAGCCCAGCTTTTCTCATGATGGACTCTGCATATAAGTTAAATAAGCAGGGTGACAATATCCAGCCTTGACGTACTCCTTTTCCTATTTGGAACCAGTCTGTTGTTCCATGTCCAGTTCTAACTGTTGCTTCCTGACCTGCATACAGATTTCTCAAGAGGCAGGTTAGGTGGTCTGGTATTCCCATCTCTTTCAGAATTTTCCACAGTTTATTGTGATCCACACAGTCAAAGGCTTTGGCATAGTCAAAAAGCAGATATAGATGTTTTCCTGGAACTCTCTTGCTTTTTCCATGATCCAGCAGATGTTGCAATTTGATCTTTGGTTCCTCTGCCTTTTCTAAAACCAGCTTGAACATCAGGAAGTTGACGGTTCACGTATTGCTGAAGCCTGGCTTGGGGAATTTTGAGCATTACTTTACTAGCATGTAAGATGACTGCAATTGTGCAGTAGTTTGAGCATTCTTTGGCATTGCCTTTCCAGTACTGTGGCCACTGCTGAGTTTTCCACATTTGCTGGCATATTGAGTGCAGCACTTTCACAGCATCATCTTTCAGGATTTGAAACAGCTCAACTGGAATTTCATCACTTCCACTAGCTTTGTTCATAGTGAGGCTTTCTAAGGCCCACTTGACTTCACATTCCAAGATGTCTGGCTCTAGATGAGTGATCACATCATTATGATTATCTGGGTCTTGAAGATCTTTTTGTACAGTTCTTCTATGTATGTTTGCCACCTCTTAATATCTTCTGCTCCTGTTAGGTCCATACCATTCCTGTCCTTTATTGAGCCCATCTTTGCATGAAATATTCCCTTGGTATCTCTAATTTTCTTGAAGAGATCTCTAGTCTTTCCCATTCTGTTGTTTTCCTCTATTTCTTTGCATTGATTGCTGAAGAAGGCTTTCTTATTTCTTCTTGCTATTCTTTGGAACTCTGCATTCAGATGCTTATATCTTTCCTTTTCTCCTTTGCTTTTCACCTCTCTTCTTTTCATAGTTATTTGTAAGACCTCCTCAGACAGCCATTTTGCATTTTTGCATTTCTTTTCCATGGGGATGGTCTTGATCCCTGTCTCCTGTACAATGTCACGAAACTCATTCCATAGTTCATCAGGCACTCTATCTATCAGATCTAGGCCCTTAAATCTATTTCTCACTTCCACTGTATAATCATAAGGGATTTTATTTAGGTCATACCTGAATGGTCTAGTGGTTTTCCCTACTTTCTTCAATTTGAGTCTGAATTTACCAATAAGGAGTTCATGATCTGAGCCACAGTCAACTCCTGGTCTTGTTTTTGTTGACTGTATAGAGCTTCTCCATCTCTGACTGCATAGAATATAATCAATGTGATTTCGGTGTTGACCATCTGGTGATGTTGTAAGACCTCGCGGCCTTTCCTCGGGAATCGTCGCCCCAAAGACCACAGTGACTCGAATTCGATGCAATCAGCAAGAGGATTTATTAGGCCGGCGCGCCGGGGTTCGATCTCCTTAGGAGGAGTGAACCTCGAACGCCAGTCGTGAGGGACTTTATACAAAAAATCACAGGTAGGTGGGGATGAGGTCAGGGTATGGGATACAATGAAGTAGGGGCCATAGGTGAGGTGGAGACATTTGATTGGTGGGAAAAGTTTGCAGGTAATTAAGTTGAAACGGTTGGCTGATCACCCTGCGGCATTTGGTCAATTTTTACCCAGAAAAGTCCGACAGAGAGATACATTCTTGGGAGGGGGTTTCCTTGACCAGGTCATAAGTTATCTGTTAAGAATCGGTCAGGAGGCTCTGAGTCACCAGATAAGGAGTAAGCTATTTTCCTTGAGGCACAGCCTGCCTTCCGGGCTTAAATTTTAACCTAAGTCCTTCAATGTCCATGTGTAGAGTCTTCTCTTGTGTTGTTGGAAGAGGGTGTTTGCTATGACCAGTGCATTTTCTTGGCAAAACTCTATTAGTCTTTGCCCTGCTTCATTCTGTACTCCAAGGCCAAATTTGCCTGTTATGCCAGGTGTTTCTTGACTTCCTACTTTTGTATTCCAGTCCCCTATAATGAAAAGGACATCTTTTTGGGTGTTAGTTCTAAAAGTTCTTGTAGGTCTTCATAAAACCATTCAGCTTCTTCAGTTTACTGATTGGGGCATAGGCTTGGATAACTGTGATATTGAATGGTTTGCCTTGGAGACGAACAGAGATCATTCTGTCATTTTTGAGATTGCATCCAAGCACTGCATTTTGGACTTTTTGTTGACCATGATGGCAACTCCATTTCTTTTGAGGGATTCCTGCCCACAGTAGTAGATATAATAGTCATCTGAGTTAAATTCACCCATTCCAGTCCATTTTAGTTCACTGATTCCTAGAATGTCAACGTTCACTCTTGCCATCTCTTGTTTGACCACTTCCAATTTGCACTGATTCATGGACCTGACATTCTAGGTTCCTATGCAGTATTGCTCTTTACAGCAATATCACCAGTCACATCCACAACTGGGTATTGTTTTTGCTTTGGCTCCATCCCTTCATTCTTTCTGGAGTTATTTCTCCACTGATCTCCAGTAGCATATTGGGCACCTAATGACCTGGGGAGTTCCTCTTTTGGTATCCTATCATTTTGCCTTTTCATACTGTTCATGGGGTTCTCAAGGCAAGAATACTGAAGTGGTTTGCCATTCCCTTCCCCAGTGGACCACATTCTGTCAGACCTCTCCACCATGACCAGCCCATCTTGGGTTGCCCCGCGGGCATGGCTTGGTTTCATTGAGTTAGACAAGGCTGTGGTCCTAGTGTGATTAGATTGACGAGTTTTCTGTGAGTATGGTTTCAGTGTGTCTGCCCTCTGATGCCCTCTTGCAACACCTACCACCTTCCTTGGGTTTCTCTTACCTTGGGCGTGGGGTAGTTAAAAGCAGTGTTCAACAATGCTAGGGGAAAACCAAAACTGTTTCACAAAAGAAGAAGCCAATTCTGACTATGTTGGAACTGTTTCTTTGACTTGCTTTTCCTTGCTTTTGTTATCATGATCATACCTAAGGGCCTGCTTCAGAGGACTCTATCCCTTGCCTGAAGGTAAACTGAAATGCCTTTATTCAGTTCTCTGAGAGAT
Source organism: Nanger dama (assembly GCA_917880005.1). Lineage (NCBI taxonomy): Eukaryota > Metazoa > Chordata > Mammalia > Artiodactyla > Bovidae > Nanger > Nanger dama. The sequence goes on from CAKJTW010000035.1 coordinate 12,053,285, forward strand.
GATCTGACCCTGCCCACCTGTGAATGAAAAGAGATTAACACTTCCACTTCCATTCCTTAGGAGATGTTTTGCCAGACTGAAGACCCTTTCACTTTACTTCCCCACTGCCTCTCCCTCTCTATTCTGCCTTTTGACTTTAGTTCCTCTTGGCTTCTTTCTCTTTCACTCTATGAAAAGAACCTCTCATCCAGACCCCAATAAGATGGTTATTTTGAGGCATTAACCTGCCATCTTCTTGGTCAGCTGGCTCCTTTGTCTTAACCCCTCATCTCTCAAATTTATTGGCCTATCGTGCAGCAAGCAGAGCAAGCTTGAACTCAGTAACAGAACAACAGAACCAGGGATTCAGGGTTGATGGCGTTCTCAAAGGAGAAAAGTTAGAAAAGTAGGCAGCTTCACCATGAGTAGAGGGACCATAGTATCTCACACTTTATCTTTTCCCAGGTGGAAGTGGGGCCAAGCAGGGGTAGTGAGATGTCCCATACATCGGGTGACTTGAGAGGGAAACTGGGGAACATCCTTGTTAGCAGGAAAGATCACTGAAGCCAAGACTGAATGAATGACATGGTGGCTTCCAACTCAGCCAGGACCCTGGTCTGACTGGAAGGAAGTCATACAAGGGCTATGAGCAAATAAAGAAGACCAGAAAGAGGAAACAGTATTATATTCAGAGTCTCATCCAGTGGAGAGGACCAATACTGAGGGCCAATACCCAGAGAAAAATAATCAATTGATGTAAGTTATATAAGAAAAATTTCCTCATAATTTGGCAAGTTTTTAGATAATTATATAATGTATTTATTTGATTTTTTAGATTAAGAGGGAAAATGCAAGTGGTTTGTAATAAATATTAGTAAAATATGTACTGCAGTTTGATTCTAATGCTAAAAAGATACAGAGACAGAGCAAATGTATAGAAAGACAGAAAATCAAAAGACAGAGATAAAAACAGGGACAAGGAGAAACAGAAATGAGCTTGAACTTGGTACAAAACCAGTCTTGTTCCAGCCCATTTTTAACAAAATCCATTTAACCAACTAAACTCAATTCAGTCTTAGAGACTCCTGATCATGCATAATTCGGTATCTTTTATTCCTTATACCTTCCACTAAAAATGTTATGGAATCCAAGCTTGATCTGCTCACCACACAGCAGGCCAATGAATCCGAAAGATGAGGTGTTGAGGCAATGAAGAGACTTTAATTGGGGAGTCAGCAGACCGAGAAGAAGGCCGGCTAGCACCTCAAAATAACTTTTATTGGAGCGTGGATGCTAAGTTCTTTCATCAATCAGAGAGAAAGGAGCAATGAGGAACTAAAGACAAAAGGCAGAATAGAGAGAGAGATGCAGTGGGCAACTAAAGTGAAAGGGTTTTCATTCTACAAACAACTCCAAGAGAATGGCAAGCCTTCAGAAGGGATGTGTTAATTTCTTCTATTCACACATGGGCAGGGACAAACTATCTATCCATCAGCTGGACAAAGGCACTTTAGCTTACAGTCAAGCAGAGGGTCAGCATCTTCCAGGCAAGTCACTAAGTATCATTATAATAATAAAAGCAAGTCAAAGGAACAGTTTCCAACACGGAGTCAGAACTGGCTTCCTCCCCACAACAAAAAACTCACCTAGAGCCAGACTTCCTGGAGTGTGAAGTCAAGTGGGCCTTAGAAAGCATCATTATGAACAAAGCTAGTGGAGGTGATGGAATTCCAGTTGAGCTATTTCAAATCCTAAAAGATGATGCTGTGAAAGTGCTGCACTCAATATGCCAGCAAATGTGGAAAGCTCAGCAGTGGCCACAAGACTGGAAAGGTCAGCTTTCATTCCAAACACAAAGAAAGGCAATGCCAAAGAATGTTCAAACTACAGCACAGTTGTACTCATCTCACATGTTGGAAAATAATGCTCAAAATTCTCCAAGCCAGGCTTCAGCAATATGTGAACCGTGAACTTCCAGATGTTCAAGCTGTATTTAGGAAAGGCAGAGGAACCAGAGATCAAATTGCCAACATCTGCTGGATCATTGAAAAAGCAAGAGAGTTCCAGACAAACATCTACTTCTGTTTTACTGATTATGCCAAAGCCTTTGACTGTGCAAATCATAACAAACTGAAAAATTCTGCAAGAGCTGGAACTACCAGACCACCTGACCTGCCTCCTGAGAAACCTATATGCAGGTCCAGAAGCAACAGTTAGAACTGGACATGGAACAACAGACTGGTTCCAAATAGGAAAAGGAATACGTCAAGGCTGTATACTGTCATCCTGCTTATTTAACTGATATGCAGAGTCCATCATGAGAAATGCTGGGCTGGATGAAGCACAAGCTGGAATCAAGATTGCCAGGAGAACTATCAATAACCTCAGATATGCAGATAACACCACCCTTAGGACAGAAAGCAAAGAATTAAAGAACCTCTTGATGAAAGAGGAGAGTGAAAAAGTTGGCTTAAAACTCAACATTCAGGAAACTAAAATCGTGGCATCTGGTCCCATCACTTCATGGCAAATAGGTGGGAAAACAATGGAAACAGTGACAGATTTCTTTTGGGGGCTTCAAAATCACTGCAGATGGTGACTGCAGCCATAAAATTAAAAGATGCTTGCTCCTTGGAAGAAAAGCTAAGACAAACCTAGACCGCATATTGAAAAGCAGAGACATTACTTTGCCAACAAAGGTCCATCTAGTTAAAGCTATGATTTTTCCAGTAGTCATGTGTGGATGTGAGAGTTGGACTATAAAGAAAACTGAGCGCTGAAGAATTGATGCTTTTGAACCGTGGTGTTGGAGAAAACTCTTGAGAGTCTCTTAGACTGCCAAGAGATCCAACCAGTCCATTCTAAAGGAAATCAGTCCAGAATAGTCATTGGAAGGACAGATGCTGAAGCTGAAACTCCAATACCTTGGCCACCTGATGTGAAGAACTGACTCATTGGAAAAGACCCTGACACTGGGAAAGACTGAGGGCAGGAGGAGAAGGGGAGTACAGAGGATGAGATGGTTGGATGGCATCACTGACTCAAGGGACATGAGTTTGGGTAGACTCTGGGAGTTGGTGATGGACAGGGAGGCCTGGTGTGCTGTGGTCCATGAGGTCACAAAGAGTCAGACAGGACTGAGTGACTGAACTGACTGCAACAAAAACACATATTTTGCTTTCCTTAAGTTTTGTGGGGGGTTTTTATGTTGAGATACTTTTTTGTTGACAAATCTGTAACAAATGGAATAAGATCTTATTTGACATCTAGTAAACTTAGGTACAACAGAATTAAACTTAACATAGGTAACTCTAAGGACATGTCTATGTTAATCAAACCAACAAGCTTCAGCCACCTTCAATAGTACATATCAATTTACTGAATATTTCCTAGAATATAGGTCCTAATATTTATCTTGGCCAATTTTCTATTTATATAGATTTAATTTCTCAGTGCTTGCTTTCAAGTATCAAAATTCAGAACTTAGAGATACCAGGGAAATAATTTATGCAAACACGAGCAAAATAAAGACAGAAATGGAAAGGACCTAACAGACTCAGTAGAGATTAAGAATAGAAAGAACACACAGAAGAACAGTACAAAAAATGTCTTTATGACTTGGATAGCCAGGATGGTGTAGTCTCTCACCTGGAGCCAGACATCTTACAGTGTGAAATTAAGTGGGCAAAAAGTTAAAGCCAGTGGAGGTGATGAAATGCCAGCTGAACTATTTAAAAAGCTAAAAGATGATGCTATTAAAGTGCTGTGCTCAATATGCCAGCAAATTTGGAAAACTTAGCAGTGGCCACAGGACTGGAAAAAGTCAGTTTTTATTCCAATCTCAAAGAAGGCAATGCCAAAGAATGTTCCAGCTGCCACACAATTGCACTTATTTCACATGCTAGCAAGGTCATGCTCCAAATCCTCCAAGCTAGGCTTCAACAGTATGTGAACTAAGAACTTCCAGATGCACAAGCTGGATTTAGAAAAGTCAGAGGAGCCAGAAGAACCAATCCAATTACCAACATCCATTGGATCATAGAAAAAGCTAGAGAAGTCCAGAAAAACCTGTTTCGTTGACTACACTAAAGCCTTTGACTGTGTGGATCAAAACAAATTCTGGAAAATGTTTAAAGAGATGGGAATACCAGACCACCTTATCTGCCTCCTGAGAAATCTGTATGCGGGTTAAGAAGCCTCAGTTAGAAACACACATGGAACAACTGACTGGTTCAAAACTGGAAAAGGAGTATGACAAGGGTGTATATCATCACCTTGCTTATATAATTTTGATGCAAAGTACATTGTGCACAGTGCCAGGCTGGATGAAGCACCAGCTGGAATCAAGATTGCTGGGAGAAATGTTGACAGCCTCAGATATGGAGATGATACCACTGTCAACTAAAAATATATATAACTTGAGATTTGTAAGTTAAGTTTTATTTGGGGTGAAATGAGGACCACAGCCCAGGAGGCAGCACTCAAATAACTCTGAGAGATTGCTTCAAAGAGGGAGTCAATTAAGGTCAATATATAAGATTTTAGTGAAGGGGGAGCTCAGTGCAATCAAGGGCTTAGTTTACAAAAGGCACACGGAGCTGATGTCACCTGGAAAGGATTAAGTGATTTTCTAGAAGACGTGCAAAGATTGGGAACATGAAATCAGTTCCTGAAAATATCTAAAGACCTGTTCCACCAGATTCCCTGGAGCACAGAGGGCCTCACTCCACCCTGAACTCCTTCAGATGGTGTTGAAGGTCAACAGCTGCAGCAGCACAGGGTTCAGTCTCCACAGAGGCAGAAGGCAAATGCCCTTGTTGTTGTCAGTCGTAAAGGAAATCAGCCCTGAATATTCGCTGGAAGGACTGATGCTGAAGCTCCAATACTTTGCCTACCTGAAGCGAAGAGCCAGCTCATTGGAAAAGAACCTGATGCTAGGAAAGATTGAAAACAGGAGAAGGGGCATCAGACGATGAGATGGTTGGATGGCATCCCCCAATCAATGGACATGAGTTTGAGCAAACTTCAGGAGATAGTGAAGGACAGGGAAGCCTGGCATGCTGCAGTCCATGGGGTCACAAAGAGTTGGACATGACTGAGCAACTGAACAACTTTCAAGTCAATTAGAAGAGTTCATTTACAAAGTAAATTTTACATAAAGACCAAACCAGAAATCTCAGTTTTTTATGCTTGAGTTCTAAACGCTTTTTCCTGCTCCCCACTTTTTCCCCTAAGGGCCTGGGCACAAGGGGAGAGAAACTTCAGTCCAATTTCACATTCTGTGCCAGTAAAGGTCTAATTGTTAGTTTTAGACCCATTTTTTGGCTTTAAGTGCGTGAAAGTCGCTCAATCATGTCTGACTCTTTGCGACCTCATGGACTCTAGCCTGTCAGACTCCTCTGTCCATGGAATTCTCTAGGCCAGAATATTGGAGTGGGTAGCCATTCCCTTCTCCAGGGGATCTTCCCAACCCAGAGACCTCACTTTTTCAAGGAATCTTCCCAACCCAGGGATTGGACCCAGGTCTCCCACATGGTTGACAGATTTCTTTACTGTCTGAGCTAACAGGGAAGCCCATAGGTTGACCAGTCATTTAAAACTTTTCCAAAGGGGTTCTCAGATAAGGGGGTTGAGAGTCATTTCCTAGGCAGGTTGATAAGTCTAGGGGTCCCCAAGGAGAGGGGGTCTGGAATTCTCATGGAGGAAGAAAGGACAAACTTATTTCTCTACATTCCTTAGGATTATATAACAACAATGTATTATGCCTGAGGACAGTCTCTGGATTAAACCTTCTGGCTAATTCTGTTATCTTAAAATGTAAATTATGGGAGTGGGTCTGATGAGGTCTTTACAACCTCCAGACATTCTTTGGATTAGTTGGAGAGTATATAAACTCATTGCTAAAACTAACAAGCGGGTACTCTTTCTGCCCCCTTCTGATGCCTATGTCAGAAGCTTTTTCTATCTCCTTTATACTTTAATAAAACTTTGTTACACAAAAGCTCTGAGTGATCCAGCCTCGTCTCTGGCCCCGGATTGAATTCTTCTCCTCCGGGGGCCAAGAATCCCGACGTCGTGATTCAGCAACAACCTTTCAGGGTGGGTAGAATCTTAGAGGATTTCCTAAGTATTTCCTATTCTATGTATTTCCTATTTTAGCTCAAGCAGTTTGTACCAGATGTCTGTGCACTCAGGCCAATTGGCAGGCTCAAACCAAAGCAACCAAACAAAAGCGAAACCTCACCAGCTGGAAGTCATACTCAAAATAAATGGCAAAGAGATACCCAGAAATCAAAAAGGCAAATGGTAAAAATGCCCCAAGAGGACGACAAAGAGATGCTCAAAAGTCAAAGCCAAATGGAGTGAATGCCCCAAACATGATTTCCCATTGCAACTAGATCTGTGACCTTGTCCAAGGTGTGCCTTACAAAAGGAGTTGCCCTTCACAGGGAGAACTCCCCCAGTTGAAATCAAAGTTCTCCAGATTGGCACCAAAGTTCCCCAAATTGGAACCAAAGTTCCCCAGAAGAGGCAAGGTCAAAGAGGTCCTGGTGTATACTCCACGAGACTTACCAAGTTGCTGGCAGGTGTGTTGCAATGTACCAAAGGCACTCTTTCTAATCCTCCAAAAGTTAATGTCTTCTCAGAGTAGAAGTCTGCAGAGAAAGGCAAAGAAAGCCTGGGCAGCTGCTAGGGCGACCTCTCCCCTGTTCTCTGCAGCAAACTTGGAGTTCTGTAGCCCAGACGGAAGACAGTGTGTGATCCCAGCACAGCCCTACAGCAGGGGAACCCTGAGAGCCTAACCTCAGAGAAATCTTCCAACCTTCCAACTCTCCTAGAGGAGAGAGGCTGGGGTGGAGAGAGATCCAAAAGTGTCCGATCAAGCTGAGTGGCCTATGAGGCCACCTGCCCCTAATCAGATCGCAGACGAGTCTGCAAATTTGTAGTCAGAATCTTAGCTCTCTGTGCACCAATGCCAACCAGAAATACAGAGACAGAATTATGGAGGAAAAAGAATGGCTTTGTTACTTTGCCAGGCAAAGGAGAAACACAGTAGGTTAGCTAGTGCCGGGAGTCAGGAACTTCTCCATGGTGAGTAAGAAAAGTTTAAATACTCAGGCAGGAGTATGGGATAAAGATCAAGGCAGTAACACTTATATTCTTTCCACTTTCAAAAGGGTGGGGCTGCTGACAAGGTTAGGGTGTATGCAGGTTCCTAGGGGACCTCTCCCCTGTTCTCTGCAGCAAACTTGGAGTTCTGTAGCCCAGACAGGGTGTGACCCTGGCACAGCCCTACAGCAGGGGAACCCTGAGGGCCTGACCTCACAGAAATCTTCCAACCTTCCAGTTCATATGTTTAAGTAAGCTCCAGGATTTGGTGATGGACAGGGAGGCCTGGTGTGCTGCAGTCCATGGGGTCGTAAAGAGTCAGACATGACTGAGCGACTGAACTGAAGTGAACTGAGAGTCCTAGGGGGTCCATCTTCTAATCTTTTTGTTTTAGTTTATGTATTTGGCTATGTCAGGTCTGTACTGAACTGATATCTGCTACTGAAGGTGGCTTAGGCTTGTTGGTTTGATTAATATAGACATGTCATTAGAGTATTCAGTGTTAAATATAGTGTTTCTGTTGAATCTAGATTTGCTAGAGGTCAAATAAGACCTTATTCCATCTGTTACATATCTGTTAACAATAAAAGCAACTCAGTGTAAGAAAAAAAATTTTAAGGAAAATAATATATGTGTTTTCAGTAGAAGATGCAAGGAATAAAAGATTGAATTATGCATTATGAGAATTTGTAAGATTGGACTGTTTAGTTAGGTAAATGGATTTTATTAGAAATGGGCAAGAACAAGGCTGGTTTTGGTTTCTTCCTCTAGTATTCTTGAGATGTTGACTACAGCTATATGAGATGAGTTTCTTTGCCTTTAAGGAATTTGTATTAATGTTTGCTTTTGAGATCCCTGGTTACTTTGGTTAAGGAATCGGTATTGTTACACAATGACTGATCTTGATCAAGTGTTTTAAAACTTTTTGACAAACTTCCCAAATATCAAATTTTAATTAAAGTTCTTTTGAGTTCCTGCTAACTTTGGGGAAGGCTCCCTAGAATTATTATAGAGTCAGCTCTTTGCAGCAGATGGCCAAAGTATTAGAGTTTCAGCGTCAGCATCAGTCCTTCCAATAAATATTCAAGGCTGATTTCTTTTAGGATTGAGTGGTTCGATTTCCTTGCAGTCCAGGTGACTCTCAAGAGCCTTATCCAACACCACAGTTTGAAAGCATCTGTTCTTCAGTGCTCAGCCTTCTTTATGGTCCAACTCTCACATCCATACTTGACTATTGGAAAAAACCATAGCTTAGACATTTGTCAGCAAAGTGATGTACTTTTTAATATGCTGGCAAGGTTCATCACAGCTTTCCTTCCAAGGAGCAATCATCTTTTAATTTCATGGCTGCAGTTACCATCCATAGTGATTTGGGAGCCCAAGAAAATAAAATCTGTCACTACTTCCTCTTTTTCAGTTCAGTTGTTCCGTCGTGTCCAACTCTTTGCGACCCCATGGACTGCTGCATGCCAGGCCTCCCTGTCCGTCACCAACTTCCAGAGCTTGCTCAAACTCATGTCCATCGAGTTGGTGTTGCCATCTCTTCCTCTGTTGTCCCCTTCTCCTCTCGCCTTCAATCTTTCCCAGCATCAGGGTCTTCTCCATGAGTCAGTTCTTTGCATCAGGTGGCCAAAGTATTGGAGTTTCAGCTTCAGCATCAGCCCTTCCAGTGAATATTCAGGACTGATCTCCTTTAGGATGGACTGGCTGGATCTCCTTGCAGTCCAAGGGACTCTCAAGAGTCTTCTCCAACACCACAGTTCAAAAGCATTAATTTTTCGGCGCTCAGCTTTCTTTATGGTCCAACTCTCACATTCGTACATGACTATTGGAAAAACCACGGCTTTGACTAGACACACCTTTGTCAGCAAAGTATTGTCTCTGCTTTTAAATATGCTTTCTAGGTTTGTTATTGCTTTTCTTCCAAAGAGCAAGAGTCTTTTAATTCCATAGCTGCAATCACCATCTGCAGTGATTTTGGAGCCCAAGAAAATAAAGTCTCTGTTCCCATTGCTTCCCCATCTATTTGCCGTGAAGTGATGGGACCGGATGCCATGATCTTCAAGAGCTGTCTTGTGCCTCAGGCTCCTAAATCAGGTATCCAGAGACTTTTATTCCCTGACAGGCAGCATCGATGCCTCTACTCAGCCTTGCAGCAGTTACAGAAGGTGGATGTTCACTCCTCTGCTTCCCATAGGAATATGGGAGTCAAATATCTTCAGAGGGAAATGAAGCAAGAGAGAAGGGGGAAGGCACAAACTTTGAAGGAATGACATAGCCTAAGGACATGACATACTGATTAGAAGCAAGTAGGTACAAAATAGTTTACTCCTTCCCTTCCTTCCCTGGTGGCTCAGAAGTTAAAGCATCTGGCTCCAATGCAGGAGACCTGCGTTCAATCCCTGGGTCGGGAAGATACCCTGGAGAAGGAAATGGCAATCCACTCCAGTATTCTTGCTTGGAGAATCCCATGGACGGAGAAGCCTAGTAGGTTACAGTCCATGGGGTCGCAAGGAGTCAGACACGACTGAGCAACTTCACCTTCACCTTTAGTCCTTGCTCTTTGTAACAGATCAGCAAGCTAAGTAACCTGCTGCCAGTGGGTGGTGATATAAAGAAACTTCTAAGGATAAAGTGAGTAAAGTGAAGCCACTCACTGATGTCCGACTCTTTGTGACCCCATGGACGGTAGCCCACCAGGCTCCTCCATCCATAGAATTTTCCAGACAAGAGTACTGGAGTGAGTTGCCATTTTCTTCTCCAGGGGATCTTCCCGACCCAGGGATTGAACCTGGGTCTTCTGCATTGCAGGCAGACACTTTACCATCTGAGCTACCAGGGAATCCCTAAATGAGATAAGAGCTTTTAGATAAATTGTTAAGAATACTTATGTTTTGGAAATGTCTGTCTCTCCAGATACTAGTAACTTGAAATTTTAGAGTTGCAAATCAAGTGAAGGAAATTTATTGAGGAGCTGGGTCATTCTCAAAGAAAATAAGATACTGAAACATGAATGACTGTACATTGGCTTCCTCTTACAGAGAAACTATAGATTATTATTAAATAGAATTATTAATGTTTGGTGTCATTTTGAGATGTTCTCAGTCAGTAATCGAGTTTGGGGTTTTTTTTGTTTGTTTGTTTGTTTTTTAGAAATTAACACTGGTGTTTGCTTACCAATCTACAACATACTAATATAGACGACAGTTCATAATTGCTTACTTCTTAGTTTTCACAAGAATTTAAGGTTTTAAGAGATGAAGATTCTAATTTAAGCATGTGATTAAAGCTAACAGAAATAATAAAAAACATTCAGGATAAAGAAGACAAACCTTTCTAACATGGGAGGTACAATTAAGCAGCATATTCCAACAGATTGGACAGTTGTTAACCACTATGCATGAGTTTGTGTTCCATGGGTCTCCCCCTTTCCTGGATGCTCCCTAACATCTCTTCAAAGCAGGAGACTGGGAACTGCAGAAATTATGAAAAAGGGCAATGTGTGAGCAGCAACTTGAAGAAAAAGGGAAAAGATTCTATGCTCCTCAAAACTGAGGAGTATCAGACAAAAGGCCGGATTGATGCTGAGCATGGCCCCGTGGGACTCCTGGACACGGAGGCCTTTTGTCCTTCATTTCTTACAGGCAGGGGCTTCCCTGGTGGCTCAGCTGGTAAAGAATCTGCCTGCAGTATAGGAGACCTGGGTTCAATCCCTGTGTTGGGAAGATCCTCTGGAGGAGGTAAAGGTTACCCACTCCAGTACCTGGCCTAGAGAATTCCATGGACTGCTGTATAGTCCATAGGGGTCGAAAAGTGTCGGACACGACTGAGTGACTCTCACTTTCACTTCTTATAGGCTCTCCAGCTTCCATGACATTCTCTCAATTCCAAACAGCAGAACAGTTCCTAGTCAAAGTAGGAACAGCAACTAGACTACCTGGAGATTAAAAGACCAAAGAGGCTCATCAAGATTAAAAGACGGGACCACCTAAGACCCTGCACACACCCTCATCTCATCATCAGCAGAAGAAAATACAAGGCTGTTCCTGCCTTGTTCCTTATCACATACTCCTGCCTGTCTGTATAACCTCTCCCTCCTGAGCAGAAAGGGGGACACGGTTCTTGAGGCACGAGCCTACCGTGTTCCCCCTTTGCCTGCCAAAGTAATAAAGCCCCTCTTTCCTTCTCTGTAACTCCGCCTCCGTTTTTCTGTTTGGCACTGGTGCACAGAAAGCTGAGATTTTGGCAACACTTTATCTTTTCATTGCTCCAGTTATTAGTTCTAAGCATCTTTGGAAAGCCTCTTTGTAAATACTCTTAAAAGGCCAGAGAAATATTAATGTTACTGCCTTAGATGTTCCAGATACAAGGCCAGCACCCAAGGGCCTTAATAAGCATGTGCATTTTCAATTTTATAGACATTTTTGAAGAAGTGCCTTTACACAGTTATTCTACCTTTGGGGTTTTTTGTTTTTTTTTGAAACATGAGAACACATAGGCCAATTTTGAAAACTGGGAAGTGAGAAGCACAGTTACAGGCATGCTCTGTGGCGCCTGCTTTGTAAGAACTGGGCAACAACTTTGTGCTAATATTTGGAAGTAACAAAGCAGCCCATCACATTTAATTGTTACATGACACATTTACAAGTGTATTCAAAGCTTACTGAGAAAGCGTTACTTTAAGACACTGTTACATAGAGGAAAATAAGAGTTTTCAAAATTTCTCTCACTGAAAAATAGCCATTCTCTTTGAGAAAGAAGAGATAGTTTGCCATGTGAATAAAAGGTGATTCTCTGAGTGAAAGCCACCATTTACTTGGGCAAATTACTTAGTCTCTCTACACCTCAGTCTCGTCATCTGTAAAATGGAAATATGAGTTCCTTTCTCTTAAGGTTGCCAGAAATGTGGAATGAACAAATATATGTAGATATCTGAGACTATATGAGTGATTCATTTTAAATGTCAAGGGGATCCCATAGACAAGCAGAAAATGTCACCTCAGAGAGTTAGGCTCAAGGACTAGGCAGCATTTACCTTGATTATTTCCAAAACTCCAGGGTTTGGTCTTAGCCCAGCAAGCTCAAGAATATGCACTTTAAAACCAGCATTTATTGAGGCTTTATTCTGTGCCAGCCCTTGTGCATTATCTCATTTTATTCTTATGACTACTTCTGGAGGTAAGTACTATTATTTTTCCTACCTTACAAACAAGAGAAACTGAGGCATAAAGGATTGCATAGTTTGCCCAAGGTAACAGAGATAGTATAAACCAGGAATTGAACCCTAGTGCTTTGTTTCCAGAGAACACTGCCCTGATTCACACTGGGAGAGGATTCTCTCTTCTGAGGCAGACTCTCTTTAAAAAGTGCACAGAAACAGTGCTGCAAAAGTCCATATTGTCAATATTGATTCACAAGAAGAAACACTAGTAAAGTGAACCAGAGCTCATCCCAGGCTGAGCAGCATTTATGGGCTGTAAACACTGTCTGCGTGCATGCTGAGTTACATCAGTTGTGTCCAACTCTTTGCGACCCCATGGACTGTAGCCCCCACCCAGGCTCCTCTGTCCATGGGATTCTCCAGGCAAGAGTACTGGAATGGGTTGCCACGCCCTTCTCCAGGGGATCTTCCTGACTCCGGGATTGAACCTACGTCTCCTATGTCTCCTGTATTGGTAGGCAGATTCTTTACCACTGGCACCACTGGGAAAGCCCCATAAACACTCTCTGTGTTAGTTGCTCAGTCGTATCTGACTCTTTGCAACTCCATGGAGTATAGCCTATAGCCCACCAGGCTCCTCATTCAATTGAATTCTCCAGACAAGAATACTGGAGCAGATTCCTTTCTCCAGGGGATCTTCCCAGCCCAGAGATGAAACCCAGTCGCCTGCATTGCAGGCAGATTCTTTACCATCTGAGCCACTAGGGAAGCCCCCAAACACTTCTTATATAAAGTCAAAGGATGAGAGGGTTGTTTAAGAAGCAAAAAATAGAAAATGAGTTACCAAATGTCAAAAAGTGTTTTTCAGTTAAGGGTACCTAAGAAAGTCATCTTAACAAAAGTAACAACTGTCCTTTAATGAACACTTAATATAAGGCTCATCCGAACAAGTGTGCTTAGATCAGACTCCTTCCCTTGGAGATGCTTAGGCAGGTATTGCCAGCTGCCTTTGCTTTTCGGAGAATACCATCCCCCTTCTGTCCACACAGATTTTCTCCAAACAGAACAGTATAGTGATTGCCTGTCTTTTCTAGTCTGCTTTCTGCCTTTCTTTGATGATTGCACCATTACCATCAAAAGAAGAAAATTCCAGTGAAGGTAATTGAGTTTAATAAGATCTTTTAGAACTAACACCCAAAAAAGATGTCCTTTTCATTATAGGGGACTAGAAGGCAAAAGTAGGAAGTCAAGAAACACCTGGAGTAACAGGCAAATTTGGCCTTGGAGTACAGAATGAAGCAGGGCAAAGGCTAATAGAGTTTTGCCAAGAGAACACACTGGTCATAGCAAACAATCTCTTCCAACAACACAAGAGAAGACTCTACACATGGACATCACCAGATGGTCAACACCGAAATCAGATTGATTATATTCTATGCAGCCAAGATGGAGAAGCTATATAGAGTCAGCAAAAACAAGACTAGAAGCTGACTGTGGCTCAGATCATGAACTCCTTATTGCCAAATTCAGACTTAAATTGAAGAAAGTAGGGAAAACCACTAGACCATTCAGAAATGATCTAAATCAAATCCCTTAAGATTATACAGTGGAAGTGAGAAATAGATTTAAGGGCCTAGATCTGATAGATAGAGTGCCTGATGAACTATGGAATGAGTTTCGTGACATTGTACAGGAGACAGGGATCAAGACCATCCCCATGGAAAAGAAATGCAAAAACACAAAATGGCTGTCTGGGGGGGTGGGAGTGGGTCTTACAAATAGCTGTGAAAAGAAGAGAGGCGAAAAGCAAAGGAGAAAAGGAAAGATATAAGCATAATAGCAAGGAGAGATAAGAAAGCCTTCCTCAGCGATCAATGCAAAGAAATAGAGCCAAACAACAGAATGGGAAAGACTAGAGATCTCTTCAAGAAAATTAGAGACACCAAGGGAACATTTCATGCAAAGATGGGCTTGATAAAGGACAGAAATGGTCTGGACCTAACAGAAGCAGAAGATGTTAAGAAGAGGTGGCAAGAATACACAGAAGAACTGTACAAAAAGATCTTCACAACTCAGATAATCACAATGGTGTGATCACTCACCTAGAGCCAGATATCCTGGAATGTGAAGTCAAGTGGGCCTTACAAAGCATCACTATGAACAAAGCTAGTGGAGGTGATAGAATTCCAGGTGAGCTATTTCAAATCCTGAAAGATGATGCTGTGAAAGTGCTGCACTCAATATGCTAGTAAATTTGGAAAACTCAGCAGTGGCCACAGGACTGGAAAAGGTCAGTTTTCATTCTAATCCCAAAGAAAGGCAATGCCAAAGAATGCTCAAACTACTGCACAGTTGCACTCATCTCACACGCTAGGAAAGTAATGCTCAAAATTCTCCAAGTCAGGCTTCAGCAATACGTGAGCCGTGAACTCCCTGATGTTCAAGCTGGTTTTAGAAAAGGCAGAGGAACCAGAGATCAAATTGCCAACATCCACTGGATCATGGAAAAGCAAGAGAGTTCCAGAAAAATATCTATTTCTGCTTTATTGACTATGCCAAAGCCTTTGACTGTGTGGATAACAATAAACTGTGGAAAATTCTGAAAGAGATGGGAATACCAGACCACCTGACCTGCCTCCTGAGAAACCTATATGCTGGTCAGGAAGCAACAGTTAGAACTGGACATGGAACAACAGATTAGATCCGAATAGGAAAAGGAGTACGTCAAGGCTGTATATTGTCATCCTGCTTATTTAACTTATATGCGGAGTATATCATGAGAAACGCTGGGCTGAAAGAAGCACAAGCTGGAATCAAGACTGCTGGGAGAAATATCAATAACACCAGATATGCAGATGACACCACCCTTATGGCAGAAAGTGAAGAGGAACTAAAGAGCCTCTTGACGAAACTGAAAGAGGAGAGTGAAAAAGTTGGCTTAAAGATCAACATTCAGAAAACTAAGATCAAGGCATCTGGTCCCATTACTTCATGGGAAATAGATGGGGAAACAATGGAAACAGTGTCAGACTTTAATTTGGGGGGCTCCAAAATCACTGCAGATGGTGACTGTAGCCATGAAATTAAAAGATGCTTACTCCTTGGAAGAAAAGCTATGACCAACCTAGACAGCATATTAAAAAGCAGAGATATAACTTTGCCAGCAAAGGTCCATCTAGTCAAGGCTATGGTTTTTCCAGTGGTCATGTATGGATGTGAGAGTTGGACTGTGAAGAAAGTTTGAGCACTGAAGAATTGATGCTTTTGAACTGTGGTGTTGGAGAAGACTCTTGAGAGTCCCTTGGACTGCAAGGAGATGCAACCAGTCCATCCTAAAGAAGATCAGTCCTGGATGTTCATTGGAAGGACTGATGCTGAGGCTGAAACTCCAATGCTTTGGCCACCTCATGTGAAGAGTTGACTCACTGGAAAAGACCCTGATTCTGGGAAAGATTGAGGGCAGGAGGAGAAGGGGATGACAGAGGGTGAGATGGCTGGATGGCATCACCGACTCAATGGACATGCGTCTGAGTGAACTCCGGGAGTTGGTGATGGACAGGGAGGCCTGGCGTGCTGCAATTCATGGGGTCGCAAAGAGACGGACACGACTGAGCAACTGAACTGACTGAACTGATTGACTGATATGGGACTCTGGTTATTGAACAGTTCCTAGAGCCTTTAGTTTATCAACATGAAAACTTAATCATTTTTGAGAACAGAGAGGATGGTTCTGAAACAACAAAATGGAAGAAATTATCTCCTGAAACATGCGAAGCACACTGAGGCATGGCCACTCTGGGGCACTGCCTGGCCAACTAGCCAGCTTTGCCAAGCATGCTGCCACCACGACTGCCCTCCCTACCCTCCTGCATGGTTTTAGTTTCAGACAGTTTCCAATTGTCCCTCCTAGCTCTCAACATCCACAAGATCGGCCTTGCATCACTTGGGCTCAGAGTTCCTCCATTTTCTAAACTCTAAGGACCCTCTTGCAAATTCTGACTCCCGTGCAATTCAACTGACATTTATTGAGTATGGACTGTGTGTCAGGAATCTTGCCACGGTTCCTGAAAGACAAAGCTGAATATATCATAGTCCTCTTTTCTCAAGAAGCTCTTACTGTAGCAGGAGAGGGAAGCCCACACGGGCAGCCTGTCATCACATACAGGAGCACATGGAGAGCATAGGGCTATCAAGGCCATGGCTCTCGGATGATGCAGATCCAAGTTAAAATCCCAGCTCTGCTGCTTCAAGACTGTGGACAAATTCCTTATTCTTCAGCTTCTCCATTTGTAGAGGAAGCTAATAGTACTGACCATGCAGAGTCATTATGAAGTAATGAATGAAATAACCCTTGTACAGCACTTAGAACAGTCCTGCTGCTGCTGCTGCTGCTGCTGCTGCTAAGTCCCATCAGTCATGTCCGACTCTGTGCGACTCCATAGACAGCGGCCCACCAGGCTCCCTTGTCCCTGGGATTCTCCAGGCAAGAACACTGGAATGGGTTGCCATTTCCTTCTCCAATGCATGAAAGTGAAAAGTCAAAGTGAAGTCGCTCAGTTGTGTCCAACTCTTCGCAACCCCATGCACTGCAGCCTACCAGGCTCCCTCATCCATGGGATTTTCCAGGTAAGAGTACTGGAGTGGAGGGCAGTTGCCTTCTCCAAGAACAGTCCCTAGCACACAATAAATTCTAGTACAGTTGTCCCTCAGTATGCTCAGGGAACTAGTTCCAGGCCCTAATACAGTGATAGTAAAGTCCCTTATATGAAATGGCATAGTATTTGTATATAACTTATGCACATCCTTCTGTATACTTTAAATCATCTGTTCAGTTCAGACTCTCAGTTGTGTCTGACTCTTTGTGACCCCATGGACTGCAGCATGCCAAGCCTCTCTGTCCGTCACCAACACCTGGAGTTTACTCAAACTCATGTCCATTGAGTCGGTGATGCCATCCAACCATCTCATCCTCTGTTGTCCCTTTCTCCTCCTGCCTTCAATCTTTCCCAGCATCAGGGTCTTTTCCAATGAGTCAGCTCTTCGAGTTAGGTGGTCAAAGTATTGGAGTTTCAGCTTCAGCATCCAGTCCTTCCAATGAATATTCAGGACGGATTTCCTTTAGGATTGAGTGGTTGGATCTCTTTGCAGTCCAAGGGACTCTTAAGAGTGTTCTCCAACATTACAGTTCAAAAGCATCAATTCTTCAGCACTCAGCTTTTTTATAGTTCAGTTCTCACATCCATACATGACTACTGGAAAAACCATAGCTTTGAGTAGACAGACCTTTGTTGGCAAAGTAATGTCTCTGCTTTTTAATATGCTGTCTAGGTTTGTAATAGGTTTTCTTCCAAGGAGTAAGCGTCTTTTACTTTCATGGCTGCAGTCACCATCTGCAGTGATTTTGGGCCCCCACCCCAAAAAGTCTCTCACTGTTTCCACTGTATGCCCACCTATTTGCCATGAAGTGATGGGACCAGATGCCATGACCTTAGTTTTCTGAATGTTGAGTTTTAAGCCAACTTTTTCACTCTCCTCTTTCACTTTCACCAAGAGGCTCTTTAGTTCTTCTTCACTTTCTGCCATAAGGGTGGTATCAAATGCATATCTGAGGTTACTGATATTTCTTCAAAATACTTAATACAGTATAAATGCTATGTAAATCGTTGCCATGCGTATGTATTCAGTAGCTCAGTCATGTCCCACTCTTTGCGACCCCATGTCACTATAGCCCACTAGGCTCCTCTGTCCCTAGGATTCTCCAGGAAAGAATATTGGATTTGCCATTTTCTCCTCCAGGGGATCTTCCCAACCCAGGCATCAAGTCCGAGTCTCCTGCATCTCCTGCCTTGCTGGCAGATTCTTTACCACCGAACCACCAGGGAAGCTAAATAGTTACCAATATGTGGCAATTAAAGTTTTGCTTTTGGGAACTTTCTGGAATTTTCCCCCAATTATTTTCAGTCTGCAGTTGGTTGAATCGATGGATGTGAAACCCATGGATCCAAAGGGCCAACTCTATAACTTACATATCAAGAAGATAGGCTCAGAAATCAGAATACCATAGTTCAAAGCCTAAATCCAACACTTGCTAACTGTATCATTTGAGTTGCTAAACTTCTCTAGTTTCTTCACCCATCAAACAAAGACGGCAATAAAAATGGGTAGAGTAGCTGTCTAAATAAAAGCACCAAGAAAAGCATATAACATGAAGTCTTACATGTTGCTCTGGTGGCCTGCATGCTCCTTTCCAGTTTGTCCCCTGCTGTGGTTCTCAGAAGTACACCTCCACAACCTCCAGGGATCACTGGAGCACTGTTTAGACACTACTGATTCAGGAAAGGAACTGTCTCAGTTGTGTGTGACCGAAGTCAGATCCGAAAGACTTAACAGATTGAGGAGAACCCCTGCATTCTAACTTGGATAAGCTCTTGCCTGATGTAAATGAGAGTCTTCTCTCCACTGTAGAAATATGGAGGTGACTGAGTTCTGAATAGTCCATAGATGCTATAGCTTAACTCTAAAAGGAGTCATGCAGAAAGAATGCTGGATAAAATCTCTGGGTTTTACTGATGAAGCTTCAATCCTGAATCTCACTGTAGAACCTATTTCTAGTAAATAGGCAAAACCATGTGTGAAACAAGATGTCTCCTTCTCCTTAGGCTTCCTTCCCCTAGATTCCATCCAGATCTAAGAATGTGAAACAAAAGGAAGAAGCAAGAGGAAGATCTAAGAGTCTGTATTGAAATTCCAAAAAGAGGACATAAGGAGAAAACCAAAAAAAAAGAGAGAGAGAGAATCCAGAAGAACTTTCATTTGAAAAGGCAGTCTCATGGAGACCCCACTCAGCTGCATAAAATGAATCTTGGGTCTGGAACACTTCCTTATCAACTGCTAAAAGCCCATACAGACTATGTCTGGTTTATTACCTGTGTGGGAAAATCTTTCCTTGTTTTAATCTCAATGCGTACTCTCCTCTCTGCTTAAAACACATGTGTCACATGGTACCTGGCCAATCCTAGCTGTTATGATGTCCTCTGAGGTGAAGGAACAAGGCTCCTTTCACTGCGTGTGAATGGGTGCAGTGCCTGGCTAATTGCCCTGTGTTGGCAGCTGGGAGAGACCCGCTAGCTATGGAGTACAGATGCCCACTATTAAAGCTGATCTCGTTCTGCCTCTTCTCTGTGTAACTAAAATGCTGTCCCATCTAGGGCTTGACTGCACTGTATCTTTTTTGGAAACTCTAGTCAATGCTGAGATGCAATGGACTGAAGTGTTTGGAGATTTCCCCTGGATCCATCACCAGGACATTGTGCTCTGCTTGACACCCTGCTTGTGGACACCAAATATTCTCTCCCTAAGGACTGTGACCAGAAGCCTGACTGTCTAGGTCTAACCCACGTCGGTCCTCTGGCCCCTTCCCAGGGATGAAAGGAGAGGAGAAAGCACCAAGCTCCCTTGAGAGTTTGGAAGGTAACTATAAACTAGAGACTGAGGTAAAGAAGCGAGTTTTGATCTATTCTTTTTCAGTTCAACAAATGTGCTTTAAATGCTTACAATGTATGACACGCAATTCCACTGAGTCTCTTCAGTTGTGTCTGACCCTGTGTAACCCTATGGACAGCAGCCCACCAGACTTCTCTGTCCACAGGATTCTCTAGGCAAGAATACTGGAGTGGGTTGCCATTTCCTCCTCCAATTCCACGAGACAATGGTGAGCAAAAATGGACAGGGTCATTGCTCCCGGGAAGCCTGTAAGTCCAGGAGAAGAGAGGCAAACTACTGAAAGAATTATTCAGCTAAATGTA
The DNA here is from genome assembly GCA_917880005.1 of Nanger dama. Classification (NCBI taxonomy): domain Eukaryota; kingdom Metazoa; phylum Chordata; class Mammalia; order Artiodactyla; family Bovidae; genus Nanger; species Nanger dama. Next base: position 12,073,340 of record CAKJTW010000035.1, read on the forward strand.
AATTTACAACCAGGATAAGAGTTACGAAAGGGAACTACATGTTCTTCTAAGAGCATTTCATAAGAAGGCCTGGCCTGGTGGTGGAAGGCAGAAAGAGAGGTGGTAGATGAGCTGGAAGAAAAGGATGGGTTAATACGGTAAAGGGAACTCGCCGGGAAGGGGAGAGAAGGCGGGGGTATGCAGGCAGAGAAGTGCCCAGGCTCAGTGGTCACAGAGAACTGAAAGAGGCCAGTGTGTGCAGTGCCCAGGACAATGAGAGTCTGCAGGAAGAAGTCAGGCCCTGCTAGCGGTTGGGGTTCATGGTAAAGACTTTGAGGTTCCCACTGGAAAACCAGTGAACTATTTTCAGTAAAGAGGTGACACGTTAGACTTGCATTTCAAAAGATGACTCCAGCTGAGTTCCAGAGAATGGATTAGACGGTGGCAAGAGTATGTACATGTAGAGAGAGGTTAACAGGTTATTTTGACTTCCAGTTTAAGGTGACAGTTTGAACTGTATTTACTTTCACTCCTTTCAGAAGTCCTAATAAAATGTCAGAAAAGGAAGTTTCACAGGATTTCTGACAAGAATGAAGAAGATAGGGTAGGAGACAGCAGCAATGAAACTTTGCAAGCCGGAAGCAGATAGATAGATTATCATTTCTTTTGTGAATCCAAGAGGATTCTGAATTGACAGTGGAGAAAGCTAAGATATGACCTGATATTCAGCAAATAAGTTCTCAGAGGCTTAAGAGGCTTCAATATCTTCTGCTGGGGAAGGAGGTGAAAATAGCTGATTGAACATAGTTTATAATGCACTGAAGACACACTCTTAATGCTCTTTCCTAAAGAAACCTGTCTCTCCCAGACTACAGCCAAAGATCGAAGGTTTATTCTCTGGAGAGAGTACGACTAGGGGACAGTGAGTACAGATGAGATCAGGGGCTTGAAATACAAAAGAGGATATCATGTCAATGATGAAACTGAATGATGAAACACTCTATTTCCCCACTAAACCTGGCAGCCAGACATAAATTCTTCAGGAAGAAGATTATTTCTGGGGAATTCGATCAGCACACAGGGGGAAACTACCAAGTGTGGGGAAGAGTAAAGATGTCTTCAGACATGCAAGTTCTCTAAAATTCACATGTTCCACACCCTCTCAGGAAGCTGCTGAAGTGTGTACTTTGCCCAAACAAGGAAGTGAACCAAAAAGAGAAGATGTATATAATCCACTAGATTTGAGATCTCTCTTTTCCTCTTCCAGTCTAATAGATTGCATATTCTCTTTAGTCTTGGTTTACTCCCTTGAGAAGGAATCAAATAACACAGTGGTTAAGAACATGGGATGCCTGAGGCACTAAAAGCAAAAATAAACTAGTGAGATTAGATAAAACTAAAAAGTCTTCTGCACAACAAAGGGAACCATCAATAAAATAAAATGAAAAGGCAACCTACCAAATGGGAGAAAATATTTGCAAATCATATATCTAATAAGCTTGCTCCTTGGAAGAAAAGCTTGACAAAACTAGACAGCATATTAAAAAGCAGAGACATTACTTTGCCAGCAAAGTTCTGTCTAGTCAAAGCTATGGTTTTTCCAGTAGTCATGTATGGATGTGAGTTGGACTATAAAATAGGCTGAGGGCAGAAGAACTGATGCTTTTGAGCTGTGGTGTTGACTCTTGGGAGTCTTGAGTCTTAAGAGTCCCTTGGACAGCAAGGAGATCAAACCAGTCAATCCTAAAAGAAATCAATCCTGACTATTCATTGGAAGGACTGATGCTGAAGTAGAAGCTCTAATACTTTGGCCATCTGAAGCAAAGAACTGACTCATTAGAAAAGACCCTGATGCTGGGAAAGATTGAAGGCAGGAGGAGAAGGGGGATGACAGAGGATGAGATGGCTGGATGGCATCACTGACTCAATGGGCATGAGTTTGAGCAAGCTCCAGGAGATGGTGAAGGACAGAGAAGCCTGGCATGCTGCAGTCTGTGGGGTCTCAGAGTTGGACATGACTGAGCAACTGAACAACAACAAATATCTAATAAGAGTATATAAAATATATAAACCACTCATACAATTCAATAGGAAAAACCCCCAAATAATCTGATTTAAAAATGAGTATAAGATCTGAATAGACATTTTCCCAAAGAAGACATACAGGTGGCCAACAGGCACATGAAATGGAGCTCAGCATCACTAATTATTCAGGAAATCAAAATCAAAATCACAATGGGATAACAGCTAATATCTGTGAGAATGGTTACTATCAAAAAGACAAGAGGGAAGCATTAGCCAGCATATAGAGAAAAGAGAACGCTAATGCACTGTTGGAAATGTAAATTGGTGAGCCATTATGGAAAGCAGCATGGAGGTTCCTTAAAAATTAAAAATAGAACTGTCATATGATCCAGCAATTCTACTTCTGGGTACTTACCTGAAGAAAATGAAAATACTAGTTCAAAAAATGTATGCACCTCTCTGTTCACTGTAGAATTTACAATAGCTAAGATACAAAAAAATGACCTAAGCATTCATCAATAGATGAATGGATAAAGAAATTGGGAGATATATATTTATTTATTCATAATGGAATATCACTCAGCCATCAAAAAGACTGAAATCTTGCCATCTGCAATAACATGAATGGATCTTGAAGGCATTATACTAAATGATAAGTCTGACAGAGAATATCATATATGATTTCACTTATGTGTGGAATCTTAAAAAAAAAAAACAGAGATCATAGATACAAAGAACAAGTAGGTAGTTGCCAGAGGCAGGAGGTGAGAAAAAAGGGTGGAAGGCTTCAAAGGTACAAACTTGCAGTTATAAAATAAGTCATGGGGATATAATATACAGCATTGTGTGTGTGTTAGTCACTCAGTTGTGTCCAACTCTTTGTGACCCCACGGACTGCAGCCCACCAAGCTCCTCTGTCCATGGGATTCTCCAGGTAAGAACACTGGTTGCCATTCCCTTCTCCAATAGCATTGTGAATAGAATTAATAGTACTGTATTGTATATTTGAAAGTTGCTAAAGAGACTAGATCTTAAAAGTTCTCATCACAAGAGAAAAATTGTACCTTTGTATGGTGACAGATGTTAACTAAACTTATTATGGTGATCATTTTATAATATATATAAATATTGAATCTTATGTTGTACACCTGAAACTAATCTAAAGTCTACGTGTCAGTTATACCTCAATAAAAATAAATAAAATAAATTATTTTCCTAAAAAAGAAAAAGAATATAGATGCCTGGATATTGCCTTGCTCTGTTCCTAAATTTCCTCATTTGTAAACTGGGGATAACAAGACCTACTTCAAAGGGCTACTAATAAAGATCAAAACCACTGGAGGAGAATGTGGCACATAGAAAAGGTACTGAATATACTTAAAGGAGAATCATAGTCCTGAGGAAGAACTGAGGACTTTTTAATGAAGCAAAAGATAATTAAAGAAGCAAAGAAGACACTTATTCAAATAAGAGAATGATAAACATTATGGTATGGTGGCTGAGGTGAAGTCACTCAGTCGTGTCTGACTCTTCGTGACCCCATGGACTGTAGCTCCTCCACCAGGCTCCTCCGTCATGCGATTTTCCAGGCAAGAATACTGGAGTGGGTTTCCATTTCCTTCTCCAGGGGATCTTCCTGACACAGAGATTGAACCTGGGTCTCTTGCATCGCAGGCAGAGGCTTTACTGTCTGAGCCACCAGGGAAGCCCTGGTATGGTACATGACTCAAATGTGAACAGCAGTTAAGCAGTAACAGTAGTGTAAAAAGTGATCACTACTCCATGTGAAAATGCAAAATAAATAGTATATATTAGAAAGATGGAGAGGTTCAGAAAACGTGATAAAAAGCAAATCTTCATCTTTCATAGCAGGCAGACAATGGAGAATGCCTACGGCTGAAAAATTAAGTTTGAAATCGGCTGCTGCAGTAATTTAGAGGAGGGAGGTTGCACTTAGGGCGAAAGTGATGACAGAGATTAAGAAAAGTAGGATTTCAAGGGCTATTTGGACAATGAATTCAGGAGATATTAGAAGATGAGAACCAAGAAGACTCGCCAGTGAGCCCATATGGTAAGCTGAAGGAAAGCAAAGCATCAAAAGCTACCCCTAGATTTTTGGCCTTTTTATAGTTTGATGATTGCCATCAACTGAGATGGAGTACACTTAGAAGAGGGAATGTTTGGGGACTGGGGAAAGGGGTGGAGATCACGAGCTGTTTTTGGACATCTGGGTTTAAAAGTGCTTCATTCCACCCAAATGGAGTTTTTAAGAAAACAGTGGAAATACTGATTCAGAGCTCGGAAAAGTTATTTGTCCTGAGTTTACATACATATGTTAGTCATCTGCAAAAAGTAGTCACTGAAATCTTGGACATAACTTTCCCCAGGAGGGGAAAATCAAAGAATGAGAGGAGTCAAAACTCTACAGCTGAGACCCTTAGGGATTCCATACCTAATGGCTTGGTAGTGGAGTCAGAGAGCAGGAATAACCAGAAAGTTTGTTCTAGGAATAACCTGGAGGAAAACCAGAAGAGTGTTCTATCATGGAAGTCAAATTCCATTTACAAAATACTGAATGCGAAGGAGCAGTTGTTTATATCTAGTTGTTTATAAGTAAGAGTCTGGAGATTGGGAAAGAGTACAGGACTCGCCACACAAGGTGCCCCAGCTGAAGGATCTTGACCTGATTCCTCTTTGGACCACAACCTCCACTTTTGCACTTTGAATTTGGCCTTCACATTCTTTGCAATATTTTAATTCATTAATCCTCTCATGGGCTCACTTGCCTTTTCCTTTTATTTATTAATGCCCAGGAAAACACATCCAGGGATTCAGGAGCACGAGTAAAGAGTCAGGGTTAAAAGCATGGGCTCTGGTGTCAATTGTCAGGGTTAGAATCATGATGTGTGACCCTAGAAAATCACAGATGTTTCTATGCCTTGGTTTTCTCACCTGTAAAGTAAAGGTAATGATAATGGTTCCAATTTAGTGTTAAATGAGGTATTGTAGTGCCTGGCACATTGAAAGCAAGCGATTAATATCAATTATTTCAATTATTATCCATGGTCCTAACTCCACCAACATACTAGAAAATTCCGGTAAATTGAATTTCTACTTTAATTTTTTTTTAATTTGGTGAAAAGCCTTTATCTGCCCCAAGTATTTTCAATGTTTCTTTAATGTCACCATCCACCCAGCCACCTAAATCAGGAAAGCTGGGAATGATCCTTGTTCCTATTTCTTTACTTCTTCCATCCAAGCCTAAAAATCTCACAATCAGTTCAGTTCAGTTCAGTCGCTCAGTAGTGTCTGACTCTTTGCGACCCCATTAATCACAGCACCCCAGGCCTCCCTGTCCATCACCAACTCCTGGAGTTCACTCAGACTCGCATCCATCGAGTCAGTGATGCCATCTAGCCATCTCATCCTCTGTCGTCCCCTTCTTCTCCTGCCCCCAACCCCTCCCAGCATCAGAGTCTTTTCCAGTGAGTCAACTCTTTGCATGAGGTGGCCAAAGTACTGGAGCTTCAGCTTTAGCATCATTCCTTCCAAAGAAATCCCAAGGTTGATCTCCTTCAGAATGGACTGGTTGGATCTCCTTGCAGTCCAGGGGCTAATTCCTCCTAAAACAGCTCTTTCATTTATCTTTTCCTGCTTCTCCCTTCTTCCCCTGCCCTTAGACCCTAGATTTCTGCTTTAACCTTCCAAGGCATCTCTATCTCTAGAGGTTTCCATATGCTTTTTCTCTAGGATATTTTCTAAAATGCAAATCTGATCAACAGTAGAAGACAAATAACAAGCATTTAAGAACCTTCATTTTTATTTCTTCTTGCCTTTCTAGTTTCATCTCCTGCCACTGACCACACACCCCCTCAGCCCCCCCCACCCCCCACACACACCTCAGGCATGCTGAGATACCTGTCATTTGCCCGTGTGCCTGCTCACTGGTGCCTCTGGTTCTGCTCTGGTGGAGCTGCAACCTGTCCTGTTCTTTGTATCTTCACTGATCTCCCTCCTTCCCAATAAGGAAGGGGTAATAACACCTGCCAGTTGCATAGTCTCAAAGACAGCATTTATCTCAAAGTAATTGTTTCTGTGTCTGCTTCTCTACAAGATTATGAAGCTGCTGAGTGAAAGCACCAGGGATAGCTCTTGTCCCCAACAAGTGTCTACTCATGTCTGTGTTCGCTCAGTCACTTAGTTGGGTCTGGACTCGGTGTGATCCTATGGACTGTAGCCCACCAGGCCCCTTTGTCCCTAGACTTTTTCCAGGCAAGTATACTGGAGTTAGTATCTATTTCCTCCTCCAGGAGATCTTCCTGACCCAGGGATCCAAGAAGTACTCAATACATGTTTGGAAAATTCTCCACCAAAGATGAGCTGCCTTCTGACTTCTCACCTCAGGCTCTCTTCACTTGCGATTCTGCCTCTCTTAACTCCATTTAGGGATTCAAATACACAATAGTCTTTGGAATACTCAAAATGATTTCCATTTCTGGTTCCAAACTCTTCATCAAGCCCGAGACCGTCACATCCATTTTTGTTATACCTCTCTACCTGAGTAGGCAATTTGCTCAACATAATCAAATACACTCATCCTCTCCATAAACTATTCATTTTGACCCTAGAACCTTCCTCACCTACCCTCTATCTGCTCCCACTCTGACATGATTCAGCTTTGTAGGTAAGATCTAGACTTGCTGCCAACTTTCAACTTTAGATGATTTCCCTTCCAATTATCTACTCTCTCTTTTCCAAATATTTCTTACTTTTACCTGTGTTCTTTACTTAGAAAACTGATCTTACTCAACTTCTCTAAACCTTAGTCCTCGATTTCTGGATGGCTTTACTCACCTTTCCCTTTTCTTCCAGCCTGAGAAAGAATGACTCTCTTCCGTCTCTGGTCCTTCTCCCAGTCTTACATCCAAGTCTTTGACCCCTTCCCAGAAGCTCAAGAGAGTCAATTACTCCTTCTTTATTTTGAATCTCTCTTCTACTACTCCTTTCCTTTCCTCTCCACTTATAGACATAGTCTTCTTATCCTAAGCAAAAATTTAAATTGTTTTAGCTCAGTCCCTTCTTTTGCTTTCCTTTCATTGTCAAAATAACCTACATCTGTTGGTTACTCTTTCTTAGTACTGCTCTGTGACTTCAGTTCAGTTCAGTCGCTCAGTCGTGTCCGACTCTTTGCGACCCCATGAATCGCAGCACACCAGGCCCCCCTGTCCATCACCATCTCTCGGAGTTCACTCAGACTCACGTTCATCGAGTCAGTGATCCCATCCAACCCTCATCCTCTGTCGTCCCCTTCTCCTCCTGCCCCCAGTCCTTCCCAGCATCAGAGTCTTTTCCAATGAGTCAACTCTTCCCATGAGGTGGCCAAAGTACTGGAGTTTCAGCTTCAGCATCATTCCCTCCAAAGAAACCCCAGGACTGATCTCCTTTAGAATGGACTGGTTGGATCTCCTTGCAGTCCAAGGGACTCTCAAGAGTCTTCTCCAATACCACAGTTCAAAAGCATCAATTCTTCGGCACTCAGCCTTCTTCACAGTCCAACCCTCACATCCATATCCTTATCGCTGTAACAGAGCTGTGCTGTAAAAGATAACTAATGATCCCCTAATTGCCAAATCCAAAGACTTTTTCTCCATCCTCAGCCCCTTGCCTTTCTGTAGCATTTATATAGTTAGGACACACAGCATTGTGGTTAAGCAGCCCTGAGAGTTAAACTGCCATAATTTAAAGTTACCTCTGTAGATTGAAATCTTTGTATTTTGGTAAGTTTGAAGAATCTCCTTGTTGCTCCACTGAGTGAGTGAAGTCGCTCAGTCATGTCTGACTCTTTGCGATCCTATGGACTGTAGCCCACCAAGCTTCTCCGTCCATTAATCTTCTATGAAAAGAGATGAGGGTAACGGTATAGGTTTCATAAGGTTGTTGAGTGGATGATAATTTTGGTAAGGCATGTTGCAGTGCCTATCTCTTTATAGATGTTCAATAAGCATTCACAACTGTGTTTGAACACACCCTTTCACTTTGGGCGGGGAGTAAAGTTCTTCCTAAGCTTATTTAAACCATTTTCTTCTTCTCATCCACTTCTATGTATAACTCTTTAATTTCTTAGCTGAGTGATATTGGGCATGTTTTAAGCCTGATAAATGGAGATTATTATTTATTCACAAAAGATTGAAATGATGCATATAAGAAGTTTAACTTTAGCATAACATCTGGCATTCAGAAAACACTGGCTTTCCTAACTAAAGAGACAAAGAAAACATCTCTGATTCAGTAACTTTCCTTCTTGTCTTAAATCTGAACGTTGATTTCTGTTATAAGGCAATCACATGGCAACCAAGAGAGAAAAACCAAGAGAACTGCAGAGATGACCATCTGAATCGTTGAATAAATAGCAGCAGCCCCTATGTCAGAATTTTCATGTTTGCTTTTGTTAAGCCATTGTGAATTGGTTTAAACTATGTGATTTTCTATTACTTGCATAATATCTATTACTGTAATATTCCTAATTATACAGTCGCAATTTAACTTCACAGTTTTAGCTAACAGTCTTTCTGTTATCCTTCTAGGCAGTTTATAAAGATGAACCCAGAGTATCCACAGTTATTTCAAATTTAACTACATCTATTTTGAATACTTTTGTTACAAATAAACTCTCTATTTAGCTCTTTGGGAAAGATGTTTTTAGGTGAAATGCCCGAAGGTCATCCATAGTTCCCCTTCCTGTGGTGTAAAATGGCAGTATCATCTTGTTAACTAAACACAACAGGTTTGCCTACATATACAATATTCCAGATTTTTTTTTCTCTAACTATTCCACAAAGAAGCCACTTAGTAGATTGAAAAGATAACAGGTTTTGGAGTTGGACAGATGGAGGTAAAGTTTGGTTTCACCACTTCCTAAAATGTAACTTTTTGATCTTCAGTTTCTTTGATTATAAAGTATCCAAAAGAGTTGGGGGAGTAATATTCCTGCAAAAGGTTATTATGAAGAGTTAACATTAATGTTGCCAAGTGCCTAGCATAGTGCATAATGTGGAACACAAATAACCTCTTTACTGCTTCAATTATATAGTAGACAACGAGTAAATATCACCACCCTGAAGCCTCTCACAGAGCATTAAAACAGATGAGTTAAAATTCACCCATAAGAAGCTTTTGTAGATTAATCTCAACTATTCTGTCCATACCCTTTCTGAGCTCCTATTAACATTTGCACAGTCATATGTTTTTCAAAAATTATTTCAGATAAGTAACTTGTACTTCAAATTATAAACTCTAACAATACGGTAATTACTCAAAAACATTTTTAATAATGCCTATTTAAGGAAGAGTTTTCAGAACATACACCTCTTTCTGTCATAGATATTAGTGACAGAATGAATGTTGGTCTTTTGCAGATGGTCACATGACAAATACTAAGCCTAAATATGGTTAATAAATTTATCTAAATTTCTTAGACAAATTTTCCCACAGGTGCTGAGAATATTGTGTGTGTGTATTCTCCTTAATAGTAATGTCACCATTTTCATTACAAAGTTTGTGGTTTTTTGGAGAAGCTGAAAGTCATTTCAAGGTATACTGATGAATAAGTTGGTTTCAAAATATGCCAGTTTTATTGAGGAGGAAGGACAAAATAAATCAATAAAACAAATAGAATACAACAAAAGCAGAAATGAAATTTAAATATTAAGAAACAGTTTTTTCTATTATGACCCAGAAACTGGCTTTGAAGGTAATTCTAAAATGTTTTGGGCCCAACAGCCTCTAAGAGCACCCATTTTGAAAGACAACAATCATGTATGTGTATATTTGACTTAAAAAATAGATTCCTTCTTTATTTACAACTGGACTAAAGATCTCATTTTATGAACATGATTTCTATGCTCAAAACAAAGAACATAGAAACACACTCAAAAAAATCTGTCAGGAAAGACTTTTTTTCAGTGAAGTGAAAGTCACTCAGTCGTGTCCCACTCTTTGCGGTCCCATGGAGTGTAGCCCACCAGGCTTCTCCATCCACGGGATATTCCGGGCAAGAGTACTGGAGCGGTTTCATTTCCTTCTGTAGGGCATCTTCCTAATCCAGGGATTGAACCCCCGTCTCCTGCATTGCACGCAGATTCTTTACCATCTAAGACACCAGGGAAGCCCTCTTTTTCAGTGCTTGAGCCAATCGTCCAACAGTACATATTTCAAATCTGTGTTTTTCCCCCTACTTTTTGGACAAGTGTATCTTGACAAATACATTATTGGGTGTGTCCTTTAACATGAAAATGACCATAAGTTTTGTTGTAAATATCATTTAACGACTTAATGAAACAATACTTTTAATTTGTGTGATAAAATCAGATATTTTTTTGGCTGCGGTTACCTATTTGGCGACTTCTGAAACTGTTTTCACGTCCCGCAAACGGGTCGCTTCATAGAGTCTGAAGTCTGGTCGTGCCTGCCAGGCAGGCTCCAGGGTTAGTTTGCCTCTAACTGATGCTTTTGAATTGCAGTGTTGGAGAAGACTCTTGAGAGCTCCTTGGACTGCAAGGAGATCCAACCAGTCCATCCTAAAGGAAATCAGTCCTGAATATTCAGTGGAAGGGCTGATGCTGAACTGACTTATTGGAAAAGACCTTGATGCTGGGAATGATTGAAGGCAGGAGAAAGGGACGACAGAGGATGAGATGGTTGGATGGCATCACCGACTCAATGGACATGAGTTTGAACAAGCTCCGGGAGTTGGTGATGGACAGGGAGGCCTGGCGTGCTGCAGTCCATGGGATCGCAAAGAGTCGGACACGACTGAGCGACAGAACTGAACTGAACCGAACTCATCCTTTCCCAGATCGCCAGATTCCCGCGGCTTTTGGTAACCTAGCAACCCGGCGAAGCAGGCCGACACTTCCGGAACACCGGGGCGCTGCCATCCAATCAGCTCTGCAGAATCGCCGCTGAGGCTGACGGGCCGCGGGAGACGGCCTGGCCGCCGGCGTCTGCACCATGGCGACGGGAGGCCGCGGGCCTGTGGTAGCGATGGCCGCTGGGTCCACCCTGTCGGCTGCGACTGTGACTCTGTTCCTCTTGCTGGCCCCTCCCTCGCGTCTCACAAGCTCAGACCTTCTTTTTCCCTTTCCGGCAGCCGGAGACGTGCGGCCACAACCAGTACTACGATATCTCGGCGCTCTCCCTGTGCGGCGTGTGGCGCCAATCAGAGGCGGGACGCCCGAGGTGAGACGGCTCGGGACGGGCCCCGGCCAAAGGAGCGGCCCCTGGCGCTGTGCCCAGATCCCGGCGTCCCTAAAACATCTTTTTTTCCCTGCGGAAGGAATGTTTCAGAAAGGTTAACTACCAACGCCTGAGAGGAGAGTCTCCTTGAAGGATTGAGGCTTAAACACACAACGAAGGAGGTTGGGGAAACCTTGAGTCAGCTACCCGCTAGGCCTCTAATGGATTTCTTGGCTCCAGTCCCCTCCTCCTCATCAGGGACCCTTTAGGGAGGCCCCTGGAAAGCTGACTACCTAAGAAAGCGAAAAGGAGAAGTAATCTTTGGGGTCGCAAGAGAGTCGGACACGACTGAGCGACTGAACAACAACCAGGACGGTCTGAGGTGCTAAGAGCAGGTGACAGGACCTGTTTGGGAAGGAATGCAAATTAGCGCTTGTAAACTTTGGTAGTTTTTTTTTTTTTTTAATCTCAAATCTAGAAATGTAGAGCTGGAAGGGACCTTAACCGTTTATGGTCCAGCCTTCTCAATTTATGGACTAAAAACTGGAAGTCCAGATGAGGTGGTCAAGTCTTTGTCCTGTAGATTGGAGACAGGAAGAACTCCTGTATCTCTTTGCCCTCTGCCTCGACCTTTGTATTTCCACTATACAAAATGTCCATAATAGTATAGATTTCCTTAGTACTTAGCCCTTTCATTGTTGAATATTGCTAATTCCCTCAAAGTCTCTTTATATTAAACTTTTTTTCCCCCTTGAGATGTTCACCATTGGTCCTAGTTGTCCTTTGAAACTGCTCAGGATAAGACGTTCCCGTATTCTAAAATCTAGGATGTTTTTAATCTCAGTTTGGTCACCCATGGTATTAACTTTCTGCCATCTTGAAATTTGATTTGTCTTTAAGTCATTGTGTAGGACAAGTCAGGCTTCTCAGGTGAGGAAGTAAGAAGAGCATTTTCCAGACTCATTCTATAAAATGTAAGGTTCATAGTCATGCACCCTGTTATCATAAGATAACATGGATTCCTATTAAGTATCCACTTAATGCCTTCTTAGAGAATACTGTCTGTCCTTACCTAGCCAGCAAGTGGAATAGTGATTATCTTATAAAGTTTACTTTAATCTTTCCAAACAGAGGAAAACAGTGATTTATCCTGGTAACTTTCCTAATAAGATTTTGTTTTGACAAAATTTGAATTCAGTGAGTATATGTGTATGGTTGGGTGAAATAGACATGTAAAATCTCCCATAGCGGTTAGTCAGTAGTTTGGTTATTAGTTTAATATTTATAATTTAAGAATTTATTTATGCTTGCACTTAAGATTATAGCAAACACAATACCTAGTGTATGCCAGACACATTGTAAGACGTAAACATAAGACTTTTATATGCTAATAATGACTAATTTAATACTTATGTTAACCCCACATGGTGCGTACTGTTCCTAATTGGAAGCCAAGGCACAGAACAGTTCCTTCAGGGTCACAAAACTAAGCAGCAGAATCAAGATCAGAACCCAGGCAGTACTGGCTCCACTGTCTTGCTCTTAGCTCCTGCTTCTCAAGATCTTAAGAGTTATTAAAATTTTCCTATCTTGGAATTTTATTGATCAACGTCAAAATTGGCTCTTCTTTTAGGAACTTCATGTGTGTGTTCACCAGGATTTCAGATGATTTCTAATAACGGAGGACCTGATATTACTTGTAAAAAGTGCCCAGAACACATGGTATGGAGTATTTATTTTTTAAAAAATCTTAATTTAAAAAATAGCAAATATCATTATTTTTTAAAATGTAATTTAATGCTATACTGTAATATTTTCCCACAGACTTTAAAATTATTAAGCCAGCTTCATTTTTACTAGAGTAAATTTTGGGAGATCAGTAAAATTTTGCATACTTGGAGAAAAATAGGTATTTTTAAAATCTGAAATTTAAAAAAAAGCCATGATAATTTGTTTATATTTCATAGAGAAACTACTTTATAAAGGAAAATAGATGAATGAATAATATATAGAGTGAGTTCAGTGTTTAGACTTACTTTGTCAATAGTTTTACATAATGATTCATGTTCATAATGATACCTGAGTGATAAGTTCATCAAATGCCAATTTCATCACTAAATAGATTAAATAATATCTGATGCTGTTTTATTAATCATTTCATTATATCATAATTTTTGGAAAATTAATGTATTAATAGTTACTATATATGATGATTCTTGATTAACAGAAATGTATCTTCCAATCATTTTGAATAATAAAGAGTCTTAGTGTGGCAATTCTAACTTTTATAGTAATATTTCTTCTCATTTTTTTCAAAGTGCAATATTACCTCTTGTCATTATTGTATTTTAAACAAAATTAATCTGGGAATTTAATATTTACCATTTGTCCTGGTTTATGACTAGTACTTATAGGTTTGATGATCATTTTCATACTTGAAGTTTTTGGAAATATTGACCCTAGCTGAATTATGATGAACAAAAGCTACTAATATGAAATGGTGCCAAAGGAGACTAATTTTTCAGTGATGTTACTAAGCTTGTGGGGCTTCCCTGATGGCTCAAGTGGTAAAGAACTCACCTACAATACAAGAGACACAGGAGATGCAGGTTCTATCCCTGGGTTGGGAGGATCCCCTGGAGTAAGAAATGGAAACCCTCTCCAGTATTCTTGCCTGGAAAATCCCATGGATGGAGGAGCCTGGCAGACTACAGTCCACTGAGTCACAAAGAATCAGATATGACGAAGCACGCACACACACACAACTAAGCTATCATAATTTTAAAATAGTTCTATATGTATAAATGTATTAACAAATACAGGGGCATTTCTTGATATATCCGTTCTTTTCAACCAAAACTTAGCATAATTTGTGTCATTGTTTTGTTATTACCATTGTTTTCTATTTACTTTGTTTATATCCATGTTTGTAATAAAATTACTGTATTTTTACCCCAGATTCTTTTCTAAATCATGTAAGTCCAGTTTTGGATGATGTCATATTTTATCAGAAATCTTTACTAGTACAAACTATTAGTGGATTAAAAAGATCTCATAATTTAAACAACTTTAAGTATATTTATTTACCATAAGATTCATCCATTTTGTATCATAACTTAATTGCTAAAAGCTAATTATTTGAATTTTTAAAAATTAGAATAATTATTTTAGAACAGATAGGGCTAAACTATTAATTACCTATTTGTAGATTCAGTACTGTTGAATTTTATTGCATTTTATCTTAGTAAGTTGAAAAACTGGATGACAATATTAATCATGGTAATAAAAGCTCATTTGAATTGAAAATCACAATGAAGAACTATTGCCTTTAGTTCTTAGTAGTTAATAGTAGTCAGTACATAGTTATAATGTATAGCTTAATGTTTGAATATAAGCACAAATTGTCTTTCCAGGAAATTTTTATGTAGCTCATATGTGTATAATTTATTTACATATTGCCTACAAATTATACCCTATTGTGACTTTTTAAATTCACATGATCAATTAAGAAGGAGAACATTAATTAAGAAAGGGAAATAATTTTTTTTTTTTTTAATTTAGAAAGGTGTTACTGAAGATGGCTGGAACTGTATTTCTTGCCCTGGTGGTTTAACTGCAGAAGGAAAATGCCACTGTCCCACTGGCCATATTTTAGGTGAGAAGTAGATTCTAGAATGTGTCCTTTTAGACTTTTTTTTTTCTGTTTTTAATGTATACATTGTAACCACATGAAATATAAGTGGTATTTTTTATGTAGCTATTTCATAGGCAAAGAATGTTCTCTAGCATACTGTTTTCATTTAATGGTATGATTAAGATCATACCATTTAGATCTACCTCATTCTTTTAATCCACTCCATGGTATTTTATAACTTTTGTTATTTTAAATATTTAGATTGTTTTCTAATTAGTAATGTTTTGATGAATATTCTTATGTACATAGTCAAGTGTCTCTGTAGGTTAGGTATCTAAAAATGAAGTTTTAGTATTATATAGTGTGTGAATTTATAATACATACCACCAAAAGCCCTCTTAAGTTGAGAAATTTACCAGAAGTCTGTGAAAATACTTGTTTCCCCAAACCCAGTGTAACAGGAGTATGCAGGTAAGAGGAAAGAAATTTTTTTAAGGAAAATATATTAATTTATGATGATGATGATTTGGAAATTTCTGTATTATTATTTTTTTAATGTGGGAATGGGGAAGGCTTCACTTTTCATTACGTTATGTAAGGTGTTGACATACGTTTTGTTCTAACAAGTTGTTTTGAGAATTATTGGAATAATTACAAGTGGGTTTTACTAAGTGTATAGAAGCTTATATATTGATTATGAATTACATCTTATTGTTTCTAAATTGTTTAGTGGAAAGAAATGTTAATGGAACATTGTTGTCTCAAGCAACTTGTGAGCTCTGTGATGAAAGTGAAAACTCTTTTACAGTAGCAAATGCTTTAGGAAACAGGTAAGCAGTATGCTGGGTGCTGTCTTCATTAATATCTTATTTACATAGAATTTGTATCTGTCATATCATATTCCTTAGGCTAGAAATAGGCATTAACAGGTAAAGAAGCCGAGGTCTGAGAATGAGACAGAATAGGATTTAAATGGGCTTCCTAGGTGGCTCAGCTGGTTGAGAATCTGCCTGCATTGTGGGAGACCTGGGTTCAGTCCCTGGGTTGGGATGATCCCCTGGAGAAGGGAAAGGCCACCCACTCCAGTATTCTGGCCTGGAGAATTCCGTGGAATATAGTCCATGGAGTCGCAAAGAAGATTTAAATCTTGTTTCTGTCTCTTGCTGGTTGTTTGACCTTTGTTTGTTAAGCCAGTGTTCCTGTCTTCAGAAGCAGGACATACCATCCACTTCACAGGCTATTACCACAGCTCAGAGACATACTTCACATACCTAAAGTTCTCAGCTAAGTACTGTAGAGTAAGTGCTCAGTAAAAGGTAGCTATTTTCAGCTCTTATTGTTTTATTGTTGGTGTTATGTAATTTGTACATAATCTATAATATATAGTATATAATAATAACTTTTATTTGCAATCTACTTAGTATTTTCTAGGTACTGTATTTATATATATTATCGATTTTATTTATACCTTGCCTTATAATACAGAGTAGTATATACTTTTGATATGTTTACTTTATTGCAAGTAATTGCTTAGTTGAATGAATCTGTTCTAATCTATTAAGTTAGAAAGACAAGCCCTCAATTAAATTAGAGCTAGTTCATTAACGTTTTAAAAATAATTTTTGTTGTATTGACAGGTGTGTCCGATGTGAACCAACATTCATTAATACCAGCAGGTCCTGTGCATGTTCAGAACCTAACATTTTAGTAAGGCTAATTACATTGATAATATATATATTTTTAAATTGAATTGCTGATATTCTTACATAAACTTTTTTTTTCTTATTTATTTATGAAGACAGGGGGATTGTGTTTCAGTAGCACAGGGAATTTTCCTCTACGTATGATTTCAACTGCACGTTATGGAGAGCTTGTGAGTATACTTCAGTTTTTTGTTCTAGTGTTAAGGATATTTGTGCTTTTCTTCCTTTGGTAATTAATTTGGGGCTAAAATGAGCTTCAGTCCATTGTTGCCCAAATTGTCATAGGTTTGGCTATTAGAAGCCCTTTGAGTTTGTTCCTTTGTCTTTTGGACATAACTGTATCTTTCTTGGAGCATTTCCTCTCTGGCACAACAAGATTTCCAGGCTCATCTTATACTTTTCCTGCTTCGATCCTAGAAACAGCTATTTCTCTAAGAAGCTCTTAAGGATAATATTTAAAAACAAAGATTACCATGCTCACTATGCCCTCATTAGCAGACGTAGCTAGAAAACATATACACACATTATGTATAAACGTGTGTGTGAGTGTGTGCTCAGTTGCTCAGTCGTGTCTGACTCTTTGAGACCCCATGGACTTAAGCCCACCAGGTTCCTCTGTTCATGGAATTTTCCAAGCAAGAATACTGGATTGGTTTGCTATTTCTTACTCCATGGGATCTTCCTGACCTAGGAAATTGAACCCACTGCTCTTGTGTCTGCCACATTGGCAGGCGGATTCTTTACCACTGTACCACCTGGGAAGGCCATGCGTATACATGCTCAGATCTATAACTATTTCTGTGTTTATCTTATTGTTTTATGTAATTTCTAAGAGAAACATCCAGTCCTCTATAGTAATATATCAGACAGTCAATAAAGAATTTCCAAATATTTGAGTCAGTGTCTTCATATTCCCTTTCCCCAAAGACAGTGAGCTTACATCTTGGTTTGTTTTCCCGACTTTAATTTTGAAAAATTTTATTGCAGAAAAGTTTTAAAAAAACAAAGACAATGACTGTGCATGGATCTTTTACTAGTTTAACCAATTATTAATATTTTACCAAATTTGCTTTCTCTCTGTGTATGTAAATATGCATACACACACATACATTCATATTTTTTTCTGGACCACTTGAAAATAGGTTGTAGCTGTGTAACATTCTACTCCTAAATATTTTGTAGCCCTTAAGGAAAACAGCATTTTTCTAGTATCACACCTAAGAAGATTAATAGAATTATTTGATATACTATTCATATCCAAATTTGCCTACTTGTTTCAATAAAGTCTTTTATCCTGCCCTCTTTTTTGGCAAAGGGACCCAGGATCAGTGAAAGATCCCACATTGAAATTAAATCTCTTCAGTCTCCTTTAATTTAGAACAGAGATCTTTATCCTGTTTTGCTTTTAGGATTTTTTTTTTTCTTTTTTTTTTTCTTTTATGGTTATTGACTCTTGCAGAGTCAAGGCCAGCTTTCCTGTAGAGTATCCCAGAGTCTGCATTTTTCTCATTTTTTTCTTATGATTAGACTCTGTGGAACATCTTTTTAGAAAAATATGACATGGGTGCAGTGTATAGCCCATTGTATCATAACATGGAGCACATAATGTCAGGGTATCCAGTTATTGCTGATGCTAAATTTGACTGGCTGGGCATGGTACTGTTTGCCTTTACTGTGACTGATAAGTTAGTCTGAGATTTTACTGAGACTATATACATATCCTTTTTAGCAGTCATTGATTAATCTTATCTGAATCAGTTATTAAATTGGTTATATCAAAATGGTTTCACAATTTTATTGTTCCTTTTATATTTTTTAAATTAGTAATCCTCTATAGAGTGCTTTCTTTTCTCTCTGTGCTTTTTGTTCTCTTTAGCTTTACTGGAAACCCCTGGTATCACTAGTATGTTATGAACAATCACTGTTATTCTCCTTTTCAAAGCTCAGTTTGGTTCAGTTCAGTTGCTCAGTTGTGTCCGACTCTGCGACCCCATGGACTCCAGCACGCCAGGCTTCCATGTCCATCACCAACTCCCGGAGCTTGTTCACACTCAATGTCCATTGAGTCGGTGATGCCATCCAACCATCACATCCTCTGTCATCCCCTTCTCCTGCCTTCAATCTTTCTCAGCATCAAGGTCTTTTCCAATGAGTCAGTTCTTTGCATCAGGTGGCCAAAAGATTGGAGCTTGCACTTCAGCATAGGCCCTTCCAATGAATATTTAGGACTGATTTCTTTTAGGATTGATTGGTTTGATGTCCTTGCGGTCCAAGGGACTATCAAGAGTCTTCTCCAACACCACAGCTCAAAAGCATCAATTCTTTGGCGCTCAGTTTTCCTTATAGTCCAACTCTTCCATCCATACATGACTACTGGAAAAACCATAGCTTTGAGTAGATGGTCCTTTGTTGGCAAAGTAATGTGCTGTCTAGGTTGGTCATAACATTTCTTCTAAGAAGCAAGTGTCTTTTAATTTCATGGCTGCAGTCATCATCTGCAATGATTTTGGAGCCCCAAAATTAAAGTCTGTCACTTTATTTTTATTTCCATTTATTTCCAACAGTTCCGTTGTTTCCCCAACTATTTGCCATGAAGAAATGGGACCAGATACCATGATCTTCATTTTCTGAATGTTGAGTTTTAAGCCAGCTTCTCCACTGTCTTTGACTGTCATCAAGAGGCTCTTTAGTTCTTCGCTTTATTCCATAAGGGTGGTGTCATCTGCGTATTTGAAGTTTCTGATATTTCTCCTGGCAATCTTTTTTTTTCCTCCTTTTTAAAAAAAAATTTTATTATTTTTTTTTATTCTACATTACAATACTGTATTTGTTTTGCCATACATTGACATGAATCAGCCACAGGTGTACACGATCTCCCAATGCCAAAGCCCCCTTCCACCTCTCACCCCATATCATCTCCCTGGATCCTCCCGTGCACCAGCCCCAAGCATCCTGTATCCTGTATTGAACATAGACTGGCACTTCATTTCTTACATGATAGTATGCATGTTTCAATGCCATTCTCCCGAATCATCCCACCCTCTCCCTCTCCCTCAGAGTCCAAAAGTCCGTTCTATACCTCTGTGTCTCTTTTGTTGTCTCACATACAGGGTCATCATTACTCTCTTTCTAAATTCCATATATATGTGTCAGTATACTGTATTGGTGTTTTTCTTTCTGGCTTACTTCACTCTGTATAATCGGCTCCAGTTTCATCCATCTCATTAGAACTGAGTCAATGGAGAAGGAAATGGCAACCCACTCCAGTGTTCTTGCCTGGAAATCCTAGGGACAGGGAAGCCTTGTGGGCTGCTGTCTATATGGGTTGCACAGAGTCAAACATGACTGAAGTGACTTAGCAGCAGCAGCAGCAGCAGCACCTCTAAACTACACTCTATACCTACCACTACTATGGATGATAATGGTAACAACCACCACCACCACAATAATAACTGATGTTCAAAGGCCACTTGTTATTAACTACTGTCCTGAATTTTTAAGTGTACAATTCCAGTAATTTCCTAACAATTTTACTGGCCCCTCACAAATGCCAAACATATCACTTCAGTTCAAAACATTTCAAAGGTTCTAATTCCTAGAGTAGTCATCTCCAATTTGGTTGCACAACCATCTTCAAACAACTTTTAAGCATGCTCCCAACATAGTAAA
Organism: Nanger dama; assembly: GCA_917880005.1. Lineage (NCBI taxonomy): Eukaryota > Metazoa > Chordata > Mammalia > Artiodactyla > Bovidae > Nanger > Nanger dama. The sequence continues at coordinate 12,093,584 of CAKJTW010000035.1, forward strand.
TTTGTTTACATATAACTCAGACAGTTAGAACTGGACATGGAACAACAGACTGGTTCCAAATAGGAAAAGGAGTACGTCAAGGCTGTATATTGTCATCCTGCTTATTTAAATTACACACAGAGTACATCATGAGAAATGTTGGGCTGGAGAAAGCACAAGCTGAAATAGACTACCAGGAGAAATATTGATAACCTCAGATATGCAGATGACACCACCCTTATGGCAGAAATCGAAGAAGAACTAAAGAGCCTCTTGATGAAAATGAAAGAGGAGAGTGAAAAAGTTGGCTTAAAGTTCAAAATTCAGAAAACTAAGATCATGGCATCTGGTCCTATCACTTCATGGCAAATAGATGGGGAAACAGTGGCTGACTTTATTTTTCTGGGCTCCAAAACCACTGCAGATGGTGATTGCAGCCATGAAACTAAAAGACATTTACTCCTTGGAAAGAAAGTTATTACCAACCTAGATAGCATGTTAAAAAGCAGAGACATTACTTTTCCAACAAAGGTCCATCTAGTCAAGGCTATGGTTTTTCCAGTGGTCATGTATGAATGTGAGAGTTGAACTGTGAAGAGAGCTGAGCGCAAAAGAATTGATGCTTTTGAACTGTGGTGTTGGAGAAGACTCTTGAAAGTCCCATGGACTGCAAGGAGATCCAACTAGTCCATCTTAAAGGAGATCAGTCCTGGGTGTTCGTTGGAAGGACTGATGTTGAAGCTGAAACTCCAATACTTTGGCCACCTGATGCGAAGAGCTGAGTCATTTGAAAAGACCCTGATGCTGGGAAAGATTGAGGGCAGGAGAAGAAGGGGACGACGGAGGATAAGATGGTTGGATGACATCACCAACTCGATGGACATTGGTTTCGGTGGACTCAGGGAGTTGGTGATGGACAGGGAGGCCTGGCGTACTGCAGCTCATGGAGTTGCAAAGAGTTGGACACAACTGAGCAACTGAACTGAACTGAAGTCAGACATATATCTAATGAAGCATACTTTAAAATAAAAATTAAAGGGTGATAAAATATTATATAACACTTCTAATATAGTACAAATTATGATGGAATATATTAAGCAACTACCTGAGTTCCCACACATGTGTGTGGTAGCAACTCAGTCGTGTCCAACTCTTTGTGACCCCATTCTCTGAGCAAGAATATTGGAGAGGGTTGCCATTGTCTTCTCCAACTCCCCCACATAAGAGACTTCTATTTTAGATGATCAAATCTAAATTCCTCCACGTGGGAGGTACTCTGTACATTCCACCTGAACTGAATTATTGTAGTTTCCCAAGTACATTCAGCAGCTTCACACCTAAGTTTACTGCTCACATACGTTGTTGTGCCCGGAATGGCTTTCTCGCACATGACAAAAGTCCACTCACCTTTCAGCCCCTTACAGTATTACTGCATTTACATTCATTTATGTGTCTGCCTCCTCCTGCTTCACTGAGAGTTGTCTGGTAGGGTGAATTGAAAGCAAGTCTCTTTGGGTCTCTAACATCCCATGCAGTGCTTTGCATGTCATAAGCATCAATTGGGAATGAATGAGTGAATAAAATCCATTTATTCTTTTAAAAAAAAAAAAAGAAGAACTGAGTCAAATTTATTCTTTTTAAGGGCTGAGTAATACTCCATTGTGTATATGTACCACAGCTTTCTTATCCATTCATCTGCTGATGGACATCTAGGTTGTTTCCAAGTCCTGGCTATTATAAACATGCTGCAATGAACACTGGGGTACATGTGTCTCTTTCGATTCTGGTTTCCTCGGTGTGTATGCCCAGCAGTGGGATTGCTGGGTCATAAGGCAGTTCTATTTGCAGTTTTTAAGGAATCTCCACACTGTTTTCCATAGTGGCTGTACAAGTTTGCATTCCCACCAACAGTGTAAGAGGGTTCCCTTTTCTCCACATCCTCTCCAGCATTTATTGCTTGTAGACTTTTGGATCGCAGCCATTCTGACTGGTGTGAAATGGTACCTCATTGTGGTCTTGATTTGCATTTCTCTGATAATGAGTGATGTTAAGCATCTTTTCATGTGTTTCTTAGCTCCTGGCAATCTTGATTCCAGCTTGTGCTTCATCCAGCCAGCGTTTCTCATGATGTACTCTGCATAGAAGTTAAATAAGCAGAGTGACAATATACAGCCTTGACGTACTCCTTTCCCAGTTTGGAACCAGTTTGTTGTTCCATGTCCGGTTCTAACTGTTGCTTCTTGACTTGCATATAGGTTTCTCAAGAGGCAGGTCAGGTGGTCTGGTATTCCCATCTCTTTCAGAATTTTCCACAGTTTGTTGTGATCCACATACTCAAAAGCTTTGGCATAGTCAATAAAGCAGAAATAGATGTTTTTCTGGAACTCTGTTGCTTTTTCCATGATCCAGCGGATGTTGGCAATTTGATCTCTGGTTCCTCTGCCTTTTCTAAAACCAGCTTGAACATCAGGAAGTTGACAGTTCACGTATTGCTGAAGCCTGGCTTGGAGAATTTTGAGCATTACTTTCCTAGCGTGTGAGATGAGTGCAATTGTGCAGTAGTTTGAGCATTCTTTGGCATTGCCTTTCTTTGGGATTGGAATGAACACTGACCTTTTCCAGTCCTGTGGCCACTGCTGAGCTTTCCAGATTTGCTCAGCAGTGGCCAAATTTTCAAAGCTCAAATTTTCCCAAATTTGGACTTCCCTTTAGTATAGCTTCTATGTTATTTTAACATGTCTCCTTCAGTCTTCAGGCACTACCTTGGTTTCTCTATACCATGTTCCAGGCTCAACCAATAATTATAATTTTAAATTGTCACATAATACTCTAGTTTATGCATTGAAATTCATGTAACTGTATGTCTATTGAATATTTAGATTTTTTGTTATTAATATTGCTGTCAACCATTTTATGCACATAGATGTGTTTTTCCTTTTGGAGAGATTATTGACTTAAGGCACATATCCTAAGTGTTTTTAAATTCCTGGGTTAAAGTATGTGGATATTGTTTTATAAAGGATCATGCAGCTTTATCCCTCGCATTTGTCCGTGGCTTCATTTTGCATGCATTTGCCAGTTCTATTGTCAATACTTTCCATTTTTACTAGGTTTTGTGTGTGTGTTAGCCAACGTTTTACACATATGTTTCTTTCTTACAAAATGAGAATTTTTACTTGTTGAGGAGATGAAAATAGTGACTCATAATAATTTTATTTTAGATTTCTTGGACAGTTATGGTGCCATATTTCATATAATTTGGTTTTATCACCTTTGTCCATGTTCAGAGAATTTACTACGGATGGTGTTTCTCAGTGTCTCATTTTTTTAGCAAGATACGCAGATGAGCTTTTCAGCAGTGGTTCTTAACTAGAGGGAGGCCTGTATCTTCAGTTTTCAGAGGACGTGCGTGCCTTGGTCTCATTCTAGAGATTGTGATTCATTTGGTTTAGAATGAAGCCAGGTATTTTCTGTTTTCAGGGAATTCCACAGTTGATTCTGATATTCATCATTGTTTGAGAATCACCACTTTGGAGATTTTAAATGTTAGTTTCTCTGTGTATCCCCAATCTCCTGTTGCTTAGAAATCATTCACAAGTATTTCTTTTTTATTACTTGCAATTTAATACAGTGTAATAATCCTAAATCACCAAATATTAACCAAATCTAAGTCAAGATCTAATTTTTCTTTTATACTTTTGCACTTTGATTTTCATTTTAGTGAAATGAGCATAATAGGTTTTTTTATTATTATTATAAACATACAAATCTGAGTGATGTGATTTTGTAATTCAGTCCTACTTGTAATTACTGACATTGGTTGGAATTAATTCTTTTATTCTTATTAGAGTCTATTTTTCTGATAACACTGGGAAAGTAATATTAGTTATTTCCCACTCAGCAATGTGCACAGTAATGTCTTCCTAAGTGTGTAGGGTTAAGGAATTTCTATTTAAACATAAAACTAAAATTCATCTTTTTGTTTACAGGGCATATCTTTCACTTCAGAATGGTTTGCAAAGTATTTGCAGTCATCAGCAGCTGCTTGTTGGGTATGTTTGAATCTCTAGAAAATAGTTTTTATTTCATTTCAAAGAAACTGTGGAACCATTTTTTCTCCCCCAGTTAATAAAACTTTTCTAAGTATAACATATCTCCTTGGTCATATTTTATTAAAACCCTTTTAAGTGGACTGAAAGAGACTAGTAAAGAATATGTTATTCATTTCATACCTATTATACATAAATTAAATATGTCCAGACTTACTTAGCTGAAATTGAATGTTAGGGGGAACTGATTCATACTATCATTTAGTAAATGTTTGTTGACGATCTCCTGTATGCCAGGCCCTGTTCTGAAATCTTTTAAGTTATCTATTTTAGGAAAAGACAGAGAAAAATCCCGTGTGAAATTGTAAGTAATTGTCAGGTGATGCCAAATGCTATAAAGACAAGCAAATTGGGATAAAGAGCATAGAGAGTAGAAGGTGGTCCTAACTTACGGAGGATGGTCAGGACAGGCATCTCTGAGAGTATGATATTTGAGCCAAGACTTGAAGTGGAAGTGAGCCATGAAAATATCTAGGGGAAGAGAATTCTAAGCAGAGACCACAGCAAGTGCAGAGGTCCCAAAGCAGGGGTTCTCTGGCATATTCATGCTAAAGAAACAGGAGAGAGACCTAAGTGGCCAGAGCAGTGAGCAGGACAAGTGGAGAAATGAGTTGAAGGATGAAGGGAGTGACTATAAGACCTAGAGTTTGCTGGAAGGGATGTAGATTTTGTGCAAAGGTAAACAGTGGTTGGCCTCAGGTTTTGAAAAAGATCATTCTAACATGGAAAGTAGGTTTCGTTAAGGCAAAGACAAGAAGGGGGACCAATTAGGAGGTTATTAGAGTAGTCCAAGTGAGAGAAAATGGACCTTTGGACAAGGGTGGTTCCATGGAAATGAAGTGTTAAGCTTCCGGATATATATGTATAAAATTGAGCCAACAAGGTTTAGTGATGAGTTGGATATGAGAAGGGAGAGAAAGAAGACTACTGCAATGATTTTTATGTGAATAACTGTAAAAATGAAGTGGTCTTTTCCTGAAAGAGAAATTGAGAAAGAAGTTTGAGAGTCAGACTCAACAGATTTTGTTGTTCATAAAACAAATTACTTAAAATAGATTAGATTTATATGCAACAGATATAAAATAGATTAAATAAAATAAAAATAGGTTAGATTTCTATTCTAATACTAGGAACCAGTTATTATTCTTTCAGATATAATTATTTCATGTAATAGTTTTGTTAAATGTCATGCTGTAAGTTTTTAGTTGGTTCTTCTTCATTCAGTTGCTTGTCTTTATATTTTCACCTAAAATTTTAGGTAAAATTTATAAATTGTTAACCTGCCATATGGAAAGTTCTTTTCTACTTTAATTAGAGGAAAGGTATTAAAAGCAAAAGAATATCCAAAAAAGGATTTGCAGAATTCAAATTCTAAGCATAATTAAATTAAAACTAAGCATAATTTTTGTATCAACTTTTGTTCAGGATATTAAAGTCCATATATTTCTTTGTCATTGTTTTCCTGTAGGTGTATGGCAATCTAACATCTTGCCAAGCTCTCGGAAATATGTGTGTAATGAACATGAATTATTATGACTCCTCTACATTTGATGCATGTGGATTGTTTCAGGTTATCTTTGAAAATACTGCTGCACTGGGCACTGTTCATTCTGTTTCCTTTTGGTAAGGTTATTCTAATTAATGAACCAAATTTGCAAAATTGGCCATTGTGACCAAATTCAGTGCAATTACTTTCATAAATATGTACTAAGACTGTTCCCCCATTATTAAAACAATTGTGATTGTTTATAGGAGACAGAATCTTCCATGGCTCTTCTATGGAGACCAGCTAGGATTAGCACCTCAAATACTTAGTACTACACCTCTTCCTACAAATTTCAGTTTTAAAGGGGAAAACCAGGTACAAATCTCTATATTATTGAAGATTAACTACATTTTGATTTATAATTTTGAAAGGTAACAAGAATATTACTAGACATAATTCTTGATAGATTTTAAAATTTTCGTGACTAAACTAAATCTAAATATTAGCTATTGAGGAACTAAGCAATGTAGAGTCTAGTTTTCTTACTTGAGTGTGTGGATACCTCTGGATTGTGTGTTATGGCAGCAAGAAGTACCTGTGGGTTGGGAGGGGTTTCATCACCAAACACGAAGCCTTTTCTGTCCTATATGTCCCCATTTTCCAAAAGGGCTGCCAAAGATTGAGTGGGACTCTATGCCTTTCCTCAGCATGTCACAGGTCCAAATTCTTACCTTCATTTTTTTGACCTTCTAGAATGAAAGGATAGATTATTTCCTCCTCTGTTCATCCCCCATTCACGCACACACATACTCATTTAACAGGTTTGAAAAGAAGTTATCTTTTTGATAACTTCTCAATAAGAAGTTATCTTATTGAGAGGCAGTTATCACTGCCTCTCAATAGTTTTTGTGCAAAAACCCAGTCCATTTATATTAAGGGTGTTTAATCAGAGAGATACACTGATTAATTTTTCCTCAAAGTAATGATTGATGAATTCAATATTTGGGCTGCAGTCCATGGAGTCTCTAGGAGTCGGACACGACTGAGCAACTTCCCTTTCACTTTTCACTTTCCTGCATTGGGGAAGGAAGTGGCAACCCACTCCATTGTTCTTGCCTGGAGAATCGCAGGGACGGGGGAGCCTGGTGGGCTGCCGTCTGTGGGATCACACAGAGTCGGACATGACTGAAGTGACTTATTAGCAGCAGCAGCAGAAAAAGAAAAGATCATTTGGCAATGAAAAAATTTGTATAGACTATTATATATACTCTGAAAGTCTGAACTCTGAAAGTTTTTATAGACCATTATATATATTCCTAGACTTTCAGAGTATGTGACATTATTTCATTGTTGTTTTTCTTTAAGCAGAATACAAAACTGAAGTTTGTTGCTGCTTCCTATGATGTGAGAGGAAATTTTCTCAAGTGGCAAACTTTAGAAGGAGGGATTTTACAAGTGAGTATGATTCTAGAGAGAATCCCTAACATTCTTATTTTTGACTGAGGCAAAGATGAGGAAAAACTAGATTATTGCTTGAACAGAGCATCAGTTTTCTTGCTAGAGTTGATTTTTCTTGTTTTGTTTTAAATTGGAATTTCTTAAAACTACTTTAAGTTATAACAGAGATGCCCCCTTTCACTCCCTTGATAACATTAAATATTATATAAAGTATACATCCATGTTAAGTCTTGAGAACCCTTAACTATAAGCAAAGGAAACATTCGTGAGACATATTTATCACTTGTGTTCTTTTGTTATAGCTTTGTCCAGACACAGAGACGAGACTAAATGCTGCTTATTCCTTTGGAACAACTTATCAACAAAGTGTAAGTTGGAACTATTTTAGACAGTCTACATTTTGGCTTCATTTTTCACATCAGCAATAATTGGAATAATTATTGAATTTTTGAAATTAGTAATTTTTTGCTAAAAGAAAGTGAAAGTGAGGTCAATCAGTCATTTCCGACTCTGCAACCCCATGGACTGTAGCCCATCAGGCTCCTCCATCCAGGGAATTTTCTAGGCAAGAGTACTAGAGTGGGTTGCCATTTCCTTCTCCAGGGGATCTTCCTGACCCAAGGATTGAACCTGGGACTCCTGCATTGTGGGCTAATGAATAATTTATGAATGATTTTTATTAATATAATCAGCATGAAAATAGTACCTTGTCATCCATAGAGTCTTAAACATCATAATTGTGTATTTGCTTCTGGCATATAGGTCTTAAAAATAATCTCTACTTTTGAGCATTTTAGAATAAAGTAGAAGTACTTCATTTTTAATAAATAATAAAGTGTTATCACTGCCTCCTCCCTCCACCGTCCAGTAACAAAATGCTTCCTTTTCTCTCCCTCCATGCTCGCCTCCCTCCCTCCCTGACCTTCCTTCCTTTGGTAATGCATTTTAAAACTACAGTATGGGACAAAGCACTATTATGAGCCGTTAAACATTTGAAAGACCTTCAATAGTCAACAAAAATATTTCTTGATAAAATGCTTATACACACACCACAGAACAAAACTGTGATTCCAGCTTTGTTAAAACAACAAAAAGCACCATTGGGGAAAACAGATGAGAAAAAGAAACATTTTTAACAGTGGTTATCTCTGGATGGTGGGATTACAGATTATTTTCTTTCTTTTCTACATTTTCCAGATTTTCTATCATGAACTTGAATTTGCTTTTATTATCAGAAATGACTTGTGTTACTTTAAAAACTATTGTGTGTCTACTTTGGGCCAGAATAATCAATACTTTTAAATGCCACTGCTCCATCCTCAGCATTTTATCATTTTTATCTCATCTAATCCATGAAATAGCTTTGTAAAATACATACTAGTTGTGTTTTGTGGATGAGGAAATGTTGCTCAGTAATATTAGGTCATTTGTTCAAATTCTTTCATCAAGTAAATGTTCTGTTAGGCTTGAAAACTGGTTTTTCCATTGAATCCAGTTGCCTCTTGGGGAGTTCACAGCCTAGTAGAGAAAACAGCTATATAGACAAAGAATTGAAAAGAATGTGATGTGTTGGTCTATAGATATGAACAAGGAACCGTGTTGGACCCTTAACAGTTCCTAGGGAAGTTCAGAAAGGCTTTTCACAGTGAGTGACACTTGAGCCTGCAGAATGAATGTGAGTTTACCAGGGAGCACAGTGGGGAAGGGAATACCAGGCAGGAGCACCATTTGCAGCGCCAGAGAGATGTAGAGTAGCAGAGCATATCTAGAGACTATAAGTAGGTTAGTGTTTCTGAACCAGAGACAAAGAGGAAGCAGTGGGAGATAAACCGGGCACTATTAAGGGGAGTCAAATCATAACCAGTGTTTATCAGGAGAAAGAGCTGGGACCTCACCCCCACAGGATAGGAGTTTTTAAACCTTTTTATTGCTGTACAGTTACAGTTGAGAATGAATGTATAGCCTCTCCAGCTGGGTTATAGGACAAGATTCAGGTGGTTCTTTATTGTTATTTTGGCTCTTATAAAAGAATCATATATAGTATTCATGTTTTAAAAGACATGAAAATGTGTATAAACAGTATAGTTGGAAGATACTTTCTTTTACAATTACAAATCTTTTAAAGATAATAAATATGCTTTCTAGCTTTCAATTTGGGTACTTTTATTTTTAATTTTATTTTTCAGTGTGAGATTCCTGTCCCTAAGCTCTTAACTGACTTTCCCACTCCTACATTTTATGATGTGTACCTTGAATATACTGATGAGAATCAACACCAATACATTTGGGCTGTGCCTGTGTTAAATTTAAATCTTCAGCACAAGAAAATGTTTGTGAACCAAGGTAAGGCATCCATACACAACACTCTTTCTCTGAAATCAATAAATAAGTCAACCGACATAGTTTAATAAACCACAGATTATAAGAAAAGTGATGGATTCTCTGTGATGGTAAGCTTTTTTTTTTTTTTTAATATCTATTTGGCTGCACCAGGCCTTAGCTGCAACACGTGGGATCTAAGTTCCCTGACCAGGGGTCGAACCTGGGCCCCTGCCTTGGGAGCACAGTGCCTCAGCCGCTGGAGCACCAGGGAAGCCCCGACTGTAAGGCTTTAGACAGCATGCCCCACAGTAAAGCAGTAAGGTTGTTGGTATATTCACTCAGTGTGCTTAGTCACTCAGTCGTATCTGACTGTTAGGGATGCCATGGACTGTAGCCTGCCAGGCTCCTCTGTCCATGGGATTCTCCAAGCAAGAATACTGGAGTGGGTTGCTGTTCCCTTCCCGACCCAGGGATTAAATCTGTGTCTCCTGCATTACAGGCAGAGTCTTTACTGTCTAAACCACCAAGGAAGCCTTATTTACTAAATATATCAGGCTTTTTATTAAGAAATTTTATCATTCCTGAAAGTTTATCCTGAGAAAAACAGTAGAACTGTAACTTCAGGGCTTCTTCAAACCATCCTTGAGCTGGTTTTTGGACAAATTAGTTTCTGTTGTTGTTTCTCATTTTATAAAATCCTATTTATTCAAATGCAGATGGGGAACGCTATTAGTAGGAATTTCTCACAGCAGGAGTTGTTTTTGCAACCATCTTATTAAAACAGAGTGTACTAATTTTATGTTTTAAATTTGTCCAGTAATCTTCACCTTGAGTGCCATCTTGAACAATTGAAAGTATTTTTTAAACCCATCTTTTTTTTTTAATTGTTAAAAGACGGTAGTTCAGGCAAGTGGCTTCTGACTCGGCGCATTTTCTTAGTGGATACACTAAGTGGACGGGAAAATGACTTAGGAAGCCAGCCAAGATTAATTAGAGTCGCCACCCAAATATCACTGAGGTAAGCAAATGTCTAATTTAGTGAATGAGGCTTGGAGTATATGGGAAAATGTCATAGTTAAAGTGTTGACCTGTAATTGTCAGATGAAAACAGTAAGAACACCTGAACACCTGAACTGGAATGACACATAATGTGTTCTTAGATGTCTATATAGATTGGGATAGACTAATAGAGGGGATAATTACTTCAGACAGGCTTCAAGAGTTTGCCAAAATCCATATCCTAAGCTGCACTCTAGACTTGCCAAGTTAGAATGAGTTGAGAGGTGAGGAGCGGTGAAGATCCACAGGCCAACGCGGGTGAGTTAGAGCCCGCTGGATGATTGCAGCAGGCAGGCCTCCTGTGGCTCCATCTCCTTCAGCCCCCGCTGCTCCAGGTTGGCCCTCATTAGTTACCAGCACCTTGCTCTTCCTTGATACTTGGGTGATGGCCCTGCCTTAGGATAGTGCCATGCAGCCCTCGCCGTCTCTTCTCTGCTCTGAGATTCCTATCTCTAACCTTACCGGCTTTCCCACTCCAGTATCTTATGATGTGCACCTTGAATACACTGATGAAAGCCACACCATCATCTTTAAGGTGTTTCAACAAACACTGCTTTTTCATTGTTTTTTCATTTTGATTTTCACGACAATCTTCATGAGGTAGGCAGTACAGAAGCTTTGTCCTATGCCTTTCTGAAATCTACCTGTGCTGTTTTTAGCATCCCCTCAATCTGCCAATGTAGATTCCCCAGTGGAAATGAAGTTGAAACTAGTCAGGTCTGCCTTTATACTGATGAAACCATGTTGGCCACTGGTACTTGGCATTTTCCTTTCTGAATTTACAGATGGTATGTTACTAATGCATTGAATTCAGCAAAATGTACCCTATTATATGACATAAACAGTACTAGATATGATACTTTAAGAATTCGTCTTTTTTAATATTTATTTTTATTTTATTTATTTATTTGGCTGTGCCGGATCTTAGTTGTAGCACTTGAAATCATTAGTTGCGGCATGTGGGATCTAGTTCCGTGATCAGGGATTGATTCTGGCCCCGGCGTTGGGTGTGTGGAATCTTAGCCACTGGACCACCAGGGAAGTCACCAAGAATTCATCTAATCAGGATTTTATCTGCCTTTCTCTAGGCATTACTTTAAGTCCTCAAAAGTGGTACACAGTTCTTCACTGATTTTATTTGTAAGCGTTGTAGGACCTAGATCAAGAAGCGTTTCTTGAGGGTGTATTTTAATATAAAGTTTTGACCACTTCAGATAGCCTGTGTTAGTACCATTAGTTTATGTTTAACCTTCTCTAGTTTTTAATAACTGCTGGTTCTAAGATCACAAAGACTAGTCATATCACATTCAGAAGAAACAGTAAGTTAGATGTATGTTTAAGGGCCTCAGTGTATTTTTAACTAAAAATGAATATTCTTTTAAACAGCATCCACCTTGTACCCAACACAAAAAATGGAAACATTTACCCTCCCTTAATTACCATTGCCTACAGTGACATCGACATCAAAGATCCCAACAGCCAGGCTGTGAAGGTGAGTCCCTTCTTGGTCATTGCCTCTCTATGTGTTAGTGTGAAACTGAGAGAGTTTGCATTATGATCAAAAGACTATAGTCCTTTTCAGAGTTTTAAATAAACATTAAATTCAAATAAATTTATATAGTCAAGACAGTTATTTCTTACTAATGGTGGTAAGAGATGAGTTCTTATGGATTCTGCATATAAAAAGGCAAGAATTAAGTTTGTCAGCGGGTAGTGTCACCAGCTGCTGGGCCTCCCTGTTCTGGATGCCCGGACATGCTGGGCCACATGGCATCTTCTCTCATTCTCTTTGGCCACCTTGCTCTGTTAAGATTTTGTCTCCTTGTCTAACTAAACCAGGAACTCAAACCTTATGTGGGCATGTGTGTTTCTCTTCTCACCAGTCTTGCCCACTTGATAGAGACATACACAGGCAGAAAGAGAATCTAATTTTTAGCTTTGTAACTAGTAGCACTAAAGTGAAATAGAGAATGCAATTTGGACCTACAACCAGTCTTCTGACTGTTTCCCAACTCAGTTAAACTTAACCCCAGAACCGGAGTCCTCCCCTGCCTGGAACGGCCTGTGTGTGGAAGTGAGACCACGTACACACTAAAAGCAGGCTGTACCAAAGAAGGAGCCTGGCAAAGGCCGAGCTCTGCCTTGCCCTGCGATTGAAGCGCCTCTGCCTGAGAAGGGATAGATAAGAGAGGATGGGGGTCGGGACCAGAGCTAATCCTTCTAGACTTCTTCCTCATCCCCTGTCTCCTCCAGAAGCATGACAGCTGGAAGGTGAACATTCCTTAACTAATAGACTCAGTAATAGCTTTTAATTTCCACTGTTTTACTTCTCTGAATTTTAACATTCTAGTTCCTCAGCCAGTGTTTTTGGCCTTTCTGTTGAGCTTGTACTTCTACTCTGCTACTGTTGGGTTCAGGCTTTCATAAAGCAAAAAGTAGGCACACAATATGACTTTTCGAGGTTTCACATCCTCATTTTTATTACCTGATTTGATGTTAAAATTTGTTTCTGTTGCCTGAATTTATATACACTGTAATGAGAGGAGAAAATCCAGGAACATGCTTAGTAACAACAAAAGACTGCCTTGTTTAAATTTTCCTGGAATGTCATTTTTGGGTAGTTAAGAGTATATTTAGCTTAATATAAAACACTTCTGGGTGTTTTCTTTAAATATTTTTCTTGTCGAAAATATATCTAAACTGTTTTGACAAATTGGAAAATAAGCAATAGGAAAAAGTTGAGAGAATCATAAAACTATACTGAGGAAGCCCACCTCAATCATTCTAATTATAGAATGCACAGTTTTCATCATTTCTTAATTTCTCATGACAGCTATTGTAAAAGTTCTACATTCATTTTGAGCAACCAGCTGTATTTCTGCTCTCTTACCATCTCTGCAAATAACCTATCTTCCTGTTTTTCTGAGCAGATCAAAACCATCCAATATGAATTCCCTCAGATTTCCTCTTTAATACTTCAGTATCTCTGTTTCATTATCTTTCTTGACTCCGGTTCCTATTTCTAAGAATAAAGGACCCTTCCCACTTTCTTAAGTGAATTTTCAACCCTTACTTGTTTAGGATATTTTCTTCTATTTAATTTTATATATTTTATTATAATATATTAATGTGTATTTTCTCCTATTTCGCCCCCACCTTTTATTCGGCCAGCTTCTTTGCTGGTTCCTTTCCTTTGCCTTTCAGGTTGCCCCATCTTAAAAACAAATTAGCACAACCAAACCATAAAATCTTCTGTCAGCTCTGCCAACAATTCAGCTTGCTATCATGTGTCTTTCCTTGATTTCCCAACCGTTTATTCTTTCATCATTTGCAGTTTGGGTCCTGCTATTTTGCTTCTTTGAAAACCTCTTACTTGAAGTCAGCAAGGTATTCCACATACACTGGCTTTATTTGTTTAACTTTACACTTATACCGTTGACCCTTGAACAACACAGATTTGAACTGCATGGTTCTGCTTATATGTGGACTTTTTTTTTAATAACTAAATATGTACTGCAGCACTCCTCAAAGTTGGTCCAATTCATAGATGTGGAGAACCAACTCTAAAGTTTTGTCTGAATTTTTGACTGCATCAGAATTGGTGCCCCTACCCCGTATATTGTTCAAGGGTCAGTCGTACAACAGTTGACTCGACTCATGACCTCCTCTCCTTGACCCTGTTCTGTGAACCTGGTAAGACTTAGGTGTCTTCCCTCTCCTATTTCTCATGCTACTGTTTCTCTTAATCCTTTATGATTCTTCTCTCTCTTGTCTCTGTATAATTTTGTCCCTAAGATTCTTGTTTACATCTTTGATTAATCTGCCTTCTTCCTATGTGATTGTTTAACCAGTTGCTGAACTCTTGATACACAAGGTAGGTCACATGCCTCAGTTACAGAAACCCTATCAGAAAATGAAATATGATTAATTTGATTTGACTGCTGTTAATGAACCTAATCTACCTTCTAATGAAACCCTCTTTCTTTAATATATGCTCTAAATGGATATTTAAAGTAGTGTGGGTAATTCCCCAAAGTGTATTTATTTATGTATAAGTAAAGGTCAACTCTAGTAATAGTGATAGTTTAAAAGTATGATATTTTTGGTAAAATGCAGCTGTGAATGTATTTTTATAGTAAAAATAGGTTTGTATCATATAACTTCAGTATTGCTAATTTGCTTTCTTTTAAACATCAGGTTTCTTTCTCAGTCACATACGAAATGGATCAAGGAGAAGCACATGTCCAGACAGATGTGAGTTTCTTTTAATCTGTCAAAATACTTACAGTAGATTTTTAAATTAAAATTTTTTACATGTTGAGGAAAATTATCAAAGAGATTGCCACATATCCCTCACCAAGTCTGCCTTAGCGGTAACGTCTTACGTACCTAGTTATTGGTGTTCCGTCAGTAGTCGTATCCAGCTCTTTGCGACCCTGTGAGCCACATGTAGGACAGTGGCCATAATCAGGAAATTAATATTGATGTAGTCCTGTTGACTAATCCAGGCTTTCCTGGTGGCTCAGTGGTAAAGAACCCACCTGCTAATGCAGAGTCACAGGTTCGATTCCTGGGTTGGGAAGATCCTTTGGAGAAGGTAATGACAACCCACTCTAGTATTCTTACCTGGGAAATCCCATGGACAGAGGAGCCTGGCGGGCTTCAGTCGATGGGGTCACGAAGAGATGGACACTAGTGACTAAACAACAACAAATTAGGTAATGTAAATACTCTTTGGATTTTACAGATTTTTTTTCACTATACTTTTTTTGTTTCAGGACCCAACCGTTGTGTGTCTCCTTAGTCTCCTTAGGTCTGTGACAGGTCGTCAGTCATTCTTTGTCTCATGACTGACCCTAACACTGGTATTTTGTCCTTCAGTTGGTTTAGTCTGATATTTTCCCATGATTAAATGTAGTGTCAGCATACATACCATGAAAGTTGATGTTATACCCTTCTCACGGAGTCATATCAGAAGATACTTGGTGTCAGTATATCTTATCAATGGACTTCCCAGGTGGCGCTAGTGGTAAAGACACTCCTGCCAGTGCAGGAGAGTTAAGAGACCTGGGTCCCATCCTGGGTCAGGAAGATCCCCTCAAAGAGGACAGGGCAACTCACTCCAGTATTCTTGCCTAGAGAATCCCATGGACAGAGAAGTCTGGCAGGGTACAGTCCATAGGATTGCGAAGAGTCAGACACAGCCGAAGCTACTTAGCACACAGCTATCTTATTAACATTGATGTCAACTTTGACTGTATGGCTAAGATGGTATCTACAGAGTTCTCCATTGTATTTTTCCACTTATAATTAATAAATGTCTTATGGGGAGATACTTGAGATTATGCAAATCTCCTGCTCCTTATTATTCTTTTGCTCTCCAATTTTAGCATCCATTGATAATTCTTGGCCAGTAAAAAAATATTACTGTGATATTTGTCTGGTGGTGGTTGTGTTTTTCCATTATTTCTTCTATATTGATTAGAATTCTGTAAAAGGAATTCTCTCTTTGTCCACATGGATTTATTTATTCATTTATTATTAAATCAGTATGGGCTCATGAATATTTATTTTAGTAATTTTAATTCGTTACCTTCTATTTTGTTGCTCAAATTGTCCCAGGTTTGTCCATTAGGAGCTTCTTCAGTTTGGCACCTATGTCCTTTTAGTGTACCTTCTAATTTTTGAGCCTGTTTTTGAGTACTTTGTTACTTTTTATTTACAGTATCTTTGAACACTGATGAAATTGCATTATGAAATTACATAAATCCCAATTTTTTTTTTTTTTACTTTAGATTGCTTTAGGTGTTTTGGGTGGACTAGCTGTTTTATCATCTCTTTTGAAGACAGCAGGTTGGAAGAGACGCATTGGGAGTCCCATGATTGATTTACAGGTATAATCACAGGGCTTTTTAAAGTATATTTTAATCTTTTGACTATTTTATATCCTTCTAATAAGACACAGCTAGCAAATGAGTAAAAAGTTGCCCTGAGTTTCTCTGGAGTATATGACTAGGAGACTTACATGACTAGAAAATGTACCCTTGTTTTCCCTCCAGTGTGCACCATGGCTGGTGGCCAGTCTGCAGCCACCAGCCGTGGTCTCCTTGTTTCCTTGCATCCTCACCAGCACTTGCTGTTTTCCCACCCTTTCCCATTTTTTGCCGATCTGATGGGATTTAATTTCCATTTCTTTGATTACTCTTCATGTACTTTATTGATCGTTTGGGCTTCCCCTTCTGTGAACTTCTTATTTATACCACTTGCTCATTTTTCTACTGTTTCCAATTTTTCTGGTTTATTTAAACAAGTTTTTAATATTTTATTTTATTTAGTTTTTTTGTATTTTCTAAATGTAAATCTTTTGGTTTTTGACATTGAAGTTTCTTCTCCAAGAGTAAATCCATCTGTTATTTTATCTGTTACTTTGTTTAGTAGAAACTCTTGATTTTAATACTGTCAAATCTAAGTAGGTTTTCATATTATGGTGTGTGCTTTTTGGATCTTGTTTAAGATATACTCCCCTATGTCAAGATCAAAAAGATATTCTCCCATATTTTATTCTATTAACTTTGTGGTTTCACTTCTCATTTAATTGTTTTTACATTTGTTCTCGTTTTTATTTTCATCTGTCATTTATTGAGTATTACTATAAGCCAGGTACTTTTTTAACCTTGACACTTGTAATTCATTTAGTCCTCACAATAGCTCTATGAAGTTAGGTATCATGGTCATTCCCATTTTATACGTGCTGAAATTGTAGAGATTAAATAAATTTCCTATTCATTTAATTTTTACTGTATCAAAGTAATAGGTGGTATTTCCATTTAGCTGGTTAAGAACACGAGAAAGGCAATATAGTAAACTGGTTTGTGCTGGGTTATCTTCCTGTCTCCAGAGCTAATGTGCCTGGAAATCAGAGGAGGGGGGGCTTGATTTACTGTTTGGGGGAGTCAAGAAAGGCACCCAAAAGAAGTGAATTTTAAGCTGGGTTATCTGTGCATTATCTGGGTTTGAACAAACTCTTGGAGATAGTGAAGGACAGGGAAGCCTGGCATGCTGCAGTTCATGGGGTTGCAAAAAGTCAGACACAACTTAGCAGCTGAACAGCAGCAGCAGTCTTTGCATTCCACAAATAGTCACTGATGGCCTGCTGTCTGAGTGCCAGATGCTCTACGAGGTGCTGGGGGTTGTGATAATGGGCAAAGGGAGACGTGGTCTCTGCCTTCAGAGCTCCAGAGAGTTTGCCAGAGAGAAGAAGAGAAGAATATCTGTTGAAATAATACTCATTTCATTCCCCAAAACATTTGGGATTAATGTGTGGAGTTAATTATTGAGGAAGTTGTTGGAATTGACAGATGAGGCTAAAATTTAATTTTGGCCTAGGTTGTAAAGGACCTTGTGGATCAGGAATTTACATTTTAATGAAGCATCACTGTACATTTTTAAGAAAGAGAGTGACACAGCCCGATTTACATTTTAGAAAGCCAATTCTGATGGTAGTATGGAGGGTATGTTGGGGAGAAGGATTCCAAACTTGAAGAAAATTAGAAAGCGGTTCTAAAGTTCTTAGTTGGTGAAAGATGAGAAGGGTTGAATAAGATAGAAGTTATTGGAAATGGATCAAAAGGTATCTAGGAAGTGGCTACAGTCAGTCCTTCTGACTGATCCATGGATACATGAAATAAGACTTCAAGCTTGAGAAACTGGGTTGATAATAATGTTATTAATAATAATATGTTATTAAAGTAGTATAAATAGATTGAGTCTATAACAGCTGTGATTCTCTTTTTAAATTGCAGACAGTTACGAAATTCTTGGTTTACTATGCTGGTGATCTGGCCAATGTTTTCTTTATCATCACTGTAGGAACAGGTCTTTACTGGCTTATTTTCTTTAAAGTAAGTGATTTTCTGAATTTAACCTTAGTGCCACAACCTGAATAACTTGTAAGCTCTCTTTATAAAGCAACTGTTTTTACTTGAGGGTGTTTCTAATCAGGAGTATTGGGGCAAGTGCTAAATTCACTGTCCCCTGAGTGTGTTGTGTTTATTTTATGCTTTCTTTGGGTTATAAATTGTGCCTAGTAAAAACCTTGTGTGGTCATACTTAGCAGTGTAATTTTCATCACAGGCACAGAAGTCTGTCTCTGTTTTGCTACCCGTGCCAGCTCAAGAAGAACGTTTTGTTACTTATGTGGGATGTGGTTTTGCTCTGAAGGTAAATTTCAAAGCACAGGTTACTGAATTTTAAAAGTCTGCTTAAAAAAAAAGTCTGCTAATAAGCACGTAAGTCTTCAGAATTAAAATGCTTTCAAAATCTTTGGTGTAAAATTTAGTTTAATTTTAGATGAATTGTCCTTAATTTAAGAAACTATGAATTGTTCTTTTTACTAGGAAGTCTGCATTTATTTATAATAGGTATCTCATTCTGAAGATCTGCCTTAAATAATTTTTTATTATTTAATGTAGACTGTTAGTCAAGAGTGAACGGTACCACCCTGGATAAAGCGCTGAACTCTTAGCATTGGTTCTCTCTGCCTCCACATCCCTTTCCTCCTCTTCCCATGGGAGCCCCCTCCTTGCTTCACAGTTCTTTCAGTGGATGCGACGCTCTTCACATGCCTCTGCCATGCATCTCATCCTGTTGTGTTGTGATTATTAAGTGACTGCTGTTCCCACTGATCTGTGAGCCCCAGGAAGAGAGGAATCATCCCATACTTAGATTTCTAACCTTTGTTTGATCAATAATGCACCTTCTCGGAAGAAGCTTCAGTTTAAACATATTCTGTAAATGAAGAGGATTTTTTTTTTTCATCAGAAATCTTAATAGTAGAAATAGAGAAAAAGGCAGTAAGAACATCCTAAAACTTTCATTAGAACAAACAAATTACAGTTGGAGATACCTTTCCTTATAAAGAAGCTAAAGGCTTTGGAAACCTTGAGAAAGAGAGTCATTTAGGCAAGATCCCTGTGTGAGGAGGGAGGCAGTATGTCTACTTTCTTATTCCTATTTCTAAGAAAGACAGAAGGAGGAAAGGTGAAATTAATATGTGCCTAAAAGTCTGTGGATTTGGTGACTGTTACTTGGTGAGTTTCTGGTGAGCCCCTGATGGTATGACAGCTTTGTCACTTGTGAAACTTACAATGAAAATCTTAGTCCCTCTGACTCTCTGTGACCCCATGGACTGTAGCCCACCAGGCTCCTCTGTCCATGGGATTCTCTGCAAGAATACTGGAGTGGGTTGCCATTCCCTTCTCCAGGGAATCTTCCTGACCCAGGGGTTGACCCTGAGTCTCCCCCATTGCGGGCAGATTGTTTACCATTTGAGCCACCAGGGAAGCCCCATATATCTTCTTGTGATTGCAGATGTTTGTTTCTTAAAGAATCAGTGTTGGTTTCATAAGCAGACTTAATGCCAATACTTTAAGGTGTTTTGTTTTTCATTCTCAGGCTCTGCAATTTTTGCATAAGCTCATCTCCCAGATTACTATAGACATATTCTTTATCGATTGGGAGCGGCCTAAAGGAAAGGTTCTTAAAGCTGTTGAAGGTAATGAAAGTAACCATTTGTACTAAGTTTCTTTTGCCACCATTGTAAAGCAAAGAAGGTGAAACGTTTTACTCATTTTACCTCCCCAACCAGGTGAGGGTGGTGTCCGGAGTGCTACTGTTCCTGTAAGCATATGGAGAACTTATTTTGTGGCAAATGAATGGAACGAAATTCAGACTGTGAGAAAAATTAACCCACTCTTTCAAGTACTTACTGTCCTCTTCCTTTTGGAGGTATAAACTATTTGATATAATTGTATGCAATTTATGGGTACCTCATAAATGTTAATTTAATGTAATTCCAGCTAAGTTTTCCTGTCAGTGAATTTTCTAAAGTTTAAAATATCATTATTATTGAGCCTTTAAAAATACGCATAGCATGAAATTTATCATTTTAAGTGTACAGTTCAGTACTGTTAAGTACACTCGTATTGTCGTACAGTCCATCTCTAGAACCCTTCATCTTGCAAAACTAAAACTCTGTGCTCGTCTTTTTCCCTCTCCCCAGACCTGGAACCACCATTCTACTTTGTGTCCTTGAACACCTACTAAGGACCATGTCCTGTGTTAGGATTTGGGGCTACAGCCTAACAACACACACTGAATGGGTACATGCTTATGGCCCCTTTACAGTTATTTGATGGACCTGGGTAGAATTATCAAAGGAAGTATTCAGAACTGAATAAGAGACTGAAATACGGAAACTGCATAAGTAACAGATTTTCTCTAGAACTAGCTGCTTAAGTAAGGTTTGATAGAAATTTTGTTGAACTCCTTTGTTTGTCTGCCTTCCTTTTTCCTTCTTTCTTGCTTTCCTCCTTCCTTCCCTTTTTGAACCTAGAAGAACGTGTGTGTCTCTGGGACATAAGAACACCATCTCAAAAACTTACTTATAGTCCTATTTTTTAAAGCTTAAAAGGGATTGTGTGAGAAAGTCATTTTACAATCCAGTAAGTTTGGAAAATACTGGATTCCATAAAGTCATGTAACTTCCTTTACCATAAAACTTTCTAGAACCTTTAATCTATGAGAGTAGAAAGCATAGTGGTGAGTATAACATGATATCTTCCTCAAAAGGCATTTTGGAAAGTAGTGTTTTAAAGTATAAAAATATTTTGCCTAGTGCCTGGCATGGATTGCTGGTTGTTCACTGGTAGTTTACTGAAAGTGAAAGTTGCTCAGTTGTGTGCGACTCTGCGACCCTATGGACTATAGTTTATGGAATTCTCTAGGCCAGAATCCTGGAGTGGCTAGCCTTTCCCTTCTCCAGGGGATCTTCCCAACCCAGGGATCGAACCCAGGTCTGCCACACTGCAGTTGGATTCTTTACCAGCTGAGCCACAGCTTTATTTTTCTGACAGAAATTTTTAAGCTTTGTCAGTGTATATGATAATAAGCTTATATTTGGCCTTGAGTCGAAGGGGATGACAGAGGATGAGATGGTTGGATGGCATCACCAACTCGATGGACATGAGTTTGAGCAAGCTCTAGGATTTGCTGATGGACAGGGAGGCCTGGTGTGCTGCAGTCCACGGGGTCTCAAAGAGTTGGACATGACTGAGCAACTGAACTGAACTGGCCTTGAGTCATATCGAAGAGACTACCTAATGGACTAGCTAAAATTTTGTATTAAATACTTTGTAATTAAAATACTTGATAATTATTTTAATCTAGATTTTCTACTGTTTGTACAAACTTGAATACTTTAGTTTTTCAAGGGAAGGGGTAGAGAGAGGTGTCTAATTTTCAGACTACAAGGGTTTTCTTTTTCCATATATTTAAAAATTATTTTGTTCTTTTTATTTAAGGTTGTGGGATTCAAGAACTTAGCATTAATGGACTCATCCTCTCGTCTTTCCAGAAGCTCCCCTAGCTACATAGCTCCTTACAGCCGCATTTTGAGATACGCGGTGTCTTCTGCTCTTTGGCTGGTCATTGGAATTATACAGGTAACAGGAGATGATACTTTTAAGCAACATAACCTCTCTATATTTTTAACTCTGTTTATATACTGATCGTCAGCTATTGACCACAACAGGATTTCTATAGTATATAGAAGGTGACAAGAACAATAATAAAGATTCCCTGGTGGCTCAGATGGCAAAGAGTCTGCCTGCAATGCAGAAGACCCAAGTTCAATCCCTGGGTTGGGAAGATGCCCTGGAGAAGGAAATGGCAACCCACTCCAGTATTCTTGCCTGGAAAATCTTATGGACGGAGGAACCTGGCAGGCTACAGTCCATTGGGTCAATGTATTAATAATAAAGATAGCAAATAGCTAATTCTTACATAGTATGCTAATCTAGGCACTGTGTTAATTGCATTACACAAATGAACTTACTTAATCTTTATAGTAGCCCTCAGAGATAGATTATTTTAAATATCCTTATTTATAGATGAGGATGTGGTGGCACCGAAAGGTTAAATATTTGCCCAAATATTATATTAGAAATCAATTAGAAATGAGCAGAACTGGAATTTGAACCCAGAACAATTAGAAATCAGCAGAACAAAAAAAGAAAAAGAAACCAACAGAACAGAAAGTTGAACTCAGGCAATCTGATTTCAGATTTCATTTCTTATCAGTAGTGGGGCTCTGAAGGGTCTTTCAGAGTCTGCAGGATTTAGTTTATGTATAATGATAGGAATTGCTAAGGCACCCTCAATCTTTGCTTTTGAAAACTAAAATTTTGTTTACATTCATTTATATATCATTAAATCTCACTCAAATTACCAGTACCCCTGCTGAAATTTTCTTTGAAATATTAATTGAAATAGCTGAAACTAAAAATCTGAGGACCCACGGCTCTAGCAGAGGATCTTTGCTGTGCTTATTTCCTTTATCTACTTATAGCTAAAAAAAAATAAAAATAAAAAGAATGAAAGGAAAAGGGAGAAGCAGAGCTACAGCACTTAACTAACTCTAGTCTCTGCATTTCTTTTTCTTGCTTACAGACCCTCCAATGAGTGGGAAAAGCCTTTCAGTTTGATTAAGATTTCTTTAACTTTTAAATAAGGAAAGGAAGGTGGGCCTTCCTGTAAACTGGAGAGCTTATATTTGCCTTAAGAACTAAATTTTTAAAAGATTTTGGAATTGAAGTCCCCAAATTCCTACAGAATTGGATCTAGGTGTCATTGTGAAGAGTTGTTCAAACTTAAAGCTGCAGAATAGAGCTAGTGAGGGATAGTTTGACAATCACAGAAGAAAGACAAGCAGAAATTAGGATTTGAAATAAAATTAGATTACAATAATATGCAGTTTGATTTTTTTCCCTTTCAGTTTTATTGACATATAACTTACGTGAAAGTTACTCAGTAGTGTCTGACTTTTGTGACTCCATGGACTATACAGTCCAAGGAATTCTCTAGGCCAGAACACTGGAGTGGGTAACCATTCCACTCTCCAGGGGATCTTTCCAACCCAGGGATCGAACCCAGGTCTCCCACATTGCAGTCAGATTCTTTACCAGCTGAGCCACCAGGGAATCCCTGGTGACATACAGCAGTGACAGTGACTGTTGTTTGTCATTAATACAGTTTTTGTGAATAGATCAGATTTTTCTGGATGTGGAGAACGCAATGGCACCCCACTCCAGTACTCTTGCCTGGAAAATCCCATGGATGGAGGAGCCTAGTACGCTGCAGTCCATGGGGTCACGAAGAGTTGGACACGACTGAGCAACTTCACTTTCACTTTTCACTTTCATGCATTGGAGAAGGAAATTGCAACCCACTCCAGTGTTCTTGCCTGGAGAATCCCAGGGATGGGGGAGCCTGGTGGGCTGCCATTTATGGGGTCACACAGAATCGGACACGACTGAAGTGATTTAGCAGCAGCAGCAGCAGAGAATTTAAAGGAATACCATCTGAAGCTTTTCTTATTGGTTGAGTACAACAACTAAGAAAAAAACCCAGACTGACAGGGCCTGAAATGAAAGTAGCTTTTCTCTGTCTCATGTGAAAGAAGAGTAGGGGTCAGCAGTGCAGGGCCAGCAGGGTGGCTGCCGTCAGACCTGGAGGCCTGTTGTTCTGCTTTGCCCCTCAGGACTTCACCTCTCAGGTCACCTCATGGTCCATAATGTCTGATGGGGTTAAAGGTGTGAACCAGGGGAGAAGACCTCACCCTTTCCTCTTTTTTTTTCCACTATGAATTTTAATTGAAAACATTACAACAGCTTAACTACCCATATGAATTATGAAACTTTAGTAGTTAAATTATTATTATCATTTATGAGGCATTTATTCTTCCTTATTTTATAGACCTGCAGAAACTTTGCATACTTGTGTTTTCTCCATTTCAGAGGAAGATTGTGAAAAGAAAGTCTAAAAATTTTATAAATCAAAACCTAATTGAGAAGTAAAACACAGGCAGAACAGAATCTGTGTATAGCTGAGTGTAGGTGGTTTTTAGCTCAGGTTTTAGGCATGAAAACTGTTCAGCTCATTTCACATGAAACAAGCAGGTGAAGTAGTGAAGCTGAGCTATGAAAACCCCTATCAATTATTTTTAGCATGCCTCTTAATTGTTTTTTTTTCCTCTGGTTTCTTGTCTTGTATGCCGGAGTCTCGAACAGGTAACCCCTTGAGGTGTCGGCGATAAATGGGCCGTGAAGTAAACATCAGCAAATGCAATAAGGCAAATCCTGCCATAACTATGTAGCCCACCCAGACTGTTTAGCCACATACCCACAGATAAATCCAAGTGCTGTAGAAAAGAGTCAGATCCTGAAACGTGTTCAGCTAGTGTCCGGCCCTTGTAATCCTTGAGTGTGAGCAACGAGTCCAGATGCTCTGGCATGACGGGGTAAGCGGGTGGGAATGGGGCAAGGGCCCCAGCTTGAGGGCCATGTGGGCCAGGGGCTGGTCCTCCCTGCATACTGGAGGGCTGGCTGAGCCGGGGAATGTGATGACCGCTTACCCCCTCCTCCTTGAGAGCCTTTTCAGGAGTGTGTTCGACCTCTCCTTGGCCAGAGCTTGGTCACATGGCCACTCCTCCCCACTGTCCGCTGGGCAGCAGCGTGCCCACATGGGGGTCTGTCCCGAGGGGAGAGGGGAAAGGCTCACTGGAGCAGCAGCTGGCTGTCCTGGGCACTGCCATCCAACCTCGCTTTCTGTTTTTCACTCTGCTGTCGTTTGATAGAGACGTATGTCTCTCCATGGTCACATCCTCAGGTTATCAGTGTTTATGCATCCTTAAGAGTTCCTTTAAAGATTAAAGGAGTTAACTTTTAGCAGTTCCATAAATATGTCTGTACAAACGCTTCTTGATTCTCATAAGGGTAGGTTTTATTATTCACTCCCCAGCCCAGCTTCTTCAGTTTTTAAGTGGTATCTCTTAGTTTTTAAACTTTGTTACTGTTTTTCATGTCATTTAAAGGAGCTTTAAAATATGTACATGGTGTATTTAGGAGAGGGTTTTCAGTATTCAGCTGCTGTAGATTCATTTATGTATTAATTCCCATATCTGAGTATATTTTATGTGGGAGGCACTGGCCAGCCCAAAGATAACGCTGTAACAGGAACGAGTTACAAGTGTGACAAGTGCTGTGAAGAGCGTCAGCAGGCAGATGAGACAGCAAGTAGAGGGAGGTAAGGGGGAGGAAAGTTAGGAGTGGGGACAGCTCTGAATAGGGTGGTTAGGAAGTGTTGTCTTTCTCTGAAGGATATGTAAGCTCTACAGTGTAAGCTCTTCTCCTTTGATTTATATAACTTCCCTTTGCAGCATTATTAAATCTAAGAAAACACTTGAAACCATTCCATCTGAATGTTTAACATATTATCTGTAGTTGAAACATAATACTTGACATACGCTTTTTGGATGGAGGAGCCTGGTGGGCTGCAGTCCATGGGGTCGCGAAGAGTCGAACACGACTGAGCAACTTCACTTTCACTTTTCACTTTCATGCATTGGAGAAGGAAATGGCAACCCACTCTAGTGTTCTTGCCTGGAGAATCCCAGGGACTGGGGAGCCTGATGGGCTACCGTCTATGGTGTCACACAGAGTCGGACATGACTGAAGCAATGCAGCAGCAGCAGCAGCATGCTACTCCATCAGAGATTAATTTAAAAAACAAGCAATTTCTCTAGTAGACTTTGGAATTTAGGAGATGAGCAGAATTGCAGAACGAGACCTAAACTGGCCATAATGCATTGGTTTATCCTAAGGTTTTCAAAGCCCCTTACTTCCTCTCCCTGTGTTTGCCTGTCTTATTTTAATGACACAGAAAAGTTTTTAAATTCAAAACAAGCCCCTTCAGTGAATCTTAACAGAATTCCAAAACACTCTTCCTTTGACAGAAGAATAGGAAATGCTAAGTAAGATTTTACCCCACAGGAATCAATATCGGCCCCTATGTTCTTGTTTGGAACTTAGTTTTTCTTAATATACTATACTGTGGCTATAAAAGAAAATTAAATCCTAAAATCTAATAAGCATGAACATGGCTTAATGTTTCAGATTGTGTTCTTTGGTGTCTTCTATGAGAGATTTATAGAAGATAAAATTCGACAGTTTGTTGATTTGTGCTGTATGAGTAATGTAAGTACTTTCTGACTTTATCTTGCAACTGTTATTTCTCCCTTTTTAAAGGTCATGAGTACATTAAAAGAGGCTTTAAAAGTGATTTGCTATGATTAGATTTTTAGTCTGATTTCCACTGGTGGTTAATTCCAGAGATGGTTATAATGAGCTACAAGTTTAATATTTGCTGCCTTAAATTTTCCTTCTCTATTTGCAACTTCTTAATTATAAATCCCTTATGCTGCCAAATAGTTGACTCAGCCTGAAATCCCTGAAAGGTTTTCATGTATCAATCCTGTTTGTTCTTTTCTTGGAAGTGTCTTCAGTCTCTTTTTCATCTACTTTTAAAAATAACCTCATTATCCTTTATTACCTTATTATTCCCTTTATATGTTGTCTAAGAATTCAGCTCTCATTATTTTGAGAGAAAGGAAGCAATTTCAAGAAGAACTTAATTTTTATTGTTTTGCAGATGAATTGCTAACTGGTCCTTCTCTTTTTATAGATATCAGTGTTTCTGTTATCTCACAGATGTTTTGGCTACTACATCCATGGTAGATCAGTACATGGGCATTCTGATACTAATATGGAAGAAATGAATATGAATCTTAAAAGAGAAGCGGTATATTTTACATCTTTTTGTTTTTTGAAGCTGAGAGGTTCTTGTAATCTGGGATTTGTAGTGGTATTTTTAAAAATCCTCATTGATTACTTTTAAAAGTTGCTAGAATATCGACTCATTACCCTGAACGTTAAAAGAAAACGAATCACATATCATCCTGCAGTTCCTTTATGGAGTGTATTTCAAGGTAAACTGAATAATTCACTAGGGAAAGACCTTCCTAAAGGAAGCAAGTAAAAGAATTCTAAATTAGAAAACTGCCATTTTGTATTGACTAATGAATTAATGCATATAGGCTACAATCATCAATGGATGCTAAAACAATTAAGTGAAAGATAACAGGGAACTTTATAATCAGGTTGACATTGTCTGAACACACTGGCTCAATCTTACAACATGTAAAAATTAGGAAGACTGACATTATGTACTTCCTGTTATGATGCAGTGAGGAAGTACATAATATCACCCATGAAATACTCTTGCCGAAGAAAATTGAGCCTGACTGTAATCAAGCCTCTAACTCTTAACAAGAAATCAAGTCTCTAGTTTACAGTAAATAGAGGGGATAGAGAGACAAAATAAGTAATACCACAGAATGTTTAGCCAGATGCAGAATGTTAGGATGTCTCATAAGACAAATGACCCAGTGTCCCCAACAAATTAGAGGCATGAAAAGAAAAGGAGAAGTGATGGTGGTGATAGAAGAAAGTTGTTAGATGTTAATTTTAAGGAAAAAAAAAATTAAAGACAACGTGTAGCCTTTGGATCCTGATTCAAAGAACCAACGATCAAATTAAAAAAAAAAAACCTTTGGAAAAAATCTTGGCGATTTAATGGGCTAAATATTAAATTACATTAAGGAAAGATCAATTTTATTAAATGTGAAAATGGCATATTTTTCAAGGTCTTATTGGTTAGAGATACTAATTTGCAAATGGATGACATGGTATCTGGAGTTTGCTTTAAAAGAAAAAAGTTGGGAAGATAGATGAAACAAAATTGGTAAAACAGTAATTGTTGAAGTTGAGTGATACGTGGTTCACTGTTTTCTCTACTGTATATTTTAGAAAACTTCCATAAGAAAATTTAAAAAAGAAAAATATGTACCTAAGAGGAAAAACCAAGAGGATTTATTGATTAAGGGACTATACCTGTGACTTGCAAGAATTTAAAACATAATCATAACATCTCAGTTCAGTTCAGTCGCTCAGTCGTGTCTGACTCTTTGCAACCTCATGAACCGCAGCACGCCAGGCCTCCTTGTCCATCACCAATTGCCAGAGTCTACCCAAACCCATGTCCATTGCGTCGGAGATGCCATCCAACCATCTCATCTTCTGTCGTCCCCTTCTCCTGCCCTCAATCTTTTCCAGCATCAGGGTCTTTTCCAGTGAGTCAGTTCTTCCCATCAGGTGGCCAAAGTATTGGAGTTTCAGCTCCAACATCAGTCCTTCCAGTGAACACCCAAGACTGATCTCCTTTCGGATGGACTGGTTGGATCTCCTTGCAGTCCAAGGGACTCTCAAGAGTTTTCTCCAACACCACAGTTTAAAAGCATCGATTCTTCAGCACTCAACTTTCTTTATAGTCCAACTCTCACATCCATACATGACTACTGGAAAAACCATAGCCTTGACTAGATGGACCTTTGTTGGCAAAGTAATGTCTCTTCTTTTTAATATGCTGTTTAGGTTGGTCATAACTTTCCTTCCAAGGAGTAAGCATCTTTTAGAGGAACAATGTATTTAATACATTGAACTGAATCAGTTGGTTAACTGTGAGAAATTATACCTGGATTGAAGAGTTAAATTTTAAAAATGAAACTATGAAAACCTAGAAAAGAATATTTCAGCTTGGGAGATGACAAAGCATAAAATAGAAAAAGTATCAAAGTGTTATTTATTGTATATAATATTTATTAATGTATAGAACATTCATATAGCCACAATTATATAGATAAAAGATGTAGGGTAAAATTTCCATAGTAAACATGACAAAGATATTGATCACAATACTGAAAACCTATAAATCAATAAGCAAACTAAGTTAAAAGCTTAATGGAGGGAATTCCCTGGCAATCCAGTGGTTAAGACTTCATGCTTCTTTTGCAGGGGGACTGGTTTGACCCTGGTTGGGAAACTAAGATTCCGCTTGTTGCACGAGCACAGCCAAGAAAAAAAAACAAGCAAGCAAAAAAACAAAAAACAAAAAAAACCCTCTTCAGTGACAAACAGATTTTTTTAAAATAAGTAAATAACAGAATCAGAGAAGGCAATGGCATCCCACTCCAGTACTCTTGCCTGGAAAATCCCATGGACGGGGGAGCCTGGTAGGCTGCAGTCCATGGGGTCACTAAGAGTCGGACACGACTGAGCAACTTCACTTTCACTTTTCACTTTCAAGCATTGGAGAAGGAAATGGCAACCCACTCCAGTGTTCTTGCCTGGAGAATCCCAGGGATAGGGGAGCCTGCTGAAGCGACTTAGCAGTAGCAGCAGCAAATAACAGAATAGACTAAAAACCTCTAAAAATATTAAACTCACAAATCATGGAGGAAATGAATGTAAAAATAACATTTTCCTCAAATTAACAAACTTTTATTTTATAAAGCTAATACTTAGTAGTATCAGGACAGGGTGTAATGAGCCCTGATCTTAGGATGCATTTTCATAAACCTGCTGGAAAACATTTGTTACCAAGAGCTTTCTGAGAGTTCATTATCTTCAGCTTACTGATTCTATGAATCTAACTAAAGGAAATAATTAACAATGTAAATAAGTGATTATGTTCAGGATCTTTATCATGGGTTATTTATAAGGACAAAGAATATATAAAAGTGAAAGAATATTAAGTAAATTGGTTTATCTATACAGTGAAACCTTAGGTTAACACTAAAACTCATGTTTTATAGAACATTTAGTGATCCCAAGAGTTGCTCAGAATATAATGTTACATGAAAAAGAAATCAGTATGATCCAGATTTTATACCATCTCTATGTATATGCCTAGACAACAGCTAATGAAATACCTTAAAACACTGGTATCTCTTGGTGTTGCAATTATAGATGAATTTTTTTTCTTTTTGTATTTCTCTGTATTTTATAAATTCTCTATAATCAGAATTTTTTTTTTATAAAGAAATTCACTACACATAGACTTCCCTGAAGTCAGTAGAAAACCAAGTGTCATGTTTGCAGCTTAGGTTTAGACAAAGGAGGAGAATGTTAAGCTCCAGAGTAGGCAAATAAAGTTAGAATGGAGGGAAGAATACTTAAGCTGAACCATGAAGCATCTATGGGAATTGGCTAGGTCGAGGGTAGGGTAAAATGTTACATATGAGAGACATATGGTTCTCAGGAATCAAACTGTGTCAGAGACTTGCAGTAGAAATCTGATCTGTAACATTAACCATTGAGTCATGTATCACTACCTTTTTAGTGAAATTAATTGAGGAAGTGTATTCAAAGTGTTTAGAGAACAAAAAAAGACCATTTATAAAAGTTGCTAATTCTGAGACTAGACTTTTTATCATCTATTGAAAGTGAAAGTGGAAAGTAAAAAGTTGGCTTAAAGCTCAACATTCAGAAAACGAAGATCTTGGCCTCCAGTTCTATCACTTCATGGGAAATAGATGGGGAAACAATGGAAACAGTGTCCAGACTTTATTTTGGGGGGCTCCAAAATCACTGCAGATGGTGACTGCAGCCATGAAATTACAAGATGCTTACTCCTTGGAAGAAAAGTTATGACCAACCTAGATAGCATATTAAAAACAGAGACATTACTTTGCCGACTAAGGTCTATCTAGTCAAGACTGTGGTTTTTCCTGTGGTCATGTATGGATGTGAGAGTTGGACTGTGAAGAAGGCTGAGCACCAAAGAATTGATGCTTTTAAACTGTGGAATTGGAGAAGACTCTTGAGAGTCCCTTGGACTGCAAGGAGTTCACACCAGTCCATTCTGAAGGAGATCAGCCCTGGGATTTCTTTGGAAGGAATGATGCTAAAGCTGAAACTCCAATACTTTGGCCACCTCATGCGAAGAGTTGACTCATGGGAAAAGACTCTGATACTGGGAGGGACTGGGGGCAGGAGGAGAAGGAACGATAGAAGATGAGATGGCTGGATGGCATCATTGACTCGATAAACGTGAGTCTGAGTGAATTCCGGGAGTTCACACTGACTCGATGGACGTGAGTCCGCGTGACCTCCGGGAGTTCACACTGACTCGATGGACGTGAGTCCGCGTGAACTCCGGGAGTTCACACTGACTCGATGGACGTGAGTCCGCGTGGTCTCCGGGAGTTCACACTGACTCGATGGGACGTGAGTCCGCGTGGACTCCGGGGAGTTCACACTGACTCGATGGACGTGAGTCCGCGTGGACCCGGGAGTTCACACTGACTCGATGGACGTGAGTCCGCGTGGACTCCGGGAGTTCACACTGACTCGATGGACGTGAGTCTGAGTGGACTTCGGGAGTTCACACTGACTCGATGGGCGTGAGTCCACGTGAACTCTGGGAGTTCACACTGACTCAATGGACGTAGGTCTGAGTGCGCTCGGGGAGTTCACACTGACTCGATGGGCGTGAGTCCGTGTGAACTCCGGGAGTTCACACTGACTCGATGGACGTGAGTCCGCGTGAACTCCGGGAGTTCACACTGACTCGATGGACGTGAGTCCCCATGAACTCCGGGAGTTCACACTGACTCGATGGGACGTGAGTCAGCGTGGACTCCGGGAGTTCCACACTGACTCGATGGGCGTGAGTCAGCGTGGACTCCGGGAGTTCACACTGACTCGATGGGCGTGAGTCCGCATGAACTCCGGGAGTTCACACTGACTCGATGGACGTGAGTCTGAGTGAGCTCCGGGAGTTCACACTGACTTCGATGGGCGTGAGTCCGCGTGAACTCCGGGAGTTCACACTGACTCGATGGACGTGAGTCCGCGTGAACTCCGGGACTTCACACTGACTCGATGGACGTGAGTCCGCGTGAACTCCGGGAGTTCACACTGACTCGATGGACGTGAGTCTGAGTGAGCTCCGGGAGTTCACACTGACTCGATGGACGTGAGTCCGCGTGGTCTCCGGGAGTTCACACTGACTCGATGGGCGTGAGTCCGCGTGGACTCCGGGAGTTCACACTGACTCGATGGACGTGAGTCCGCGTGGACTCCGGGAGTTCACACTGACTCGATGGACGTGAGTCCGCGTGGACTCCGGGAGTTCACACTGACTCGATGGACGTGAGTCTGAGTGGACTCGGGAGTTCACACTGACTCGATGGACGTGAGTCCACGTGAACTCTGGGAGTTCACACTGACTCAATGGACGTAGGTCTGAGTGCGCTCGGGGAGTTCATACTGACTCGATGGGCGTGAGTCCGTGTGAACTCCGGGAGTTCACACTGACTCGATGGACGTGAGTCCGCGTGAACTCCGGGAGTTCACACTGACTCGATGGACGTGAGTCCCCATGAACTCCGGGAGTTCACACTGACTCGATGGGCGTGAGTCAGCGTGGACTCCGGGAGTTCACACTGACTCGATGGACGTGAGTCAGCGTGGACTCCGGGAGTTCACACTGACTCGATGGACGTGAGTCCGCATGAACTCCGGGAGTTCACACTGACTCGATGGACGTGAGTCTGAGTGAGCTCCGGGAGTTCACACTGACTCGATGGGCGTGAGTCCGCGTGAACTCCGGGAGTTCACACTGACTCGATGGATGTGAGTCCGTGTGAACTCCGGGGAGTTCACACTGACTAGATGGACGTGAGTCTGAGTGGACTCCGGGAGTTCACACTGACTTGATGGACGTGAGTCCAAGTGAATTCCGGGAGTTCACACTGACTCGAGTTGATGTGAGTCCGCGTGAGCTCCGGGAGTTCACACTGACTCGATGGGCGTGAGTCCGCGTGAACTCCGGGACTTCACACTGACTCGATGGACGTGAGTCCGCGTGAACTCCGGGAGTTCACACTGACTCGATGGACGTGAGTCCTAGTGGACTCCGGACTTCACACTGACTCGATGAACGTGAGTCTGAGTGAACTCCGGGAGTTCACACTGACTCGATGGACGTGAGTCTGAGTGAGCTCCGGGAGTTCACACTGACTCGATGGACGTGAGTCTGAGTGAGCTCTGGGAGTTGACACTGACTCGACGGGACGTGAGTCCGCGTGAACTCCAGGAGTTCACACTGACTCGATGGACGTGAGTCCGCATGAACCCAGGAGTTCACACTGACTCGATGGACTTGAGTCTGAGTGGACTCCGGGAGTTCACACTGACTCGATGGGCGTGAGTCCGCATGAACTCCGGGAGTTCACACTGACAAGATGGACGTGAGTCCGCGTGGACTCCGGGAGTTCACACTGACTCGATGGACGTGAGTCCGCGTGGACTCCAGGAGTTCACACTGACTCGATGGACGTGAGTCCGCATGAACTCCAGGAGTTCACACTGACTCAATGGACTTGAGTCTGAGTGGACTCCGGGAGTTCACACTGACTCGATGGACGTGAGTCCGCATGAACTCCGGGAGTTCACACTGACAAGATGGACGTGAGTCCGCGTGGACTCCGGGAGTTCACACTGACTCGATGGACGTGAGTCCGCGTGGACTCCAGGAGTTCACACTGACTCGATGGACGTGAGTCTGAGTGAGCTCTGGGAGTTGACACTGACTCGATGGATGTGAGTCCGAGTGGACTCCGGGAGTTCACACTGACTCGATGGACGTGAGTCCGAGTGGACTCCGGGAGTTCACACTGACTCGATGGACGTGAGTCCGCGTGGACTCCGGGAGTTCACACTGACTGGATGGACGTGAGTCCGAGTGGACTCCGGGAGTTCACACTGACTCGATGGACGTGAGTCCGAGTGAGCTCCGGGAGTTCACACTGTCTCGATGGACATGAGTCCGCGTGGACTCTGGGAGTTCACACTGACTCGATGGACGTGAGTCCACGTGGACTCCAGGAGTTCACACTGACTCGATGGACGTGAGTCCAAGTGGACTTCGGGAGTTCACACTGACTCGATGGACGTCAGTCCGCGTGGACTCCAGGAGTTCAAACTGACTCGATGGATGTGAGTCCACATGAACTGCAGGAGTTCACACTGACTCAATGGATGTGAGTCTGAGTGAGCTCCGGGAGTTCACACTGACTCGATGGATGTGAGTCTGAGTGGACTCTGGGAGTTCACACTGACTCGATGGACGTGAGTCCGCATGAACTGCAGGAGTTCACACTGACTCAATGGATGTGAGTCTGAGTGAGCTCCGGGAGTTCACACTGACTCGATGGATGTGAGTCTGAGTGGACTCTGGGAGTTCACACTGACTCGATGGACGTGAGTCCGCATGAACTGCAGGAGTTCACACTGACTCGATGGACGTGAGTCTGAGTGAGCTCCGGGAGTTCACACTGACTCGATGGACGTGAGTCCGCGTGAACTCCGGGAGTTCACACTGACTCGATGGACGTGAGTCTGAGTGGACTCCGGGAGTTCACACTGACTCGATGGACGTGAGTCTGAGTGAGCTCCGGGAGTTCACACTGACTCAAGGGACGTGAGTCTGAGTGAGCTCTGGGAGTTCACACTGACTCGATGGACGTGAGTCCGCGTGAACTCCAGGAGTTCACACTGACTCGATGGATGTGAGTCTGTTGGACTCCGGGAGTTCACACTGACTCGATGGACGTGAGTCCACGTGAACTCCGGGAGTTCACACTGACTCGATGGACGTGAGTCTGAGTGAGCTCCAGGAGTTCACACTGACTCGATGGACGTGAGTCCGAGTGAGTTCCGGGAGTTCACACTGACTCGATGGACGTGAATCCGAGTGGGCTCCTGGAGTTCACACTGACTCGATGGACGTGAGTCCCCATGAACTCCGGGAGTTCACACTGACCCGATGGACGTGAGTCCGCGTGGACTCCGGGAGTTCACACTGACCCGATGGACGTGAGTCCGCGTGGACTCCGGGAGTTCACACTGACCCGATGGACGTGTCTGCGTGGACTCCGGGAATTCACACTGACTCGATGGACGTGAGTCTGAGTGAGCTCCAGGAGTTCACACTGACTCGATGGACGTGAGTCCGAGTGAGTTCCGGGAGTTCACACTGACTCGATGGACGTGAATCCGAGTGGGCTCCTGGAGTTCACACTGACTCGATGGACGTGAGTCCCCATGAACTCCGGGAGTTCACACTGACCCGATGGACGTGAGTCCGCGTGGACTCCGGGAGTTCACACTGACCCGATGGACGTGAGTCCGCGTGGACTCCGGGAGTTCACACTGACTCGATGGACGTGAGTCCGGGGGAACTCCGGGAGTTGGTGATGGACAGGGAGGCCTGGCGTGCTGCAGTTCATGGGGTCACAGAGAGTTGGACACGACTGAGCGACTGATCTGAACTGAAAGAGCAATTATTGATTATAAAGAAAGCTAAGACTATCAGTATATGGTAAACTTAGTATGAGTTGTTTGTTTTTTTTTTAATAGGGAGGAATAAAGCCACCTGCACAGAGGTATGATGTAGAAATTAGTAAGACCTGGAGGGTAGTGGCCACCTTGGATACTATCAAAATTGCTTTGTCTCAAATAGAGTTTCAGTCAACTTCAGTTGGCTTCCACGTCTTATAATAATGCATCTTCTTTTTAAAATAAGCAGAATTTTCATTATCTTGATCTCAACATAATTTTTTTTAACTTTTCAGGAAAATTTATGTAGCCAAAGAGGTTTGGTACCTAATACAGATGGTCAGACTTTTCAGATTGCAATTTCTAGCCAGATGAGACAACACTATGACAGAATTCATGAGACACTAACAAGGGTTTGTATAACTACAATTCAGATCTATTTTCTCAATATTTCATGTTATCTAGATACCGAGAACGTAAGGCATGTTTCATTTACCCTTGTCTCTTTTTCACATTAGAAAAATGGCCCTGCTAGACTATTGAGTTCCTCAGGAAGTACTTTTGAGCAGAGTGTAAAAGCATATCATACTATGAATAAATTTCTTGGCTCTTTCATCGATCATGTATGTATCGTCATTTATTTTTAAGCTAGAGTCAAAATACAGTATTTAAAAGGGTAACCAAGAATGTCAGTTATTTCTTCTGTCAACCAAGTCAGTGAACTTTGAACTCTTGTGGGGTTGGTTGGTTGGTTGTTTTTGCTGTAAAAACTAATACTGTTTTGGCTGAAAAAATTAATACTTTGTGGATGGAGTTAGGTTATGTAAAAGTAAAATGAGATTTTTACATGTCTATTAGCATGATGATTACCTTAAAATATGTCTGTACTGGAATTTTGTTAGTTACCAAATATTATCAATTATTTATTGTAGAAATATGCTTGGTTGTATTCATGAAAAGCTCGTTATAAACTGATTTTCAGTACATTTAGCCCTAAGTACTACTGTCAGAGCTTAAAATTTAAAACATTCTTAAAGAGAATTTTGTTATAAAATCCAGTGTAATAAATTGTCTTTGAAGAACCAAACCCAAAGATTTTCTTTGGGTACTTTCATTTTTCTTTTTCTTTCCTTCTGATTTCATAACAATGGGGAAGCATTTATTTCACTGCTATTTTCAAATGACTCTTATTTTTTGTATTAGGTTCATAAGGAAATGGACTACTTTATAAAAGATAAATTGCTTCTTGAAAGAATTCTTGGAATGGAATTCATGGAACCAATGGAAAAAGCATCTTTTACAATGGTATCCTTCACATGCCTTTGATGAACTTTATTTTTATTTCCCAAGCTTGAAAGAACATAATTGTAGTTATTGTCTTTTGGTTTTATACCTTTATCTAGGAAACGTAGTAAACTTCAAGGAATTGTAGTAGTTTTCTATGTCGCATTTTATTATAGGTCATGTAGGAAGAAGCATATATAGAAGATAATTATTCTACAAAAAAGTAAAAAATGAAGCTGAATTTTAAAATCAGTTATACACATGGAAAAGATAGTAAAACAGATACATAAAAGTTTATGTATTGAAATATTCAGTGCCACACTTATGAAACATTTAAAGAATAATGGTCATGATTTATCTTAAGTTTTCATTTTATCCAACTTAAAAATGGCACATATATATGACAGGAATAGTGACTGAAATGGTTTTTTTTATCATTAAAAAGAAAGTATATATGTCACTTTTAATATATATGTTAATAACCTCTTGTGTGGCTTGGAAAGAATGGAAATGGTATGCTATACCCAGTATCCTGGCCTGGATATCACTCACCCTGGTGTTATTGAGAAGCACATGTTGTGCCAGTCCTGGGATACACAGACCAATGATCCCTCCCTTGGGCATCTTGATAGCAGATTGAGGAAGGTAGGCATGTGATGGATGAGTGGAGTGATCTGAGATAGAAGTGTGTGCAGACACAAATTATACTGGGTGTGGAAAGGAAACTTAGCTAGACGCAGAGTGAAGCCAGGTGACAACATGGTGAAGTCTGAACTGGGTGTTAAAAATAAGTTATCAAAC
This sequence comes from Nanger dama, assembly GCA_917880005.1. Taxonomy (NCBI): domain Eukaryota; kingdom Metazoa; phylum Chordata; class Mammalia; order Artiodactyla; family Bovidae; genus Nanger; species Nanger dama. The sequence goes on from CAKJTW010000035.1 coordinate 12,131,218, forward strand.
AGGAGGGTCTAGGGAAGAGATGTGAAGACATTTGTGCAGAAGGGGGAAGGGCATTGTGCACTTACGAACTTTATGATTGAAGCCTAGAATGGAGTCAGAGAGTGCATGAATGATAAAGAGGGCAGAGACAGAATCCCAAAGGCTTTGTCTGACACCTTAAGGAGTTTTGCCTTATTTTATCCGTAGAGCACTTGTTTTCAAAAACATTTTTTAAAAATGTTTTGTCCTACAGGACATGCACTGGTTGCTCCATGAAGGTATGAAAAGAAACTATTAAAATGTCTATTTGTATATTTGCAATTCCATCATTCTTAATTTATGTATTTTTAAAATTATATGTAGTAGTAATTCATAACCTATGCCTATTATGAGATGCATGCTCAACATTTTATTCTGATAGGGATACAACATCAGAATAATTTGGAAACCACTTCTAATGAACATGGATATCATCAGAAAGCCTTCATATCTGATTCATAAACTGGAAGAATTATTTTGGCAGGAGTTAAACAGATGCAAGACTATAATAATACAACTTAGTCATTAAGAATATAGCTTTCAGAGTCTTCTGGTCTTGGGTTTGAAGTCTGCTACTAGTTTTGTGAACTTGAGAAAGTTGTTTTCCTTTCTGAACTTTAATTATTAAACTCTTGTAAAGTATAACCTAAAAGTTGTTGCATTTACACATGTATAATTGTTGTGTAAAGAACCTGGTGTGGGTAAGCACTCAGTAAAGTGATGTTGTTACCATTTCTAATAATAATAATACAATCATCATCACCATCTTCATCTCTGTTTGGAAATGAGAATATGAGCAAAGACAGTTAGTGATGGGGATAAAGAGGAAGAGATTGCCAGAAATGGTAAGGGAAAGAAGGGGTAGGAGAAAAGAAGCAGTCAGAACTGATGTGGACTTCTAGCTTGACGAGGTGGCTGGCGCTGGTGCCACCCTTCACCGAGGCGTGGAGTGGACTACAGGTGGAGGATCAGGCTGCGAGGGGAGAGGATGAGTTTGATTTTGAGTATGTGGTGTCTTGTGGCACCTTTGGGACATCTCGGAAGAGACATCGAGTCCACCATTAAATGTACGGGGCTGGGGGACTGGATCTGAGGGGAACGTGGAAGTGCACAGTAAGTTGGGAAGTCTCGTCAGAGGAGGTCATTGCTGGAGCAGCAGCAGTGAAAGGTTTCCGGGAAGTCTACAGAGCTGGCTTGTTTGTTAGAATATGTATACAAGTATATGCACAGAAGTGCACATTTTGTAAGGATATAGCTTCATGCTCAGTGAATTTTCACAAACTGAATATATTCCTGTAACTAGCATCCTGATCAAGAAAAGTGTTATAAGCAAGCCAGATGCCCTCTTGTATAAAAACAAGGGTCCTAACTGGGTGATCTGGGCCACTGCATTGCTGAAGAGGCTCTGGCCCTCCCTGAAATTGTGTGCGAGAATCATATGTGCGTGCTTTCCCCACTGCCTCCTGTGAAAGGGTCTGTACCTTTCATTAGAATTTTAAAAGATTGTTCACATCCTCAAAAGGATGAACCCACCCCTGCTTGGAGAGTGAAAAGAGGTCTCAGAGCAGAACCTTGGGGAACTGTTTGAGGCATAAATTATAACACACTCTTCTAGTCCTTGCTGGTTTTGTTTTGCCTTAAAAAAAAAATTGAAGTATAGTTGATTTACAATGCTGTGTTTTTATTTACAATGCTCTGCTATACAAGAGAATGTGTTTTGCTTTTTAAATTTAATCTTATCTTCGAGAATTTTTCTAAGATTCTTTAATCTTTAGTTATGTAAACAAATAGAGAAAGGACATTCATTATCTAGTCATTGAAAAATACAGACTGTATACTTAAATTAGTAGCAGTTACCAAGCTTTTGCTGCAAATGTTAAAACTACTTTCCTTGGTTAACCTTTTAGATTAGCAAATTTAATACCCCTCATTTATTTTTTATAAGTCATAAAATATTTTTCTTTTTTTAAATTCAAGTATAATTGACATATAATAGCCATGGCGTATTACAGTAACTAGTTATTTTAAATATTCAAGTTTTATCATCAGAAATTTATCACGTTTATTATTCTGTTTTTAAATTTCTAATTTATATCTTCTAAATTGCCTTTTTTTTTTAATAGATGAAGGATATTCTTTCAGCAGTGTTCTGTATTATGGAAATGAAGCTACTCTTCTTATTTATGATCTGATGTTCTTCTGTGTTGTGGATTTGGCTTGCCAAAATTTTGTTTTAGCAGCCTTCCTTACATATCTACAACAGGAGGTAAATTTAAGAATTTTTGTGGATTTCTTTGAAGAGAAATATGTGAGAAGTGGATATTTATTGTTATTGCAGAGAGTATCAATGTCTACTTACACTCAGAATTTATAAAGATTTAGAATTTGATTAGCCCTGCCAAAGAAAGGAAAAACATTTCAACCAAGTTCATTCTATACTCTCCTTCAGAGTCAGTGAAATACCAAGGACTTGTGGAGGACATAAGTTGCTTGACCAAATGTGAAAGAAATCCAGTAGGAAGACACTTAAGTTACCTTTCTCTCTTAGATGCCAGCATTGAGCAGAATTAGAATCCCATTTACCATCTGCACCAGATGTTACCATTACAAAAGGCAAGCTCTGAGATCTAGCTCAGGGCTCAGCCAGTGTAACTTTCAATTCACACATCACCTACCTGCTTGGGTGAAAAAACAGCTGCGTGGATCAGTATGGAACCTGAAATGGAGACTTCAAGAAAAGCCAAGTTTGTTCTAGAAATGTTAGCATTCATATCACCCACATATTCCCCACTTAGGTCAAAGTACTGTATGAGTTAGTGGTATGATGAGTTAGTTCTTGATAGAGATCTAGAATTAGAAACAAATTTTGTCCCTAACAGTTCTTTTGATATTTCCATAGATTTTAGAGCTAGGGGAAACTTGTCTTGCCAAATATTTCAAAGTATATTCCTATGAACATAAGGGAATTTGTATTAATTTATTAAAACAGATTCTGAATAGGGATATATGCTGCTTCAGTATTATGAAAGATGATAGTCTTGAAATAGTTTTGTATATCACCATGGAATTCAGGTGTCTGCTACATGAAAATAAATAGCTGCAAGAATTGGCTAGTTTAATTTAGATATTTTAACTGACATGCACATTTAATTTCCTTTATATGTATTTTTCCTCTGAATTGTTTTTACTTTTTTTTTTCTTCAGATTTTTAGATTTATTCGTAATGCAGTAGGACAGAAGAATTTGGCATCCAAAACACTGGTGGATCAAAGATTCCTGATTTAATTTATTGACTACATAAAGACAGTTATAATCATGGCCACAAAAAGGTCATGATTATCAAGTTAGTTTGCCATATTTTTTAAAACTTGTAATACAAATTATTCTATTTTTATTTGTTTTTTAATCTACAGGAAGATTTATTTTTATAACTCATAGAAACATAAACTTGCTTTGTGAATATGTAATATGATACAATGAAAAATAGTTTTCCTGTTATGCATGGTATTTAATTCACCAGCTTGTTAAACTAGATAGTTCTGACAGTAGGACCCAAAAAAAAAGTCTAAATTGTTTTCAGCATAACATTTTTTAAATGATAATCAAAACAGTCCCCATCATTTGTGTCTGAAAGATTATTTTATAACTAGATTTGTGTATATTTTTCTCACATTGAAAAAAAATTGATTCCAATGCAAGCCTAGTTTTCAGTTCACTTTGTTTTACATATTTTATGGTTAAATAAATGTTCACAGTATTTTCAAGTTTACTTAGATATTTGAAATTGTATGTGGGCTGACTCAGTTGCTCACTCTGGCAGTGAACTGATTCACTATTGGATTAATAGGCAGTTTGTGAAATGGTACTTTCTCATTCCTTTGTTTCCCTGCATTATTAAGTCAATATGCTGTTTCCATGAAGTATATTTATATCTATAATATATAAATATCACTTATATTATTGAGCTGTAATTTCCCCGATAGTTTTTTATGCATTTTAATTACTCAACATTTTAAAAGCACTTCCAAACGTTTGCTCTTCAATTGTGTTTAAAGACTATAAAAACAAATGAACTGTAAGTTATCATGTTATGTGAAAGTGGTTTATTGAAAGCGAACTTAGGCCTGAGCCACGTAGCCAATAATTCTCCATGATATCATTTTTTTCAAAGTACTCTTTAATAATCCTTTTCATTGTATACTATGAACTTAAAAGTCACCTTATTCAAGTATAATGGTCATTAATACCCAAAGCAGCATTTCTTTCTGCCTTCTGGTTAATGCTGTGTAAATACTTAAATGTATTGCTATGTAAATATTGTTTATTACCAAATTGAAAATATAGAATAAAGCATTTAGTGTTTCTCTTTCCTGTTTGATTTAGTATGTATTTTGTGAAGCAGCATTTAGGAGTATACTACTGGATCTGTGTCCCCAGCCACTGCTGAACTCAAATCCTTTAAAAGCGTTACTGGAACCTTGAGGATGACTGAGGAGAAAGAGGGGAGGCTAATAAGTTGAGGATCTGAAACTCTGCTTTCTTAAGGGTCAGTGTACAGAGATGCCTTTCTGAAAGGCTCAGAGATAAGTAAACATACCAGCCTGGATTTATAAAGCCACCTACTCAGAAGCTTGTGAAAAAAATAACAACTCTCATTCCACATATGAGAAGTTAATATTCATGGGAATGTTTATAAGTGGAAATTTCAAAAACAGGTCAGTTGGCTCATCTGCTGATAAATTAAGGCAGAGTTTTGTACAGTATTATTTTTACTTCAATTAGGTACACAAGAGTGTGCTCGGGTTTTCCTGTATTGTTGACTCCTGTGTTCATATTGCATGATTGAAGCTTTGTGGTCACGTGCTTAATTCTCTGCTAGACCTGTAGTCTTTTGTCCGTTTCTGTAATACCAACCCACTGTGTGTGCGTGCTCAGTTGCTCAGTTGTGTCCAGCTCTTTTGCGACCCCATGCACTGTCCCCTGCTAGGCTCATCTGTCCACGGGATTATCCAGGCAAGAATACTGGAGTGAGTTGCCATTACCTCCGCAAGGGAATCTTCTCGACCCAGGGATCGAGCCTGCATCTCCTGTGTCTCTTGCGTTGGCAGGCAGATTCTTGGGAAGCTCCCCACCCACTGTACGTTGTATCTTATATCCCTAATTTTTCTGATAACATGGAAACACTTGGTAACTGTCTTGGTCATTTCATCATGAAGCAACCCTAGGTTCACCTAGAGGTCCTTTACAAGCTGCTGTGTGCTTTGTACCCTCCTTAGAAATGCACAGGCCCTGAAAATAAGTCTGTACATCAGTCTCTATTATGTGATGTTTATGTTTGCTGACTTCCTGTACTGCTTCCCTACCAAACTGCCTTTTGAGAAGGTCTGCTGTTTACCTAGACTGAGAAGCATTCAAAGTGCCCATTAATTCAGTGCTTGCGGGCATGAAACAGGTAAAACGGGTACTTTTTGTTGTCTGTAAACATTGACAATAAAAGCTGAGAGGAAATAAATGTAAATGGAAGAGCAGTATGGCTTAATGGAAAATGCTTCAAATTTAATAGCAGAAGCTATGTATTTGAATTAAAATTTGCCCTTTGTCTTTCACTAGCTTTGTGACTTTACACCAAGTCATTTGGCATCTTTGAGTTTCATTCCACATCTTTACAATGGAAATGATATCCTTCGCTCACCACTTGTTGTGACAGTTAATTCATTAGGATAGACTTAAAATAACCATAAACACTGGAATTTTATATACTTTAGTTTGAAATTTGTGCCTTCTTGCTAATAAATTCTATCATAGATGCTGGGCCTTCTGCTTCAGTCACCCCAGCCTCAATGAGGAAGAGGCATCGGTTGATGTCACAGCCTTTAATGAAAGGGAGGCAAGAAGGAGCTTTTACACCTTGTTGTAAGTGTGCTTTGTGGTACACATTAGAAAAAAGGAGTAGAGAGTGGAATATCGTCTCTGGAAGGGAGGGTTTCTCTCTTACATGTTCATTCAAGCGACATTGCTTCCCATTCCCACTCCAGAGGTGCTCAGAAGGGTAAGACAATTAGTAGAGGAAACAAGTGTGTTAACCAATAATTACAGCAATCTGAAAAGTACTACAGCCACAGGGTGTGATGTGGGGAAAGCTCTTAGGTATCTGGTCATTAGGGCTTTGACCTGACAAAGTGGTATTTGATCTAAGATTTAGACGAGTCCAGTCAAAGGGGAAAGTATAAGCTCCCAGATGAAGCGCATGGCCATTGAGTACTACAGGTAGTTTGAATACATATATTTATGCTTTTTACAAATACTCTGTATATTACATTTTAACATCTTTTTTTTTTTCCTGGCTAGGGAGAGACTGCCCTATTGGGACTAGCAAATTCTTAGAGGTAGCAAAGGGCTCAGCCAGAAGTGGGCCTCTGATAGCAAAACTCAGCAATCCAGAGCCATACCTGCACCATCTGGCCCTAATCCCCCAGAAAGCAGCATCCCTCCACCTTCATCATCCAGGCAACCAGGGAACTCCTTTAGCCTAGGGCCTGCTGGAATGATTCGAGCTAGCCAGTCCCAAGTCGTTACCCTGCCCTGCCTTGCCTTTCCTGCAGAATGCGGAAACTGATAAAGGCCAGGACCCAGGATCACCACTCGCTCCTGTCTCCGCCTCCCGACTGACGCTGGTGCTTCCCCACGTGGCTCTGCGTGGCGTGGGTCCTGTTCCTAGGACCTGCAAGTATAATAAACTCTGTTTTCCTGAGCCTCTCCCGTGTCTCCTCTTGGTGCTGAACCTGACTGATTCCCGTAAAAGAACCCAGGACAGCGCATTTGGGGATTTTGGAGGGAGACGGTTGGAAAGGAAAACAGGAGCCATATCTCTAAAGGTCTTTATATCAAGCCCCAGTGTGTGGAGAGTTAGCCAAGCTGTTTCCCAGTCTGCCTTCAAATGAATACTCAGCACCCCAGCGAATGAGTGAATGGACAGGGCGAGAGAGGGCCTTCCACAGTCAGATTGCTCTGGTGTTATTGCTCTGGGTCTGGGACGTTGGTGGTCCTGTCCCTCTTGCCTGGCTGCATGTTAACAAAATATATTGCCTAAGAGAGGCGCTAAGGCAATAAAGGGTAGTTAGTGGTTGAGAATACGGACTCTGGGGCCTACTGCCTGTGTTCAAGTCCTGGCTCCACCGCTTACTAGTTGGGTAATTTGGGATGGCTTCCTCAGCTGTTCAGTCTCTCAGTCGTGTCTGACTCTTTGTGATTCTACGAACTGCAGCATGCCAGGCCTCCCTGTCCTTCACTTACCTCCCAGAGACTGCTCAAACTCATGTCCATCGAGTCCGTGATATCATCCAGCCATCTCATCCTCATCTATACCCATTTCATAGAGCTATTGGGAAGATTAAATGAGCTTAACGTGTGTACAGTGCCTAGAAGAGTACCTGGCACATAGTAAATACAATGTAGTTAGTAGTCAGTTCAGTCGCTCAGTTGTGTCAGACTCTGCGACCCCATGGACTACAGCATGCCAGGCTTCCCTGTTCATTGCCAACTCCTGGAGTTTGCTCAAATTCATGTCCATCGAGTCGGTGATGCCATCCAACCATCTCATCCTTTGTCGTCTCCTTCCTCTGCTTTCAATCTATCCCAGCATAAGGGTCTTTTCAAATGAGTCAGTTCTTTGCATCAGGTGGCCAAAGTATTGGAGTTTCAGCTGCAGCATCAGTCCTTCCAATGAATATTCAGGACTTTTTTTTCCTTTATGATTGACTGGTTTGATCTCCTTGCAGTCCAAGGGACTCTCAAGAGTCTTCTCCAACACTACAATTCAAAAGCATCAGTTCTTCCGCACTCAGCCTTCTTTACGGTCCAACTCTCACATCCATATGTGGCTATTGGAAAAACCATAGCTTTGACTATGAGGACCTTTGTTGGCAAAGTGATGTTTCTGCTTTTTAATACATTGCCCAGGTTTGTCATAGTTTTTCTTCCAAGGAGCAAGTGTCTTTTAATTTCATGGCTGCAGTCACCACCTGCAGTGATTTTGGAGCCCCCAAAATAAAGTCTCTCACTGTTTCCATTGTTTCCCCATCTATTTGCCATGAAGTGATGGGACCGGATGCCATGATCTTAGTTTTCTGAATGTTGAGTTTTAAGCCAACCTTTTCACTCTCTTCTTCCACTTTCATCAAGAGGCTCTTTAGCTCTTAGGAAGTAGTAAATCCCATTAATATTTAATTCTGAAAAAAAGACCTGGATTAGTTCCTCAGGAATCTCCATTAAGACACTGTCACATTGCTGGGAATGCTAAAAGTAACAGCAGACAAACTGGATCTTAAAAAATAACTTTGCTTCTACTATAGTTACATTACAAAAGAAATACGTGTCTGTGGCCCAAGGAGGAACAAAAGACAGTGGGACAGAGACTAGAAACAGCCACAGGCACACATACAGTCACTTGATTTACGACAAGGCCAGTACCGTGAGGAAAGGGTGGTTTCTCAGTGGCCAACTGAATAGTGCAGCAGAAAAAAGTGAATCTTCAGCCCAGTGTCACACTTACACAAAAATCAGTTTCAGGGAGATGGTAGATCTAAATGTTAAATGATAAAGCTTCTAGAAAATAGCATTGGAAAATACGTTCATAACATTGGTGTGGGCTAAGATTTCTTAAACAAGACCCAGAAAAGACTGACCGTGAAGGGAGACACTGTTAAGCTGGACTTCACAATTTACAGTAAGTTTACAACTGTGCTCGGAGAAGGCGATGGCGCCCCACTCCAGTGCTCCTGCCTGGAAAATCCCATGGGCGGAGGAGCCTGGTGGGCTGCAGTCCGCGGGGTCGCTACGAGTCGGACACGACTGAAGTGACTTAGCAGTAGCAGTGACAACTGTGCGTCTTTACAATAAATGTAAAATTTCCATTTACATTGAAATTAGGAACTCTGTTCATCAAAAGATACTAAGACTCGAAAGAGAAACTTCAAGTATGAGGAAAAAAGTTGTTTTAACTTGCATCTGACAAAGTGCTCCCATTCAGAGTTAAAGAACTCAGACCAGTAAGGAAAAGACAGACAACCCAATGGAAAAATGGGTAAAAGAAACTGAAGTATGCATCTCCCAAAAGAGGGATTTCAGTGAGCAACTGGCATATGTGAACAGGGCTCAACTTCGGTCATCATGAGAAGGCGAAATAAGATCAAGGAGGCACCACCAACTGCCAAACCACCAAAATGGTGAAACCTTAACATAACAAGCACAGCAAGCAAGTGGAGCGAGTGGCCGTCGATACGACGTTTATTATGCAGAGTGAGAGGATCTGTCTTCCTGGGCTGGGCTGTTTTCCAGGTCTCTCCAGGATGTGGAGGCTCGCCGTCTCTGCCGGGTGACTGAGCGCCGCCGCCCGCAGGGGGCGGCAGAGCGCACGCCCGGCCGCCGGCCGCCCTCTGTGCCCGGCGTCCGCGCTGCGGGGCTGCGGGCTGCGGGTTGCGGGCTGCGGGCTGCGGGGCTGCGGGCTGCGGGCTGCGGGCTGCGGGCTGCGGGCTGCGGGGCTGCGGGCTGCGGGCTGCGGGCTGCGGGCTGCGGGCTGCGGGGCTGCGGGCTGCGGGCTGCGGGCTGCGGGCTGCGGGCTGCGGGCTGCGGGGCTGCGGGCTGCGGGCTGCGGGCTGCGCTCCCGGCCGGCTGCGCGGCCTCGACCCTGTGACCGCTCCTCGCTTCTACCGTCGCTCCTGTATACGTAACGCTGAGGTTTTCCCCAACCCAAGTTTAGGAACTGGATGCTAAAAATGGAAATAGAGGGGAGAGACTCACAAAACAGCTTATGTTCCAGGGCAGAAAAAAAGAGCTCATTAAAAATCTAATGATTATGGAACACCCGTCCCATCATTTTTAATAAGCTACACTTCACATTAAAATCTTAAAATCAAACCATTTTCCAGAGTATGTAAGGTCTCTTTTATACACACAGTCTCATCAAATGGGACTCTATATGGTATTTTCCTTGTATGCTATGATATATATCACAACATAAAATATGACATGTTAATATATGTTATATACTTTAATTGTGGCAACTTCAAACCTTCAGCAAAAGGCAATATAGTTTCCAAAACTGTGCAGCCCACTCTCCTTAGTGAGGCCCCTATGTTAAGCAAGATAACAAGCTGCTGCTGCTGCTGCTGCTAAGTCGCTTCAGTCGTGTCCAACTCCGTGCGACCCCATAGACGGCAGCCCACCAGGCTCCTCTGTCCCTGGGATTCTCCAGGCAGGAACACTGGAGTGGGGTGCCATTTCCTTCTCCAATGCATGCATGCATGCTAAGTCGCTTCAATTGTGTCAGACTCTGTACGACCCTATGGACAGCAGCCCACCAGGCTCCTCTGTCCACAGGATTCTTTAGGCAAGAACACTGGAATGGGTTGCCATTTCCTTCTCCAAGAAAGGGTTTTCAGTAAGTATGTGGCATGTTGACATGTGTGTGCTTCCCCCTGTTTTTTGTTTATGCAGTATTTGTGCTTTCTAATACTATTATCCCATCACTTCATGGGAAATAGATGGGGAAACAGTGGAAAGAGTATCATACTATTTTGGGGGCTCCAAAATCACTGCAGATGGTGACTGCAGCCATGAAATTAAAAGACGCTTACTCCTTGGAAGGAAGTTATGACCAACCTAGATAGCATATTCAAAAGCAGAGACATTACTTTGCCAACAAAGGTCCATCCAACAAACCATAGTCAAGGCTATGGTTTTTCCTGTGCTCATGTATGGATGTGAGAGTTGGACTGTGAAGAAAGCTGAACACTGAAGAATTGATGCTTTTGAACTGTGGTGTTGGAGAAGACTCTTGAGAGTCCCTGGGACTGCAAGGAGATCCAGCCAGTCCATCCTAAAGGAGATCAGTCCTCGGTATACATTGGAAGGACTGATGCTGAAGCTGAAACTCCAATACTTTGGCCACCTCATGCGGACGAGTTGACTCACTGGAAAAGACTCTGATGCTGGGAGGAATTGGGGGCAGGAGGAGAAGGGAACAACATAAGATGAGATGGCTGGATGGCATCACTGACTTGATGGACGTGAGTCTGAGTGAACTCCAGGAGTTGGTGATGGACAGGGAGGCCTGGCATGCTGTGATTCATGGGGTCGCAAAGAGTCACACACGACTGAGCGACTGAACTGAACTGAATACTATTATACTGTTACTTTTCTACTTTATATCTCATATTCTTTTACTTGATGGAATAAGAAAAAAATAATCACACAAAGTCTTGACCTGACTGAGAGAGCCATGGTCAGTGCTGTCTCTGGGCCTGGTCTCTACCAGTTTGATCTTTAACTTGTACCTGTTTCTCTTCCATGGGGAGAGAATAGTGGAGTTTACATCAATATATGATTGATATAATTTTACTGCATTCACTAAAACTATATCCTATAACTGTATGAACTTACAAACAACTTTCCTATATACATCTTCCAATTACAAATCCATGTTTAAATGATGTAGCAAGTTTAAACAAGCTTTTTCACCAAATGTTTGGACTACCCCCACCCCACCCCCACCCCCCCACCAACAATCAGTTATTTTGGCTACTTGGGCACAACCGTGAGATATAAAAGGAAGACCTTGGGTAGCAAGATGAAGGTGAAGGTGAAGTCGGCTCAGTCGTGTCCGACTCTTTGCGACCCCATGGACTGTAAGCTACTAGGCTTCTCCGTCCATGGGATTCTCCAGGAAAGAATACTGGAGTGGATTGCCATTTCCTTCTCCAAGAGGCACCACTTAAATTCATCTTAAGCGAAAGGTCAGGTCTGTTTTTATCACTTTCTTATCCTAATTGCCATTGCACCTCGAAAATAATAGCAAATGTGTGAAGGGATGAAAATGGACGGATGACTGAATGAATGGATATTCTGGTCAGGGTTATTGTCTATAGTCACAAAGTCCGGGGAAGATTTCATGATGCCATTACTGCTTGCCCCTGTGGAGCAAAATCAATTTTCAAGTGTTTATCCACTGCTTATATATGTCAGATACTGGGCTCTACTTTTATAGAACTTAAAGGTGAACAAAAAGGAAGAATAACAACAAAAAATACAACTCTAGTAAGTATTCTATTAGTCTCCTATAGCAGTTATAACAGATTACTACAATTTAGTGGCTTAAAACGACATAGACTTAAGATGTCACAGTTCTAGACAGCAGAGGTCTGAAATGAGTCTCACCAGGCTAAAACAAAGTTGTCAGCAGGGCTGTGCTCCTTGTGGAGACTCAAGCGCACACTCTGCTTCCTTGCCTTTTCCAGCTTCTGGAATTTCACCTGTATTCTTTGCCTCTTGGCTCCTTCCTCTTTCTTTGAAGAAAGCCACCAGCATAGCATCTTCAAATCCCTCTAGGACCCTGAATCTCCTGCCTCCTTCTTTCACTTATAAGGACTCCTGTGATTATTGGGCCCACCAGATAATTTCTATCTTAAGGTCCTTAACCTCATCACATTTTCAGAGTCCTTTTTACCATGTAAGGTCATGTATTCAGAGATTCTGGGGATTAAAATGTGACTATCTTTGGAGGCAGGGGGTGTTATTCTGCCTACCACAAACAATTAAATCTATAAGGTACAAGAATATAGAACTTAAAATACCTAATTTTGTAGCCTGGTAAGGCCTTGTGTAGGAGGAATATTTTAACTTCGACATAAACAATGAGCAGGAATCAGCCAGGATGATGGGGTGGGAATGAGGGTGAAGATTTGAAGAGAGAAGGAACATCAGCAAAGGACCTGTTGCTCAGTAGCTCAGTTGAGTCTGACTCATTGCAACCCCATGGACTGCAGCACACTAGGCTTCCCCTGTCCTTCACTGTCTCCCAGAGTTTGCTCAAACTCATGTCCATTGAGTTGGTGATGCCATCCAACCATCTCATCCTCTGTCACCCTCTTCTCCTTCTGCCCTCAATCTTTCCCAATATCAGAGTCTTTTCCAATGAGTCCGTTCTTCATATCAGATGGCCAAAAGTACTGAAACTTCAGCATCAGTCCTTCCAGTGAATATTCAGGACTGATTTCATTTAGGACTGACTGGTTAGATCTCCTTGCTGTCCAAGGGACTCTCAAGACTCTTCAATACCACAGTTCAAACGCATCAATTCGTTGGCACTCAGCCTTCTTTATGGTCCAACTCTCACATGCGTACATGACTATTGGAAAAACCATAGCTGTGACCATATGGACCTTTGTCAGTAAGTGATGTCTCCGCTTTTAGATACGCTGTCTAGTTTGTCATAGCTTTTCTTCCAAGGAGGAAGTGTCTCTTAATTTCATGGCTTCAATCACTGTCCACAGTGATTTTAGAGCCCAAGAAAATAAAGTCTGTCATTGTTTCCATTTTTTTCTCCATCTGTTTGCCATGAAGTGGCAGAACCAAATGCCATGATCTTAGTTTACTGAATGTTGAGTTTTAAGACAGCTTTTTCATTCTCATCACGTTCACCCCTCATCAAGAGGCTCTTTTGGTTCCTCTTTACTTTCTGCCATTAGGGTAGTATCATCTGCATATCTGAGATTGTTTGATATTTCTCTCAGCAATCTTGATTCCAATTTGTGATTCCTCCAGCCCGGCATTTCACATGATGTACTCTGCATGTAAGTTAAATAAGCAGGGTGAAAATATATAGCCTTGACGTACTCCTTTCCCAATTTTGAGACAGTGTTGTTTGATGTCCGGTTCTAACTGTTGCTTCTTGTCCTGTATACAGGTTTCTCAGGAGGCAGGTAATGTGGTCAGGTATTCCCATCTCTTAAGAATTTTCCACAATTTGTTGTGATCCACACAGTCAAAGGCTCTAACATAGTCAATGAAGCAGAAGTAGATGTTTTTTCTGGAGTTCTCTTGCTTTTTCTATGATCTAGTGGATGTTGGCAATTTGATATCTGATTCCTCTGCCTTTTCTAAACCCAACTTGAACATCTGAAAGTTCTCATTCCACAACCTGCTGAAGCCTAGTTTGAAGGATCTGAGCATTATCTTGCCAGCATGTGAAATAAGTGCAACTGCATGGCAGTTTGAGCATTCTTTGGCATTGCCCTTCTTTGGGATTGGAATGAAAACTGACCTTTTCCATTCCTGTGGCCACTGCTGGGTTTTCCAAATTAGCTGGCATATTGAGTGCAGCACTTCAACAGCATCATCTTTCTGGATTTGAAACAGCTCAGTTGGAATTGCATCACCTCCACTAGCTCTGTTCCTAGTAATGATTCCTAAGGCTCACTTGACCTCACACTGCAGGATGTCTGACTCTTGGTGAGTGACCACACAATCGTGGTTATCCAGCTTATTGAGAACTTTTCTGTACAGCTCTTTTGTGTATTCTTGCCATCTCTTCTCAATCTCTTCTGCTTTGTTAGGTCCTTACCTTTTCTGTTCTCTATTGTACCCAGCTTTGCATGAAATGTTCCCTTGATATCTCCAATTTTCTTGAAGACATCTCTAGTCTTTCATATTCTATTGTTTTCCTCTGTTTCTTTGCATTGCTCGCTTAAGAAGGCTTTCATATCTCTCCTTGCCATTCTCAGAAACTGCATTTAGATGGGTGTATCTTTCCTTTTCTCCTTTGCCTTCTGCTTCTCTTTTCTCAGCTATTTGTAGGGCCTCCTCAGACAACCATTTTGCTTTGTTGCATTTTTTTTCCCCCTTGGAGATTCCCCCTCCCCCCTTGCCGCCTCCTGTACAATGTTACAAACCTTTGTCCATAGTTTTTCAGGCACTCTATCAGATGAAATCCCTTGAATCTATTTGTCACTTCTACTGTATAATCTTAAGGGATTTGATTTAGATCATACCTGAATGGCCTAGTGGTTTTCCCTACTTTCTTCAATTTAAGTCTGAATTTTGCAATAAGACGCTCATGATCTGAAGCACAGTCAGCTCCCAGTCTTGCTTTTGCTGACTGTATAGAGCTTCAGCAAAGGCCCTGAGGTTGGAGTAACTCTGTTTACAGAAGCTCAGGGTTGGCCATTTGACAGAACTGACCAATGGTAGAGAGACGATTTGCTTAGAGTCCAAGAAGAAAAAACTAAATTCTAGATTCCATTTACTTTCCCATTGCAGAAGCCAGCACAAGATTTCAGGGTTTTTGTTTTAGCTAGCTAAATGTGGTTCCATCCATGGGACAGTTCTTGTTTTCTGGAGCCTTTCTTGAAGCCATCATTACACAGTTTCAAAGTTTATTTTTATTTAAATGTGAGCGAGACCAAGGTCACAAAGCCAAAGGCAAGGCCCCACTACTCCTTGGGGAGGGTCTGCTCCTTGCTGGGCCTCTATTATTCTGATCATGTTTTCGTGTTGGCTGTTTTCTTTTTGCAACCATTCTCTGTCTCTGAAGGACAGAACTGACACAGCAGGAAAAAACAGTTATTAGTTAGATCAGGGCATTTAAAAAATAGTTGTAAAATAAATCATAGAGCTTTTCCCCTTACATCACTATTGAGCTTTTCTCAAGCCAGCTGTCATTGGGAATAATTATAACCAGAGTTTGCATGACATTTTTATTCCCAATATTTTAATTAATATTTGGGTGTCATTCCATGTATCCTTTTTAGCTGCCTTGTATCATATGAGCACAGCACTGCCAGCTGCCAGGAAACTCATTAAATTGACATTTTCAAAAATTGTGTAACTTACTAGACCGCTGGAGCTCTAACCCCTAGTGTGTAGAGGATTAGGAGATATTAGGACCAGAGTATCTGTCTATCCTGGATACTAACAAAACCAGAACTTCATACTTACTTCTCTTATCATGTCCTCTCCCTTTGGTTCTCATAAAGCGATAGAAAGAGCCCTCATTTAATCCTTTTATTTTTTTAGTTTTTTGTGTGTGCTTAGCATAAAGAGGCAGAATAGAATTGTAGCAAAGAGCAAAAGCTTTGCATTCTGAGCAGTCCGAATCTGGACTCCCTACTCCTCCGTTTCCTTTGTGTGGGATCACAGGTAGACCCTTGGGGTCCATTCTGCATCAGCCAGACTCGATGATCACTGTCTCGAGAGGGTCATTGTGAAGATCAAAGGAGGTAACAGATGTCAAGTTGTTAGCACAGAGCCCAGAACAGGTAACCGCACAGTGAATGTGCATCACTGTGACGGAATAATTGTCCTGACAACCTCAAGACAAATTGATGTGACATGTTCACGTCTCTGAATGCTTCTGTGTGTATCTAAGGTGAGTGTAGAGACGAGAGTCCAGAGGACAAGACCTGGCCACACAACGGTACTCCAGAAAAAGAGAAAGAGCTCGGATGGACCAGCAAGCTCCAGAGGCAGCAACACCAGGAGGAGGTGGTTAATGCAGGTTCTGGCCGCTTCAGTTGAGCATCCAAAAGGAAGGAGGAAATGGCCCTACTATGTGCCACTCATCTTCTCCATGCCATCTAGCTCTAAATGTATCTGGTTCTTAGAGACCCTGACAAACTGGATTTTATTTGGAGGCTGGTGATTAGGATGATGAAGGATCTAGAAATGCCCCAGGAAGAATAACAGAAGGAACTGAAACAGACTAACCATGACCTGGTGAGATACTTCTTCAAATGTTTGTCCCCTGGAAGATGGAGTTAACCTCCACTGAGCTCCCAGCCACTGACTTGAAATCAGTGAATGGAAGCTATGAGACAGTGGGTTTTAGCTCAAGTGAGGGCAGGACTTTCAGATAATTTACAGCCGCCTGAATAACAGTGGCTTCTCATCATTCAGGTCTTCCTGCACGTGCCTATGGCAACAGTCTGGGATGCAGGGAGAGGTTACTTCCTTGGGAAAAGTATGGACCATGTGGATTCCACAGTCCTTTCCCAGTCTGCCACTTCTGTGTGTGCACACAAAACTTATATAACTGTGTGTGTATATATATATATACATATAGTAACAATATATATATTACTCTACTATGTAGCAGAAACTAATACGACATTGTAAATCAACTGTACTCCAATAAAAATTAATTTTAAAAAAGGCCTTCCCAGACAAAATCATATCAAAGGAGGGTGTCTCTTTGGCTCATTGGGTAGTGACCTTGAGAACTAAAATACTAAAGAAGTTATTCTTGCACATAGCATAAACTCAAAGGTAAGAGATTAACTGTATTATTTATACAGTCCTACCGTTTTGGGAAGTAGAATTTATCCCATGATGCACGTGTCTAAGTCCGTAAAGTAACAAGCCTTGTTCTTAGGGTTGTCTTGGGGAGGGGGTGGTGAAGGTAAATGTAGATAGGTAAAGTCGCTCAGTCATGTCCGACTCTTTGCGACCCCGTGGACTGTAACCTACTAGGCTTCTCCGTCCATGGGATTCTCCAGGCAAGAATACTGGGAGTGGATTGCCATTTCCTTCTCCAGGGGATCTTCACAACCCAGGGATCAAACCTGGGTCTCCTGCATCAAAGGCAAATGCTTTAACCTCTGAGCCACCAGGGAAGCCCAGGGCGGGGGCGGGAGGGGGGTCTCTAGGTCTCTATAAATAAGAAGCAGTTTAGGAGGGTCTGAAATGGATGAAGATCAAGTTAAAAATCTGAAACTCATTTCTTCTTCCTCATAAAAGAAAGGAACTCGAAGGTTAGATGAATATTTGTCAGGCAGATCTTGGAAAGTATGCGAGACTGAGGTCAAAAGGGTTTGGGTTTGGACTTCCCTGGTGGTCCAGTGGTTAAGAATCCATCTGCCAGTGCAGGAAACACGAGTTTGATTCCTGGTCTGGGAAGATCCTACGTGCCACGGGGTGATGAAGCCCATGTACCACAACTACTGAGCCGGTGGGCATCGAGGGCCTGTGCCCCACACAGTGAGGAGCCACCACAGTGAGGAGCTCATCCTCTGCAACTGATGAGCAGACCCTGCGACCAGAGAAAGTGTGTGCCGCAACAGAGACCCAGTGCAGCCAAAAATAAATAAATAGGAAAAAAAATTTTTTTAAGGTTTGGGTTTAGTTCTCACTTTGTTGGTAACTAACCCTTGGGCTTCCGTTATGCCCTCTGGGCTTCCGTTCTCTCATCTGTAGTCCTAGTAATCTCCAGGGCCCCTTCTAAGTACAAGATCCACAGTTGATAACTTTCTCCATGTAAAATGCTGGATAAAGATATTGTTCACGTTCAGCCCGCTTGTCCTTGGGTGAGCCATTTAGCCTAAAATTAATTATATATATATATATATATATTAAATGGTAGATGATAATCTTAACAATCTGTGGATGGTGACTGCAGCCATGAAAATAAAAAACGCTTGCTCCTTGGAAGAAAAGCTATGACAAACCTAAATAGCATATTAAAAACCAGAGGCCTCACTTTATCGACAAAAGTCCATCTAGTCAGAGCTATGGTTTTTCCAGTAGTCATGTATGGATGTGAGAGTTGGATCATAAAGAAGGCTGAGCACTGAAGAACAGATGCTTTCAAACTGTGGTGCTGGAGAAGGCTCTTGAGAGACCCCTGGACTGCAAGGAGATCCAACCAGTCCATCCTAAAGGAAATCAACCCTGAATCTTCATTGGAAGGACTGGTGCTGAAGCTGAAGCTCCAATACTTTGGCCACTTGATGAGAAGAGCTGACTCCCTGGAAAAGACCCTGATGCTGGGAAAGATTGAGGGCAGGAGAAGGGGGCAACAGAGGATGGGATGGTTGAATGCATTACTGACTCAATGGACATGAGTTTGAGCAATCTCTTAGAGAAAGGGAAGGACAGGAAGCTGGCATGCTGCAGCCCATGTGTCACAAAGAGCTGGACATGACTTAGAGACTGAACAACAACCATCTTGAGAGGGCAGGTGGGCAGGTTTATAAGAAGCACATTGGTCTGAATTCTCACAATATGTGTGAAAGATGATAATGGCCTTGACATTTGAACACAAACTATAATGTGAAATATGCCATCACAAAGTCCTAAATTCCTACCCCAAAGAAATCAACCTTTTGAAGAACTCGCTGGCTGTTCTGGAATATCCATTCTCCTTTGCTTCCTTCATATGGAACACTGGCCTCATACGGGAGAGAATATGTTCAGCTTCCATGGTGCCCTGTTTCATGGTGGCCTGTGAGAGACTAGTCCATTAAGTAGTGCTTCTGAGAAGCCATTGATTTTCTCATTAAAAGGGATAAACTGAACTAGCACACTTTTTGCCCTTTCCCTCTTCCTGCGTGGAGTGTGGTCATGATGCCTGGAGATATTGAAAACATCCTGAGTTCAAGCATGGGGCTGCAGAGCAGAGGAGTACAGAAGACTGGGGTCCTTGATGACTACTATCTCAAGCAGTTAGGCCAGCCCAGGTCTGCTGCCACTGCTTGTTACTGGGAACTATAAACCCCGATTTGTAGATAAGTATCCATTACATGCGGCTTCCCTTGTAGCTTGGTTGGTAAAGGATCTGCCTGCAGTGCAGGAGACCCAATTTGATCCCTGGGTTGGGAAGATCCCCTGGAGAAGGAAATGGCCACCCACTCCAGTATCCTTGCCTGGAAAATCTCACGGACAGAGGAGCCTGGTGGGCTGCAGTCCATGGGGTCACAAAGAGTCAGGCATGACTGAGCAACTAACACATTTACTTTATCCATTACATGCAACCTAATGCAAGGCTGCTGATAAAACACCCCTAAACTTCTTCCCGGTCAGCCCACACTAAACCGTAGGAGGAATTTCAGTCCATACCCTCCATAATCTCTTCCTCCTGCAAGTGTCTATAACCACCTGCAGCCCAGTCAACTCAGTGACAAAATGGAGAATCATCCTCTTACACCTTCTTCTTTCTTCTAAACATTCTATTCGGTGTTTTTTTTTTTTTTGACAAGAGACTGTCATCAGCATAACCCTCACAGAAAAGAATAGTGAACAAGCGTGTGTGGACTTTTTGCCACAGTCTGACTTTTTCGCCACTATGGGCTGTATGTAGCCCACCAGGCTCCTCTGTCCGTGTAGTTCTCCAGGCAAGAAGGCTGGAGTGGCTTGCCATTCCTCCTCCAGGGGATCTTCCTGACCCAGGGATCGAACCTGTGTCTCTTGCATCTTCTGCATTGGCAGGTGGATTCTTTACCCCTGTGCCCCCGGGAAGCCCCTCAGTAAATAAGTGGTGAGTATCAACACTTTTTCTTAAGCAACTTTTGATTAACTGGCTGCCAGCAGCATCGCTTAATTCAGGGATATTTAACAGAGAAAAGAAGGCACTAGCTCAAACTTTCTTGAATAACCCCTTTAAGGCTTATAATTTTCCATAAACCCACTTTTCAGTGCTAAGAAGGCAAACACAATAGTATTAATTGCTTAATTTTTATTATAACCAGTGTGTGCATGCATGCTAAGTTGCTTCAGTCGTGTCCGACTCTGTGCAACCCCATGGACTACAGCCCTGCAGGCCCCCCTGCTCATGGGATTCTCCAGGCAAGAATACTGGAGTGGGTTGCCATGCCCTCCTGTATAACCAGTACATGTTATGTTAAACTGGTTACACTAGTTGTTTTTACAGCTATTCATTTGATAGCTTATTGGAGTCTTTTATAAAATTCTGTGCATCTTACATTTATGCCTGTTTTAATGAACTCAAGAATAACATTGCAGTTTTTAAAGCTCAAGTAAATATATGTGTATCTGTTTGTGATGTGTGTTGGTTTATGGTTTATATAATGCTGAGTTCTCAGTGAGAATGCTCCTCTATTATAATAATTTTCCTAGGGGGAAAATAGATTCTATTTCGTAGTATTCCACTTTATGCCACAGTTTCCAGGAATGCCTGCATTCCACTTAAGAGCAGACAGTAGGCATGTTCTTCCTCTTCCTCTAAGGACTGGGCTCCTCCGTTCCTGCTGGACGGACGAGCTCTCCCTCTCACACCTTCCTTCCCTCAAAACTGTGGCATTTCCTTCTGTTCTGTGTGTCTTTTCACCAGCCATCTCAGCTTGTGTCCTGAGGATGCACGCCCGCCGCGGACCTCCCCTTCTGTTCTCCAAGCTTCCTCCTCCGTCTCCCCCACCACCTCGCAGGCTGACCCTGTCTGTCACCCACTCGGGGGCTCTGATGGTGACTGCCTGGGCGCCAGCTGGTTGGCGTCTCAGTCCCACCGAGAGTTTCCACGAAAAATGCAACCACACCAAGCCTTCTGTGTGTGAGTTTCTTTCAGCTTTCTGAGGACTTAGAAGGTCCTCATCGTGGCACAGCACCCTCCTTCCACTTTGTCTCTGTGCTTCTCCCCACACCCCCTCCCAAGGAGCTTCTTGCAGAAAAGCAAGACAAAGCCCCACCACCTAGACTCAGCTTTTACTTCAGGCAAGAATGGCATTTTCCTAAAGGAAAAAGCAAGCTCTCCCCGGGAAGGGGACTTGCATCAGTGACTAATAGAATTTTCCTCCCCTATTGTGACACATAATCCTCACGCCCGAAGGGTATTTGCTCCACATATGTTCGTGGATAACCAAAGAATGTTCTGGTTCACAGAACGGCTTCATGGTCTTGTCCTTTAAACTTGGTTTTTACAAGGATGGTAAGAGTACAGACAGACGGTTTGGATCTTTCTCTAGCTTGCGGTTGTCATGGAAGCTAACAGATGTGGAGATGGAATGTCCCCTGCCACCCCAAAGAAACAACACATGTTGCCCGTCAGCAAGTCATCAGCCATGGCAGCTGCCCCTGATGGTGTGCCATGAGGGGAACTCAGGAAGGAGAAAGCCAGGGAACATTCTGGGCTCTGGACACTGGCCCCAAATCATTAAGATGCCTCGCTAAGGAATCATTCAGTGAGCCCAGACTCTCGCATCTTCCCATGCATAGAGAAGCCCTGAAATCATTAACTTGAGATGTCTGCTTTTTTTGTGATTAGCAGTAATCTTTTGATGTTTAACTACATTTTTTTTTCTTTTCAGTAAAAACTCCTATGTATACGGGCTCCTCCCTTATCTCTTCAGAACAGTTCTTCAGAGCCATCTGAGAGCCTGTCTCCTAGACTATAGTCATCAGTAAAGGCCCCAGATAAAATTTAACTCATAACTTTTAGGTTGTTCATTTTTCTTCAGCTGACTCAGAGCAAACCAGATAAAAAGACCCTCGAGACCCAAGTCACCTCTCGTATATTTACTTCTGTTAGAGTCACATGTTAAGTGTTCCTGCTTTAACGCATGCATGAGGGGCGGGGGGGTGTGGCGAGGGCCAGAGCCGCGGGGCCGCGAGAGTGGGAGCCCCCCGGCCTCTGCCCTTCAGTGGTCTCCCCCGAGAGGCTCTGCTGAAGTCCTGCTCCCCCTCTCACCTCCTGCAGCTTCAGGTCTCGCTCCCATCACTTCTCCCTCCTGGGGATCCCACCCCTCTTCCAAACTTTCCCCAAGTGCTATTAACACTCAGTTTAGTTCAGTTCAGTTCAGTCGCTCAGTCGTGTCTGACTCTTTGCGGCCCCATGAACCGCAGCACGCCAGGCCTCCCTGTCCATCACCAACTCCCGGAGTCCACTCAGACTCGCGTCCATCGAGTCAGTGATGCCACCCAGCCGTAACACTAGACATCTGTATTTTATTTATTTCCAAATGTTTTATTTGCCAGCCTTTTATTAAGTCAACTAGTTCACATAAACGGAGAAGGCGATGGCCCCCACCCCAGTACTCTTGCCTGGAAAATCGCATGGACGGGGGAGCCTGGTGGGCTGCAGTCCATGGGGTCGCTGAGTCAGACACGACTGAGCGACTTCCCTTTCGCTTTTCACTTTCATGCATTGGAGAAGGAAATGGCAACCCACTCCAGTGTTCTTGCCTGGAGAATCCCAGGGACGGCGGAGCCTAATGGGCTACCGTCTGTGCGGTCGCACAGAGTCAGACACGACTGAAGCGACTTAGCAGCAGCAGCAGTTCACATAAGACCCTGATGCTGGAAGAGATTGAAGGCGGGAGGAGAGGGGGATGACAGAGGATGAGATGGTTGGATGGCATCACCGACTCGAAGGACATCAGTTTGAGTGAACGCCAGCAGCTGGTGAAGGACAGGGAGGCCTGGCGTGCTGCAGTCCATGGGGTTCGCAAAGAGTCGGACACGACTGAGCCACTGAACAGCAACAACAAAGTTCACACCGCAACTAAACTTACGAGTTCCTTTTTCGCCCTTTGGCATATTTGATAAACACAAAATACATTGAAACTGTGGTTTTTGAAAATATGTTAAAAATAAATTTACTCATAAATTTCCTTAGCTGTTTATTTCATTCCAGCAACCCAAACTGCCGACAAATTTGGGCTAACAACTATAGTACAGGCAGATTTATATTACTTATATAAAATACCTAAAAGAATTCATCAGGGTAGAAAAATTGTTTTAATTTCTCTATTTCAGATTTCAAAGACTACTATAGTTCATTACCCTATACATCTAATTGTTGAGTGTGTGATAGTCAATTGGGGATCTCATCTACATGTCTGGGTTCCTGAGATCAGTCGATCTATCTACCTATCTAGTATGAGACTATTTCTTTTGTTTTTAATATTTATTTTTTCTCTGCTGGGTCTTCGTTGCTGAGCGGGGCTTTCTCCAGCTGTGTGCAGGCTTCTCATTGCAGTGGTTCTTGCTGTGAAAGATGAGCTCCAGGGCACGCGGGCTTCAGCAGTTACTCCACGTGGGCGCGGCAGCTGCGGATCGCGGGCTGCAGAATACAGGCTCAGTAGCTCGGCACTTGGGCTGAGTTGGCCCCTGGCATGTGGGATCTTCCTGGGCCAGGAGTCGGGCCTATGGCCCTTGCACGGCATGGCAGGTTCTTAACCACTGCACCACCTGGAAAGCCCCTGAGACGATTTCTATATCCAGAAAGAACATAATTTACACTAATAAAAAATTGCAAGGCATACATTTGCAGAAATTTTTTGTGTAATACTGTAGCTGTTCTGTAACTATTCTTAGAAGATCCAAAGAGAATTTTGCCCTTTCTCGAGTGGTGTTGACATCGCTGTCTTTCATCAGATATATTTTTTCAAATCCTTAATAATGTCATCAGAATAAATGACTAGAAGTGACTTATTGGAACAGAGGATAGAAATATTCAGATCTATTTTAGAAATTATTATGTATAACAATTTTACTAATTTAAGCTCCACTAAAAATATGAAACTCCCCATGACTCCGCAGTATTTCTAATACTCAAAATCTAACTCTTGATGTCTACATGCTATATGTCTCTCAGCTGAATTAATTCCATTAGCAAATTGTGCTTTCCAGAAAAGTCTCATGAATGATCCATTGCTGGATTGCTTCTATGTTTTATAATATTTGTTCTGTTTAGACTCAAGAAAAGTCTGCCTACATACAAAATTACTGAATTATATTTAGTTTTGTTCAGGACCAAGAGACATTATTGTTTGTAATTGAACTTTACATTAATCCTTTTTTATCATATTTTCACCATTTGCATTATCTTGGCTGAATTTCATTACTGACTATTCTTTCATTTTTTTGTTTTTTCAAGTGGGACTGTGAACGTCACACACACTGGGTTCCTTCGTGTCTGGAGATGTTTGTCTCAGACTTTAAATTCAAGACAGGTTACTTCACTCTAACATCCTTGAGTCAAATTTTATTTCCAAATTTTGGAGATTCTTCCATTCTGTTTGGACAGTTAATAATGCTATAGAGAAATCTGAGGGCAGTTTAACTTCCATCTTTGTAGGTGACTTTTTTTCTGCCTGGATGCTTAAAGAATTTTATCTTTAAAGTTCATTCACTTGCCCTAGAGTTAAACACACTGATATTAACTTTCTTAAAGTAGAATGTGTATTTTAGAGTTCTGAAGATTCAAATCTTTGATTTGAGGATTTTTGTTCTTTGATCATATCTGTTAATACCTTTCTGCATCCATTAGATCCCTGCTAGACCACTGTATGTCTGAACACTTTGCTGAAGGTCTGGAATAACAGAGGAGGGCTACAGAGTAGCATGGTTCAGAGAACAACTTCAAGTTGAATGTCAGGCCTCGCCCTTCTCAGAGGCCTTCAGCCAGCTCCCCGCTGCAGGGGAATTTACATTGTTGTCCTAACTTCAGGCCCTGGCCTGCTGTGTGCTGCTGGGACCTACCTCCCTCTTCACCTGATTTTTCTCCTGTTTATCTTCTTGGAGTCCCCAGGGTTCCTAAACCTTTTCCTTTGGCTGGTGGTGACTCTCAGACTATATGGAAGAAGAGGTTAGGGAGAAAAATTGGATCGGAGGTGAGTGCTAACAGCTCTCTGCCCAAGTGTCTTTTGTTATGTTACTTGAAGCAGACTTGGGGGTCTACCCTCGTGGCTCAGCTGGTAAAGAATCCGCCTGCAATGCAGGAGACCTGTGTTTGATCTCTGGGTTGGGAAGATCCCCTGGAGAAGGGAAAGGCTACCCACTCCAGTATTCTGGCCTGGAGAATTCTGGGGACTGTATGTATAGTCCATGAGGTCGCAAAGAGTCGGACACGACTGAGCGAACTTTACTTTCACTGGAAGTTACAGGGTAACAACTGGAGCCACTTCTGTTGACAGTCACACTCATTACACACTGCAAACCCACAGTCTCTCTACTTTAGACTCTGTCAACTGGAGCCACTTCTGTTGATGGTCACACTCATTACACACTGCAAACCCACAGTCTCTCTACTTTAGACTCTCTGTCAAAATACCTCTTTCCAGAATATGCCTTTCAGAGCCCACCTTTTATAACCCAAAAGCCCCTCCAGGTATTCCTCAAACAAAAATCATCCTTGTCTCTTCCACCTATGAGAAAACAGCTTCAAACACTTCTTTTTTAAATAAGGAATTATTTCTTTTCTGTAAAACTTGTAGAATAAAGATTATTAGTATCCAAAGAGTGTTCAGTTGTAGAATGTTCTTAGGATGTGTCAGGTTTTACCGTGGGGATAAAGAAGTCTCCAAATCTGTACTTTGGAGGACCTTAGCCATGGTGACTCACTTCCTTCATCTATGGATCATAAAACCGAAGCCTAAGGAGTTCTGTGGTAGACCCAAGGTCACTGGCAAGCCCCTCAATGGAGGGCTGAGAGTAAAGCCTGCCTAGAACTTCCCAAGTGTTGCTAGTGGTAAAGAACCTGTCTGTCAATGCAGAAGACATAAGAGCTAAGGGTTCGATCCCTGGGTCAGGAAGATTCTTTGGAAGAGGGCACAGCAACCCACTCCACTATTCTTGCCTGGAGAATCCCATGGATGGGGGAGCCTGGCAGGCTACAGTCCACAGAGTTGAAAAGAGTCAGACACGACTGAAGTGACCTAGCATGGCATGCAAGCAGAACATCCACTGTTGGTCTGATAATAGTTTAGATGGAGACAGAATATAATTTAAGTTGTTTCCCTTGCTTGTTGAGTACAACCACTAAGGCTCAAATTCTTACACGCATGACTTATGGTTTTAAACTTCATGCAAATAACATTATTAGACATGCAAAAATATGCACATATACACTGTTGTACAGGTGAAGTTTATCTGCCAATAGGGAATTTTCTGTTATATTGCCAAAAGATAAACAGCTTCCTTTAGGGCTGCTCAGATTACAATTCAAATTGTTACCCCAAAATGAGAGTAAAATCTCACGGACCCTCAGTGGTGAGCCTGAGTTTTTCCCATGGCCTGTATCTCTTTCACATCATTAGGATGCTTGGAGATTTCTGACCCTTAGGATACTGCTCTCTAATTCCAAATCATACTTCTAATGTATTTAAATATTTTTTTTTCTGATCATAAAAATTATACATGTTCCTTGTAGAAACTTTGGGCAATAGAGAAAAGCATAGAGATAGGAAAACAAAAACTACATGAAATTCTATCACTAGAGATAAGCACAGATTACAATTTAACCATAGCATATTTCCCTAGGGGCTAAGATGGTAAAGAATCTGCCTGCAGTTCAAGAGACTTGGGTTCGATCCCTGGGTTGGGAAGGTCCCCTGGAGGAGGGCATGGCAACTCACTCCAGTATTCTTGCCTGGAGACTCCCCATGCACAGAGTAGCCTGGCGGACTGCAGTTCAGGGATCGAGACGAGTCAGACATGACTGAGTGACTAAGCACACACACATATTTTCCCAGAAGGGCTTCCCTGGTGGCTCAGATGGCAGAGAATCTGCCTGCAATGCAGGAGACCCAGGTTCGATCCCTGGGTTGGGAAGATCCCCTGGAGAAGGAAAGGGCAACCAGGCCAGTATTCTTGCCTCTCCAGGAATTCCAGGACAGAGGACCCTAGCTGGGTCGCAAAGAGCTGGACACAACTAACATTTTCAGTTTTATTTCCCTAGATGTTTTTCTTTGTATTTTAAGTAAAAGATACCATATTTATACCTTTTTCTGTAATGAGATTATATGCTACATATTGCTTTGTAGTCCACATTTTTAAAGACTACGTTGAATAAATGTGATTAAATATTCTTCAGAAATTGACTTCAACAACATCATTATTTAAAATGATGTTTTCCTACTAAAGAGAAACATGCTGGGGCTAACCTCATTTACTGATCCCTTGAATTACCGATGATGGTCTTTGAGAGGAAATGCAAGGTCCAGCCCTAACACCCCTTAACAGGGTTTCACGGTCTTCCTTATTTGCCTCTCCGTTTTCTTCTCTTCTCATTGCTCTGTCCAAGCTTGAGCTCTCAGCACCGAAGACTCCGGGTTCAGCTCTCAGAAAGCCTCAGTCCGTCATCCAGCCCCTTTGTCTTTCTGTTCTCCCATCTCCCCTGTGTCCTTGAGGCCTTCCAACCTGCAATGGCCTCTTTCTGGAAAGCTCCTCCATATTTCATCTAAATCCTACTTCATCTTTCAGCTGTCAGCTTGGACTTCCCTCCTCAGGAAGCTTCCCCTGACCCCCACGACCAGGTCAGGCATCACTTCCCCCTCACCCCCACAGCATCCTCACTTCCCCCTTCCATAGACCGCAGCGTGGACCCAACCTGTCTTTGGGTCTGCCTCCTTGGAAGGACTGAGACTTCTCTCAGGAGGGACCACATCTACCCATCTTGTACACAGATTTGCACACCCAACACTGATGACAATTTGCAGCACATATTTTTTAAAATTTATTTCTTACATACAAGCTTATTTTTTAAGTTATAGATTTCTTCACAAGAATGAAATGTCCACCAGTAGGAGCCTTGTCTGTCCTATCTGCTTCAGTATCTAACCCCAGTGCCTAGAACTCTGTTAACACCTGAAAGGGTACCACTTCCTATTTCTTTTCCATGTTTGTGACTGCCTGTTTACAATATACGGCATGCATGTTGTCGTTTTTACAGCAGTGAAATGACACATGCAAACGTGCACACACTTTTGGTAATCTCTTTTTCACTCAGCTACATATTGTGAATTTCATGCTAATAAATAGTGAAGGGCAGAATATGCCACTCCCACAATACGCCACTTTGAATGTTGATTATTTTCAGCTGCAAGAACTGGAAAAGCAACAAATGCAAGGAGACACTTTCTCTGAACTCCCTTTATCTGCCTAAAGACAGAGCCTCCAAAAGGAACTCAACTGTGAGAAGTCCTCACCCCAGGAGTTTCATCAACCAAGGACGATTGACTTTTACACAGGAGGGAAGACCAGACAAGCTTTGTCACAAACCATCATCCTAGGCTCTTCTAAGTGCCTAGTCACCGCTCCTAAAAACCATTCACTCCTTGCTAAGAGGGCTACATTCCCTTCCCCTTTCTCTATTCAAATGGCATTTAAGTCTGAATTCCAAGAGCCACCTCAAGGAGTCACTTATTTTTCCCTGGACACCTATCATATACCCATGACATATGTTGTTGTTCAGTCGCTCAGTCACGTCGGACTCTTTTGTGACCCCATGGACTGTAGCCCTTCAGGCTCTTCTGTCCTTGGGATTTCCCAGACAAGAATATTAGTGGTGAGTTGCCATTTCCTTCTTCAGGGGATCTTCCCCGTGCAGGGATCAAACCCCAGCCTCCTGCACTGGCAGGCGGATTCCTTACCCCTGAGCCACCAGGGAAGCTCCATACATGACATATAATGCATGTTATATATTATATATAAATATATAATATATATTATATAACAATACACGTTAATAAAATATTTGTTTTTCTCTTGTTCATGTCTTTTTACAGGGATCTCAGCTAAGAACTTACAAGACTAAAAGGAAAATTACTTTCCTTTATCTGCAACAGTCTTCTAGACAAAAATCTTAGTCTCTTCCGCTGTTGAACCTCTTGGTTATTTTCTGTAATAATTCCTTCGCTAGGTCTTCTAACCGTTTAGAAGAGCAAGTGGAGTCTATGAGCAGAAAATGGTATGGTGCACACACGAGGTGACCAGAAGGTGGCGCCGGAGGAAGCTTCTGTTTCCTCCCAGGCCTCTGGCCTTATAAGAGCTGTGCCCTCTTCTGCCTCTCCTCGGCTCCCTTACCTCGTCCTCAAACCTCCACTTCAGCTTTTGAGATGCATAACTCCCTTTTTGGGGGCTCCAAAATCACTGCCGATGGTGACTGCAGCCATGAAATTAAAAGACGTTTCCTTGGAAGAAAAGTTATGACCAACCTAGACAGCATATTAGAAAGCAGAGACATTACTTTGCCAACAAAGGTCCATCTAGTCAGTTCAGTTCAGTTCATTCACTCAGTCATGTCCGACTCTTTGTGACCCCATGGACTGCAGCATGCCAGGCCTCCCTGTCCATCACCAACTCCCAGAGTTTCCCCAAACTCATGTCCATTGAGTCAGTGATGCCATCCAACCATCTCATCCTCTGTCATCCCCTTCTCCTGCCCTCAATCTTTCCCAGCATCAAGGTCTTTTCCAATGAGTCAGTTCTTCCCATCAGGTGGCCAAAGTATTGGAGTTTCAGCTTCAGCATCAGTCCTTCCAATGAACACTCAGGACTGATCTCCTTTAGGATGGAGTGGTTGGATCTCCTTGCAGTCCAAGGGACTCTCAAGAGTCTTCTCCAACACCACAGTTCAAAAGCATCAACTCTTTAGCACTCAGCTTTCTTTATAGTCCAACTCTCACATCCATAAATGACTACTGGAAAAATCATAGTTTTTGACTAGATGGACCTTTGTTGGCAAAGTAATGTCTCTGCTTTCTAATACGCTGTCTAGGTTGGTCATAACCTTCCTTCCAAGGAGTAAGCATCTTGTAATTTCATGGCTACAGTCACCATCTGCAGTGATTTTGGATTCCCCCCAAAATAAAGTCAGCCACTGTTTCCACTGTTTCCCCATCTATTTGCCATGAAGTGATGGGACTGGATGCCAGATTCTTTCTGAATGTTGAGCTTTGAGCCAACTTTTTCACTCTCCTCTTTCACTTTCATCAAGAGACTCTTTAGTTCCTCTTCACTTTCTGCCATCAGGGTGGTGTCATCTGCATATCTGAGGTTACTGATATTTCTCCTGGCAATCTGTTGTTCTATGTCCAGTTCTAACTGTTGCTTCCTGACCTGCATATAGTTTCTCAAGAGGCAGATCAGGTGGTCTGGTATGCCCATCTCTTTCAGAATTTTCCACAGTTTACTGTGATACACACAGTCAAAGGCTTTGGCATAGTCAATAACGCAGAAATAGATGTTTTTCTGGAACTCTCTTGCTTTTCCGATGATCCAGCAGATGTTTGCAATTTGATCTCTGGCTCCTCTGCCTTTTCTAAAACCAGCTTGAATAACAAGGCTAAGCTGCCTCAAATACAAACGCAGCTTCTCTCCTCATTATTGGAAATACAATGTAGGCTTTTAAAGTTGGTTTATTTACTTATTCTTGGCTGCATTCAGTCTGCCTTGTTGCACGCAGGCTTTACTCTAGTTGTGGCTGGAGGGGGCGACTCTCGAGTTGTGGTGCACGTGATTGTCTTGCTGTTGTGGTGGTTTCTGTCGCAGAGTACAGGCTCTAGGAGCATGTGGGCTCAGGAGCTGAGGTTATTCCATATTCACTTGTCTCTATCCTTTGGATTCAGACTTCCACAGAAGACGATGAATCAGGCTGAAATGTCCTACAGGGAAAGGATTAATTTCTCCTGCTTTTCACAAAACCAGAACATCCACTCTTTCTCTCATCTGCAGCAGAGCCTGGCCAGTGGCTCTCTTTACCCACCTCCCGCTCTGAACACACAGCTGGATGGCATTCCAACCCCTGGGGCAGGTTAGCGTGGCCTGTGACTGGCTCTGGCCAGTGGCACATGGACAGAAGCGGTGCGCTTTTCTGGTTTGGCCCATAGAAACTCGCTGTGATCACCAAACGCCCAAGGGTCCAGGCGAGGATGCTGAGGCCAAGTCACAAGCTGAACGGACACGTGCCAACCGCCAAGATGCACATCGCTGAGCTCGGAGTCAAAAGGAAGCGCTCGTTGCACTGGATCACCGAGAGCCGAGAGTTTTCATTGTTTTTCACAGTAAAACCACACATCACTCACTGTCTTCTCCTCGCCTCCTCTTGCTCCCCTCTTTCCCTGGCTTCTGCTGCCTCTCTTTATCATGTGATGAGGCCTTTCTGATGTAATAACCAAGCCAAACTGGTTTTATTGGATTTGAGATTAAAGCTGAAAGGATAAGCAGGTTCAATTAACTTAATTAGGAGAAAAAGTTCAATCCACTCAACTCTTCAAAAAGCTTATAAGTTAATATTTAGGATAATTTTTATTAAACAACTGGGTAAATGGTGCACATTTATCCAATTGTGAGCACCACAGGCTGAGTGATCTCAGCGCTACCAGCAGATATGTACACAACAACCACCTTCCGATGAGGAAAACCTCCTTGGAAATGGATATAACCCACACTCTCAGCTGACTCTCTGTATTTGAATGGCACTGTGACTTCCAGTGGGCATGCGTGGGCACCGCCACAGCATCAAGCAGGCCAGAAAAAGTATCAGTCCTGCAGTGAGAGGCTTCCAAAAGAAGCAAAGTTTCAAAGCAGCCTTTAAAAAATCCAAAATGAAAATTCCTATCTGACCTTGTGTGACTGCTTTCTTTCAAAAGCAATATGGCAATTAACCATCCTCCAGCCCCCTCCTTCTCTTCTTGCTCCACGTTGGTGACTCTCAAACTGGGCTCAGGGAAGCCCGTTCAGAGGTTGTTTCAAGAAGTGGGCTCCGGGCAACTCATTCCAGATCGTGACCAGAAAAGCATTCTTCTGATCTGTTTTGCAAACTGGGTTTCTGCATAAGCATTTATTTTTGTGTGTGAGTGGGGAAGGTTCTTTCGCTTTAAAGAGTAACCAAAAACATTGGGTTATACGTTCCACCTGGATATGACACCTACTCTCAGAGTTTAAGTCACACAAATACCCAAAGATGTCCAAATCTGAAGCTCCAGCACATCTCTTTTCTGAACCCCTCCCCGCTCACAGTCCCACTTGTATCTCACCACCTCCTCTTGCTGGGTGCCTCAGCCACCTCTTCACAATGCTCCTGAAATAGAGTGTGTCATTCTGCCTACCCTCCTCCTGCTTTAATGGCATCACCTCCACCTGATTACTCAAAAGAAAACTCTGAATCATCCTGACCCCCGCTACTTCCCCCGCTCCCCAGATCCAATCACTTAGTCCAGTTTGTAACCCGTCCTAACTATCCCATAACCATAATGTCTTTCCTCTCCATCCTCGTGACCACTGCCTTGGTGTAAGGCCTCATCATTCTCCTTCTTCTGGACCGTCACAGTAGTACTCAGAGGCTCTCATATTACTCTGCCCCTGACTGCACTGATTTTTCTGAAATATGGTAGAAATCATCATAGCTGATCATTGTGTTTAGCTTGGCAGTGAATAAAATGCTTTCATGTACGTTGTCATATTTAAGTAGCACCACCACATTCCAGCAAGAAGACGTTTTTTATTTAGAACAGGAATTTGAAGCCTCAGAAAATGATCTTGATCAGGTATCCACAGAAAGTCAAAAGAGCTAGTGTTTGAGCCCAAGGACTCCGAAGTTCATGCAGATGACAGGAACCACACCACCAGACACACATCTGTCCCTGGCTTTAGCACGTTCAGCTCCTCACCACTGCCGACAGAAGGAAGCACAGACCTTTGAGCATTTCAGACACAGCTCGCTCTTAACAGTGCCCCAGGAGGCTTTAGCAGTTAACGGTAACAGCTACTTTAATAGTTAACATTCTAGCTCTGGAGCTAGAACATGCATTCTAACGTAAAACCTTGGATAAGTTATGCAACTTTTCTAAATCTCAGTTCCTGAAGGTGCAAAGTTGGCTCGTCATAGAGTTTATCCCACGAGGCTGTTGTGAGGCTTAAATAAGATTGTGTGTGTGAAGTACTTTGCACCTTGCCTGTCCTGTAGAAAGTGCTGAGTGAAAGCTGGCTGTGGGCAGCTAGCGACCATACCTCCTCCTAAGGAAATGCATAGAAAGGATTTCCTTTCTATCCTCCACCCTCCAAGCCGCCCACGTTCTCTGTGATGTCCTCCAGGAAACCTTGAAAATCCCAGGTGGTAAGCCCCCTGCCCAGCACTTTGTACCCATCTCTACAGTTGGGTGATACTATCTTTAGGGGAAGGGAGTTAGAGAAGGAGAGGTTCGGAAAGAGATAGAGAGCGGCATTTTACAGGAACAGATAACATTTAATGAGGCGAGAAGGGGCAGCAGTCAGATCAGTGAGCTGCCGCACTACGCAAGAAAAGAGTGAGTATTTATAGGCATATATGTGGAAATCTGCTGTCTTAAGGGGGCCTGTTCTTCTCCAAGGTTGTTCAGAGTAATTATCTCTTAAACGGCTAGGGCAAGGAATTCTGGAGTTTGGCCAGAGGTTGGACTGGCTGGGAGCTGGGTGTAATCAACCTCAATGTCCATTTTTTTTCCCTTCGGGTGAGAGAGTTCTTTGTTTTGCATAGAATGGTGGGGAGGACCCAGAGGGGAGTTTTAACTCCAGGCTATTTTTGAGCCGTGTAACTTTCCTTCAGTATCCTCAAGGCAAGCAGTGGACTATTTCCTGAGGCTGGTCACTAGGTCTAGGAGAAAGTCCCTACGATGGAAAGCTCCCAGGTGCCTAGCTTTAGGTTTCTTTCCTCTGTCTCTCTCTGTACCGCTTTCACTTCTGACATCAGAGATGTTCCACAGGCTTGCCCGTGCCCCCACGTGCCAGTCCTGGCATCCAACTCCAGCAGTTTGACGGCTATCTGGCCTCAGCTCCATATCAGCCCTGTGTTCCTCTTGGGTGCAAAGCTTTGGCATCTGGTCCGGGTTCTTTCTGGCATTTTACTTCAGTGTGTCTCCAGTTTCTAGCTCTTCTGAAACTGACAATGCTGAGGGTCTCATCAAGAATGGTTCAAATGAAGGGGACGATTGTAAACCTTATCAAGCTGATTTGTGTTCTTTGTCTTCCAGGGTAGAGGGATCTTACCTTCTGTCTTGATAGCTCTTCCACAGTACCTGATTTAGGATGAACCCTTAACCAGTGCTTGTGGACTGACTATGAAACAGCCTGGGACCTGGGACCTTGGACCCTCTGTCGTAGTGCTTGCACCTGGAGCAACAAAATACAAAGAATATAAAGAACTAAAAATAGCTTTGTGCACATGCAGCTGGGGCAAATTATGGACAACAAGATACATAAAGACCTTCTGAAGAGCCAGGAACAAAAGCAGGGTGTTGGGAGCAAAAGCAGGATACTTATGTCCCCTACACAGGGCACCACCAAAGGTGTCAGCAGACCACCTCAGCCACCCCTTGCCCACCTGGCCCTATCCCCAGACATATCTATGCTCACCCCACATAAAGGAACCAGCCTGTCCCCCACTCCTGTGGAGGGAGTGAGCAAGGGA
The DNA here is from genome assembly GCA_917880005.1 of Nanger dama. NCBI lineage: Eukaryota > Metazoa > Chordata > Mammalia > Artiodactyla > Bovidae > Nanger > Nanger dama. The sequence continues at coordinate 12,165,962 of CAKJTW010000035.1, forward strand.
ACCTGTTTGTTCTCGCTCACCCTCCACTGTAGTCAGGGCCTCAGTAAAGCCTTGCTTGGATTTCTTGTCTGGCCTGTTGTCAATTTCTGTTGATTAAGGAGGCCAAGCACCCTGGCCCATAACAAGACCCTCTCCCAAACAAGCCACTGGGAGTCCTGGGAACTCCTGATGCATAAATTCTTAAGGGCAACTAGAGGCAAGAGATGGGAATACTAGACCACTTGACCTGCCTCTTGAGAAACCTATATGCAGGTCAGGAAGCAACAGTTAGAACTGGACATGGAACAACAGATTGCCAGGAGAAATATCAATAACCTCAGATATGCAGATGACACCACCCTTATGGCAGAAAGTGAAGAGGAACTAAAAAGCCTCTTGATGAAAGTGAAAGAGGAGAGTGAAAAAGTTGGCTTAAAGCTCAACATTCAGAAAACGAAGATCATGGCATCCGGTACCATCACTTCATGGAAAATAGAGGGGGAAGCAGTGGGAACAGTGTCAGACTTTATTTTTGGGGGCTCCAAAATCACTGCAGATGGTGACTGCAGCCATGAAATGCTTACTCTCTGGAAGGAAAGTTATAACCAACCTAGATAGCATATTAGAAAGCAGAGACATTACTTTGCCAACAAAGGTCTGTCTAGTCAAGGCTATGGTTTTTCCAGTGGTCACGTATGCATATGAGAGTTGGACTGTGAAGAAAGCTGAGTGCTGAAGAATTGATGCTTTTGAACTGTGGTGTTGGAGAAGACTCTTGAGAGTCCCTTGGACTGCAAGGAGATCCAACCAGTCCATTCTGAAGGAGATCAGCCCTGGGTGTTCTTTGGAAGAAATGATGCTAAAGCTGAAACTCCAGTACTTTGGCCACCTCGCTCAAACAGTTGACTCATTGGAAAAGACTCTGATGCTGGGAGGGATTGGGGGCAGGAGGAGAAAGGGACGACAGAGGATGAGATGGATGGATGGCATCACCGACTCGATGGACATGATTTTGGGTGAACTCCGGGAGTTCGTGATGGACAGGGGAGGCCTGGCGTGCTGTGATTCATGGGGTCACAAAGAGTCGGACACAGCTGAGCAACTGAACTGAACTGAACTGACTGAGCCTTGTTATATTGGAGAAGGCAATGGCATCCCACTCCAGTACTCTTGCCTGGAAAATCCCATGGGCAGAGGAGCCGGTAGGCTACAGTTCATGGGGTCGCGAAGAGTTGGACACAACTGAGTGACTTCACTTTGACTTTTCACTTTCATGCATTGGAGAAGGAAATGGGAACCCACTCCAGTGTTTTTGCTGGAGACTCCCAGGGATAGGGGAGCCTGGTGGGCTGCCATCTATGGGGTCGCACAGAGTCAGACACAACTGAAGCGACTTAGCAGCAGCAGCAGCCTTGTTATATAAACTTTTCCTTTACAAACTTCTCCTAAAAACTTCTTCACATTCTTACCCCAAAAAGGAATTAAAAAAAAAAGCTAGACATATACCCACTGAGTCATAGAATAATTGAAATTCTGACAGGAAGATAACTGAAAAGCTCTTCTTTAAAAAAAAAAAAAAAAAAAAGGAGCACCATTCTGCTTTATTTAAACTCTGCAAAGTAGGTGAGCGTTTTGTGGGTTGAGGTTTTCTAACACAGGGCGTTATGCAAGACACAGCCTAGCCTCAAATAAGCACTCAGCTTTGCTCTCCTTGAGCTCCCACACATGCCATTTGGTGACATCCTGAGGTCTGCGAGGCTGTAGGATTAGACCTTCGAAAAGAAAAAGGTTATTCTACATCATGGATAAAAAAAAAGCTTTGATGATTCATAAAATTAAAGCCTTTTAGTTCCTGGCAGGGGAGATCGCTCAGCCAATGTGTTGAAAGGCGAGTGTCTGTATCATAACTCGCCCCCTGATAGAACCAAAGATCCCAGTTGGGTGTTTTTTTTTTTTTCCAGGAAGGACAACGTTGATGAGACCACTTTTAAGCAGCTCAGAGGAGACAAAGACATTTTCAGCCTCCAGGAAAGAAACTGGATGAGTGCCCATACGTCCGAATGCTATGCAGAGCCTAGGAATTGTTCCAGCAAACATTTCCTCTGAATGGAATAATGCTTGAGGAAACAGACATCAAGCTGTGGCCCTCATAATTTGTCCCATCCCACTGGGCCATGCCACATATGTCGGATCCGATTAATTTCTGCTCAGAAAATAAACATTTGCTTTAGAAAGCGTGGTCTAGTCAGACTTGACTTAGCTGAGAATTCAGCAGAGTCTTCCATCTCCCCTTTATCTTCTGTTTTCTTTCCACCTAGTGTTTTCCCCTTTTCTGCCTGGAGAGAACACTTCGTAAATGTATCAGTTTGTAATCTCCACCAGACCTTGATAACTGAATCATTTGCTGTCGTTTAATTGGTAAGTTGTGTTCGACTCTTTGCGACCCCGTGGACTGCAGCACGCCAGGCCTCCCTGTCCATCATCATCTCCTAGGGTTTGCTCAAACTCATGTCCATTGAGTCAGTAATGCCACCCAATCATCTCATCCTCCGTCACAAGAGCTTTAAACTCAATAAAAGAAATTTTTAGGGAGTTTTTACTTTTCTGGCATATCAGAAGAAGGCGCTGTGGTGTTCTTTCCTCCCTTTTATATACAGTCCATTTTATGCCAGGATTCTACCCCTAATGTGTTTTGGTCTCTAACCACCTGGATTAGATGACCCTTGCAGAGAAAGCAAAACAGCCAGGGCTCCTGCACGCAGGAATCTCACAGAAGATTAGATGTGGCCAACTGTGGCCTTCGAGGCAGCTGTAGGTGCTGTGTAGACCTGGAACTTATGATTAATAAACGAATTCATTCTTCTAGAATTTATTATTTGACTCATATCATTAAAAAGTCATTCGATTTCAGTTCCCTTTCAATCCCCTTGTTAAGGAGAGAGGCTCAAGTCAATGATAGTTAACCTGTCATTTCTTCTTGTCACTTGCTGTTCTTTTCAAAGAGAAAAAAATTTCAGGCTGGGCTTCTTCAGCAGGCAATTTCATCAAGCTGAAACTTAGTGACATTTTTATTTTTAGTTCTCAATGTATAGCAAGTGAAACAGATTTTCCAGTTATCAAATGGTATGAAATATTCTTTTATGACAAACGGGGTAACTGCTAAAAGAGGAGTCCCTTTAAGGGAAAATATCAAATGATAGAATAAGTGGTTAGTGAGTGAGTCCAGGTTGAAAAAAGGAATGAGTGGGAAGAATGCTAATCTGAGAGCCAGGGCCCTTGGATTTTGCCCTTTGCTCCTAGCTAGCTGTGTGATATGAGGCAAGCCAGTTAACTGCTCTGGACCTCAACTTTCTTCTCTAGAAGATTGCAACGGAGCAACGCCTCTCAGCCGCGACTGCACATTAGAGTGTCTGAGGAGCTTGCAGGCCTCCTAGCGCTTGGGCCACGCCCTAGACCAGATGCATCACAGTCTCTGGGGGATTCAGGCATCGGCATCTGCAAAGCTCCTAGAGGATTCCAGTGTGCATTTAAGGTCGGAAAGCAGTGCAGGGAATGACTCACACTGTGTGCGTTAGCCACTCAGTCGTGTCTGACTCTTGGTGACCCCATGGACTCCTTCTGTCCATGGCATTCTCCAGGGAAGAATACCATTCTCTTCTCCAGGGGATCTTCTGGACCCAGGGATCTGCACCCCCGGGTATCCTGCAATGCAGGTAGATTCTTTACTATCTGAACCACCAGGGAAGCCCAGATGACTTATAAGATCTCTGTAAGTCTTAAGTTTCCATGATTCTAAGGTAAAACAATAGGTTATGGGAAAAATTGTAATGGCACAATCAAGGAACATATCTTAGCATTTCAAGTAACTACTCAAATGAACCAGCTTGTTGTCCTCATTCATGGGTTTAGATATTCAAATATGTGTACTGTTCTGTTCAGTTCATTTCAGTTCAGTCACTCAGTCCGACTCTTTGTGACCCCATGCTGCTGTTAAGTCGCTTCAGTCGTGTCCGACTCTGTGCGGCTCCATAGACGGCAGCCCACCAGGCTCCCCCGTCTCTGGGATTCTCAAGGCAAGAACACTGGAGTGGGTTGCCATTTCCTTCTCCAATGGATGAGTGTGAAAAGTGAAAGTGAAGTTGCTTAGTCGTGTCCGACTCTTAGTGACCCCAAGGACTGTAGCCCACCAGGCTCCTCCATCCATGGGATTTTCCAAGCAAGAGTACTGGAGCGGGGTGCCATTGCCCTCTCCATTGTGACCCCATGGACTGTACATACGCTCACAATTTGACACAGGACTTGTACTGGGGATAAAATGGTAAATAAGGCAGATGTGGCTTTTTCTTCAAAGAACTGACAATTTAATGTTAAGTAAACATTCCACAGTGTTTCTACATTGGAGAATGCCAGGGGAACATGGGAGAGGCATTATCAGTGTATCTTAAATATTATTACTTAAATTCTATAATAGAGTCACCAGGGCTATCAGCTCCGGAGAATGCAACATGGGCCAAAATGAAAAGCTCGTGGCAGGACAATTTCAAGCTTGAGGTTTGTTGTCAAGTTGGCACTGGACGTCTGCACATAGCCCCACAACAAAAGCCAAAAATAAAATCTCCTCCTTTCTACCCAGAAGGCACTTCTGGAGATATTGTATTGCTTGCATACAATTTAAAGACTTTAATTTAGATTCTGCTTGAATTCAGAATACTGATCAGATGGAACCCATATTTAGGATTCAACTAATGATGCATGCCACTTCACTCAAATAATAAATGTACCTACATGTTGATGCTCTTGTTCCTTGAAAAAAATGAGCAACCTTATGATTTACATAGAAATAATCAGACATGATTTGAAATGAAAAGAAATCCTTTACTCCGAAAATAGCTGTTGCATTAGGTAAATTTTGCTGAAATAAAATTTAAAAAAAAATGAAGGATAAAGCCTTGTGACTGTTGCGAAATCAAATAAATTCCACTTTAGTTTTTAGACATAATGGGTCACAGTTAACGTCTTAAGGGATCTACATCAACACTTGCAAGAAATACAAAGTTCTGAGTGGTTTTAAAGAGTATCCTAGCAACCTAGAAGTGTTAAGGGAATTTCCAACAGACTATTTGGAGACGGAAAGGGCAACCCACTCCAGTGTTCTTGCCTGGAGAATCCCATGGACAGAGGAGCCTGACAGGCCACGGTCCGGGGTCGCGGAGAGTCAGACACGGCTGAAGCGACTAAGCACGCATGCGCTGGACCTCAGCATCCCAGCACTGGACTCAGTGGGGCTGCGTTGCCTTTACGTCACATGACCTGAGACACGAGGGATGCGTGGACAAAGGACTGGAGGACACATGCGGCTTCTCATAACGCCATCTTCCGTCCTTCTGCCACAAGCACTGACCACTTGGCACTCTGCCCAGTGCAGTAGCATCCCCGGGCCAAGTGGGCAGAGGGCGGCCATGCAGGGTCTCGTGGTTCCCGGCTCTGCGGCTGCCTCCGCGGGACAATCGAGGGCACTGTTTCTCTGCTGCTGGCTTCAGACAACAAGAATCCTTTGTATGAAGAGGACTGTGGCCAGTTCATCCAACCCAAATTGACTCTCGCTTTGCTCTCGCCTCTCTCAGATGCTCTGGGGTTTTGTTTTGTTTTGTTTCTTCCCTCACTTTTTCTGGTATCGGTGTGTCTTACTTTACTATCTATCTCAGCAAGCCTAGAACTGGCCATAGCGGCTCGCCGGGGCACGTCCACTCCGCAGTCAGTTCTCCTTGCTTAGTTTTGCTAACAGCCTTGGAGCTCCCACCCTCCCCCTCAGCTCTCTTACTAGAAAGTGTGCTGGTGTTTGGACTCTTCTCTCTCCCTGGCACCTCACTCGGGCTGCCGCGAGCTCTGCCATCTTTCCTTCGAAGACCCTCTGCTTTGCGCTTGCCTCTTCCTTCCAGCACTCCCACCGCTGCGGTCCCTGGTACCTTCCAGGAAGCTGAGGCTCCTCCGACAGTCCCTTTTGCCTCTAAAATCACCCTGAGCAGTCCCCACTGCATTCTGTTGCAGGACGTCTTCCTGAAACAGCGGCTCTGCTCAACCACGCTTGTCTTTCGGAGCCCCCGCTGCTTCCCTTCCATCTAACGCGGAAGATGATGACGGTGATGGTGATGGTAGCAGCGACCTCTACTGCAGATCAAGCGCTTATTACTTGCCAGGCCTGGGGGAAACTCTTTTACATATACTATCTCTACTTCTTACAATAGCTGTGCACTCGTCTCTACTGTACAGTTAAGGAAACTGAGAATTTGTGTGCTTAAATGACTAGCCCAAGATCTCACAAGTCAAAGGCAGCAGAGATTCAAGCCCCAGCCTACCAGGTATGTGCTATGTCACATTGCTTTCAGAGCGCTCCTGTGGATTTCCAGTTCTGTTCTAGTGCTCACAGGCCCTTCTGATCTGAACTCCTCTCCCACTGCTCTCTGACAGGCACCTCAGCCTCAGTTAGGAAAGTCCAGTCTCTGACCCTCATATATTCTGTACTAAGTCCCTCCTCCTTTTATTTGCCTAGTACAGTTCTTATCCCAAGAATGCCCTCCATTCTAATTTCTGTTCACCTAACTGTTCTTCATGCTTCAAGACCAAGCTCAATCTTAAGCATAGACTACCCCCAGATTAGTAGAGCCCAGGTTGGCATTCTCCTTTCCTGAGATTTACCATATGATCAGCACTCTATAATTTAAAATTTCAGAAGTTAAATGTGAAAACTAGTGTAAGCTGCAAAGATTATAGAAGTGTTTCTCAGACTGTCAGGTCAGTTTCTCTCCCTTAGTTCTTGTCTCATCACCACAAAGATTTGGAACAATGGATGAAAGGGTTTTAAACAGACGAGTTACAGCTCAAGCAGACAGATCTTTTATTTAAGCAAACACTCCCTGATGTGAGAGTTGGACCATAACGAAGGCTGAGCACCAAAGAATTGATGCTTTTGAACTGTGGGGCTGGAGAAGACTCTTGAGAGTCCTTTGGACAGGAAGGAGATCAAACCAGTCAATCCTAAAGGAAATCAACCCTGAATATTCACTGGAAGGGCTGATGCTGAAGCTGAAGTTCTAATACTTTGGCCACCTGATGCAAAGAACTGACTCACTGGAAAAGACCTTGATGCTGGGAGGGATTGAAGGCAGGAGAAGGGGGCAACAGAGGATGAGATGGTTGGATGGTATCACCGACTCAATGGACATGCATTTGAGCAAACTCTGGGAGATAGTGAAGGACAGGGAAGCCTGGTGTGCTGCAGTTCATAGTGTCACAAAGAGTCAGACATGATTTAGCAACTGAACAACAACAATCCAAGACTGTGGGTTGACCTCAAAGGAGTTGTAACAATCCCTCTCGGCTTCCCTTTTATGCTTTTTGTCTCCTCCTCTTGGTTCTGTCCTGTGCAAAATGGGGCTTGTACCAGCATCAGTCAAGAAAGGAAATGCAAATCAACAGGCTCAAGGATGGTTGATAGTTGCAAGTTACATAACAACAGGTTCTGTTGCACATGTCTTTCCCATAATTCAGCTTGTTATAATCAGATGTATGTAGATAAAGAATATCTGTGAACCTGTAATAGGCGCCTAGCTGCCTAAGGTTACTTGAGGAAGCCCCTGTAGTTAGTTTGTATCCACTGTGTGCCTAGGGGCATGTGCAGAAAAGTCTCTGTGGTTATTTTTGTAGCATATCTGTGAGCTCTCCTGGGCTGGTCTCAGGTGGGGTTTAGATATCAGCTTGCATCTTTTAGGCTAGGCCACCCCTTGTGGCTCATGCCTAACTTCCTGCCTAACAAGACCAACAGATCTGTGTATGGATTTCATTTTCCGGGCTGTGGGACCTCACAAACACTAAGCTTATTATCTTATGTGAAGCTGAGTTTCTTCCTCTGGAAAGATAATAAGAAATGTCATTTGCCAGGGTCATTAAAAATTTAATGACACAGAAACATGTAAAGCTCTTTCTGAGGCCCAGCCCTTGGCAGTCCCTATATAACAGTGAGTTTCCTTTCCTCTTTGAAGTCAGCACTATGACTCATACTTAAAGAACTGCCACAAGAGATTAACATTCGTTCATGTGTTTTCAGTTGTATAACAGGATGTTGAGCTGTTCATTTAAAAATGCAAGAGAAAAATATTCCAAGTATCCAGAACCAATTTCAGGACACTAAAACCTCATCCCAAAGGGAGAGAATAGAGAGTGAAAGATTTTTGATAAAAATTTCTATGAAGTGAAGCTAGGGACTCAGATGCCCACCCATGTCCAGAGCAGCATTATTCACAGTAGTCTAAAGAGGATAGTAACCCAAGTGTCTGTTGACCATGAACAGGTAAACAAAATGCGGTATACACATATGATGGAATATTATTCTGCCTTTCAAAGGAACTTAGAATTCTAACACATGCCACAACAGAAAGGAAACTTGAAGACATTATGCTGAGTGAAATAAGCCAGTAAAGCAAACACCGTATGATTGCAGTCAAATAAGGTTCCTGCAACAGCTACATTTATAGAGACAGAAAATAGAATGCTGGTTTGAGGTTGCTGAGGGTAGTAAAGATGGACAATCTGTGTTTAATGGATGCAAAGTTTCAGTTTGGGAAGACGTAAGAGCTCTGGAGGTGCGTAGTGATCACAGTCGTACAGCAGTGAGATTGCACTCGATGCCACTGAGCGCACACTTAAAAAAACGGTGGCAGTCGGGACTTGCCTGGTGGCCCAGTAGCTAAGATTCCAAGCGCCCAGGGCAGGGTCCTGAGTTCGATCCCTGGTCAGGGAACTAGATCCCCCGACACAACTAAAGAGTTCACGTGTCACAGCTAAAGGTCTCACATGCCGCAACTTAAAAGATCCATGTGCCACAACAGAGGTGGAGGATCCCACGTGTGGCAACTGAGAGTTGGTGCAGCCAAAAACAAACAAAAACCTTCTTTAAGAAAAAAAAAAGTAAATTGTCATGTAGAATAATTCTACAAAGGACTTTTTCTGAAGGAAAGCTTTGGTATAATGTGGGCTTCCAGCAGTGGTGGGAACCATAGACTGGAGCCTGACTCTTGCCTTACGGAACCAAGGCAGCCTGTGGCTGCAGAGCAGAGGGCTGACTTTAGAAAGTACTTTTCCCATCCAGATGCTGTAATCTCTGATGAAGTCCCAGAAATGTTACAGTATAGCACCTGGGTCCAGAGTGTGCAAAACCATCAGGTAAGAACTTCTCTGTCTTCCTCTCCCTTCCCTCCTTCCTGAGCTAGTCCTGGACAGGTGTGGTTTATAGTCACAGCGCTGAAGGGCAGGAGGATTTGGCTAAGGAGAAGCTCCCAGACCCCAGGGCAGAGAGCTGAGGTCCTACCTGGCAGGTATGGAAGCTAGACCTCTAGGAAGTCTTGCCTTTCCATGAATATTGCATGTTAATGTAGTGATTGAAGCTTAACTTCTGAATAAGGATGGGATTTTGTGATAAAGAGATCAAGGTATTGTCCATCCTTAAAAGGAATGAAAATAACCAAAAGGTGGAAAAAGCCAAAATGTTCATCAAAAAAATAAATGTGGATATACGTCAAGTGCAAACTTTTTTTTTTTTAATTGAAATAGAGTTGATGTACAATATTATGTTAGTTTCACTACATAGTGATTTGGTATTGCATACATTATGAAATGATGACCACCTATCCCCTACAAAATTATTACAATATTGACCATATTTCTTTTGCTATATATTACATTCATTTGGATGATTTATTTTATAACTGGCATTTTGTACCTCTTAATCCTCTTCACCTAAGTTTGCCTTCCTACTCCCGCCCCTACCCCCAGGGCAGCGACCACCCTTTTGTTCTCTGTATCTATTGGTGGTGGTGGTGTTTAGTCGCTAAGTTGTGTCCAACTCTTTGTGACCCCATGGACTGTAGCCCTCCAGGCTCCTCTGTCCATGGGATTTCTCAGGCAAGAAGACTGGAGTGGGTGGCCATTTCCTTCTCCAGGGGATCTTCCTGACCCGGGGTAGAACCCACATCTGCTGCACTGACAGATGGATTCTTTACCACTGAGCCGCCTGGGAAGTCCTGATGTGCACATATACATATTCTTCTTCCTTACATGACTTGTCTGTCTGAAAGCTCTAGGAAGGAGAGGTTTTCTTTCTTTAACCTATGAGTCTGTTTTCATTTTGCTTTGTCGTTAGAGTCCAGATACAAGTGAGATCCTATGGTATCTTCTTTCTTTATCTGACTTATTTCTCTTAGTATTATACCCTCTAGATCCATTTGTTTTATTGTAAATTGCAACATTTCACTTTTTTATGGCTGAGTAATTTTCCATTGTAAATGTCCACCACATCTTCTTTATCCGTTCATCTACAGGTGGGCACTTAGGTTGCTTTCATATCATGGTTATCGTAAATAATGCTGCAATGAGCATGGTGTGCATATCTTTTCAAATCTGTGTTTTTGTTTTCTTCAGATAAATGTCCAGAGATGAAATTATTGGATCATATGGCAGTCCTATTTTTAATTTTTCGAGGGCTCTACATAATGTCTTCCATAGTGGCTATACCAGTTTACAATGCCACCAACAGAGCACAAAGGTTCCCTTTTCTACACATCTTTGCTAACACTTGTTATTGTTGTCTTTTGGATGATAGCCACTCTGGTAGGTGTGGGGTGGTATCTAATTTGTGGTTTTAATTTGCATTTCCCTAATGATTAGATATATTGAGCATCTTTTCATGTGTCTGTTGGCCTTCTGTAGTCTTCTTAGGAAAAATGTCCATTCAGATCTTCTGCCTACTTTTTGAATTGGATTGTTTGTTTTTCTAATGTTGAGCTGTGCAAGCCCTTTATATATTCTGGATAGTGAAAGTGAAAGTTGCTCAGTCGTGTCCAACTCTTTGCAACCCCATGGACTATTCAGTCCATGAAAATCTCCAGGCCAGAATACTAGAGTAGATAGCCTTTCCCTGCACCAAGGGATCTTCCCAACCCAGGGATTGAACCCAAGTCTCCTGCATTGCAGGCAGTTTCTTCACCAGCTGAGCCACAAGGGAAGCCCAAAATACTGGAGTGGGTAGCCTATCCCTTCTCCAGTAGATCTTCCTGACCCAAGAATCAAACCAGAGTCTGCGGCATTGCAGGCCAATTCTTTACCAGCTGAGCTATCAGGGAAGCCCATATTCTGGATGTTAACTCCAGTTCCAGAAAAACATCTATTTCTGCTTTATTGACTATGCCAAAGCCTTTGACTGTGTGGATCACAATAAACTGTGGAAAATTCTTAAAGAGATGGGAATACCAGGTCATCTGACTTGTCTCTTGAGAAACCTGTATGCAGGTCAGGAAGCAACAGTTAGAACTGGACATGGAACAACAGACTGGTTCCAAATAGGAAAGGAGTACATCAGGGCTGTATATTGTCACCCTGCTTATTTAACTTATCTGCAGAGTACATCATGAGAAACACTGGGCTGGAAGAAGCAGAAGCTGGAATCAAGACTGCTGGGAGAAATATCAATAACCTCAGATATGCAGATAACACCACGCTTATGGCAGAAAGTGAAGAGGAACTAAAAGCCTCTTGATGAAAGTGAAGGAGGAGAGTGAAAAAGTTGGCTTAAAGCTCAACATTCAGAAAACTAAGATCATAGCATCTGGTCCCATCACTTCATGGTAAATAGATGGGGAAACAGTGGCTAACTTTATTTTGGGGGCTCCAAAATCACTGCAGATGGTGATCATAGCCATGAAATTAAAAGACACTTGCTTCTTGGAAGAAAAGCTATGACCAACCTAGCATATTAAAAAGTACAGACATTACTTTACCAACAAAGGTCCGTCTAGTCAAACAACTGAGCGACTTCACTTTTACTTTTCACTTTCATGCTTTGGAGAAGGAAATGGCAACCCACTCCAGTGTTCTTGCCTGGAGAATCCCAGGGACAAAGGAGCCTGGTGGGCTGCTGTCTATGGGATCGCACAGAGTTGGACACGACTGAAGTGTCTTAGCAGCAGCAGTCAAGGGTATGGTTTTTCCAGGGGTCATGTATGGATGTGAGAGTTGGACTGTGAAGAGAGCTGAGTGCCAAAGAATTGATGCTTTTGAACTGTAGTGTTGGAAAAGACTCTTGAGAGTCCCCTGGACTGCAAGAAGATACAATCAGTCCATTTTAAAGGAGATCAGTCCTGGGTGTTCTTTGGAAAGACTGATGTTAAAGCTGAAACTCCAATACTTTGGCCACCTCGTGCGAAGAGTTGACTCACTGGAAAAGACCCTAATGCTGGGAAGGATTGGGGGCAGGAGGAGAAAGCAACGACAGAGAATGAGATGGCTGGATGGCATCACTGACTCTATGGACATGGGTTTGGGTGAACTCCGGCAGTTGGTGATGGACGGGGAGGCCTTGCGTGCTGTGATTCATGGGGTCACAAAGAATCGGACACGACTGAGCGACTGAACTGAACTGAGATATATCTTTGCAAATATCTTCTCCCACACAGTAGGTGGCCTTTCCATCTTGTTGATTGTTTCTTTCTCTGTGCAAAAACTCTTAGTTTGATGTAGTCCCATTCATTTATGTTTGCATTTGTTTCTCTTGCATGTGAAGACAGACCCAAAAATATATTGATAAGATCAATGTCAAAAAGTATAGATTCTTTTGCATGTAGCCGTCCAATTTTCTCAATACCATTTTTTGAGGAAGTTGATTTTCTTTGTGTATAATTTCTTGGTATATAATTACCTCCTTTTTAACAGATTAACAGACTGTATACCCTTGGGCCATTTCTAGGCTCTCTGTTCTGTTCTATTGATACATATGTCTGTTTTCGTGTCAGCCCCATATTGTTTTGATTACTGTGACTTTGTAATATAGTTTGAAAACAAGGAGCATGATACCTCCAGCATTGCTGTTCTTTTTCAATATTACTTTGGTTATGAGAGGTCTTTCATGGTTCCATACACATTTTAGAATTATTTGTTCTAGTTTTGTGCAAAATGCCATTGGCATTTTCATAGGGATTGCTTGAAATCATAGATTGCATTGTAGAATGGTTGTTTTAACATATTACTTGTTCCAATCCATGAGCACACTATAGTTTTCCATTTGTTTGTGTCAGCTTTAATTTTTTTCATCAGTGTCTTATAGTTTTCCAAGGACAGGTTTTTGTATCCTTAATTATATTTATTCCTAAATATTTTATTATTTTTGATGCAATGGTAAATGGGATTTTTGTCTTAATTTCTCTCTCTTATAGTTCATTGTTAGTGTGTAGAAAAGCAGCATATTTCTGTATATTAATTTTGTACCCTGCAGTTTAATGAACTGGAAGTCCCAGTTGTCTCCTGCCTCTTCAAGAGGCTCTCCAAGATCAGAAAGCGGGTTTGAACCAGGCCCCTTTTAAATTATTAACTCTGTGCTGGGACTGAGTGTGAGATTATGTGTGTGTCCTTTAAAAATGGAATCTCTGTTTCCCGGGCCTCTGGTTGTCTTGAACATAAGTCAAATGTTCTGGGGGCTGACCTTTCCAATGTAAGACCCCTAGACTGAGGACCCCTCCATGGACCATAGACCCCTCCCTCCTTGGTGAGGACCTCTACGATTGTGATGTTCCTCCCATTGTCCGTCATTAGCTTGGGGGTTTGGGTCCTGACCATACTGCATCTCCACTCCTTTATCAGTCTCTGTTTCCTTCTTTATGTCTTTAATTGTGGGAAATATTTTCTGCCAGTCTCAGGATCATTCTTATTGATGGTTGCTCTGTAAATAGTTATAATTCTGAGGTGTTCATGGAAGGTGAGCTCAGGGTCTTCCTACTGTACCAACTTGACCACCTTTTTGAATCCATCAAATAAAACATTATTTAGCCTTAAAAACGAATGAAATTTAGACAGATCCTACAAAATACTACATCAGTGACAAATCTTGGAAGACATTAAGCTAATGAAAATAAGCCAATTACAGAAGAACAACTATTTCACATTTCCACTTATATGAGGTATTTAGAATAGGCAAATTTTAAAAGCCAGAAAGTAGACCAGAGAGCTAGAGGTAGGAAGAATGGTCAGTTAGTTTTTAATAAGAACAGAGTTTGAGATTGGGAAGATATAAGTTCTGAAAGTAGATGGTGATATTAGTTACCAATACTGTGAATATAGTTAATACCACTGAACTGTACTTTAAAAAAAATAGTTTAAATGGTAAATTTAATGTCTATGTATATTTTGCCCCGATATACAAAATACAGGGGGTAAAGGTAGAGAAAAGTTATGGGGCCTGTCCAAATTTCTACCTAGTGGTAAGAGAACTGCCCACTTTGAATAGGCTTACAGGGCCAGGGAGGGACACGAATGAAGCTGTTTGTCTTTACACCACCTGAGTCCTACTGGTTCAAAGTGTGAGTGACAAAACTACTAGAAAGTCCTACTCGAGCTGACTTAAACTAGAAAGCAGATGTGTTGCTTTAAGTAACTACTGTATGCAAGTATTTCTCAAACTTAAATGAACCTCAGAAGCACTTACCGGGCTTGTTAAAACACAAACTGCTGTACCCCACCCTGGAGTTCCTGGCTCAGTAGTGCAGGCTGAGAGGTTGCATTTCTCACCCACTGCCAGGCGGTGCTGAGGCCACATCTATAATCACTGATGTGGGGCTCATATGTCATCTGTGTCGCTGGGGCTCCGACTCGGACTCTCTGCTAGTCTCTTTTGTCCGACCTCCATCTTTCAGCTTATCCACAGGCTGGTTTTGCCCACAAGAGCTAAAACATCTGCCTCAGTTCCAGGCCTCAAGTTCATATACAATGTAATCGAAAGCAGGAGAAATGCCATTTGTCCCAGCATTCCAGGCACAAGCCTAATTGGGTCTCTTCAGATCTGATGCCTTCACAAAGAGTTACTCTGCTCAGGGTATAGAATAGTGGGTTGGCTTCTACTTGATGCCGGGCTGAGCGGAAGTATGAAGAGGGGGATAGATGATGGGGAAGTAGCCAACATACATCCATAATCCCAGAAGTGAGACTCAAGGCGGGCAGAGGTTAGACCACATGGCTCCTGATGAGGAGCGAAGAACAGAACTTGGAATTAATGGGCAGCTACTGAATCATCTAATCAGAGGGCTGATAGAATCAATTTCAGGAAGTTCACACTAGCAAAAGTTTGGAACATGGACTAGGGAGAAGCAACCTGGAAGGTAAGGAGAGAAGCAGTTCACGGTGGTTCGCCACTAGCTCCGAGTTGCCCCTGTCCTTTAGAGCATTAAACTGGGTGTTTAATGGTGTTCCCCACCAGTGTACCCCCAGGTGTTCCCCACCTCCACTACTACTCTGCTTTTTCTTTCATTTTTTGTGCACATCTCACCTTCTAACATGCCACATACTTTACTTGTTATGGTTATTATTTCTTTTTTAAAAATTTGTTTATTTGGCTGTGTTGGCTCTTAGTGGCAGGATACAGTATCTTCACTGCACCACGTGGGATCATTTGTTGTGGCACACAGACTCTCTGGCTGTGACATGTGAGTTCAGTAGTTGCAGTGTGAGGGTTTAGAAGCTCTGTGCATATGGGATCTTGTTAGTAATTCCCAGCTGATGCTTTTGAACTGTGGTGTTGGAGAAGACTCCTGAGAGTCCCTTGGACTGCAAGGAGATCCAACCAGTCCATCCTAAAGGAGATCAGTCCTGAATATTCATTGGAAGGACTGATGCTAAAGCTGAAACTCCAATACTTTGGCCAATATTGATGTGAAGAACTGACTCCTTAGAAAAGACCCTGATGCTGGGAAAGATTGAAGGCGGGAGGAGAAGGGGACGACAGAGGTTGAGATGGTTGGATGGCATCACTGACTCAATGGACATGAGTTTAAACAAGGTCTGGGAGCTGGTGTTGGACAGGAAGGCTTGGCATGCTGCAGTCCATGGGGTCGCAAAGAGTTGGACACAGCTGAGTGACTGAACGGAATTGAACAGACCAGGGATTGAGCCAATGTCCCCTGCATTGCAAAGTGGATTCTTATCCACTGGAACATCAAGGAAGTCCCATGTTTATTATTTCTAATTTGTCTATCTGTCCTACCCTGGTGGCTCAGAAGTTAAAGCGTCTGCCTGCAATGCAGGAGACCTGGGTTCAATCCCTGGGTCAGGAAGATCCCCTGGAGAAGGAAATGGCAACCCACTCCAGTATTCTTGCCTGGAGAATACCATGGACAGAGGAGCCTGGTGGGCTACAGTCCACAGGGTCACAAAGAGTCGGACACGACTGAGCGACTTTGCTTCACTAGAATATTAGCTCATTAGAGAGAAAGGGACTTTGTGTGTTGGTTTCCATGCTTTCTTCCAGTGTGTGACACATAAGATGAGGCTCAAGGAAATGAACTTCATAGGAGAACTCACCCCTTTGCAAAGCCTGGTCCTTTTGCCTTGGTTCTCTGCTTCCATCTTACCTCTCAGACTTTGCAGATTTAAGCAAAGCTTCCCTTCCTGACATTCTTCCCTGATTCCCAACCATGAGCTGCCAGTATCTGCTCTCTGTGTTCCCCTGGCATCCTCTCGTCACAGTGCTTTGTAATCGCTGCATCCTCTCCTGCCTTTCCCATAAACTCCCATCTCCTAATGGGCAGGACAATGATCTCCATACGACACAATGCCTGATGTGTTAGCGCATCCATATAAAGTGGTTGAATTAGTGAGCTGATGAACAGTTACAGAAATGAGCAAATACTGCTCAGTTAATACTTGTTACATGAAAGAACAAGCTTTCCAGGTGGCACTGGAGGTAAGGAACCTGTCTGCTGATGCAGGAGACATAAGAGATGCAGTTTCGATCCCTGGGTTTGGAAGATCCCCTGGAGGAGGGCATGGAAACCCACTCCAGTATTCTTGCCTGGAGAATCCCGTGGGCAGAGAAGCCTGATGGGCTACAGTCCATAGAGTTGCAAAGAGTCAGACACAACTGAAGCGACTTAGCACACACACATAAATGAAAAAACAACGCAAAACACAAATGTCTCTGAGAGTTGGTTTCCTATGTAGCCATCCGAATACTCCGTAGCGGCAAACAGAAAAGATGACGCCGCTCTACTGAGTTCCACCTGGCTTATGCCTCATGCTCACAGCCACTTACTCTCTTGACTCGTTAATGGCAAAATGCTTCTCTCAAACTGTCATTTGAGAGTCTCTGACATAAGATCTGAGCTCTTCTTAGCAGCCACGATGCATTTGACGAAGGACGAAACCAAATCAGTTCTCTCTGTGGCTGCGGGACTGCAGCTTCCATGGAGCCAGGGGACACCAGGCCCGTGTCTGCAAGGACAGGCCTGCTAAGCAGCCTCAGCGGGGCTGCCCATGCTGGAGCCGCCTGCAGCACGAAGACCACGCACAGTACTTTCGCTTCCTCGCCCGAGTGTGTTTTCCAAACTTACCTAGGGCTTTCTTTCTTTAGACTGTACCTAGAAAGCCCATCTGGCAAGGCCAAGTACCCTGGGTCTGTCTTCCTCTCAGGAAATTTTCTTTTCTCATGAAATTACAGATATTTTACAGCTGGAAGGAATTTTCAATACCAGGTCAACCACAATTTGTCACACATAATAGATTAAAAAAAACACCGAATTGGAGGCTTTTGATGGCAACACAGCATATTATCAGTGTTTCTGATTACAGAAAGACTCTCTGGTTTGTGGCCTGAATTTTACTCCAGAATTCGAATAGCAGAAGTTCAGATGGATCACAAAAAGAAGACTGATCCTGGATGGGGGAACCGTTCTCTCCAGACACCAAAGCAGTCGGTGCCTTCAAAATCCTGCTCAAAGACATGCTGCCCCAAGAAGCCTTCCCCAATCATTCCAGCCCACAAGGACCTTCCTGTCCCTGAACAAGACAGTGTTCAGTTAGAACCAATTTATAATGTCGTAATGTCTGGCATTTCAGCATTCTCTGCTTCACGGGCATGCCTTCTTCCTCTGCCTCCTGAGTCGAAGTCTGAGCTCTTTGAGAACAGAAGCCATGTAAATATTTATTATAATCCTCACAGTGTACAACACAGCTTCTGACATGGGATAACTGCTCAATAAATACATGTGGATTGATAATCACTGGGAGAATAAAACCCCATGCAATGCCATGACCTGCCTGTGATGAGGCAGCCCCTACCCTCTTTGCACAAGGACAACATTTTAATAAATGATCGTGCACTCAGTACCAAAATTGATCTGTATTCAGTATCACAAATGATCTGAGACCTCTGAACAACTTACTCTACTGTTTTATTTGGATTTTGTCTTAGCCCTTAAAGAGTCAGACAAGATTTTTTACTTTATTAAAGATAATTACATTTTACTCCTTAAATGAGCAAACCTTTATTGAATGCCTCCAATTTGCAAAAAAAAAAAAAAAAACAAAAACACCATAGTTTCAGGTAATTTGGGGATACAATGAGAAATACAAACTAACCTCTGCCCTCAAAGAATTTAGTCTACCAGAAGAGAAAAATGCATACATAAATCAATAAATAAAAGGCAGAGTAAGATAAACTGCTTGAAAGAAGTTGAAGCAAAACACACTGGAAACAGAAGAATCATGAGAATATAGAATTCAGGGTTAAAAGGTCTTTAAAAATTATCTAATCTAACTCTCCAAAGGCTGCTCAAATCCCTCTACAATAAAATCAAGTAACCATCTATTTACCCCAAGTGTAAACAGCTCCAGTGACAGATCTCCTTGCCTCCCGGACTCATAGTTTTTTTTTGACTGTGCTGGGTTTTTGTTGCTGCTCAGAGGGGCTGCCCTCTGATCGTGGTGCATGGGCTTTCCACTGCGGTGGCTTCTCGTGTGGAGCCTGGGCTCCAGGGCTCACGGGCTTCAGTAGTCGTGGTGTGCGGGTTCATAGTTGCGGCTTCCTAACTCGAGAGCACAGGCTCAGTAGTTGTGGCACATGGACTTAGCTGTTCCATGGCACATGGGATCCTCCCAGATCAGGGATCAAATCCAAGTCCCTTATATTGGCAGGCAGATTCTTTACCACTGAGTCACCAGGGAAGGAGAAGGCAATGGCACCTCACTCCAGAACTCTTGCCTGGAAAATCTCATGGACAAAAGGAGCTTGATGGGCCGCAGTCCATGGGGTTGCTAAGAGTCAGACATGACTGAGCGACTTCACTTTCACTTTTCACTTTCATGCATTGGAGAAGGAACTGGCAATCCACTCCAGTGTTCTTGCCTGGAGAATCCCAGGGACGGAGGAGCCTGGTGGGCTGCCGTCTATGGGATTGCACAGAGTCGGACATGACTGAAGCGACTTACCAGCAGCAGCAGCAGCACCAGGGAAACCCCAAGACTCATAGTTTTAAGCCTTATAATTTTTTTCTCCTATCAGTGGATACATGTAAGATCAAGTGTCTGACTGTTGGGGTGATTACTGGGGTGCAATCCACTGGGGTGCAAAGTCCTATTCTATATAACAAAGGGCCACACCTATCAGTGGGTTTCCCAGGTGGCTCAGTGGAAAAGGTAAAAGGATTTGCTTGCCAATGCAGGAGATGCAGAAGACATGCGGTTGATTCCTGGATTGGGAAGATACCCTGGAGAAGGAATGGCAACTCACTGTTGTATTTTTGCCGGGAGAATCCTATGGACAGAGGAGCCCGGCAGGCTACAGTCCATAAGGTCACAAAGAGACAGACATGACTGACGTGACTTAGCATGCATGCATGGATGTGAAAAAAAATTAAATATCTAAAATGTCTAACTACTGTTGGAGTCAGAGACCTATCAGAGGAGTCATTAGGAAATCAGCTGGCCACTCAGGATCTCACAAAGTGGAATCATCACTGTTCAGTATCTTCCCTTTACATTTTCATGTCCAGCAACTCGGTTTATTCTGTTCTTTCATGGTGAAGCAGCCAGGCCTGGGCATTGTGAATGACTTTAACAAAACTTAGAAAGGAATGGTGTATAAATAAGAACACCAAGTACAAGGGTAAAATACAAATCAAAAAAGAAAAATAATTCCGTCATACAAAAAGAGAGACCCGCCACCCCTCTCCCTTTTGTTTCAGCATTTACTTTAGAAAACTTATAAATTCTTTTTCTGTCTCTCTGAGATGAGTGTAAAAAAATTTTTTTCTTTAAACTGAATAAGCCTCTTGCCAGCTTTAAGACCCAGGAATACTTTCTCAGGAACCGGGAGTCATTTCTGAAAAGTATTCATCAAGGAGGACAAGGCAGCCAGTTTCTGTAGGAGGGTAAGAGCCTAATTTTGGTGGGCCACCTGGCTCTGACTTGCAAACCTACCTCCTGTCACAAGGACGTGAGAAGTTTTATAAGACCTGAGGATGTAACATAGAGCATGATGACTGTAGCTAGCAATACTGTGCTGTATATTTGGAAGCTGCTGAAAGACTAGATCTTAAAAGTTCTTATCACAAGAAAACAAATTTGTAACTATGTGTGGTCACGAATGTTAACTAAACTTATTGCGGTAATCACTTTACAACATATACATATATCATTTTGCCATAAACTGACACAATACTATATGTCAGTTATATCTCAATGAAACTGGGGGAAAAGGAGATAAGACACTCATTTCTCCTTTGGGTAAAGCCAACAGCTGACATAGATGGCCACTGCAATTACTGTTACTGCTGCTGCTGCTGCTAAGTCGCTTCAGTCGTGTCCGGCTCTGTGCGACCCCATAGACAGAAGTCCACCAGGCTCCCCGTCCCTGGGATTCTCCAGGCAAGAACACTGGAGTGGGTTGCCATTTCCTTCTCCAATGCATGAAACTAAAAAGTGAAAGTGAAGTTGCTCAGTTGTGTCTCTTAGCGACCCCATGGACTGCAGCCCACCAAGCTCCTCCATCCATGGGATTTCCCAAGCAAGAGTATTGGAGTGGGGTGCCATTGCCTTCTCCGACTGTAATTACTAGCTAGCAATTATTATGTGTGACAAATAGCATGCAAATAGTGAGCTGCATCTGCTTAACTGTATAGGCAAGATGTCTTTGCAAATCTCTTAGCAGATTGCCTGTGATATGCATCACATCCTGATTGAATGCTTAGTGATAAAAATGTTTCCATTCTCCTTTACTATTGTGGACAGGTTCTTTTTTTTTTTTAATTGGAGGATAATTGCTTTACAGTGTTGTGATGGTCTCTGCTGTACAACAGTATGAATCCGTCATAATTATATATATATGTATGTATATAATATATAATACATAATACATATATAATACATATAATCATAGTTATATATATATATATATATATATATCCTCCCTCTTGAGCCTCCCGCCCCTGCGTATTCCACCCCTCTAGATGGTCACAGAGCACCAGGCTGCTCTCCCCGTGTTGCAGAGCAGCTTCCTGCTGGTTATTATTTCACATATAACAGTGTATATATGCCAATGCTGCCTTCTCAACTTTTTCCTAGCTTCTCCTTCCCTCTCTGTGTCCACACTGTGTTTCCTGTGTGTCCATTTCTTCTCTGTCAATAGGCTCATCAGTACTATTTTTCTAGAGATCATATACTTGTTGACATATATATGTGTTTTCCTTTTTCTGACTTCAGTCTGTATAACAGGCTCTAGGTTCATCCACCTCACTACAATTGACTCAAATCCGTTCCTTTTTATGGCTGAGTAATACTCCATTCTATTCTCATCAGGTGGATTGGAGTGCAGGGGGAGAGGGAAAGGAGAGAGAACAGTTGACTCGTTGGAAAAGACCCTGATGCTCAGAAAGACTGAGGACATACCGAGAAGAGGGCAACAGAGATGAGAAGGCTGGATGGCATTCAATGAACATGAAGTTGGACAAATTCCAAGAGATGATGAGGGACAGGGAGGCCTGGCGTGCTGCAGTCCGTGGGGTGGGGTCATGAGTCAGACACGACTTGGCGACTGAACAACAAAAATATTCCATTCTAGATATGCACCACAGCCTCTTTATCCATGTGGACAGGTTTTGTGGGTTGACAAGGAGTTTTGGTTTCTGTCCCCAGCACGAGTCATTCACGGGCAATGAGAAGAGCTCCAAGTGCCTGCTTCCCATGTTCTCTCTCCATAGGAGAACCTTCAGGGAAGCCAGATTTTCTCTAGAAGGTCCCTTGGTGAGTATTCTGGTTTGACTTGTGTATCTCTCAAAAGATACGTACACAAACAAATGTCCTAACCCCTATAGATAAGAGAAAGAGGGTCTGTACAGGGGTAATCGAGTTAAAATGAGGTGTCAGGGTGTGCCCTAATCCAGTGTGCCTGGCATCCTAATGAAAAGGGGAAGTCTGAACAGAGACAGGTATGTCTAGAGGGAAGATGACGTGAAGAGGACTGCCTTCTATAAGACAGGGAGAGACGCTTGCAACAGATCCCTCCTCCACAGCCTTTAGAAGAAAGGAACCAACCCTGTGAATGTAAAGTTACTCAGTCCTGTCTGACTCTTTGCAACCCCAAGGACTGTAGCCTGCCAGGCTCCTCCATCCATGGGGTTTTCCAAGCAAGAACACTGGAGTGGGTTGCCATTTCCTTCTCCAGGGAATCTTCCCCACTCAAGGATCAAACCCAGGTCTCCTGCATTGCAGGCAGACTCTACTGTCTGAGCCAGCCTGTAACCACCTTGGTTTTGCAGTTTCTAGTCTTTTCAGAACTGTGAGATGATGCAGTTCGGTTGTACAGGCCACTTGGTTTGCGCTCCTTTGTTATGACCCTAGCTAACTAATATAGTGGGTGTTGAGTCAGAGCAAGGAAAGGTTATTGCAAGAGTTAAATGTAAAATGGAGTTGGGTATATAGTCTGAGGTCCTCAGTTCATGATGGGAATCCTCTTAGCCTGAGAAAAAGACAGATCGGGTCACTGTCCACCACATGGCCTCCATTCTCACCCCAAAGTACTGAGACACTGTGACTCATCTGCGCTTTATGGGATCATTTTTCTAGCTCCAGTAGACCTCTCCCAGGTCATTTGCTCATTTATATACAGGTGTGAATTCATTACAAGTCCAGTGCAGAGCCATAACTGTCAATATGTAATGACACCTTGATAAAGAGTTCAGATCTGTGCTTAGTGATGGCAAGAAACTTTATTCTAAGGTCTCTATCCCCAGACAGAATAATTCAGCTTGATCTTCTGCAAATAAATTTAAAATTCATAAAATTCATATATAAAAATATACAATACCCTTGAGCGCTTTTGGAGAATATACTTTTCAACTGAGTTACGTGTCTTGAAAATGAAGTGGCATCATACTTTTCTGGCACCTGCAGCATGGAAGCGTCAGACCAGTTCTCCTATGGTCCCGTGTGGTGGCTTCGTGATGGAAACAGGCCTGGCCTTAGTCAACTCCAGCTGCTGCAAGAAAAGACCATAGACTGCTAGTTTAGCTTAAGCACAAAGGGAGTTTCCACAGTTCGGAGGCTGAAAGTCTGAGATGAGAGTGATGGCAGGATGGACGTCTGGTGAGAGCTCTCCCTGAGCCGGGGACGGTGGCTTTCTCGTTGTGAGAGCGAGGGTAAAGTGCGAGGCTGCCTCTGCTCAGAAGGGCAGTCCCACAGTCGCCAGGCTCCACCCTCGTGACCGCATCCAACCCTGCTTACTGCCCAAGGGCGCATCTCCGTCTACATCCCATTGACCGCGGGAGAGTCAGCCTAAGACTTGAGGGGTGCAAGGATGCAGCTGAGTCCATCGCAGCGCCTCTGAGCAAAGAATGGGCCTCCCTCTTCCCTCTGGGCAGATGCAGTCCACACCTGGGCATGGCCTTGTGAGTAGTTTTGAGTCTCCTTTGCCCTCCCCAGCCCCTACCTCCAGGGTGCATTTGGGCAGTGTGCAAATTATACCTAGACTGAAAACCGCCAGCCTCCGTAAAAAGAGGCTAATCCACCGTAGCCATCAGCCCTGCTTTCCGTAACAGAATTATGGGAAAGAGAGGGTCTCAAGGTGGGTCAACTTTTCCTTGAGGGCTTTTTTTTTTTCACATTGGCCAGGCTCACATTCGTGAGCCGGGTCTCCGTGAGGTTCGCTATAGGCTCCAAGGCCATTTGAGGAGATTCCCCAGAACTGGCCCTCCCGGCTTACCTTCAGAGGCTCTTGTTCTCCGTCTGCCTTTGCTTCGATTTTCTCTCTTCACTCCCCAGCTCTTGGGTGGGACCCTTTGACTCCGCATGCGCTTCCTCATTGGGGGCCTGAGGGTTTCTCTGGGATGCTCTGAGCTGACACGCCACTCAGGGCGGGAACTTTCCAGTCCCAGCCTCAGTTTCCACAATCCACACCCAGCTCCGGGTCAGTCAGTCCGTCAGCCGTGGATGGGCCAGCCCCCGCGGGCTTCCCTTCTTCCCTTCTCTTCCCCTCAGGGTGGGAGGCTATGCGGTCATCTCCAGGAGGAGTGGAGTGCGGTGGGACACTGGGGAACTCGGGCTGGTAGCCCCGCAGGTGGACGTGTGTCTGCTCTGTGCTGGCTGTCCAACCCTGAGATTCAAACACTATGTGTGAGCTGTCCTATTTTAAAACTCTTTGTTAGCTCTAGCACAATCACTTTGGGTCTTTCTGTATCTTTTACATCCAATACTTCGATACCTGATCACTACCTAAAAGTCTTAAAACAACGATATATTTTGAAAATTGAAGGGGAGAGGGATAAGTTAAAAGTTTGAGATCAACCTAAAAAAGAAAAGAAAATTGAAAGTCCTTTCACATATGTATTTTTTGTTATTATTTAAGTGTCATAAAGTCTTTGGGAAAGCTTCCCTGGTGGCTCAGAGGTTAAAGCATCTGCCTCCAATGTGGGAGACTCGGGTTTGATCCCTGGGTCGGGAAGATCCCCTGGAGAAGGAAATGGTAAATGGTAACCCACTCCAGTATCATTGCCTGGAGAATCCCATGAACGTAAAAGCCTGGTAGGCTACGTCCACGGAGTCGCAAAGAGTCGGACACGACTGAGTGACTTCACTTCACTTATAGGAGAAACAGATGCTGCAGAAGGGAATTTATAATTCCCACCCAACTTGAGGTTGCTGCCTTAATGCAACCCCAGAGTTTTGACCTAAAATTCTGATCCAGTGTCCCTAAAAACAGCAACAAAATCACTGGTAGAGTAACTTCAAGTGCTTCGTTTCAGGGGAACATGTGTATCAAGCTCTACCTTCTGAGTAACAAAACTGATCTTTATGGAGGATGTATTTCAGATGAATCAGGAAAATGCAGCGTCCAAGGCTATTTCAGGTAGTCTTTTGTTTTTGCTTGTTTAAAATTTTTTCTAATATTGAGATGTAGTCGACATAACATTAGTTTCAGGTATACACCATAAAGATTTGATATTTGTTATGTATTGCAAAATGGTCACCACTGTCGACAGAAAGAAAACTTGCACAGCGTGAAAGCTGTGAGTTAAATTTTATTTGGATACCTTACTGAGGACCACAGCTCAGGAGATGACCTCTCAGAAAACTCTGAGGAACTGCTTCAAAGCAGCAAGGGAGAAGCCACGCTATATAGAAAAAAATTTTTTTTTTTTGGCTGGGAAAAGCACGTAGTCAAGCTTCAAAAGTACTCCTAATTACTAAGAACAGGCATCTCAAGTTAATAATTTTACTGCTTTTCTATGTATAAGAAGATGTAAGACTCTGTGGTCATTTGAAATTTTTTCTTAAATAGGCATCTTAATTATCTATGGGCAAGTATAATTATCGCTTTTGGGGGCTGCACCTCACAACTTGCATGATCTTTGTTCCTCCAACCAGGGATCAAACCTGTGCCCCCAGCAGTGGAAGTGGGGAGTCTTAACCACTGGACTATCAGGGAATTCTCAGGGAAAGTATATCCAAAACATAGAATGTTTCCTGTTTTTCTCCATCCTGACTTCCCTAAGGGCACACTGTCGGTGGGCAACTGCAGTAACTAATGGCTTTATCTTTGCAGAACTGGAATGGCGGGCAACATTTTTTTCTTAACAGTACAATAACTCCAGTTAACATCTATCAACATACATACTTACAAACTTTTTTCCTCATAATGAGAATTTTCAATGTCCGCCCCCAACCCTGCTACTTTCAAATATGCAATACAATATTACGCACAGTAATACAATATTCACTATAGTCACCGTGCCGCATACTACATCTGCAAGACTCAACCATTTCAAAGCTGAAAATCTGTATCTTTGACCACCTTCACCCATTTCACTAGCTCCCTGCTTCTCAGGTGGTCTTTCTCAATTGTTATCATTTACTATAAACACCATGTGAAACAGATTGGGAAACAGTGAAAACAGTGTCAGACTTTATTTTGGGGGGCTCCAAAATCACTGCAGATGGTGATTGCAGCCATGAAATTAAAAGACGTTTACTCCTTGGAAGGAAAGTTATGACCAACCTAGACAGCATATTCAAAAGCAGAGACATTACTTTGCTAACAAAGGTCCGTCTAGTCAAGGCTATGGTTTTTCCAATAGTCATGTATGGATGTGAGAGTTGGACTGTGAAGAAAGCTGAGCACCCGAAGAATTGACGCTTTTGAACTGTGGTGTTGAAGAAGACTCTTGAGAGTCCCTTGGACTGCAAGGAGATCCAACCAGTCCATCCTAAAGGAGATCAGTCCTGGGTGTTCATTGGAAGGACTGATGTTAAAGCTGAAACTCAAATACTTTGCCACCTGATGCGAAGAGTTGCCTCATTGGCAAAGACTCTGATGCTGGGAGGGATTAGGGGCAGGAGGAGAAGGGGATGACAGAGGATGAGATGGCTGGATGGCATCACTGACTTGATGGACATGAGCTTGAGTGAATTCCGGGAGTTGGTGATGGACAGGGAGTCCTGGCGCGCTGCAGTTCATGGGGTTGCAAAGAGTCGGACAAGACTGAGCGACTGGACTGAGCTGAAGTTTATTCTAGAGGACCAGAGTACATTTTTTCATATAAAATGCATTATTTTAATGGATTAGCTCCATAAATAGTACCGGGTATACTATGTTTACCTTTGGACTCTTCTACATGAGTGAAAAGTAAACTTCTGTCTTCCCCTACACCTCATTATTTGGGGATTTTTTTCCTCATTGTTCTGTTTTGTACGCTCTAACTTATTCCTAATTAATACTTCTTGGAAATCCATATGAATTGTGTTCCTGGTGAGGAATGTAAATCATTATGTACAAGTTCTTCTTAAAATATTTATTTTAAAAAAATGAAAAATGATTGTCTGACTTACAAAGTAGTGGGTGGTTTATCCTAATAGATTTTCTGGAATTGTATGGATCCCTTCACAATTGTTCAGTACTGACTCTGAGAGGGTCTCCGTACTGCATGAGAGGAAGTAGGCAGAGAAGAGAAATCCTTTGCTTTGAGAGCACCTACCGTCTAGCTCCGGAAGCAAACGTGTAAAAATCAAACTGTGAAATATAGTAAATATTATAATAGAGATGTAAAAGTGTTACGAGGACAGTTAAGAGAACAATTAATTCTTCATGGAAGGATCCAGACAGCTTCATGGAAGCAGCATCATTTCTTCTGTGTATCTGTAAGGATTAACTAGTGCTTCATGGGGACTAAGCAAAGTCACAAAGAAAAAGTCCAGCCAACAGTCCTGTGTGGCTGGAACACATGGAAACTAGAGAGGATGACGAGATATGTCTGGAAAGGGCCCAGGAGCCGGATCCTATCATCACTGATGCCTCCCTCAGGAAACTGTTGGTGGCGGGGGTGTGGTGGGTGGTTTTCTGTGTCAACTTGACTAGGCCATGAGGAGCCCAGATATTTGGTTAAATATTATTTCTGAGGGTGTCTGTGAAGGTGTTTCTGGATGAGATGAACTTTGGAACTGGTAGGCTGAGGAACACAGATGGCCTTCTCTGTGGTGGGTGGGCCTCATGCAAACTAGCGAAGGCCTGAAGAGAAGAAGAGGCTTCTCTCTCTGCCTGTCTACCAGCTGGGACGTTGGTCTTCTCTTGCCTGTAAACTGGGGCTTACGTCACTGGCTGTCCTAGTTCTCAGGCCTTGAGACTCAACGTAGTCATGTGACCCAGTTCCTTACAACAAGTCTCATCACACACATGCGCACACACACACACACGCACACTCATGTACCTGCCCGCTCGGGCCTATTTCTCTGGAGCGATCTGACCAACGCTGGGGGAGCCCTGTCACCTGTCCTTCTCGCTGGCTTCTCTCCTTCCCAGTGACTGGGTATTTCTAGCCAAGCTGTCTTTCCAACATTTACCACAGCAGGCCTGGCCCTCTCTTGATACTCTCTAGCTCCTACCTACTTAGGGTTCCCAATGCCTCATTTCAGTTGCTCAGTCGTGTCCGACTCTTTGCGACCCCATGGACTGCAGCACGCCAGGCCTCCCTGTCCATCACCAACTCCCACAGTTTCCCCAAACTCATGTCCACTGATGTCATCCAGCCATCTCATCCTCTGTCATTCCCTTCTCCTCTCGCCTTAAATCTTTTCCCAGCATCAGGGTCTTTTCAAATGAGTCAACTCTTCGCATCAGGTGGCCGGAGTATTGGAGTTTCAGCTTCAGTATCAGTCCTTCCAGTGAAGACCCAGGACTGATCTCCTTTAGGATGCACTGGTTGGATCTCCTCACAGTCCGAGGGACTCTCAAGAGTCTTCTCCAACATCACAGTTCAAAAGCATCAATTCTTCAGCATTCATCTTTCTTTATGGTCCAACTCTCACATCCATACATGACCACTGGAAAAACCATAGCTTTGACTAGACGGATCTTTGTTGGCAAAGCAATGTCTCTGCTTTTTAATATGCTGTCTAGGTTGGTCATAGCTTTCCTGCCAAGGAGCAAGCATCTTTTAATTTCATGGTTGCAATCACCATCTGCAGTGATTTTGGAGCCCCGAAAATAAAGTCTGACACTGTTTCCACTGTTTCCCCATCTTTTTCCCATGAAGTGATGGGACCGGATGTCATGATCTTCGTTTTCTGAATGTTGAGCTTTTAAGCCAACTTTCCCACTCTCCTCTTTCACTTTTATCAAGAGGCTCTTTAGTTCTTCTTCGCTTTCTGCCGTAAGGTTGGTGTCATCTGCATATCTGAGGTTATTGATATTTCCCCTGGCAATCTTGATTCTAGCTTGTGCTTCTTCCAGCCCAGCATTTCTCATGATGTACTCTGCATAGAAGTTAAATAAGCAAGGTGACGGTATGCAGCCTTGACGTACTCCTTTTCCCAATGCCTAAGTGAAGTGAAGTCGCTCAGTCATGTCCGACTCTTTGCGACCCCATGGACACCAGGCTTCTCCGTCCATGGGATTTTCTAGGCAAGAGTACTGGAGTGGGTTGCCATTTCCTTCTCCAGGGAACTTCCTGACCCAGGGATTGAACCCAGGTCTCCCACATTGTAGACAGACGCTTTACCGTCTGAGCCAATGCCTACTCTAGTGTAAAAGTCCTTCAGACTCTACCCCCAGCCTACTGGTTCAGCCTTCTTTCCTCTCTTTCTCCAGTACCAACAGGACCATTTAAACCAGTTACAGTCTCTGAGGCATTTGTGGCTCTTGCACCCACTGTTCCCATTGTCTGGAGGGTCCCTGCCCCTTTCTCTCCCTGGCTGGTTAACCACTGGTTAGCATCCAAGTGCCACCTCCTCAGGAAATCCATCCCTGATTCCCAAGAGGTACACAGCTGAGCCCCCTTCCATTCTGTGCCTCCCTTCATTGTGACAGGCATTCCATCACACTGTACTGGTTCATGTAGTGTCTATTTCTACCAATGGACAAGGCTTCTCAAGGGCATGAACCAGGACAGTTTAAGTTTCGGATCCTGAGGGCCCAGCATGCAGTAAGGACCTGAGTCCCCAAGTGCTGAAACATCTGGGCATGAACATCTGGATAAAAGGATAGAAGAGGCAAAGAAAGTAAGGGTGACAGTGTAGAGCCCAGTTTTCACAGCTCATCCTCCTCTTTAAATGTCCTATTAACTGAGCATCATGAACGCCTTTTCTGTCAACATTTTACACTGTGTTCCAAAAATAGCCAATAATCAACTTTGGGATTGTTTTCATAATGTTTTTTTTTTCTTTTATTTTTTATCAAGTTTCATCTAGTTTCCAGGGCTTGAAGAACCTTGGCTGATTTCAGACACTGCTATTCTCTCTCCTTCTCTCTTCTTATGCTATTATTTTGTACTAGAGAAATTTCAAGAACTCATTCTGGTGTTTTGGGGACATTCAAACATAGCATTGCTTAGTGTAAAGTTAACATTTTAGGGAAAGCAGAATTTCTGAAAAGCGTCCTTTGATATTTTGAGAAAATGCAGGTTGGAAGTTTTAAAATTCAAGTTCTATAACTTGTGCCAGAGTGAGGAAGTTATGCTTTTAATGAAAGTTGGAAAAATAAGAAATCACGATTAAGGAGCAGGCAAATTTCTTGTGAGTATAGGATCTTTAGAAACTGCAGCAGGGCAACAGAAATTGGTTTAATGATTTGAAAAGGAACACTAAGACTGAAAAATGTTCTTAACATTCCCAGCACACAAAAAGAGTTGGCCTCAATGCTTTGCTGCCGAGCAATTGGGAAAATGAGTATTTCCATTGTGGCCAAAAGCCTACACATTTCCGTTATGACTCATCTCAGGTCTGAACTCTAAAAGTCTGACAAGCAGAAGAATGGGGAAGTACCACACCCTCATTTCCAGTTAATTCCTGTCAGTATAAAGTCAGATACACTTCAGGGAAAGTTTTGTCCTGAACTGACAGTTCAGAATGTATTTTCTAGGGCCCTTGATATTTGGGGGTAGAGTAATTTTCATCTCTAAATTTTTGAAAAAATGGAGACATTCTATTGTATGTAAACAAACAGCACCAGTCCTTGACACATATACCCCTTCTTGCTTTCTATACTGTGGACTGATATAAACATCAGTATTCTGACCTTGGGGAAGTAATTAATATTTCTGACCTTCATTTTCCTCATCTGCAAAACAGGAACAATATCCGTCTCATTAGTTTGTTGCCGGAGTTAAATGAGCAAACATATGTAAACAGCTTAGCACACTCATTATTCAATAAACAGTAGCTGTTGTGGTTGTTGTTGATATTATTAGCAATGTAATGGAAACAACATTGGCCTGGAAATCAGAAAAACCTAAGTTTTCCCAAAGTAACTGCTTAACCAATAATCTATTTTAAGCCATCTTTTCTCATCTTAAAATGAAGAGTTTGCCCAGATAACTTTCTAAATTTAGTATTTATGACTCTATGAATAAACTGGTCAGAATAGTAAAGTCCTCTCAGCTCTATCCCTTGAACTTCCTGCAACTTTCCTGAACTATTCTTCAACCACATGTGAGTTTTGTGTCTGAAATTCCTTGGCGCTCTCATGTCTGAACTCCATGCTGGCCAGTTCTGTGTGCGTGCACAATAGCTCTGCAGAGCTGCAGAGGAAAGAATGTTTAAGGTAATGATTTTTAAATCCAAGGACATAATGTTTAGAAAAGTTTTTAGTGCTAGTGGGTACACAGATAACATTCAGACTTGTCTCCAAGAGATACTACTCATTGTTATTGAGAGTGGAAGATCTATGCCTTTATGCCACAGTCCTTGATGAAATTTAACCATTTTAACTTGGAAGCAAAGAAATTTTCCACGGGGAAATAAAGTTCCCCACAATGACCTCAGGTGAGGGCAGATAGTCATAACAGCACAATAACTGCCTCTTGCAGCTGCTTCTGGAAAGCCCTTTATCATACATTATGGCCTTCCACCTCAACAACAACCATATAAGGTGGATATCAATGGTCATGAGTTTGAGCAAGCTCTGGCAGTTGGTGATGGACAGGGAAGCCTGGTGTGCTGCAATCCACGGGGTCATAGAGTCAGACATGACTGAGCGATTTAACTGAGAGATGCAATGATTATTCCCATATCTAAAATAAGGAGGTTAATATCCAGAGAGGTTCTACCTTGGAGTTGCATGGCTCACTGGGCATGTGCTATGCCAGAGAGAACTGTGGCTTACTGGATGTGGAAGGCATCTAGACACCCCCTTCCAATTGCATCTGAAATGCAGTAATTCTGTCTTCCTCACTGGTCTTCTTGGAAACTGGTGTCTCTGTCAGATAAAATTAAGCAAAGCTAAGACTTTATTTTTGGGGGCTCCAAAATCACTGCAGATGGTGATTGCAGCCATGAAATTAAAAGACGCTTACTCTTTGGAAGAAAAGTTATGACCAACCTAGATAGTATATTCAAAAGCAGAGACATTACTTTGCTGACTAAGGTCCGTCTAGTCAAGGCTATGGTTTTTCCTGTGGTCATGTATGGATGTGAGAGTTGGACTGTAAAGAAGGCTGAGCGCGGAAGAATTGATGCTTTTGAACTGTGGTGTTGAAGAAGACTCTTGAGAGTCCCTTGGACTGCAAGGAGATCCAACCAGTCCATTCTGAAGGAGATCATCCCTGGGATTTCTTTGGAAGGAATGATGCTAAAGCTGAAACTCCAGTACTTTGGCCACCTCATGCGAAGAGTTGACTCATTGGAAAAGACTCTGATGCTGGGAAGGATTGGGGGCAGGAGGAGAAGGGGACGACAGAGGATGAGATGGCTGGATGGCATCATTGACTCGATGGACACGAGTCTGGAGTGAACTCCGGGAGTTGGTGATGGACAGGGAGGCCTGGCATGCTGCGATTCATGGGGTCGCAAAGAGTTGGACACGACTGAGCAACTGAACTGAACTGAACTGAAGATCTACTTTGGTAGATCAAAGAAGGATCTATCAGATTGGCTTCTCAAGCAGGTGTGCTGGAGGAATGCAAAGGGCAAGAGGTGGGGAGACTAGGCCCTCCTTCTTGTATGTATATCATATAATCCTGGTCAATACACGCTTTTAAAGGGCTGTCAAACAACTTGCATTGCAGAATGCACAGAAGTCACCCACAGAGAGTCACACTCAGTTCAAAAGCAGTCATTTAGGACATTTAATGGAGAAATTTATCTGCTTATTATAAAGGAGAAACAGCATTTTATTAATTGAATAAATTAAATGGTACAAGAAGAAATTCAGGTTCATGTACCAGGAAGAAGATTAATCTTGGCCTGTTCATAATTCTGCTTAGTCACTTCTGCAGATAGAAGATAATGGCACACAATTCGCCTCTCTGCTTGGGTTTGAAAATGAAATGATTCCCTTATGGCTTGTCTTTTCTCACATTCCTGAGTTTGCCCTGTTCTCCGTGGACTTGGGAGTGGAGAGCAGTGGCTGACAGGTCTGGGGGTGGTGATGGGCTTGCCCACCACTTACTCTGAAAAAGGATTGCAAACAAGTCTTGAGCCTTCGAGAAGCTGGACTCAATGACCCCAGAGGGCCCTTCCAGCCGGAAAGGCAGAGATGTTCCTTTCCCTTCCTGGGAATAGGCCAGCTGAGAGTGTCCAGATCATCCTTTAGCTTCTGGCAAGGATCATATAAGTCCCACAAATAAAGAGAGAGAAAGATGAACCTCCCAGAGAAACTCACCCCACTTCGCCCTCACCTTGTCATAGTCAAGCCCACAGTGTGATGGGTTGGTATGCATATTTCGTTGTGTGCAAGTAGGTCTCTTAATTCCCCAGAGGGGGCAAGGTTTAGGACAGGCAGAATCATGGCTAAGCTTTGTCTCCCAAGGTGCCCCCTCCACATGTGTGGACCCTCCAGTGGTGTGAGGCCCAGAGGTGCACCAGCATACGTGTGGCTCCACAGCTGGTATATCCCTGAGCCCACCTAACCAGCTTGCCAGGAATCGGGGTCCCTGTGTTCCAGCTCTACAGAAAGCCCTCAAGCTGGCTCTTCTTCACTCCTGGTTTCAGTCTGCTCATCTTTGCAAAGCCTGGCTTATCAAGATCTAAAGGCATCTGAACTGGAAGCCTACAGCAAGATTGTGAACACGCCACTGTCAACCAAGGGGCAGATTTTCAGGGGCTGTTGATGTCCGCTTATCCAGGACCGACTCTAGGCAGGAGCGGTCCCACACTTCCCCTTGAAGAGCTGTGAATTCTGTTCCCACTTTACAGCTGAGGAAATAGACTCAGATGTGTAGGCTACGTTTACAAGGGTAGGAAAAGCCAGAGGTGCCTGCCTTTAACCACTGAGCAGCATTGCCTCTGGAAGTACCAGAAGAAGGATCAGAGCTTCCGACTGGAGACAGAGCTTCTGAAACTTGAGGCCGGCTCATTGGCATGCTTGAGTGTCTCTTCATTCACTTACTATCTAGCTGCCTCCCCATCCACTCAGAACTGTACCCTATATGCTACAAATCCAATAGCTCCGTGACTCCTCTTAGAGACTTTAGGAAATAAAACATGGGCAAAACCTGGAAGGAAGAAAGTTTAAAAGATTCATGGAGTGTGATGGAGGTCAGTATCAAAATGTGTGTGTGTGTTTCATGGGGGTCTTGGGGGTCAGTATTAGAGTGTGTGTGTGTGTTTCATGGAAGTGAGTATGGAAGTGTGTGTGTGTGTCTGTGTGAGTGTGTGTGTGTGAGCCTGCAGTGGGGGCTGGCCTACACACAAGGTAGGGAGCAGGCCCTCCCTGGCCTCCGCAGCTCCAGTGAAGGCTGCCCAGCATAGCCTTGGCCTGGCTCTGGCCTCATCACATTACAGAACAGTATCTCCATCCCTCCGTCCTCCCAGTTGCTTTTCAGCCTCTCAGCTGTCCTTTCTCTCCTGACCTCTCCACCTTTGCTGTGAATTAGCTCCCCGCAGCTAGATGGGTTTGTACTTCCCCAAACCGAATCCCAGTTCCTCTGCTCCCGCTTGCCAGCAGCGCCTTGGGACGTCTACTCTGGTTTCCGCCTTTGGTCTTTGAAGCACCTGCTGTGCCTGCCCTCTTCCAAGTTATTAAGCAGAGGTGTTAACTGAGGACAGCCTGGACTGGCTCTCTGGCTTGATACCTCCCTGGAGGCAGCTCCTAGCTCGTCCCTGCGATAGGCACCAACATGCCAATGCTTAGCAGCTCAGGCATGCTCTGAATCCCCAGCTCTGCCACCTGGCTAGTGCTTTACTTCCCGAGCCTCAGTTTTGTTATCTGTGTTATGGGTACAGTAATTTCCCCCAAAGACTTGGAAGTAGTTAATGAGATAATGGTATACAGTACTCAATATGTGACAGCTACTGAAAAAGTTCCAGCTATCATTGATGGATTCATCATTACTTGACATGTTCCTCACTACTCAGGTGACACAGATCTTCCTTCATTTCCCGGTCCCGTCTCCAGTATCTACAGTTAAAAAAATACATCATCTCAATAGCCTTTGCAAAGGGCTGTTATCACCCCAGTTTACAGGTAAGGAAACAGATCACAGGCAGGTTGCACCACTTCCCCCAAGGTCGCCTCGTATGGTAAAGGCAACTTGGATACATCAGTTCCCTCCCTGACTCCTTCAGGAAACGTTTACTGGGAGCTTCTGGTGCCAGGAACTTTGTTAGGGTCGCAAAGACTGTGGTGATCGGACATGGGCCTGAGTGGGGACCCAGACAAACGGGAAAGCAGTCAAGTACTTGGATAATGACAGAATAGTAGACGAAGGTATCAAGACAAGGGGCCAGGGACCCGGGGCACCCCCAAGTAGTAGGGCTCCAGAGCCCGTGGCTTTTTTCATCACCTCGGAGCTGACACAGTGCAGGCTGGACTGTGTTCTAGGATGCGGCACAATGGGGAACATTGAGGGAGAGCGTCGTTCAGACAGGGGACAGAGGGAACAAGCTAGGAGACCCCATGGGGCAGGTGGCTTCATTCGAGATGGGCTCAGAGGCCAGGGCGTTGGCAGCAATTCTGAAGGCTGCTCACCCTTCACACCCTCCAGCAGCCACCTTTCTTCAAGGACAAGGAGACCCTCCCCTGGAGCCCCCTGAAGAACATCTCTCTCAACTCTTTGGCCAGAATCACATCGTAACCCTGTGGAATCACCACGATTGACTTAGGACAGCAAGACATACTCATAGGCTATGGTGGCGGCAGGGCGGGGGGGGGGGGGGTGCCCTGTGAAGGCGAAAGCCAAACGGGGGTTCTGTTAGCAAGGAGGAGGGGCTGCCTAGAGGGTGACTGGCAGTGGTCTGCTGCAGCCAGACATTATTATTGGTCTTATTTTGGTTTTTTATTTAAACATTTGGATAATTTTTCTCTCCTGTGTTTTGGTCCATATTCCTCCTTTTTGGTGACTGGGAATGTTGAATGCCCCCAGTTCACTATTCTGAGCATCACTTTTTTTTTTTTAATTACACCGAGTTCTAGAATTAGGAGGCTTTGAAAGATGGACTGAATTGATACTGGTTACTGGGCTATATTTTGGAAGGCACATTTTGGATAAATTACCAACCTTGTCTGATTTTTCTTTTAATTCTGAAAGCAAAGTGCTGAAAAATGTGATAGTTGCTCAGTCGTGCCTGACTGTTTGTGATCCCTTGGACTGGAGCCCACCAGGCTCCTCTGTCCATGGAATTCTCCAGGCAAGAGTACTGGAGTGAGTAGCCATTTCCTTCTCCAGCTGAAAAATATTGCTGGCTAAATTGCCAGCCTCCCATTTTAGTTGTTTGGCCACTGGTTACACTCATCTGGTCTTCTAACAGGCTACTGAGTAGGATGAGGACCAGAACCTCTAATTAGGATCAGACAGGTGGAGAGACTTTTGCAAGGCCACTGTAGCAAGTTTCAGGCTTCCTGGCTTCAGACTTGTCACTGATTACAGGGTGATGAGCAAAATAGTCTGAAAATGACTATGGCAGCTCACTCTGGTTGCCTGGCCAATGAGGTAGCAGGCCTCAGAGAGGTCTTTCAGCAGAAATGCTACATCCCAGCTCAGTTTCCCATGAAGCCAGTAGCATCCTTTCCCTGCAGCATCCTATGGACCACGGCTGCTGGCTTTCCCAGTACCCCTGTAAACAGCCAGCCCCCAATCCAGAATGCCTTGATCAAACTGTCTGAGTTTTCCCCCCACTGACAAAGCTGCTGTTTTACACTTGCTTTATAAAAAAACCAGAATAAAAAGAGATACTGTTCCTCTATTGGAATGTAAACCCACACTACATTTCTTACACAGCACCCTTGCCTGTCTCTCTGTGGGACCGTGGGAGGCAGGGAACCTGGTCCTCTTTCTGTGTAACCTGCCTTATAAGTTTTCCCTTTCCCCCATAAAGCAAGCGTTAGTTGGTTAATCATGCCCAACTCTTTGCAACCCTCTGGACTGCTGCCCACCAGCCCCCTCTGTCCATGAGATTTTCCAGGCAAGGATACTGGAGTGGGTTGCCATTTCCTTCTCCAGGGGATCTTCCCCACCCAGGAACTGAACTCCAGTCTCCTGCACTGCAGGAAGATTCTTTACCGACTGAGCTACAAGGGAAGCCCTTCCCCGATAAAGCCTATTCCCTAACCCAACCTGGGTGATTTTGTAGAATTCATTCCAGACCAGATGTACAGTAGGTGGTGACTCAGAAGGGACCCAACTTGTGCACAATTCAGACACCTGCTTTCTTTATGTAGGTCGGAGGAGAGACGTGCCATTCACTTGTCCCCACAAGTGCAAAGCTATTAATATAACAATGCAGAAAAAAAATTGTGCAAAAATTATTTCACCCTTATTTAAAATTTATGCTTTCAAGTTATATGTATGTAATACAATATATAAATGTAATACAATATATAAATGTAATACAATATATAAATGACTTAAATGACTCATTTAAGTCACCCTAACTTTCTTTTGCAACAAAATAGAGTGTGTATAAATAAATATATATGAATAAGGGGTTATATGTTATTCATCATTTTATCTAAGACTTCTATGTTCTTTCTGCTTTCTCTTGTCCCCACACGTGCAAAACATTGACATTACTGCTTTCAACAAAATCCGAGCCCTGGCTCTCGGTCTGAGTGTGTTAAACCCTGAAGCCAATAAAGACGGAGATTCCAAACACAAACCCCCACCCCCTACCCCCACTCATTTATTCTCTGGCAGCAGTTCATCAATGCCATTGTGAAAGAAACTTGATTTCCCTAGTGATTCTAAATATTGAGATTATAGGGGCATCTGGGAACATTATTCCTCCCCAATTCCTCTGATTCTACAACTTCTCTCATGTTTCCACTGAAGTGACCTAAGACAAAGTAGTTTTTAGTAAAAGAGCAGGTTTCTCAGTGAAGTATTAACTGCCCTCATGGGCGGATTACTTTGGAACGTTCTCCAGCTTAATCCTCTTCTAAGCCCTCCCCTATTTACAGATCTACCTCTGGTCTTAGCCCCTTCCTGAAGTCTCTCTCTGATTGAGGGCTCCCACATCCCCCTCTCTAGCCCTTGTTGCTCATATATCAGCGTGGCTTATACATTATCACTGGGTAACACATGCAAACTCACATACTGGCTTAAAGACAGGAGCGATGGCTCACACCTGAGTGTAAGGGTTGAGCTCCCTCAGTGTCCTCCAGTTCGCCCAGGAAAGGGTGTCTCGTGTGCTCTTGTGAGTAAATCTCTCCTGCTTTGACCTGCTGAGGCTGTGAGTCCCTCCTGCACGTTCCATCAAAGCCTGTGGCAATGGCCTGGTTGCCATCCCAGGCCAATTTCCTCTCCCACATCAGCTGTGGTCCAGGAGCAGACTGGGTTCAGCCCAACACAGCCCCCATCCCCAGAAGAGACCAAAATGAGGAAAACTCCTTCATCCTCTAAATCCCCATGTCTTCCCTAGAAACTTCCCTGAAACTCTGTTCTTATTACTGCAGCCTCTTCTCCAGGTCTTGGGTACAGGTCGTGGGGACAGCGTTGGGCCATCTGAGGGACAAATAAGGGCTGTACTGAGGTGGAACTGCCCCCATCACTGATTTAACGACCTTGAACAATCTTGAACTCTCCTGTCTCTTTCCTCAAGATGAATTGTCACTTCCTTTAGGAGTGGGCTGCCCAATGCACAGTGGCCATAACTCTCTCTTCCTTTCTCAGGCAAGACTGAATACTAGGGAGATTTCAGCTGATGCCATCGGATGGCACCCCAGTTTCCAAATAAAAACAAATGGAGGCTACCTCCCTTTTTTGTTCCTTCCATTGAGAGGTGGAACCTTATCTCTTCACCTCTTTTCACTTGAGCCTGGCCAAATGGTTGGCTTTGGCTAATAAGAAAATTTATGACCAACCTAGACAGCATATTAAAAAGCAGAGACATTACTTTGCCAACAAGGTCCATCAAGTCAAAGCTATGTATGGATACGAGAGTTGGACTATAAAGGAAGCTGAGTGCAGAAGAATTGATGCTTTTGAACTGTGGTGTTGGAGAAGACTCTTGAGAGTCCCTTGGACTGCAAGGAGATCCAACCAGTCCATCCTAAAGGAAATCAGTCCTGAATGTTCATTGGAAGGACGGATGCTGAAGCTGAAACTCCCAATACTTTGGCCATCTGATGTGAAGAACTGACTCATTAGAAGAGACCCTGATGCTGGGAAAGATTGAAGGCGGGAGGAGAAGACGACAACAGAGGATGAGATGGTTGGATGGCATCACCGACTCAATGGACATGAGTTTGGGGAAACTCTGGGAGTTGGTGATGGACAGGGAGGCCTGACGTGCTGCAGTCCATGGGGTCACAAAGAG
Source organism: Nanger dama (assembly GCA_917880005.1). Lineage (NCBI taxonomy): Eukaryota > Metazoa > Chordata > Mammalia > Artiodactyla > Bovidae > Nanger > Nanger dama. The sequence continues at coordinate 12,205,481 of CAKJTW010000035.1, forward strand.
TCAGACATGACTGAGCAGCTGAACTCAACTGGATGACACATTAGCAAGGGTGACATAAACAGAGGCTTGACAAGAGCTGTGAATTGGGATCTGCTCTCATTTGCTCCTCTCGGAACCCAGAGGCCAGTGGAAAGCCTGGGGTGGCCTACTGGATGCTGCAGACACGCGTCACAGTTGCCTCTGAGCCATAGTCAACCGCTAGACGTGTGATGAAGCCACGCACATTCAGTCAGCTCCTGGCGGAACAGCCAGATGAACTGAAGCCACATGGGCGAGCCGAGGCAGAACCAGCAGAAGCAGCACCTCGCTGAGCTCAGTTCAAGTTGCCAACACCCAGAATTCTGAACTACTCAGGGATTGTTTTCTTAGCCAAAACACACGTTGTGGGATTGTTACACATCAGTAGTTAATTGACCTATTAATGGAAGGGCAGAAGAGGGAATACAGAACTGATGGAATAAGTATCCACAGCTGATGGATTAAAGAAGATCTAAGGTCTTTTTCAGGTACTGAAATTCTAAGATTTGTTGAGAAGATCTCAATGTCAATAACAAGTAAAAGGCACATAATTTAAATTTACAATTTCAGACCACATCTGCTCTTCCCTCTGTTTTATATTATAAGTCTCAGAGATACACAATGTGTGACCATAAAGAACTATGACTGATAATCACCGCAGTGATCTCATTACCTCCTTACCATGCCTTGATTTGCTGCTGCCCATCAGGGCCTCTTCTGAGTTGTGGACTTTGTAAATGTTTACTTCACATGATTCATGTCTCAATCTTGGATAAAAGCTATCTGCATCAGAAAAAAATGAGTTGAGACTTACCCATGAATTAATCTGTTAATAAAAAGATATTGAAATCACTTGCACAGTCACACACACCCATAAAAGACTGCAGTCACTGTAACACTAAAGGAAATTACCTCCAGGCTCCCATCCAGGACAATGCAATTTCAGCAACTAAGACAGAAGCCTTGAAAATAAGAGCTAACAACAGAAGCGCTGACAAATCCATAACGCCCATTGCTGAAGAGCGGCAACGGAAGACCAGAATAATAAGGACACAGTGTGAATTCCAAGTGTTTTTACCTGGCACTGACGGCAAGTGACAGAACCTGCTTTCATAATGACAGTGTAATTAAATCACCCATGTTTATCCAGATGATTTCTGAAAGCCAGGAAAGAAAATAGCGCAATTGGATTTTGGAGAAGATCCCCTTTCGCTGAGGTTTTTGTTTCGTGCCCACAAGTCAGAGATTTCTAATAGATGGGACACAGCTCTGCCCTGGTTTACACATCTGGCATCCACCTTAAGTCACGTGCGGGGAGACACAGGAGGGAGGCAGACGCAGCTTTGTACATCAGTCACACTGAGGACTATGTGTCTACAGCTCTGGGAAAATGTCCTCTTTCAACTCTGCGATCAGCGCCTTCCCCTCCGCGGCTGTGACACAGTTTTCTCTTTGAAGCACAGAGACATCAGGAGACCGTTGGTGGTTCTCATCTCCATTTACGCTCCCCTACCCTCCTCCACTAGCCGTCCTCCACCCCCCACTCCCAGCCCACCTCCTGGGCCTCAAAGAGAGTCCTCCTCCAGACACGCAGGGCTGACCCATCACGAGGCACGGCCACCCTTACTCATTACAGAACATTTTCTCCTCTTATCTTGCCTTTTTTTAGCCTGAAGGACAAAGACGGAAAGAGGAGTCTTGATTTTCCTTGTTAGCCTGTTCCAGCTGGCAGCCTTGCCAATCTCTAATATCAGTTGTGATGTGACAGTTATTTTTTTTTTTTAACTCTAGCATCTCACTTTATGCAATTTTATGGGTAACAGGATGGGAATTCAGCTTAGAAAACTTTTAACAAACAATCATTCAACAGATAAAAATGAGGACAAAAGGATGACTATGACAAGCAAAATAAAACAGCCCCTGCTATGCCAAGAACGTACACGAATCATGTTTCCAAGGGACACATTTCTTATCTGTTTAATGATGATCCGGAACCTCCTTCTCATCATGTTTCTCTTGGGCTCCTTAGTTGCCCAAAGCTGACTCATGCCTGAAGTTAGAACAGTGGACACCCAGAGCCTCAGACTCTGAGCTTCAGAAGGGACCTCAGTGTGCATTCTGGTTGATTGGGGTCCACTGTGGCCCCCACACATGTTGGGAGTTGGAGAAACAAGAATGAAGAAGGTTATGGGTTGAAATGCATCCCCTGAAAAGATGTGTCAAAGCCTTAATCTCCCAGCACTTGTGGATGCACCTTTATTTGGAAATAGGGTCTCTGCAGATGTAATCAGGCTTCAGATGAGGTCATTAGGGTGGCCCCAATCCAATACAACTGCTGTCCTTCCCAAAGGAGGAGGGATCCCGGGAGAGACACAGGAGAGGACACCATGTAACAGACGGAGGCAGAATGCGAAGGGCTGCAGCTGTGAGCCTAGAGAGCCAAGGACTGCTGGCAACCCATCCGAATCCAGCAAGAGGCAAGGAAAGATGCTCCCCTCCAGGTTTCAGGAGGAGCTTGACCATGCCGATACCTTGATTTCAGACTTCAGCCTCCAAAACGGTGAGATGAGTGAGACATCTCTGTTGTTTCAAGCCACATGGTTTGTGACGCTTGTTTCAGCAGCCCTAGGAAACAGATACAGAGAGTTAGGCAAACTGCCCATGACCCTAGGGCTGGTGATGCCTGAGGACGCGCCAGAGCACAGCCCTTGTGAGTCCCACTCCAGAGTCAGTCCACTGATCTGGCCTTTAATCCTCTGAGGCATCACAGCTAAGTTGTACACACATGTGTTTTCTTACACCTTGTTTTTGTTCTGGATTTCTATAGTAATTTCCCTCGAGTAGACTTCCTCGTCTCTCCCTTTTTTTGCTTTGAAAATCTTGAAACAGAAAAGTTGAAAGAATAACACAAGGAACACATATTTCCTACACCTGGACTCACTGATTAACATTTTGCCATGTTTGTTCCTCTCTCTCCATGTTTTGGGAGCCCTTGTCTTGAGCCCTTGAAAGTTGCAGACCTCAGGACATTTCATACCTAAAATATTTCAGCATGAATCTCCTGAATTCTGAATTCTCCTGACCAAAGACATTCTCCTTCATAATGCTCAGAGGCAAAGAATTTAGGATCAAAAGGGTAATCAAACACAGATTATATTAAAGTTTCTCCGATTTGCCCCCAAATGTCTTTTATAGATTCTTTTTCTTCCTCCTCTCCCTTTCCCTCTACTCTCTCTCCTTCCTTCAGTGTCCTTCACCATATCCCCCAGCTGCCAGGTCTGTTTGGTCTCTTTTAATTTAGAGCATTTACCCACTGAGGTTTTTTTCCTTTTTTGGTCTGGCTTTCATAATGTTGACATTTTTGAAGAGTCCAAGCCAATTGCCTAACAGAATGTCCTACCATCTGGATTTGTCTGCTTGTTTCCTCATGATCATATTCAGTTTAACCATTTTCTGGTACGAATATTCCCAGGTGAGGCCATGCGTTTCCACGGCATCTCAGGGAGAACCTCGAGGCAGTCAATAACTCCTGTGGCTGAAGATGCTGGGTTCACTGGTGATGGTGGGACCTGTCTGGCCTCCCCCACTGGAAAGGTGCCATTCTTTTCTTGTTGTCATTGATGAATTGTCTGTGGGGATATTTGAAAGACTTGTCCTTAACTACTTAATACAGTCCATCCAGAGTTAACAACAAATGCTGACTTGGTATTGATGTCACTCCACAACTGAAATGCAATACCTAACATGCCCTGCTTGATTTACCACATGTTTTTCGTTAAGAGTTGAAGGGGGGTTAAGGTTAAAACTAATCCTCCTTCTTTACGAACCGCCTGCCTACGGAAATCTGATGGTCATTCTCATAGTTTCACCAACACTTACAATATTATCCAGGTATTGGCTTCAGGCAAGATTTCTGACTACCTGAAATTGACATTGAAAGTTAAGAAGGCATACCCCCCAAAGTTAACTGTATCAAATAGTTAACTTGTTAGATAACCTCAATGCTCAAACCTGGAAATTACGTTAGGTACATGAAAAATTTGTTTCTCAGCCCATCAGCATCGCAATAGTCCAAGTATCCTGGATAACACGGATCTTACATGGTTACACTTGTGGCAGCGTGGTATTTTCCTTGTTGGCTTATCACACAGGACATGAACTTGAGAAAGCAGGACAAAAATAGATCTCCAAAGCCATGTCAATCATTTTTGAGAGGTAAAAACTCCTCATGGCTTTAATTGAAAGTTACTGCTGTGGTAAGTAGTATAACAGAAAAACACACCTACGTCTCTGCATGAATATTAAGCAAGGTGATTACGAAACATCAGGCACCAAGGCCACCCTCAGGGGCTTCGTAAGCCACTGAAGGTGGGTTCTGCTATGAATTCCTGTGGAGTTTTTCTGCAGTGATTTCCCCCTGGATTGCAGGTGCCATGAGAACAGGGGTGTGTTTGGTCCTGTTTGTCCTCCAGTATTCAGAACGGTGGGCTTCCCCCATGGCTCTGCGGTAAAGAATCTGCCTGCAATGCAGGAGCCACAGGAGACACAGGTTCGATCCCCGGGTCAGGAAGATCCCCTGGAGGAGGGCATGGTAACCAACTCCAGTATTCTTGCCTGGAAAATCCCTTGGACACAGGAGTCTGGTGGGCTACAATCCATAGGGTTGCAAAGAGTCAGACACAACTGAAGCAACTTAGCACACACACATACTTTCAGAAAGAACAGTATCTGGGTGTCCGGCAATTACTGGTTGAATGAAGAATGACTCAAATAGTGCTCATCAAGGTTAGGTCAATTCAGCACTTCTAAGGAACCAATGAAACCTTGTGGAACTTTTATTCTCTTTTTTCCCTTAATTTATTTTTTAATCGGAGGATAACTGCTTTACAATGTTGTGTTGATTTCTGCGGTACAACATCATGAATCAGCTATAAGTATACATGTGTCCTCTCCCCCTTCATTTTCTTTTAATTACAAAATTTGGTGCTAAGGTGTGGAAAGGGCCCTTCTTAGCTTCTCTATCTCAACTTCCAACAGCTTAGCTGGCCATTTCAGGGTGGACAGACTGGGTCACAATTCTACCCCTTGAAGCCCATGTTTCTCTCTTTTTTAAAATACAAAATACGAACCAGAAAGGACATGGAATATTCTATCATCTCATCCTCTTTTGTGTGCTTATCTCCTTCCAATATATCCATTACTGGATTGCTAAAGGTCATGGGGAGAGTGAAGCCTGTGGATTATTAATAGAATACATAATTTGCTTAAATAACATTTTTTTCTCCATATGATTTTGTCTAAAAATATTGTGACATTAAATTTTTATTTATCTCCTTTAACATTTGAGAGTTAAGCGAAATAAATGATCTGCCCTATAAACATCATTTCATTGTTGTTGTTCACATGCAGATGCTTTAGTTTCAAGGAAGCTGAAAGAATCAACCAGTGCACATAATCACTTGAATCAGGACACTCCAGACACAGAGACAGGAGACAGCACAGAGCCAAGGAGAGAAGGGCCAGGAGAGAGGCTCTCTTCTCAGGAGCAAGTGACAATAATAAACATTTAAATAGAAGAAGAATAGTAATAGCTTGTGCTTATTGCATGCTTATTACTTCTACTCACAACAGCCTTTGGAGTAAGACTATTATTTCCGTTGAAGAGAGGAGAAAATTAAAGCTTAGCAAGATGGTGACTTGACTGCAGTAATGAGTGAGCAAGAATTTGAATCCTCTGACTTCAGAGCCTCTTACTTCACCACACACAGGGCTGCTTCCAAATGCACAGTAGAAGAGCCTGCTATTTACAAGTGTTGTCTTGCAAATTTTCAGGGAAATCTTTGATCATTTTTTAAAGCATTTATGCTGGAAGGAATCCTGTAAGATCACTGCCCCAGAGTTCAGATAGGGAAATCCCTATAGTATTCTTCTTAAATCTGATACCTTTTGATATTATTCAGCCCTTTTATCATCTTTGTCATTCTCCTTGAATCCCTCTTCAAAGATGATACATTCCCTAAAATTATGGATATAGCTCAACTCCTGAGAGGCATCCATTTGCAAATAGATGAAAAGCTTTGCCACTGTAGGTGAGATGAACAAGGTAGACTGACAACGTGGCAGGTTAAATATTCCATTACCACTGACCTGCTCAGACACACAGACACAATGGCTCACTCTCCTCTCCCCTAGTGAAAAATCAAGGGAGAAAAAGGGGGCCACATATACAAAGGTTACTTTTTAATCCAATACCTGGAAAGAAGTAGAAGGTTTACAATCATCAAGCTAAATCTTATCTAAACTTCTGAAGATTTTATACAAAGGGGTAAAGCCTGAGGGGCTGGGGGTGGGAATCCTTCTAAAACCAGTATTCATGTTGGCAACAGCAGCTCTCCAAAGCTACAGTTCAAATTCTGCACCACCATGGGCACTATTTTTCTCTTACACCCACCCCCTCCACATTCCCCCAGACACATACTAGAAAAACACTCAAAGCCAGTTTTTAAATGCAAGCATACATTTTTTTTTCTTTCTCACAAATTAGTTTCCCCTTAATGTAAGTATTGTTAAACCGCTGACAGGCAAACAGCAAGAATGCCTTTACATGAGTATTTCTTCCAACCCCAGCACAAATATAACCATCCTCACAAGGGCTTCTAGCCTTTTAGGTTTCAAGGACCAATAAATGAATGCACACAAGAAAATTCGGATGTTGCTAGGTTGCCAGGTTTTATTTTTGCAATGAAAGAAAACAAATAATAATATATATTATCATGTTTTCATGAAGTGAAGGACATCACAGGAAAAAGAATGTCAATACATAATTTCATGCTAAATTAAGATTTTTAAAATCTTAAAATTAGCTTATGGAATTTTGTTTTCTTTCTCACTCTGCCGCAAGTCAGTGAAAATTCTATTAGAGACTAGCACTGGTCTTGAGACCAACATTTGGGGACCACCGATCTAAGAGAGGTCTTTCCTGGTAAAATCTTCTTCCACCACTGGGCAGAACTAACCCCCTTCTTTCTCCTCAAGCATTTTGTGAATACTTCTGCTATCTCACATGGTTTCATAATTGTTCCTGTTAATATTTACCTAGCAGCTAGACCACAAGTTTTTAAAGGCACAAAGACTGTGTCTTAGCATTTTATCCACTTAGAGAACATAGCACAAAGCCGATAACACTCTAAGAGAACTTAACAAATCAATTTGTACCTAAATCAGTCAAAGCTAAAGAGAAAATTCTCTCTCTAGGCCAAACCGATCATCTCATTTGCAAACTGGCATACAACAAAGTCCTGGAGGGAGGTCACAGAGATGGACAGGAAGTTACAGCAACATTCAAACACCACGGGAGCACAGCGATGGCTTGCAAATTTTAACTGAGGTTCAACACCACTGTTCTGAAAAACAATCTCAGGAAAGAAGTCAGTTTGGGGCTATGTTTAAACATGGAGACTGACATCAATTTATACATACCTCAAGTGAAAATGGAATTTCCAGATACAGAACAGAGTTAAGAATCAAGAGGTAGGGCAAGAGTCTGCAGCAGCTGAGATCTTCTCTGTTCATTTGTCCAGGTGGTTTATTGGTGAGTCATGGATCTGAGGTCTGAATACCAAACACTGAGCCGGCAGTTTCCTGAATCCAGGAAAACAACACGTCCTAATTTATTACCCTGACAAAATGTGACCACAGATCAGCAATGCAGTAAAAAATATGTTCCATAAAAATATCTTTATAGATTTTTCTCATTACACTAACAGATGAGGGGTGGAATCACCTTATGCGGGGGGGCAGAATCACCAAAAACTTCCATCCTTTATATACCCATATCTCCCATGAAGCAAAGAATATAAAAAGTGGGAGGAATTACAATTACTATCAATTGTTGCTTGCACTACAAAAGTCAGAGGCTGTCAGCCTATATAGTGCCATGTTAGCTATTACTCTCCACTTCTTAGTGGGACCCGACAGTTAGATCATTTGGTGTTGTCTTCTGGATTAAAATCAAATTTACTTTTAGCAGCGATTTAATAGTCATGAGGCAATACAAAGCTTTACGAATGGAACTGTGGCAGCATGGGCAACTTGTAAGCAGGATCAGAAGAAGAAATCTGAAACCCAGAGCCTCCTCACTTGCTGTGCTCATTCACCTGTTCTTCAAGCTGGAAAGAGGGGGAAAAATGAAAGCAGCTCTGGGGGCCAAACTTGAGCATATCCAGAGCCAGTGCTTTTGTAGAAGCAACATCCCACAGGCTCAGCTATGCTGTTTCCTCCCTGTGAGTGGCGGCTACCAAGGCGGCTTCCAGCGATCCTATACCTGGGACTCACGGCCTGGTGGACTCTTTTCCCTTTACCAGGGCTGGTTTGTGTGACTGGTGGAAGGCGGGAGTGATCGTCACTTCTGAGATTAAGTTATAAAAGACTTTGCAGCTTTCAAACAGTTACAGCCCCAGCAGACGGCTCGACTGCAACCCCACCAGCCCCCGAGCTAGAACTACCCAACTGAGCTGCTCCCAGACTCCTGACCCTCAGGAATCAACTGAGAAATTATGTGTTTCTTGGTTTAAGATGCTAGTTTTGGAGGGGATTTGTTACCTGGCAATAGTTAAGTAGTACACACACTGTGATCTCGGGCAAGTTAAATAAATTAATTGAGCCTCTGCTTCCTCATCTATAAAGTGGGGACTGATGTAAATAGAAATATATTTGTAATTATTGTCCTTTGTTTTGGAATTTAGGACTGCCTTCTATGGTTTCTCCTGTGGTCATGTATGGATGTGAGAGTTGGACTGTGAAGAAGGCTGAGCACTGAAGAATTGATGCTTTGGAACTGTGGTGTTGGAGAAGACTCTTGAGAGTCCTTTGGACTGCAAGGAGATCTAACCAGTCCATTCTGAAGGAGATCGGCCCTGGGATTTCTTTGGAAGGAATGATGCTAAAGCTGAAACTCCAGTACTTTGGCCACCTCATACGAAGAGTTGACTCACTGGAAAAGACTCTGAAGCTGGGAGGGATTGGGGGCAGGAAGAGAAGGGACGACAGAGGATGAGATGGCTGGATGGCATCACTGACTCGATGGATGTGAGTCTGAGTGATCTCTGGGAGTTGGTGATGGATAGGGACGCCTGGGGTGCTGTGATTCATGGGGTCACAAAGAGTCAGACACAACTGAGCAACTGAACTGAGCTGAATTCAGAGATACATAAAATACAAGGCAGCATAAATTAAAAGAGGAAAGAGGATAGAAAAACAAGGAGAGGGAAAAATAAGAAACAGGAAAGAGGCTAAAAATTATATATTACACACAACTAAAATTGGGCCACAATTCTGGATCTGAAACTTAGCATAACTCCTTCAACTTCCTCCTGCCTCTGCCAACCACACACACACACACACACACACACACACACACACACACACACACACACAGGGTCATGTGTTAATTCCATTCAGAGTCCAAAAATTTAAAAAAGAAATTCAATTATTTAAGAGACATATAATTATCCTTAGAGCTAATGTGAATGAGAATTTTCCTTGGGCATGTTATGCCTGAAGTCCGAGTCCCCAAAACTGAGAGAATAAGACGTCCACAGCAATGCAAAAGCATAAAGGGGTTTTATTTCTAGCTTGAGCTAGGGCTCCGTCTCATCCAGCACAGTGGAGTCTTGACGAGAGCCCCGAGCTCTGAATCACATCTACTTTTATACAGACGGTTCTTTGTCTTTGTAACAGCATAGCTGATTGGCTAAACCATACGCGCACACGGGACTTTTAAACCTCGCATCCCTATCCGGATTGGCTCGGGTCTGGCGCGGGCCGGGGGCTACGGGGATTTTTTTTCTGATTGGTCAAGCTACACCGCCTGCAGGAGTTCCAGTGCCTCAGCTTTCCTAGAGACTAAACCTCAGGCCTAGCCTGCCCCTTAGAGCCTGTCCTGGCTCCAGTTAGGTCCTAACAGGGCACTCCCTAAAGCAGATACTGTATGGGGTATAAGCTGAGGCCTTCAAGCAAGGGGGTAATTTAATGAAGTGGGATGATACACACAGTGTCTCGTATCAGGCTGGCCCATCGTAGGGCTTGTCCAACAGTGCCTACTGTTGATACTACCATTCAGAGTAGAGTTTTATCAGTACTACAGCTCCTCTCCAAGAAAAGTTTGCTCTCCACAGACTAAAACTCTTGACTTGCCATTCTTATCAACATTAAAAATAGCCCATTTTCAGCAAGGAACTTAATGGAAACAGTTGCAGGAAATCCTGGATATTCTGAATAGTTTCTCGTCTTCCTTCCATTGCACTAAGAAGCTCAGTGGACCTAACTGTCTGCCTTCATGTTCACAAAGCTGTGGGCCTCCCCTTTAAACCCTTTCTTGTTATCTCACTACCACGTCTTAATGTTTTCAGTAATGTCTCTTCCCATCTGATTTCCTTTATATTTTTGCTGCTACTTCCTAGCGCTGAGTTCTGACTCATTACTCCCAGATGCAGGCAAGAGCGCTGCATTAGTCAGCTCTGGCTGCCATAACAAAAATACTGATACAATGGCCTGGTCAGCTTAAACAGGAGATGCTTATTTCAGTATTTCTCACAGTTTTGGAGGCTGGGAAATCCAAGCTCAAAGTGCTGGCTGATTCTGCTCCCTGGTAGGGTGTTCTTCCTTGACTTGTAGATGGCTCCCTTCTCCATGTGTCCTCACATGGCAGAGAGAGACAGAGAAGGAGAGAAAGCTCCCTGGTGTCTCTTCTTAGAAGGGAGCTAATCCCATTATGAGGGCCCCATCCTCATGACCTCATCTAAACCTAATCACCTCCCCAAACCCCTACCTTCTAATCCATCTCACTAGGAGTTAGGGCTTCAAGATAAGAATCATGGGGGACATTTCAGTCCATAGCAAGTCCCCAGGCTTTCCCAACAGCACCGAAATGCATGACTGTAAGAGCACTCTTCTGTCTTCTTTCATAAGGATTTAGTCAAGTATCAGCCTGGGTTCAGACTACAGAATGAGAAAGCCTGACATCCTTAAAATTAAAGAACCTTCAAGAATCAAGACTCAACCTTCTACCCAAACTCTAATTCCTGTACTTCACCCAACATAGCTCCTCCACTTTCTCGCTCCCTCTTGTCTCTGAGCTTTTTCTGTACTGTGAAACCTAGGATGCAACACCGCCACCCCCTTTCTGCAACCAATTCCATTCTTTAAACCTAGTTCAAATCCTAGCTGAGAACTGAGAGTCTGAGTTGGAAGGACTAAAGATCACTCTGTCCAACCCTTAATCTCATTCATGCATCTATTCACCAAAACCAACATTCATTTTGTACCTTCTGAGCCAAGTTAAAATGAACATGATGGATTCAGACCAGAAAGAAGTCACAAGTTGCACAGAGAGACTGGAATGCAAACGATTACAGTGTAAATACAAAGTTCAAGGCCCGAAGAAGTGTTTTAGGAGCACATTCTTTGACACTTGTCGATTCTATTTTAATACCTCCAGGGACAGGAAACTCAGGTAGCTCATTCCATTTCAGGAAACTAGCCATGTAAAATGACCGCACTGTGTTTAAATCTACCTTCTACACACGTATTCTAGCGGTGGCACCAGTGGTAAAGAACCCACCTGCCAATGCAGGAGACATAAGAGACACGAGTTTGATCCCTGGGCTGGAAAGATTCCTTGAAGAAGGAAATGGCAACCCACTCCAGTATTCTTGCCTGGAGAATCCCATGGACGGAGGAGCCTGGCGGGCTACCGTCCATGGGGTCGCAAAGAGTAGGACACAACTGAAGTGATTTAGTGGTTTAAAACTCCAAAGATTTCAAAGATAAATCTAGATTTCTTTGCATATGTCTGTCAATTAGGTATTTGAAGACCACACCATAAATATCCCCAAACTTCTTACACTGTCTGATTCTAGGCTCTTCACCCTGTTGGCTCTCTCCTCTGGCTCCACTGAAGATTTTTTATGCCCTTCAAGACCTCCAGGGTATTTACCAAGGATTTACCAAGGCGAGCCCCTCCTTTGTTCTCATCTTAATGCAACCTAAGATCACATTGCCCTTTTGTGGAGGGAAGGGGGTGACCTTATTACTTCTCATGGATGATCAAAATTTTCTCTTTTTCTCCCTCATTCATCTAAGTGACCTCTCCTCTTAAACGACTCATGTTGGGGCTTGTTCATGCTATCTTGTATTATCAGCTGATTTTTTTGACAGAATACCAAACAATATTGACCATTGACAGTAGTACAGGATAACAAATAATGTACAAATTGGGGAATAAACACAACAGAGCCAGCAGACACCCTGTGCGTGCCCGAACAGCAAAGTACAAGGGAAGTGCAGACTTCTCCAACTAGGTCTCAGGCAAGTAGGAGATGATGGTGGTCGTCCTGCCCAGGTGACCCGAACAGGCAGCCAGGGGCCATCAGACAGGAGCGAGTCCACATGGAAGGGCAACGGGACAACCATTAGAGGTTGACTAAGACAGACCCCAAAATGCTGAACAGACTGAAATCACACGTAATGTGTAAGCTCCATACCAACTGGGGGAGCAGAGCATGGTCCTCGGGGAGAACCTGGAGGCATCTCTCGCTTGTAGCCATGCTTTGAAGCAGCTCTTTTACACAAAGACATAATGGCAAAATCAGCAGTATTTTCTATCTTCCCAGTTTACGTACAGACTATTGTTACTTATCAGAAGCAAGTACTGGAGGAAATCTGAGGCCCTGGCACTGTGACCACGGCAGATGTGTGGGACTTACTCTCTTCTCTGTTAAGTAAAGAGGAAAAGCCCATTTTCACTGGGTCTGAGCAGCATCACCGGCTGTTGATGGCAATGGGTCCGGGGCCCCAGACCCTGCCCAGGGCTATGTTACTGAAGAAATTCATACCTTTTAAGAAACATTCCAGTCTTTTCCTTCAACTTTCCTATATTCTGGGAAAGCTTGCATTTCTAATATTTAGCATTAAAAAAAACACCTGTGCCCACAAGAAACCGTAAGTGAAAGTGTATCTTCCATACCGACCGTGACCCCAAAACTAGTCTCATGGAAGCACCCCAGAGTGGTAACTGTTCTGTGATTGGAATGAGGGGCGGTCAACACCTGGGGTTAAAATCCCCATCTAGACAGAAAGCAGGCATTCAGGTCACAAGTTGGGAGAAAATGTCATAGGAGGGACAAAAAAACAAAGGTAAAAACAAAACCCAAGTCCCTCACCACCTGGGTGTTTTACCCAAACAAGGGTAGGGGGGATAGGCTGAGGGAGGCTGGGGAGCGTTGCCGCGGTGGCACTCGGCACCTGGGGAATATCCTTGGTGTCCGAGCCTGCCTGCCGATGGGCTTGGCCACACCTGCGCTGTTCAACAGCAAACACAGCCCGGCGCCACAAGGGGAGGGGGCTCTGGAGGCAGCCTCCCAACCCCGAGAGGCAGCTGGCCATGCTGGAGGCCCCCTGTCTGCTGTTGGTGTCCTCATCCATCCATTTCCAGCTGTGCTGGGGCATCTGTTTCATTAACGGGTTGTCCATCAAACCTGAACCGAATCTGTCTCATGGACAAGCCTGGGCACTGCAGGAGGGCTTCACCAGCTTGCGGAGTGGTGTGTGTCTCTTGATCTTGAACTGGACCCTGGAGCCGTCCTGCCTGGCCACCTTCAGGTTTATGTGGTCCTTCTCCATCTTCACTCCCCCTGGGGCTTCTCCTTCGACATGGCTGCGCTCGGAGGGCAGCGGGACAGCAGGCAGGTCCCGGGGTGAGCAACTCACACTCTTGGCCCACTGCTCTCCCACCACAACCACCTCAGCTAATTTTTTAATGTACAAATCTGCTGGGAGGGATTGGGGGCAGGAGGAGAAGGGGACGACAGAGGATGAGTTGGCTGGATGACATCACCGACTTGATGGACATGAGTTTGGGTAAACTCTGGGAGTTGGTGATGAACAGGGAGGCCTGGTGTGATGCAGTTCATGGGGTCGCAAAAGTTGGACACGACTGAGTGACTGAACTGAACTGCTTTATAAGTCAACATTCAGAAAACTAAGATCATCACATCCAGCCCCATCACTTCATGGCAAATAGATGGGGAAACAGTGGCTGACTTTATTTTTTGGGCGATCCAAAATCATTGCAGATGGTAACTGTAGCCATGAAATTAAAAGATGCTTAGTCTTTGGAAGGAAAGTTATGACGAACCTAGACAGCATATTAAAAAGCAGAGACATTACTCTGCCAACAAAGGTCTGTCTAGTCAAGGCTATGGTTTTTCCAGTGGTCATATATGGACGTGAGAGTTGGACTGTGAAGAAAAGCTGAGCACCGAAGAACTGATGCTTTTGAACTGTGGTGTTGGAGAAGACTCTTGAGAGTCCCTTGGACTGCAAGGAGATCCAACCAGTCCATTCAAAAGGAAATCAGTCCTGGGTGTTCTTTGGAAGGAATGATGCTAAAGCTGAAACTCCAGTACTTTGGCCACCTCATGAGAAGAGCTGACTCATTGAAAAGACTCTGATGCTGGGAGGAGTTGGGGGCAGGAGGAGAAGGGGACGACAGAGGATGAGATGGCTGGATGGCATCACCGACTTGATGGACGTGAGTCTGAGCGAACTCCGGGAGTTGGTGATGGACAGGGAGGCCTGGCATGCTGAGATTCATGGGGTTGGAAGAGTCGGACACAACTGAGCGACTGAACTGAACGGAAATGAACTGAAAGATACTTTTACTATATCATTCGTATTTTCCTTCAGTAAGTATATGAACGAATGAACAAGTGTTAAGGGCAAAAGACACTGTGAAATGCAGAGCCACAGCCCTGTCTAAAAGATGTTCACATCACAGTCCCTCAGAACTGTATGCTGTGTGCTCCATGACAAGGGGGGATGAAGCTTGCAGATGAATGTACAGTTGCTAATGAACTGACTTCAAGATAAAGAGATTATCCTGGATTATGACAGGATGGGCCCGATGTAATCACAAGAAGTCAGAAGAATCATAATGAGAGTGACCTGAAGATGCTGCTCTCTCCCTTTGAAGGTGAAGAAAGGAGCTGTGAGTCAAGGAACTATAGCAGCTTCTGAATACCAGGTGAGACAGGAAAACAGATCCTCCCCAAAGCCTCCAGAAGGGAATGGGGCTCTGCTGACACATCTTGATTTTAGCCAACAGAGACCCACATTAGATTTCTGACCTCCAGAACTGCAAGATCTGTGTGCCGTTTTAAGTCACTAAACTTGTGGTAACTTGTTATGGCAGCAATAGGGGACGCACTTCAGTGCTACCACTTTGTGCTATTTGCCAGCCATCATTTCACATTTTCTTTTAGATTATCACTATGACTTTGACTGTGTAGATCACAATAAACTGTGGAAAATTCTGAAAGAGATGGGAATACCAGACCACCTGACCTGCCTCTTGAGAAACCTATATGTAGGTCAGGAAACCACAGTTAGAACTGGAATGGAACAACAGACTGGTTCCAAATAGGAAAAGGTGTACCTCAAGGTTGTGTATTGTCACCCGGCTTATTTAACTTCTGTGCAGGGTACATCATGAGAAACACTGGGCTGGAAGAAGCACAAGCTGGAATCAAGATTGCCGGGAGAAATATCAATAACCTCAGATATGCAGATGATACCACCATTATGGCAGAAAGTGAAGAGGCACTAAAAAGCCTCTTGATGAAAGTGAAAGAGGAGAGTGAAAAAGTTGGCTTAAAGATCAACATTCAGAAAACTAAGATCATGGCATCTGGTCCCATCACTTCATGGGAAATAGATGGGGTAACAGTGGAAACAGTGTCAGACTTTATTTTCTTAGGCTCCAAAATCATTGCAGATGGTGACTGTAGCCATGAAATTAAAAGACGCTTACTCTCTGGAAGGAAAGTTATGACCAACCTAGATAGCATATTGAAAAGCAGAGACATTACTTTGCCAACAAAGGTCCATCTAGTCAAGGCTATGGTTTTTCCAGTAGTCATGTATGGATGTGAGAGTTGGATTGTGAAGAAAGCTGAGCGCCAAAGAATTGATGCTTTTGAACTGTGGTGTTGGAGAAGACTCTTGAGAGTCCCTTGGACTGCAAGGAGATCCAACCAGTCCATTCTAAAGGAGATCAGTCCTGGGTGTTCATTGGAAGAACTGATGCTGAGGTTGAAACTCTAATGCTCTGGCCACCTCATGCGAAGAGTTGACTCACTGGAAAAGACTCTGATGGTGGGAGGGATTGGGGGCAGGAGGAGAAGGGGACGACAGAGGATGAGATGGCTGGATGGCATCACCGACTCGATGGACATGAGTTTGAGTAGACTCCAGGAATTGGTGATGGACGGAGGCCTGGCGTGCTGCGATTTATGGGGTTGCAAAGAGTGGGACACGACTGAGCGACTGAACTGAACTGAATCCTTACACTGTTTAGGTTTTTAAAGTGTTGAAGCTATTGGATAAATTTGGAAAGATTACCCAGCTAGTAAGCAGCAGAGCTAAGATTTGAACACAGGTGTCTCTGGCCCCAACTTATGTTCATTTTATAAAATCTTTTTTTAAATTAAATTTATTGGTTTTGCCATACATTGACATGAATCAGCCACAGGTGTACATGAGCTCCCAGTCCCGAAGACCCTTCCCACCTCCCACTCCATATCATCCCTCTGGATCATCCCCGTGCTCCAGCCCCAAGCATCCTGCATCCAACATAGACTGGTGCTTCATTTCTTACAAGATAGTATACAATGCCTTAAGAAAGGATAAAATTACAACCCAGATACTGTACTTTTGTATATTCTGATTATACTTCCGGAGTCCATTATTCCTAGCAGAAACTGGACACAGTTTGATAACTCTTACTAACATTCTTCTTGTCTTTTCTCGCCTTGAACTTTCACCTTTCATGTGGATACTGATTAAAAAGTGCTTTATTTTAAACTGAACATATAGCTTTAAATAGATTAAACTGTTTACTTCGTATATCAACTATAGTTTATTACTAGGATGTGAACTGAATACATTAGGTGGTGATATTGTTCAGTTACTAAGTCATGTCCAATTCTTTGTGACCCCATGGACTGCAGGATGCCAGGCTTCCCTGTCCCTCACTATTTCCCACCTTTGCCCAAGTTCATGTCCATTGAGTTGGTGATCAACCATCTCATTCTCTGCTGCCCTCTTCTCCTCCTGCCCTCAATCTTTCCCAGTATCAGGGTCTTTTACAATGAGTCAGCTCTTCACATCAGGTGGCCAAAGTATTGGAGCTTCAGCTTCAGCTTCAGTTCTTCCAATGAATATTCAGGCCTGATTTCCTTTAGGATTGACTGGTTTGATCTCCTTGCAGTCCAAGGGACTCTCAAGAGTCTTCTCCAGCACCACAATTCAAAAGCATTAAGTCTTTGGCGTTCAGCCTTTTATAGGTATTCACTAGGTATTCACCTGCAAATATTTATATCTAGTTTCCAAGGAAAATATGCTTTTATAATAGCTGGTCTCACGGGGTAATGGGTGCAGTGACTTGAAGCAGGAACTTGGTCCTTGTCTTCTTTGAAGAAATAATTCAGCAGACAGACAGACTGTGAAGCAGAGAAAGCATTTATTAGAAGCAAAGTAGTGTGGAAGAACACACAGGTGGAGCTTCAGTGAAGTGTAGAATGAGGATTGTTTACATGGTTTATGTATGGACAGTGTTCCAGATTGTCTCTGACCAGTCATCTTGCTCGTCTCCATATTTGGCCTGACGCAGTCATGTATGGATGTGAGAGCTGGACTGAAGAAAGCTGAGCGCTGAAGAACTGATGCTTTTGAACTGTGGTGTTGGAGAAGACTCTTGAGAGTCCCTTGGACTGCAAGGAGATACGACCAGTCCATTCTGAAGGAGATCAGCCCTGGGATTTCTTTGGAAGGAATGATGCTAAAACCTAAAGCTGAAACTCCAGTACTTTGGTCATCTCATGTGAAGAGTTGACTCACTGGAAAAAGACTCTGATGCTGGGAGGGATTGGGGCCAGGAGGAGAAGGGGACGACAGAGGATGAGATGGCTGGATGGCATCACTGACTGGATGGATGTGAGTTGGGGTGAACTCCGGGAGTTGGTGATGGACAGGGAGGCCTGGCATGCTGCGATTCATGGGGTCGCAAAGAGTCAGACACAACTGAGCGACTGAACTGAACTGAACTGAGGTCCCTCTCTGGTGGATATGCACTCATCTCTTAGTCAGGATAGATTTCAGTGTGAAAGTTTCTGGGAAGTTGGTGGGACATATTATGGACTGGCTCCCTCTCCCTCCCTTGAATTCCAAGGACCTTCTCTGTGCCTTTGTGGCTGGGAAATTCCTTTGACCACAAGAATGAGAAAAATGTGGTTGCTTTGTCTTTCACTTTGTCAATCAGAGTCTGATGCTCCTGTTAGTATCTTGAGGTGTCAGGCCGGGGACCAGTTGTGGCTGCTCTGCTAGCTACAACTGTTTTTCCTGAAAAACCATGACCAAACCCTACAGTGCCCTGACAAGAATGGCTATTCAGTGGAGACACACTTATCTGTGCGAAATGTATTACTGCTTACAGATACAGAAACATGAGTGGAAATTCTGCGATTATAAGGATATAGTTTACTGTCGAGTCCATAATGAAAATTTAAAACTTTCTGTACTTTGACACAAGTTCATTACTGAGCATCTATTTTGTGCCATGGTCACTAAAACATAGTGCCTCAGAATGCAAGATGGATCCTCTACTTCCTACTTACTTACGTAAACAGTGCAAATCACCCTCAGTGAGATTCCTCTTCTGTGAAATGGATATAATGGTAAAACCTACCTTTTATGAGTGTTATGAGGATACAACCAGACAATGCATTTAGAACAGAAGACAGTATAAAGTAAGCATTCACTACCCATCAGTTCTCACTATTATGCCAAGCTGCGGGTGTATGCTCCTGCTGCTGCTAAGTCGCTTCAGTCGTGTCCGACTCTGTGCAACCCCATAGACGGCAGCCCACCAGGCTCCCCTGTCCCGAGGATTCTCCAGGCAAGAACATTGGAGTGGGTTGCCATTTCCTTCTCCAATGCAGGAAAATGAAAAGTGAAAGTGAAGTTGCTCAGTCGTGTCCGACTCTTAGCGACCCCATGGACTGCAGCCCACCAGGTTTCTCTGTCCATGGGATTTTCCAGGCAAGAGTACTGGAGTGGGGTGCCACTGGGGGTGTATACGGGTGTATAAAAGAGACATGACCCCTGCCTGTCTTTGGGAAGCTTATACTCTTATAGTTACAGTGTCCAGGTAAGCAGAGAATTATAGTTTTTAAGAAGTGTGTACATCAGCAGCTACCATTTTTGAGTTCATAGTGTGGGGGCTTTTGCTGAAGTCTGCAGATTGGCATGGCTTGCTTCAGGGGCACTCATGACCTGGCACCTACTGTAAAGTGCTCTAGATCCATCCCAAGGTCTCAGCTCCCCTGAAACCTTTCACCTTCTGTATTCTGGAGAATCATCTATAGAGACACACTGAATGAAAAAGTGCAATTTTTCACTGCCTAGTTGTTTAATGACTAAACAATAAAACCCCTTCCTTCATGCACATCATCCTTAATTTTCAATGATAACCCCATTAGCAGGGATTTCTGAAGGAAAGCAACCCCAGATACCTACTTTCCATATTTGTTGTCATGTTAGGTCAATGCAGGAGATTTTTGTTTCTAATTTGGCAAGAGAACAATGATACATATATTTCCCTCAAACTACTACTGCTTCATGAATTCTGATGAGGATGGACTGCTTTTAAAATATTAAATGAGATAAATCTGAACACACCTATAACCTCTGACCCACAAGAAATGAGCCACAGTACATGATCTGCTTCTTTCTTACAGATGATTTGTTGATTTTGGCGCGTAACTCCAAATAATTAATTTCAAAGCAATTCTCAACGCCAGGACGATAATAAAACAAGTACCTAATGCTTAATAGTTAGTAAATATTTGCTGATTTCTTATCTAAGACCTGGAGGGAAGAAGGAGCTAAAGATTGTCTAGCAGCCTCTCTTTTCTCTAATCGTTGATTTTGGCAAGGGCCATGGTTAACTCACTTGCCGTCAGGCAAACAGCATCTCAGACCCACTTACAAGTCTATTTTAAGCTTCCTGTCTGGCACCACTGAGATTCTACCGGGCCATCTTCATGTTGTCACAGCTAACCTCCGATAACCCAAAGGTTTATATCATCCACCCATAAGAATACCAGGCCAATCTGGCTAAGCACTTGCTCATTTCCAGGTTTATTCTAGGGCAAGAAAATGACTGTGTGTTAAGGGTTCTAAGTCAGGTACTGACTTTCATTTTTCGTGTTACAAAAAGCATTGTGTTAACAAAAATAAGCATTTTTCCATAGTGCTTTCTTTGTACTGGAGTATTTGGGAAGCCCCCTCCTCCTCTCTCCTTGCCTGCCCTTACAAAAATTCTGGTTGTTTGGTGCTATTTTTCCACAGCTTCCAATGTTAAAGTGTCAACAGGTGTTCTGGTGGCTAAAACAGTCTGTGAGGTCAGAGCAGCAAACCCACAGACCTGCTCTGGCTTTGGCCAGATGGCCATGTGATAAAAATCGCACTTCTGAAGCAAGCCTATTCACTGGATGACCAAAAGGAGCTCCATCTAGAGACAGGAAGATAGCCAGACCAGAGGGGAGACACGGCTGAGATACTTAAGAACCTCCCCCAGTGGTACAAGCACTTGGTTTCTGTGCAGAAGGACCATAACTTTATTTACAACATACGTGTCACAGAATCCTATAACTGCAGCTAGAGAACAAAACTTACACCTCTAAATGGATTTCTTTCATAGCCATTACTTTGGGAGATCCTTTGTTTTGATTCCAGAAATACCTTGGCAATGCCTTCAATTCTCAGGACAAATTCTTTTGACTATATTTAGTGGTGGCAAATGTCAATTTTTTGAGTAGGTATTATTTTCAGAAATAGGTTGTTCAAAACTAAGAACATTAGCATGAGGGAATCAATATTATTTTGGTATACTATTTTCACAATAGAAAAAGTTTTTCAGACAGCAAACTAGCCTAGTATAAACTTCATTTCTGAGTCCTCAGGCAGAAACTCTCAAAATAAAAATCCACTTATATTCAACTACCTGGTCTCCATGTCTGTGAAGTAGAGGCTAAGACACTCCTCATGTAAATAAATCACCTTAACCTGATATCCTAAGGTTGTAAGACTCTCCACTCTATTATAAATGACCGCTTAGTATCTAGCTGTGGAATATATTCTACTTGAGTGTATTCATCTCCTACTCCCTAGGAGTCCTTAATAAAACAAACACACTGACCTGGACTTGTCTATAATATTAATAAGAGCTGATAACTACATAGCCCTTACTACTTGCTTGTACTTACTTAGCATGATATATATATATCAACTCACTTATACAAACCTGTGAGGGTAAAATGTTTAAAATATTACTATTTTTATTCCTATCTTACATATGAAAGAACTGAGGCAGGAAGAAGTTGCTCAACACCAGGTAGCAAGATGCAGAGCTGGGATGGGAACTCAGGTAGTCTAGTTCCAGCTGTGTTCTTACTCACTTTGCAATACCACCCTATACTGCCTCTATGAGACTATAGAAAACAGATACATAAATCAGATATTCAACAGAATAAAAGACCATGAAAAAATACCAACTTATGGGAACATCATTTGAGAAGTAAAGAAGTGTTGATGTGAGGCAGATAGGTCCATGTGAAATGGATGAGGGCCACATAAAAATAGCCAGAAGAGTTCCGTGGGAAGCCTGGGGCTGGGCCAAAATGCTCTCTATTTCCAGAATAGAGGAGGCAGTTGGAAAGATCTAGGAGCTATAAAGAACCAGTTCCTGGCACTGTTTTGTGTCTATAAAATTTCTCCTTTATTACATAAAATCAGATAGTGCAAATTAACAAAAACAAAACTCCACAATACTGTTAATATGACAGCTTTTTATAACTTGTGCACATCACTTTGGGAATTTCATCGGCTCGTAAGCAGCTATGGTTAATAAGGCAGGGTGGAGAAGGAAATGGCAACCCACTCGTGTTCTTGCCTAGAGAATCTCAGGGACGGGGGAGCCTGGTGGGCTGCCGTCTATGGGGTCGCCCAGAGTCGGACACGACTGAAGAAACTTAGCAGCAGCAGCAGGATAAGTGCAATGATCTGCCTGATAGCATCTCCAAGGAAGTTTTCAGAAGCCACTATCAGTGACTCAGTTCCCATAAAGAGATTACGTGTGGACAGAAGCAAGTGAAGCAGCCCCTGCCATGTCTACCCTTTAACCAAGACTGCCAACGCCATCCCAATCCAGCTTAACGTAAGTGGAAACTGAGGCTCCCGGAGCAGAAGTGACTCGGATGAAGGTCCTGACACAGAAAGTCCAGGGCTCTTCCCATTTTCGCATTGTGCGTTCTATCCTTTTCCTTTCTACCCTTTTCTTATTCAGGGCAAATACAGACTGATTTCAAAGCCCTTCAGAAAACGTGGGGTGCCTACAATGCGGGAGACGCGGGTTCAATCCCTAGGTTGGGTAGATCTCCTGAAGGAAATGACAGGTCACTCCAGTACTCTTGCCTGGAAAAATCCATGGATGGAGGACCCTGGCAGGCTACAGTCCACGGGGTCGCAAAGAGACGGACACGACTGAGCGACTTCACTTTCAGAAAACGGGAGTACACACACCTACTCCACAGAGTCAATCATTCCTTCGTCACAACTTCCTCTGGCTGCTGTTCAGACTGCCCTTCTCTTCCTGGGGCCTGAGACGTGTCCAGAAAATGACAGAAAACATGCTCCAAAGTCAACGCTCCGAAAAGAATTCCATGACCCAGGCCTCAGATACCCCGGGGTTCTCTCAGGCCTCGTTATTCCAGGTAGGGCCGTCTCTGGGAATTTAGTTTCCCGTTGGGCAGGAAGCCTCCCTTCGCAGCCTAAACCTACGAAGCCCCAGCCCACCCGTAAAGAGGGAAAGAAGCTCGCCGAGGGCGTAGTGGAAGCCTGCCTGCGGGAAGCGGCCGTTCACGGGCCCCGCCCGCTCGGGGACGCTCGTGCCGACCCCGGCACTTCTTCCCTCCCGGCCCTTCCGTCAAGCCCGCGGCCGCGCGCAGCCCCGCCTCCCCTCGGCTATAGCGGGCGCGGGCCCAGTCACGTGAGGCGGGCCCGCGGAGCCAATGGGCAGCTCGCGCGGAGTGGACGGGCGTGTCTGACCCTCGTGATGTCACAAAGCGGGCGGTGAGCGCGCGGCTCTTCCCGCCCCCACGCGCCGAGCCGCGGCCCGCTCTGCTGCGCCCCGCCCCCCTCGCCACTGCGCACCCAATGGGAAGGCGGGAAGCGCTCGGACCCGCACGCGCGGGCGGGGCAGGGGCGGGGGCCCCGGCGGACGGGGGGGGGCGGGGCGGAGTGGGCCGGCCTGGGGCCCGGGGCCGCGCTCCTGGGAGTCGCGGCGGCTCTTGAGGAAGGACCGTCGGGAGGTGCAGCCGCCGCTGCAGCCGTCTCCTCTTGAGAAGAAGCGGCTCCTCCCACTGCCGTGCCCGGTTCGTATTCCCTCAGCCCAGCGCCGAACCGCCCCGTCCGGAATCCTCCTCCGCCCTCCCGAAGTTGTGAGGGGGCGGCCGGCACGCGAGAGGAGACGAACCTGGAGGCGCCAGGTGCGCGCTCGAGGGGCGGCGGGCGTGACGGCGCCGTGGGGCTGCCCGCGGGGCTCCAGGGCCGGGGGAGCGGGCCCGCCTCGCCCGCTGGCCGCGCCCGGGGCGCCGTGAGGGCCGGCGCGAGGGTGGGTCCGGGGCAGGTGCGGCTCAGGTGGCGCGGAGGCGCTCTGCCTAAGGATTCCCCCCTCACACGCACACCCGGGGCCCAGGGTGACCCCTCGGGCCGACCCTCGGTTCTTCAGGTCTGCGGCCGGCGCGGCGTGGGCGGGCGGAGGATGCTGCGCTCCCGTGGGCTCCGCGCCGGGGCTGGATGGACGGGCCGGTCCCGGGGCGCGCCTCCGCCGGCGTCTGGGCCCCCGCCGCCTCCAGCTGTAGCTCCGCGGCTCCCGAGGGGTGGGTTTGTTGGTTGGGTTTCCGCCCTCCTCCCCACCCCCTGTCTTGCGCCTCTATCCTCTTTCCCCCACCCCACCTCACCCCACCCTACCTCCTAGCCCCATTCACCCGGCTGCAGCGAGACCTCGCCCCTCCTCCGCTCGCGCCTCCCCTGCCGACGCCTCCTCTAACGAGCATCTCTGCCTTGCTTTTCAATGGGCCGGTGCCGCTGTCGCTGCTGCTCTCCGCGCGGGTTGTGGATGTTGTCGGCTCCGTGTTGTGATGACAGGAGAATGTGTGTGTGTCCCGGGCCCAGACGAATTGGTAGGTATTCCCTTAACTACCTAGCGTTGGGTACCCAGGGAGGATGATGACTGATTTTGCGTGTGGATGGTCTTAGGTGGGTTTGTGTGGAATGAAGAGGTGAGGTAGGTAGAAAAGGGGGGACAAAGGGATCCTGCACCAGGATAGCAGTTGATGCTTTAAGTGAGTGCCATTTTCAGGTAGGGTACAAAGGAAACTGATCAAACAAGTGCTAATTTGGGGCTTCGGAGTCTTCTAAAGGCAGCAGGTTTCTTCATCTATGTAGAGATAACAGGAGCTGTGCAATGGCTAAACGTTGCCCCAAAATGCTGAAAAATCGCAGAGAGTCTTTATGCGGGGTGTTTAATGCAATCGGATTACGTAAACTGGGGTTCTGACACATTTAATGATTAGTATAGCATATTTTTTTCCCATTTACACCAAAAGCTTTGCAAAGCTAAAGAGCTCTGGAGTTGGGGCAGTAATTGCATTCTCTTAGTTTGTTCTGAGAGTTTATTGATAAGTGGAATCATTTCCTGGCACAAGCCCTGCAGAGTACAATCAGTAAGAATGGATGGATCTTTTTCCTGTTTCTCCTTACAGCTCTTGTTTCCTTATTAGTCACTGGCAAAATCTGCTGAAGACTAAGATGCTGTACCTAAGGTGGCTAAGTCGGGATCATGGGATCGGAATTTTTAAGTGAAATTGTAGCGAGAAATAACCTGAAAATTTGACGGTGCTTCAGTTTACCACGACTGTACCTTGCTGCTGTTCTTACTGCTGCATCAGAGCCCTTTAACTTTGTTAATTTATCAAGTTGTCAAAGAGTTTTTATTTCATGGACTTTTGTTGTTGAATCACAGGATATTCAGAAGGATACTCAAAAGTTTTTTGAATGTTCACTTATGGTTTATGAAAGCATTCGAAAGTACATTAACTTCCAGGAGTAGCTGATCTGATAGAGTATGTCACTTGTACTGGTGGTGAATGAATGCTCCTTAATCACAGAGTAGGTAACTTCCCTAGGAATTTGACTTTTAGAGGCATGTTGGGAATCTCAGTCCATATGCTAAACCCGAGTAATTGAAAGATTGGGTTAATAAAATTGACTCTCTGCTTTTTTGTTTTTAATCTTGAGAATTTATGCCTGAAGGAAAAATGTATGTTACTTGAGTGCCTGGTGTTTGAATTTACGTATTCAAAGCATCTGCTGCATGAATCAGTTCTTTTGCCAAAATAGTTCATTTTGCAGTCAATTAGAAAAGGAGGAGGATTGTCAAAACAAAGGAATTAGGGACAGTGTGGGTTTCCCGGTCTTGTTATTTCTTGATCAGATGTCATATAGCCCAATTCTGTTACACATCTGTCTCTCAAACCCCGCCTCCAAACACAAACAGTACTTTGATTCAGTCTGCATTCCATACAGAAGCACAGGTATTTTTTTTTCCTCTAAAATTCTTACATATTAAAGTAAGCTTAAATGCAGACAGAGAAAATTTATTTTCATGAAAATTGTTTTGTTTCCATTTTTAATAATAGAAATAATCTTCATACAAAGCATGAAATGAGTCCATGTGCTTTCTGCATACAAACCTAGCAAGAGATATGGTTCATATCTGAAAGCCAGTGTCATGTGGCCCAGCGTTTTAGCACATCTCCTGGCTCAGTCATGTACACTTAACCTTTGGATGACTTTCAGGTATTCAGTTTGAAGTGCTGTTATTTAAGTGGTTATTCTTGATAGATTCCTGTTCTTCTGGAATTTCTGTCTTTCATGACTGCCTTTCAGACGTTATTTAGTTATTGCTCTTATTTCCAAAATTCTGTTCATTACCTTCTCTTGCCTAATCTTGTTTTCAATTTTGTAAACAAATTTCTTCTTAAATAATGCAGTTAAAATAATGGTACATTCTATCACATGCAAAAGGGTTTCTATATGACTGGCTTACACAGTGCTTATTACCGAAGCAAACTCAGTGTTTGCTCCCTATGTTCCACTTATCATTTTTCTAACTGTTTTTCAAAAAGGGTATGTGAAAATAATGTAATATATAGCTAATACTCTATGATAGTTGTAGAAATTTTTCTTAATGTGTTCAACCTTAGGAAGAAATAGTTGATATTAAGGCTCAAGTGATTTTCTATTCTTTATTACTTTCTGTTTATTGCATTTGTTTCCCTATTTAAGATGTTTCTAAAGCCTATTTGTTTATAGGCCAGTTGAATACTTTGAGGCAATACCTCAAGAATTCAGGGAAATATGTGTTACAAGAGGGATTCTTTTCTTGTATAGATTACTTGGCTTACTGATACATGTTTATTACATTTTCTAGATAAATGCTCATCAAAATATTTTCAGTGTTCCACTTCCAGATATAAGTGGTATGATTTTCATTTATTCATGAGTATAATGCTCTACCTTTTAAGCCAAACCTTAGTCCATTAGACTACTGTTTCACTGTTTATTAATTTCCAAGGGCAAATAGATAGCCATTTTTTAAAATGTAAGAGAATATTTTTCTACGGGTGAATTCTACTTGGGGTCCATAATGGATAAAGATCACATTTCTGTAGCTTTCTTTTACGGCTGATAGGCAGAGGAAAATACTAACAAGTAAATTAAGTTCCAGAACTGAGACCATTTATGTTACTAACAAAGTTTTAGAGCTACTAAAATACTTGTTTTTGTTTTTTTTTAATCACAAAAAACACAGTAAAATTAATGAATAAATGAAACCTGCCCGCTTTTCCAGGATTATTTGGTGACTTGGTGGCAGACCTGTGTCCCTAAACTTGCCAAATCGGCACAGTGGTCTGGAGAAGCATTGTTTGCAAGACCATCTCCTGGATGCAAGGAGGGCATTTTGGAACTTCTATTTTTATCCATTATGTAAGATTTTTCTTGTACATGTTAATTATAGTAACCTATGTATATATTGTACAAATAATTCATGAATACACACAGGTCGAGGCTGCACCCCAACACGTTTATGGTGATATCCAAGTGTATCAAATGGTAACCATTGACCATGGCTCTAGAAACAGGATCTTCATCAATGGGAAAAGTCCCTGTGCAATATGGGAGACCCGTGGCCTTTTTTAAGGATAAAAGAAGGGTGATTGGCCAGGTAGACTGCCACTGCATAATGTTATATAACCTTCATCTCCTCCGCTCTTCCCAGCCAGATCTATTGTACATTCTGCCCAGTTTGTGCTGCATAAAGAAATACAAAGAGAAAAGTAAAGCTAGAAGACAGTTTGCTCCTGGCTCCATTAAGTAATCGAGTGCACTTAGCAAAGTATATCCTGTAGAGATAGTACATGGTATGTGTGTAAAATATAGTACCTTAGGAGGCACAGGGCACTTGTAAATTCACCTGCTAAATATCTGTTATGAAAGCAAAAATAGATTAAGTAATCTGAATGTAACTTTTTTTCTTTGTGCGTACCTGTGAAATTGCTGTCTAGGAATCCCGGTCAGAAATTCCAGCCTGCCACTGTTCTCTGATGCCATGCCAGCACCAACTCAACTGTTTTTCCCTCTGATTCGTAACTGTGAACTGAGCAGAATCTATGGCACTGCATGTTACTGCCACCACAGACATCTCTGCTGCTCACCCCCTTATATTCCGCAGAGTCGTCCGAGATACACACCCCATCCGGCGTATGCTACCTTTTACAGGCCAAAGGAGAGCTGGTGGCAGTACACCCAAGGAAGGAGATACGCTTCCACACCACAGAAGTTTTACCTCACACCTCCCCAAGTCAATAGCATCCTGAAAGCTAATGAGTACAGTTTCAAAGTGCCAGAATTTGATGGCAAAAATGTCAGTTCTGTCCTTGGATTTGACAGCAATCAGCTGCCGGCAAACGCACCCATTGAGGACCGGAGGAGTGCAGCAACCTGCTTGCAGACCAGAGGGATGCTTTTGGGGTTTTCGATGGCCACGCAGGCTGTGCTTGCTCCCAGGCAGTTAGTGAGAGACTCTTTTATTATATTGCTGTCTCTTTGTTACCTCACGAGACTTTGCTGGAGATTGAGAATGCCGTGGAGAGCGGTCGAGCCCTGCTGCCCATTCTCCAGTGGCACAAGCATCCCAACGATTACTTCAGTAAGGAGGCATCCAAGTTATATTTCAACAGCTTGAGGACTTACTGGCAAGAGCTTATTGACCTCAACACTGGGGAGTCGACTGATATTGATGTTAAGGAGGC
Source organism: Nanger dama (assembly GCA_917880005.1). Taxonomy (NCBI): domain Eukaryota; kingdom Metazoa; phylum Chordata; class Mammalia; order Artiodactyla; family Bovidae; genus Nanger; species Nanger dama. Next base: position 12,234,052 of record CAKJTW010000035.1, read on the forward strand.
TTTGATTAATGCTTTCAAGAGGCTTGATAATGACATCTCCTTGGAGGCTCAAGTTGGTGATCCCAATTCTTTCCTCAACTACCTGGTGCTTCGAGTGGCATTTTCTGGGGCCACAGCTTGCGTGGCCCACGTGGATGGTGTTGACCTTCACGTGGCCAACACTGGCGATAGCAGAGCCATGCTGGGGGTGCAGGAAGAGGACGGCTCTTGGTCGGCAGTCACGCTGTCTAATGACCACAACGCTCAGAATGAGAGAGAAGTGGAACGACTGAAACTGGAGCACCCAAAGAACGAGGCCAAGAGTGTGGTGAAACAGGATCGGCTGCTTGGCTTGCTGATGCCTTTTCGGGCTTTTTGGAGATGTCAAGTTCAAATGGAGCATTGACCTTCAGAAGAGAGTGATAGAATCTGGCCCAGACCAGTTGAATGACAATGAATACACCAAGTTCATCCCTCCTAATTATTACACACCTCCTTATCTCACTGCTGAACCAGAAGTAACTTACCACCGATTAAGGCCACAGGATAAATTTCTGGTACTGGCAACTGATGGGCTGTGGGAGACAATGCACAGGCAGGATGTGGTTAGGATTGTGGGTGAGTACCTAACAGGCATGCACCACCAGCAGCCAATAGCCGTTGGTGGCTATAAGGTGACTCTGGGGCAGATGCATGGCCTTTTAACAGAACGGAGAGCGAAGATGTCATCAGTGTTTGAGGACCAGAATGCAGCAACCCACCTTATTCGCCACGCCGTGGGCAACAATGAGTTTGGGGCTGTTGATCATGAGCGCCTCTCCAAAATGCTTAGTCTTCCTGAAGAGCTTGCTCGGATGTACAGAGATGACATTACAATCATTGTAGTTCAGTTCAATTCTCATGTTGTAGGGGCATATCAAAACCAGGAACAGTGAGTGGGTCTTAACCAAGGCAATTCTCAAATAGATTTAAAGGAGAGATAGGTTTTTATTTTAAAAAAAGATAATACTATAGTAAATATTTCCAGTGGGTTATTCTCAGCATTTCCCTATTTGATACTCTAGTCTGCCAGGTAGTCCAAAGTGACTTTGTAGCAGAGTGGCAGGATCCTGAGAGTCTCGTTCTGCTTAGTTTAGACCTCAAAGCACCTACAGTTGAGGCCCATCAGTTCCTTAACTGCAGATGGCTTATGACATTGACTGCTTTTATCAGTCTGAAAAGATCAGGATGACCTGACAAACAGGGTTTTGAATAGGCCCAAAGCAAGGAACTTGCGGGTTGTATTCTTTTGGTAAAATGAAGAAACATTACTGTTCACACCTGCAGAGCCCTTTCATCACCAAGATTCCAGTGTACGTGAGAACATATATTTATTGCATGATTTCCTAGATGTATAGCCTGTGCATTATTCATGAACTTTATTTTAACCAGAGGTAGTTTTCAAATCCACTATAAGCCATAAAGGACCGAGAACCAGGCAATCTGAATTTGTCAGTGTGTGTGATCATTTGACTTGGAATGCTTCTTAAATAAGAAAACAAACACTAGCCCTTCACCTGATTACCTAATGTAGTTGAAACATTTTCTATTTGCCAGGCACTTGAAGACAATAAAGGTATTTTATCTCCTCTTATTGGTGTTAAATAAAGGGAAAAAAGTTTTAGTTTATATTAATGAAAAGCTTTATTTAGTTTGACATAAAAGATCCAGAATGAAGAGGCTGATAGGTTCAATTATGGTCATCTGCAGCCACCAGCATGTCACTCTTATCATGTAAACCCCTGAAGTGTGGCATGCTCTAAGTGTGTGATGGGTAGACTGCTGATGAGAAATCATACTTCTAATTTAGTAGTGGTAAGAATTTTTGTCATGTTTGGAATCTTAAAGATGACATATAAAAAAATTTTACATAATTTGGGGGAGTAAAGTTTAAATATTACCTTCAGGTGTTGTGATGAAGTTTTTTTTTCCCCCACTTAGTTGTAGGTCAATTTAAATAATTGGTTTAAAGATTACTAAATGCTTTAAAAATATTGTAGCTTATAAATAGAAACGTTAAGATACATACATGAGAAATTTTTAAAGTAACTATTGTGCATGCCTGCTGCTTAATGGAACACTTAATAGCATCAAATATTGTCTGCAGCAGTCTCTGTAATTAAATGCAGACCCTTCCAACGCTGTATCAAAGTAAATGAAAATAAATATATTCAGATTGGCTTTTGGGGAGCTTATGTGATATGCATCAAATGGCATTGTGTTCCTGTGTTTAATGGTGATTCGTGTACAGCTGTGCATATATGTCATCACTTATTCTAGCATCACTGTTAAAAGAATGGCTATGACTATGTTCAATTTTCACATAAGTTTTAATATAGGACATGATCAGTTTTCCCTTGTGTAATTAGTTGAGGGGTGTTTAGGAGTCCTTGCAGATTTCTGTAGAATACTGAACTAGATATTCAAGGACTCTGGACTGTGGACACTGAAGCAAGGTAGAATTGGCTGCAGAATTTATTCCAATTGAAAATAGATTCTGGAAGATTGCCGCTTATGAAACTATACAATGTTTGTTTTCTGAGGCCTTCCCCCCCCTCCCCCCCTTCTTTTTCCCTCCTTGAGTCACCTTGGAAATTTTCTCCAAGGTGGTATTTTGGAGGGGGAAAAGCTATTATTCTATATACTTATTTATAAATGTTTTGACAGAGACTTCATTTTTAATGGAATGTATGTAGAATACAGTAGCAGTTAAAACTCATTTTCAGGCTACTATTTGAATTTCTCTTGAACACCTTACTAAAGAGTTCCATATTATACTTAATAAAGTCTCATCTCTATATAGTACAGTATATATACATTTGGTTTCTTTTGATCATGATCAAGATAGTAATTATTATTACACAAGAAACTTGGTCTGCAGTCTAAAATCCTATTGTGTTAAGCCTGTAGTATTAACGGTGTGGAAATGAAAACAATTGGATGTTAGAAATTTGAATGTATTATCCTCTAAAAGAAGTTTTGATTTTATTGTAATTGGTTGTCACTGTGATGTGATATCTAGAATTAAAGAATACATGTAAACTTCATTGTATTTAGCCTTTCTTAAACATTTTTAATTTACACTTTCTAACATGTCATTTTCTGTATGTAGTCAGTGGCTCATTTATTTATAATATGTCCTTAGCTAGTTAAATGCAATGGTGTTATGGTACACAGTACTTGGAGGGAAAAAAAGTCTTATAATAAAAGTCTGTGTGAAGAAATATGAAAAGTTTATATATAGTGAATAGAAATGCCCACAGTGAATTAAAGCTTCATATTTGCTTTCTGAAAGAATGACCTGTGTTGTTTTTTAATTATTAATAGATTCATTAGATGCTTTCTATGGTGATAGGTTATACTTAACTTTAGGATCTTTTAGATAGTATTTTTAAAAAACTGGGTTATACTTTACATTCAGTAAAATGCACATATTTTAAATGTGTAATTTGAGATTTGGTAACTACAACCCCAGTAAAGATACAGGACTTTTCCATTATTACAGCAGAAAATTCCCTCATGCCCCTTTCTGGTTAATCCTTCCCCATAGAACTGTTGTTCTGACTTCTGTCACAATAGCTTAGTGTTACTTGTTCTAGGAATTCATATAAATGAAATCATGTAACATGTACTCTTTCATATGTGACTTTTGTTCATTTTTTTTGAGATTCACTTATGTTTAGTGTATTCATAGTCTGCTTACTACCAAGTAGCATTCCATAGTATGAATAGAACAGTTTATCCACTGCTGATGGGCATCATCAGCCCCTTCTCCCACTTAAAAGCTAACTTAGGTTATCAGTTCCCAGAGATATTATTTGATTGAAGTATAGATTTAACATCAAAAACATGATTGATTACAAGCGAGTTTATGTTCCATACCTTAATGGTAGGACTTTAAAGAAAAATGCCCTTTAAAAGGCGATGAAAATGAAACTTGGTGAAAAATTTGGAGAGATGAGAACATTCCTTCGCTAATGACTCTTCTGTACCTCTCCCATTGATAACTTTATTGAGTTAACAATTCATTAACTGATTGAACTAATGACTATCCTATAAAAAACAGACAAATTATACTTTGGTTTTTCCTGTTTGCTTTTTTTTAATTTATTTTTAATTGAAGGATAATTACAATATAGTGTTGGTTTCTGCCATACATCAAATGGATCAGCCATAGGTATATATATGTCCCCTCCAGTTTTTAATGGTCTTGGTTTATTACTCCCATCAGCCATAGCTAGGATTGGGGATGAGAAAGGAAGTGGATTAAATGCTGACTTAAATTGGGACTGGAATAATATAACTCACTTGAATATCTCAGCTTTTTTTTAAAAATTAATTCTTCCTAGACCAAGATTTCCTGCTCACTAGTCAAACACATGCCTGAATATAGGTTATCGTTAGCTTTGTCTTTGGATGTAGCAAGAGGGTCTGCTGCTGCTACTAAGTCGCTTCAGTTGTGTCCGACTCTGTGCGACCCCATAGACGGCAGCCGAGCAGGCTCCACCGTCCCTGGGATTCTCCAGGCAAGAATGCTGGAGTGGGTTGCCATTTTCTTCTCCAGTGTGTGAAAGTGAAAAGTGAAAGTGAAGTCGCTCAGTCATGTCCGACTCTTGCGACCCCCTTGGACTACAGCCCATCAGGGTCCTCTGTCCATGGGATTCTCCAGGCAGGAGTACTGGAGCAGGTTGCTATTGCCTCTCCGAGCAAGAGGGTCTAGACAACTGTTATCCTTAGTCTGTTCATTCAGTTCAGTTCAGTTCAGTCGGCTCAGTCGTGTCTGACTCTTTGCAACCCCATGAATCGAAGCACACCAGGCCTCCCTGTCCATCACCAACTCCTGGAGTTCACTCAGATTCACGTCCATCGAGTCAGTGATACCATCCAGCCATCTCATCCTCTGTCGTCCCCTTCTCCTCCTGGCCCCAATCCCTCCCAGCATCAAAGTCTTTTCCAATGAATCAACTCTTTTCATGAGGTGGCCAAAGTACTGGGGTTTCAGCTTTAGCATCATTCCTTCCAAAGAAATCCCAGGGCAGATCTCCTTCAGAATGGACTGATTGGATCTCCTTGCAGTCCAAGGGACTCTCAAGAGTCTGTTCATTAACATACTTTAATTCTGACATTTTTCATAAATAATGAAACAACTACTATTTACTGTAGCTGAGACCTGGACATGCTGGGTAAATGATATCTAAATAGACTTGTTACAGTATGAAGGTCACTTTTTGTTCCTTTCAGAAATAACTTTGAAAGCCAAGCTTAATCCTGTTAAATCCAGCCAGCCTGGTTCTTACAACAAAATTTAGACCTTGGATTGAATCCTAACAGTATACAGCATTGTCTTCTAAATAGCTTCCAAATTTTAAGTCTTCAAAGTAAATATATCAAGAATGATGAAATTCATGCATTTCATGTTCCATTAATAATGATTATTCAATGCATATACTTTAAGGACCACACAATTTAGGCTCAGTAATGTAACCAATATTTAGATTCCTAAAATATATACATGTCTGGTTTTAAATTTTTCTAATAATTTTTAACTTTATCTTGTTTATCCATCAGTGTTTTCAATTAAGGTCAGGGCCTGTGGATTTTGTCTTTCTGAGCCAACACAATATTTACTAAAAATGTTCTCCATCCACTTCATTTTACGTTAGAGATGTACAATCAATTTTAAAAGAAGCCTAAGTGAACTTTAAGATATCTTCTTCTCTTGTCAGAAGTTAACATCTCAATCTAGATGCAGAGAAGTAATTTATTCCAGTAATGTCAGTTTTGTTTTATAGGTAACAACTAATGATTTCTAAAACTTGAACTAGTTCCCTGTTGCAAAGAATATTCAAAAGAAAAAAATTAAAGTACCAGGGTACAAATAGGCCCATCACAGGTTTAGCCCTCTAGAGGAGAAGGCTTCCTGTGTTCATTGGGAGAGACCTCAAAAAGTCAATTTTCAAGTGAGTCAATTGAACCCCCAAAGTCAGCTTATTTCCCCCAGTAAACTTTGCTGAATGGTCCCCATATAACCCTTGTCTCCTCCCCCAGCTCCTTTTACCCAGGTTGGGAGAAGTGTTCTTTGAGGACCTGCCAAGCACTTCAGCGGCTATACGGAAACACCTGGCACCTGGTTCCAAAATAACTCAGTATTTTATATTGGTTCACCTTCGTACCCTGAGGGAGATTTAAGACTCTGTCCTTAAGGGTCACACCTCTCTGCTTTTCTAATCTATACCCAGGTCACTGGCTCACTCTATCTTCAGCACAGACTCAACCAAACTGAACAGTCAGACTTTACTACAGTGCACGGAGGTTCCTGGAGAAGGAAATGACAACCCACTCCAGTATTCTAGCCTGGAAAATCCCGTGGACAGAGGAGCCTGGCCATGTTGCAAAGAGGCGGACACGACTGAAGTGCCTTAGCCTGCATGGGTGCAAGGAGGTTAGTCGTCACATTCAGCCTTTAGAAACCTCAAACCTGGAGTGCAGAGCCACACCAAGCAGCCAAGAAGAGTCAAAGAACCAAAGGTTTTTATCTCACCTGCGGTGATTTAATCAGTCCATCTCCTTGAACAACAAGACTGATTTGATTGGCTGGCAGTGTTGACTGAGAGGCCAGCCTTCAAGCATGAAAACTGAGAAGAGTGGGAAATGTGAAACAAGATCTAAGGGGAAAAAAGGAAAGGTGAGGGAAGAGAGGGATGTGATCAGAGGCAGTAAAGGGGGCAGGGAGCATCAGGTCCTCTGACACCCCGGGCCAGCGACAGGGACAAAAACAATGGGAAAGACAGCAGGCAGCCGAATAGTGGTGAGGCAAGGAGTTTAAAAGACATTTTTAAGCCCTTACGAAATCATGGATTTTATGCTTGGGCTGCAGCAGTTGGAGTGCAAAGCAGTTTCCATTTGCATGACCATTTCATCTTGGCTCATTAGATAAGAGGGACAAAGGAAAGTCTTAGGCCATATGTAAAGGGGGTCTGTGGTGCCCAGATGGACAGATATCTCAAAAGAACTTTGCTCAGAAATTACTCTTTCTTGCTCTAAATCTGGGGACAGGTTAAACAGCCTACATTTCACCTCCTGAAAACAAAAACTAGATCATTAAAGCTCTGGTGTCAGCAGACCCAGAGAGAGTGTGTTACTAAACCAAGCCTCACGACTTGCTTAGAGGGGCAAAGATGGCCTCAGGTATAGCCAGAAAGTCCAGTGACCTTGCAGCCTTAGTGACTGATACTAACAACAACCACAATCACTCTTTGCGGGGCAGTTGCTATGTGCCAGGTCCTGTGGAAAGTATACTGTATATTTTCTCATTTAATCCGGTGCTGCTTGTCTCATTTGGTTCTTCAGCCTCTTCACTAAACCCTCTGTGCCCTGCTCTGCGCCTGGGAGCCCCGCTCTCTAGCTTCACTTGCCAGGCTCTCTTGTCTCCTGATTCCCATTCCATTTAGCCCATAGGTGGCACCTGCTGGTGAGGTGAGAGACGCTGGGACATGTCTTCCCTTGTTCTCTCCGCACTTCACGCTGCCCCTCCAGCCTTAGCTGCACCTGTCCACTCTAGGGCATCTCTTCCACACTTCTGGTTCGAGGTGGGCTCTTCCTCCTCTTCACCTTTCAGCTTTAGGGATGCTAATGGCTTCCCTACTGCTGCTGTCCGGGTGCCTCAACAACCCTTGTTTGTCCCTCATCCTTGCTCAAACCTCCGTGAGTAATCCATTCATTTGAACAACGTAACATGAAACCAGTTTCCTGCGGGGACCTGACCAATGTGGTCGTTAACCTGAAGTGTTGTTCCCCTATTTTACCTAACACAAAAAGGTGAGGTAGCTCATCCCTCATACCCAGCAAACAAAGCCATATGTGGATATTCCAAAGTTCTGCACGTTTAATCCCCACATCACACTGCCTGGTCTCTCCGAATAACCAATGTGATCCCTTTGGAACTGAGAAGACTTGAGGGCTGTCAAATGGCCGATAGCCAAGTGAGCCCTTGGAAAGCAGAGACAAAGATGCTCAGAAGCAGCAGCAAACACCCATGTAGCTGAGCAGTTAGTCTAACACTAGAGGAATGGAGCCACCCACAGAGTGTGCCAAATGGGGACAGAATCAGCCATGCATGTTGGTGTCCAAGTATTCAGTTCCTCACCTCCCCAGTTCACTTGTTGAAATCTCCATGGTGGGAGGTGAGGTAGAAAGATCCAAGCTACAGAGAAAGCCTTAGGTGTATATACATTTGAGCCTTGAACAAGGAGGGGATAGGGGCCCCAAACCTCCCAGCATGGTAGAAAATCCAGTATAAATTATAGTCAGCCCTTTATATACTCAGTTCACCCAGATCTACCGTTCCTCTGTATCTGGTTCCATGTCTACAGATTCAACCAACCATAGATCAAGTTGCACTGTATTATTTACTACTGAAAAAATCCACATATAAGTGGACTTGGGAAGTTCAAACCCTTGTTGTTACAAGGGTCAGCTGCACACAGTGACGGCAGCATCCTTGCAGCTAGCATACACTTAGAGAAAGAACTACCAGAGAAGGTAAAGACTAGCTGAGCAAAGCATGGGGTGTTAGAGTTAGTTGGGGCAGGACTGGGAGAAAGAAGTACAACCGAGCCATAGCCAGGCTGAAATCTGGCTTCTAGCCACTCAGGTGGGAAACTTGACTAATTCTAGCTGAGAAAGGGCTGGTGGTTAGGTAAGAGACATCTGTGTGATTTACGTATTTCCATCAGTCATTCATGTCCGTGCTCACATGTAATAAACTGATACGTTTAATTCAAACAGTCAGTATTTTGTTTCTCTCGATTCCTTGGTTACTGTACTGCATTACCACTGAGTTCTACCTAGGTTTGGGGTAACTTGACAACTGAACTTGAGTGACCTAACCAGTCACCCATCAAAGTCTTGGAACATTATAGCTGGATTGAACTGCAAGTTCAGTTAGTTCCGTCCAACCTAGAAAGTGTTTATTGGGCTTGTTCATTGTTTGGGAAGATAATCCCCACCCTACACAGGTTGGAATGTGTCCAGAATGCTATAGGCGAAAAGTGGAGGGTAATTTAAATAGCTTCAGAAAGAAAAAGTGCCTGGGCCAAAGTGGAAACGATGCTTAGGTTTGGATGTGTCTGGTGATGAAAGTAAAGTCTGATGCTGTAAAGAACAATATTGTGTAGGAACATGGAATGTTGGCCATGGTCAAGCAAGAGATGGCAAGAGTGACCATCAACATTTTAGGAAGTAGTGAACTAAAAGATGGGAATGGGCAAATTTAATTATTCAAATGACCATTATATTTATTATTGATGGCAAGAACCCTTAGAAGAAATGGAGTAGCCCTCATAGCGAACAAAAAGTCCAAAATGCAGTACCTGGGTGCAACTCTCAAAAACAACAGAATGATCTCAGTTTCCTTCCAAGGCAAACCACTTAGCATTAGAGTAATCCAAGTCTGTGTCCCAATCATTGATACTGAAGAAGCTGAAGCTGACAAGTTCTATGAGGTCCCACAGACCTTTCAGATATAGTTCCAAAGAAGATATTCTTTTCATCCTAGGGGATTGGAATGCAAAATTAGGCAGTCAGGAGATACCTGGAGTAACAGGCAAGTTTGGCCTTGGAGTACAAAATGAAGCAGGGCAAAGGCTAACAGTTTTACCAAGAGAACATGCTGGTCATAGCAAACACCCTTTTCCAACAAAACAGACAACTCTATATATGGACATCATCAAATGGTCAATGCCGACATCGAATTGATTATATTCTTTGCAGTCAAAGATGGAGAAGCTCTATAGTCAGCAAAAACAAGACCAGGAGCTGACTGTGGCTCAGATCATGAGCTCCTTATTTAAAATTCAGGCTTAAACTGAAGAAAGTAGGGAAAATCTCTAGGCCATTTTGGTGTAACCTAAATCAAATCCCTTATGATTATTCGTCACAGTGAAAGTGACGAGTAGACTCAAAAGGGTTAGATCTGCTAGACAGAGTGCCTGAAGAACTATGGACGGATGTTCATAACACTGTTCAGGAGGCAGTGACCAAAACCATCCCAAAGAAAAAGAAATGCAAGAAGACAAAATGCTTGTCTGAGGAGGCTTTATAAATAGCTGAGGAAAAAAAGAGAAATGAAAGGCAAGAGAGAAAGGGAAAGATATACCCAACTGAATGCAGAGTTTCAGATAATAGCAAGGACAGATAAGAAAGCCTTCTTAACTAAGTAATGCAAAGAAATAGAGGAATAGAATAGGAAAGACTAGAGATCTCTTCAAGAAAATTAGAGATACCAAGAGAGCATTTCATGTGAAGATGAGCACAGTGAAGGACACAAAGAGTTTTGACCTAACAGAAGCAGAACATATAAAGACAAGGTGGCAAGAAAACACAGAAGAACTATACAAAAGAGGTCTTAATGACCTGGATAACCAAGATGGTGTGGCCACTCACCTAGAGCCAGACATCCTGGAGTGTGAAGTCAAGTGGGCCTTACGAAGCATTACTATGAACAAAGCTAATAGAGGTGATGGAATTCCAGTTGAGCTATTTCAAATCCTAAAAAGATGATGCTGTGAAAGTGCTGCACTCAATATATCAGCAAATTTGGAAAACTCAGCAGTGGCCACAGGACTGGAAAAGGTCAGTTTTCATTCCAATTCCAAAGAAAGGCAATGCCAAAGAATGCTCAAACTATTGCACAATTGCACACATCTCACACGCTAGTAAAATTCTCCAAGCCAGCCTTCAGCAATATGTGAGCTATGAATGTCCAGATGTTCAAGCTGGTTTTAGAAAAGGTAGAGGAACCAGAGATCAAATTGCCCACATCTTCTGGATCATGGAAAATGCAAGAGCGTTCCAGAAAAACATCTATTTCTGCTTTATTGACTATGCCAAAGCCTTTGACTGTGTGGATCACAATATACTGTGGAAAATTCTGAAAGAAATGGGAATACCAGACCACCTGACCTGCCTCTTGAGTTATCTGTATGCAGGTCAGGAAGCAACAGTTAGAACTGGACATGGAACAACAGACTGGTTCCAAATAGGAAAAGGAGTCCGTCAAACCTGTATATTGTCACCCTGCTGATTTAACTTATATGCAGAGTACATCTTGAGAAATGCTAGGCTGGAAGAAGCACAAGCTAGAATCAAGATTGCCGGGAGAAATATCAATAACCTCAGATATGCAGATGACACCACCCTTATGGCAGAAAGTGAAGAGGAACTAAAAAGCCTTTTGATGAAAATGAAAGTGGAGAGTGAAAAAGTTGGCTTAAAGCTCAACATTCAGAAAACAAAGATCATGGCATCTGGTCCCATCACTTCATGGGAAATAGATGGGAAACAGTGGAAACAGAGTCAGACTTTATTTTTGGGGGCTCCAAAATCACTGCAGATGGTGATTGCAGCCATGAAATGAAAGGACGCTTACTCCTTGGAAGGAAAGTCATGACCAACCTAGATAGTATATTCAAAAGCAGAGACATTACTTTGCCAACGAAGGTCCGTCTAGTCAAGGCTATGGTTTTTCCTGTGGTCATGTATGGATGTGAGAGTTGGACTGTGAAGAAAGCTGAGTGCTGAAGAATTGATGCTTTTGAACTGTGATGTTGGAGAAGACTCTTGAGAGTCCCTTGGACTGCAAGGAGATCCAACCAGTCCATTCTAAAGGAGATCAGTCCTGGGTGTTCATTGGAAGGACTGATACTAAAGCTGAAACTCCAATACTTTGGCCACTTCATGCGAAGGGTTGACTCATTGGAAAGACTCTGATGGTGGGAGGGATTGGGGGCAGGAGGAGAAGGGGACGACAGAGGATGAGATGGCTAGATGGCACGACTTGATGGACATAAGTTTGAGTAAACTCCAGGAGTTGGTGATGGATAGGGAGGCCTGGTGTGCTGTGATTCATGGAGTCACAAAGAGACACGACTGAGCAACTGAACTGAACTGAAGGTTATACTCAAAACCCTTCAGGCTAGGCATCAGTAGTGCATGAACCAAAGCTTCTAGATGTACAAGCTGAATTTAGAAAAGGTAGAGGAATCAGAAATCAAATTGCCGACATCCACTGGATCATAGAACAAGCAAGCGAATTCCAGAAAAGCATCTACTTCTGCTTTCTCAATGATGCTAGAGCCTTTGACTCTGTGAATCATAACAATTGTGGAAAGTTCTTAAAGAGATGGGAATACCAGAGAAATCTGTATGCAGGCCAAGAAGCAACATTTAGAACCAGACATGGAACAATAGACTGGTTCAAAACTGGGAAAGGAGTACATCAAGGCTGTATGTTGTCACCCTGTTTATTTAACTTGTATGCAGAGCACATCATCTGAAATGTGGGCTAGATCAATCACAAGCTGGAATTAAGACTGCAGGGGACAATATCAACAACCTCAGGTATGCAGATGATACCATTCTAATGACAGAAAATAAGGAGAAACTTAAGAGCCTCTTGATGAAGGTGAAAGAGGAGAATGGAAAAGCTGGCTTAAGACTCAACATTCAAAAAACTAAATCATGGCATCTGGTCCTATCACTTCATGGCAAACAGAAGGGGAAAAGGTGAAAGCAGTGACAGACTTTATTTTCTTGGACAGAAAAGAAAAAAAAAATCACTGCGTACGGTAACTACTGCCATGAAATTACAGGACACTTGCTCCTTAGAAGAAAAGCTATGACAAACCTAGACAGCATATTAAAAAACAGGCATTACTTTGTTGACAAAGTTCTGTCTAGTCAAAGCCATGGCTTTTCCTGTAGTCATGTATGGATGACCCTTATTTTCTGGCATTTATACTCTGAAACAAAGTTATGACCAACCTAGACAGCACGTTAAAAAGCAGAGACATTACTTTGCCAACAAAGGTCCATGTTGTCAAGGCTATGGTTTTTCCAGTGGTCATGTATGGATGTGAGACTTGGACTGTAAAGAAAGATGAGCGCTGAAGAATTGATGCTTTTGAACTGTGATGTTGGAGAAGACTCTTGAGGGTCCCTTAGACTGCAAGGAGATCCAACCAGTCCATCCTAAAGGAGATCAGTCCTGAATGTTCATTGGAAGGACTGATGTTGAAGCTGAAACTCCAATATTTTCACCACCTGATGCGAAGAGCTGACTCATTTGAAAAGACCCTGATGCTGGGAAAGATTGAGGGCAGGAGGAGAAGGGGATGACAGAGGATGAGATGGTTGGATAACATCATCGACTCGATGGACATGGGTTTGGATGTGAAAGGTTGTTGAATCACACAAAGACGCCAGGATTCTTGGCCCCTGGGAGGAGAAGAATTCAATCATCTGGGGCCAGAGGCAAGGCTTGATTGCTCAGAGCTTTTGTATAATAAAGTTTTATTAAAGTATAAAGGAGACAGAGAAAGCTTCTGACATAGGCATCAGAAGGGGGCAGAAAGAGTACCCCCTGCTAGTCTTTAGCTGGATGTTATATAGTCACTCAGTTCAGTTCAGTCACTCAGTCGTGTCTGACTCTTTGCGACCCCATGAATCACAGCACCCCAGGCCTCCCTATCCATCACCAACTCCCGGAGTTCACTCAGACTCACATCCATCGAGTCAGTGATGGCATCCAGCCATCTCATCCTCTGTCGTCCTTTCTCCTTCTGCCCCCAATCCCTCCCAGCATCAGAGTCTTTTCCAATGAGTCAACTCTTCTCATGAGGTGGCTAAAGTACTGGAGTTTCAGCTTTAGCATTATTCCTTCCAAAGAAATCCCAGGGTTAATCTCCTTCAGAATGTACTGATTGGATCTTCTTGCAGTCCAAAGGACTCTCAAGAGTCTTCTCCAACACTACAGTTCAAAAGCTTCAATTCTTCAGTGTTCTGCCTTCTTCACAGTCCAACTCTCACATCCATACATGACCACAGGAAAACCATAGCCTTGACTAGACGGACCTTAGTCGGCAAAGTAATGTCTCCGCTTTTGAATATGCCATCTAGGTTGGTCATGACTTTCCTTCCAAGGAGTATGCCTTTTAATTTCATGGCTGCAGTCACCATCTGCAGTGATTTTGGAGCCCTCAAAATAAAGTCTGACACTATTTCAACTGTTTCCCCATCTATTTCCCATGAAGTGATGGGACCAGATGCCATGATCTTTGTTTTCTGAATGTTGAGCTTTAAGCCAGCTTTTTCACTCTCCACTTTCACTTGCATCAAGAGGCTCTTTAATTCTTCTTCACTTTCTGCCATAAGGGTGGTGTCATCTGCATATCTGAGGTTATTGATATTTCTCCCGGCAATCTTGATTCTAGCTTGTGCTTCTTCCAGCCTAGCATTTCTCAAGATGTACTCTGCATATAAGTTAAATCAGCAGGGTGACAATATACAGGTTTGACGGACTCCTTTTCCTATTTGGAACCAGTCTGTTGTTCCATGTCCAGTTCTAACTGTTGCTTCCTGACCTGCATACAGATAACTCAAGAGGCAGGTCAGGTGGTCTGGTATTCCCATTTCTTTCAGAATTTTCCACAGTATATTGTGATCCACACAGTCAAAGGCTTTGGCATAGTCAATAAAGCAGAAATAGATGTTTTTCTGGAACTCTCTTGCTTTTTCCATGATCCAGAAGATGTGGGCAATTTGATCTCTGGTTCCTCTACCTTTTCTAAAACCAGCTTGAACATCAGAAAGTTCACAGTTCACATATTGCTGAAGCCTGGCTTGGAGAATTTTGAGCATTACTTTACTAGCGTGTGAGATGAGTGCAATTGTGTGGTAGTTTGAGCATTCTTTGGCATTGCCTTTCTTTGGAATTGGAATGAAAACTGACCTTTTCCAGTCCTGTGGCCACTGCTGAGTTTTCCAAATTTGCTGGCATATTGAGTGCAGCACTTTCACAGCATCATCTTTTAGGATTTGAAATAGCTCAACTGGAGTTCTATCACCTCTATTGGCTTTGTTAGTAGTGATGCTTCCTAAGGCCCACTTGACTTCACATTCCAGGATGTCTGGCTGTAGATGAATAATCACACCATGGTGATTATCTAGCAGTCTGTTAATGAAAGAAAGGAATGTGTTAAAACTCAGAATGGCAAGAGGCCCCTCACCCATAAGATGCATTTTGGGATAATCTTGGCACCAAATGGTTCATCCTGGGCCATAAAATGATTAACTTGAATCTTGAAGAAGGGCAGATCACCATACGAATACTTTCATTTACATAGATTAGGGGAACAATATCTGAGTATAACATACTGGTTTATCAAGTAGGTTCTGAACCAAGAGTGGGAACCAACTTGAAGACAGAGTTTGTGGTAATTGCATAGTACATTAGCATAACTTAAGATAAACATTTCCATGAGAAAAGGCATTGGTTAACCTCTTTACCCGCGTGTCTTTACTGTGTCTTTACCCCTGTCTTTACTGTGTTGTCATTATGGCAACACAGTATTTTAAGAGAAACCTCCTTTTAAATTTGTATAGAGAAGGAAAAAATATTGCTAATTTGTTTCTTCCTGCCGCTTAAGAGAGAAAAATGTCTGACACTTGCAGGCTATTTCCTCCGTTTGGAGATCCCTGGCTTTCTTGCTTGTACCCCTCTCAGATGGATTCAGCGAGTTGATGATGTACAGGGAGGCCTGGCATGCTACAATTCATGGGGTCACAAAGAGTCGGACATGACTGAGTGACTGAACTGAACTGAACTGAACTGAATAGTCTGTATAATTTGTATGCTCTGTAAAATTTGTTTGTGTGACCAGTGGAACATAGCAGATGTGATGGCATGTCCCTCAGATCAGATTATAAAAGACAGTGCAAATTTTGTCTTGGTCATACCCACTGTCTCTTGGATTACCCATTCTGGGAGGAGCCATGTTGTTAGCAGCCTTGTAGAGAGAGCCACATCCTCAGGGACAGGTGCCTCCTGGCCACAGTCACATGAGTGAAGTTGGAAGCAGACATCACAGGTCCAGTCAAGACTCCAAAGTCAGCACCTCCAACTAATGGCACGTTTACAGCCTCAGTGAGATCCTGGGCTAGAAAAGCTGCTTCCAAATTCCAAACCCTCAAAATGCAGCGAGTTCTTTTACTAGCACAATAGATTTATTTGGGAACAGCAAGAACATTGTGTTTTAGGACATGCAATCTGTGGCACAGCATAGGTGAATTTGGAGACTACAAGAGAATAACTTTTATAGAGAGAGAGAGAGGAGAAGTGGGAGAGTCTATTATAAACATTGGAGTCCACTGGAAAAACTGAGAATTTAGAGTGTAGTGGATTTTCATTGGCTGAGTTGTGACGCTCTCAATGGTTGGGCTGTTGCCAGGCAAGGAGAAATTGTTCCTTCCTCCTAGTGGGTAGTCATGCTGTAACTTTCTTCCTGTGGAGCTGCAAAGGTACAGCTCTTCCAGCTGGGTCTGCAGTTGAATTCCAGTGGTAGAGCATGAGAGTGCCCCTCCTGGCTCCGTTTAAATGAGGTTTCTATTTATAGGCAAACTTAATTACATTGTTCTTCACTTTATTTTGCTTTGTGCTATTTTTTTGTAATGGGCTTCCCTGTGGCTCAGTGGGTAAAGAATCCGCCTCCAATGAGGGAGACCTGGGTTTGATCCCTAGGTTGGGAAGATTCCCTGGAGAAGGGAAAGGCTACCCACCCAGTATTCTGGCCTCGAGAAGTCCATGGACTATATAGTCCATGGGGTCACAAAGAGTCAGACAGGACTGAGTGACTTTCATGTTCATTCTCAATTTTTGTAATATATATTGAAATCAGGATGTGTGATGCCTACACCTTTGTTCTTGCTTAAAAAATTTTTGTGACTACTTAGGGTCTTTTCTGGTTCTGTATGAATTTTAGGATTTTTTTTTCCTATTTCTGTGAAAAGCACCACTGAAATTTTGATAGGGGTTGCATTTATTTGTAGATTGGGTAGAATGGACATTTTAGCAGTATTAATTCTTCCAATCCATGAACATGAAATATCTAAAAAGGTAGCTCCGTTGGTAAAGAATCTGCCTGCAATGCAGGAGCCCCCTGGTTTGATCCCTGGGTAAGGAAGATCCCTTGGAGAAGGAAATAGCAATCCACTCCAGTATTCTTGCCTGGAAAATCCCCATGGACAGAGGAGCCTGGTGGGCTACAGTCTATGAGGTCGCAAAGAGTCAGACACGACTGAGTGACTAAGCACAAGCACATTAAGTGGACAAACAGGTTTCAAATCAATATGCACAAAATCAGTACAATCTGATTTTATTGTAAATATATGTATGCATGTCGAAAGATCTGGAACTATAATAGCAAAAATGACTCAAGGCCAGCATACAAAAGGAAGCCTCCTCATTCAGACTCTAAACAGGCTCAAGCCCTGGGGCAGCTGCAACAAGAATCAGGGAGAGGTGTCCTGAGAGAAGAGGGCTGGAACACGAAGGTTAGAATCTTACATAACATGTTTTTTATGCCACGATTTAAACTTCATATCATTCCCTTTAGTGTCTATATTTACTTTTGAGAGCACTATATTTTAGAATCGCATGCTGTGCTGAATGGTCCTCCAGCGGCTGTCTACTCTGGGACACTCTGACATCATTGGAGTGGCTGGCTGTGTTGGGCATTCACAAACGTGGATGAGAATGAAGTAATATAGCATCTTTTGTAGAGAGACGTGGGCAGCGCCTTTCATCTCCCCTGGGCTTTTAGACAAGGATCAAGTCAAAGTGAAGGCAGGGGGCAGCATCTGGCAGGAGCCTCCTAGTTAGCAGCCTTTGCTCATGAACATGGGCTCAGTTTCTTGGTGGCTAAGGGAGGGAAAGGTCAGATTGGCCTGTGAGGAAGGAAATCCATGTCCCTCTGCAGAAAGTCTACTTCCTAGGTAACTAAAGAAATATAGTTGAGCCAAGACAGGCCTCAACAAGACAACTCTTCAGGGCATGGGCAACGGTGACCCTGATCGGAGAAGACTCTGGATATAGGACAGAGTTGAAAACAGTTTGAATGATCTTCCGCAGTGACCAAACATGAACTTTGTCTCCAGCTTTTGTGATGGTAGCCACGTTCACCTGAATTACCCTCACTGCCCTTCTATGAGAGTTACTTGTGCGACACAGAAGAGACCAGCAGTTTTGCCACACTGAGCTACAAACAGAACCAGAGCAGCTTTCTTGAGCTCCTACTGCGTGCCAGACAAGCCCGCATACAAAGGAAGCCTCCTCGCTCAGACTCTAAACAGGCTCAAGCCCTGGGGCAGCTGCCACAAAGTCGAGAAGCAGCTGTTCCCTTGCCCGCTCGTGGGCTTGGCTGCCGGTCTATCTGCTCTGCCAGCCACCTGGGTTGACAAGTTGTGAGAGGTGAGAGGCAGGCTTTTTCCCAGAAAGGGAAATTAACCCATAACGCTAAGATAGTCAAACTCACATATAGACGAAGGGCACCAGTGAGGCACACAGAAGCCATTGTCCACAGAAAGAAGGTAACTTGCCAAAAAAAAAAAAACTCCACTAACACAGAGTAATTCTTTTACAAACACAAATTTAAACAACATACACAAAAACACTACGATAAAGTCCAAAGCCGCGGAAGCTTAATGTGACTGAAGTGCAGCTGGGCAAAATCACTTGGGTGTTGGCTGTCCTGCTATTCTCCTCCTTTATCTCCTCTGCCAACTGCATAGATGGGGGAGGTGTGTATGTTAATCGCTCAGTTGTATCCCACTCTTTGTGACCTCATGGACTGTAGCCTGCCAGGCTTCTCTGTCCATGGGATTCTCCAGGCCAGAATGCTGGAGTGGGTTGCCATTTCCTTCTCCAGGGGATCTTCCCGACCCAGAGATCCAACCTGGATCTCCTACATTTCGGGGAGATTCTTTACCACTGCGCCACCAGGGGAGCCCCTAGATTGGGGAGGGGGAAGGGACAAAAGAGAGGGAAAGACTCTAGCAGACCCACTGGAGAGGAGGGCAGAGGGGGCTTATAGAGGAGAGTGTGAGGCCCTGAGGATTTAGTAGGTTCTAGAGAAGAGTTGAAAGTGAGTGAAAGTGAAAGTCACTCAGTCAAGTCCGACTCTTTGTGACCCCATGGACTATACAGTCCCTGGATTTTGCTCCAGGCCTGAATACTGGAGTGAGTAGCCTTTCCCTTCTCCAGGGAATCTTTACAACCCAGGGATTGAACCCAGGTCTCCAACATTGCAAGCAGATTCTTTACCAGCTGAGCCACCAGAGAGTTAAAAAGGGTTTAAAGATTAATCACGAATTATGACTTAGATTTTTAAAAATTTTTAGAGAGGTGAGTAAAGCTGAAATGCCTGTTTGAGCTGTGCTTCTTCAAATAAGTGTCCATTCCGAGACTAGACCACTTGGGCTGTGACCGTGTAAGAATTCTCCAAGCAGGATCACGAGGCCCCCTTTTGCCCTTTTTGTGTGAGTGTGTGAAATTGCAGAAAATAGAGTCATTCTCTTTGACTGTTTCAAGTACTTTCTCTGTGACCCAAGACCAGTTATGTGCCAGCTTCTTCATAACCTACAAACTACAGCAGAAGAATACATCCTACTTTTCTCTGGGGGCAGGGAGAGGCGGGGAGCAGTTCATAGCTCAAATGCCATAGATTCTCACAGTTCTTACTTAGACTTAGGTTTTCTTGAATATACATTTCTTCATTGGCTATATGCCCTCAGGACAATCTGTACAGACTTTAAATGGTTACGTTTTTAAAAGTAACTGTCACAGTTATGACTGTTTCACTGAAGAGCACAGGTCTGAGAGGCTGTTCCTGCCACCATTCCAGAATTGGGTCTTTGGTATTTGAATCTGGGATTTTAGCAGAGAGGGAAAGCATAGTTCAAGTCAGGTTGGGAGCCGGAGAAAAAGAAACAAGAACTTTGGAAGCCAAAAAGAATCCATTGTTCATGCTTACTTACCTCCTGGGAATTTTATGGTCCAGCTCACTCTGGAGTTAGAACCCTTCTTGGCTGAACTAGCACCAGCAAACCTGTGGGCAGTGATATATGATAGCCTAGACATGCTGTGAGGCACATGAGGTCATAGACAGGTTGCTCTTCTGACTGGAGATCAGAGAAGTAGGCTAGAGAGAGAAGGCAAAAATGGGGTGGGGTGGGTATGAGGCCAGCTTCATTCTTCTACATGTAGATATCTAATTTTCCACGCACCAATTCATTGTTGAAAGACTGTCCTTCAAGGCTGTTCTTGGCACCCTTCCCAAAGAGCAGCTGACCATAGATGCATGTTTTTATTTCTGTTTCATTGGTCTATATGTATGATTTTATGCCAGTGCCTTACCATTTGGATTACTATAGCTTCCAAGGATGGTAACCTCAAAGGATTTTTTTTTTTTTTTTAAGAAAAAAAAAGTTTGCCTTCAAAAGCAGAAATAGCAGCAACAATTATGTAAGCTCTTCTGGTCTTCACAGGTGGGGTATAGGTGAATTCCTTGCTATTTGTGGGGATCTTTTCATGACAAAGCTTTCTTCTAAACAATGGCTTCCACAGCATGCAGACAGCTACAGGCTGCTCAGTTGCTTGTATTTGGTCAATCATTCAAGTTATTAAATGCCTACTATTGATCAGGAACAGAATTTAATTCTAAAATAAAACATTTACTAAGGCCTCCAACATATTTGCCACTTCTTGCTAATCAGTTCATTGAACATAATGTCATCAGTATGGTAGAGCAATGAAATATTCTACAGAATTTCCAGATAGCCTGGAGCCCTTGGGACTGTCTTACGACAGATGACATGAGTTAACTGAAAAGCTGGAGAGAACCTGTAAGTGTATACTATCGTTTGGCCTCCCATGAGTGCAGACTGCTTCTACCACTCTTTTCTGATGAGAATAGAAGACAACGTATTTGCCAAATCAATGGCCATGTACCATGAGCCAGAAGCCATACTGACCATACTCATCTACTCTAGTAACGACACTAGTGGGGCAACTGCAGTCAGAGCTTCTGCTTAGTTAAATTGGTGGGAATTCACTCCTAGGACCCACTTGGCTTTACAGGGGACAAGCTAGTGAACTAAATGGACGTATGAGGGGGACAGCCACCATGCATCCTTAGATTTTTAAGAATGACACTAATATACAGCCCAGGGAAATAGTCGTTATTTTATAGTGATTTTAAATGGAGTATAATCTGTAAAAGTATTGAGTCATGCCACTGTACACTTGAAACTAATATAATACTGTAACTTAACTATACTTCAATTTAAAAAGAATATTAAAAAATAAAGTAAGTTTAATCAAACAAGCAACTCAGCTCTTAGCCAAATGCAATCAAATTGCACAACTTGCCAGATGTTATTGTATTTACAAATTTGACTCTGTTTACTCTGAACAGGCTTAATACATAACTGCTTAATCTTTTTCCTCCCTATTCCCCAATTCCCCCAGCAGGGACTGGAAACAGAGAGAGGAAGAGCATGCTCATCGGGAGCCAATCATGTCCGAGGCTCTAGTGTTTCCCTTTGCTAATCTTCTTTGGTTGATTCCCAAGCCCATTCCCCAGAACAGCTATTTCCAAAACTCCATCACTTCCCCAATCTCCTGAAAGTCCTCCTCTTTCTGTCCCCATTGGCTCTCAACAGATGGCTTGTCTCATACCAAGGACGTTGAGGTGGTCAAGTGAGAACCTGCCTAATTTCCTACTCCGTAGCCAACGACTTGATCTGTTTCTACACCTCCCGCCTTCTCTCTTGGTTTAAGTCTCACCTCTCCACCAGTCTTGTTAATCAGATTTGCCGTCAGCTTTTCTAGGTGGAATCACTTCTTAAGATGGAGATTAGATTCTTAAGTCTGCACATAGACAAAAGTCACATACAGTCAAAATTACCCTAGTAGATTTCTTACATTACCCACAACAGAAGATCAAATGCGGCTTTGAGAATATAGTCCTGGAAAGTAATATATAGGTGTGAGTATATCAAGCAGACAGTAATATACAAGTATAAGGCATGTATACTGTATACACAGAGTGTATGGTAATGTATAGCATGAAATTGCAAAGAGGGATTACGTTGAGAAAACTACTTACAAAAAGCTTTTTGGAACCTTGAACAAACTAGTGATATTCTGCCTTCCCATTTGCTGTCCCCATCCTAGTTTTCATGAATAACTTTATCAGTTCCTCTCTAGTCCGTGGTTCTTCAGTTTCCTTTTCCTGATTGTAATAAAGCCACCACTATCCACTAGTATGACATGGTATACACTAGTATTTCATTCTCTGTATGCGTTCTGGAAAGTCCTATGTCCTCTATATCTCCATTGGTGATTTCACTAAGAGTCTTCCCTGCCAGAATCCCTGCCTTTAGGCACCTTCACTGACTGCGTCGGTCCACTGGATTTCCAGCATGCTTTAATAATGATTTCTCATTCTGTCTGCCTCCTGCTCCATTAGAAGATTAAACTTGAGAGCAGATCAGAGAAATCTAAAATAACAGTGGCTTAATAGAGAAGTTTCTGTCCCCTGTCTCTCATAAAAGAAGCCCAAGAGTAAGCAGTGCAGGGCATTTTGATGGTTTGTC
The DNA here is from genome assembly GCA_917880005.1 of Nanger dama. NCBI lineage: Eukaryota > Metazoa > Chordata > Mammalia > Artiodactyla > Bovidae > Nanger > Nanger dama. The sequence goes on from CAKJTW010000035.1 coordinate 12,256,561, forward strand.
AAGGACCCAGGCTTCCTTTCTGCCCTGCCTTTCTATGAATAGTTCATAGCTTCCCTCAGGGCTGCTGCAGCTCCAGCCCCTGCATCCACATTCCAGATAGCCCATGTTCAGGAAAGTTATCCAAAACTTAGAAATAAAGCTGGCTGTGCTGTACTGAGTCACTCAGTCATGTCCTACTCTTTGTGACCAAATGGATTGTAGCCCTCCAGGCTCCTCTATCCAAGGGGATTCTCCAGGCAAGAATACTGGAGTGGGTTGTCATGCTCTCCTCCAGGGGATCTTCCCAACCCAGGGATCTGACCCAGGTCTCCCACATTGCAGGCGGAGTCTTTACCATCTGAGCGACCAGGGAAGCCTGTATGTCCTACCAGTGTCTTCTGAGAGCACTGTCACTTTCCCCCAAGGGAAATCTCACTTGGAGAATGACCCTTTAGTTACTCTTGATTAGCATTCAGACTCTACAGTTAGGTGTTAATTTGTTAAAAAAAAAAAAAAAGCAATAAGATATAAATGAAGTTTTCTCAGGATATATAGTTTTATTACCTTGAAGAACATTTGCTGCTTTTTTATCTTAGCATTCTTATTCGAGGATTTCTTTTTTTTCCCTTACTGAACCAGCTATGTCATTTTGCTGGCTCCTCTCATTAATGAATCAATTACACAGTGGCCTGTGCTTAGATAATGTTTGGGAATTACATTTTTAACATTTATAGGTTTCAATAGCAGGAAGGACAGAAGGGCCTTCTCCCAGCTAAGTCAGCAGTCTCCCTAAATGTTCTACCAAAAATCTCTATTCGTATCTCTTGGGCCAGAATTTAGTCACTAGGCTACATCCAGCTGCAAGAGAGGCTATAGAATGTGGCCTTAAGCTAAGTACATCAGTACCCTGAATACAATCAGGGTTCTCTTACTTGGTAGGCAGAGATTAGAGAGCCAGACAGCTAGTAATCTTTGTCACAAAAATATAGACCCAATGATTATACCTCCTCTCACCTGTATCTTTGCTTCCCCTCTGTCTTGGCTTCCTTTCAGCAGCCTAAAAGCATACTCAGAGAGCTCTGACCCCTTGGTCCTGAATCCTTCTCCAGCTATCATGATGACATTCCTCCTTCGCCCCCCAGTCAGGTCTGAGAATGAACAGCCCCACGCGGCTTCCCTCTCTCACTGCCCCATCCTCCTTCGTCCACTTGCGTCAGCTGCTGTTGCCCTTGCTGCACGTGCCCTGCCCCCACAGGCTTCCACTGGTCCTCCAAACATCAGACGCAGATCTACTGCCTCTTGCACAAAGCCATATGTAATCAATGACGACTGAATTATTCAGTGTGTTAGTCGTTCTTTCTCAGTACAGAGTTATTTTCTATTCTTCAACGGAAAAGTCATATTTCCCTTTCATTATGGGCTAAACCATTTCTTTTGACTTGTTTGTGAGAAGCTAATTCTCAGACGTTGCTTTGGTTCTGTACAAAAATGCATTGTAACTTCTAAAAAATTAACCAAACGGCACACTTTTGGAAATGACCTTTTGTAAACTTGGGTCTGTTTATTCAGATCTCTTGAATTCTTACTGTTCAGTCGCTAAGTCATGTGCAATTCTTCTGACTCCGTGGACTGTAGCCCACCAAGCTCCTCTGTCCACAGAATTTCCCAGACAAGAATACTAGAAAGTGTTAGTCACTCAGTCGTGTCCAACTCTTTGCGACCCCAGGGACTGTAGCCCACCAGGCTCCTCTGTCCACAGGATTTCCCAGATAAGAATACTAGAGTGGGTTGCCACTTCCTCTTGCAGAGGATCTTCCTGACCCAGGAGTGAACCTGCATCTCCTGCATTGACAAGCAGACTCTTTACCACTGAACCTCCAGGGAAGCATCCATGCCCATCTATTGAACAGAAAAAAGAAATTGGATGTTTGCTGCTAATAAAAGCATATTTTCCCTTAGATTGCATCTAAGGCACATCAGATCTGTGACAAGCTGTTTACCTGGCTAACTCAGGTAAGAAGTAAACTACCTATTTTGAAACCCCCAAGGGAAAAACATCAATAAGATTCCAGATAGTGCATTTTCCTCTGTTGCTGAACCTCCCGCTTGATTCTGCCACAAAACATGCATCTAGGTATTTTCCAGTTCAATTTTGCTCTACACCGGAGATCATAATGTGCCAAACAGATGCTTAGCGCTCTGTCAGCCTCTCCCTCCTTGTGTGCTTCATTCCCTGTGTGGGGCGGCTCTTCAGGGATAGGGGGCTGGGACTGCGGCAGCCCGGCTGGCTAGGGATTGCTGGCATGATGTGGTTATACTGCCCCAATGTGGCAGATTTCACTATATTTCACATGCTGCCTCATATTTTCTCTAGTGCTTCCTGGAGAAACAACTCACTAATGAGGAATGGTTTCTGAGTGAGTACATCCTTATTGCCAAACTCAGACTTAAATTGAAGAAAGTGGGGGAAACCACTAGGCCATTCAGGTATGACCTAAATCAAATCCCTTATGATTATACAGTGGAAGTGAAAAATAGATTTAAGGGACTAGATCTGATAGACAGAGTCCCTGAGGAACTATGGATGGAGGTTCGTGACACTGTACAGGAGACAGGGATCAAGACCATCCCCAAGAAAAAGAAATGTAAAAAGCAAAATGGCTGTCTGAGGAGGCCTTACAAATACCTGTGAAAAGAAGAGAAGCGAAAGCAAAGGAGAAAAGAAAAGATATACCCATTTGAATGCAGAGTTCGAAAGAATAGCAAGGAGAGATAAGAAAGCCTTCTTCAGCGATCAGTGCAAAGAAATAGAGGAAAAGAACAGAATGGGAAAGACTAGAGATCTCTTCAAGAAAATTAGAGATACCAAGGGAACATTTCATGCAAAGATGAGCTCGATAAAGGACAGAAATGGTCTGCACCTAACAGAAGCAGAAGATATTAAGAAGAGGTGACAAGAATACACAGAAGAACTGTACAAAAAGATCTTCATGACCCAGATAATCACAATGGTGTGATCACTCACCTAGAGCTAGATATCCTGGAATGTGAAGTCAAGTGGCCCTTAGGAAGCATCACTACAAACAAAGCTAGTGGAGGTGATAGAACTCCAGTTGAGCTATTTCAAATCCTAAAAGATGATGCTGTGAAAGTGCTGCACTCAATATGCCAGCAAATTTGGAAAACTCAGCAGTGGCCACAGGACTGGAAAAGGTCCGTTTTCATTCCAATCCCAAAGAAAGGCAATGCCAAAGAATCCTCAAACTACCGCACAATTGCACTCATCTCACATGCTAGTAAAGTAATGCTCAAAATTCTCCAAGCCAGGCTTCAGCAATATGTGAGCCGTGAACTTCCTGATGTTCAAACTGGTTTTAGAAAAGGCAGAGGAACCAGAGATCAAATTGCCAACATCTTCTGGATCATGGAAAAAGCAAGAGAGTTCCAGAAAAACATCTATTTCTGCTTTATTCACTATGCCAAAGCTTTTGACTGGATCACAATAAACTGTGGAAAATTCTGAAAGAAATGGGAAAACCAGACCACCTGACCTGCCTCTTGAGAAACCTATATGCAGGTCAAGAAGCAACAGTTAGAACTGGACATGGAACAACAGACTGGTTCCAAATAGGAAAAGGAGTACATCAGGCTGTATATTGTCACCCTACTTATTTAACTTATATGCAGATTACATCGGAGAAGGCAATGGCACCCCCACTCCAGTACTCTTGCCTGGAAAATCCCATGGATGGAGGAGCCTAATAGGTTGCAGTCCATGGGGTCGCAAAGAGTCGGACACGACTGAGCGACTTCACTTCCACTTTTCAGTTTCATGCATTGGAGAAGGAAATGACAACCCACTCCAGTGTTCTTGCCTGGAGACTCCCAGGGACAGGTGAGCTTGGTGGGCTGCTGTCTATGGGGTCACATGGAGTCAGACACGACTGAAGCAACCTAGCAGCAGATTACATCATGAGAAACACTGAACTGGATGAAGCACAAGCTGGAATCAAGATTGCTGGGAGAAATATCAATAACATCAGATATGCAGATGATACCACCCTTATGATAGAAGGTGAAGAAGAACTAAAGAGCCTCTTGATGAAAGTAAAAGAGGAGAGTGAAAAAGTTGGCTTAAACTCAGCATTCAGAAAACTAAGGTCATCTGGTCCTATCAGTTCAGTTCAGTTCAGTCGCTCAGTCATCTCCGACTCTTTGCGACCCCATGAATCGCACGCCAGGCCTCCCTGTTCATCACCATCTCTCGGAGTTCACTCAGACTCACATCCATCGAGTCCGTGATGCCATCCAGCCATCTCATCCTTGGTCGTCCCCTTCTCCTCCTGCCCCCAATCCCTCCCAGCATCAGAATCTTTTCCGATGAGTCAACTCTTCTCATGAGGTGGCCAAAGTACTGGAGTTTCAGCTTTAGCATCATTCCTTCCAGTGAACACCCAGGACTGATCTCCTTCAGAATGGACTGGTTGGATCTCCTTGCAGTCCAAGGGACTCTCAAGAGTCTTCTCCAACACCACAGTTCAAAAGCATCAATTCTTCGGCGCTCTGCCTTCTTCACAGTCCAATTCTCACATCCATACATGACCACAGGAAAAACCACAGCCTTGACTAGACGGACCTTAGTCAGCAAAGTAATGTCTCTGCTTTTGAATATGCTATCTAAGTTGGTCATAACTTTTCTTCCAAGGAATAAGCGTTTTTAATTTCATGGCTGCAGTCACCATCTGCAGTGATTTTGGAGCCCCCAAAATAAAGTCTGACACTGTTTCCACTGTTTCCCCATCTATTTCCCTGAAGTGATGCCTGCAGTGTGGGAGACCTGGCTATAAGACAGACCGGATGCCATGAGATGGCTGGATGGCATCATTGACTCAATGGACTGAGTTTGGGTAAACTCCAGAAGTTGCTGATGGACAGGGAGGCCTGGTGTGCTGCGATTCATGGTGTTGCAAAGAGTCGGACATGACTGAGCGACTGAACTGACTGAACTGACTGAACTGACATCATAGGCTATTGAAGAGTGGTGGTAGACTTGAAGGGGGACCCAAACCACTTCTTCCATCCCTTCCTCAAAGGCTTTTTGGGGTGTTCATGTGAAAGTGAAGTGTTAGTTGCTCAGTCGTGTCTGACTGTTTGTGACCCCATGGACTGTAGCCTACCAGGCTCCTTGTCCATGGAATTCTCCAGATGAGAATACAGGAGTGAGTTGCCATTTCCTACTCCAGGAGATCTTCCTGACCCAGGGATTGAACCCAGGTCTCCTGCATTGCAGGCAGATTCTTTCCTGTCTGAGCCACCAGGGAGTGGCTTAGAACTTTAGTAGGCAACCCTCATCTACCATATCTGAAGAGTATCTCCAGCAGGAAGAAGGCAAAACCCCTATAAAAGAAGTCAGATTTTAATCAGCTAGAGTTTGGCCCTGCCAAATTAAACAGAGATGGCAACTGGGATCCGTAAGCTAAATCTGGTCTTTGTACATACTGTGTTTGCCTGATACTGTTGTTTGTTTTTTAATTTGTATCTGGTTTTAATTTTAGAAAGCCATATTTATAAGAAAGATTCATAGGAAACCTAGACTTTTGGCTTCAGGATACTGTATTTCTGACTTGCAGCAATCAGCTGGAATGGAGTAGTTGATCTTACTTTTAGATGGTGTTTGCCCACTGCATTTTGTCACAGTCCTCTTGACTCCCTATCATAATCCGCTGCCTCCCTCATTTACAGTACCTGCTATGGTCCTTTGGAATCTCTGCTGTAAACAGCTGGAGATGAGACAGGAGGCGGAGGTACAAGGGAACATTTCATGGAAGGAAAAGACCTTAAGCTGGTCCTTGAAAACTGAGTAGAAATTTTCTTGGTAGAGTAGAGAGGTAAGGGTGTTCCAGGTAGAACAGACAAACAGAGAAAAAAAGCATAGAGTAATGAAGGTTATTGGGAAGGATCAAAGAGAACCTCAGGCAAGGCTAGAGTAATCTTTAACATGACCTTGGATTTCGACATTTTAGTCCCAGTCCGTGCTCTACCACATACGGTCTACGTGACCCTGTGCCGGTCATTTAATTTCTTCGAGCCTCGATTATTCTGTATAGTGGACATAATAGTAGCTCTACCATATGGATGTGACTAGTTCTGGATCGTTCATATTCATTGCCATATAATACTCCCTTGTGCAAATACTCTGCCATTTATTACCCATTCCTGGTTAGTGGACATTTAGATAGTAACTTTCTGGTTTGGGCTCCTAAAAATAGTGTGGTTTATGAAAATTCTAAAAATTCTAGTACGTGTATTTTGATGAACATATGCTGTGTTTGTGTTGAGTATATACATATTCTGTTGAGTATATATATTCTCAAGAGTGAAGTTAGAGGGTCACAGACTATGCATACATTTAATTTCAGTAGATACTACCACATAGTTTTCCAGGGTGATTGGAACCGATTTGTATATGCAGTAGTCTACGAGAGTTCTGGTTGCTCTGTATTTTCTCCAGTACTTGGTATTCTTATTTTCATTTTTGCCATTTGGATGGAGGTATAGTAGTATCTCTTAGTGATTTCAAAGTACATTTCCTTCATGGCTAAGGAAATCTAACATTTTCTCATATGTTTATTGAATATTTGGATATTCTCTTTTGTGAAATAACTTAGAATTTTTGCACACTTTTTAATTGAGTCAGCTGTGGGATTTTTTATTGATTTCTATGATTCTTTATATATTTGGTATAAGGCTTTGTTGGATATATGTATTGCAAATATCCTGCCCTACTCTGTGCAAATATCTGTCCTACCTATAAAGATACTTTGCAGAGTATCTTTAATACTCTGTAAAGTATTAATAGTTTTAATAGTATCCTAGTGATACTTTCGCTCTGTTAATGATGTCTTTTGGTGAACAGAAGCTCTTAATTTTAACATTGTACAATATTTCATTTTTTTTCTTTACTGATGACCACCCTTTGTGTCTTACTTATGAAATCATTGCCTGTTCTAAGGTCTTGAGATTTTCTGTCATCTTCTCAAAGATTTTTTTTTTTACTGTTTACATTTAGGCCTATGATTCATCTGAAATTCATTTTTGTTTCTGATGTGAGGTAGGGGTCAATATATATTTTCCTCCATTATATAACCAATTGACCCAGCACTGTTTATTAAAAAAAAATCATCCTTTCACCTCTGAAAAGAATATGACAGTATCCCCTTTGTGGTAAGTTAAGTTTTTGTTCATGTATAACTCGTATTCTGCTCCATTGGTCTTTTTGTCTATGCTTATTGAAGTGCTGCACTATCTTAATTGCTAAAGCTTTACAATCAGTCTTCGTATATAGGGGTTTAAGTCTTCAGGCTTTTTAAAAGTCTTTTTGTTTAAGATTGCCTTCCCTCCTTTTGAGCTTTTGTGTTGCCATATGAATTTTAAAACCAGTGAGTCAGTTTCCTATGCCCTAAAGTATTAGAAATCGGTGTCCTTGATGTGCATCACGTTAGTATCTGGCAGTCCAAAAGGGCAGGGCATGTGTGAGTTTCCAAATCAGATTATCTACAAGGGTAACCGTCCAGTGTCTTCCCACCTTTCTTCTCTAGCTCCCATTTATCCAAGTCTGCAGCCCCTGAAGGTCACTTGGGTATAAGCCCCCTCCTGCCTATGAGAATGTGTGTTAGTCACTCAGTCGTGTTTGACTCTTTGTGACCCCATGGACTGTAGCCCACCAGGCTTCTGTGTGCATGGGATTCTCCAGGCAAGAATACTGGAGTGGATTGCCATGCCCTTCTCTAGAGGATCTTCCCCACCCAGGGATCAAACCCTGATCTCCTGCATCGTAGGCAGATTCTTTACCATTTGAGCTACAGGGAAGTCTAAGCTCACAAGAATGCCAATGTTCGTATCAAGGTGATCCCTACAGTTGCTCCAAAGTTTCCACTTCCTGGTGGGTACCAGAGTAATGTTGGCTTCCTCGAAGGAGAAGACAGTCGCGTCTTATCCAGTCACTGATACTTCGTCTCCTGAGCCTTGTAATAGCCCAGACTGTGCTCTAACCTCTTGCCCATGAACCCACCAAAAGTCTCAAGAAATATTATAGTTCAGTTTCAGGGATTAAACACTAGTCAAGAAGACAGAAAAAGAAAAAAAAAATCCCTGCTCATCCTTCCTCTTCCGACTCCTCTTTCAGTCCCCAGTTACACAAATGAAGCTCCAGGTGTATCAGTGAGTGCATCGAGACTCTGGGGCCTGGGCATGAAGACATTCCTCTCCTCACAGTGTCTGAGTCTCAGCACAACTCAAAACTGTCCATCTCTCTCTAAAAGAACATAAACAATTCTTGGCTCATAAAATGCACTCAATATATAATCCCTGGAAAGAAAGCATCTTCTGTTACTGAGTTAGACTTCCAACAGTGAGGATAGCATTTAGAATTTGGTGTTTATGACAAGGCAGACAGTGGTTTCTGTCTTTTCTTGTTTATTTTTTTGCCATATTCTTTTCTTTTTCACTTTCCCAATCATTCTCCTCTCTTCTTTCTCTTAATTCTGTACTAACTCCTGTTATGAATTATAATAGCTTAAATTAATTCACTTGAGTTTTGTAGATAGAAAATGGTTTAATCTGAAAACTATGATATATCTGACTCTGCCTTCCTTATCTTATTTCAATGTACTTTCCTGTCTTACCACACTATCTTTCAAGTTAAAGTTACATAAGAGGAGTGATGAACAACTCCTTTTTATTCCTTATTTCACAGGAAACAATTCCAGTGTTTATTAAGGGTGATCTTGACTGGCAGTTTGATGCAGTGTATTTACTATATATACATATATATTATATGTTATACTTTTATGCTATATCTAATAAACAGCCCTTTTCATTTTACCAAAATACTTTTAGCCTGCATTAAGTTTTGAATGTTATCAAATGATATTTTGACACATACTGAACTGATCTCTTTTTTTCTCTTTGAAATGTATTATAGCATAGGTTTTTAAAAACCAAAATAGCATTTAAAAATATATGGTTAATGGATACTACAAAACTCCTAGAGAAAAACATAGGCAGAGCACTATTTGATATAAACCACAGCCATATTTTTGGACCCATCTCCTAAAGTGAGGGAAATAAAAGCAAAAATAAGCAAATAGAATCTAATTAAACTTAAAACATTTTGCACAGCAAAGGAAACCATCAACAAAATGAAAAAAACAATCTATTGGATGGGAGAAAATATTTGCAAATGATATAACTGATAACAGATTGATATCCAACCTATATAAATACCTCATACAATTCAGTATCAAAACAAACAACCCAATTAAAAAATGGGCAGAAGCAATGAATAGACATTTTTCCAAAGAGTAAATGCAAATGGTCAACAAGCACATGAAAAAATGCTCAACATCACTAAAAATGCAAGTCAAAACCACCCCTGGTGAAATATATTGCCTCACACCTGCCAGGATGGCTATCATCAAAAAAATTGGTAAACTGGTACAGTCACTGTGGAAAACAGTATGGAAGTTTCTCAAAATACTAAAAATAGAACTACCATATGGCCTAGTAATTCCACTCCTGAGTATGTATCCAAAGAAAACAAAAGCAGTGATTCAAAAGATACACCCTAATATTCATAGCAGCATTATTTACAAATTGCCAAGATATGGAAGCATCCTAAGTATCCATCAACAGATGAATGGATAAAGAAGAGGTGGAATATTAGTCAGCCATAAAAAGGACAAAAATTTGCCATTAGCAGCAACATGGATGAACTTGGAGAGCATTATGTTCAGTGGCATAAGTCAGACAGAAGAAGACAAATATTGTATGATATCACTTATATGTGGAATCTAAAAACACAACAAACCAGTGAATATGACAAAAAGAAGCAGGCTCACAGATACAGAGAACAAATTAGTGATTACCAGTAGGGAGAGGGGAGGGGGTGATATAGGGTTGGGGGAAAAGAAGTACAAACTATTGGGTATAAGACAGACTTAAGGATTATTGTATAACATGGGACAGATAGCCAATGTTTTGCAATGACTGTAAATGGAAAGTAAACTTTAAAAATTATATTAAAATTTAAGGAATCTCCACACTGTTCTCCATAATGGCTTACCAGTTTGCATTCCCACCAACAGTGTAAGAGGATTCCCTTTCCTCCACATCCTCTCCAGCATTTATTGTTTGTAGACTTTTTGATGCCAGCTGGAGTACATCAAGGCTGTATACTGTCACCCTGTTTATTTAACTTATATGCAGAGTACATCATGAGAAATGCTGGACTAGAAGAAACACAAGCTGGAATCAAGATTGCCTGGAGAAATATCAATAACCTCAGATATGCAGATGACCCCACCCTTATGGCAGAAAGTAAAGAAGAACTAAAGAGCCTCTTGATGAAAGTGAAAGAGGAAAGTGAAAAAAGTTGGCTTAAAGCTCAACATTCAGAAAACGAAGATCATGGCATCTGGTCCCATCACTTCATGGGAAATAGATGGGGAAACAGTGGAAACAGTGTCAGACTTTATTTTTGGGGGCTCCAAAATCACTGCAGATGGTGACTGCAGCCATGAAATTAGAAGACGCTTATTCCTTGGAAGAAAAGTTATGACCAACCTAGATAGTATATTCAAAAGCAGAGACATTACTTTGCTGACTAAGGTCCATCTAGTCAAGGCTATGGTTTTTCCTGTGGTCATGTATGGATGTGAGAATTGGACTGTGAAGAAGGCAGAGCACCAAAGAATTGATGCTTTTGAACTGTGGTGTTGGAGAAGACTCTTGAGAGTCCCTTGGACTGCAAGAAGATCCAACCAGTCCTTTCTAAAGGAGATCAGCCCTGGTATTTCTTTGGAAGGAATGATGCTAAAGCTGAAACTGCAGCACTTTGGCCACCTCATGCGAAGAGTTGACTCATTGGAAAAGACTCTGATGCTGGGAAGGATTGGGGGCAGGAGGAGAAGGAGATGACAGAGGATGAGATGGCTGGATGGCATCACGGACTCGATGAATGTGAGTCTCAGTGAACTCTGGGAGATGGTGATGGACAGGGAGGCCTGGCGTGCTACGATTCATGGGGTTGTGAAGAGTCGGACACGACTGAGAGACTGAACTGAACTGAACTGATTCTGACCAGTGTAAGATGATACCTCACTGTGGTTTTAATTTGCATTTTACTAATAATGAGTGCTGTTGTACATCTTTTCATGTGTTTATTAGCCATCTGTATGTTTTCTTTGGAGAAATGTCTGTTTAGTTCTTTGGCCCACTTTTGATTGGGTTGTTTTTTCTGGTATTGAGCTGCATGAGCTGCTGGTATATTTTGGAGATTAATTCTTTGTCAGTTGTTTCATTTGCTATCATTTTCTCCCATTCTGAAGGATGCCTTTTCACCTCGCTTATAGTTTCCTTCCTTGTGCAAAAGCTTTTAAGTTTAATTAGGTCCCATTTGTTTAATTTTGCTTTTATTTCCGTTACCTGAGAGGTGGGTCATAAAGGATCTTGCTGTGATTTATGTCATACAGGGTTCTGCCTATGTTTTCCTCTTAGAGTTTCATAGTTTCTGGTCTTACGTTTAGATCTTTTGTCCATTTTGAGTTTATTTTCCTTAAAAAACTGGAAATAGAACTGCCATATGACCCAGCAATCCCACTGGTAAAGAATCTGCCTGCAATGCAAGAGACTCAGATTTGATCCTTGGGTCGGGAAGATCCCCTGAAGAAGGAAATGGCTGCCCACTCCAGTATTCTTGCCTGGGAGAATCCCATGGACGAGGAGCCTTGTGGGCTATAGTCCATGGGGAGTTGGACATGACTGAGTGACTAACAGCTTCACAAACACATATATATATCAGTAATTTCACTTTTCAGTTGTTATTTTAGTCAGATCTTGATGTAAGGGTAATGCTGGTTTTGCAAAATAGGTTGTGAAGTCTTTTTACCCTTTTCTGTTTTCTAAGGTAATTCACTTAGTGTAGAATTGGTAACATTTATTTGGCTCTGAGCTCTTTTTCTATAGATGATTCTTTGAAAAAGTTTCTAATTTCTTATATGACAGTATATTCAACCATCGACATTTTGGATAAATATTGATAATTTACATTTCCCCAGAGAATAATTTATATTCTGTTAAGGCTTTTACATTTGTCTCTTCTTACATCCCTCCCTTTAATGCTTTATGTTTATTTTGCTTTCCTTTCTTTTACTAATTAGATTTACTAGAGATTTTTCTTGTAACTGCTTTTGTTGCTGTTTTTTCCGGCAAAGAAACAGAACTTGAACCAATTTACAGATTCTCTGTTTTCTAATTCAATTAACTTTAACCTTCTTTTAGTTTGCCTAAGTTAGATTTCTAATTTCTTACACTGAATACTTAATTGGAGTTTATTTTATCTTGTTTAACATAGAAAACATTTAAGGCTGATTTACCTCTGAGCATAGCTTTGACAGTATTCCATAAATTTCAAATGAATGTAGTATTGTCTAAAACTATGTTTTAGCTTTTTGTTTGCCCCAAAATTTATTTAGGAGAATTGCTTTGTTTTCTTATTGTCCAAGATTCTTTCTTTTAAGTTTTTGTAATCTTTATGGTTAGGATGATCTTTATACTGTTGTCTCTTTTAGCAGAAAGTCTTCTGATCTGTCCTTGGGGAATAATAACTCATCAGGAAAGAATGGAAACTATCTTTCCATCCTCATCCCTCTTCAAGTAAAAAGGCTTTTTGTGGGTATTTTTAAAGTGTGACCCTTTATCATAGACAAACAAGCCCTATTGTAAACGAAAGGAACATGATGCATCTTTAATTTCAAAGGAGGGTTTGGGGATGTGTGATAATGGATGAGAAAAACTAAAGCGCTTCAGTTTGAAGTGTGGTCTCCAAGTCCTGGGAATAGAGACTGGTTTAAGGATGAGAAGATGGTGGAACCAGCTTTTGCAAAACATCTCTGAAGTATAGGACCTTGGAGGAAAGTGGCTGTGGGTGAAGACAAGTCTGGGTACAAAGAGCTGCAGTACTGGGGCCCAAGTAAGGGGAGTGAGCTTCACGTGGAAGAAGTGGGTTTGCTCACAAAACTGCCCCCTTTTGAAAGACAACATTGTGGCATGACTTGGGATGCTGGGACCAGCAGTTCTGGACAGACAGAGGAAGACCGAGACTGGCAAAATTTTTCTGTGAAGCAAGGAGCAGCTGTGGTGAAGGCAGCAGCAGGCTTAAAGAAGCTAGAATTCTTCTCAGCTTGAGAATTAAAGCCTGCCTGTATGCCTTCTTAAACTGCCTAAAATGAACCCCTTAGAAGAGTGTAAAGGGACCCATAGTGGATAAATGTCTAAGAGTGGAATCCATAACTTCACACTGGTCTGGAATGTGGGGACTCAGACCAGTTCTAATTAATTTGAGAAATAAATACAATGTAGTATTACTTGCATCCCTCCTGGCTGGAGACATTTATACATATGGTGTTACTTTTGAATTTTATTTGCTGGTGACTGAAGCATATGCTTTGCATAATTTTCATTTTTGGAACTTGTTCCTGGGTTCTTTGTAAATTTTTGTATATGTTTTCATAAATTTTCACTAATTTCTTCCTGATTACAAAGTAGTTCATATAGATCAACAGAAAAAATTAAAGATAAAAGCATAAAGAGGAAGTTGAATCTTTTAAAATATGATTTTACTGTCAAAAGTATTATTTGGGTACATATATATAATGCCCAGCATTGGACATTTATGTTGTTTTCAGCATTTTCCTTTCATAATTAATATTGAGATAAACTACACATTCTTAATTATTTATTTTAAATAAATCCTAGAAGGAAAATTTTTGAGTCAAAGCTTATAGCCGTTTTAAGCTTTGTTATGTATTCCCAAACCAGTCAATCCTAAAGAAAATCAATCCTGAATATTCATTGGAAGGACTGATGCTGAAGCTGAAGCTCCAATACTTTGGCCTCCTGTCGTGAAGAGCTGACACATTAGAAAAGACCCTGATGCTGGGAAAGATTGAAGGCGAGAGGAGAAGGGGATGACAGAGGAAGAGATGGTTGGATGGTATCCCTGACTCAATGGACATGAGTTTGAGCAAGCTCCGGGAGATGGTGAAGGACAGGAAAGCCTGGTGTGCTGCAGTCCATGGGGTTGCAAAGAGTTGGACACGACTGAGTGACTGAACAACAGCAACAGATAAATTCCTAAATTGCTTTTCAAACAGTTGCATCAAGTATCTCAACAGCAGCGTTTAAGAATGCCTGTTTTCTGCACCCTTCTTCAGCGTTAGGTATTGTCATTTCTTAAGAGCCACTACCTGAAGCAGGTCGCCCTTAGCTGTCATCTGGATGACTTAGAACAGTCTCTGAGTGGTCCCTACTCTAATCAACTCTCCCTGCTCTACCCAGACTGATTTTTCTAATATCCCTTCTTATGTTCCATACCCCACAGAATGAGACCTAAGTGTCCTCATGGCCATGAGGTTGTTCATGTCCCTTTGGGGACTCCTTAATCTTCTTGTCACCGCCTTCTGTGTCCCAGACATACTGAACAGTGTTCTGTTTTCAGAGTCATTTATATTCTCTCTCCCTCTCTGCCTTTATCTCTTCCCTTCCTCCTAGCGTCCAGTCTCTGCATACGCTGCTTCCTCAGGCTGGAACGTTCCTTCCCTTGTTCCTCCGGCTCACTGCCTCTCTTCCATTAGAGCATTTGGGCTTCTTCATAGCTGAGGGGTTCAGACTGGTGTTTGGCACTAGGCACTGCTGCCTCCTAGGGGACTCCCATCGCTCTGAACTAACCAGGATGCTAACCGGGGAGTGTTTAGGGAAATTAAGCTCTGATGGAATATTCAGGGAATCTGACATCCCTGTCCAAGTTATTTCTTTCTTCAGATATTGCTTCTGCTTCCTTCCTTTCCCTCTCTTCTTCCGGAACTTCAAAAACCTGTTGAACTTTCTCGAGAATCCTTGGAGTCTCTTACTTTTGTGTTTTCCATCTCTGTTTCTCTGTGCTGCATTTCACAGTTTCTTCTCTCTCATCTTCCACTTTGCCAAGTCTCTCTTTAGCTATGGACAGTTTACTATTAAACCCTCTATTGAGATTGCATCTTAAAACTATGTAATTTTTATTTGTGTTTTTTTTTTTCAGCTCTGCTATAGTATTTTTAATATACAGTTCTGAGGTCTCTGCTAAAACTTTTAAGCCTGTGTTGTACCTCTAAAACACAGTAAGCCTAACTATTTTATAATTTTAATATGATAATTCTAATAGCTAAGTATTTGTGCATCTCATAGTTAGGGCTTTGTACCTCTGATCTTCCTGCTCCTTTTAACTTATGGAGTATGGTGTCTGAATTTCTAGCTTCTGGTTTCTGAGTAGGTCTGGTTATCTTTCACCGTGTGCTGGTCATTGCTTTTGAAAAGTTATTTACAATATTAATTATGAGACCTAAGATAAGGACATGTTTATCCTGAGAGCCTTTTCATTTATTTTTGCTGGGTACCTAAAGGTATTTCTAGTCTAGGATTCCCTTCATCTAAGTCTTGAATTTTCTTTCGCTGCCCAGATGTGGTAAAACTGGGCTATGGGTCACTACAAGGCTTCCTGCTGGTTCATCTTATTCAGAGGCTGAGGTTCTTTGGGTTCCCAGCTTAAATAGGGGAATTTTTTTTTTTTTAACACAGTATTTTTAGTGTGTTCCAGGCTTTGACTTTCATCTTCTTGAGCCTGGAAACCTGCCAGACTCAGTATCCAACTGTTCCTTTCTTATCAGCAAATGCTTTCAGGACGAAGGCAGCTTTGACCACTGGGTCTCCATTTCTGAGTTCTTATCCTTTCCTAGATTTGAACCCAGCAATTCCTTACTAACATGTTTATTCTTTGGTGCTTTAAATTTTTTTTTCTCTTCCGGCTTTTTAGTTGTCCTCAGTGAGTGGATTGGTCTTAATTACATCTTTCATAAGAGAACTGGAAATCTTTACTCCTTGTTTTGCTTGGACTTAGGAATGCCGATGGCACCTCACCCCAGCACTCTTGCCTGGAAAATCCCATGGACAGAGGAGCCTGGTGGGCTGCAGTCCATGGGGTCGCTAAGAGTCGGACATAACTGAGCGACTTCACGTCCACTTTTCACTTTCATGCACTGGAGAAGGAAATGGCAACCCACTCCAGTGTTCTTGCCTGGAGAATCCCAGGGATGAGGGGAGCCTGGTGGGCTGCCATCTATGAGGTCGCACAGAGTTGGACACGACTGAAGCAACATAGCAGCAGCAGCAGGAATGCCAAAGGATAGAACTTGAATTTAGCTCTCATTTGTGGTTCAGATATGAAAAGATCTCTCTAGACTATAGAGCAGGACTCCTGGACTGAAAGAAGCCAAACCAAAAGAGGAGACCAAAGCCCCTTTTCAACTCCTTTGATAAATGGCAAGAGGATGTGCACAATGCCTTCTTTATCCGTCATTTATCTCAATCAATTCTCCTGACCAGAGGCGGACTGCATTCCTATCTTCACTACCTGGTTCTCAGAGTCTCTGACAGAGTTCAGACATGACAGCTTGCAACTCCCAGAATGCATTTCTACTAGGGTCCTCTGACCCTTCCCACAGCTGTTAACCTGTAGGACTTACATTTCCCAGGATGCAGTGTTGCCTGTTTGTCCCCGGCATCCCAGTCTCACTTCTTTCCTGATTGTGTTATGACCATCTCTGACTGAATGCAGAACACGATGGAGCAAGGGGAGAGGAAATGATGAGAAGAGCTCTAGCTGCCTGTTTTTCTGGTTGCTCCAGACCTTGAGTCTCTCATCCAGGGTCAGGCAGATCACGGGATTTGTGGCAGGCTTGCTCTGGTTCTGACTTTGTGTCATGAGTGGTATTATAGGTTAAGTAATCTACCCCTGCTCAGAGATGTTCATGTACTGATTTCTGGGACCCATGAATATATTACCAATGTCAAAAAGGACTTGCTATTATGATTAAGTTAGTGATGCTGAGGCAGCGAAAGATTGAAGGCAGGAGGAGAAGGGGATGGCAGAGGATAAGATGGTTGGATGGCATCACCGACTCGATGGACATGAGTTTGAGCAAGTTCCAGGAGGTGGTGATGGACAGGGAGGCCTGGCTTGCTGCAGTCCATCGAGTCGCAAAGAGTCAGACACGACTAAGTGACTGAACTGCACTGAGGTAGGGAGATTATTCTAGATTATTCAGGTAGTGCCAATGTAATCCCAGGTGTCTTTATAAAAGAGAGGTCGGAGTGGGGAAGGTGGTCAGATTCAGAGACAGAGAGGTGATGGCAGAAACAGAGGGCAGAATGATTTGAGGAAGGGAGCATAAGACAGGAAATGCAAGTGGCCTCCAGAAGTTGAGAAAGGCACAGAAATGAGTTTTCCTCTAGAGTTTCCGGAAGAAACGCAACCCTGCCGATGCTTTGATTTTAGGACTTTGATTTCCAGAACTGTAAGGTAAGTTTGTGTTGTTTTAAGCCACTAACAGTTTGTGGTAATTGTTACGGCAGAATAGAAAACTAATAGGGGTGGACGATCAATTTAATTTATCATCCAGTTCTGCCTCTAACTACTGTGGTTAATGGAAACTGTTTTGTGATGCTAGTGATAGATTCATCCTATGTTCTCGACAAAAATGGCCTTAACTTTTGGTGAAGGTGGAGTTTTTATCTTCTTAATGCTGTTTATGCTTTTTGTGTATTCTTCATTTAATTTCACACAAGTATCGCTTGTCATGTGAAAACTGCCTTGACTTTGGCAGGGTTTGTGGTATCTTCTCCCTGAGCAGGAAAGAGTCACTTCCTCTTCCTTGTGATGAGTTTTTCATCCACCATCAATTTGTGTCAATGGTGCATCTTTTGTCTAATGTTCAGTATTGACCATCACCAACCCTAAAATTTTGAGAGTCCTTGTATGGAAATAAACTGAGATAGAATGAAAACACAAAAGTACCTTAAAATGCTACAAGTATTCCATCCCAGATAATGTCTTCAACACTTTAAACTATGGGTCTACATGTTTACAACAGGTTGTGAGATGGAACTTGGGAAAGAGCGGTGAGTGGCCTGCAGGAGACACGACCCCTCACCGATCGGGCTGGACTTGGTCAGCCTCCCACTTTTCTCTCAGAAGGCAGTGATCCACTGAGTATTCTGAAATTCACTTTAATGTTTTATCTATTAACATAAATTTGAAGCTAGAAATAATAAAGAAGGCACTGTCCTTGCTCTTGAGTTCATCAGGGGAGATGAAGAGCTCAACAGATAATTACAGTTCGGCATAATTGCTATGGGACAGTGACAAGATGAGTGAATAACCAGACCAGGGGGTAACGGTAGATGTATTCATTAGCTAATTAATTCAGACCACTACAGACAAGCCCTGTGTCAGATGCCGGATGATCACTTACCCTGTCAATCATCAGCTGTGAAATTTGATGGAAGACACAGCACTCGCGACTTCCCCACCTCTGCCCCTGAGGTGTCCGTGTTTGTTTGAAGTGATGACACCTACATGGGCTAGACACACTTGCAGATATGAACCAGCCACACCCACAGGCTTAAGAAAGACCCTGCACCTTAACCTGTGAGGCCTTGCTTTCGTCCAGTCAAAACTTATGCCTTTTCACACTCCATTGAGCTTCACTGATGGGGCTGAAGTGACCGTCTATATAACCTGAAGTCTAGGACAGACTTGAATATGTGTCCCTGAGGTTCAAACACTGTCTACATTAGGGACATGCCCACCTTTTCATGATCTTGCTTTGGTTTCTCCCTTCTTATCCTAAGTGGTTTCATTCAGTTTCATAGTCAGAGTCTGACGCTCCCAAATATAACTTTTTCCCTATACTTGAACTTAGGTTCATTCTCACAGACCCCCCTTCTCAGGCTGTGATAGAAAACCTAATCTTGCCAATTCTAGGTGATTCCTGTTTAGAACCTATGTCCCTTTAGGTTTAATCCTCAGTTTTTGGTTCCCTTTTTCTCTTCCTTCCTGTTGCCCAGGAGGAACTTAAGCTGAGGAATTTGTGTGTCACAGCTCACTGGTAAAGCGTCTGCCTGCAATGTAGGAGACCTGGGTTTGATCCCTGGGTCAGGAAGATCCCCTGGAGAAGGCAATGGCAACCCACTCCAGTACTCTTGCCTGGGAAATCCCATGGACGGAAGAGCCTGGTTGGCTACAGTCCATGGGGTTGCAAAGAGTCAGACACGACTGAGTGATTTCAGTTTCCGTTTATACACGTGATGGTGTCGGGAAAGAACCCCGAGCCTCCATGGACGTTCTTCCTTAGGCACCCACCACTGGTGCCATTTTTCCTTTGTCTCGGCAAGGCCAATCTCGAGGACCGCGTGGGAGCTGAGAGGAGTCTTCTGCTGACCAAGCGTCCACTTGACTCTGACCAAGGTGACTGCCCCGTGCGGCCCACCTCCTGGCTCTGCTATGGGGCCTGCTCTCCCCAGTCCTCACCATCCTCTTAACCAGTGCAGGACTCTCCAAAGACACGTTCCGTACAGCTCCTCACACCACTACTTGGGAGCATGGAAAATTCAGCCTCCTCTTTTTCCTGTGGGAGGAAAGTGAGAGCCGGCGGTGTGGCAGGCTGACTAAGATCCTCTCTGCTAACCCCACCACACGGCCTTTTCTGCTCTCCTGTGGCCATCCTAGGAGGGTTGTGGGGGCATTCTTCAGGACTGTCTCCTCCGACAGCGAGGAAGAATGTTCTGGGCACCAGGCCTTCTGTTCCCAAACCTCCAAGCCCGTGCAAGGTTTGATTACCCCTGCGCTCATCCCCCGAGTGAGGGCAAAGAAATGAAGGCTCCTCCAGCAGCTCAGTTTCCTCGTTTTCGTCTTCCATTCCCTTCCGAAACGTTTCCCTCAGACCCATAAGAGAAAAGGACCTTATTCTTTCTTATTCTTTGGTTTCCAAAATGCAGCCTAGGCTAGGGCTCAAGTGACATACCTGGTGCAGCCTGTTCTTGTGAGCGAAGTTGCCTGGGAGCGCAGCATCTGTCTGCTTGCTGTCTATGAGCTGCCTGCACAATGTGGGGCTGAGTCACTGAGCTGAGGTCTTTGGCCGTTTACAAAAAGTTTGCCAGCCTCTGCTCTAGGCTCTGAGTCCTCTCGGCTCGGCACCAGATGCTTCAGCCAAGCTTTTGGACCCAAAGAAATCTACCCTTCCCCGAGTTCTCCCTTCCTGCTACTTGGTCCTCGCTACTGAAGGATCATGACCTTAAGACTCTCGGAACTCAAAGCCAAGGGTGGAGCAGTGCTCTGGGGGACCCTTTGTGTGATCCCTTCCTTGGAACAGTCAGTGTGGTCTGGTTCTAATGATGAGAAGAGAAAATGCCTCAGTATTTCAAAAGGCCCCATGGTACTTTGTCTTCTGCTGGTGCTTCTGTGACTTCATCCCTGGGTAGACATACGGCTGGGCCTGGCATCGTGTGTCCTTTGAAGGAAGTGATTTCCGCAGAAGACTCAGAGACTCTGGGTCCTATTGAGTTGTTCTGGACAGGTTCCCCAAGGGCAAGAATCATGGAATGTCTGAGCAAGAAAAGATGGCAATGTCTACCATTTCCTTTATGCCCGCCCCCCTCCTCCCCCTGCTTTAACAGTGAAGGCGTGAGACACCGAGAGTGTAACGAGGAGAAATGAGGGTGGCCTCATCAAGAACCCACAAGCACAAACTGCAAGCCTGGTCTCCAGTCTGATGACCCGACTCTGAGCCGAGAGAGACCCTAAGAACAGCAAGGCTCCGGGCATCCCGTGGAGCTTGGTGGAGCCTGGCTTCCCTAACTTGATGGTCCCACTCCTGCGTCCGCCAGGGGGTTACCTCAACAGCACAAATCCACCCACCAGGACAGGACCAGCGATGACCCGGAGCCCCGCGTCTCTGGATTCTCTGCTCCTGGGAAGATTTCTTTGTTTTTCTTCTTCACTCTTTTCTCAGTCCCTGGTTTTAGGGAAGGGAAAGGTGAAAGTCACAGCTGGACTCCACAGCGACCACCGGGATGGAGGGTCCACGTGAGTGAAGGAATAACGATTCCAAGTGACTGCTGCCAACTGTTACACACACCCCCACCCCAGCCGCCTCCTCTTTCTCTTCTTCTCTTGGAAATTGATTCTTAGATAACAGTTACTGCTGACGACAGTGCAGGCGATGTTGGCTAAAGGAATACAATGGGTCAGCAACAGCTAATATTATTAGCACTCACCGTTTCTAGGGCAGATCTGGACACAGCATGTCCCTGGCTAGATTGAGTGCCTCCGCATTGTCCTTGGGATCCCGCTGTGACTCCCTTACATAAAGCCCTTGCCAAGCTTTCCCCTCATCTTTAGTTATGTCCCCTCCAAACTGTCTGTTTCAACCAAGCTTCAGCTTATTAAGCTTAAAGATAATCTAAAATGTATTTCATTTTCTTTAGCCAAGGAACTTTTGGACAGAACATTTTGTCTGTCTAGGAAATGGCTTCTACCTCCCCAAACTTCCAGCACATTGACCCACACCCCAGACTCCTGTTTTCCTCATTAATGCCTTCTCATCATTCAGACTGTAGTATCGTCATCATCTCCTCCAGGAACACGTCCCTGACTCCCGGGTGCCATGATCCCGCAGCACCCTGTAGTTCTAGGACATGCTCCTTACCATACTACATCATACTATAATTGTCTGTTTACTTCTTTATGAGCTGCCTTAGATCAAAGCTTTGCCCAGGTGCCTGGCACTTAGAAGGGATTCAGTAAAATATTTGTGGAATATATGAACAAGCACATGTGTGAAGTAGGTTTTGCTCACCTTGTTTGCAGGGTACTAACAGTGGAAACCCCTGGTGGCTCAGAGGTTAAAGCATCTGCCTCCAATGTGGGAGACCCAGGTTTGATCCCTGGGTCAGGAAGATCCCCTGGAGAAGGAGATGGCAATCCACTCCAGTATTCTTGCCTGGAGAATCCCATGGACAGAGAAGCCTAGTAGGTTACAGTCCATGGGGTCGCAAAGAGTCGGACACGGCTGAGTGACTTCACCTCAACAGTGGAAACAGTGTCAGACTTTATTTTCTGGGGCACCAAAATCACTGCAGATGGTGACTGCAGCCATGAAATTAAAAGACGCTTATTCCTTGGAAGAAAAGTTATGACCAACCTAGATAGCATATACAAAAGCAGAGACATTACTTTGCCGACTAAGGTCCGTCTAGTCAAGGCTATGGTTTTTCCTGTGGTCATGTTTGAATGTGAGAGTTGGACTATGAAGAAGACTGAGCGCCGAAGAATTGATGCTTTTGAACTGTGGTGCTGGAGAAGACTCTTGAGAGTCCCTTGGACTGCAAGGAGATCCAACCAGTCCGTTCTGAAGGAGATCAGCCCTGGGATTTCTTTGGAAGGAATGATGCTAAAGCTGAAACTCCAGTACTTTGGCCACCTCATGTGAAGAGTTGACTCATTGGAAAAGACTCTGATGCTGGGAGGGATTGGGGGCAGGAGGAGAAGGGGACGACCAAGGATGAGATGGCTGGATGGCATCACTGACTCGATGAACGTGAGTCTGAGTGAACTCTGGGAGTTGGTGATGGACAGGGAGGCTTGGCATGCTGCGATTCATGGGGTCGTGAAGAGTCGGACATGACTGAGCAACTGAACTGAACTGAAAGGATTTTCTGGAACACATTCTCCAGCTGATGAATTTTTCCATTAAAGGATTTGGAAATTAGCATTGATATTTTTCTTTACTGCTTATTCAAAACAAGAAGAGAAATTAACCAAAATACTTTGGTTCCAATTTTTTAAAAATGCTTACCATTACACTCAGAGCTAAACTAATTGAATGCATAAGATGGACTGCAACAAGTGAAGTGTGACAGTGACTAGACTACTTAATTTGTTGGTTTCTTCTGCGATTTATGACTCTTCGTCATAGACGATTTGTCTTTGATGCTCTTTCTCTTTTTGTGTTTATTTCTAGTCATAAAGCATCTGGTCTGTATAATTAAGCGGAGTTGAGAAAATATAATTAGCTAAACATTCAGAAATTAGATGGCAAATCTTTATGATAGAAATGTAGCCCCAGACTGTAGTCTTTCTCTCATTGGTTCTGGAGGGATTCTGAATATGAATTGCTCCATCACCTGAAGGCATTCCACTATAGCTCCCTCTGGTGGTTTATCTGTTTAAAACCCACCTGCACGACCTGCTTCTTCGCCCTCCAGTCCCATTCCCAACTCTGAATGCATATGTAAAAACCCATGCTCGTTGGCTTAGGAATGCCTCCAGAAGGTATATGTGAGCATGGTAAGGTCTAGTTCACAAGGCATTAAGAAGAAGGCCACAGTTAGAACTTAAATAACAATAGCAGCAGCTTCTACATGACCACAAAAATCACAACTGGTGTACCCCATGCCTTCCTTTAGAAAGGACTGGGCGGTCTGTGAATACACACGTCCAGACTTTGGCGCCTTTGGACAAGCCTTGGATGACACAGTTTATCTGTATGTGGGACAGAGCGATTGCACGCTGTGGGACGTAATGGTATCATCATTATGGGTTACAGTAGAGAAAGGTTTGTTGCAAGGATATAGACAGTTTCAAACATGAAGACTTATGTGGAGTCTGAAGAATAAAGTATTTCTGAGTAATTACCCCTTGGACACATTCTGTCAAGTGGTGAATAAAGACAGTCTAAAACAACAACAAAACACAAGCTGAATGCACCCAGTGGGCCTGACTGTAAGCAGTGGCTTCAGATGGGGCCCCTGTAAGAACAATGCCCGTATTCCATTGCCCCATTTGCTGAGTAAAATGCTGGTAAGGCATGGGGCCTCTGGGGTTGAACTGTCTGGGTTCAAAGCCAAGGCGTTGTTCTTTCCTGCGTGTATCCCTGGGAAGGTTGCTCAGTCTCTCCGTTCTTGTCGACTTGCTTGTCCAGTGCAGTAGTGCCTGTTGTGTAGGGTGGAGGTGGGGATTACATGGGTTCGCATAATTAAGAGTTTAGGACAGGACTGAGTAACCTATAGCAATGACTATTTTTCACCACACTAGCTGCCTGTCCTTCTTGTTCCTGGTTTCCTGGTTTGTGTCTCACATTTGCTCACAGACCACTAATGTCTGCCACGATCTCGTGCTCCTCCCACGGTCCTGCCTGCAGGGCTAGGTGAGAGTGTGTTATCACTGCCTCTGGGCCACCATCATGCTATAGCGGACCCCTCCTAGGACGCCCGCCTGACGCACCACCACCCTCTCTCCTCTGGCTCCTGTGGTCCTGCTGACCTCAGTGACCTTGGCCCTCTCCTGGGTGGGTAATTTAGGACTTGCCACCCCGACCCATCCTGTACCAAGCAGTATCTGTCTTCCGTGAGTCTGAAATTTGGAACAAACAAGCTCAGAAGTTGCCAACACATGCTAACAAGAAAGTTCTAGAGAGAAGGTTTCATGATGTTATGCAACCCTGAATCCCTAGCCACACTTTCCTCACCTGAGTCAGCCCCCGGTTTCTCAAGAGCTGGAAAGTGGATGGCTGCTCCGTTTAGAGCACCTCTCCCCATCTCTACTGTAGTCTTGAGTGAAGACTTGTCCCCCAGACACAAAGTTCTTTCCCATTTCCTTTAACTGGCAGGCTGCAGATAGCCTGTCTGATGATTCTTTTCGGGCTGAAAGTAGGTGTTTTGCTTGTAAAGCTGGAGCAGGTAGAAGAATTATCATCGCACAAAGAAAGGAAAACATTTGTAAAATGAGCAGATCTCCTGATTTTCATGGCATCAGGCATCTAAAAATGTCACAGATGGTTTCACTGGAGGATTACAATGTGCAGAGATCCAAATTTACCTCTTCTCTTGAGCGCCTCAGTTATGGGACTAGTTGAGAGGCAAATGGTATAAAGAAAAGAATGCTGACTATGGAGTTCAGGCAGACTCAGGTTCCAAAACTTGTGCTCTAAGTGTTCTTGTGATCACACAGGACTTAGCTAACTTCTCTGAGCATCAGTTCCTCTCTCAGTAAAATTTGGATGGCAATATGACACCCCTCAGAACTCCTAAGTTGCAAGTGATGGAAACTCAGCTTGAACTTGCTTCATCCAAAAGGGACTCTATTAGCTCCCGGAGTCCAGCGAAGGAAAGGCTGGGCCTCAGAGCTGGCTGGGTTCAAGGGCTGGATCTCTACCAGGACTGCCAGGTTCTTCTCTTAAAATTGGTTTGACTGTGAAAATTGATTTCATCCCCTCCTTCCGAAAAAGGGCAGCATTTGATGGCCAGGAACATGCTCTAGACTCAGGTCTTTTCAGATGAAAAACTGTTGCCCTTTGAGCCTCCACTGAAGATGTTTGCAGGGAACTTGATTCCTTAGCCAAGGACTCTGGCCAGCTTGGACCAATCATGGAGGTGGCGGGTCAGCCTGGGCCAGGGGACAGCCAGTGGGCATGTGTTGGAGCTTGGGAGGAAATCGCCAACAGCTGTCCCAGTGTGCCCACTTCCTCTCAGTGTCCTTATGATCTGAAGGAAGCTGCCCAGTAAAGCACCTGCTCCTGGGCTGCTCTCTCTGGTGACAGACCTCCCAGAGGACACTTGAGGGAACACGCTGGCCTCTGTGTTCCTCTGACACTTCAGACTCAGTATGTCCAACCTGGCACACGGCTTTCTGGCTCACTGCTCCTGCAGATGGCCCCGCCCTGGGTTCGGAGCTGTACCCACACCGTTGGCTCCCAGGGCCCTCGCAGCGCGGCTTCTCCTGAGGGCTCACGGCTCTCCTCTGCAGGCTCACGGCTCTCCTCTGCAGCCTCCTGTCCATGCTGATGGTCACTGCTGTGGTCTGTTACTCTCACCACCTCCTAAGCTGGAGTAAGAAGCGTGGATCGTGTTGCTGCTTCAGAATAACAGCGACTCCATACCACTTCCCAAATGAGGGAGAGACTCCAGAGCTCAGTCTCTGAGAACGGCTACACTATCCTGGCCGTGCTAGCCAAGGATCTGCCCGGCTTGGACCGATCATAGGGCTAACGGAAGGAGGTGCTGCACTTGGATCATCAGCCTGGGTCAGAGGACAGCCCAGTGGTCACGTGTTGGAGCTTGGGAGGAAACCACCAACAGCTGTCCCAGTGTGCCCACTTCCTTCGAAGCCACCTTTGCAGGGATTGTGTGTTCAGATTCTGCTCCTGTGGGGCAAAACAAACAGAAAAACAAAACAAAACAGAAACCCCTGCAAGGACCAGTGTAAGGAAAAGAGCAGGAAAGAGTGAGGCTGGTTGCTAGGCAACTGTGCCACAATGAAAGCAGTCTGCGTGGAGGCTGATGATACCAGAAGCCTGTGGAATCGCCTGCAGTCTTTAATTTATGGTTTAGGTGGAAAGACGCACCAATTTAGGACACTACCTTGATGGATTTTGTAAAGGCGTTTGCCTCTGATACTTAATGTGTTGGGGCTCAAGGAAAAGTTTCCCTCTTTCGTGGTGAAAAAAGCCTGCAACTACCATTGTTTTTATGAAGGAATGTTGGGGGTGAGTATAGAGTGGAAGAGATTTTCTAAGTAGCAAAATATAAAAATAAAATGAACATCAGTATTCTGCTTTTCAGAACTCCTTACTTTATTCCCAGATGGTTGCCTAGAAACTTTGTTTGTATGTATTTATAAAGAAATAAGTGATGAACTTAGGCCGAGAAACCCACATGCGAAACGTGGCACTCTCAGCTCTGAGATGCCGTGTTTGGTCTAGGAGGCTGAGAGGCCATGCTTGACTTATTCTCCAGCTTCCAGACTATCTTTTCAACTTGCTGAAATGGAAAAGTTAAAACACACAAATACACAAATATATGTATGTATATATATGTGTTTTTTTTAACAGAAATTTGAAGCAAATCAGAGTTCTTCCTTACTAAGCTGCTTTTAAAAGTTTACAGTGAACCATTATTGCTAACAGGCCTTCCTTTATTCTTAGAAATGCTTGCAAACACTTCTAGCACCTCAGCATAATTAATGTGGCGCGGAGCATGGGAGACACAATGCAGGGGTGGCTGGTGATCCGATTTCTGCTTGTCATCTCCCTTGGCTCAGCTCAGCTAAGTTGCTCAGGCAGATGAAGGCTGAAGAGATGGCCAGGGACCAGTGAGGCCCTGGATTTGCATCAAATGACTCATAGGTCAAAACCAGATTTTTCAAGACTTGCTTTGGCTGAAAAAGTCCTAATTTCCCTGTGCCTCACATCCTGCTCTGTTCTCATGGAAAATAACATCAAAAGAAATGTACATTGATTAATTTCCCTGGCTAACTCTTTTCCTTTTTCTTCTGATTCTCAGAAGTTTCTCTTTTTCCCTCGCATAAGCCTGCAGTTAATTTAGCATTTGAAATGTGAGTTTCTACAACAAATTCCCGTGAAGACTACGTAGCCATGTTTGGTTTTGCAGTTCTCTAGAAATCCCCTTCTGGTTTTTGTTAATATTTAGAACAAAAAGGCAGATGGGGATGGGGGAAGGGATTTTCCACTGTGTTTCCGAAACAGCCAATTCTAGACAAACATCAAGGCAAGATATTCTAATATTGCAGCAACAGCTTTCCAGGCACCAAAACCAAGTCAGAATAACTTTAAGAAAAATTGCTGACAACATGATCATTGCCTTTCCCTCCTAGATAAATCAGGATTTTCCAAGCTGTCTAAAAGACTATGAGCTTTTTTCTGTGCCTTTCAGTTCAGTTCAGTCGCTCAGTCGTGTCCGACTCTTTGCGACCCCATGAATCACAGCACGCCAGGCCTCCCTGTTCATCACCATCTCTCGGAGTTCACTCAGACTCACGTCCATCGAGTCAGTGATGCCATCCAGCCATCTCATCCTCTGTCGTCCCCTTCTCCTCTTGCCCCTAATCCCTCCCAGCATCTAAGTCTTTTCCAATGAGTCAACTCTTCACATGAGGTGGCCAAAGTACTGGAGTTTCAGCTTTAGCATCATTCCTTCCAGAGAAATACCAGGGCTGATCTCCTTCAGAATGGACTGGCTGGATCTCCTTGAAGTCCAAGGGACTCTCAAGAGTCTTCTCCAACACCACAGTTCAAAAGCATCAATTCTTCGGTGCTCAGCCTTCTTCACAGTCCAACTCTCACATCCATACATGACCACAGGAAAAACCATAGCCTTGACTAGACGGACCTTAGTCAGCAAAGTAATGTCTCTGCTTTTGAATATGCTATCTAGGTTGGTCATAACTTTCCTTCCAAGGAATAAGCATCTTTTAATTTCATGGCTGCAGTCACCATCTGCAGTGATTTTGGAGCCCCCAAAATAAAGTCTGACACTGTTTCCACTGTTTCCCCATCTATTTCCCATGAAGTGATGGGACCAGATGCCATGATCTTTGTTTTCTGAATGTTGAGTTTTAAGCCAACTTTCCCACTCTCCTCTTTCACCTTCATCAAGAGGCCCTTTAGCTCCTCTTCACTTTCTGCCATAAGGGTGGTGTCATCTGCATATCTGAGGTTATTGATATTTCTCCCGGCAATCTTGATTCCAGCTTGTGTTTCTTCCAGCCCAGCGTTTCTCATGATGTACTCTGCATATAAGTTAAATAAGCAGGGTGACAATATACAGCCTTGACGTACTCCTTTTCCTATTTGGAACCAGTCTGTTGTTCCATGTCCAGTTCTAACTATTGCTTCCTGACCTGCATACAGATTACTCAAGAGGCAGGTCAGGTGATCTGGTATTCCCATCTCTTTCAGAATTTTTCACAGTTTATTGTGATCCACACAGTCAAAGGCTTTGGCATAGTCAATAAAGCAGAAATAGATGTTTTTCTGGAACTCTCTTGCTTTTTCCATGATCCAGTGGATGTTGGGAATTTGATATCTGGTTCCTCTACCTTTTCTAAAACCAGCTTGAACATCAGGAAGTTCACAGTTCATGTATTGCTGAAACCTGGCTTGGAGAATTTTGAGCATTACTTTACTAGCATGTGAGATGAGTGCAATTGTGCAGTAGTTTGAGCATTCTTTGGCATTGCCTTTCTTTGGAAGTGGAATGAAAACTGACCTTTTCCAGACCTGTGGCCACTGCTGAGTTTTCCAAATTTGCTGGCATATTGAGTGCAGCACTTTCACAGCATCATCTTTCAGGATTTGAAACAGCTCCACTGGAATTCCATCACCTCCACTAGCTTTGTTAGTAGTGATGCTTTCTAAGGCCCACTTGACTTCACATTCCAAGATGTCTGGCTCTAGATGAGTGATCACATCATCATGATTATCTGGGTCTTGAAGATCTTTTTGTATAGTTCTTCCGTGTATTCTTGCCACCTCTTCTTAATATCTTCTGCTTCTGTTAGGTCCAGACCATTTCTGTCCTTTATTGACCCCATCTTTGCATGAGATGTTCCCTTGATATCTCTGATTTTCCTGAAGAGATCTCTAGTCTTTCCCATTCTGTTCTGTGGCTTTAGAGATCGCAAAATTTCAGTCCTCATGACATGCCAGGATTTCCAGAGGAGAGCAAGGCCACAGGACTTTATGTGTCAAGATTAAGATCAACAAGAAATCACCTATTGCATGTGTGATAACTGCTTGGTATGATGTGCCTGGACTACAGTATGCTCACCTACTCATTCATTCATTCACTCCAATATTTATAATTAACAATGAACATGACAGGCAGGATTTCTGTTCTAATAGATTTTACAGGCTGGTGTGAGAGGTGATGGGAGAGTATAGGCAGACATTGAATAAGTGCCTACAAGTGCTCTTAGTTTTACAGAGAAGTGAAGTGAAATGAAAGCTGCTCAGTTGTGTATGACTCTTTGCGACCCCATGGACGACATAGTCCATGGAATTCTCCAGGCCAGAATACTGGAGTGGGTACCCTTTCCCTTCTCCAGGGGATGTTCCCAACCCAGGGATCAAACCCAGGTCTCCTGCATTGCAGGTGGATTCTTTACCAGCTGAGCCACCAGGGAAGGCCTTTACAGAGAAGAAGGTGGTGCTATTTATTAGCTATAGCTATAGATAGCTAAATAGCTATATATGTATTAGAGCTATCTAGCCTGGGAGGGTGTGGAAGGTTGCTGCAAAGATAGCCACCAGCTTTTCCTTCCAACCCTCTTAGCACTTGTCACTTCAAGAAATGGAGTCCATTTCCCCTCCACCTTGATCTGTGCTGGCCCTGGGACTTGCTCTAACCAGTAGAAAGAGGCAGAAGGGATACCACATGACTTCCAAGCATACTCCTTGGGGTGCCTGGCGCCTTCCACTTTCCCTTTTACTGCATGTGTGATAACTGCTTTGTGTCATGTGTCTGGACTCCTCTTAGAAACCAACCACTGCATAAAGAGCTCCAGCTAGAGAAATCTCATGGGGAGAGAGTGAGTCCCAGCTGTGCATGTCCACTGAGGTGCCTGATTGTGAGTGAAGCCACCTGGGGTTCCCCACCCCCAGCCGAGCTAGTCCAGGCCACATGAAGCAGAAGTGAGCTGTCCCCCCATGACGCCCATCTCCATAGACTCAAGAACAAATGCATGCTGGTGGTTTTAAGCCCCTTATTTTTGAGGGGGCTTGTTCTACATAAAAAATAACTGAAAGAGAGGGCCAAGGGGGTTTTCTGGTGGGAGTTCTATTGTAGCTAAGATTTGAAGAGTGGGTACTGGCTTCCCCGGTGGCTCAGCAGTAAAGAATCTGCCCGCAGTGCAGCAGACGCAGGAAATGTGGGTTTGATCCCTGGGTTGGGAAGAGCCCCTGGAGAAGGAAATGGCAACCCACTCCAGTATTCCTCTCTGGAGAATCCTATGGACAGAGGAGCCTGGCAGGCTACAGTCCATAGTGTCTCTGAGAGTCGACTGAGTGACTTTGAACAAGCACAAAGAGTAGGTAGAAGGGGCTGATGATCCAGGAAGATGGAGCAACGCATAGAGACCCCAAGGCTGGAGAACTGTGGCACTGTTAAGAACTGGAAGAAGCCCAGTGCAGCCAGCATGCAGGGAACCTGGGGAGGGAGTAGTTAGTGTGGAGGCTGGAGGGGACACAAGGGCCAGACGGTACAAGGCTTGAGAGAAGAGACCACACATGACCCTTGCCTTCATCCCAGATAGTTAACAGAGCAAATACAAAAGTAAGTACTCTGCCCAGAGGGGAAAACTCCAATCCATGGACCTTGCTAGCTATATCATGGACAAAGCTGATTACAAGTAAGGTCTGAAGAGAAAGAGAAGACTTACTTATCCAAGAAGTAGCTGGTGAGCACCAGTCACCTTCATTGTGGAAGAAAGAACTCATGTACATGCCTGCCAAACAGTGACATGCACATAAAAAAGTCAGCCTTACAGACACCCACACATGTGCATGCACACTTAGACACACTCTTCAAAATCCAGGGGGTTTTCATGTCAGGCAAGCCTGTGTCACCTCGGAAAAGTCACTTAATTTCACTGAGCTTTATTTACAATCGTGGAATAACAAGACTCCATCCATAGATTATTGGTAGTCTCAAGCAAGAAAAAGTGTTTATAAAACACCTAATAAAATATATGAGACATGCTAAAAATATGATAGCAAATTAAAAGACAAAATGTGTGAATACAGTTCCAAGCAAGGCAAGGCATATCTAGTGACACAGCCAGAGAAGGCAATGGCACCCCACTCCAATACTGTTGCCTAGAAAATCCCATGGATGGAGGAGCCTGGTGGGCTGCAGTCCACGGGGTTGCTAAGGGTCGTGTTTGACCCTTAGGGACTTCACTTTCACTTTTCACTTTTCACTTTCATTCATTGGAGAAGGAAATGGCAACCCACTCCAGTGTTCTTGCCTGGAGAATCCCAGGGACGGGGGAGCCTGGTGGGCTGCTATCTATGAGGTCGCACAGAGTCGGACACGACTGAAGCGACTTAGCAGCAGCTGCAGCAGTGACATAGCGGAAGTGAATTCAACATTTAAAAGAACAGCAAAGTGCCTTTCTTTTGCCTTCTGTATCATATTGGTCAGAAAATCTGTTTATGTCCGTGGGTGTAGACCACCATGAGAAAAACTACAGTCTGTGTTCCCAGTCTCAATGACATGATAGGAAATCAGTACCATATACTTGGTGTTTATCATCTACCAGGCACTTTGCATACATGAAGTCATTTTACTTCCCTAGCAATCTCCAGTGAAAGGTATTACTCTCCCATTTTGCAGGTATGGAAATTGAGGGTCAAAGGCATGACCTCTTCCCTGACGCTAGGTCCCACAACCAGAACGTGCCAGACTTTGAACACACACCCAGGTGGTGCCTGATTCCAAAGCCTGTGGTCTCTGCTGTAGGCCTAATCCCTTCTTTTGGGGGCGGGGGGGCATACCTGTTTTTAGGTATGTGGTTTAGGTAGTGTGGTTTCTGAAGGGAATCGTTCCAGTTTAAAAGCTATGGGATCTCACCAGGGGCCTGCAGTGTCTCTTTAAGGACCACCCTAAGTCAGTGGCTTTTTTTTTTTTTTTTTAAGCAACTGATACATCAAAAGACATAACCCGAGGGAAGCAGATCATTTCTTGGGAAGGGGATCATTGTTGGGCACAATTAATCAATATGGTTAGTTTATCACTGGAGATTGTGCTTGAGAGAAAAACTAAGATGAGATCTTCCAGTAATCACCACCACCTCACTTCCACTTATTTTTAACATTACTGGTCTATTTTAAAGACGTTCAAATTGCCTAAGGATCAACGGAGATGATATCAAAGGGCCACATTGGCTCCAGAATTCGATTATCTCACAAGCTCTGCCATGCTGGATTCCTTAAGAAAGGTGGAGATGCCCAGGCACAGGACTCTGACAGTTCTCATCCTGAGTTTGGGCTCATGCATGTCTAAGAATGGAGAGTCTCTAAGACCGTTCAGGCTAAATGAGTTCTTCCAAGGGAGGAGAGGAATAAACATGTATTAAAGTTTGTTTTGTGCCAAGGAATAGACAATTTCCCCCTATCAAGGCTAAATTTGACCTAAATGCAGTTTAAGTAAAATTCCATCTTCATCATTGGTATGTTTTTTTAGTGGAAAAATAGAGGCTGAGGTGGGTAGATAGTCATTCATCTGTTTGTCAAAATACTTGAGTAGCTTGAGATGTGACATGCAGACAAAGCTTGGGAGAATTACGGAAAAGAGCTAGGTAAATAGCAAAGAGAACATTTCAGTGCTACAGTGAGATCTCCCAGACACACCTCAGAAAAGAAAGGAATATACAGCCGTGCTGAGGGTGGGGGACAGTGTAGGGGCTTTGTAGGGGCGCCAGAAAGGTGGGTAAAGCCAGGGGACAAGATGACAGCCAGGAGAGATGACCAAAGTAACAGGTGTGATGATGACTATAGCTTTCCTGCCAGGAGCCTGAACCACGAACATCGGTCACCCTCTGAGATATGAATAGGAAATCATGACGTCGTCTGCAGCAACATGGAGACAACTAGAGATGATCACACTAAGGAAAGTAACTCAGAAAGGGAAAGACAAATGCTATATAGTATCGTTTACATGCGGAATCTCAACTATGACACAAAGGAACATACCTACAGAACAGAAGCAGACTCACAGACACAGAGAGCAAGCTGTGGTTGCCAAGGGGTGGAGGGTCGGGGAGAGAAGTGGGAGTTTGGGATGAGCAGACGCAACCCATTATATATAGAGAATGGATAGATAACAAGATCCTGTTGCACAGCATAGGGAATCTATTCAATATCCTGTTAAAAATCATAAAGGAAAAGAAGATGAAAAAGAATATACATGTGTAACTGAGTAGCTTTGCTTTACGGCAGAAATGAACACAACAGTGTAAATCAACTATACAGTAAATTTATTAAAAAAAAAGAAAGAATGGCGTAAACAATTTCCTTCCTGAATCCTAAGAACAAACACAAAATTACCGTCTGGCAGTGCAAGGGTTAGTCACACAAAGCTTAATCCTACAATTAACACGGAAGTCAAAAGCTGAAGGAAATTAGAAGAGCATCAGTCAGAGCCCCTGGGACGCTGAGAGGGCTCCGGAGAGGCGACGACAGTTGCCGGGAAGAGTCAACAGATGGAGCTGGGGGCCGCAAACCCCGTGGATTTCAGCGGGAGCGGCGGGGCGTGTGCGCAGAGGCCGGCTCCCCGCGGCGGCAATCACACTTCCTCAGACGTCCACACACCCCTCCCACCCGGCTAGCGCGGCCGGAAAGCTGCGGTCGGAGCCCAGTGGAGCGTGGGCAGCTGACTGCGCAGGGATGTGCGTGGGTCCTACGCGGGCACTGGCGCAGCCCCAGGACAAAGCGCCCTTTGCTACCGTCAGCCCAGAGGACGTGTGTCATAGAGACCCAGAGGCTGCATGCACCTCGCGGGGAACCGGCTTTGGACATAGCGGGTCTCTGTCTCTCATTTTATTTCATTTACTTACTTGTGTACCTCTCACTTAGGAACGATCTCGTCTGTCCAGAACCAGCGTTTTCTCAAAGAAATTGTTTCTGTCCGTAAATGGAAAGAAAAGTCAGCTAGAAATGTGGTGCCCGACATAACCAGCATGAACTGGGGCCCCAGAGACCAGCCTAAAATCTGGGGGAAGCTTCGGTAGGAGAGGAGGACAGGCGCTCCGGGCTCCTGAGCGGTTCCCCGGGGCCGCACGGGGTTAAGCTCCCGGAAGCTGGGAACCCAGTCTGTCTGATCTGACTTAAAACGGTTTTAGCTGCTCTAGCCCTGACATTGTGCCTGGCACACAGTGTGTGCGCAATATCTGACTCTGGGCCGCATTAATCAAATAAATGAAGCTTTTAGCCTACAGACCTATGCTTAAGTCCTGACTCTTAAATCCTGTCAGGGACAATGGTCCAGGCAAGGTATCTGACCTCCTCTTGGCCATTAGTTCTTCAAAAATAATGCGCTGTGTTTGTCACTATATTCACAGTGTCTGAAAAAGATAGGTGCTGGGTAAATCTTTTGTGGAAATGAGACCCTGCACCTCAGTATGCTCATCTGTAGAAGAAGCACCATGATGTCTACCCAGGAGTAACTCTTGTGAAGATTAAATGAGGTGATGTATTTAAAGTTCCTGGCACATAAGAAGTGCTGAATAAAGATATGGTAACTTAATAATTTTTGTTGGCAAACATCTCCACTGCCCTCTGTTACCTTGTTCCAGGTAACCCTCAAATGTGGATCTGTCTGCATTCTACCTGTCTTCTCCTACACACCCTCAAACATCTTCGTTTGTACTTAGAGCCATTCGAGGGGTGTCCCGACGGGGATACCCTGACTGGCGATCATTATCCACTTCCACACATCATCCACTTCCACACAAAGCTGAAGAACGGTCACTAGCAGCCCAAAGCAGAGCATCCGCCAGGCTCAACTGGAAAGCAGCTGGCTTCCCTGAGGGGGAGGCCCATTCCCAACCATCTCTTTAGCCCAGATGGGGCCCAGAGGGAGAATGCTACAGGCTAGGCTCAACCTCTGGAAAGAGCCACAGTGCTAAGTCTCAGGAGCCTCCCTGGTTGGAAAGATGCTCCCAAAGCTGATCCTGGCCACAGCCTCCTTGAATTTTACTTGGGAAAGATGCTAATGGGGGTTTTCCACTTCAGAATTAGAAATCATATATTCAGATCTATAGGGGATATATGATTCTAGAAGCTTCATGTAAGGTCAAAACCTCAGGACCATCTAGAAGCTTCCAAAAGGCAGACATCTGCAACTCTAGATGAGAGAAGACCATTTTCCCCACCAAGGTGCTTAAAAGCAGCTTGGCTTGGAGACTTCTTGAAGAGCCAGTCAGTTCTGTGTTTCTGTAAGATTATGGCACAGAGAAAGCCCAACAGCAACATGCCTCCTTGAAGATTGTTCTTCTGGTTGGATGGGATTGGATGAGAAGCATCTTTTAGGAAAGAGATAATCTGGATGACCCTGCATTTGTATAATATGATCATTCTTATCAATTTTATATTTGTATTGCCTACAACTCTGTCAATCAAGTAGACCAGACGCTTTAAAATTCCACATTACACATGGAAAACGGATATTTAGAAGGTCCAGCTGATTTTCCAGACTTGCATTTAGTTAATAGGCAGACCTGAAATTTGTTTCCATCTACAATGCTTCTGAATACAGCCTCCCAGCTCCCAGCTATACTTGGAAGAAGGTGACTATCAGGATGATGTCTGTCCCCTCCCCCATGAAGAAACACATAGATTGCTGTGGTTCAGACCTTTCTTATAATGAAATGTCTTTTACAAATGTTTTCAGAAACACTCAGAAAGTACAACTTACATGTTATATTTGAATCTATTCCCTTTCAACTTCTAATAATTAGTTTCAAATATACAACCGTTATTTACCCTGAATTTGTCTTCTGAAATATATATGAAGAAATGTCCCCTTGGAAAATAATTTCCTCTTAAAAAATATCTGAAAAGTTGTCCCCTATAATTTGAAACAATTTGGCCCAAGAATGAGTTTTGGGATGGATGAGGGGCACTTCCTCTCCTAAAATACATTTCTTAAAATTCATACACATTTATTTGTCAGTTTTGATGTACACATTTAGCTTTGACTGACTTGATTGTTTGATTGGTTTATCGTCTGGGTAATTTGCAAAATGAAGTTATAATCACATACTTCTATTTAGAAATAATGTCTCTCAGTGTCAGCTTCTTCACTCTTGTTTCTTAAGCACTTTTTTAAAAAGATTTGTTTATTTATTTTTGCTGCACTGGGTCTTTATGGCTGCGAGCTTTCTTCAGTTGCAAAACTGGCTATACCACAGTCTCTACTATTGGAACAAGAGTATTTGAGAGGCAGTTGTGGATATCTGGAAGGTTTATGGGCTTTGGAATTAGACCTAACTTTGACACCAAACTTGATTCATTCGAAAAATCATCCTATCTTGTATGCCCAGCATTGCTATCTCAGTTCAGTTCAGTCGCTCAGTCGTGTCCAACTCTTTGTGACCCCATGAACTGCAGCACACCAGGCCTCCCTGTCCATCACCAACTCCCGGAGTCCACCCAAACCCATGTCCATTGTGTCAGTGATGCCATCCAACCATCTCATCCTCTGTCCTCCCCTTCTCCTCTAGCTCTCGATCTTTCCCAGCATCAGGGTCTTTTCAAATGAGTCAGCTCTCCGCATTAGGTGGCCAAAGTATTGGAGTGTCAGCTTCAACATCAGTCCTTCTGATGAACACCCAGGGCTGATCTCTTTTAGGATGGACGGGTTGGATCTCCTTGTAGTCCAAGGGACTTTCAAGAGTCTTCTCCTACACCACAGTTCAAAAGCATCAGTTCTTCAGTGCTCAGCTTTCTTTATAGTCTAACTCTCACATCCATACATGACTACTGGAAAACCATAGTCTTGACTAGACAGACCTTTGTTGGCAAAGTAACGTCTCTGCTTTTTAACGTGCTGTCTAGGTTGGTCATAACTTTCCTTCCAAGGAGTAAGTGTTAGTGTTAGTTGCTCAGTCGTGCCCAACTCTTTGCGACCAAGGAGTAAGCATCTTTAATTTCATGGCTGCAATCACCATATGCAGTGATTTTGGAGCCCAGAAAAATAAAGTCAGCCACTGTTTCCACTGCTTCCCCATCTATTTGCCATGAAGTGATGGGACCGGATGCTGCTACCTTAGTCTTCTGAATGTTGAGCATTGCTCTCTATGGAGGCATAAATGAAGATGAATAGAACTCATGGGTCCTGCCCTTGTGAAACTCACAGCCTAGTAACTTGGCTCGCTGTGTGTCTTTATGCAAGTTTCAGTACTTCCCTGAAAAAGTGAAAGTGTTAGTTGTTCAGTTATGTCTGACTCTTTGTGACCCAATGAACTGTAGCCCGTCAGGCAGTACCTCCCTGAGCTCCATTTAAACTGTATATCATGTAGTTGCTCCTGCTGCTGCTAAGTTGCGTCAGTCGTGTCTGATTCTGTGCGACCCCGTAGATGGAAGCCCACCAGGTTCCCCATCCCTGGGATTCTCCAGGCAAGAACACTGGAGTGGGTTGCCATTTCCTTCTCCAATGATATTATGTAGTAATGGATACTAAAAACTAAAATAAGGAAAGATGTTTTCTTCACAAGACCGGTGGTGAAAAGTTGTTTAAATAGCATGAAGCATCAAGTTCATGGCTGGTAGTCAAGCAAATAGGCTTCCCTGGTGGCTCCGTGGTAAAGAATCCACCTGCCAATGCAGGAGACGTGGGTTCAGTCCTTGGGTCAGGAAGACCCCCTGGTGCAGGAAAAGGCAACCCACTCTAGTATGCTTGCCTGGGAAATTCCATGGACAGAGGAGCCTGGTGGGTTACAGTCCACAGAGCCGCAAAGAGTGAGACATGACTTAGCAAGTAAACAACAGTCAAGTAAATGTTTCTGTTTGTCCTACTTAATTAATCAAATCCAGTCCAGCAGCAGAGGGCAGCAGAATCACTTCCGACCTTTGTAGTCTCAATTAAACCCTTGCAACGTGGGCTTACCCTCACCAGGCTGCTCACTCAGATCTCCCTTGTAACCTAGCCATCTGGCATTTCTTTCTTTCTTTTTAAAATTTTATTGAAGGAGAGTTGACTTGCAATGTTATATTAATTTCTGTAGAGAAGGCAATGGCAACCCACTCAAGCACTCTTGCCTGGAAAATCCCATGGACAGAGGCTACAGTCCATGGGGTTGTGAAGCTGGACATGACTGAGCAGCTTCACTTTCACTTTGCCCTTCCATGCATTGGAGAAGGACATGGCAACCCACTCGTGTTCTTGCCTGAAGAACCCCAGGGATGAGGGAGCCTGGTGGGCTGCTGTCCATAGGGTCACACAGAGTCAGACACGACTGAAGCGACTTAGCATGCATGCATTAATTTCTGTTCTACAGCAAAGTGGTTCAGGTGTACATATATATATGTATATATAATACACATGCATGTATATTCTTTTTCGTATTCTTTTACACAGTGGTTTATCACAGGATATCCTGCACTGTACAATAGGAGCTTGTTGTTTATCCGTCCTTTATATACTGGTTTGTATCCGCGACTCCCAAACTCCCAATCTTTCCCTGCCCGCCCCTCCTCCCACCTGGGCAACCACAAGCCTGTTCTCTATGTCAGCCAGCTTTTCCCGTGCGCCATCCTCTTCAGTTTTGCCAGAGCACTCTGAGTTACTGACCACAGCCTCCTCCTTGAACCCCACCCCCTTGGCTTCCTAATTCTCTGCTTTCTTTCCCAGTGCTCTTCCTGTTCCCCAGCTCCTTTCCCTCCTCCTCCGCCTCCTCTTTATAAACACTATCTCCATGCACATGCTGCAGACATCTTCACTGGCCTGACATTTCTTTAGTCTGTCTTCCAGTCCCATCTGTCCATCCTCTGTTCAGGCTGGCCTCCAGCCAAAAATTCCAGCAATGATTCTACCATCTTCTCCTCATGGGGGCCTCCTCCTCTTACCTTTGGTTTCTGTGTATGAGAAAGTTGAAGTTGAATCTTTCGGGACCCTTCCTGTCCCTCAATTCCCATCGACAAACACTGATCGATGCTGATTTGGCCCAGTATCCTCAGTCTGTGCCCTCTCTCTCTTCCCCATACCTTTGTGCAACATCTCATGTCGATTACTCAGACTACAGCAACAGCCTCCCAAATGGGCCCCTGCTCTGTCTTCCTCAGTCTCTACTCACTTTTGTTACTAGACTCAACTCTCTTCCTAAAGTGTGTCTCTGATCTCCTTGCTCAGAAAACATTATGGACTCCCCAGAGCATACAAAGTAATAGCCAGTTTCCTCAGTCTGGCACCTGCGAACCTCTTTACAATCTGACTCCTGATGTTTCTGTTTTACCTCTTTGGGGGCTCTCTAACCTCTTCCCCACACACCTGCAGGCTGTGTCTGGTGGGGGAGATCAACACTAATCAATGACCACAGAGGCACACATCTGTAAATTAGGATATGGGCTCTCAGTGCAGAGAGGATGTTATCAAGGCATAAAGCTAAGAGCCTCTGAATTCAGAGAGCTGACCAAAGCTTGGAGAGATGTGAACAAAGGGGATGGAGAAGGAAGCGGCAGCCCAGTCCAGTGTTCTTGCCTAGAGAATCCTGTGGACGGAGGAGCCTGGTGGGCTGCGGTCCATAGTGTCCCAGAGTTGGACACAGCTGAAGCAACTTAGCAGCAGCAGCAGCAGCAGTAGCACAAATAGGATAGAGTGTGGGGTGTGACCGGAAAGAAGTTAGGGCCATCTACTCAGGGTTTTAAGGAGACCCAATGGCCAATTTTGTTAAGCAGTGGGAAGCTATTGGATAGTTTTAAATGGTATGGATGATATCATCATCTCAATTTTAAAAGATGACCCTGCAGCAGGTAATCTCCTCCACACGGGGGATGTTGTCTTTAGCTTCTGATAGCCCCCAGAGAACCTGGAAACAGGGTCTTCCATAAGTCGTGTCCAACTCTCTGCGACCCCATGGACTGCAGCCCACCAGGCTCCTCTGTCCCTGGGATTCTCCAGGCAAGGACACTGGAGGGGTTGCCACTCCCTTCTCCAGGAGATCTTCCCAACCCAGGGTCTGAACCCATAAGGAGCTGCTGAATGAACACCTGGTCCAGAGGAATGAAAGCAGTCATAAAGGAAGAGGGGGGAGGCGAAAAGAAGAGGGAAGAAGAGGAAGCCCGTTAAACTGACTGCAGAGAGGGGAACGCCGTTTTGAGATTCACATTTAAAACAATGAGATACTTTTACAGAAATATTCTAAGTGTGGGCTGCCGTTTCATAGCCGTCACCACAAGTTGACAGAAACCCTGTTGAAATTTGGCTTTGGAATTGCCTTCAGAGGCTGTTTATCAATTATACACTTCAAACTGCATCGCCTTTATTGTCAAATTTGGTTACAACCTTGGTTTTTCCAGGTTTTCCCCATGCCTCTGTTTTTTTATATTTGCCTTCTTATATTGTTTTATTAAATTTTAAATTATACGCCTCTTCATATTGTTTATTTGGATTGCCAACTTCTAGAAGACAGAGTCTCGGAGAAGCCAATGGCATCCCACTTCAGTACTCTTGCCCGGAAAAGCCCATGGACGGAGGAGCCTGGTGGGCTGCAGCCCATGGTGTCGTGAAGAGTCGGACACAACTGAGCGACTTCACTTTCACTTTTCACTTTCATGCATTGAAGAAGGAAATGGTGACCCACTCCAGTGTTCTTGCCTGGAGAGTCCCAGGGATAGAGGAGCCTGGTGGGCTGCTGTCTATGGGGTCCCACAGAGTCGGACACAACTGAAGCAACTTAGCAGCAGCAGCAGCAGAAGACAGAGTCTAGATGTTTTAAATAAATTTTAAGAGGAAAAGTAGCTGTTACAGAGCTGGATGCCCTGTGGGGACGTCTCCCATTTATTGTCAGGGTAGAGGGTGTAGTGGGGAGGGCGTAGGGAGTGATGGGTTGAAAGGGGGACTGGAATCAGGGCAGTAGAAGGAGACTCCTGCCTTTCTTCTTTCTCCTTTTTCTAGTACAGAGGATGCTCAATTTAAAATATATACCAACGTGGAGAAGTTTCTTCATAAGGAGAGTATCATGTAGTGGATCAAGCATGGGCACTGCAGTCAGAATGCCTGGATTTAAATTCAGACAGCATCACTTACTAGCTGAGGGGCCTTGTGCAACTGACATATCCTCTCCAGGTTTCAATTTTCTCATCTGTTCAACGGGCTGATAATACCAGCTATCTCATATGGTTAATTAAAGATTAAGTACGGAAGGTACTCAGAGAAGGCCTGGCCCACAGGAAGCACTCAGTACTTCTTAGCTGTTTTTCCTGTTACTGTTCATAAGCAAGAGTGTGCCTGTGTTTGCACTTTCTCGAGTTTTAAGATTCTTTGTTCCAAAATATTTGAAATTGCAATTATGAACTTTGATGCACATTTTCCATGTATTCTGCAGACTTTATTTTGATGGTTCACAGAAATATAATTAGCATCATGCAAATATTTTGGTTAGGGCTAAAAGCACCTTCAACATTTAGCACAAAGAACAAAATGCTTAAAAATCATCACGTTTTGAAAGCTAAATGTGCGAGCTCTGTGGGTAAGTCCCCTAACAAGTGAGAGATTTTGAATAAACAGTAATTATGTAGCAAAAATCTAAGTAACAGCTGCAGGGAATGTTGAAACAAACAGAGCCTGGAGGTTTGTGTACGTGAAGGAGATAACCTGGTGGAATAATTTATTATCTGGAACCAGAGAATCCCTATGCATACTAACTCTATGCATATCATCTGTATAGGAAATTTTGGGAATAAAATACTTCCACGTCACCTTGAAACATTTATTGCTAAAATGTTTACTTTTCAAAAGTAGTGTGATGTTAGCCAGCTGTGGACTTCTGGTATAGTGATGGTTAAACATACGTATATTTCTTTAATATTGTCAGAGTTTCCTAGCCTGAATATGGCAGTGATTTTCCATTTCCTCACTGAACAGAATTTTTTGTAAGTCAGCAGTTTAAGTAAATGATGAGACAACAAAGAAGAAAGAATGAAGAGAGAGAGGAGAGGTAGCCTGTTGAGTAAGAGATGAAAAACTATGGAGTTGGAGCACCAGTAAGTATAAAAATTAAGTAAAAATCTTGCATATGTCTGTACTGTGAATTTTTAGTTAAAAATAACCCACAAAGGCGTCAAGATGACCTGTGGCCAGAAACTGAACCATCTTTGCACGATATCAACATGACCCCCTCGTGCAGGTCCTCAGGAAACAGAGTGGAACCCCCATCCCAGATCCGAGAGGACAAGCTGAGGACCTTTCCATCCATGTGCCTGAAGAGATCTTGATACAGTCAGAGATCACAGAGCCTTCTTTCCTACATAGTTCTTTCTGGTTATTCCTACTCCGAGAACTGAGAAGTGCACAATATATCCCATTTTAACTGCTCTTTATAGAAATACACTTGTCAGAATCCATCAAAGCCAAGGACAGTGTAAAAAATGGAGAAAGTTTCCAATGGGGGATAGTCATGGAAATCCCCCAAATGAGGAAATTGTAAGTAGATTTCCATATGACTCTCATTCTTTAAGAATTTGCTCCATGTATGCAGCCCTACTTTCGGCCAGCTCCAAAGGAAATGGCCTCTCACCCTTTACTCATTCACCAAAAATCAAACAGGAAGAGATAAATAATCCTTCCACAGTGTCCCAATAAATCCTAAAGGATTATCTTTTTATTTTCAACTTGATGTATTAATCAAGTGTCAGTTGAAAAATATATTAAAAAGTTAAATGATTTTATTTCCACTACAGCTTATGTTGCAGTGAAATACAATGGTAAAACATGTTTGTGAAGTGTTGGGCTATAACACTGTATTTCTTCTGACATAAGCAGAATTACAGGGTTTTATTTTTGCACCATTTTAGAGATGGGTAAAAGCAAGACTCAGAGATTTAAGAGCTTAATAGAAGAAGAGTCGGAAACAGCCCATTGCTCTATATTGTAAATCACCCCATTTTGAATGAAATTGCCTGATTCACAGAGAAGTTTCATGTTCACTAGGTAAAAGAGATGAAGAAGGGGTGGGGTTGGAGGAGGGAGAAAATTTTAAAAAAAATAGGAGAAGGGGAAGAAGAAGTAAAAAGAGCTCAATTATTTTTCTCTTCACTAATTTTCCCATTCTAAGTCAGAGCCTAGTACCTCAGGTAGAAGGGGTATGCAGAGCTACCATCAGCTGCTGCTGCTGCTGCTGCTGAGTCACTTCAGTCGTGTCCGACTCTGTGCGACCCCATAGATGGCAGCCCACCAGGCTCCCCCGTCCCTGGGATTCTCCAGGCAAGAACACTGGAGTGGGTTGCCATTTCCTTCTCCAATGCATGAAAGTGAAGTCACTCAGTCATGTCTGACTCCTTACAATCCCATAGACTGTAGCCTACCAGGCTTCTCCATCTGGTAGGCTTTTATGGGATTTTCCAGGCAAGAGTACTGGAGTGGGGGTGCCATTGCCTTCTCCTGTACCATCTGAGTGCCCAACAAATTAATTGAAGGGTATTTACACTGAACTGTCATTGTGCTGCAGACTGAGCTGGGAGGAATGGTGGGTTTGATTTATTCACTATTTATGGCAGTGAAAACAAGTTGAGTGAAATTAAAGCAGACTTACAGTCT
The DNA here is from genome assembly GCA_917880005.1 of Nanger dama. Taxonomy (NCBI): domain Eukaryota; kingdom Metazoa; phylum Chordata; class Mammalia; order Artiodactyla; family Bovidae; genus Nanger; species Nanger dama. The sequence continues at coordinate 12,300,580 of CAKJTW010000035.1, forward strand.
GTTGATTGGTTCTTGGCCAGCAAGGACCATGTGCCTGTCAGATTTACTCAGCTCTTCCTACCGCGATTGCACAAAAGTTTAGGCAGTGCAGAGTGTTTTTCATTTTTTCCCCAAAGTAATAAACTACAGATATTCTGAGTTATTGGTGTATTTGGATAGCAGATTTCAAATGTAAATACAAGAGAAAGCACCAGGCAGTTTGTTTTTCAATGAAAAGAAAATAATGATTAGCAACAGACAAAGTGAGCCATGCCTGTTGTTTTTTAAAATCTCTTTTCCCTTGGTATTCTATAGTTTGATTATAGTATGTTTGAGGGTGAGTGTATTGTTATTTACACAGTTTGCAAGTTGTTGGGCTTTTTGAATCTATGGATTCATGTCTTTCATCAGTTTTGTAAGCTCAGCATGATCTATTCAGATAGCTGCTTTCCTACATTTTCTCTGTTTTTCCTGTCTGCAATTCCCATCAGACTTATGTGGAATATCGCTTTGTCCTCCATGTCTCAATGTTTTTGTACTTTTCATCTGTTTCTCTTCCTCGGTTGATGGGCTTTGGGTGATTTCCTCAGATCAGTCTTTCAGATCAACAATTCTCTTTTTTTTTTTCTGTGACTTGTCTGTTGTTAAAATGTCCATTAATTTTTAAAATGTATACATATTCTATAGTTTTAAAATTTGAAATAATTTTCATTTTAAAATAATTATAGAATCATCAGTTGCAAAAATAGTACAGAGAGTTCATGAGTACCTATGTTCAGCTTTCTCCAATGGTGACTTACTAAACAACTAGAGTAGATTATGGAAGGAGTTGATTGGCACAACACTATCAAATAAAGAACAGATTTCACAAGTTTTTGCATGTACTCATATTTTAAGGTATTTATGTGTAAAACTATGGTGTGTGTCTCAAGGGTAGGTACATATAACCAGCATTACAGCCTCGTTCCATCACCATGAAGGCACTCCCTCATGCTGCCTCTTATAGTCTCACATCCTTTCCGCCTTCTCTTAAATCTGAATATCCACTGATCTGCTCTCTATCTCTCTAATTTTGTCATTTTGAGAATTTTATATAAATGTAACTGTACAGTTTATAGTCCTTTGAAACTGGCTTTCTTCACTCCATATAATGTCTTAGTTGTTGCTGTTGTTTAGACGCTATGTCTGACTCTTTGCTACCTGAGGGACTGCAGCATGCCAGGCTTCCTGTTCTTCACTATTCCTGGAGCTTGCTCAAATTCATGTCCATTGAGTCAGTGATGCTATCTAACCATCTTATCCTCTGCTGCCCTCTTCTCTTTTTGCCTTCAATCTTTCCCAGCATCAGGGTCTTTTCCATTGAGTTAGCTCTTTGCATCGGGTGACAAAAGTATGGAGCTTCAGCTTCAGCATCAGTCCTTCCAATGAATATTCAGGGTTGATTTCCTTTAGGATTGACTGGTTTGATCTCCTTGCAGTCCAAGGGGCTTTCAAGAGTCTTCTCCAGCACCATGATTCAAAAGCATTAATTCTTCAGTGCTCAGCTTTTTTGTAGTCCAGCTCTCACATCCATAAATGACTACTGGAAAAATCATAGCTTTGATTATACGGACCGTTGTTGGCAAACGGATGTCTCTGCTTTTAAATGTACTGTCTAGGTTTGATTCAGCTTTTCTTCCAAAGAGCAAGTATCTTTTAATTTAATGGTTGCAGTCACTGTCCTCAGGGATTTTGGGTCCCAAGAAAATAAAATCTGTCACTGTTTCCCCTTTCTCCCCATCTATGTGCCATGAAGTGATGGGATGGGAACAGATGCCATGATCTTTGTTTTTGAATGTTCAGTTTTAAGGCAGCTTTTTCACTCTCTTCTTTCACCTTCATCAAGAAGCTCTTTTAGTTCCTCTTCACTTTCTGCCATTAGAGTGATTATCATCTGTGTATCTGAGGTTGATGATATTTCTTCCAGCTATTTTGACTCCAACTTGTGATTCACCCAACCCAGAATTTCACATGATGTACCCTGCATAGAAGTTAAATAAACAGGGTGACAATATACAGCCTTGCTGAACTCCTTTCCCAGTTTTAACCAGTCAGTTGTTCCATGTAAGATTCTAACTATTCCTTCTTGACTCACATATAGGTTTCTCAGAAGACAGGTAGCGTAGTCTGGTATTCCCATCTCTTTAAGAATTTTCCAGTTTATTGCAGTCCACATGGTCAAAGGCTTTACCAAAGTTGATGAAGCAGAAGTAGATGTTTTCTGGAATTCTCTGCTTTCTCTATGATCCAAAGAATGCTGGCAATTTGATCTCTGGTTCCTCCACTTTTTCTAAACCCAGCTTGTACATCTGGAAATTCTTGGTTCATGTACTGCTGAAGCTTGGCTCAAAGGATATTGAGCATAATTTTACTAGTATGCAAAATGAGTGCAATTGTCTGATGGTTTGAACATTCTTTGACACTGCCCTTCTTGAGATTGTAATGAAATCTGACCTTTTCCAGTCCTGTGGCCACTGCTGAGTTTTCCAAATTTGCTGACATATTGAGTGCAGCATTTTAACAGCATCATCTTTTAGGAATTGAAAGAGCTCAGCTGGAATTCCATCACCTCCACTAGCCTTGTTTATACTAATGCGTCTTAAAGCCCACTTGACTTCAAACTCCAGAATGTCTGGCTCTAGGTGAGTGACCACACCATCCTGGTTATGCTGGCCATTAAGACCTTTTTGCATAGTTATTTTGTGCATTCTTGCTACCTCTTCTTAATTTCTTCTGCCTAAGTTAGGTCCTTACTGTTCTCTCCCTTATTTTGCCCATGTTTGCATGAAATGTTCTGCTGAAATTTCCAGTTTTCTTGAAGGCATCTCTAGTCTTTCCCATTCTATTGCTTTCCTCTACTACTTTGCATTGTTCATTGAAGAAGGGCTTCTTATCTCTCTTCACTATTCTCTGGAACTCTGCATTCAGTTGGATATATCTTTCCCTTTTTCCCTTGCTTTTTTGCTTCTCTTTCTTCCTCAGCTGATTGTAAAGTCTCCTCAGACAACCACTTTGCCTTCTTTCATTTATTTTTCTTTGGGATGGTTTTGGTCAGTTACTCCTGTACAATGCTATGAATCTCTGTTCATAGTTCTTCAGGCACTATATCTACCAGATATCATCCCTTGAATCTATTCATCACTGTATAATCATAACAGAGTGGATTTAGGTCATATCTGAATGGCCTAGTGGTTTTCCTTTTCTTCATTTTAAGTATGAGTTTGCCAATAAGGAGCTGATGATCTAAGCCACAGTCAGCTCCAGCTCTTGTTTTGCTGACTGTATAGAGCTTCTCCATCTTCCCATTCAAAAAATGCAATCAATCTGATTTGAGTATTGACCATTTGTTGATGTCCATGAGTAGAGTCGTCCCTTGTGTTGTTGGAAAATTGTGTCTACACTGACCAGTGTGTTCTCTTGACAAAACTCTGTTAGCCTTTGCCCCGCTTCATTTTTGTATTCCAAGGCCAAATTTGCCCGTTACTCCAGGTATCTTGGATTCTTACTTTTGCATTCCAATCACCTAGGATGAAAAGGACGTCTTTTTGGTGTTAGTTCTAGAAGATCGTGTAGGTCTTCCTAGAACTGGTCAACTTCAGCTTCTTTGGCATCAGTGGTTGGGCCATAGACTTGGATTACCGTGCTGATTGACTACTGTGCTGTGTTGAATTGTTTGCTTTGGAAACAAACCAAGATCATTCTGTTGCTTTTGAGATTGTGTCCAGGTACTGCATTTCATACCCTTTTGTTGACTATAGGGCTACTCCATTTCTTCTAAGAGATTCTTGCCCACAGATCTAATGTCCTCTGATTTAAATTCATTCATTCTCGTCTGTTTTAGTTCACTGATTCCTAAGATGTCAATGTTCATTCTTGCCCACATCTCCTACTTTACCATGTCCAGTTTACCTTGATTGTTCTTTATAGCACTGAACTTTACTTTCACCATCAGACATATCCACAGCTGAGCATCTTTTCTGCTTTGGACCAGCCTCTTCATTCTTTCTGGAGCTGTTAAACTGTCCTTTGATCTTCCCAGTAGCATATTGGACACCTTCCACCTTAGGGGGCACATCCTATGGTGTCATTTTTTTTCTTTTTCATATAGTTCATAGTGTTCTTGTGGCAAGAATACTGGAGTGGTTTACTGTTTCCTCCTCCAGTGGACCACATTTTGTCAGAACTCTTCACTATGATTTGTCTGTCTTGGGTGGCCCTGAACGGCATGGTTCATAGCTTTATTGAGTTATACAAGCCTTATCACCATGACAGGGCTGTGATCCATGAAGAAGATAATGTCTTTGAGATCCATCGAAATTATTATATGTATCAATAATTTATTTAGAGAGTTCTTTACATATTCCAGATACAAGTCCATTGTTAGATATGTAATATGAAAATATTTTCACTTCCAACAAGTTTTAGCTTTTATTGCCATATTTTTAATTTCTAAGAGTTCTATTTCATTCTATTTTAAAGGTCAGCTTGATCTTTTTCAGAGAATCTTGTACTTTTCCCTTAAGACCTTCTTTTATATAGCTAATCCTTTAAATCCTTTTAAAGATCATTTCTATTCAAGAATCCTAACATTTAAAATTCTAATTCTGTCTTCTATTCCATTTGTATACTCTTTTTCACATTATTGTTTCCTCATATGTTTTATAGTTTTAGACCATGAACTTGGCCTCATTCAAATTTAATCTCTTGAAATCCTGACAGAGACACATTAAGGGAACGTTCTTCAAGAGAGTTGCTGTTTTTGCTTTTGTAAGATACTCCAGGACCATCATCAGCTAAACTCTATATTTTATGCTATTATCTCAATTTAAAATTTTCTACATCTTGCTTATGGCATGAATTTGAACACAAGATGGTTATGTGGCTATAAATCCTCAAGGATATCTTAAAAACAAACAAACAACTCTTGTCCAAAGCTAATAGATTTTTAAAAATTTATTTTAAAATTCTGCACTCTTTTATCCTGGCTTCATGTTGCAGTTGCAGTTTCAATTTCTTGTCTCTCAGACTGAAGGCTTTATCTCCTGTTCCTACGTAGGGACCAGTATCCAAACTCCTTCCCGGCAGTAGCTGAAGCTTCAAGTCTCATGTTGACCTTACTGGCTTTCATTTTCCTTATTATTTTTGGTGACTGATGATTTCTTTGACTTTATTGTGAGCCCATCTCTTAATTTAAATATATATTTCATTTAGAAACAGTATATTTATAAATATTTGTTATATTATACCTGCTATTTCTTGTGTTTAGTAGTGGAATAGTTTTCAAACTATCTAGACATCTATTTTCCCCTTTAGCTGTTCATAACAAATTTAGCAAAACCGTGTACTGAATCCTTTAGTTAAACAATGTCAGTGTTCATGATGGAGATATATGTGTAGCTTTGGAAATAAATATGCTTTGAGGGTATAATTATGAGGCCCTGTTTCTCAACATAAATGTCACATCTGAAGAGAAGGCTTCCTTGACCAAATACCAGCTCCAGTCTTTCTACCCCTTTCTACCCTTTGGTCTAGTTTAGTTTCTTCAAAGCATTCACACTTTCTTATTTTTTTGATTCTTATTATATATTCATTATAAGTCTCCTCCCCACTGGGAGGTAAGTTCCAAGATTGAGCATCAGATCAGAGCAGGATAGATAATAAATTTACCCCATCTAAGGAGTCACCAAGATACTGGTGATGTGAACACATGGAGTATGACCAGAGAAGCATGAATGGAATGTGAGCTCAACAAAGAAAATGGAAATTTAATAAAATGTATGTGCGGTATTATAAGAGAGAAGAAACATCTTAAAAACAGAAAATATTAGCAAAATCTGGATGACAAAATCATTATCATTGCAAATCAGTTATCCAACAATGAAAAACTTTTCATCACCTGCAGTTTTGCTTATAGATAACTTTTTAAGTAAAGGTTTCCTTTTTATGTAAAGTACACACTATTACAAAACAGAGTAAGAAGCAACATCCCAAGAAGTGTCTGGTCATGCCCACTAGGGATGGCACAGCATTACTCCAGTCGTGGCTGGAAAATCTGCCCCAAAGAGGCGAGCTGCCTGAGCACGGCAGCAGCACACTCTTTCCTGGGTTTTTCTTAGGAGATACAGAATCTAGAAAAATATGTCTGAGGGCAAGAATTTGACAACGTATCTCCAGCTCTGGCCAGGGTTAAGGAGATCTGTTCTGAGGCATATATCCAGTATGCCTATAGCTCAGATTACTCAGGTATATATGTCTATACCTCAGTGGTACAAGGATTACTGCTTTGCGTCTGTAGCCTGAATGAAAATGCCATTGGGAGCATCTGTTTGATCTGATTTCATAGATCAATAGCAGGCAACCATCTGATTAAAAGTGTGGTTGTCCAGGTGTTCTGTATGGCAAGCACAGGCATTTTGATCTCTGAGAAGGGTTGTTGTTGCTGCTGCTGCTAAGTCATTTCAGTCATGTCTGACTCTGTGCAACCCCATAGACAGCAGCCCACCAGGCTCCCCCATCCCTGGGATTCTCCAGGCAAGAACACTGGAGTGGGTTGCCATTTCCTTCTCCAATGCATGAACGTGAAAAGTGAAAGTGAAGTCGCTTAGTCATGTCTGACTCTTCACAACCACATGGACTGTAGCCTACCAGGCTCCTTTGTCCACAGGATTTTTCAGGCAAGAGTACTAGAGTGGATTGCCGTTTCCTTCTCCTGAGAAGGGTTATCCCTCCTTATAATTAGGGAGCTGGCATTCTGGTTTATACATAAGTTTCTGTGAACTTTATAGGTGGATCAATCCCAATGAGCATTAGTGCTACGTCAGGTTTAACATCTGTCAAGCTGAAGATCAGACTGAATTTTGATCAGGGCAGCAAACCAGTGTCCAAGACCTGTGCTTCCTCAATGCTCATTCCTGAGCTGCCGGCATCAGACAACCCAGGAAGCTTTTTATCATAGCGAGTTCTAGCCCCTACATTAGTCTTTCCTGCTTCAGAGCCGGTGTGAGGTGGGGAGAAGGAAAAGGGAATCTGTGTTTTTAAGAAGCTTTTCTGATAGATTTTATGCAGCAGATGTGGGAAATTGTGCTCTGGATCATTTTCTTTTCCGTCTCCTTGGAACTGGAATGTGCATCCCCCCCCACCACCCGCCTCGCCCCCAAATAATGACTCTGGTTGCAGAGGACTTAATTGAATTTAATGCAATCGCCAATGCTGTAGGCTTAATCATCCCATGGCTAATTGCATTTTGAAATAAGAGCTTGTTAGTACAAATAACTCTCTGTACCATTAGGATTGTCTCATCCTTTGGAACAAGGAGAAAGGTCAGGTTTAATTCTAATGCCCTTTTACCCACCCTTCTACACCACTCTCGCACGTTTGGTGTCTCTTTTCCTGTTCATCCAGGCTGCACACATGTATGTCCTGAGGTGACATATGCAGCGATCAGAAACCAGCTGCCTCTGTGCATTTCAGCTGGCCCTTGAAGATTCCCTAGCAGACACAGGGTTTCACACAAGATCTCATATCTCTTCCAGTCACTTTCTCTGCAGAAAGCATCTACTTCTTTCTGGAGTAGATGGAGAAAAAAATCAGATTTAGTATTTGAGCCTTGGGGTGCTATGATTCAGAATTTCTGTTATTTTGGTTGGGAACAAGGTACAAGGATTTTGATATCTTACTTTCTGCTGTTATACAACTAGAAAGGAGAAAAGGAATCAATAGGGAATGAGAGAACTGAGCAAATAATCACATATGGCTTTCACCCAAGAAAGTGAATTGATGCCTTTTAAAACTTTTCTTTTATTGAAGTATAATTGACTTATAGTGTTGCATTAATTTTTGTGATATAGCAAAGTGGTTTAAATGTATATATATACATTATGTATATATATGTATATACATGTAAATATATATTATTTTTCTTATTTATTGTGACTTATTACAAGATATTGTGACTGCAGCCATGAAATTAAAAGACACTTTGTCCTTGGAAAGAAAGTTATGACCAACCTAGATAGCATATTCAAAAGCAGAGACATCACTTTGCCAACAAAGGTCAGTCTAGTCAAGGCTATGATTTTTCCAGTGGTCATGTATCGATGTGTGAGTTGGACTGTGAAAAAAGCTGAGCACCGAAGAATTGATGCTTTTGAACTGTGTTGTTGGAGAAGGCTCTTGAGAGTCCCTTGGACTGCAAGGAGATCCAACCAGTCCATTCTAAAGGAGGTCAGCTCTGGGTGTTCTTTGGAAGGACTGATGCTAAATCTGAAACTACAGTACTTTGGCCACCTCATGCGAAGAGTTGACTCAGTGGAAAAGATTCTGATGGTGGGAGGGATTGGGGGGCAGGAGGAGAAGGGGACGACAGAGGATGAGATGGCTGAATGGCATCACTGACTCAATGGATGTGAGGCTAAGTGAACTCCAGGAGCTGGTGATGGACAGGGAGGCCTGGCATGCTGCAATTCATGGGGTCACAAAGAGTTGGACATGACTGAGTGACTGAACTGAACTGAACTGACAAGATATTGAAAACAGTTCCCTATACCATACAGTAAGACCTTGTTATTTATGCATTCTATATATAATAGTTTGTGTCTGCTAACATCAAATTCCAAGTGCATCCCTCCCCACCCCTCTTCCCCTTGGCCACCACAAGTCTGTTCTCTGTGTCTGTGAGTGTGATTCCATTTGGTAGATATATTCATTGGTGTCATATTTTGACTCCACGTATAAGTGATATATTTGTCTTTCTCTTTCTGACTCATTTCATTTAGTATGATAACCTCTAGGTCCATCCATGATGCTGCAAATGTCATTATTTCATTCTTTTTATGGCTGAATGACCTCAGATATGCAGATGACACCACCCTTATGGCAGAAAGTGAAGAGGAACTAAAGAGCCTCTTGATGAAAGTGAAAGAGGAGAGTGAGAAAGTTGGCTTAAAGCTCAACATTCAGAAAACGAAGATCATGGCATCTGGTCCCATCACTACATGGGAAATAGATGGGGAAACAGTGGAAAAAGTGTCAGACTTTATTTTTCGGGGCTCCAAAATCACTGCAGATGGTGACTGCAGCCATGGAATTAGAAGACACTTCATTTTTGGAAGAAAACCTAGACAGTGTATTGAAAAGCAGAGACATTACTTTGCCAACAAAGGTACACATAGTCAAAGCTATGGTTTTTCCAGTAGCCATGTATGGATGTGAGAGTTGGATCATACAGAAGGCTGAGCGCTGAAAAATACATGCTTTTTAACTGTGGTGTTGGAGAAGACTCTTGAAAGTCTCTTGGACTACAAGGAGATCCAACCAGTCCATCCTAAAGGAGACCAGTCCTGAATATTCATTGGAAGGACTGATGCTGAAACTCCAATACTTTGGCCACCTGATGCGAAGCATTGACTCATTAGATCATGGATTTCCCTGAACAAAAAAACTGAAAATATAAAGCTTCTAGAATAAAACCTAAGAGAATATGTTTGCTAAAATGTGTTAGACAGAATAATCACTAAGTATAAAAGAAAAAAAGTTACATCAAACTTTATAAAAATTTGCCATTTCTGTTCCTCAGAAGACACCATTAAGGAAATGAAAAGGTAAGCCACATGCAGAGAGAAATATCCACAGTATATATATCTATATATCTATATCCAGATACTATCAAGAATGCCTACAATTGAGCAATAAAAAGACAACTCAATAAAAATGAGCAAAAGACTTGACCAAGCACTTTGTAAAAGAAGATATATGAAGGGTCAATAAGCATGTGAAAGACAATCAAGTTCACTGAGTGAATTCAAATTAAAACCACAATGACCACTTCCATCCATAAAAATGGATGAAAAAACAGAACAACATAATACTAAATGTTAGCAAGAATGTGGAGCAAGGGACTGTAACTCTCATACATGGCTGGCACAACCATTTCAGAAAATTATTTGTTAATTTCTTATAAATTTAAATATTTAATATTATGATACATTTACTATTTGATACATTATGATACAGACATTCCACTTCTGGGTAAATAAAAGCCCAGATAAAAAATAATAAATAAAAACAAAAGTCAATAAAACTACATGTGTATAAAAGTTATATTCATTATAGCCCCAAACTGAAAACAACCCAGATGCCTGTCAACAGGAGAATGGATAAACAAACTGGTATAACCGTTCAGTGGAATACTACTCAGTAGTGGGCAGGAGCTAACTACCAGCATGTAAAACAACATGGATGAAGCTCAGCTGCATCATGTTGACTGAAAGAAGCCAGTCACAGAAGAGTCCATTCTCTGTGATTCTATTTGTATGAAATTTTGGTTTAGCAAGACTAATGTACAGTGGGAGAAATCAGAATAGTGGTTGCTGCTGTTGCTGAGATTGGCCTAAGAAAATGTTGCCAAAACTTGGCCTCTGCTCACTGGTGATGAATAGAAACACGAAGAGAGTTTGGGTGAAGTAGAAAAGAGAAGCTTTAATTGCTTTGCCAGGCAAAGGAGACCACAGTGGGCTAAGGCCCTGAAGACTGGGTGACCCAACCTGGAGGGAAGAGAGAGGAGTTTCAGTGTTCAAGGAGCAGGGCGTGATCAGCTCGTAGAGAGTTCTTGGATTGATTGGCATCAAAGTGAAGTTTCAAGCATCATCAACCTTCTGGTTTCAACTAGTTTAGGGTCTATGATCTTGTGGTCAGCAGTTTGCATCTGGAGTGTGGTCTGCTGCTGCTACTGCTGCTAAGTTGCTTCAGTCGTGTCTGACTCTGTGCGACCCCATAGACAGCAGCCCACCAGGCTCCCCTGTCCCTGGGATTCTCCAGGCAAGAACACTGGAGTGGGCTGCCATTTTGCTTCCTGTAAAAACTGCTTCAGAATGTGTGTCAGGCCTTTATCTCTACCTTTCAGGAAACCAGGAGTTTGGTGATTCTGTTGTGTGGCAGAATTATAGTCTAAATTGTTACCAGTTCCCTAGCCCAACAGCTCTTCTTTGTTTCTCCACCTTCACATTTCCCAATCATTAACTCTTGAGTCATCATTTTACTTCAAAAGACAGGAACACAGTGGCTTGTATATGGTTTCAAAGGGCAAGAGAAAAATTTCTCAAGTGATGGGAATGTTCTCTACCTTGGACTTGTGGCTACACAGGTGTATTTATTTGTCAAAGCTCAGAAATTCACTCTTAAAATATATTGGGTTGACCAAAAAGTTCATTCAGATTTTTCCATCCAAGCGAACTTTTGGCTAACCCAATGTTTTTAATAAAAGCATTAGTTCGAGACTTGCCTGGTGATCTAGTGGCTAAGACTCCATGCTTCCCCTGCACATCACCTGAGTTTGATCCTTGGTCAGGGAACTAGACCCCACACGCCACAACAGAGATCTTGCATGCCACAATGAAGACTGAAGATCCCGCACGCCACAACTAAGATCTGGTGCAGCCAAATAGATAAATAAATTTTTGTTGTTGTTGTTTTAAAATAGCATTAGTTCAAAAGAAGAAACAGAACCACTGTGGGTTGTTTGTGTTGAAATGCTGTGTTCAACTTTTAATACATTTTCGAAACAATAAACCAAAGTGTGTTCAGATCTGGGTCCCCAGGAGGAAGGATCACAAAGTGGTGATACAATGAGAAAGGTAAGGAATGAGGAGGTGCAGGCTAGAGAGAGGGGACAAGGGAAGGTATAGTGCCATTCTGCTCATTCACTGGGAAAGCAGGTGTGTAGTTAAATATTTGCCTATGGTCATTCCTCAAAACTCTGGAGGGCATAACACAGACCAGTGGGTAAAAGGTACAAAAAGGAAAATTCTTCCAGATACCCAGCAATGAGGTTGCAGAGCAAAGCAAAACTTGGGCAGGCAACAGGAAGCCACACAGAGCCTGGACAAGAGGTGGCGGAGGCCTGGACCACACGTGCAGTGGGGATGGAGAGCCGGAAAAGGAGAGTGGGTTTGAGAAGTGGCAGGAAGTACAGCTGACGTATGTGTGTGTGAGTGTGTGTTTGTCTGTGTGTGAGAGAGTGTGTGGGAGACAGATGCAAAGGAGAACAGTTAATTAAGAATGATTCTCACATTTTTTTCTAAGAAGACATCATTGGTCTTAGTATGTGTTGTAGGATCTTATGAATCATGAATTTGTTTTTAAATGTTAGGCTTAAAAACTGTGCAATTGTGTCTGACTAAGAATTGAAATAGATTTTAAAGAAAATGTGAATGAGTCACAGAGCTGTTGGAAACAGGAACCAGAAGCCAAACCACCCACCTGTGTTAATGCCTCAAAGCAATAGTAAGAAGGTAAGCTGGCCCTTCCAGCCCCAGCGCACCACCCTGGGTCAGCTTCCGGCACTTAGTTAATCTGACGTGTCTCTTGTTTATTTGGTGGTTTATGTTGCCCATCTCTGCCTGCTGGAACGTAAGCTTCTTAAGAGCAAGGATGTTGTGGTCTTACCGCCGGATGCCCAGCAACTAGCACACAGATGGTGCCCAGTCAACAGCTGGGGCTTGGAAGGTTTCAGGCAGAGTTTATTTGACGATGGCTGCCTGGTCAGTGGGAATGAAGAACTGCAGAAACACAAATGCTAGCCATTCACAGATGCCGCTTTCAGATGTTTGCTTCCAAGTCTAAGGCGCTCTCCCCGCATCCTTGTGGCACTCATGCCTCCAGCCAGTGCAGGTCCCATGAGCCTCTGCCTTGCTCCAGCCGCTGCTGATCAAACAGCTACAGCCAGGGCTCCAAAGAGACCAATGCTGCCAACACACGCGTCCTGTGCTGCTGGGGCCTCTCTGATGCCAGCGTGTGAGATGCTACAAGAACCTGCTGGGCACTCAGTTCAGTCGCTCAGTCCTGTCCAACTCTTTGCGACCCCATGGACTGCAGCATGCCAGGCCTCCCCTGTCCATTACCAACTCCTGGAGTTTACCCAAACTCATATCCGTTGAGTCGGTGATGCCATCCAACCATCTCATCCTTTGTCATCCCCTTTTCTTCCTGCCTTCAATCTTTCCCAGCATCAGTCTTTTCCAATGAGTCAGCTCTTTGCATCATATGACCAAAGTATTGGAGCTTCAGCTTCAGCATCAGTCTTTCCAATGAATATTCAGGACTGGTTTCCTTTAGGATGGACTCATTGGATCTCCTTGCTGTCCAAGGGACTCTCAAGAGTCTTCTCCAACACCACAGTTCAAAATCATCAGTTCTTCGGCACTCAGCCTTCTTTATAGTCCAACTCTCACATCCATACATGACCACTGGAAAAACCATAGCCTTGACTAGACGGACCTTTGTTCACAAAGTAATGTCTCTGCTTTTTAATATGCTGTCTAGGTTGGTCATAGCTTTTCTTCCAAGGAGCTGGGCAATCACAAATGTGCAATTCAGGAATGTGAGTACTACTGGACCACCCTTGATCAAGTGGGGACGGATACTGACAGACAGATATTTCCCCCTACTGTAATCGAGGCTAGTAGTCCTGAGAAGACACCATGCAGGAGGCTCCTCAGAAAGTTCAGGCAAGATCGAGCAGCACCTGTCACAGGGGCCAAACTGATAATACATCTGGATAGCGGTTTTCCCTTTTCCCTCGTTCCTAGTTCCCCTCCGCCCTTCTCCACTCTTCCGTGGGATCATTTCCCAAGTAACCCATTTGCTTGTGTGCGTTTGTTTCAGGCTCTGCTTTCTGGGTGACCCAGGCTAAGAAAACAGTCCAATTCTCACTTCCTTGAATCTGAAAGTGTTCTGTTGTTTAGGAAAAATCCCCTATATATAGGTCAGACTTCTCTGGCAACAAGAAGAACACCTCAAAACCCTATAACTCCCTGGTTCCCTGAAGTTCTGAGGCAAAATGAGGATGAGCAAAGTGGTACCCAGGTAAAGGCAAGGTCCCAGGCCCTCACCAGCTACTGTCCAATGGGTACTGGCAAACCCTCTCTGAATAGCAGCCAAGGGCAGCTGTCATTGGAGGTGGTAGATGACTGCCAGGCTGGGGATGGCAGCTGACTGGAAGCGCATTGATGGGCTGGACAAGTGGGTGGCATGGAGATTTCTTATCTTCTGTGCCACTGAAGCCAATCGTTGGTCAAATGCCTCTCCCTTGCCTTCACAAATCAAGGTGAAGACTTGCATGTCCTCATGCCTAAGCAATAAATGTTTGTCCAGATTGTTTTCCAGGAACTTGGAGTTTGCTGTGTCTGGTTCAAGCTGAGCTAGTTAAGACTGATTAGAACCACCAGCCCTCCAACTGGGTGTGCACACGTGTCCGCCAGGTGACCTCTCGAAGGCAGAGGACTGAAAACTCCAGCCTCAGATGGTGCTATGTGCTTCCACGTTTGAATGTGGGGAGACCTGGAGCTTAGTCACGACTGTGCAGAATGACAAATACTGCCCCTTCCCCAGACTGCCCACGCCTCAGCCCACGCTGGTTCTTTATGCTTTATGCCATAAATACTCAAGCCCTCTGCCTCTGAGGAGGTGGAGTCTGACACAGGTTTTGCCGCCTCCTCACGTAGCTGATTTGTGAATAAACCCTCTCTGTTACAAACCTCGGTGTCTCAGCGCTTTTGCTTGCTGCACGTCAGACAACAGAAACCTGAGTGGTAACGGCCGCGTATCCAAGCAAACCAGTGAGATCACCGAGAGGGAGAGAGGCCTTGGGGCTGGAGACGCCCAGCACAGGCAGGGACAGCGAAGTTCCTTCCTCTCTGGTGGGATCTGTGGCGGATTCCCTGGCCTTTCTTTCTACTTGTTGAGCTAAGAGTCACACAACAAAATCGACTGCTTCACAGGGTACAGTTCAGTGGCGTTTGGTGCAGTCCCACGTTGTGCAGCTATCGCCTCACAGTTCAGTTCAGTTCAGTCGCTCAGTCATGTCCAACTCTGCGACCCCGTGAACTGCAGCACGCCAGGCCTCCCTGTCCATCACCAACTCCCGGAGTCCACCCAAACTCATGTCCATTGAGTCGGTGATGCCATCCAACCATCTCATCCTCTGTTGTCCCCTTCTCCTCCCGCCTTCAATCTTTCCCAACATCAAGGTCTTTTCCAGTCAGTCACCTCTTCGCATCAGGTGGCCAAAATATTGGAGTTTCAGCTTCAACATCTACCTAGTTCCAAACAATATCCGCCACCCAAAAAGGAAATTGTATTCCCCTTAAGGCGTCAAGTCCCATTCTCTCACCTCCCTTTCCAGACCCTGGCTACAATTAATCTGCTTCCCATCTCTGTGGACTTGCCTGTTCTGGATATGCCTCTAAGTGGAATCATGCAGTATGTGTGACCTTCTGTGTCTGAATGTTTTCCACATTCATCCACGTTGTAGCATGGGTCAGAACTTCATTCCTTTTAAGACTGAATGATATACACTGTGAGGCGTCACATTTTGCTGCTCTGTTCATCACATGATGGACATCGGGGTTGTCTCCACCTTCCTCTGACTATCATGGTTAGTGCTGCCTTGGCCATTTGTGTACAAGTGTGTGTTCGAGTCCCTGTGTTGGAGTCTGAGTTTAAAACTAGGAGTGGAATCATTGCCCATCCATTTTCACATGGGCTTTTTTTTTTTTTTTTTAAGCCAGTGAACCTGTTTAAGTCCCAGTGACTCTGTTTGCCAATTGGTTTCCGGAGGAAATTGATAACCTCTTTATACCAAACATCTGTAAACGGATTTATGTGACCATATAACTGTATTCATCCCTTGTATCCATGGAAGGTTGGGTCCAGGACTCCGCCATGCTCAAGTCCCTCATATGAAATGATGTAGTACTCACTAGCACCCCGGATGTGTAGGTTCAGTATCTGTGGATAGGGAGAGGTGACTACACGTCCATTTGGCCAAAGCTGAAGAAGCTGGCTTCTGAGGCTGTCTGAGGGAGCTGACCGAAGTGTGTCGCCATCTCCTTTTTCTTCACAATAAGGATCTCAGTCTTACTGTGAACTGATTCAGATGGGTTGGTGAATTTGGCTGAGGGTGAACGCTATGTGTGTGTCTATGAGCATGAATGCTGGGTTTGGGTACAGCTATGATTTCATAGAATTGATGCTTTTGAACTGTGGTGTTGGAGAAGACTCTTGAGAACCCCTTGGACTGCAAGGAGATCCAACCAGTCCCTCCTAAAGGAGACCAGTCATGGATATCATTGGAAGGACTGATGCTGAAGTGGCAGCTCCTATCCTTTGGCCCCCTGATGCGAAGAGCTGACTCCTTGGAAGAGACCCTGATGCCGGGAAAGACTGAGGCAGGAGGAGAAGGGGACGACAGGGGATGAGATGGCTGGATGGCATCACCGACTCCATGGACATGAGTTTGGGTAACGTCTGGGATTTGGTGATAGACAGGGAGGCCTGGCGTGCTGTGGTCTATGGGGTCACAAAGAGTCGGACACGACTGAGCAACTGGACTGACTGACTGATGAAATCATTTCAGGGAAGCAAGCCAGCAATGTCACTGTATCCCGATTTCCACATTCCCTTGTGGGAAGTCCTTCAGCTGGGTGGCTGGTTATTTGTATTGGTTACCATGTAAGCATTATCTGGAACAAATCATGAAAAAAAAAACAACAGGGGAAAAATAGAAGGAATTTGATAGTACGAAGCTTAAGGTCAGTTCTCCGAATAGAAACAAGCTACCTGTACTGTGACTCGTTGAAGGTTTATCCGTTTTCAAAAGTGTGAATGCCCTGTAGACTGAATTCAGAAATGTGTCACTGAGGCAGTTTTAAGACATTAAGTCACCATTGGCTTTGATTAGAACCAATTCTAAGAAATGGATACTGTTTTAAACAAAAAAGTCCCAGAGTCTTCTTTGGGCAAACTATCTATTTTGAAAAGTTAAGCGTGTGTCTGAGTATATGTGTCAGTGAGGGACGAATCTGTGGTCAAGGCTGAGACATGAAATGCTAACAGGGACAGACAATGCTTTAAAAGCACGCGTGGCCCACCAGGCCTCGGCCGCTCACCTTTTAATTCAGCTCAACAGCTTTTACTGCCCCTGTGTGTCCAGGTGTCCAGGTGCCTCTGCAAGAGAGACGCTTTTCCCGTTCCCGCCATGCTGTCTCTCCTGCTGGGAGCTCTCAAATCACCCCCCTCTCAGATTTTCTGCTCGGAGGTCACTGACAATGGAGCGATTTAAACACAGGCTGCATTGCTGAGGTGTTTAAGGTTTTGTTCATAAATCTCTGTGGGAACCTTGCACAGGCCCTGCTTCAATTATTTTCTTTCAGAATCTCAAGGTCGACAGGAACAAGAACCCTTTGGGAGCCAGCATGCTATTTTGATTTTAAACCCCATGATCACCAATCTGACAAAGTGTTTTAATGGTTTTCATGAGAAAGCTGAATTTGCATCTTGGGGGTTCATGCATATGCAGAAGGGAATGTATGTATGTGATGTATGCAGAAGGGAAACTGTAAGGAAATGTGGAGAATGTTAGCACTGAGAATTTAGGGGGAAAAACTAGCTGAGATTCCTAGGAAGACTCCAAGTTCTAAATTCTGCGGTTCCAAACAAAGGTTTCTTTACTATCTCATCCCCACAAAAATAGCGTTCCCGGAGCACCTAATAGCTACAGCTCTTTCATTTACCTGGCACTGTGCAGTGTAATCCTCTCTTAAACCTCATGAGTGGTGTTTTAACTCCTGCCTTCTAGATGAAAGAACTGAGGCCCAGGAGGAAGCAGAGTATGCTGGCCAGAAGCAGGGAATCAGAAGGCAACAGAACTGGGGTCAAGCCTATCTCCACCTCTATCAAGTTATTTGATCTCTCTTTTCTCAGTTTCCATGTCTGTAAAATGGAACCAAGAAAACCTTAGTAACTAGTTCTTTTGGTTGCTGAGGGGATTAAATGGGTGTATAAATGCACTTAACTTCGCAGGAACACTCCAAATCCGTCCTTCAGCCCCCTCAGCCATGGCAGGTTTTAAATCCCTGGCTTCTGTTCTTGGAAAGGCCTCTCATCTGTTTGCGTTTGTCAAAGTGAGGCTGTAAAATTGAGTTCATCCACCAGCTACAAGTGTAAGCCATCTCACTGGAAAATTTCCATAAAACTGTTTGTTCTTTGCTGAATTGGAGATAAGAAGAGTTTCAATCTCACAGGGATATCATGAGGGAAAAAGTGAGATAATAAGCACAGGGCCTGCCATGTAATATTTACTGTGTCTTATTAACTGTTTTATTATTACTAAATCACACACTATTTAATGTCTATTATTATTTTTACTATCACTTAGCCTTTAAAATCTATACTAATTTCCTTGCCCTCTATCCATATCAAGGGAAAAAATGATGTCTCTATTTTTATAATTGCCAACATCCACTGGATCATCGAAAAAAGCAAGAGAGTTTCAGAAAAACATCTATTTCTGCTTTATTGACTATGCAAAAGACTTCGACTATGTGGATCACAATAAACTGTGGAAAATTATGAAAGAGATGGAAATACCAGACCACCTGACCTGCCTCTTGAGAAACCTATATGCAAGTCAGGAAGCAACAGTTAGAACTGGACATGGAACAACAGACTGATTTCAAATAGGAAAAGGAGTACATCAAGGCTGTATATTGTCACCCTGCTTATTTAACTTCTATGCAGAGTACATCATGAGAAAGGTTGGGCTGGAAGAAGCACAGGCTGGAATCAGGATTGCTGGGAGAAATATCAATAACCTCAGATATGCAGATGACACCACCCTTATGGCAGAAAGTGAAGAGGAACTAAAAGCCTCTTGATGAAAGTGAAAGAGGAGAGTGAAAAATTTGGCCTAAAACTCAACATTCAGAAAACTAAGATCATGGCATCTGGTCCCATCACTACATGAGAAATAGATGGGGAAACAGTGGAAACAGTGTCCGACTTTATTTTGGGGGGCTGCAAAATCACTACAGATGGTGACTGCAGCCATGAAATTAGAAGACTCTTATTCCTTGGAAGAAACGTTATGACCAACCTAGATAGTATATTCAAAAGCAGAGACATTACTTTGCCAACAAAGGTCCGTCTAGTCAAGGCTATGGTTTTTCCAGTGGTCATGTATGGATATGAGAGTTGGACTGTGAAGAAGGCTGAGTGCCAAAGAACTGGTGCTTTTGAACTGTGGTGTTGGAGAAGACTCTTGAGAGTCCCTCGGACTGCAAGGAGATCCAACCAGTCTATCCTTAAAGGAGATCAGTCCTGGCTGTTGTTTGGAAGGAATGATGCTGAAGCTGAAACTCCAGTACTTTGGCCACCTCATGAAAAGAGTTGACTCACTGGAAAAGACTCTGATGCTGGGAGGGATTGGGGGCAGGAGGAGAAGGGGCCGGGAGTTGGTGATGGACAGGGAGGCCGGGTATGCTGCAATTCATGGGGTCTCAAAGAGTCGGACACAACTGAGCAACTGAACTGAATGACTGACTGACTTTTTATAGAAAGTAGTTATTCTTCAAGCATATCCACTTATTTCCCACTCTTAGACTGGACATTGACCTCACTGTGCCGTGTATGTTACAGTCCAGGTGCTATGCATCAGGAGACCCATGTTCTAATCTCCAGCAGCATGAATTTACTGTGTGACCTTGGGCAGGTCATTTGACATTTCTGTTCCTCAGTTTCTTCATCTGTTAAAAGAAAGATAAGAACTAAAATCTCTTTTAGCATTCAGATTCCATGTTTGCAACTCTTCATATGTGTCGGTACACACAAGTGTTATCTCTGCATCATAATTATTTTAATTATTTAAAACCACTTTGTAACTAGCTCATTTAAGCCTTTATTTCTATTTTTCTTATGAGATAATGCACAAAGTTCTGCAGGAAGTAAACAGCAGAGACAGAACTAGGAAATACAAGCCTTGGCCTTCAGTTTCTGGTTTACCTTGGAAACCGTCCTTGGAAACTGTCCCACAGACTTCGCTGGAGGTGTGGGAAATGAGAAAATGGTGTTGTGAGGCACGCTTCCACCATCACCGGTTCTTGGGGATGCTCTTGTCCATCTTTAGGGCAAATGTTTCTGCTTTTCTCTACTTTGGACATTTTTCAAAAATAGCTCAAAATTTCTCAAAAAACATTATCAACAGTTTTAAGGATGTATTTCTTATATACACACATATACACATGTTTATGAAGGTGAAAAAAATTGTTCAATTCCATCCAGCTCATGGTAGTATGCCATTTGATAGCTTCAGTATTTTAAGTGGTTAAATTTAGAAGCTACAAAGTATTCTTCCCCTGTGACTGAGATTCTAGATTTCCCTTTTACTACTTTATCCTTAGAATTTTTTTTGGAAGCCTGAGAACACTCTCATCATTATATTAGCAAAGTCTTAGGTTGACCAAAAGCTTTTAAAATTTGATGGAGTTTAAAGTAAAAACAGAATTAAAGGTTAGGAAAACACATCAATTCCTCATAATCCTTCTTATCCCAGGAGGGATTTTCAGGCTTAACTTCTGGCAGAGGCGCTTTGAATGATCTCGCAATACTTTTCAATGTCCTGGAATGGGCAGATGCTGCAGAGATGGGGAGGACTCCATAGGTTTATGGAAACAACATGAGCCTCTCTGCTGTTGCCAGGCTTGGGAGCGGGGCTGCTCCTCCTGGAGTCACTGATACTCACGCGAGTGTAACTCCCTTTCCTCCTAGTGCTCCAGTAGGACCCTTGCTGAGCACATTTCCTTCCTTTTCTTCCTTTTATGTAATAGTGGTATAGCCCAAATTCAGCATAATGCCAACTGGTATTTTAAAAGGTGTTTTAGGTGGTATATGGACAAGACACTTTATATATTAATAGTTTTGTATTTAAAATATATGTTAGAAAGCACCGAGCCCTTTGAGGTTGGCCCTTTTATAAGTGAAGAAGGAAGTGGCAACACGCTCCAGTATTCTTGCCTGGGAAATCCCATGGACAGAGGACACTTTGGATTATAGTCCATGGGGTCGCAAAGAGTTGGACATGATTTAGCAACTGAACATCAGCAGCTATTAGAATTCCCACTTTACAGATGAGAAATCACAGGGACAGACAGCTTAGGTGACTAGCCCAAAGGATTCAGCTGGATAGCACCAGTGCTAGGATTCAAACACAAGCAGTCTGGCTCCAGAGCCTCACTCTTACACTGTAGATTCCTTGAATAAATATATAAGCAGGGAATTATTGTAGCATAATGGTGAGACACACAGCACTCTTATGATGTATTTCTATTAATTTTAAGCAATAATTATCTGTTATTGTTCACACAGCTGTGAAGCTGCTGGAGGCTTGGTTGACCTCGACTGTGCTCAGCTGGGTGGCCTTGCTCCAGGCCAGAGAGCAGCTGACTATCCACTCTCCCTATGGGAACCAATATTACCAGTTTCTTGGGTATCTTTTATTTTGTGAAAGTCGCTCAGTCATGTCTTTTACAACCCCAATGGACTGTAGCCCACTGGGCTCCTCTGTCCATGGAATTCTCCAAGCAAGAATACTGGAGTAGATTGCCGTTCTCTTCTCCAGGGGATCTTCTTGACCCAGGGATCGAGCCTAAGTCTCCTGCATGGCAGACAGATTCTTTGTCATCTGAGCCACCAGGAAATATATATATATATATATATATATATATATATATATATCCCCCTTTAAACAAAATTGTGGCATATTTTACACACTTCTGTACTTTGAAGAAACTTGGTTTTAAAGGTTAATTATGGAAAACAATATGGAGGATTCTCAAAAATTAAAAACAGAACTACCTTTAGGATGCAACCATCCCACTACTTCTGGGTATACACCCAAAGGAAGTGAAACCAGGAGGTAGCGTTACTTGCAGTAGCCAAGGTGTGAAAACAACTAAATGCCCATCAATGGTGAATGGACAGAGAAAGCAGAGTGTATATATACACAACGGAATATTATTCAGCCTTAAAAGGAAGGAAAATTCTGGGACTTCCCTCATTCAGAGTCTGTGCTTCTGCTGCGAGGGGCACAGATTTGATCTCTGATGGGGGAACTGAGATCCACAAGCCATGAGGCATGGCCAAAAGAAAAGGAAAATTCTAGCATTTGTAACAACATAGATGAACTGAGAGAACACTGTGGCTAAGTGAAATAAACCAGATGAAGAAACACAAATACAAATACTGCATGGTCTCACTTTTGTGTGGAACCTAAAAATGTCAAGCTCATGGAAACAGAGGAGCAGGACCTGGGGGTGAGGGGGAGAAATGGGGAGACAGTCAAGGGGAACCAACTGTCAGTTATGAATCAATTCTGGAGCTCTAATGTACTAACATAATTATAGTTAACTATTTGTATTGTATACTTGAAATTTGCTAAGAAGGGAGATCTTGTTATCAACAAATATGTGTATGCATGCAAGCACACACACACACACCTCTTAACAAAGACACATGTTGTGGCCATGGAAATTCTGATGCAGGTCTGAAATGGGGTCCTGGATATGTATTTTTTAAGTTTCTCCAGATGATCCTGATGCTTGGCTTAATTTGACAATCATTTCCTACTGACAACATGGCAAAACTGATCCAAAGCACCAAGACAGAACAAAATGTTTGTGTGCATTAAAATCAGTCTCATTACAAATTAATCATTTAATTCAAGGAAGCAAAGGAGAATGAGAGGACCGCAACCAGAAGAGAATGCAGCGTCTGACCAGGGTTGTGCCCCTTTCTTTGATTTTTCTCATCCTGGAGTTGCTGGGGCAGGTATGGATATCCAGAGGAATCAGAGGAGGAACCTTGCAGAAGGAAGCAGGGCTGGGAGTGCAGGGACCAGAGAACCGGGGATCAGGCGGACCCCTGCCATGGACTCGCTTTGAGATCTAGAGAGAGTTACCTGACTTTCTGCGCCTGTTTTTGCATTCATTGAATGGAGATAGTAATAGCTATCCGAGTACGCTAGTTTGAACACTGGAATTTAGACAAGAGAATGAACAGAACGTGTTTAGTCTGTGCCAAACATGTGAAAATGAAAGTATCAGTCACTCAGTCGTTTCTGACTCTCTGAAACCCCATGGGCTATAGCTGACCATGCTCCTCTGTCCATGGAATTCTCCAGGCAAGAATGCTGGAGTGGGTTGCCATCTCCTTCTCCCATAGTCATCAGCTATCGAGTTGTGGACTCTAACAGACTCCTGTCTGTTCCCCTTTCCCCTGCTTGAGCTTGCTATCAGGAAACAGGTGCTGCGATTAAAAATCTGGTGGAGATTAGTCACTTTTTAGTCTTATCTTTTTTTTCTATATTTCTTATGTCCTTCAAAAAGAGTGAAAGGTAAAAATACACATTTGAGGGTTTCACATAGTGGTTACTGTGAAAAATTCATCCACAGAAACCTTAATTAAAGAGTTGGAAAACCAGAAGAGGGAGCTGTTCTGTCCTGAGACCACAGCAGAGCCCAACAGGAACATTGACTACTCTTTCCTGGCAACAGTTCCGCCAGGAAAAGCCTTGGCCTCCTGGTTTACTCCAGCCCTCCCAACTTCCTCTTCCCCCATAAAAGTGCTGTCTCTCCCTTGCTGTGCAGGGACTTGCACGTGGCTTTCCATGGATGCAGGCTCCGTGTTCCTTTTTTTTTTTTTTTTTCAGTTCTCTGCTGATCGTGGCTTCCCTGGTGGTTTGCCTGCCAGTGCAGGGGACATGGGTTCGATCCCGGTCCAGAAGATCCCTCATGCCACAGGGCAACTAAGCCCACGTGCAGCAACTACTAAACTCGAGCTCTAGAGCTCGCACACAGCAAATACTGAAGCCTGCTTGCCCTAGACTCAGTGCTCCGCAATAAAAGAAGCCAGGCATTAAGCCCCTGCCCCGCAACGCGAGAGCAGCCCCTGCTCTCCACAGTCAGAGAAACTCCGGTGCAGCAACAAAGACCCAGCGCCGCCAAAATAAATAAAAAATTCGCTGCTGATCCTGAATAAATCTGTTTTATGGTTGCAGAGATAAGCAGCAGGTCAACATTGTGAATCCAAGCCGGAACTTCTGCTGACTACAGCGTGAACCAGGGTTTTGCTCACATTTAAATTGTTTCCCTGTTTTAGTGTTTTAGCTTATTCTCAGAAACATACTGCCTTGGAGCGTGGACTTCGCCTCTGACACCTTGGTCAGCGAAGGAGAGCAAAGGGAATGTGTTCATGTGTGCGTGCTAAGTCGCTTCTTTCCTGTCCAACTCTTTCCAGCCCTGTGGATTGTAGCCCGCCAGGCTCCTCTGCCCATGGAGATCTTCAGGCAAGAATACTGGAGTGGGTTGCCATGCTTTCCTCCAGGGGATCTTCCCAACCCAGGGACTGAACCTGCCTCTCCTGCAACTCCTGCATTGTAGGCTGATTCTTTACCTCTGAGCCACCAGGGAAGCCCGAGCAAAGGTAATATAAGGTTGCAAATAGGGCATGGCTCGAATTCAGGGAGAATGAGAGTTTTCTGAATGTCTTGGCTAATCAGGAGATCACACACCTTCTGTCAGTGTGTTCTGTTGTCAGTCTCTGCCTTCCCCATGGGCTGGGGGCATGCTGGCCACACAGCCTGCAGGAGTGGAAGAATGATCTTTGCCACCACCTTCTATTTCCCAGGGCAGACATGCAGATATCGGAAAACACCCAACATGATGGACTTGCTCTCAGCTGCCCACAACTCAACCTGAACTGCAAACATCTCCTCCAGGGCCCAAAGAACACAAGCTCAAAGCCACTGACAAACTCCAAAGTAGTTGAATGGTGACCGAGGCGTTTGCAGCCCCACCTGACTTCACCCCTGGGAAGGTAGAGTGTGCGTTGAGGCACTTTCAGCAGAATAACTGAGCCTGTCATATCCAGGGAAATGTTTCTGTGTGTCATTTCCTCTGTGTCTCATTTTAGAAAAGAGAATTGGATTCAGTCTTTGTGACCTTCATGTTTAAGCCTTACAATGTCTGTCCTAAAAGTATTGCTCATTGTCAATTTTAAAGTTTAGGAGACAGCACGGAGACTCTTTTGGGGGAAAGGGGGCATAAATCTTAGCAAGAAGTGATGCAGTGGTAACATAGCAACAGGTTCAATTGATTAAATTACCCAAGGAAATCTCCCTTTGGCATCAGGAAGGGATTTGTATCAAACCCAGGGTGGAGTGTGAGTCACTCTGAGTCATGGACCATATAACCTCATAGAATTCTTCAGTTTGGAATCACATTACCTTATTAACAAGAAAGGTGAATTTCTGAGTGTCCCTGTTTTTCTCTTGACAGTTCCTAATCACCCCAGATGAAAGCATATAGTCATGGTGTAGATTATCTAAAGTGGCAAATAGTGTGATCATTTATGTGCCCTTTGCTTTCAAATACTAAGTGCATTTTTGGAGCTGTGGGGGCTATTTGCCCTGTCAGAACAAAGATCATTCCAGATGGGGAAAATGTCTAGAGTAAATGATTTAAAGTGAAAACGAACTTGGCAAGTATGAGAAATTGTAACAGGGTCAATATGGCAAAAGCAGAATAGATGAGAGAGAGAATTGACAAGGCCAGGTTGAAGAGGGCGTGATCCTGCCAGGGTAGAGGCAAAACCAGGGAGATGATGCTACAAGTCCAGAGGGACAGATACAGGGGACTGGACTGGGTTGGCAGGAGTGGAGATGGACTGACATAGGATTTGAGACACAGTTGGCAGAACAGGCTGTGGATTAGACTATGGTGGTGGGAAAAGGGATGATGGGGAAGGGGGGAAAGTTGGGAAGAATGAATAATCAAAGGTAGCTTCTAAAGCCAAGCCTGAGATGCAGGCCTTTTTCAGGGAGAGGTGGAAGAGTACACATTAAGGGTCTCGTTTTGGCCATTTAAGCATGGAGTCACTGTTATGCGCCTAAGTAGTGATGTCCTGGAGGAAGCTGGGTACCTAAGTGTGAGGTTCCTGGAGAGGTCAAGGCTAGTGATGATGATTTGGTGTCACTGGCTTCCAAATGGCCCTTAAAGCTCTGAGACTAGATGGAATCACCTAGTGGGAGGGTGTTCCATTCAGTCACTCAGTCGTGTCTGACTCTTTGCGACCCTGTGAATCCCAGCACGCCAGGCCTCCCTGTCCATCACCATCTCCCGGAGTTCACTCAGACTCATGTCCATCGAGTCGGTGATGCCATCCAGCCATCTCATCCTCTGTCGTCCCCTTCTCCTCCTGCCCCCAATCCCTTCCAACATCAGGGTCTTTTCCACTGAGTCAACCCTTCGCATGAGGTGGCCAAAATATTGAAGTTTCAGCTTCAGTATCAGTCCTTCCAATGAACACCCAGGACTGATCTCCTTTAGGATGGATGGGTTGGATCTCCTTGCAGTCAAAGGAACTCTCAAGAGTCCAACACCACAGTTCAAAAGCATCAATTCTTTGGCACTCAGCTTTCTTCACAGTCCCATTCTCACATCCATACATGACCACTGGAAAAGCCATAGCCTTGACTAGATGAACCTTTGTTGGCAAAGTAATGTCTCTGCTTTTTAATGTGCTATCTAGGTTGGTCATAACTTTCCTTCCAAGGAGTATGTGTCTTTTAATTTCATGGCTGCAGTCACCATCTGCAGTGATTTTGGAGCCAAAAATAAAGTCTGACACTGTTCCCACTGTTTCCCCATCTATTTCCCATGTAGTGATGGGACCAGATGCCATGATCTTCGTTTTCTGAATGTTGAGCTTTAAGCCAACTTTTTCACTCTCCTCTTTCACTTTCATCAAGAGGCTTCTTAGTTCCTCTTCACTTTCTGCCATGAGGGTGGTGTCATCTGCATATCTGAGGTTATTGTTATTTCTCTTGGCAATCCTGATTCCAGCTTGTGCTTCTTTCAGCCTAGCATTTCTCATGATGTACTCTGCATGTAAGTTAAATAAGCAAAGTGACACTATACAGCCTTGACGTACTCCTTTTCCTATTTGGAAGCAGTCTGTTGTTCCATTAGCATATGCTAAACAACACACCCACTGGTGCCAAGACAGTTCTGAGGCTGACCATGCTGCTGCTGCTGCTAAGTCGCTTCAGTCGTGTCCGACTCTGTGCAACCCCATAGACGGCAGCCCACCAGGCTTTCCCGTCCCTGGGATTCTCCAGGCAAGAACACTGGAGTGGGTTGCCATTTCCTTCTCCTATGCATGAAAGTGAAAAGTGAAGTCGTGTCCAACTCCTAGCGATCCTGTGGACTGCAGCCCACCAGGCTCCTCCATCCATGGGACCTTCCTGGCAAGAGTACTGGAGTGGGTTGCCATTGCCTTCTCTGGAGGCTGACCATCCCAGGGCCAATAAATGGGTGGTCACCCAATTTCTGGAAACCCCCACCCCTTCCGCCAAATAGCTGGAATTATCCTCCCACTCATTAGCCTATGAAGTTATCCATCCCATAAAAACCAACAGCATCCTACCCTGGGGCCTTTTGTCTTCTGAGATGGCTCACACTCTGTTTATGGAGCTCGTGTCTCCTTGAATAAATCTGCTTTCACTCTGCTTTGGGACGTTCTTGAATTCTTCACTTGGTGGCCCATTCCAGGCACTCGCCTGAGACGTGGGACTTAACCATCCCTTTTGGGCCCCATGTTTTTCCTGCAGTAGTTTCAGCTCTTAAGCATCCCCCCGCTTTTTTTTTTTGCTTCACTCTTGAACCCCACAGCTCCTCAGGTAAAGTAAACTGAAAGTGTTAGTTGCTCAGTTGTGTCTGACTCTTTGCGACCCCATGGACTGTAGCCCATCAGGCTCCTCTGTCTACAGGATTCTCTAGGCGAGAATATTGGAGTGGGTACCCTTCCCCTTCTCCAGGTGATCTTCCTCACCCAGGGATGGAACCCGGGTCTCCTTCATTGCAAGCAGATTCTTTACTGTCTGAGCCACTAGGGAAGAGCCACTGCTCCAGGGGTAAGAATTAGCCATCTAGGGACATCACTAGAGGAAGAAAGAAAATAAGGACAATTTCTCTTGTAAGTGGCAGTGACCAGGGGCCATGTGGGTGGAGCGTCCTTCCCTGGCCCTGGCGCCCTCCCCAGGGATGAGGTCATTGTGCCCGTATAGGTATAGCCTGCAACCGCTGTCTCAGTCTTTCCATCAGTGACTTTAAATCCAGCCTGTTAGTCCTCTCCTTATCTTAAACAAACTGTCCCAGAGCCTAAAAGGAACAACGGCTGCATTCCAGAGAATGGGATTTTGCCTTGTGGAATATAGGTACAGGCTTCTGAACAGACCAGGAGGGAGAATGGTTGAAACTGCCAGGATCTGGCTTTATGTGTAGGCTTGAAATAATGATGTGAAACCATCCCAATGCCACACTTCCTATCTAAGCTACCCCAAAAGAAAGGAGAGAAGGTATCAGAGTGAGGCCCTCGAGGAGGACAAATAATAGGTCTGTGATCGGCACTTTCCTCATTATTCTAGAAAGATTCTCAGTCACGTCTTTCTCTGCCTAAGCTCTTTCCTAGAAGATGCGAGGCTTATTTTTCTTTCATGTAAGGTGAGCTCAATAACCATGTCAGAGATGTTTCATCTCCTGGCAATGAGTTTTCTGAAATATAAAATGAGGAACAAAGACCTTTAATATCTGGTCTCAGACATTTTTCCCCCAAGCCTGTGTTCCTTTTTTGAAACTGAAAGTTTCATGGATCCAACAAACTTATGTGAGTGTGAAGAGCCCTGGAATCGAGTTTTACATGATTGAAGTACAGAATCCAGCACACTTCCTTCTGGAATGAAGGGCCTTTTGCAGTGAAAGTGGCTTGACCTTCAAGGCCTGCAGGCTCAGGTTGGGCAGGGAAGGCAGACACCTGAGCAAAGGCCCCAGCCAGCCACACTGAGAGGACAAAGCCTACTCCACAAGGTGTGGGGTCAGCTCAAAGGAGCAATAGCCTTTGATCCAAAAGCTGCATGGTTTTCTGCAGAAACCGGTTAACTAGTACTCCACTTGGCAAGGTTACCCTCCTGTCTCCTCCAAACGGCTCTAATAGGAGGCTGATCTGATAGGTTTGGAGTGGGTTCCATATCCTTTCAACCTCAACCTGCAAAGCTCAGGGAAGAGCCTCAGAGGGCCTGAATCAACCTCAGGGCAAGTTACCAGAACCCATGACCCATACCTTGCACTCCTCATTTATTGCTGTAAATAGACTGGTGTGGCAAGCCCTGGAGTAAGCACTTGAAAGAGGTGAAGGAGGGTCCTCTTCTGGAGAGAAGGGAGGGAGAGAGGTGACACCCCCAGGGGCCATCTCTTTGCAGAAGGAGGGAGGAAAGGACCTGCTCAGGAAAAGTACAGGACAGCTGAGCTGCAGAGAGGGCAAGCTTTGCCCACCTCTGTCAGCCCTGAGACCTGCCTGGCCCTCGGAGGAGAGCCTGTCCCCGGCTCTGCGTGCTGGGCCACGAGGAGGCCTGAGAGGCAAGCTGCGTAGGGGGAGCGGAGAAGGGCTCTGAGGGACCTGGGGCTGCATGAGGGCGCCTGGGGATTTCCCCAAAGCCCACCCCTGCCGGGGGAAGCAGACACAGGCCCTCCACTCATTTGTAGCCACAAAGACAGAGAGGCCCACTTGGAGATGAAGAGGCAGGGTCTTGCCACCCCAGCATGGAACAGGAGGAACTCGCGTTGAACCATAGATGGAGCAGCCTTGAACCCCCGTCATGTGGCCAAGCCAGCTCAGGAGGCGAGCCTGAGGGGGAGCCAAGCTCAGCCTCTGGGAAGGCGAACCGCCCAGTGCTGGAGCCGGGGCCCCCGAACACCATGAGTGTGAGTCTCAGCTTGGCCTCTAGACAACAGGGACCCTGGATAACAGCCCTGGCCTCCCTGGGCTCATTTCCTCACCAGTAGGAGGGGGACAGAGCTTCTTCACAGGGTTGGTGAGGACTGAATGAGTTCACCCAGGGCAGCTGCTTAAGAGGGAGGCTGGCAGGAGTGAGCAGGTGCCCTGCATCGTCTTTTATTGTCTTGAAGACAACAGCAAGTGCCTTACTGACTAGGCCTGATGTCTATAGGTAGGGGGTAGGGACTCCAGGAGTTGGGGATGGACAGGGAGGCCTGGTGTGCAGCAGTCCATGGGGTCGCAAAGAGCTGGACATGACTGAGTGACTGAACTTAACCGAAGGGTCACCCCAGGCCACAGCTTGGCTCCACCGTGGTTCTTGCCTCCTGTTGTGGTTTTAGTCACTAGGTCATGCCTGACTCTTCTGTGACCCCCATGGACTGTGGCCCGCCAGGATCCTCTGTCCATGGGATTGTCCCAGGCAAGAATACTAGAGTGGGTTGCTGTTTCCTTCTCCAGGGGATCTTTCCAACCCAGAGATGAAACTCTCATCTCCTGCATTGACAGGTGGATTCTTTACCATCTAAGCCACCAGGGAACCCTGCTTATCTCCTAGTAGGCCCTTCAAAGGACCTTTGGAAATGCCCAAAGCTCTATAAAACCTACTTGGGAGGGAACTACGCTGGGTGATCTTAGCACCAAAGAATTGATGCTTTTGAACTGTGGTGTTGGAGAAGACTCTTGAGAGACGCTTGGACTGCAAGGAGATCCAACCAGTCCATCCTAAAGGAGATCAGTTCTGGGTGTTCATTGGAAGGACTGATGCTGAAGCTGAAACTCCAATACTTTGGCCACCTCATGCAAAGAGTTGACTCATTGGAAAAGACCCTGATGCTGGGAGGGATTGGGGGCAGGAGGAGAAGGGGACGACAGAGGATGAGGTGGCTGGATGGCATCACCGTCTTGATGGACATGAGTTTGGGTGAATTCTGGGAGTTAGTGATGGACAGGGAGGCCTGGCGTGCTGAGATTCATGGGGTCGCAAAGAGTCGGAGACGACTGAGCAACTGAACTGAACTGAATTGACACTGGGTATTCATGAAGCATCCCTTCAGGTTTAAAGGTCTGTGTGTGGTTAAGAATCCCATAAAGTGACTTAGTCTAAACCAACTTCTTTGAAAGGAAAGTGTGTTCTTTGGGTCCCTCATCAAAACAAACAAACAAACAAACAAATCACATTTAGAGACTTCCCTGTGGTCCAATGGCTAAGACTGCGCTCCCAATGCGAGGGGCCCAGGTTCAATCCCAGGTTAGGTAATCGGATCTCACATGCTGCAACCAAGAGTTCTCACGCCCCATCAGAGACTCTGCACGCTGCAACAAATACCCAGTGTGGCCAAATACATACATACATGCATAATATATATTTTAAAGTCACATTCAGCACCAGGTTTGAGTCAACTGGTGTTTTCCAAGCCTCCCTGAGTCCCCTTTTTGTCCTGAGGCACCTGGGCCCCCATCCTCCAGCTGTTCTGAGCGCTGGACAGGCCTCCCCAGACCGCCCTTCCTGCTTCCATTCCATGTCTTCATCTCTACAGCCTGCAGTCACAGGCTGGTGTGCAGCCAGTTCGAACCACCAGCAGGCTCCCTCCCCTCTCGCCTGGTGTCTCCAAATGTCACCTTCCCAGTGAGGCTGTATGACCTATGCAGTAAACAACAGCAACCTCTGCTCCCACCTTCAAAAGTAGGTATTAGCAAGGTCAAGCCCACTTGTTCAAAGTGGTGGCTTCCCCTGACCTTGAAAGACTGTGGTGATCCTTTTTGCTTCCGTGACTATTAAAATGTTAAATAAAAACCCTCCAGAATTAACACTGGGATTTAGAGCCTCTGTTTCAAAATCCACTTAGTAGGAGAAAGGACAGGAAGGGAAAAATGAAAACAAACAACCACTCTTGAAGTGACCGGTAAACTAGGGTTTACTCTGAAGGGCCCGCCCTCTTTCCTGAGCAGTGGCAACTGCTCTGTGCTAACGGGCACGTGTTCTGGCGGCTCCTCACCCTGCAGGCTGCATGCGTGACTCACCTGGGGAGATCTGAAAACCACGGATGCCTGGGAACTGGTCTGAAGTTGGCAGAAGCCCAGGCACCAGGGTTTTAAAAATTCCCCAGGTAATCGATGTGCAAGCAAAACTGAGGACACATCCCTGGAGCCATCGAAGGGCTTTCTAGGTGGCTTAGGGGGTGAAGAACCCGCCCGCAATACAGTGGACACAGGTGACGCGCATTCGACCCCTGGGTCACGAAGATCCTTTGGAGGAAGGCTTGGCAACCCACTCCAGTATTCTTGCCTGGAGAATTCTACGGACAGAGGAGCCTGGCGGGCTACACTCCATGGGGTTGCAAAGTGTCAGCCCCAACTGAAGCAACTGAGCATGCAGAGTGATGGAAAGTGCTGATGTGGCTCTCATAACCCCCTGCTCTGCTGAGGTAAGTCTGGGTATTCAGCCTAGTAAAGCTCCCGAGGTGCTTCAAATGTGCAGCCAAGTTGAGAAAATCATTGCTCTGACCAGTTCTCAAATTGGGGGTCCTTAGATTGGCAGCATCAGTACCATCTAGGGACTTGTTAAAAATGCAAGTTCTCAGGGGCCCCACCCCCAGATGGACTAGATCAGACTTCCCTCTGTGGTGTAACATGGGTTCATCAGGGGAGATATACCAAACATAGTTATAAATTGCCATGCTGCCTTGTCTGTGATTTTCTATAAATAAAACAAATAGGGGACTCAATTGAGATTCCCTCTTCCTCCTTTTCTAGAGCAGGGGCTACTTTATTTTTATTTTCATAGAAATGTAGAACAGCCACTGGGCAAAGACAGGACAAATCATTCATGACAGGAGGAGACACGTTTGCAAGAACACACATTTGTTGTCCACCCATAGGCAATGAAATGTCCTGGAGAAGAAAAAAGAGAGAAGGGAAAGCACATAAATGCAGAGGCCTGTGGATTCGAGTGGGTTCCATGCTTGTGCCACTTTCCAGTTCTGGAACTTGTCATCTGCCAAGCCTGTCTAAACATTGAGCACATCTGGCACTTTCAAGTTTTTAGTGTCAAACTAATTTTCTTGGAGCCCAAGCCAGACTCTTCTGGTAACTAAGTAACATCCCAAACTGTGGGTAACAAGAAATTCAAGCCAATGTGTAAAATCCTGTTTTGGGTCTCTCTTTGCATTATTACTTTAAAAAACTCTAGAGAAGAATTTCTCTGGAAGAGAAAAAAATGAGAAAAGAAGATGCAGAGAGTACCCACAGAAAAAATTTCAGGTAATATGGTAAACCCTGAAAGGCAAGTTGACCTAGAGCCCACCCTGTGAGAGCTCACATGAGGGGAAGGCAAGGGGTGAAAGAGCCAGAAACTCTGCACACAGCCCCCTGCCCCTTTGTTCCTTTGTGTGATACATACATTAAGGGGAAATCCCAAGTGGCTTTAGGCTATAACAGCCTGAAACTGTGTTGACACATCCCAAATCTAATGTTTCACAAAATCACCATGAAAGCAAAAAATAATGTTAACAACCCATTAGGGATATAAACATCGCCTGTTCAAGACATTCTACAAAGCAAAGGTTCTTAAAAGGAATTCTGGGGCAAAGAGTTTGTGTTTTGAGAATGGAACGAGCCTGGAAAACAACTCTTGAACCCTTTCAATGTGCAGGGCTCCCCAGCCATTGGTGAAAAGACTAAACTGAGAGGAGGAGGAAGCAGAGCTCAGACCCTGAGCCTGAGGGTCATCAGGGGCATGGCCGTCTTTGCAAAGAAGCTCCTGCCTCCCCTGATGGAAAGGAAATGTGAATCACCCGAGGAATGCCTTAAAATGTAGGTTCCTCGGCTCCCACTCAGTGATTCTTATTCAGCAGGCCTAGGGTAGACTCTGAGCATCCAGGTCTAAAGAACTTTGCCCTTGATGCTGATGCTAATTTGAAGGCCTCCGTTTGAGAAACACAGAATTGGCTCTGGAGGACTGCCTGATTTATTGGCATTTTGTGGTTGGTTCCCAGGTTATGAAAGCAGGGTATCAAACTGGAGCATCAACACGTTACCGTCATGATCGTCATCACCATCTGGTTCTTGTCTTTATTCCCCTCAGTGAAAGGCCTTTACTCCAGCTTCCTGGGGCACTGAGGAGTGTGCCCTTATCAACCCGAGATGCTGGCGTGTCCACACTCCTGCTCTGTCCCTGCAGGCACACGTCCCAGGACCACTGACCGTCATCGCAGGCACGGTGTCCAAGCACGAGTGCCGCCTGTCTCACATACTGACAGTGAAGCTCCAGAACAGAGCCATCGCAAAGCGAGTGCGTGGCTGTGTCTCTCCATTTGCACTGGTGACCCTGCTGTGCCTAGGGCCAAAGGTGCCGCTGACCCCAGCATGAAGTATGCCAGGCCTAAAGCAAGGCCCAGTGCTAGCTCCAGGCTGCTGGAGGCTGCTCTGCAGAAGGAGCTGGCAGTCCCTTTATCCACCTTGGTGACACTGACCCAGGGTGGCAGCCCTGGCCCTTGGACAATGTAATCCATACAAGCTGATAAGAAGCCAGAAGAGAAATTCAGGCAAGGCTTTGCTGGGACTTGTGCTCCAGCGAGAGGGAGTGAGAACCCCTATCAGATGCCTGTGGTCAGTCCCTGGGGTGAGGGGGAAGGGAGGAGCTGATTCCTTAAATGCGATGAGAGCAGGGCTGGACCCGTGCATCAGCCGGGAGAGTGGCTTAGGTGGTCTGCCTACCCCTGGTGGCGGTCTGTGCAGGATCGTTTGTAATACCCCGCTTTTGCTTGCCGCACCTCAGATGTGGCGATTGGGCTTTGGCCTTTTAGTGTCTTATAAATAATTTGGGCTTCCCAGGTGGCACGAGTGGTGAAGTACCCACCTGCCAAGCAGGAGACGTAAGAGATGCAGGTTTGATCCCTGGATTGGGAAGATCCTCTGCAGGAGGGCATGGCAACCCACTCCAGTATTCTTGCCTAGAGAATTCCATGGACAGAGGAGCCTGGCGGGCTACAGTCCACAGGGTGGCAAAGAGTCGGACATAACTGAGTTGACTTAGCACGCACGCATGCATGTTCATAATTTGCCCCAATTGTGCATGTCTGTGGTTATTTTTAGTCCCTCATCGTTTCTTTGTATTCTGTTGCTCGAGAAGATGTTGGTCAAGCTGCAAGCACTGCAGCAAGGGATCCCAGGCCCCGGCCTGCCTCACTGGGAGCCTCAAGGAGAACCAGAGGCAGAAGAACCCCAGGCTTGCCTCTTGTGCCAGTTGCCCGAGGAGATGGGGGCAGAGCCATCCTAAGGAGACTTTGCTTTGGCAAAGAGGTTATGATAAGATGAGGCCAGACCTTGGTTCAGAAGGTTCCTGTTGATGCAAAGAGGATCCGCTCTGCCTTCAAGAAGTGAAGGGATTGGAGGGCTCCTGAGGCCAGCAACACTGAGCATGCGCTCTTGCTGAGCACTCTTCCCCATTAACTGCCTTTGACTCTCACAGCCAGTGGGTGGTGGAGACACGCTGCTCCGCATCCTTGCTAACAGCTGGTATTGCTGGTCTTTCTCATTTTCATCAGTCTGGTGGGTATATGCTAATACTAAATGAGTATTTCTCTGATTGCTTGTGAGGCTGAGTTCTTTTTGGAGTTTGTGTGATGTTTCCTTCTCTGACATAACATCGTACTGTTAGCTTATCCTGGCTTTCATGATCTCTGACTTCTGGTTTCCTCTGGGCCAGTCCAAAAGAAAAGAGAAGGGGGAAGAGTGAAGATGATTCTAGACTTCAAGGGGAGAGAACACTGAAATAGACCTCTGTTCTGAGGGGACAGGCTCCAGGGGCAGAGTGATGGCCAGTGCTGGAGCGTGGCCTCTGCCCGGAGACTGGCCCGGGTGGATTTGACCCAGGGCTTTAGGGAAACTGATGTAATTCTGTTAGGGAACCATTGACTGAAGCCACCCACCCTGGCCAGGCAGGATAATAACCACTGGCACAACTGATCTCACAGCAGGAGATTCATATAAGGAACATGGAAATGACCAGCTACCTCCGACTGGAAGAACCCAGGAGGGGCCGAAAGGAAGGAGGAGACACCGGCCCATGGTAAGTCCAGTCAACCTCCCAGAAATCCTTGTGCTGGAATCCATCTTGGCTAAGAGATGCAGGCACCACCAGGAAGGACTCGAGTCAGATCAAACACAAGCAAGGTGATTGGCCAAAGACAATCCAGAAAGCTCACCCCATTACCTTAAAACCTGAGGCTGTGAGCCACGTGGCAGAGCAGTGCTCCTGGGTTCCCTCACGCTGCTGCTCTCTGCTCAGACGCCCCTTCCCAATAAAGCCTCTCCTTTCTAGTGAGTGTGTCTCCCTGGACAATTTATTTCTGAATGTTGGACAAGAGCCCACTCCCAGGCCCTGGAAGAGGTCACCCTTTCAATAACAATTCCATCATGACAAAACCTTCAGCCAGAATAATGGACTTGTGTTGGGAAGAAGCTAGGCTGGCAGGGAGAGGTAGCAGATGGGTCAGAGGCAGCGGAGGACAAACCAGAGCAGAATTTTGGTACTAGTGGTGAGAGGCTCCAGCGGGATGTGTGAACAAAGCTACCCCTGGGAACCGCCAGCACTGTCTGAGCGCGTGCTGGAGATCCCACTCTCAAGGCAGAGCTGGGGCCTGGTGGTAAATGGAAGGGCAGCCCAGTCGGCCTTGAAGACAGGGGACACAGAGTTACACCAGGGAAAGGTGAGGGCTAGAAACATCTAATTCTCCCATCACCCCGCCCTCTGCCTTACTGGACCGAGCTTGCCTTTCCCCTTCCCATCAGAGCAGGTCCTTTCTCCGGTGGACCTCTGTCCATCAGGGCGGCCCGCTCACAGCTTCTAGGCAGGCCTAGACATGGCCGAGTCCCAGCAACGAACCAGTTTAAAAAGATGTAGGATGCTCGCTACAGGTTTTGTTTTTGGTTTTGAATGTGACTACCTCACCCTTTTTTTTTTTTTTAACATCGAGGCAGAATTCATACAATGTAAAACTAACCTTGTTGAAGTATACAATTCAGTACATTTAGTATATTTCACAAGGTTGTACAGACATCACCACTGTCTAGTTCTACAACATTCTTTTTCCTTTGAAGTGGACTTCATTTTTTAGAGTAATTTTAGGTTCTCAGACGATCGAGCAGAAAATATAAGTTCCCATATACCTGTCTCCCCGCCCACATGCAGAGTATTCTCCACTGATCAACATCTTGCACAAGAGTGATTCGTTTGTTGAAATCCATGAACCCGCACATCATAATTCCCCAAAGTCTACAGTTTACCTTAGGGTATACTTTTGGCGTTGTGCATTCTGCTTTAACAAGTTATAATGACACATATCTAACATTATAATATCATACAGTGAGAGTTGGACTGTGAAGAAGGCTGAGCACCAAAGAATTGATGCTTTTGAACTGTGGTGTTGGAGAAGACTCTTGAGAGTCCCTTGGACTGCAAGGAGATCCAACCAGTCCATTCTAAAGGAGATAAATCCTGGAATTTCTTTGGAAGGAATGATGCTGAAGCTGAAACTCCAGTACTTTGGCCATCTCATGAGAAGAGTTGACTCACTGGAAAAGACTGATGCTGGGAGGGATTGGGGGCAGAAGGAGAAGGGGACGACAGAGGATGAGGTGGCTGGATGGCTTCATGGACTCAGTGGACGTGAGTCTGAGTGAACTCCGGGAGATGGTGATGGACAGGGAGGCCTGGCGTGCTGCGATTCATGGGGTCACAAAGAGTCGGACACGACTGAGCGACTGAACTGAACTGAACTGAACAGTTTTACTGCCCTAAAAAGTCCTCTGTGTTGTGCCTATTCATCCCTCCCCTGCCCTTGTTGAATCATAAACTGAGGCATATTAAACTTTTTGAATTTATTAGAGCAAACATCGGTTCAAGTGGGGCAGCATCAAACGGGAAGTGGTGATGGTTCCGCCTCAGGCAGGAGCTGGGGAAGTACCTACACAGACAAGGTGTGAAGCAAAGAAAGAAAATTATTTGATAAGCTGTAGCTTAGAGTCCATTGGACTGTTGATCACAAACTGTGATTGCTTGTCCTCAGCTTTCCATGTCCTAACCTTGAAGCATTTACAGGCTTAGATTTTGGTTGGTTTACATAGGCCTTCTTCTCCATTAGAGACACTTCAGTCTGTGGGCCTCTTTGTGTAACTAATTAACACCCCTTCAACCCCTGGCAACTACTAATATTTTTACAGTCTCCATAGATTTGCCTTTTCTGGAATGTCATACAGACAGATCAAACAGAATACAGCCTTCTCAGATAAGCTTCTTTCACTTGGTAATATGCATTTAAGTTTCCTCTATGTCTTTTGATGGCTTGATAGCTCATTTCTTTCTAGTGCCGAATAATATTCTAATGTCTGATGCACAACATGTTAACTTATCCATTGAGAGACTGAATATACAAATGGACAATGGTCAGACCCCACATAAAAATAGAACTTTGACCCACAACCTACAGTAAACTGCCCAGGAAGCTA
This sequence comes from Nanger dama, assembly GCA_917880005.1. Taxonomy (NCBI): domain Eukaryota; kingdom Metazoa; phylum Chordata; class Mammalia; order Artiodactyla; family Bovidae; genus Nanger; species Nanger dama. The sequence goes on from CAKJTW010000035.1 coordinate 12,338,824, forward strand.
ACCTCTACTAATCTTCAGTAAGCAACTCAGGAAGTCAGCCTAGTATAAGTCAGACTCAAGGAAGCCAGACTGCTATCTCCGGTGATAATCCACGGAGCTAAAGAAAAACTTCTATAATAATCCGCCTCTAGTGGCCAGCATTGGTTTAAAACTGACAACTTCCAACTTAGGGCCAACCACATATGTCCTCTACCGGTCGCCCGGGTGCCCCACTTCTAATTAGTCCTCTGGAGCTCCCGATGCCAACAGCCTCCAACAGGGCATACCTGAAGCCTCTTCTTTTTCCGCCCATAAACTTGCCTACTCTTCTGCTGCCTTTGAGTCCCTGTCGATAGTGAGTGGCCAACTGCCTTGCCATATAGCAAGTTCATGATAAGTCTTTGCTTTTCTCATTTGATTAGTTTTATTTTCACACCATGCCCTTTACTGAATGGTGTTTTGGTTGCTTCAAGTTTTGACAGTTATGAATGAAGTTGCTGTGACCATCCATGTGCAGAGTTTTGTGTGGACATAAATTTTCAGCTCTTTGGGCTGAGGGTAAATGCCAAGGCACATGACCGTTGGACTATATGGTAATCTGTGTGCTTAGTATGTTTGGTTTTCTAAGAAACTGCCAAACCATCTTCCAAAGTGACGGTATCATTTTGCATCCCGTTAGTAATGAATGAGAGTTTCTCTTGCGCCATATTCTCACCAGTGCTTGGCAGTGTCACTGTTTTGAATTCGGGCAGTTCTAACAGGTGCAGGCATGCTAAGTTGCTTCAGTCGTGTCCAACTCTTTGCAGCCCCATGGATCGTAGCCCACCAGGCTCCTCTGTCCATGGGGTCCAGGCAAGAATACTGAGTGGGTTGCCATTTCATCCTCCAGGGGACCTTCATGACCCAGGGTTGAACCCATGCCTTGTACATCTCCTGCACTGGCGGCTGGATTCTTTATCACTAGCGCCACCTGGGAAGCCCAATAGGTATATAGTGTTGTAGTTTTAATTTGCAATTCCTTAAAAACAAGTGATTCTGAACATCTTTTCCTATGCCTGTTTTCCATCTGTACATCTTCTTTAGTGAGATATCAGTTCACATTTTCTGCCCATTTAAAAAGTCAGGTTGTTTGTTTACTTACTGTTGAGCTTTAAGCGTTCTTGATATATTTTGTCCTTTACAAATATGTCTTCTGCAAATATTTTCTCCTAGTCCCTGGCTTGTCTTCACATTCTCTCGACAGTCTCTCAGAGCAGAAGTTTTTAATTTTAACGACGCCTTTCTAATCGACTATCTTTCGCATGGATCGTGCATCTGGTGTTGTATCTAAGAAATCATCACCACACCCCAGGTCATCTAGATTTTTCTCCTGTCTAAAACATTTTCACCACTCCCCAAGGGCTATATGCTGCATGCATTTCTACATCCAACTGTCATATATCTGCACCTGAGTGGTGTATAAGCAGCAGTTTATTTTTATCAGTAGTGGGGAATGTGAAGCACTTTGTATCTTTATGCTTCTGTTCTATTTGAGTCTCAGTGTTGAATTCCTGGGATATGTGGCATCTGTTAGATGCAAATTAAAATTGAGCAAGTGGGGCTTCACAACAGAGGTTCCTGCTGGGGAGGGTTGAGGCAGGAGGTTCATATTTGTCTTCATATTTCTGTAGAGGAGAGTGAACATCCATCCTGCTCTCCAGAGGAAAGGCTTCTGGTCCCTCTCTTAAACTCTCAGGCCTCCCCTATAGGGAGAGTGATTTATCTGGTTGCTGAGATGACTAGCGTTTGACATTCACTGGGCCCTGGATGTTGGATGTTCAGGTCCTCTGCTGAGCACAGTGAGTGAGTTAAAGGCACATATGAAGGCCCTCCTTCTGCCTGTCTCACAGTCTCAGTCCCACAAGTGTGAGGCTGTGCCTGATTCTCCAGGCTCCTTTCCTGTACCCAGTTCCCAAAGTTTAAACTGGGGGATAGGGTTACACCACTAAGGTGTCCGAAGTTCCAGTCATGCTCTGCAATCAGCTTGACTATCCTGAAAGCAGATATTTTGCACCCTATATCACTCCTATTTTCTTCTAAATGGATTCAGATTCTGGAGGGCAGAAGGGAGAAGGTTATGTTTAATTCACACTTGAGAATCCCCCTTTTCACAGGCCTGGAGGGGGTCCTTAGTCAGCCACTGTCCTCCCAAGGCCCTCTCCATGGTCAGGGGAGATGGAAGCCTCACCAACAGCACATTTAGGGGTAAGTTTCATTTTCAGCAAGTCCTGCCAGCCCCATCCCTCCTAACTTCTTCCTCCTTTTCCACTCAGTCCCATCCATAATGTGGCAATCACAATCGTAATCCTTTGGTTGCTTTTTATCGGGCAGAGGTTGGGAGATTCTTGATTTGATATCACTGAAGTCGAAAAAGAAGCACCTCTTGGCCCCTCGTTTTCCTCACATGTGAGCCCCACCTTATGGAGCTGTCGTGAGGGTTTAAATCAGATGGTGCACATAAACTGTTTAGCAAATGCCTGGCACGGTGCTGCCGTAGCAGATGCTCTGTGAATGGCAGCTGCCATCCATGCTGCTCTTGCTATTATTAATCATCAGTATGCAGCTCCTATCCGTCACGTCCTCTCACATCTGGCAGCACTTTGACATGGAGACCTACACTGCTCCACTCAGATGCCATTTTGGTTAGGAAAGTCATTCTTCAGGACCTATTTGATTCATTAAACCCAACTGGATGAATCTGTGGCATTTGAATTTACCAGTGATTAAGGAAGCAATTTTCCTACAACTTTTGAAAACCGGGTAATAAAAACTGGCTAATTACAGCAGAATGTGTCCTTCAGAATTCTGTGGAACTCTGAGAAAACCAGAGCATCTAACCTCAAAAGACTGAGAAAATACTTCCCACATTTCCCCAAAAGGATATCAGATATTGAAGCAACTTGGAAAGATTACGCATTTCCACTCTTTTCCCAAAAGGAAAAACACTTTACCCGGGGCATGCATTTGAGAACTGGAGCCTACTTTGTGGTAAAAATTTCCACTTCTTAACACATCAGTTGTGAACAGTCCCATTAGCGATTAAAATATTTGAATTAATTAATCAAGTCGACATCTTCCACTGAAAAGGAAATAGAGAAGTTAAAGTACAGAAGAAATAGCTGGCTATAATATACTCTCTTATGTGAGGTGGTATTTGTGAAACTGTGAATGTTCTAGGATGTTTCAAAGTAAAGCCCTGTGTTGGTCTGGAACTCAGAGGTCCAGCGAATTTTCTGAAATTATCTGTAAAATTCTCTTTGACATCTGTATGTACATTTTTCTTAGGAGAAACACTGTCTTACATAGGTATGTACCCTTGAGGCAGAGTCTAAAACAGGAATTTGGGTGCATGAGGGAATTATCTCAAGGTGAGAAGACTAAGGGAAACAGGACAAGGCGGAATAAAACCAAGAGAAAAGGCAGCTTCACCAGAGTCCAGCTTCAACGTGATCCCGCGGGGCACCCCGGAGCATGAGATGCACGGAGAATCAGGTAGTTTCGTCCGTCTGGGTGAGTTGCGGCTGCTGGGGTGTGCTGCAGCGTAATCTGAGTAGGGTGGCACCCTGGAGAAAGAGCTAGCGCCGAGCCATTGGCAGCGCACCCCCACCGCAGCCGGGGGCTTGGTGCCCTTGTCTGGTGTTGGAAGGGCATCACTTACACACGCTTCTCCGAGTGTCTGGGCATCCTGACTCCAAAGGATTAAGAAACACTTTTTTTAAAACGTTCTCTCTCTACAGGTGAGAAATGTCATAAGTTGGAATTATTTATCACAGCACTTTTTGTAATAGCAAAAGACTGAGAACAACCCGAATGTCCATCAGGAGGGGATTCCCTCGATGAATGATGGTATTTGCGTAAGATCAAATACTCTGCAGCCTTGAAAAGAATGGGGAAGTTCTCAGTGTTGACTTTACAATGATTATCAAGATACATCGTTGACTAGAATAATAAAATATGAAGCAATGCATTTGGTTTGTTGGCATCTGTATAAAAGTTTTTTTGCTTCATTCTGTACAGAATATCTCCAAAAGATGCACCAAAAGATGCATAAGAAATTGGTAACTCTGGTTGCTTCTTGGGAGAGGAGCCGAGTGCCTGGGGGGCAAGGTCCAAGGGAAGATAATGGCCCTCTCTTGTTTGCTGTCCTTTAGGTTAGTATTTCATTTTTTTAATGCCTCACTCAAAGATTCTAGAACAATACTTTATTGCTTCAGACTTAGTAATGATAGATGTTTTGAGGAGAGTAATGAAAACAAGTCTTTTGCTTACCTGGGAATTTGAGCTACTTCTCTCCTTGCCTGTTTGGCTACCAAGCAACCCCTCAATGAGAAACAATTCTACCAGTTTTTGCAACATCCTTTGTTTTTCTTTTAAGAACTCCTTATCTAATCTCTTATCAGCCTAGTTCAGCTGATTAATTCATTCCCTAAACCCATGTGAAGTATTTGGGGTTTAATTATGACTTCATGTCTAGTTTTCTTATTTCTCATGGGTAGGGATTAGGCGAGGAAGTTCTAAGAACTTGTCAAGGATAGTCATGATGTGTTTAGTGTACCGAGAGCAAGGACACGTCCGTTGACAGAGAAGGATGTCGTATAGTAAAGAAAATGTAATATAGTCAATATAATAGCTCACATCTCTGGAGAACTTGCTGCCAGACAATGTGCCAAGCATTTCTCATATTTATTTTATATAATTCTTTTAATAATTTTAAGGGGAAGGGAGGAAGCTATTATTATACCCATTTTGAACTAAAGAAATGGAAAGCAAAAATGGCTAATACACTTAGGGTGACATAAATAGTAAGCAGAGGAGCTGAAATGCGCACCTGGCCTGCCTGACCCCAAATCCAAGCCCTTACCACTCCACCCTCACTGGTCACCTGGTCAGCTAATGAGAAGAAGCCATCTTCCTGTTCCCTTTTGGAGCTGGCTTCAGAGCCTTGCTCTAGACTCACATGATTAGGTGATCAGAGGCCCAGAAACCACTCAAGAGCTCGGTCCCAATAACTGCATCTATCAGCTGCTTTCCTTCTCCAGCTGTCAGAAGACACCCAAGTGGTAACTTTCCTGCCTGTGGACCCTGAGAACACGGTGGCATCTCTGTACGGATCCTGCCTGCAAAGACCAGCTGCTGAGGGGCCATGGAGCCAATGACGATGCCAAGAAACAGCCGTAATAATAGTGAAACAACCTAATGCCCGAGGAGGAGCCATTCAGCTCAGTCACTCAGCTGTGTCCAACTCTTTGCAACCCCATGGACTGCAGCATGCCAGGCCTCCCTGTCCATCACCAACTTCCAGAGTTTACTCAGACTTATGTCCATCAAGTCGGTGATGCCATCCAGTCATCTCATCCTCTGTCGTCCCCTTCTCCTCCCGTGTTCAATCCTTCCCAGCATCAGGGCCTTTTCCAGTGAGTCAGCTCTTTGCATCAGGTGGCCAAAGGATTGGAGTTTCAGCTTCAGCATCAGTCCTTCCAATGAATATTCAGCACTGATTTCCTTTAGGATGTCCTGCTTGGATCTCCTTGCAGTCCAAGGGACTCTCAAGAGTCTTCTCCAACACCACAGTTCAAAAGCATCAGTTCTTCAGTGCTCAGCTTTCTTTATAGTCCAATTCTGACATCCATACATGACCACTGAAAAACCATAGCCTTGACGAGACGGACCTTTGTTGGCAAAGTAATGTCTCGGCTTTTAGGAAGGGCAAAAACCAGGGATTCTCTTTACTCAAAGCAGCCACAGTCATGTCAGTCTGGTTTCAGCTACCTCTGAGCACCATTGCCTCTATGGTAATGAGAAAAATTTCCCAGTAAGTGATATTTCCCAGCTCCTGTTTTCTGTGTGGCTCTGACCTGCAATTGGCAGATGCCCTGCCTCTTCATGATAAGTGGAATGGAGTCTCCTAAGAATCATTATCTCTTGGGCAAATAAGATATCATTTTCATCAGCAAAAATTAGATTATCCCCATTTAACTAGCACCCCACCACCACCATCCCCTGTCAGCTGTATGGCAGAAAGACAGCCAGGACACACCAGGTAAAAAGAGTCAGGTGCTTATCTAGGCCCAAGGCTGGCTCCCTTATTAGAGAAAACAGAGCCAAGCAAATGAGCACCTGGTTGAATCTGAGCAGCAGAGAGCAAGGAGACTTGAGCTGTTAATCAGGAAGTAAGATGGCACAGGGGCTAGTGTCTGTCAGCTCCTTCCTTGTGCCAAGCCCTCTATGTACCTCAAATGTCTAAACAGACAGCAAACAAGAAAAGAACAACGAGTCTCCACTTTCGAAAGACTGAAAATCAAAAAGAGGTTTTGAACAATGTGAGGATATATTATTTTAGAAATATAAATGAAACAGACAAATGTCTACCTGTTACATTTATTAATTTGTTAAGACATTACAAATGTTATAGTAATTTAGAAAGACTGCTAACTTAGAAACATTTCTTTTAAATATTCCCATCTCCCATTCATGAAGCCATCCTACACTAGTCCTTCATATCTCCTTTTCTATCACCGTCCTTGTCACAACCAAAGTCACATTTTGAGGCATCTAACAGATTTCCAAAACACATCACCTTTACTTCCCACTAAGTTGTTCTGAGATAACATTGCTTTTTGAATCCATATAATAATATGCTGTTAATGAAAATGTGCCTGAGGCCTCAGATATCCATTTCTGTAAGGCTTAGTACAGATGTGTCTCTTCATTCATTCTCTAAATGTGTATTTATGGTATTTATAAAATTATTATTGCTTTTAAAAGTGATCCTTAAAGGCCTGTTTTCAATGATATCTAGTATTTGCTCTTGTGAAGTCATATCCCTAGATTTATGACTAAATCCGTATTATCCTGAGATAATACAGATTTATGAGTATATCTGTATTAAATCTGCCTCCTTTGAAAAAAATCCATTGTGTAAGGCAACCCTTATAACCACTCCAAACTGCAGCTGACAGCAGAACATTGTCTCAGAACAATTTGTCCGTCTCAAACAGTACTTTGTCAAAATAAAGGAAAAGAATCCTCAAGTGTCTTGGCCCGGGTTCCACAAAAGGCAAAGCCAGTCTATCAGGGAACCACAGGCAGGAGCCGGGTGCTAGGCAGCAGCAGATATGGGGTGCATTCCTGAGCTGCACCCCTGCTGGTATCAAGGGAACCAAGGGCACCATCTCTCAAGACATCCTTCAAAAGGCCTTATAACTGCTTTTGGGGACAAGTAAGGGGAGGGGAATGCACTCATCCCCCTATTCTCTCCAGGGTCGATATTGGCCCGTGGGAAGCTGGAGCTCCCTCTGCCCCATGGACGCTCAGTGTGGGCACTGAATGGGCCTCACAGCAAGATGGCAGCGTCTGCAGGGAGCCCTTAAAGGGGCAGGAAGAAGGTGCAGCACGAAGTGGGAGACTCGTTACCCTTGTGTGAAGGCACACTGCCGGTGGCAGCTGGGAGTTACCTTGAAACCAAGTGAGTCTGAGAGGCTATCACAGGGCCTCTAACACACCCCGTTCAGTTCAGTTCATTTCAGTCGCTCAGTCGTGTCCGGCTCTTTGCGACCCCATGAACCACAGAACACCAGGCCTCCCTGTCCATCACCAACTCCCAGAGTCCACCCAAACCCATGTCCATTGAGCCAGTGATGCCATCCAACCATCTCATCCTCTGTCGTCCCCTTCTCCTCCCACCTTCAATCTTTCCCAGCATCAGGGTCTTTTCAAACAAGTCAGCTCTTTGCATCAGGGGCCAAAGGATTGGAGTTTCAGCTTCAGCATCAGTCCTTCCAATGAATATTCAGGACTCATTTCGTTTAGAATGGACTGGTTGGATCTCCTTGCAGTCCAAGGGACTCTCAAGAATCTTCTCCAACACCGCGGTTCAAAAGCATCAATTCTTCAGCATTCAGCTTTCTTTATAGTCCAACTCTCACATCCATACATGACCACTGGAAAAACCATAGCCTTGATTAGACAGACCTTTGTTGGCAAAGTAACGTCTCTGCTTTTTAATATGCTGTCTAGGTTGGTCATAACTTTCTTTCCAAGGAGTAAGCGTCTTTTAATTTCATGGCTGCAGTCACCATCTGCAGTGATTTTGGAGCCCAAAAAATAAAGTCGGCCACTGTTTCCACTGGAAGCAGTATAAACACACCTGTTATAGGGACACAAATATAAGGTAGTTTTGAGGGGTAAGTTTTCAGAGAAAAAGCTCCCCTTATGGGAAGACATATACATTGTCTGTTTATCCCTCAGAACAACCCTGCCAGATAGATAATAGTATTTCCACTGTACATATGAGGAAGCCACAGCTCAGGGAGGTGAAGTAACTCGCCTGGGGGTGCAGCCGGCCCTCCACAGGCAGGGTGTTGAGGGAACACCTACCCCGACCTCACTGCACCCAGTTTTCAGGGTACTTGGCACTTGTTTTAATCCAGTCCCTCAAGACACACAGACACGAAATGACTCGTGAAGGAAGACATGTTTATACTCATGCTTCCTCAGCAATAGGAAGCGTGGCACTTTACTGTGTAAGGCGTAACCAGGAGGGGCTACAATTAGTCGGGGGCAGAAGGAGCAGGGGAAACATGACCAGGAAGAGCCTTCCCTGTGGTTCCCATTGGAAGGAAAAAGAGAGGCAGGGTAAGGAAGCTTAGGATTGGCTAGGCTAAACAATGGGGAGTAGGGGCTGCCTCTAGTCATCTCATACCTGGTCCAGGGTGGGGAGGGCAGGTGACCAGGCCCAGAGTGTGAGAGCTGATGAAGATGGCAGCTGGCAGCAGGAACGCTGGATTGGTTTATCTGCCTGTGAAAGGCACACTCCAGGGTCTGATGGAGTCAAAGATGTCAAAGCTTCAGCGCACAGAGAATAAAAGAGGCTCAACAGAAGGCTGTCCCCTCATCTGCCACCAGTGCTGTCTCTGGCAGGGCCCTCCAGGAAGCTAGAGCATAAGGGAGCCCCCTACGGTGGTGAGGCAGCCCACCTCCCAGGATGCCGAGGGGGGTGGAGAAGGCAGGGAGTGGACCTAGGGGGACAGAGAACAGCTCAGTGTTCAACTTCCCTCCTGCAAGATGCGGGCTGCAATCATCAGTCTTCGCCCGACCATTCAATGCTGAGAGCCCAAGCATACCCCCCCGCTGCTCTAGGCAAGCAGATGGTGGGGCCCACAGGACACACGAGGCCCTAGTTCTCCAGAGCTTATGTATCCGTGGAGGGACACAGAGAGTAAACAAGCGAGCTACAAAGAGGATTTTATAGGCAGCGTGTGCCCCGTCACTCAGTCATGTCCGACTCTTTGCGACCCCGTGGACTGTAAGCCTGCCATGCTCCTCTGTCCATGGGATTCTCCAGGAAAGAATACTGGAGGGGGTGGCCATGGCCTCCTCCAGGGGATCTTCCCGACCCAGGGATCGAACCCACGTCTCCTGCATCTTCTACAATGCAGGCGGATTCTTTATCACTGAGCCACTGGGGAAGGCCTCTGTAGACAGCAATCAGCATTAAAAAGGACAGACAACAGGGTGAAGATGATGAGGCAGGAGCAGGCACATGCCCTCTTTCCTGGTTTGAACCTTGCAGGGGCTCCTGGCCACCTTCAGCACTGGCTGCCTCTCCCAAGGGCTCCAGCCTCTGTGTGCAGCCTGTCCTCAACGCTCATAACCCTGGGACGGGCAGCCCTAGCAGGGCCCGTCACCCCCTCAGCCTCCACTCAGCAGCCTTTGCTGCTCTGTCCCCCAGATGCGCGTCTCACCCTCTGCTTCACCCCCCCTTTCTTCTCCTGCCTCATCCTCTTCACCTTCCAGGGCTCACATGTCAGGAGGAAGCAATGCCAGACACTTTGGTGCCATCAAGCAGCCCTGGCGCCCTGGCCGGGTGGTGGCCCTCTTCACCGGGCATTGTCTTCCTGGCCCGGCTCAGACTCGCTCTAGAAACGGAGGCTCAGTCGGCTCCCGACACCTGGGCCGGGAGCGCCGGCTCCCTGTTGGCTCTCCACAGCAGCTTTGTCTTCCTTCACCGATTAGTTGGGGACCACGATAACTTCCTCATGGGTTTCGTGAAGAGTAAATGAGGTGATGCACACACCCAGTGCCTGGCAGAGGATTCAAGAGGAGGATTCTTGGCAGTAGGGCCCACAGGACACACAGGAGGGCCAAACCCTCCTCAGGTTGCTTTTTTTAACTCAAAAGGAACATTATCTTAAAGATTTTTTGAAAAGGTTCGCACACTATTGAAATACATATATTTGTGTGTGTGCATACACGCTCAGTTGCTTTAGTTGTGTCTGACTCTTTGAGACACTATGGACTGTAGCCCACCAGGTTCCTTTCCCCATGGGATTCTCCAGGCAAGAATACTGGAGTGGGTTCCCACACCCTCCTCCATGGGATCTTCCTGACTCAGGGATTGAAACTGTGTCTCTTACATTTCCTGCATTGGGAGGCAGGTTCCTTACTGCTGAGCCACCAGAGAAGCCTGAAATATATAAAAAAATGAATGTTACATCTTCTTCTCATCTTATATTATCCAGTTTCCCTTCCCAGCACATCAACAATAAGCCAGTAAGCATTTAAGACCACACATGCCCATGTGTATGTGTGTGTAGACACACAGGTAGATAGATCCTTTTTCATACTAATCAAAGCTGATACTGTCCTGAAGCTTCCTTTCTTCTCATAACAACATATCTTACAGTCAGTATTCTTTTTAATGGTTGTCTGGCATCCACTAATATGAAGAGGTCATAATTTATTAAGTGGACTGTAAGCGTATTGTCACCCTGCTTATTTAACTTCTATGCAGAGTACATCATGAGAAACGCTGGGTTGGAAGAAGCACAAGCTGGAATCAAGATTGCCGGGAGAAATATCAATAACTTCAGATATGCAGATGATACCACCCTTATGGCAGAAAGTGAAGAGGAACTAAAAAGCCTCTTGATGAAAGTGAAAGAGGAGAGTGAAAAAGTTGGCTTAAAGCTCAGCATTCAGAAAACTAAGATCATGGCATCTGGTCCCATCACTTCATGGGAAATTGAGGAGAAACAGTGGAAACAGTGTCCGACTTTATTTTTCTGGGCTCCAAAATCACTGCAGATGGTGACTGCAGCCATGAAATTAAAAGACACTTACTCCTTAGAAGAAAAGTTATGACCAACCTAGATAGTATATTCAAAAGCAGAGACATTACTTTGCTGACTAAGGTCCGTCTAGTCAAGGCTATGGTTTTTCCTGTGGTCATGTATGGATGTGAGAGTTGGACTGTGAAGAAGGCTGAGTGCCGAAGAATTGATGCTTTTGAACTGTGGTGTTGGAGAAGACTCTTGAGAATCCCTTGGACTGCAAGGAGATCTAACCAGTCCATTCTAAAGGACATTGGTCCTGGGTGTTCTTTGGAAGGAATGATGCTAAAGCTGAAACTCCAGTACTTTGGCCACCTCATGTGAAGAGTTGATTCATTGGAAAAGACTCTGATGCTGGGAGGGATTTGAGGGAAGGAGGAGAAGGGGACGACAGAGGATGAGATGGCTGGATGGCATCACCGACTTGATGGATGTGAGTCTGAGTGAAATCCGGGAGTTGGTGATGGACAGGGAGGCCTGGCGTGCTGCGGTTCATGGGGTCGCAAAGAGTGGGACACAACTGAGCGACTGAACTGAACTGAAGCAACAGGCATTTAAGTTGTGTAGAGCTTTTTGTTTAGATGCACGCAAGCTTGCACTCGTCACTCCCTGACTGGTGGTGGCAGCCCGGGGCAGAGGGGGTCTTGGTCTCTGAAGGGCCTGGCACAGGCCTGACTGGGAGGGTGACTGCTGGCTGACAAATGAATGAGTGACATCTGACCTTTGTCCCCTTCCAAGGGGGTATCACCCTCTCGTCTGAGTTCTTCCTCATCCAAGGAAAGACTGCCAGGCCATTCAGTGTCTGGTCCTTGGGTTTGCAAATACCGGGAAACAAATAATATGACCTTTCATCTCTGACTCGAGATATGTTGGGACACAGATTCAGATCTTTTGCCAGATTTGAAATACCTTTTCATGCTATGCATTGAAAATTACCAAGGGCCAAAAGCTGATCGCCTCTGTTGTCCTCAGACTTGAAGCGAAACTACCTCTGACATTCTCTTTCTTTGTGGTGGCTGGATCGAGCCTCGCTTTGCTTGCCTTTCATTGCCATTGTGAAGGCAATGAATAAAAGGCCCCGACATGTCTATAAGGTGCTGAGCCAGGAGAGAAGGTAGAAGATCTGAAATAATGTGAGAAGCTGAGAGGCCTGAGTACTCTCTAAGGGGGCTGTTCCCTGGCCCAGTTGTTCCTCCCATGTGGCCTCCGGGAGAGGGTATGGCTCTGCTCTAGCCAGGCATGAGCTCCACCTCCAGGCCCAGCCCCAGGCGGTGAATTCCCTGCCAGGGGACAGAACTCTTAGCCATTGGCTTGTGACGCGATTGATACAGAAGTATTGAGTACAACTCGATTCTTGGCGTTTTAAGTGGACCCAACATAAACTTATCGAGAGATTTATCAGACATTGTGTTGTTCTGGGGTTAGGGACAAAATCAGCACAGGGTTCAGCCTCAGGAAGATAAGAGGAACTTCTCAGCTGTCCAGTGGTAAAGACTCCTCACTTTCACTGCAGGGGGCACAGGTTTGATCCCTGGTCAGGGAACTAAGATCCCACATGTCTTGAAGCTGGGCGTGGCCAAGTAAATAAATAAGAAGATAAGGAAAATGAGGAGTGCTAAAGCAGGAGAGCGGCCTGAAGGTTTAGAATGAAACTACAGGATCCAAATAATTTTCTGGAGAGAATGACATCTGGCCAAGTCCTGAGGAATATGTAATGTTTGTGGAGCGGGCTTGGGTCAGGTGGTCGCGAGCACCTTGTTGCTGTTGTTCAGCCACTCAGTCTTTTCTGACTGTGACTCCCTGGACAGCAGCACACCAGGCTGCCCTGTCTTTCACTGTCTTCAGGATTAGGCTCAGATTCATGTCTACTGGGGTTTAATTTGTAGCTCAGCTGGTAAAGAATCTGCCTATAATGCCGGAGACCTGGGTTCGATCCCTGGGTTAGGAAGATCCACGACTGCGTGACTTTCACTTCACTTCACGTCTATTGAGTCAGTGATGCTGTCTAAACATTTCATCCTCTGCTGCCCTCTTCTCCTTTTGCCTTTAATCTTTCCCAGCATCATGCTCTTTTCCAAGGAGTTGACTCTTCACATCAGGTGGCTAAAGTATTGGAGCTTCAGCTTCAGCATCAGTCCTTCAAGGGAATATTCAGGATTGATTTCCTTCAGGATTGACTAGTTTGATCTCTTTGCAGTCCAAAGGACTGTTAAGAGTCTTCTCCAGCACCACAATTCAAAACGAAAGCATCAATTTTTCAGTGCTCAAACTTCTTTATGATTCAACTCTCGTACATGACTACCAGAAAAGCCATAGCTTTGACTAAATGAACCTTTGTTGGCAAAGTGATGTCTTTAATTTTTAATATGCTGTCTAGGTTTGCCGTAGCTTTCCTTCCAAGGAGCAAACACCTTTTAACTTCATGGCTGCAGTCATCATCCAAAGTGATTTTGGAGCCCAAGAAAATAAAATCTGCCTTTGCTTCCACTTTCCCCCTTCTCTCTGCCATGAAGTGATGAGACCAGATGCCATGATCTTAGTTTCTTGAATGCTGAGTTTTAACCTTGATTCCAGCTTGTGTTTCATCCAGCCAGGCAAGTCATATGATGAACTCTGCATATAAATTAAATATAAGTGCTGTGACAACACACAGCCTTGGCGTACTCCTTTCCCAATTTTGGACCAGTCCATTGGTCCATGTCTGGTTTTAACTGTTGCATCTTGGCTGGCATACAGGTTTCTCAGGAGACAGGTAAGATGGTCTGGTATTCCCATCTATTTAAGAATTTTCCAGTTTGTTGTGAGCCTCACAAAATCTTTTGTGCAGTTAATGAAGCAGAAGTAGATGTTTTTCTGGAATTCCCTTGTTTTCTCTATGATCCAAGGAATGTTGGCAATTTGATCTATGGTTCCTCTGCCCTTTCTAAACCCAGTTTGTACATCTGGAAGTTCTCAATTCACATACTGCTGAAGCCTAGCTTGAAAGATTTCGAGCATAACCTTGCTAGCATATGAAATGAGCACAATTATAGGGTAGTCTGAACATTCTTTGGCATGGCCCTTCTTTGGGATTGGAATGAAAACTGACATTTTCCAGTTCTGTGGCCACTTCTGGGTTTTCCAAATTTGCTGACATACTGAGTGTAGTACTTTGACATCATCATCTATAGGATTTGAGATAGCTCAGCTGGAATTCCATCATCTCCATTAGCTTTATTCATAGTAATCCTTCCTATGGCCCATTTGACTTCACACTCCAGGATGTCTGGCTCTAGGTAAGTGACCATACCATCGTGGTTAACTGGGTCATTAAGACATTTTTCATATAGTTCTGTGTTTTCTTGCCACAACTTCTGGGGGCCCTGACATTGTCACAAAGGAAACTTGCTCTGTCAGCTTGGACTTTCACATCAGAGAGAAACAAATTTCCATCCTAAGTCTGTACTGAGTCTGGATTACTTTGATACTGCCTATACTCAGCAGATCTGACCCAAGCAAAATTATGAAAGCTACAAACTGTGAGCTGACTTTCCTTTCTCTCCACCCTCTTCAGTGTGATCTGCTCCGTGGGTTCCAGGCTCTTCATATTGTACCCCCACCCCCAGCCCAGCTCCTCACTGGTTGGCCAGGGCCTGTGTGCTTGCAACATCCTCTACCCCAACTCCCTAATCCTCAACCCTTCAAAACTTACCAATCATGTGTCTTTCATTCAGTTACAGGGAACTTTCTTCTTTCCAACTTCTTGGGACAGGAACGACTCTTTAATCTGAAGATACAAACCACCGATAGTTACAGCTTCATGTATGACCAGAGATTGGGGCAGGGAATCGCACAGACATGGATCTGAACCTGAGTTCTGCTACTTGCCAGGTGTAGTGAGCATGAGGCTTTTGTGGTCTCTGCCTCCTTATTTGTAAAATGGTGATATGAGCACCAATTTTACAGAATTATTAAGAGAATAAACAAAAATAAAGCATTTAGCATAGTTCCTGGAAGAGGATGAGAGTCAAGCTAATCACACCTCTTCTAGAAATGCATGCTTTCATCCAGGTTCAAGCAGTCCAAGTGATGGTCATTGATCCTGCTTTTGGAGACCCGTGAGGATAAGATTTCTCCAGGCCCCTTCAGCGAGCCTGCTTAATCATCCTTGGAAATCCATCCACATGTCCACCAGGCCCTCTCTCACAGCTGCTGCTGCTAAGTCGCGTCAGTCGTGTCTGACTCTGTGCAACCCCATAGACGGCAGCCCACCAGGCTCCCCTGTCCCTGGAATTCTCCAGGCAAGAACACTGGAGTGGGTCTCTCATAGCTGCTCAGGCCTTTTTAACTGTCTGTGCAAGAAACGTGGACAACTTTCTCCTTGAAATTCTTGCCTCTTCCTCTTTAGGTTAAAAAACTCTGAGTCCTTTATCATTACATCATAAAATCCATTGTCTATTACTGGGATAATTTAATAATTTTGTTACTCATTTCAGGAGTCAGAGAGAGGCTTTGATGGTATTCAGCAAGGGACCGGGAACACCTAATTTGTAAAAGAAAGCAAAATGTTACGTTATCATAATTCTCACAGCGTGGTCCTGGACCAACAGCTTCAGCATCACCTGGGAACTCATTAGAAATGTACTTCCTAAGGTCTCACTTCAGTCATCCTGAGTCAGACACTGGCTGGAGGCCAGCAGTCTGGGCTTTAACAAGGTCTTCCAGTGATTAAGATGCTTGTGGAGGTTGGAGTACTGCTCTGTGCAAAATGGTAAAGAGATGAATTGGAGACAGTGGCCAAGAGGCCTGCGGCCTGAAGGGCAGCCCTCAGTTTCCTCCTGTGTCCATATCTCATTCTCCAGTTGGCAGCAAAGGAGAGACACTCCCTACAGGGAAGGGAGAGTGCTTTCCTGGCTCCCTCCCACTGAGAAGAGAAAGGAAGATGGGCCGGTCTGTCCTGACTCAGGGTACTTCAACCACACACAGAGGGTGAGAGAGCCACTCACTCCCAGCACCCTTGTCTGCTTGAACATGACCCTGTCAGTGTCCGAGAATCTCAACAAGCAGATTAGCAGCTCTAGAAGCAAGGAAGGGCAAATCAACCCTGCATATTCACAGCAAGGACTGATGCTGAAGCTGGAGCTCCTATACTTTGGCCACCTGATTCTAAGAACTGATTCTTTGGAAAAGACCCTGATAGCTGGGAATGAGTGAGGACAAGAGGAAAAGGAGGCGACAGTGGATGAGATGATTGGACGGTATCACTGACTCAATGGACATGAGTTTGAGCAAACTCCAGCAGACACTGAAGGACAGGGAAGCCTGGTGTGCTGCAGTTCATAGGGTCAAAAAAAGTCAGACACGACTTAGTGACTGAACAGCAAGGGGAAAGAAGAGTAAAAACTTCTCTTCTGCCCCAGGGACCGACAGCCCTGCTGGTTTCTCCCTCTCTCAACTTACTGTGGGAAATAATTCCCTTTGTTGTTTTTAATAAATTGATTTATTTTTGGTAGGGTGAACTGAAGTGCCCTAAATTGTGAGGGTTTTATGATGTGTGTTGGGAATTATTAAGCAATTGATGCAAAATTTTCCCATATCAAAAGCTTGGGCACAGTTCCAAGAGGAAAACTTTCCATAGGAAAACATCATCTGTTTTCAAATTACTCTAGAGGTTAAATGAAATCAGTGCAGAAGACAGTGGAAGCACCGCCAAAGGGCCTAAATCTACCCCACACGCCAGGCTGGCCGCTCACCCAGGCTTGCATCGGGTGGTGTGGGCTAGGCCTGTCTGGGAGCAGTCAGGCCAGCAGGCTTTAATAAAGGCACCGGGAGCACGCTTTATTATGGCCTCTGTGTTTTTATGACAGTATGAAGCTACAAGTTCCACGCTTGCCCCGTGCTCCGTTTTGTCACAAGGCGGTCATACTCAAAGTTGGAGATACTTAACTCTGAATAGCCAGGATGTAAAGTCTCTGTGCCCTGGATTTCATCAAAGAAAAATATCTCAAGCACATAAGGAGAAAAGTCATAAATGTCATACTCAAATGTTTATGAGTTTCATTATTGTCCCGCTTTTCTTTTTTGGCAAAATCGCCTTTTAAAATTCAGTTCCCGTTAGTCAGAGGCCCTTTGCCGCTGGTCGCTGGTCTCCATGGCGCTGGGGAGCCAGAGGGTAATTACTTTGTCCCAGGAAGAGCTCGTTCCAGCACGACACCCTCTCAAGCCCCCCGGCAGTCTCCACGTTTCAAAAGATAAATTGTGAGGACCTTTGCGGAATCGTGCCCTCTTCTAACCTGTGCCCTAACTTCCTTCCTGATCTTCCGTCTGCCCGTTTGTGACGCTTCTCTGAAGGCTGCTGTGGCACACGATGTGTGGGCGTCTGAACCCCAGGTCCATTTGCTGTTTCTGAAAATGATTCAGACGTACCAACCCCAAAGCCGCCTGCCACCAGAGCGAAGCAGTCCTTTCACTGGTGACCGAGCAGCCTGGCCGGGTAGGCAGGCCCTGGGCACGGGCCAGCTAGCCGGAGGTCGGAGCTAACAGAGTCCCTGACCCTTGTTCATCAGGCAGCCGTGTGTGCAGAACTGTTTCCAGCTCAGCTGCGCCATCCCCATAACCACGAATTAGCTCTCAAGTCTGCACATCATATATTAGAAGCACCTTCCCCACTGCAAGGCCTCCACTGCTGGCTTGGGGGTTAAGAATCTGCCTGCAGCGCAGGAGATGCGAGTTCGAACCCTGGGTAGGAAAGATCCCCTGGAGAAGGAAATGACAATCCACTCCAGTATTCTTGCCTGGGAAATCCCATGGACAGAGGAGCCTGGCGGGCTACAGTCCATGGGGGTCACAAAAGAGTCAGACATGACTTACTGACTAAACAGCAACAACAGCTGCAAGTCAGGGTGAGCTTGCGCCCCCGAGGCCCCTAGCCAGCACGCTCTGCAAAAAAACAGGCTGAGGCGAAGTGAAGTGAGGTCGCTCAGTCGTCTCCAACTCTTTGCTACCCCACAGACTGTAGCCTACCAGGCTCCTCCACCCATGGGATTTTCCAGGCAAGAATACTGGAGTGGGTTGCCATTTTCTTCTCCAGGAGATTGTCCCGACCCAGGGATTGAACCCGGGTCTCCCATGTTGTGGGCAGACGCTTTACTGTCTGAGCCACCAGGGAAACTGGCATACATTTGAAGTGGGCTTTTAATTTTTCTCCAAAGTGGAGGGGACACCTGCCCAGGGTGGAGACCTGCTCTGAATTTCCTTTGTCTTGACTTTGGCATTTTCTAGGGATTTGGGTTGACGATATCCCCTCCACCGTTAGCTAGGACTCCGGCAAGGGCCCTGCTCTGACTCACGTGGACCAAGAGGCCTGAGACACCTTCAAGTCCAGACCTAACCATTTCACAAGCGAGAAATGAGATCGGAGAGAAGGAAACCTCCTCAGAGGGTGGATTCCACTCAGGTAGCTCAAAACGAGCTTTTATTTTGGATTCCTCCCCAGTCAGCCTTCCTCCCACAGCAGACTTTTGGAAGGTGATCCATGTTGTTCCCAGATTGCCCTCTGGAAGAGAAAAAGTTGCCCTACTGAGGCTTGCGATCAGTGGCAGGACAAAATTTCTGAGTCCCTGCTTGGTAGCGAGATGGGAAACCACATCTTCTTTAGGCATTTCTCTCAGTAAAGTTAAGAAACCCCCCAAAACAAGTCATTTTGAATAGTTTCTGGAGCAATGGAACGATCTTCTAAGCAACAGAGTAGGGGACTGGGCCCCCCCGTCTTCTCGGTCCTGTGACACTGGGATCAGGCAGACCCTGTCCTCAAGAGCCAAGAGCCAGGTGTAGGGAGCAGGTAAGGAGACCGAGGGGCAATCTCGTGCTGCAAAAGACCCCAGCACTACAGGGGCATGGGAGGTGGGAGGAACACCTTTCTCATTCTCCTGGGATATCAGATACTAGGGGTTCAGGCTAGGCCTTCCAGAACGGGTATGTGAGAGCCAGACAGGCAAGCATGGAGGAGAGTGGTTCAGACCAGTTAAGACAGGCAACCAGCTGGAATTCAGGGCAATTTCCAGGGTCATTAGAAATTGAAGAAATAATAATAAGCACAGTTTCAGATTGACCCAGAGGGAAACTCACTCCTAGTTTCAGATAAATAATGTGCAACCTACAAACTTCTTTCAAAGGCAAACTGTTAACAAAAAACCTGGAGAAGCTCACCACTGACTTGACTAAAGCTTCTGAAGGTAGGCATTCTGAACTCAGAAATTATTTTAGCAGTGGGAGGGCAATATGGCATGACACATAGGAGACGGCTCACCGTGTAACATTTGTTGAATAAACAAATCACTTATCAGGAATTTCTTTTCACTGAAATATTAATTGGGAATTGTTGATGTGTTTATTTATTTATTTATTTTTAATAGAAGGATCATTGCTTTACAGTATGCACTAATTTCTACCAAACATCAACATGAACCAGCCATAGGTTTACCCATGTTCCCTTCCACTTAAATATCCCTTCCACCTCCCTTCCCACCCCACCCCTCTAGGTTGCTATCAAGCCCCTGTTTGAGTTTCCTGAGCCATATGGCAAATTCCCATTGGCTGTCTGTTTTTTACATGGTAATGTATGTTTCCACATTGGTCTCTCCGTACCTCCCACCCTCTCCTCCACCCCCCACCCCAGCTGTGTCCTAAGTCTGTTCTCAATGGCTGTGTCTCCACTGCTGCTCTGCAAATAAGTTCATCAGTACCACCTTTCTAGATTCCATATATATGCATTAGTATACAGTACTCATTTTTCTCTTTCTGACTTACTTCACTCTGAAATAGACTCTAGGTTCATCCACCTCATTAGGACTGACTCAAATGCATTCCTTTTTATGGCTGAGTAATAGTCCATTGTATATATGTACCACAGCTTCTTTATCCATTCATTTGCTGATGGACATTTAAGGTGCTTCCATGTCCTAGCTACTGTAAATAAAGCTGAAATGAACATTGGGTTACATGTGTCTTTTTCAGTTTGGGTATAGGAAGGGTATAGGAAGTAAGGTATAGGAAGTAAGGTATAGGAAGTAGGACTTTGAGAGATACTTGGAGTAACAGGCAAGTTTGGCCTTGGAGTGCAAAAGCAGGGCAAAGGCTAACAGAGTTTTGCCAGAGAGTGCACCGGTCATAGCAAACATCCTCTTCCAACGACACAAGAGACCACTCTACACATGGACATCACCAGATAGTTGATACCAAAATCAGATTGATTATGTTCTTTGCAGCCAAAGATGGAGAAGCTCTATACAGTCAGCAAAAAATAAGACTGTGGCTCAGATCATGCACCCCTTATTGCAAAATTCAGACTTAAAGAAGAAAGTAGGAAAAACCATTAGGTCATTCAGGTATGACCTAAATCAAATGCCTTAAAAGTATACAGTGGAAGACACAAATAGAAAGGGATTAGATCTGATAGACAGAGTGCCTGAAGAACTATGGATGGAGGTTCATAACACTGTACAGGAGGCAGTGATCAAAAGCATCCTCAAGAAAAGAAATGGAACAAGGCAAAATAGTTGTCTGAGGAGGCCTTACAAATAGCTGAGAGAAGAAGAGAAGCAAAAGGCAAAGGAGAAAAAAAAAAAAAAGAAATATCCATCTGAGTGCAGAGTTCCAGAGAATAGCAAGGAGAGAAAAAAAGCCTTCCTCAGGTATAAATGCAAAGAAATAGAGGAAAACAACAGAATAGGAAAGACTAGAGGTCTCTTCAAGAAAATTAGAGATACCAAGGGAACATTTCATGCAAAGATGCGCTCAATAAAGGACAGAAATTGTATGGACCTAACAGAAGCAGAAGATATTAAGAAGTGCAAGAATACACAGAAGAACTATGAGAGTCTTGGAGAAGGCTCTTGAGAGTCCCATGACAACAAGATCAAACCAGTCAATCCTAAAGGAAATCAACCCTGAATATTAATTGGAAAGATCATCAGAAGGACTGATGCTGAAGCTGAAGCTCCAATACTTTGGCCACCTAATGCAAAGAGCTGACTCGTTTGAAAAGACCCTGATGCTGGGAAAGATTGAAGGCAGGAAGAGAAGCGGACAATAGAGGATGAGATGGTTGGATGGCATCACCAACATGATAGACATGAGTTTGAGTGAGCTCCGGGAGTTGGTGATGGACAGAGAAGCCTGGCGTGCTGCAGTCCATGGAGTTGCAAAGAGTCGGACACGACTGAGTGACTGAACAACAATATGCCTAGTAGCAGGATTGCTGAGTTGTATAGTGTTGATGTTTGTTTTTACTAAAAAGCTAAAAATATGATATAAAAAGTAAAAATTACCTGTAATCCCAATAGCCAGACATAACCACTGTTAACTGCTGAGGTCATCCAACTTGACCTGTGACAAATTGTCAACAATGGAACCTAGGTGAACAGTATATGGGAGTTCATTGTACTTTCAACTTTTCTGTGTTTGAAATTTTTATAATAAAACATTGAAAACAATGGTACAATGATTAATTCTTTTGTATATATTTTTAGTCCATGTCTCTGATTTAATCCTTAATTTTCTGTATGATTAATTCCAAAACTAGAGCCATTGGGTCAAAAGTATGGCCCAAAGGACCTTAATACACATTCCCAAAGTGCCCTTTTGGAAGGTTGCTCTGTGACATGTGAAAACCTTCATCTCATTCTCTCTATGCCTTCACTGAATGACATAATTTTTTTATTAGTTTGTTATTTTAATAGGAAAAATAATACATCATTGGATTTCTTTGGTTATTAATACTTTGAATTTTTTTCTTATTTTCATTAGCTCTTGGTATTTCTTGAATTGTAGTCTTGACCTATTTTTCTGTTGAAAACTTAATGTTTACTCATGTCCTTGAATGGATTTTTAAAGTTTATTGTTTATTTTTTACTGAGCAATATATAAACAAAATATACCGTTTAACATTTAATTGTAGGATGAACTAGTAGTCCCTGCTCTACTTCCCCCATCCCCAGGGATGACCTCTTTAAAGAGATTTTTAAAAAGAGCTATTTATTCTAGTGTTTTCCCTATGTAACATGCCACTTCTTTTTGCTGATTTCAAATTCATTAAGGCATAGCTTGTGTACAATAAAATGCACATATTTTAACTGCACATTTGATGAGGGTTTTTGTTGTCCAGTTGCTAAGTTGTGTCCGACTCTTTCTGACCCCATAAACTGCAGCACACCAGGCTTCCCTGTCCTGCACTATCTCCAGCAGTTTGCTTAGATTCATGTCCACTGAGTTGGTGATGCTATCCAACCATCTTATCCTCTATTGCCCCCTTCTTTTCCTGCCCTCAGTCCTTCCCAGCATCAGGTCTTTTCCAACAAGTTGGCTCTTCACATCCGGAGGCCAAAGTATTGGAGCTTCCAATGAATATTCAAGGTTGATTTCCTTTAGGATTGACTGGTTTGATCTCCTTGTTGTCAAGGGACTCTCAAGAATCTTCTCCAACACCACAGTTTGAAAGCATCAATTCTTTGGCTCTCAGCCTTCTTTATGGTCCAACTCTCACATCCATATATGACTACTGGAAAACCATAGCTTTGATTATACACACTTTTTGCCAGCAAAGTGATGTCTCTGCTTTTTAATACTCTGTCTAGGTTTGTCATAGCTTTTCTTCCAAGGAGCAAGTGTCTTTTAATTACGAATCTTTTTAAATTGGGTTAAAAAACTTAACACAAAATTTACCTTAACCATTTTTAAGTGTACAGTTCAGTGGTGTGAACTATATTTACCGTGTTTTGCAACAGACCTCTAGAACTTTTTCATCTTGCAAAACTGCAACTCTATACACATTGAACAACATTCTCCATACCCTCCTCCCCATCAGCCCCTGACAGTGCCATTTTACTTTCTGTTTCTATGAATTTGACTAGTTATCTCATATAAGTGGACTCATGCAGTATTTCTCTCTTTGTTTATTTCACTTAGCATAATGTCCTCCAGAATCACCCACGTGAACATAAATCGCAGAACTGCCTTCTTTTTAAAGGTTACATAATATTCCACTGTGTTCGTACACCACATTTTATTTCTCCAAATATTCACCTATGGATATTCACTTTTGGCTGTTGTGAATAAGGCTGCAATGAACATTAGCATACAAATATCTCTTTAAGACCCTGCTTTCACTCCTTTTGGATATATATTTGAGCTATGTGGGCCAAGTCATTTCAGTCACGTCCAACTTGGTGCAACCTGATGAACTATAGCCTGCCGGGTTCCTCTGTCCATGGGATTCTCCAGGCAAGAATACTGGAGGGGTTGCCATTTCCTTCTCCAGGGGATCTTCCCAACCCAGGGCTCAAACCTGTGTCGCTTATGTCTCATGCATTGGCAGGCAGGTTCTTTATTACTAGCACCACATGGGAAGCTGGATATATATTTAGACAAGGAATTACTGAATTATGTGGGGATTTTTTTTATTTTCTAAGGAATCTCCACAGTGTCTAAGTAATATGCTTTAACAGAAATTTTTTGCTATTTTTTTCTGATTTTTTAGACATTATTGATGACTTTGTACCCTGAAAGATAAGCTATATTATACTTCAACCTCCATGGGCTTCCCTGATAGCTCAGTTGCTAAAAATTCACCTGCAATGCAGGAGACCACAGTTCAGTTCCTGGTTGGAGAAGATCCCCTGGAACAGGGAAAGGCTATCCACTCCAGTATTCTAGCCTGGGGAATTCCATGGGCTGTATAGTCTATGGGGTCTCAAAGAGTCAGACTCAACTGAGCGACTTTCACTTTCACTTCACTTCCATCTCCATATATTTTCCAAGTATATTTATATCTGAAGTATGTTTATATCCCAAATTTTGATTAAATTACTATTTTGTGTTTATATTTTTAAGTCTAGTCAAGCATTGTTTATTTTGCTTTCCTGTAGAAGGGTTTGTTTTTCTTGGAGTTAAGGATTGTGTTATTATTCTTTTTTATTCCTTTAGTTTATGTTGTGTATTTATCACCAATTTACAGCCAGACTCACTTACAAAGCTGTGAAGTTTCCCTCAACATGATCAAACACATCAGGCAACCTATTTTTAAAATAATTTTATTTCTCTATTTACTTTTGGCTGTGCTGGGTCTCTGTTGCTGGGCTTTCCTCCAGTGGCGGTGAGTGGCGGCTCTCGCGGTGGTGTGCAGGCTTCACCCGGGGATGGCTTCTCTGGTTGCAGAGCGTGGGCTCGAGGGTGCGTGGGCTTCAGTAGTTGGGGCACACTTAGCTGCTTAGCTGGTGCGGGGCATGTGGGATCCTCCCAGACCAGAGGTCAAACCCATGTCTCCTGCATTTGCAGGCAGATTCTTTACCCCCAAGCCACCAGGGAAGCCCCAGGTAACCTATCCATCACACTTTTTCCTTGGAGACATCCTCTGTTCCTTTGCTCCTTTGCCTCTGGTCTCTTCGTAGGCCTGCTGCAGAGCTGTGGTCCTGGGACTGACTTCGGCCATCATCCTGGTTATTCTCTCCATCTCCTTCTCGTGTTAGGTCCCCTGTTTCCTGGATCTTATGACATAGCTTTCCTCAAGGCTGTTCACCCTTGGTTTCTTGTTTATATTTAAGAGTTGAAGCTATGCATTTACATAGAGACTGACAAGGCAAAGACTGATAGCATATTATGTCCCAGACCCTGTTGAGTCCATGCGGCTTGAAAGCTAAATAAGACTCAAAAGGAAAGAAATACACACACACAATTATAAATATGGAATACAGATGTGATTATAGTGTTCAAGGGATACCAGGGCACAAGGGAAGGAATAACCAGCTCCTCTTAGGCAGCCTTCTCTTTTAGAATATTCTAATAATGTTATCAGTTGTGGTATCACTATCAGTTATAAATCCCTACTCTGTACAAGTACCATTATCCATTTAAGATCAAAAGTTTTTCTTTGGTTTTGAAATGATGACCTTTCTGAATTTTGTGAACAGAATGCTATTGCCTTGAGAAGAATGAGTCATATATCAATAATATTTGAAGAATCAGCATAGATTGACAAGTGGTATTTTGAATCTTTGTTTCTCCTTCAGGCTCTATCTTTTAAAATGAAACAAAGGTACCGTTTTATTAAAAGAAGTGCCCTTGTGCAAGGCAATATGTATGATATATCATTTGCACAGATATTTTTGCATAAATCCATATCTGGCAAATATTTTTCTAGAAGGACAGGTCTTCCCTGGTGGCTCAGACAGCAAAGAAACTAACTGCCTGCAATGCAGGAGATCTGGGTTCAATCCCTGGGTTGAGAAGATCCTCTGAAGAAGGGAATGGCAACTCATTCCAGTGTTCTTGCCTGGAGAACTCCATCGACAGACGTCCTGGTGGGCTACAGTCCACGGATTTGCAAAGAGTTGGACACAGCTGAGTGACTTCTTTTTTCTAGAAGGACACACAATAGACTGTGGACACTCCCCAGAAAGGGCTGGGACTTTGAGTATAGGTAAGTTGGGAGAGAGCTTTTCCATAACTTTTCTATGCTTCTGATCAGTTTTAAATCATGTAAATTTGCTTGTGTGCTCAGTCCCTCAGTCTTCTCTGACTCTGCAATGCTATGGACTGTAGCCCGCCAGGCTCCTGTGTCCATGGGATCCTCCAGGCAAGAATACTAGAGTGGGTTGCCATTTCCTCCTCCAGGGGATCGTCTCGACCCAGGAACTGAACCCAGGTCTCCTGCATCTCTTGCATGGGCAGGCAGATTCTTTACCACTGAGCCACCCGGGAAGCCCTTGAGTAAATTTATTTTACTTTCATAATTAAAAGTTAGTTTGAGGGATTTCCCTGGTGGTCCAGCGGTTAAGAAGCTGCCTGGCAATGCAGAGGACATGGGTTCAATCCCTGGTTGGGGACCTAAGATCCCACGTGCCACAAAGCAATGAAGCCTGTGAGCCACAACTACCGAACCCGTGTGCCACAGCTAGAGAGTCCACGTGCTGCCCTGAAAGATCCCACGTGACACGTGAAGATCTGGTGTGCAGGAACTGAGACCTGCCACGACCAAATGAATAAATATTTTTTTTAACTGATTTGAGATAAAATAAAAATTAAACATGCAAAATGTCATCACAATATAGTAGACGAGTGATCACAGTGGGAAACCCCACCGACATAATTCTCAGTGCTGTTTCAGGTCACAAGGGAGGGGAGCATGACAGCCTGCTGCCCAGGTCAGGAGGGGAGTAGGGGAAATGTGATGAGAGGCAGGTTTTAGGAGCCTCACCACTGCTCTGCGTGTCATCTCTGCCCCTCAGGGACTCCCAGCCTGTTGGTGGCACTGGCTCAGGCCAGAGTTCGGTCCATCCAGTTCCTCCTTGCTGTCACCTCTGTGCCCTTCCTCCAGAACAGGGATCACAGCCTGGACGAGAGGCAGGGCTGGTGATTGTCTGTGTTCACTTTGGGGCTGGAAACAGGGTCAGGACTGAAGCGAAAAATCGTGGACTGAGCAGGCAGAAATGAGCCAATCTGACAGCAAAACCAGTTGGTGGAAACAAGAAGTCAGGAGTGGTTAAGGCTTAGGTTCAGACGAGACCTGTGAATGCACACAGGTGCAAAGAGTCAGACACGACTGAGCGACTGACTGATCCCTGTGAATGCAGAAGCCCAAAGAGGTGTCAACACCAAGGAGAAGAGGCAGAGCCAGCCCTTCAGAGGTTCACTTGATTGCTCATCCCAACGACTCTATGATGTCAGTTCAGTTCAGTTGCTTGGTCGTGTCCGACTTCTTGTGACCCCATGGACTGCAGCATGCCAGGCTTCCCTGTCCAACACCCGGAGCTTACCCAAACTCATGCCCATCGAGTCCGTGATGCCATCCAACCATCTCATCCTTTGTCATCCCCTTCTCCTCCTGCCTTCAGTCTTTCCCAGCGTCAGGGTCTTTTCCACTGAGTCAGTTCTCATCAGGTGGCCAAAGTATTGGAGTTTCAGCATCAGTCTTTCCAATGAATATTCAGGACTGATTTCCTTTAGGATCGACTGGTTGGATCTCCTTGCAGTCCAAGGGACTCTCAAGAGTCTTCTCCAACACCACAGTTCGAAAACATCAGTTCTATTCCAATGCCCATTACATAGATGCATAAACTGAGGCATAGGCAGATGTGATTTGCCTTTGTTATACAGCTGGTAGGTGTTGGAGATAAGATTTAAGTCCCAAGAGGTCAGCTCTAGAGCCAGGAACTGTGTTAACAATGGGGATAAAACACTCACTGCATTAACTACTGACTTATTGCTAATAAATGTGATTACAAGCTGAGGTAAGAGGTTTGAAGAGAGATAGAGACCTACACTGCAGGGTTAGGTGAAGCTGGATAAAGGAAAACTTGAACTGAGATCTAAATACTGAGTTACAAAGATAAAAGGCTGGAGGAAGCGGAGTCGGGAGGAGAAGAAAGCTCCAGAGAGAAGGCGTAGCACTTGGAGAGGTTCTGAGGTGAAAGAGAGAGGCCGAGCTTGAGAAAAGCAAGTCCAGCAAGTGCTGACTGGTCTTGGGAGAGTGTGAAGCAGTGACAGAACCTCTTGGAGGCTTGTGAAGACCGGATAGCAGCCTTCATACCTGGGATCCAGGGTAAAGAAGGGCTCTGGGGTGAAGCTCTCAGAGCTTCTGTGGGCATCTCCTGTGAGCGTGCGTGTCAGCCTCTGGCGGGCACTAAGCTTGCCCAGGCACTGATACCCATTGGCTGATTCTTCTTCAAGGCCCCCATTCTTTGCTTCTGCTACATTCCTGACTCCATGGCTCAGACCGGGAGTAGCAAAGCCCAGTTTGTGCAAAGACCTGGTATATAGTTAGGCCTGTTCCACATCTTTGCAAAGAGGCCCCTTTCCTGCTGCCGCCTCCCTGTTGAGAATGACTCAGCACAGCGGAGAGGCAGACAGCAGAAGAGCCTTTGGCCAAGGCCATAGCACGTTGTGTTGCAGAGCCCATTGGCTCTCCCTATCCTAGGCTTTCAAAAGCAACCCAAATAAAGATGAGCTAGGTGCCAGGTTCACTGATCTGCGTCTGTTAGAACTGAGGCGGATGTCAGCCGTCTCCCCGCTTGGGGGCCCCCTTCCAGGCTGTGCCAGAAAGGTGCTAGAGGATGCCTACCGGGAGTGCGATGGAAAGCTGGCTGTCTGGCTTCCTCTCACTTTGTTTATCTGGGTCTCTGTCTAGTGGCAAGGCGACCATCCACCGCAGAACTGCCATGCTAGGATTGTTCCGCTTTGGCACTTTCTTCTGTTTTCATTCCTATGAGTAAAAGAAGATTATTCATTGAATAATCAGGGTCAATTGGTTATTCAAGAACATTCTGTAAGTGTTACAGGATCTGTCCTTGACTTTCAGAAATGAAGAAAACAGACTTTCAGAGACTGGGTAAGATCCAGCTTAGAAACTGCCGTGAAAGCGGGGAAGATGTTAGAAGTATGATGGGAAGGTCCTTCCAAAACCCCCTCAAAACAGGACTGGCTTTGGAGAGCTCAGAGCTGTTATAGCAGAGCTGTTTCTTCACTCATATAGAATCCTAAACACTGAAAAGTATACAAAAACAATACTCACTAACCACCTAACACTGAGCCCAGCCCTGTTCGAGGTCCTGGAATCCCAGAAGGAGAGGCTCACGGTGGAGTGAGGACAGGTGTTAACTCTTGTTTTCCTCAGAGGAACCATCAATGACCCTAACAGAAGTTCACACAAGATGTAATGAGAACAGAGCAAAGCCAGGCATATGTGTTGGGGGAAGAGACCATCAGAAAAAGCCTCAGCAGTCTCTCTGATCCTCACACTCTTCTTCACAAGGGCCTTGTGTAAGCCTTTCATTTCTAAGGGAATTCCATTATAACACTTTATGGTTTATGATCCCCTTTCTCTACTTCTATCCCTGTGATGCCCTCACCAGAGAGAGGCTTCTGATTGGGCTCTTGGCTTAGTGGGAATAATTAACATTTATTGAGTTCTTACCAGAAGCCAGCCATTGCCCTATGTAAGCCATAGCTCATTCAATTTTAGAACATTTCTGTGAATCAGCTTTTATCCCCATTCCCACTTACAGGTAAGAAATCTAAAGCTTAGAGGGATTAAGTGAGTTGACCAAGTCCCCACAGTTGGAGGCAGTGGATTGTAACATGGACAGTCTCATGGCCGAGACCTCACTCTAAACCAAGTGTCAGCAAATTATGGCTGGTGGGGTAAATCTGGCCCACTGCTTGTTTTTATAAATAAAGTTTTATTGGAACATAGCCATTTCCATTTCTTTACTATTGTCTGTGGCTGTTCTTGTGCTGCAGAGGCAGAATTGAGCAGTTATTACAGAGATGTTATGGCTTATGGGGCCTAAAATATTTACTATATCACTCTTTTCAGAAAAAGTTTGCTGACCCCTGCTCTCCATCAGCCTCCCTTCAAATTAAACCAAAATCTTGCAGAGAGCATAGACTGTCTCATTTATCCTGGCTATCCCCTCAGCCTCCAACCTGGGAGATTCCATTATTGATGGTTACATTTCAATGGACCTTACACACTTGCCCAATTAAATGGATTTAATCTGAATTTAAGCAATCCTAAACCTCCTTCTAAAACAGCAGATATTCAGGCAAAAATCGTATTTGCTGCAATCTTCATTAGGTGAGACAAACCTCAGAGGTCAAGACTGGTGCTCTAACAGGACAGCAAGGACAATCCTAAATTAAAGTGTGTGCCACGTTTGTAGCAACCTCTTTCTAAAATGAGTTATTCTGTGAGTGGCTTGCAATAAACTGCATGGAAGGAATAAAAAAAAACCACAATATATCTTTCAGCACTTTGGAAACTGGAAAGTATACATAAGGAGGTATGTATACACAACTGGTAAGTATACACAAGGAGACAAGAATAAATAAAGCTTACGCTAAGTCCCTGGTGCTTTGCAGGCAGCCCAGGAAGAAAGCAGAAGCCAAGGACGAGGTGCAAAGTGGGTGTCCGTTTGCAGCAGTGGGGAGGGAAGGCGGACCTGGAAAGGGTTGCACATTCTGTTGGGAGCCTTTGAACCAAGGGAGACCACACCCCCAACCCCACTCAGTCTTTATCATGTTACATGTGTGCACACTAACTAGCTTCAGTCATGTCCAACTCTTTGTGAGCTTCTGGATGCCTGCTAGGCTCTGTCTGTCCATGGGATTCTCCAGGCAAGAATACTGGAGTGGGTTGCCATGCCCTTCTCCAGGGGATCTTCCTGACCCGGGGGATCAAATCTGCGTCTCTTAAGTCTCCTGCCTTGGCAGGCAGGTTCTTCACCACTAGTGTTTATCATGGTATTTGCCCGATTTTGGCAACTACCCAGTCAAGGACTGCAGTGGTGTGGGAGGAACACTGGGCTGGTATGGGAGATCTGGGGTCAGGTCCCAGCTGCTGCATGCCCTGCTGACTTCCTGGCTATGTCACCTCGCCCAGAACCTGGCTCTGAGAAGTCAATGAATGGGTGTCTAACCCAGTGAGATGAATGCAAGAGCTGGAGCCAGACAGTTCTGTATTTAAATCTCAGCTCTGCCTTTACACTTTTAAAAATTATTTTATTGACGTGTAGCTGACTTACAATGTTATGTTGATTCTTCCCTTACTCTTTTTTCCTTTACTTTTAGTATCTTGTCCAAGGCAGTTATGACACCTTATTTATCTTTGTTTTCCCAACTCCTAGGAAATAATTGGTGCTGAACATTGAATGAATGAACGTCTCTTTTTAACTTCTGTCTGTATAGTTGGTATATTGGTATAGCATTGGTGACTTGCAATGTTGTGTTAGTTACAGGTGCACAACAAAGTGAGTCAGTTATATACTCCTTTTAGATTCTTTCCCCATATAGGCCACTGCTGAGTACCGAGTAGAGTTCCCTGTGCTATGCAGTAGGACCTTACTGGTTATCTCTTTTATACGTAGTTGTCCGTATATGTCAATCTCAATCTCCCAATTTATCCCTCCCCTAGCTCTTTGCCCCTCTGGTAACCATAAGTTTATTTTCTCTGTGACTCTATTTTTATGTTGTAAATAAGTCCACTTGTACATTTTTTAGATTCTACATATAAGTGATATCATATGCTATTTGCTTTTCTCTGACTTACTTTACTCAGTATGACAATCTCTAGGTCCATCTATGTTCCTGCAAATGGCCTTATTTCATTTTTTTTTTAATGGGTGGTTGATATTCCATTGTATATCTATACCACATCTTTTAAAGAAATATCCACTGGCTATCTGTTTTACACATGGTAATATACATGTTTCCATGCTTTTCTCTCAATTCTCCCTACCCTCTCCTTCCCCCACTGTGTCCACAAGTCTGCTCTCTATGCCCACCTCTCCAATGATGCCCTGCAAATAAGTTCATCAGCACCATCTTTCTAGATTCCATATATATGCATTAATATATAATATTTGTTTTTCTTTTTCTGATCAAATTCACTAATAGGCTAAATTCACTAATTCAATAATAGGCTCTAGGTTCGTCCACTTCATTAGGACTGATTCAAATGGGATCTTTTTATGGCTGAGTAATATTCCATTGCATATACCACAATTTCTGCACCTATTTACCTGTCAGTGGACACCTAGGTTGCTGCCATGTCCTGGCTACTGTAAGCAGTGCTGCAGTGAACACTGGGGAGCATGCGTCTCTTTTAATTATGGTGTCCTCAGGTGCATGCCCAGTAACAGGATTGTTGGGTCACATGATAGTTTTATTCCTAGTTTTTTAAGGAATCGCCATACTGACTATATCAATTTACATTCCCACCAACAGTGCAAGAGAATTCCCTTTTCTCCACAGCCTCTCCAGCATTTTCTGTTTGTAGATTGCTTTGATGGTGGCCATTCTGACTGGTGTGAAGTGCTACTTCATTGTAGTTTTTCTTTTCTTTTCCCTAATAATTAGTGATGTTGAGCATCTTTTTCGTGTACTTTTTGCCTATTTGTATGTATTCTTTGGAGAAATATTTATTTAGCCTCAGGGGAGACCTCTGAAAAAGGAAAGAATCATCTCTCTGAGAATATCACAAATCACAAGACAGTCCACAAAGTTCTCATTTCTAACAAATGTCAGAACAGAAAGTTGTGTTGGAGAGTTGTAAAAAGAAAGAAAAAAAACCCTTAAAAGTATTTCCATGAAGTTCATTAAAGAATAAATCTTTTTGATTGCAGGAAAAATCTTGGAGAAAATAGGAGCTCAGTGAATAGCTTTAAACAGAATTGGAGGCTATACAAGTAAAGATGCATAAAATTCAGCTTGGCTAAAGATGAAATCAAAAGTGGATTAGAATTAAGTGTATCTCAGGGAATGGAAAAAATGTTCTAAGAGTTCATATTAATAGAATGGGTTTATCTGAGGAGCAGATAGATAGCCAATGACTCTTTTATTATGAAACAGAAAAACAGAAGGATTAGGTGACTCTAGATTATTTTAGAAAGGAGTGGGACTGTGCCTGTTACAGTTTTATCCCTTTATATTCTCTTATAACTCCCCTGCCATTGTGATAACTCAGCATTTGTTTCTCTCCTAAGCTTGACTTTAGTTCACCATTGACAATGTCTCTGTGCCTGGTTTATGCTGGCTGCTTCTCCGGAAAGACTCCCTAGAAAACAGAACTGCCTTACCCAGCATTTTCCTATCCTGCAAAATTGAATTTCAGTAAGAAGGTTCAGTGCTTTTATTTATGTTATATTCTCTACTCATAACTTGCAATCGACTCCTACACTTGTTTCTAAGGTGACATCATGGGCAAAACGTGACCCAGAAATAACTAGTATTCATAGTGGCACATATGTACCATACGCCAGGCAGGGCTTTACATGCATACGTTATTGCATTCAATCCTGATGAGTGAGTGAGTGAAGTCGCTCAGTCGTGTCCAACTCTTTGCGACCCCATGGACTGTAGCCTACCAAGCTCCTCTGTCCATGGGATTTTCCAGGCAATAGTACTGGACTGGGTTGCCATTTCCTTCTCCAGGGATCTTCCTGACCCAGGGATCAAACCCGGGTCTCCCGAATTGTAGACAGACGCTTTACCATCTGAGCCTCCAGGGAAGCCCTCTATCTAATCTCTGTCTCTTACTAGCTTTGTGACCTCAGGAAGGGTCTTACCCTTTCTTCAGCTTTTTTCAACTTAAAATCCAATAATGATAATAGAGTCCACACCATGGAGTTGTGAAGGTTGCAGGAGTTTAACATACTTAATGTGCTACAATAGTGTGCTGTGTGAAATAATCTCAATAAACTTACTATTATTAAAGTTGCTAACTGTTGTTTAGTTGCTAAGTAGTGTCCGACTCTTTTGCAACCCCGGGACAGTAGTCGGCCGGGCTCCTCCGTCTATGGGATTTCCCAGGCAAGAACAATGGAGCAGGTCGTCATTTCCTTCTCTGGGGTATTTTCCAGACGTGGGGATTGAATCTGTGTCTCGTGTATTGTCAGGCAGATTCTTTACAACTGAGCCACCAGGAAAGCCCATTATTATTATGGAGGAGCTATTATCATCCTTATTTTGCATATGACAAAACTGAGACACAACTTGTTTTTTTCCCTCAGTGTTAACATAGCCAGCTGGTAAGTGGTGGAGTTGGATGGTACCAGAGCCCTTTTTCATATAAGAAACCAGTTAGTGCACGCTCCATTGTGTTAGACTCTTTGCAACCCCGTGGAGACTGCAGCCCACCAGGTTCCTCTGTCCATGGGATTTCCCAGGCAAGAGTACTGGAGTGGGTTGACATTTTCTCCTCCAGGCGATCTTCCAGACCCAGGGATCGAACAGGTGGATTCTTTACCACTGTGCCACATGGGAAGCCAAAAGCAATTAGACTAGTGAGCAAATAAAGCTCCATGCTTTATGTATAAGAAAGAAAGGTGAGGCACTGCGGTTGTGTGGATTCCAATCTCACTGCCCTTCCTTGTCACCCGGAAGTGGCGCATGGCTTTCTTGCTCCGTTTGCTTACATGCCCAGGTAGTTTGCAGGGATTGCCTTGGGCACTAGCAGCCTTTTGAAATTCTGTGAGCTCTACTTTCCTCCAAGTGGATAGAGCACAAGCCATTTATGGGGAAAAAAAAATCTTCTCTGAAACTTGACCACAAATATCTGCTAAACAGGGAGTTGTTGTGGGGGCGGGGGGAAGAAACATGGGTCATGGGATTTGCAGTGAATCACAGAGGCAAAGATTCCTTCATATGAAATATTGTCACAGGCTTCTGCTGGGGAAACACTGAATGCACGATCCTCTTAGGAGCTGACGCCTTCTTAGCATATGTACCTCTAAAAAAACCTCAAGACTTCATATTCATGCTAAAACTGATGCTTAATGAAGTTTCATTATGCCACATGGAGAATCTCAGTCTTGATTTAGCCTTTCTGAAGTGTAGAAACTTCCTGTACTGGCATAGTGTCTTTCCAGTGACCAAAAGGGATTCTGAAGCCTCTTGTTTATTTCTTCTCTCAGCACTGTTTTCACTACATAGCTATTATTGTTGCTGTTAATCTACTGGGTGTCAAAACTCAGGCTCACTGATGCTAAAGAATGGTTCTAAGATTTTACAGCCAATCAAGGGAAGAGTTGAATGACACCTCCCTTTTTGCCTTCGTTGTTTCCTTGGATATCAGTTCAGTTCAGTTCCGTCGCTCAGTCGTGTCCGACTCTTTGCGACCCCATGAATCGCAGCACCCCAGGCCTCCCCGTCCATCACCAACTCCCGGAGTTCACTCAGACTCAAGTCCATCAAGTCACTGATGCAATCCAGCCATCTCATCCTCTGTTGTCCCCTTCTCCTCCTGCCCCCAATCCCTCCCACCATCAAAGTCTTTTCCAGTGAGCCAACTCTTCACATGAGGTGTCCAAAGTCCTGGAGTTTCAGCTTTAGGATCATCCCTTTTAAGAAATCCCAGGGCTGATCTCCTTCAGAATGGACTGGTTGGATCTCCTTGCAGTCCAAGGGACTCTCAAGAGTCTTCTCCAACACCACAGATCAAAAACATCAGCGCTCAGCTTTCTTCACAGTCCAACTCTCACATCCATACACGACTACTGGAAAAACCATAGCCTTGATTAGACAGACCTTTGTTGGCAAAGTAATGTCTCTGCTTTTGAATATGCTATCTAGGTTGATTATAATTTTTATTCCAAGGAGTAAGCGTCTTTTAATTTCATGGATGCAGTCACCATCTGCAGTGATTTTGGAGCCCCCAAAATAAACTCTGACACTGTTTCCACTGTTTCCCCATCTATTTCCCATGAAGTGATGAGACCAGATGCCATGATCTTCATTTTCTGAATGTTGAGCTTTAAGTCAACTTTTTCACTCTCCTCTTTCACTTTCATCAAGGGGCTTTTAGTTCCTCTTCACTTTCTGCCACAAGGGTGGTGTCATTTGCATATCTGCAGTTATCAATATTTCTCCCTGCAATCTTGATTCCAGCTTGTGCTTCTTCCAGCACAGCATCTCTCATGATATACTCTGCATAGAAGTTAAATAAGCAGGGTGACAATATACAGCCTTGACATACTCCTTTTCCTATTTGGAACCAGTCTGTTGTTCCATGTCCAGTTCTAACTGTTGCTTCCTGACCTGCATACAGATTTCTCAAGAGGCAGGTCAGGTGGTCTAGTATTCCCATTTCTTTCAGAATTTTCCACAGTTTATCGTGATCCACACAGTCAAAGGCTTTGGCATAGTCAATAAGGTGGAAATAAATATTTTTCTGGAACTCTCTTGCTTTTTCCATGATCCAGAGGATGTTGGCAATTTGATCTCTGGTTCCTCTGCCTTTTCTAAAACCAGCTTGAACATCAAGAAGTTCCCAGTTCACATATTGCTGAAGCCTGGCTTGGAGAATTTTGAGCATTACTTTACTAGCATGTGAGATGAATGCAATTGTGCAGTAGTTTGAGCATTCTTTAGCATTGCCTTTCTTTGGGATTGGAATGAAAACGGACCTTTTCCAGTCCTGTGGCCACTGCTGAGTTTTCCCAATTTGCTGGCATATTGAGTGCAGCACTTTCACAGCATCATCTTTCAGGATTTGAAAGAGCTCCACTGGAATTCCATCACCTCCACTAGCTTTGTTCATAGTGATGCTTTCTAAGGCCCACTTGACTTCATATTCCCGGATGCCTGGCGTTAGGTGAGTGATCACACCATTGTGATTATCTGGGTCGTGAAGATCTTTTTGTACAGTTCTTCTGTGTATTCTTGCCACCTCTTCTTAATATCTTCTATTTCTGTTAGGTCCATACAACTTCTGTCCTTTATCGACCCCATCTTTGCATGAAATGTTCCCTTTATATCTCTAATTTTCTTGAAGAAATCTCTAGTCTTTCCCATTCTGTTGTTTGCCTCTATTTCTTTGCATTGATCGCTAAAGAAGACTTTCTTATCTCTTCTAGCTGTTCTTTGGAACTTTGGATTCAGATGCTTATATCTTTCTTTTTCTCCTTTGCTTTTCTCCTTTGCTTTTCACTTCTCTTCTTTTCACTATTTGTAAGGCCTCCCCAGACAGCCATTTTGCTTTTTTGCATTTCTTGTTCATGGAGATGGTCTTGATCCCTGTCTCCTGTACAATGTCATGAATCTCATTTCATAGTTCATCAGGCACTCTATCTATCAGATCTAGTCCCTTAAATCTATATCTCACTTCCATTGTATAATCATAAGGGATTTGATTTAGGTCATACCTGAATGGTTGAGTGGTTTTCCCTACTTTCTTCAATTTGAGTCTGAATTTGGCAATAAGGAGTTCATGATCTGAGCCACAGTCAGCTCCTCGTCTTGTTTTTGTTGACTGTATAGAGCTTCTCCATCTTTGGCTGCAAAGAATATAATCAGTCTGATTTTGATGTTGACCGTCTGGTGATGTCCATGTGTAGAGTCTTCTCTTGTGTTGTTGGAAGAGGGTGTTTGCTATGACCAGTGCATTTTCTTGGCAAAACTCTATTAGTCTTTGCCGTGCTTCATCCTGCATTCCAAGGCCAAATTTGGCTGTTACTCCAGGTGTTTCTTGACTTCCTACTTTAGCATTCCAGTCCTCTATAATGAAAAGTACATTTTTGGGGGTTAGTTCTAAAAGGTATTGTAGGACTTCATAGTACCATTCAACTTCAGCTTCTTCAGCATTACTGGTTAGGGCATAGGCTTGGATTACTGTGATACTGAATGATTTGCCTTGGAAATGAACGGAGATCATTCTGTCATTTTTAAGATTGCATCCAAGTACTTTTGTTGACCATGCCAGACTCTTTTGTTAACCATGATGGCTACTCTGTTTTTCTAAGGAATGGAGCCAAAGCAAAAACAATACCCAGTTGTAGATGTGACTGGTGATAGAAGCAAGGTCCAATGCTGTAAAGAGCAATATTGCATAGGAACTTGGAATGTCAGGTCTATGAATCAAGGCAAATTGGAAGTGGTCAAACAAGAGATGGCAAGGGTGAACGTCAACATTCTAGGAATCAGCAAACTAAAATGGACTGAAATGGGTGAATTTAACTCAGATGACCATTATATCTACTACTGCAGGCAGGAATCCTTCGTTATGGGGGTATATAAATGTGCCCTAGTCTTCTCTGGGGCTTCCCTGGTGGCTCAGAAGTGAAGAATCTGCCTGCCAATGCAGGAGATGTGATAAACATGGGTTTGATCCATGGGTCACCAAGATCCCCTGGAGAAGGAAATGGCAATCTACTCTAATAGTCTTGCCTGGGGGAATTCCATGGTCAGAGGAGCCTGGCGGGCAACAGTCTATCAGGTGGCAAAAGGGTCAGACACAACTTAGCAACTAAATAGTAACAGCAAGTCTTCTGTTAAGACTGCTCAGTTGCAAGTAAATGAAAGCTCAAAATCAACTGTTCAAATAAATAAGAATTTTTTTCTTACATACCAATAATAAAAAGTCCATAAGAAGCCCATCATTTCCATTACCAATTCAACAGCTAAAAGATGTTAGGACTACTGTCTCTGCCATTTTCTCATTTGCAAGAGAGCTACTGAACTTTTCCACCTTTTATCAAGGTGCTCCCCCACTCTTTAGCAGATATCTGCTTATATTCTTGCCAGGTTGGTGCATTTGGCCACCTTTATCTAGCTGCAAAGAAGGCTTAGAAAATAAGCAAGAGAGAAGGGGATTGGGAATGGCTGTCA
This sequence comes from Nanger dama, assembly GCA_917880005.1. Classification (NCBI taxonomy): domain Eukaryota; kingdom Metazoa; phylum Chordata; class Mammalia; order Artiodactyla; family Bovidae; genus Nanger; species Nanger dama. The sequence goes on from CAKJTW010000035.1 coordinate 12,377,085, forward strand.
AGTAAGCCAACCCACAGTGTCTTCACATCTAAATCTTGAAAGCTAAGTTTGTAAAACTCCTGGACAATTGACTCAAATCATTCAGCAATTTGATGAAAACTATTTGGAGATGTGTTTGGTGGTGCTGCCTTCAATTGCAGTTGCATATTTTATTGTTTAATGGTTTTGACTTTACTTGGACGCCCTAATCCTGGCTTTCCCTATTGGCTCAGAGGTAAAGAACCTGTCTGCCAATGCAGGAGACTTGGGAAACATGGGTTCGATCCCTGGGTCAGGAAGATCCCCTGGAGAAGGAAATGGCAACTCACATCAGTATTCAGTTCAGTTCAGTTCAGTCACTCAGTCGTGTCCGACTCTGTGACCTCATGAATTGCAGCACGCCAGGCCTCCCCTCTCCATCACCAACTCCCCGGAGTTCACTCAGACTCACGTCCATTGAGTCTGTGATGCCATACAGCCATCTCATCCTCTGTCGTCCCCTTCTCCTCCTGCCCCCAATCCCTCCCACCATCAGAGTCTTCTCCAATGAGTCAACTCTTCGCATGAGGTGGCCAAAGTACTGGAGTTTCAGCTTTAACATCATTCCTTCCAAAGAAATCCCAGGGCTAATCTCCTTCAGAATGGATTGGTTGGATCTCCTTGCAGTCCAAGGGACTCTCAAGAGTCTTCTCCAACACCACAGATCAAAAGCATCGATTCTTCTGTGCTCAGCTTTCTTCACAGTCCAACTCTCACATCCATACATGACCACTGGAAAAACCATAGCCTTGACTAGACGGACCTTTGTTGGCAGAGTTATGTCTCTGCTTTTGAATATGCTGTCTAGGTTGGTCATAACTTTTCTTCCAAGGAGTAAGTGTCTTTTAATTTCATGGCTGCACTCACCATCTGCAGTGATATTACTGCCTGGAAAACCCCATGGACAGCGGAACCTGGTAAGCTACAGCCTACTCGCAAAAAGTAGGACACAACCTAGTGACTTAAACAACAAAAACAGACAATCCTGCTAAAATCTGCTATCATTTTGGTCCACTGATATATTTAGATAAAATTTGATCAAAACCAATGATTTTCAATAATATTCAGTGAATCAGTGCTAGGTTGACTCCATAAGAATCAGATATTCATTCCTGAGTCAGTTTTGATAATTTGAGTCTTTCAGGAATTTGTCCATTTTGTCTAATTTTTAAAATTTGTTGGTATACAGTTGTCCATAACCACATTTTAATGTCTGTGAGATCTGTAGTGATATTCCTTCTTTCATCTCTGGTATTGGTAATGTGTGTCTTCTCTCTTTGTCTCTGGGTGTGTGCGTGTTCTCTCTCTTTTTGAACAGTCTAGCTAAATGTTCATCAGTTTCAATGATCTCTTCAAAGAATCAGTTTTTACATAAACTGATTTTAGCTACTTTTTCCTCTCATTTTTTAATTTATTGTTTTTGGCTCTTTATTATTTCTTTTTTTCCATTTACTTTGGGTTTAACTTGCTCTTCTTCATTCTGTTTTTTAAGGTGAGATTTTAGATCATTAATTTTGGCCATCTTTTCTAATATAACTCTGTGTGTGTGTGTGTGTGTGTGTGTGCGTGTGCACGCGTGCACGTGCATGTGTGTGTACTCTGCTGTGTCCAACTCTTTGCGACCCCTTAGATGGACTGTAGCCCTCCAGGCTCCTCTGCCTATGGGATTTTCCAGGCAAGAATACTGAAGTCGTTTGCCATTTCCTTCTCCAGAGGATCTTGCTGACCCATGGATCAAACCCATGTCTATCACATCTTCTGCATTGCAGGCAGATTCTTTACTGCTGAGCCACCAGGGAAGCGAGGGTAGGCTACAGTATTATTCATCCCCAAATAATAGTCCTATTATTATGATGTGATTCTCTGGGCCCTCTACTGAATGTTGTAGATGATGTAAAGGATTCATCAGACTGAATAACCAGATTTCAAATTTTTCCCTCCCTGGGTGAGCTTTGGGAATTATTCAGTTTATAACTCTGGTCATTCTGTACCCAGGCTTGGAATTTCATACTTTATACAGCATAGTACTCAGCAAAGATGCAAAGGAATCCCTACACAAGTGAGTTTTTTTTTTCCGTGTTACTCCCTCCTTTTGGAACTCTGTCCCACAAGTTCAGCCACCTCAGTCTCCCCCAAACTTTGTCTCTATCTCTTCAACACAGCAAGTCTCTGGATCCCCTCCTGCCATATCACTGATCCATAAATTGCCTGTGGGCAGAAGGTCGGGGGATTCACAGGATTCACAGGGCTCATCTTATCTCGCTTCCTTCTCTCAAGGATCAATGTGCTGCCTGTTGTCCAATGTATGAAAATGACTGTTTCATCTATTTTACCCTATTTTCTAGTTGCTTATGGTCTGAAATTAAATCAAAACCTCATTACTGTTCACAGAAAGAGTGAAATTTTTCTCCTTAATCTTCACAGGAAGGTGAAATCTTTCTAGATGGTTCTCGATATGCAGCCATGTTTGGGAATTCCTAATATTAACAATTTTACATAATTCTTTTTTTTTTTTTTTGCCACATCACACGGCATGTGAGCCTGTAGGATCTTGGCTCCCCAACCAGAGAACAAAACCATGCTGCCCACAGTGGAAGCATGGAGTCTTAACCATTGGACCACCAGGGACATCTTAATAATTCTCATCTATATTTTATCAACTTATGATACTACCAATGGAATCGTCTTCCCAGATTCAACTTAAACAATATGCATTTCTGATAACAATACATAGGCTTATATTATCTTGTATTCTTAATCACTATATTACAGAGTGGCTTACATTAATATTATATATTATATTCAGTTCAGTTCAGTTCAGTCACTAAGTTGTGTCCAACTCTTTGCGACCCCATGAATCACAGCACGCCAAGCCTCCGTGTCCATCACCAACTCCCAGAGTTCACTCAAACTCATGTCCATCAAGTTGGTGATGCCATCCAGCCATCTCATCCTCTGTCGTCCCCTTCTCCTCCTGCCCCCAATCCCTCCCAGCATGAGGATCTTTCCCAGTGAGTCAACTCTTCACATGAGGTGGCCAAAGTATTGGAGTTTCAGCTTCAGTATTAGTCCTTCCAATGAATATTCAGGGTTGATTTCCTTTAGGATTGACTGGTTGGACCTCCTTGCAGTCCCAGGGACTCTCAAGAGTCTTCTCCAACACCACAGTTCAAAAGCATCAATTCTTTGGTGCTCAGCTTTCTTCACAGTCCAACTCTCACATCCATATATGACCACTGGAAAACCATAGCCTTGACTAGATGGACTTTTGTTAGCCAAGTAATGTCTCTGCTTTTCAATATACTATGTAGTTGGTCATAACTTTTCTTCCAAGGAGTAAGCGTCTTTTAATTTCATGGCTTCAGTCACCATCTGCAGTGATATTGGAGCCCCCAAAATAAAGTCTGTCACTGTTTCCACTGTTTCCCCTGTTTCCCCATCTATTTCCCATGAAGTGATGGGACCAGATGCCATGATCTTCATTTTCTGAATGTTGAGCTAAAGCCAACTTTTTCACTCTCCTCTTTCACTTTTATCAAGAGGCTTTTTAGTTCCTCTTCACTTTCTGTCATAAGGGTGGTGTATCTGCACATCTGAGGTTATTGATATTTCTCCTGGAAATCATGTTTCCAGCTTGTGCTTCTTCCAGCCCAGCATTTCTCATGGTATACTCTGCATATAAGTTAAATAAGCAGGGTGACAATATACAGTTTTGACGTACTCCTTTTCCTATTTGTTATAGAGTATTAATATAGTGTATAGTATTACATACTATATTATAGAGTATATTATCTTATATTCTTAACCATTACATTATAGTGCATTCCAGAGAGCATTTCATGTAACTGACATCCATCTACATTTAAATCTGGAAAACACTTACATAAGTTATATTAGTGGATATTACACATTTTGAGTAAGGTCACATAAGCAAAGAGATACTAGCAAAAATAATATACCTCCAAGTACTTGACAATTTGAAATGGCCATATTGATAATCAGATTATTTGAATATCCCCCAGAATTGTGCCACTAAAATTTTACATTTTAAATATCATTCTGCAGTACTCTGAAACTGTCATCCTTACCCAACCCCTAAGTTTCATCTCATAATCAACTACTACCTGGAAATTAAGATCAGAGTGATCCAGGGTGAGGCAGGCTCAGGACAGAAAGATCCACTAATTTACTGGGCATATCATTTGGAAATTTTTAAAAATAAACAGCATTTTTCATTTTCATCGGAATACTGGTGTCAAAACAGTTACACCAAAACGCTTCCTAAATCAAAATAGCCACATCCAAATGGCTGTGTTAAGCAGCCCTGTTAAACTGTTTTCCTCCCTGTTATCTTTTTTCAAAAGAGAAAGTGACTTAAAAACAAATTTCATTTAAAAAGATCACAGTTTCTGAAATATTTTGTTTTGGTTCTTAGTCATCTATTTTTGTCTACCTAGTCAAAACAGATTGGAATTTTCTAAACAGACCTTGAAATGCTAAGTGAAACCATGAATTAGGAGACTAGAGAGTAAACTGAATGTGAGAGGACATCTATCTTCTTTGCTCAGTCATTGAGAAAGGATATCTTCCACCTTTATCCTTAAGCCCACAGGGCCATCACTCTTGCTGTTAGGTTAGGGAATGGCTACAATGTGATTTTCAGTAATATTAATAGCACAGTCATACTTCTTGAGACAAATGAAAGCAATCCATGTCTATTAATACATATTCCTAACACAGTAAATGACTGCAGGAATGTGCTTGGATGCCCACGGCTGCTGGCAGGCCTCGGGTTCACCCTGGCTATCGCCCAGAAACAGGAGGGTTTTTGTCACATGACTGTCTCCTTAGGACAGCTTCAGGGTGGCAGCTGGCTTCCCCAGAGCAAGCAAATCAGAGAGAATGAGAGGGCAGCCCAAGAGGGAAACCACAGTCTTTCTCTTACCTAATTTCAGAAGTGACACCCATCACTTCTTCCAGATTCTATTCACTAGTATTGTGTCACTAAATCCCACCTGCACTCTTGGTAAGGGAATGTACCAGGGAATGCACAGGGAGTTAGAGGCAACGTCTACTTAATTGATCTTGCGTGCAAATTGCAACTATCATCTTCCAGATCACCAGGTTGTTATTAAATTTGCTTGACACTGATCAGTCCAAGGCCCTTCACTACAGTTGAGCTTGTCAACCACTTACTCCTTTTATGATTTTCTTCTCTGATTTTTTTCAGCACTTTAGTCTGCAAGTTGTCTTATTTTTTGGCCTCTGTTTTTATTCTTTATTAGGGCTACTTACTCTGCCAAGAGTTTTCACCTTATTCTCACCACAGATATTATTTATCTGTGTGTTTGTGTATCACTGAAATGAACATTATTGAAATCTACCATGTATTAAATGTCCTGACATCAACCACTCTAACTGGCAGAACCATTTAAAAATTCAGTTCCTTTGAGTCAGTGGTCCAAGCTTATTGTTTTCACATATTCACTTCTGGGGGCAGACTCTGGAGATGTCTTTGTATTAAATCTGAAATCACCTGCATAAGCAGGTGGGAGTAAGAACTGACCACTCTGCTTTACTGCTTTCCATTTTACTTTTGGAACATATGATGTTGTTTAAAAGCTTGGGTTTGTTCTGCATTTGCTCATCTGAAAGTGATTTCAGTTGAGTAATTTAATGATTGGAACATTTCATAGCTTTTTCCAGGGCACCAAAACTTTTAATGTGGTTTATGAATTTCTGCATCACTCTCTAGCTGACTGTTCTCAGCTGCTGGGGAATCTACCCAGTCTCTCTTGTAATTCCATAGTTCTGACCTCAATAGGGATTTTCATATGTTTTATTTCCTTAAAATATTTGCCAAATGATCTTAGGCTCTGATTGTGGTGAAATATCAGCAATAGGAACAGTCCAAGGTGGGCAAAGATGACTGTAAACATTTACTTAATAACCTTTTGGTGGAAGAGTCCTTGAACCTGCAATCAGGGAACATCCAAAATTCCTTCTGAAGACTTGACAGGAGTGGAGTGAAACAATTGACAGAAAGGAAACTGCATGAGCAAAGGTGTAGGGTGGTCATCACTGCTTCTGCTTGCTTCTTAGGAATAAAAAAAAAAAGAGTAATAGTCCTTTGTGGGGAGAAGGCAATGGCACCCCACTCCAGTACTCTTGCCTGGAAAGTCCCATGGATGGAGGAGTCTGGTAGGCTGCAGTTCATGGGGTCGGACACGACTGAGCGACTTCACTTTGACTCTTCACCTTCATGCATTGGAGAAGGAAATGGCAACCCACTCCAGTGTTCTTGCCTGGAGAATCCCAGGGACGGGGGAGCCTGGTGGGCTGCCATCTATGGGGTCGCACAGAGTTGGATACAACTGAGGCAACTTAGCAGCAGCAGCAGCAGTCCTTTGTGGATTAAGTGTGGATTAATAATGCATGAACCTAAAGAAAATAATCCTTAGTGTCCTAATTCAGGGGACAAATGTCATGTCAATCACCGGGCTGACCCTTTGGATAAGGATCTCATCGACAGAGCGGTTTTCATGATGCACTCTTGTTGAGTATTCACTCATCCTCAACAAATGCATTCCTCCTTATTTTCCTTTCCTTTCCCTTACTCTGAGCATCTTTCCATGCTTCCTTTATATTTTAAACATGACTTTATAAAGAAACTATGAGCATTACTAATGCTAAGCTGTATTAAAGAGCTGGGCATATGTCAAGAAGAAAACTATTTGGGGCACAGTTCCAGAAAACACATGCCCAAATGACTTCATTCCTAGCTCCACTGCATGGTATTGTCCTTGGCAGAAATGTGGCAATTAAATCCCTAAAAATTCTGAAATAGCTGGATTCTTGGGTTGAGGTTTGTGGCAAAGAGTTTTGCTTAGAGTTTTAAATTGTTATTTCACTATAGCAGAAAGTTATTTTTAACTTTCATTTCATTTTTCTGTATTCTTGTTCAATAATGTCTAATCGTGGGTAAGGCGAGGGTTCCCAAAGTAAGTCACAGACCAGTTAAATCTAAAATGAGATTTCTGGGTGCGCAGCCGTAGCGCGAAGTGTCGAGGCAGAGCCGCGGAACGGCCGCGAGATTCCTTCTCGATCCACGCTGCCCGTCGCGCAGCCCGTCGGCCAACCCAGCATTCGCCGCTACCGCAGCCACGGGAGTGCAGGAGGCCATCTCTCGGAGACGGGCGCACCTTCCCAAAGCGTGGCCAGACCTGCGTGGTGCGCTACACGGGGATGCTTGAAGACGGAAAGAAATTCGATTCCTCCCGGGACAGAAACAAGCCCTTTAAGTTTGCGCGGGGCAAGCAGGAGGTGATCCGAGGCTGGGAAGAAGGGGTTGCCCAGATGAGCATGGGTCAGAGAGCCAAGTTGACTCTCTCTCCCCAGACTATGCCTATGGTGCCACTGGACACCCAGGCATCATCCCACCAAATGCCACTCTCATCTGTGACGTGGAACTTCTAAAACTGGAATGGCAGGAGTGGCCTCCTCCCTGAGCTCCCCATTCTTGGATGTGCCACAGAAGGATCTGGGGCCTCCAGAGGCACACAGCGAGTCTGTATGGAGCTCTTCCCGACGTTCCACTACACTCTTTGTATAAGCATCTTCCCAGACTGAATGCGTTCTGTCGCAGGCTTTGCTCTTCCCCTTTCTCCTCGTTTGTGTGTTGACCTGAACTATATGCCATAAACCTCAAATTACTCAGTTAGTTTTTGTTTTGGGGTGAAGACTGAGCTTCAGTCCTTTGGATCTAGGTTCCAATTAAGTATTAGTCAAGTATTAACAGCACAAGTAATGGGTTAACTTTAGGAATTGGTGTTGGGGAGGGTGCAAGAATCTTTATTTTTTTGGATAAAAGTTTTATCTGTTCTATATTAAATGTTCTTGCTGCTGCGCTGCACAGCCATGGCAGATTCGAGGCGCTTTTGAGGGCTGAATTATTCTGCAAGTTGAGAGATGTCCTCGGATTGAATTGAAAGCCCTACCCGAAACTGCAGTGGGAAGGGGGAGAGCCTTTGTCTCCACTGCCCCACCCTCACCCCCCCTCATAGACCCTCTGCCTTTTGAAAGCAGATCGTTTTCACTGAGATGTTGGACATTGCAGATGTCTGTTCCCCAGGCCAGCAGGGACCTCTGAAACCTGCATGGCCTGGCCTTTTTTTTTTTTTTTTTTTTCCATCCTGTGGTTTTTCTAATGGATATCCAGGATTTTTGTAAATGCATAGCTATCCAAGCTCTACTTCCTAAATTTTAAGAACTTTAATCGAAAGTTAAATTGAAGGTGCTGTTTATAGACACTTAACACCCATGAAAGCACAGCCATCGTGACAAATCCTTGAGTGTTGTCTTAAGAAAATGATGCTGGTCATTACAGCTTCAGCATCTCCTGCTTTCTGATGCTCAGCTCCCCCTGCTGCTCTGAGTTTCCTGGCTTCTCCTTGCCCCATCTCACCCCTTTGCTGTCCTGTGTAGTGATTTGGTGAGAGAAATTGCTGCCTACTCCCTCAGCCTACCCCCATCCCCTGCACTACTCATGAGTTTCAAGTTTTATTATTGCAATAAAAGTGCTTTATGCTGGGTTTTCTCAAAAATAAATAAAATAAATAAAATGAGATTTCTGCCCTTTAATAGTCTTTGACAAGGAAGACATAGATTTTGGTTTATACAGTTAACAGGCAAACAACCCTGGGCTCAGGTGAATTGAGGCAACTTTGGTAAAAAAAAGAGAACTGAACTTCTGGAAGGCCTTAGAATGCTGCAGTTTAATTCTCACTTACCAAGAAACTGTTTTATTAAAGATTCTTTGCTGGCAGCAGAGTTACAATGATAATAAGACCTGACTCCTGCCCTCAAGCTGTGCAGAGTGTGTGCTGGAGAGGGGGTGGGGTGAGGGGAAGTGAACACATGAATAATTAAAGTAAGGCTTGATGCTCTACAGACCACCTTCCAGACATGTAAGATGAATAAGGCAGAACATGTGTAAAATGGTAACAAGTCTTAACCTTCAAAATGTACAGTGTGGAAATTCATGAAATTCAAAGCTGTGCAAGTACAGCTCTTAAGCAAGTGAATCAAATAATGTGCTCTATTAGACCTCAGTGGTGGGGTGGGGAAGAATAGCTGACTGAAGACACTATAGCTGATGAATTACATCTCTGCATCTACATTCCTTGAAAGGATTCTAAAATATGACCATTTGAGGTCCTCTCTGCACTTTGTGTGTTAGTCACTCAGCCGTGTCCGACTCTTGGCGATTCCATGGATTGTAGCCCACCAGGTTCCTCTGTTCATGAAATTTCCCAGGCAAGAACACTGGAGTGGGTAGCCATTTCCTTCTCCAGGGGATATTCCCCACCCAGGGACTGAACCCAGGTCTCCTGCCTTGCAGGCTGATTCTTCACCCTCTGAGCCATGGACTTTGGGGATTACTTTCATGAGGTGAGGCAGCATTCATGCTGGTTTTCCCCAAAACATCCTAATTCCTGGGCTGAGAAGCCATAGGCGAGTTCAATCTCAGTGTTGTGTTTGGTCCCCCAAGGGAGTCCACCAGAGCACTCAGGGGAAAGAAGCCTGGACAGCTGGCCTCCGTGGCCTTTGCTCGTGTTCCAGTAAGTAGGAGGAGAGCTCATGAGGCAAGTAAAGCTAGACGGATTGCAGGTACTGAAACTGAAGGTGCTTCAAACCTGTAGGGAAGAGAAAACTATTTTTGTGTTCTCCCACAGACTGGATTTTCTCTCCTAGCTGGTTCTTCTCCAGGGCTATCCCTAAGTCTTTGGATTCTGCCCACCCTGTTCAATGCTTGTATCTCCTTGACATTTTCTGCCCACATCGATCTCTCTATTTATTCAAAGTTCAGCAGCTAACTCTTTGCTGCCATCAATGTACATCTTGGCTCCATAATTAGATTCTAAGTTAAGCTATTCACGTATTTGAATACAGAGCCTCTCCTACCTGCCAGCGCCATGCTCAGTGATGGGACACAACAGCGAACAAGGTTTCTGCCCCTAAAGAAGCAAACTAATAAAGAACATATTATACACTACGAAAGTGCTAGGTGGATAATAACAGGCAGGACAGCTTGGAGGAGACCAACTTTACACTGAGACCTAAAGCAAGAGAAAAGGGTAGACACAGAAAAGGGGGTTAGAGGTAGGAGAATTTTCGAGGCAGAGGCACATGTAAGGGAACAGAAGGGGAAGGAATTTGCCCCCTCAAGGAAGTGCCAGATGGTCGGTGTGACGAACGCATGGTGAGTAAGAGGGAGGAGGCAGGAGATGAGGTCAGAGTGGGTAGGGGTTGGATAAGAGAGGCCTGCAAAGGAATTCAATGTTATATTTCATTCGTGCAACATTTGACACTCAGTCCACGACTTCATTCAAAAGTCCTCTGGATGCCCAGCACAGATCTTTGCCTGAGATGAGCTTTCAGCAAAGACTTGCTCCTTGAAATGACTGAGTGGCCCAAATCTTGCACCAACACTTTCAGAACCTCCTGCCCATCACTCATCCTCTGCCCAACTTCAGAGTCAGGTCTTTGATCTGTAAGGCTCTCTCTTCAACCCTTGGGTTGGACAATGCTTAGCCCTCACACGTGCTTTTCCCAGGAAATGGAGAGCTCAGTGGATGAGAGTGATCTTGGTGAGCAGGTCTCATCACCAATTCTCTCTTTTTCCATTTTATTGAGAGAGATAACAATGGACAAATAACACAGCAAGAGACTTAAAAGTGTACAATGTGATGAGTTGATATACATACGTGTTATGAAAGAATTCCTCCCATTGAACTAATTAAATCAACACAGCCATCACCTCACATATTTACCTTTTGTGTGTGACAGAGAACACTGAAATTCTACTTTCTTAGCAAATTTCAGTTGTACAGTACATTGTTATAAGACTAACCTGCTTCCTAGAGGTGGCTCTGCAGTGTAGTTAAAATCTGAGAGTTGGGAGCTGGGCTGCCAGAGACCCTTACCCTGGTACATTACCTATTAGTTGTGCTGTACAAGATGAATCTGTTCACCTCCTCAGCCTCGGGATTCTTCCTCATAAGGGTGCTTTCTCAAAGGGTTTCTGTGAAGATTAAATGGGATTATGCATGGAAAGCCCTAAACACGGTGCCTGACACGTGGGGAAGACTGAACAATTCGCTATTGTTAGCTACAGCTAATTACTATTAGCAATCATGGCCCTTAAAATACCCCAGATTTCCCAGTTCTATCCTTCCCTTCTCTGTTTGGAGAAACCCTAAGGCAGAGCTGGGCGCCACTTCTGCAGTGGGCTCCCAGACCCTCAGATAGAAGTGAAGGCCGCCGCTTTCTGCAATTGAGGTAGTCCGTGTGTGCTCCACCTTAGTCTGACTTGATGCTCAGCTCATTGCAAGATGATCATTGAAGTTGTCTCCCTTGTGCAATTGTGCCTTAGAACAGAGACGTGCCTCTTCTTAACAATGATCAATTCAAGACTCATGTTCTTTTTCACATTTTAACCTCTCTGAAGTTGAGGCTGCATCTTACTAATAATGGCATGGCAATGTTGATTTGCAGTGCTCTTTTCTTTCTTCTCTGGTGGCTCAAATGGTAAAGCATCTGCCTGCTATTTGGGAGACCCGGGTTCAATCCCTGGTTTGGGAAGATCCCCTGGAGAAGGAAATGGCTACCCACTCCACTATTCTTGCCTGGAAAATCTCATGGACAGAGGACCCTAGTAGGCTACAGTCCATGGGGTCCCAAGAGTCGGCCATGACTGAGCGACTTCATTTTCTTTCTTTCTTTCTTAGTGTCGCTTGAAATAACAATGCATCTCACAAGAGCTGGTTCCTTAGCTTAGATGAAATATGGTAGTTTGGGGCATGGGCTTCAGAGTTAAGACTTCTGGAGTTGTTCACCTGGTATGCAACCTTGAGCAAGTTACATACTTCACCTTTCTCTATTGCAGTTTCTGGTATGTACAATAGACATAATAATTGTATCTCCCTCATACTGTTGTTGTAAGGACTCAATGACAATATTTTGTAAGGCATTTAGAATAGTACGGGGCACATGATTAATGCTGTAAAATTACTGCTGCTGCTGCTGCTAAGTTGCTTCAGTTGTGTCTGACTCTGTGCGACCCCAGAGACGGCAGCCCACCAGACTCCTCCGTCCCTGGGACTCTCCAGGCAAGAATACTGGAGTGGGTTGCCATTTCCTTCTCCAGTGCATGGAAGTGAACAGATAAAGTGAAGTCGCTCAGCAGTGTCTGACTTTTTGCGACTCCATGGACTGCAGCCCACCAGGCTCCTCCGTCCATGGGATTTTCCAGGCAAGAGTACTGGAGTGGGGTGCCATTGCCTTTTCCGGGTAAAATTACTAGCTAATGTGATTTGTGTTCCTAGTGACTAGCTCAATATCAGGCCATGATGTGGTTGTAGCATTTTTAGTCTCCAAGTTGTGCCCAACTCTTTGTGACCCCATGGACTCCTAGCCCCCAGGCTCCTCCGTCCATGGGATTTTCCAGGCAAGAATCCTGGAGTGGATTTTATTCCATTTCATTGCTCCAGGGGATCTTTCCGACTCAGAGATTGAACCTGAGTCTCCTACATGGGCAGGAGGATTCTTTACCGCTAGCCATGGTGGAGGCTCAACAAATATCTGACCTGTGGATAAGCAAAAGGACAAAACAGCAACCTAACTAGGACGGCCATGGGATGGGGCGGAGGGCAGGGTAGGCTCAGATGTTCCCTCAAGAGGCCCCTCACTGCAGGAGCTGAGGGATCGCCGCCTCCACCTTCAGGATCACATCCCCAGTCAGCAGCCTGGCGGAGCAGAGGTTCTGAGATCAGAGGCTTCTGCCCAACGTGGGCTTCTCCAGCAGTCTTTGCTTCGAGCTTGGCGTGGGCTTGGCCCCGGGCTCTCAGAGCTGCACGGCGGGCCTGAGGCTCCTCCTAAAGGTCCTCCCGCCCTCCTTGGCTCCTTCAACACCCAGCGCCCTTCCCTCACGGCCGGCTTCCCTTACCCTCCTTTCTTCCATCCCTCACAGGCCTTGCCTCTCACAAAACTTCTTGCCTGTTTCTTTCTCGGCCTCCACTTCCTGAAAGCCCTTCCTGGAGAACACACGGGCCCTTCCAAGGAAGGGTCACTGACACCGAGCTGGGAGGACGTGGAGCAACCGGGGAAGAAGTCGCAGCCCGAGGAAGCCTTACCCCAGGACCGACTTCCGGCTCAGCCGGAAGCGCGACGCCCGGCGGCCATCCGGCGGCGGCCGCGCGGCCTGCTTACGCCAGGAGGCTTCCCCTTCAGAGGCCGCAGGAAGGCGCCCAGAGAGCCCCCCCAGAGGCCCACCCTCGGCAGGGAGCCCCCCGGGGCCTCTCCCCTCCTGCCCCTCAGGGGCCCTTCCCCTGGTCCTCTGTGTCTGCCGCCAGCCAAGGCCGCAGCAGACCCCGAAAATTCCGCCTCTGGGATCTTCTCTCGGCCAAGAGCCAGAAAGTCTCAGTTTAAATCCAGTTACTAAAAATACGTTCTGTTTCCTCCCAGTCCTGTGCTTAATTCAAGTTCCTAAAATGCTGCGCGCACAGGGGTGCTGTTTTTATTCCCACCTCCCTGGTGCCTGCCCTCCTCCCCTGTAGCTTTCCAACTCCGGGACTCACCCCTCAGCCCAGCTGTTGCAATGGAAAGAATGAGAACTCTTTCTCCCCATCAGAGGAGCCCTTGTTTCCATAGCTGGGCTTCTCTCCTCTTCCTGTCCCACCGGGCACTCCCAGGATGAGGATCATGTTTAAAAAGGCGGGGGGGGACTTTGATTTCTGTCCCAAAACACCAAGGGCTGTTGGAGACGAATAACTTGTGGAGGCCCCAAGTGTGACTTGTTCCCTAGCCGTGGACATTATTGCCCCTGGGGTCCAGGACAGTCGCTTCCCCCTTTAGACCGTGTCGGGATGCCACCCTCCTTGTCCGAAGGGCCCAGATGGCTGACACGTGACTAACAGGTGCCATACAATCCTTTTGACATGTCAAATGGGGCGTGTACCATGCTCGAGGTACAAGTGGAAAACCAATAAAATGGGAAGTAATTGTGCTATGAAAAATATTCTTTGTCTTTAACACTGTCAAGAAGTAGTAGTTTTTAGTCGCTCAGTCGTGTCCGACTCTTTACAATCCCATGGACTGTAGCCTGCCAGGCTCCTCTGTCCATGGGATTTTCCAGGCAAGAATACTGGAGTGGACTGCCATTTCCTTCTCCAGGGGATCTTCCTGACTCGAGGATCGAACCCAGACGTCTGCATTGCAGGCAGATTCTTCATCATGTGAGCTACTGGGAAGACTGTCAAGACTGTTCCTTTAAATAATCAGGTCTCCAAGCACAAGAAGATTGCTTTACAGAAACGTGTGTTTTCGGAGTAATTTTTGCTCTAGTCTACAAAAGTTCTGCTCTTCCACAGGTAAAAGCTGTGTCTTTCTTCTCAGCTTCATGGTTGGAGTTCACAGTCTCTGACGTGCTGGCAGGGTCACCTGAGTCTGTACCCACCAGGCCTCTCTCAGCGGAAGGATCTTTGAGGGCCGAGGAGTGGCTCTCTTGACAGCACTCCCCACCTTCCCTGAGCTCTAGGTCATGGTCCCTGTTTCCACATGGGAAAAAATGGGAGCAGGCTCAGGTCAGAGATGCCTAGAAAGCTGAGAGGCTTGGGGAATCTGATGTTCTGAAGGAAGATGCTAATTCAGACCCCACAGAGGATCATATTCCACACCAGCCTGGTGCTAACCCCTCTGAGGATTGTCTGGAATAAGGGATCTCAGCTGTGGTTCCACATTAGACTCACGCAGGGACCTTTTTTTTTTTTTTCTGAATATTAAAGTTAAAATACCTTGCCCAGAGTTGCTGACTCATTTGGGGATGGGGCTCTGGAGTGAGTGTTTTTGAAAAACTCTCCCAGGTGATTCTAACATGTGTCCACTGAGCACCCCTGTGGTAGAGAGCTGGCCATCCAACAGCTGCCCACAGTCTCGAGATTCAGCCAGAGGACACAGGCTTCAGTGAGAAGAAATTTAGGAGCAATGAGAGCGTCTGTGTTTGGAGAACCCACGTGCATTGTGTATACATTGTATGGACATCTTCATAGATGTGTAAAACATATATCTAAGTGTAGAAGGGCATTTGCAGCAAAATCAAAAGTAGCATTAGCTTTGAGACAGTCTCCTCATAAGATAACTCCTAGGTTTGAGTGCGATTTTTCCTCTCTTATTATTTTAAAACCCGTTTTAAAACACTAATATGATGAACAAATAGTGTATGATACCTGATTCATGGAGACAGAAAGTTAGAACAGTTTTTGCCAGGGACTAGGGGTAGGAAGGAATGAGGAGTTCACTTTTAATTGTTTCATTTAGAAACTCTACACATTCATGAAAAAGTTCTAGAGATGGATGACAGTGATGGTTATCCAATAATGTGAATGTAGTTAATGTGCCACTGAACTGTACCTTTTAAAATAGTTTAAATGAATTTTAAAAATAAAATTGCAAGACATTGTTTCTTTTCAGGTAACTCATAAGTCTCCAAGTTCAACAAGTTCCCATGACGCATATAGCATTATACAGAACCTTGGAAACAAATTCTCTCCTTCTTGCCCTGGATACTTCAGAGGTAACCTTAGATTCCTGCCTGTGAGTATCTAGACCATGGACCCCCACCCTGAGTTCTCTCCTCTTCATTTACTGGTGTCCAGAAACCCCCAAGACTTTCCTTATAGCTTCTCCCAGGAGTACCTCCCACCCCTACTCCTGAGACCATCTCACTCTCACAGCTGCTTCTCAATCATCCAGAAATTCCTGCGGGCTTTGTCACTCACAGGCCTCACTCACCACTGCTTTCAGCTCTAAGGATGTTGGAATGGCACATCAAAGCATGGTGAAGTGGGAGTTTAAGGTATCGTTGAGGATACCATAACTGAACACAGAATGGATTAGTTTTCATTTTGTCTGATGGTTGCCTCTTAAACGACAATGGCATAAATGGCCTAAATGAATCAGCTATTTCATGTATTCATCCTTTAAAAACATGGAGGAGCTGCTATGAGCCAAGACTTGTCAGAGAGACACTGAAAGGATTCAGAGAAACCCTAGACTATTTGGGGGAGGTCAAATGCGCTCCAGTTGTGGAACAGAAGGCCCACAAGTAAGGTACAAGCATCCACTCTTCTAGTTGCCAGGGCAGAACTCCACTGAGCTTTAAGTAAAAAGGAACGTACCGCCTCACGGGATAAGAAAGTCCAGAGCAAGGTTGCCCTCAGACAGCTGGAGCAGGCACTCAGCATTTTCAAAGTCTCCTCTGAACTCGCTGTGGTCCTTGCTCTGAGACAGGCTTTCTTCTTATGGTGACTAGAATGCTCTAAGCTTATTTTCTCCTAGTTTAGCAAATTGTACTTAAAGAGAGCTGTTTTTTGAGAGTTTCGACAAAATTCTAGAAATGAGTCTAGGGACATGGGGAAAAACAGGAAGCTGACTCTATACAGACGGTGTGTGGAAACGCTGGGGAACGGGGGAGGGAAGATGTCTTCTGGTGGAAATGGAACCACTCTCACCAGCAGAGGGAATAGATCCCGGCATTTTCCTCACCGCAGTGTAGAGGTTTAGATGAGATGGTGGCCGGGTCTCTGTAGTTTCCTCAGAGAAGGCTTCCCAAAGGGACCAGTATTTAAATTGGTCTTGAAGACTCTAAGAATGGGTAGGATCTGGTCATGAAAGGAGTAGAAGGTTTAGACGGAGGGGCCCACCAAGGGGAAAAAGCATGAGTCCTAATCAGTGGTTTTAGACGAGAAAAAGCAGTGATTTCAGATGGTTATGTGTGATCAGTCTACTATTAGGTGATACAAGTTGGTCCAGAGAGGACAACCCTGAACTGAGGCAGGAGGAGTTCCTGAGCCCCCTGAGCAGACCTGCCACAGAACTGCCTGTCTTTCAGGAATGATAAAGTGATCTGCCATTCTGCAGTCCATGGGAGTCGCAAAGAGTCGGACACAGCTGAGTGACTGAACAACAACAAGGACGCAATTTTAAGTGACCTAAATAATGATCACCCTTGGTCAAAAACACACAAGAAAATTTCCTATGGAAGTTGCTGAGAAAGTTAGACCATTCTTTAGGCTGGGATAAAATTTGTGCAGTAGATTTGCTTTTGGTGCTCCTAGATTTTTTTCTTTTGTTTGGTCTTTCAGCATTTGGTGAGACAAGAGAGAACCTCACCCATCATGAGACTTCCAATGAGTCTTGTGAGAGGAAAAAAAAAAAAAAAACAGGTGAAAAAGCTCAGTATTATGCTGGGGCACAGGATAACATTATGCAAGAAAATAATACTGAGGTCTTAGAAACAGAGTTTCCATGATTTCTTTTGTCTTACTTTTGGCTTTCAAAAAAATAAAAGCCCACAAAGAGGGTTATTTATGAAAAACAGAACTCCATGGCCTGCTTTAGCCATCAGTGTAGGAGCGCCTTTTCAGATACAAGTTGTTTTCCCCAAAATTCTTGAAAATTCTGAGAGGTTGCATAATGTTGAATGCTTTCAAGACTCAAATCGGGAGCCAGACAACAGCTCCAGGTCCTAGAAGTGCTTCCAAATCTAAGGTTTTCTTATTTAAAAATTTAAAATTCCTCATGTATCTGCCTTGAACATCCCAATCCATGATCATAAGCACAGTGGATTTTTATTTCATTGCAGACCCCTCTTTATGGGTTAATTCTACATGAGAGGTAATTTTGATTAATGATAGGTAACCACTGCTATCCAGTCCTTCCCTCAAGAAATGCAAAGAGCCAGGAAGCAGAACCAAAGAAATCCAAGAAACAAAACCACAGCCAGTGTTTATTCTCGATTGTTGTCACTACATTTTTCATGCTTCCTTATTTTCCTTCACCATTAAATATATAAAAACCAAAACTTTATTAATATACACATAAAGGAAGTGTGCACAGCACAGGAGCATGGTAGATGGTGAGTAAACATGGTGAGTGGTCGGTGTTTGCAACCAGGGTCTGTAAAGCAGGCCTCTTCAAACGATCAAGAGTTTCTGTTCAAACTGAGGGACAGGTCTGCCCTTTTATTTTTTTTCTGAGAAAATTTTTTTTCCTGCTTTGTTCTTTTCTCCAACAGATATTTTAAAATTAGTGAAATACCAAAGGAGATATGGTGAAAGGAGACATGGGATGGAATTAGAAAAAAGCATAAATGGAATCCAGAAAGCTCTGTGATGGGTGACTGATAAAACTTCTTGAGGAAGCAAAAATAAACAGAGCATTTCATCAGCCTCTCATTCCCTAAGAGGGAAAACACACATTTTTGTGTTTGGAGAAATAGCTACAGCTTTTGCAGAGTAGAAAAGTGTCATGAGAAACTGGAAAATATCTCTAATGTCTATAGCACATGAAATATTGAAAAATAATAAAATATTCAAATACAAGAGAACTTGTCTGTAAAACTTCCAGTGCACATGTTGGAAAAAAAGTAAAAATATGGGACTAAATGGTTATGTTACTGAAATAGCACTTGGTACATAAACTCAGACATTCTTTTTCACATTCAGTTTCTCAGAGGCTTGACTTCAGATGCCTGAGCACTTTCAGCATTATGTTGGCCTTTATCCCTCTTCATCCGGAAAAACACCACTGCTAAAATTATGCCTAAAAGAGAAAAATCAGAGTCAAATAGATGAAATCTTACAATGTACTGTCACATTCATTTATAAAGTAGTCCTCTGGTAGGAAAAATGACTCATATAATTTCATTTTGTGAGTGGGTCAACAAAGCTTCGTTGTCATGGTGATTAAGGGCTTCTAGGCATGGGTTTGCTTGGATAAGTACGCTTATCACTTTTCTTGCTGTCAGTGTGTAACAAGTCCCAAGTTAACTGATGGCTATCCCAGGCCTCTGTCAAGGGATATAGGACTTTATGCCTGCGCTACCCTGAAGACTAAGCGTATGAGTATCTGACAGAGTTCCTGAACTCTGGACACAGTCAAAAGATGCTGATTCCAGTCCTCCTCCTCCTTCCCTGGAGGAAATAGTCCAATGAGAACAACCAGAGAGCTTTTCTTGGATTCGTCCATCTACCTAAAACCTACTTTCACCAAGTATCACATTGTCTTTTGCACCTTCCTCGTGGCTCCAGCTTGAGTAAACTACTTAACCTCTCTGCTTTCCCTCATCTCTGACCTGCAAAATTACCTTGTGTATTTTAGCACTAAATGTACACTAAAAACCAGAGACCTATATGGAAAAGGAAACTGTTTTTAGGAAATTAACCTGGCATTTGCAGCCATGAAATTAAAAGATGCTTACTCCTTGGAAGGAAAGTTATGACCAACCTAGATAGCATACTCAAAAGCAGAGATATTACTTTGCCAACTAAGGTCCGTCTAGTTAAGGCTATGGTTTTTCCAGTAGTCATGTATGGATGTGAGAGTTGGACTGTGAAGAAGGCTGAGCACTGAAGAATTGATGTGTTTGAACTGTGGTGTTGGAGAAGACTCTTGAGAGTCCCTTGGACTACAAGGAGATACAACCAGTCCATTCTGAAGATCAGCCCTCAGATTTCTTAGGACAGAATGATGCTAAAGCTGAAACTGCAGTACTTTGGCCACCTCATGCGAAGAGTTGACTCATTGGAAAAGACTCTGATGCTGGGAGGGACTGGGGGCAGGAGGAGAAGGGGACGACCAAGGATGAGATGGCTGGATGGCATCACTGACTTGACGGACGCGAGTCTGAGTGAACTCCGGGAGTTGGTGATGGACAGGGAGGCCTGGCGTGCTGCGATTCATGGTGTTGCAAAAAGTTGGACATGACTGAGCAACTGAACTGAACTGCACCTGGCATTAGGGTCCCAGGAGGAATAATGGCAGAAAAGACTGGATGCTCAGAGGCCCATTAAGAATCTTGTGATAATCTCAATCCTCCTATTTTGAAAAAAATGTAAGGATATGAAGCTACAAGATCCTCTTACTTCAGTCTGTAGATCACCAATCACATTCAATCTTTAAACTTGTGGTAAAATTTTGAGAGTAAGTGGTCATGCTAGAAAACCATAGCATGTAAGCCCCAAAATCCTTTCAAGATGAGAAGACAAATAGAATAAGAAAAGGCATAGAGGTAGGGGGAGCTTGGTAAGTGAGTAAACCTCAAAAGCCAGCTCAATTAGCATAAAAGGTTTGCACCAAACTGTTGTCAGAGAGAAATGAGGGTCACCATGCACATATTAGGGACTTCCTTGTAGCTCAGACAGTGAAGAATCTGCCTAAATGCAGGAGACCCAGGTTCGACCTTTGGTCGGGAAGGTCCTCTGGAGAAGGGAATGGCAATCCACTCCAGTATTCTTGCCTGGAGAAGTTCATGAACAGAGGAGCCTGGCGGGCTATGGTCTGTGGGGTCGCAAAGGGTCGGACACGACTGAGCGACTCACATTACTGCTACTAGGCACATATTAGGATGGGTCATGGTCACGCCACAAAGATCTTTCTGTGTCATAATAATGAGGAATACAAACAGAAGGGTATAAAGAAATGAGATCCCTTTTAGAGCTATGAGTCAGAATCCAGGGTGGTATACTGGATGATGGCAGAAAAGAACAGATGCCAAGAGAACAATGAAAAAGACTTAGGATAACCCCAGCTCTTCCTTTAAAAGAGAAAGGATGTGAAGCTGTGTCAACTCCTTCGCTCAGGTGCGTGTGAACTGATGAAGGATCTACTTCTAATACATAATTTGTGGTGAGAACACCTGTTGAAAGAGGGTGAAGACTACGGTAGACACTGAGCTGTTTACAAAGAGGAAGACAGGGAACTCTGCTGTCTAGGGGCCAAGGCAGAGTGAGGCCTGCGACGCAGTGGAATTATTCTGAGTTAATAAAGAACCAAGGTCCACAGTCACAAAAACATAAAAGGGGGAGTTCTGCAACATGTCAGGCCCTTCAGATATGCCCGCATCTCCACTGGAAGGCTAGCTTCTACCTGTTCCAACAGTGGCGGACTAGGCCCTAAGCTCTGAGAGTGAAAGAGCCGTCTATGGCCGTCACCGGGCCTCCCACCAGGCACAGCGCCTGACACAGCAGAGGCACAGCTCCTGCGTGTCTTTCCCCTTCATCGTGAAAGCTCGGTGACTCAGCGTGAGATGTAGCAATTTATTCTTTAAAGCGGCCTATGTGGTTTAAAACTAACTGGTTTAAGCTTGCTGGTTTTAAACTAACCAGCGAGGCAGTGATGGGTGGAGGGTAGTACCAAAGCAGTAACTCCCGATCAGGTGTACTGGTGATCTGTATTCTTGGTTATTGCCCAGGTTGCCATCTGAGCAGCCCCAGCTCAGCCCATGAAGTCAGACCCTCATGTGAGCTCATGTTTCTGAGGCAGAAACATGACAGAAATCCTAGAATCTGAGCAGTTATACTCACCGATGACCAAAAAGGTGGCAAGGAGTATACCAACTGCCATGCCCACTGGGGGTATCCCGGGCATGCGAGCTGCTGGCCGGAAACACCTATTTTCCACACACTTGCAGAAAGTAACTGAGAAACAGAATAATATTTGGTAGATAAATTTTCAAGCAAACAATTGAAGAATCTGGTATTAAAGATAAGAATTCTCACAAATTACCATATTGAGAGACAACATTATCCTGAGTTGCCTGCAGCAAAATATCTACCTGGTAAAGAGACAGTCCCTTCCAAGGGTTGCCGGCCACCATCACTGATGCGGATTGGGATGTTGTAAACTCTCTCCTCAAAGCCCATGTGCTTGGTAGAGAGGCGGGCATGAGTTCCTGTCAGAATAGGGAAAAAAAATGACTGACATGAAAACACAACTGTGGGCCCCTGGATGAGCAGGAATAAAGCTCATCTCTGCCTCATACATGAATGGTTAGATGAAAGTGTGAGTTAAACTACCCCAAGTATCACCACTCTACAGGTACCCTCCATAATGTTAAAAAGGATGCTGAAGCATCCATCAGATTCTCAATTCCTGACTTCACTGTAGAAATGAACACCAAATGCAGTAGGTTGTCATTACTCCTGGTAGTTATGTTCCATAAAGTGGCCACAAACACTGAATTAGAAAGCATATTCAAAGAAGTAATTGCTAACGTTTTTCCAAATTTGATTAAAACCCTATAAATCTTCAGATCCAAGAAGATCAGCAAATTTCAGGAAAAAGAAAAATAAACACAACTACACCAAGGCACATAATACTCAATTTACTGAAAACTATTGAAAAAGAACATCTTAAAGGTATCCAGAGAAAAAGGATATTGTACTCAAAAGAACAGAGAAGAACCAATACAATCCAGAACACAGTGAAGAAATGTCTGTAAAGTACTGAAAAAAAAACTGAGTATAAAAGAACACCAATCACATGTTCTCAGGTCACCATGGAATTAAATTAGAAATCAGTAACCAAGAAGATGTGGGCAATCCCCACATATATGAGAACCAAATACTCTACTTCTAAATAACCCATGTGTCACAGAGGAAATCTAAAGGGAAGTTAGAAAGTGTTTTGAACTGAATGAAAATGAAAACACATCAAGCTTTATGGAATACAGCTAATAAGACACTGAGATAAATTTATAACACCAAATGCCTACATTAACAAAGAAAGAAATTCTCAGTTGCTTCAGCTTCCATCTTAATAAAAACAGTACCAAAAAGCAAGTTTAAAACAACATAAGAAGAATAAAGGAAATAATAAAGATCCGAGCAATGAAATATAAAACAAAAAAATAAGGCAAAATCAATGAAACCAAAAGCTTGTTCAGTGTGATTAATAACCTCTAGCCAGACTGATCAGGACCAAAAAAAAGGCAAAATTTCCAATATTAGAATGAAGTGATATCACTACATACTCTGTAATTATTAAAAGTAATAAAATATTATGAACAACTTCACGCCAATAAATTAGACAAACACAAAAGAACTGTACAAAAAGATCTTCCACGACCCAGATAATCACGATGGTGTGATCAGTCATCTAGAGCCAGACATCCTGGAATGTGAAGTCAAGTGGGCCTTAGAAAGCATCACTACGAACAAAGCTGGTGGAGGTGATGGAATTCCAGTTGAGCTATTTCAAATCCTGAAAGATGATGCTGTGAAAGTGCTGCACTCAATATGCCAGCAAATCGGGAAAACTCAGCAGTGGCCACAGGACTGGAAAAGGTCCGTTTTCATTCCAATCCCAAAGAAAGGCAATGCCAAAAAATGCTCAAACTACTGCACAGTTGCACTCATCTCACACGCTAGTAAAATGATGCTTAAAATTCTCCAAGCCAGGCTTCAGCAATACGTGAACCGTGAACTTCCTGATGTTCAAACTGGTTTTAGAAAAGGCAGAGGAACCAGAGATCAAATTGCCAACATCTGCTGGATCATGGAAAAAGCAAGAGAGTTCCAGAAAAACATCTATTTCTGCCTTATTGACTATACCAGAGCCTTTGACTGTGTGGATCACAAGAAACTGTGGAAAATTCTGAAAGAGATGGGACTACCAGACCACCTGACCTGCCTCTTGAGAAATCTGTATGCAGGTCAGGAAGCAACAGTTAGAACTGGACATGGAACAACAGACTGGTTCCAAATAGGAAAAGGAGTACGTCAAGGTTGTATATTGTCACCCTGCTTATTTAACTTCTATGCAGAGTACATCATGAGAAATGCTGGACTGGAAGAAACACAAGCTGGAATCAAGACTGCCGGGAGAAATATCAATAACCTCAGATATGCAGATGACACCACCCTTATGGCAGAAAGTGAAGAGGAACTAAAAAGCCTCTTGATGAAAGTGAAAGAGGAGAGTGAAAAAGTTGGCCTAAAGCTCAACATTCAGAAAACGAAGATCATGTCATCTGGTCCCATCACTTCATGGGAAATAGATGGGGAAACAGTGGAAACAGTGTCAGATTTTACTTTTTTGGCTCCAAAATCACTGCAGATGGTGACTGCAGCCATGAAATTAAAAGATGCTTACTCCTTGGAAGGAAAGTTATGACCAACCTAGATAGCATAGTCAAAAGCAGAGATATTACTTTGCCAACTAAGGTCCGTCTAGTCAAGGCTATGGTTTTTCTAGTAGTCATGTGTGGATGTGAGAGTTGGACTGTGAAGAAGGTTGAACATCGAAGAATTGATGTGTCTGAACTGTGGTGTTGGAGAAGACTCTTGAGAATCCCTTGGACTGCAAGGAGATCTAACCAGTTCATTCTGAAGGAGATCAATCCTGGGATTTCTTTGGAAAGAATGATGCTAAAGCTGAAACTCTAGTACTTTGGCCACCTCATACGAAGAGTTGACTCATTGGAGAAGACTCTGATGGTGGGAGGGATTGGGGGCAGGAGGAGAAGGGGACGACAGAGGATGAGATGGCTGGATGGTATCACTGACTCGATGGACGTGAGTCTGAGTGAACTCTGGGAGTTGGTGATGGACAGGGAGGCCTGGCGTGCTGCGATTCATGGGGTCGCAAAGAGTCGGACATGACTGAGCGACTGAACTGAAATGAACTGAACTCATTGAAATAGAGAAATCATTTGAAAGATGCAAACTAGCAAGCTCAACCAAAAATAAATCTATAACTTGAGTAGTCCCTTATCTAGTAAAGAAATCGAATTTGTAGTTAAGACTTCCTACAAAGAAAACTTTGAGTCAGAAGGCTTCACTGGTGAATTCTTTCAAACTTGAAGGAAAAAATAAAAAGCAACTTTATACAAATTCTTCCAGAAAATTGAAGAGGTAAACACTTTCTAAATCATTCTATGAAGCCAGCACTACTCTGATACCAAAATCAGACACAGGCACTAGAAGGGAAAAATATAGGCCAATATCCCTATGAATATAGATAGAAATAGTCTTAAAATTTTAGCAAATTGAATCCAATCACTTATAAAAATGCTAATATTTCACCATCAAGTAGGCCTTATCTCAGGAAAAGACTGAATTAAGATATAAAAATTGATGGAAATATTTCACGAACTAACAGACAAAAACAACAAAAACCCAACCCAACAATCATCTAAATAGATGCAGAAAAAACACCTGAAATTTTTAGCATCATACTTCACTAAAAAAAAAAAAACAACCTCTCAGCAAGTTAGGAATAGAAGATAAAGTCCTCACTCTGATAAAGGACATCTACAAAAACTTATAGCTAACTTTATACCTAACAGTGAGAGACTCTGAATGCCTTCTCCCTGAGATTAGAGGCCAAATTGTTTCTTCTCTCACTACCTTCATTGAACATTGTCCTGGCGATTTTAACCAGTAAGAAAGCAAGCTAAACATATAAAAACCCATTCAGATTGGACAGGAAATAAAGCTATTATGATTCACAGACAACATGTAGAAAAAAATGAAAATGTAAGGAAAAAAGGGAGAGAGAACTTAAAAGTGAGGTCAGCAATATTATATGCTACAAGAACAGTATAAGAAAATCATCTATTATGTTTCTATATCCTGGAATTAAAATTATTAAGTATTTATAACAGCATAAAAATATGAAGTGCTCAGAGGAAATTCTGTAAAACTATTCTTAAAAAATTAAAACACATTGCTCAGAGAAATTAGAAAGACCTAAATAAGTGGAGACATAACCATATTCATGGATTGGGAAATTCAGTTTTGTTAAGATTTAAATTCTCCCCCAAATTCAGGCACCAATTCATACTATCTCAATTACAACCAGCATAGGTTTTGAGGGTAGAAACAGATAAGCTTAATTTGAAAATTAATATAAAAATGCAAAATAAACTTGAAAAAGAACAAACTGAGGACATTTACACTACCTGATTTCAAGTCTTATTATTGAGCTGAAATTATCAAAACATTATGGTGTTGCTATAAAGATAGACAACGAGCTCAATGAAACAAAAAGAGAGAGTCCAGAAATAGATCCATGTATATCTGGTCACTTGATTTTTGACAAAGCTGCCAAGACAATTCAATGTGAAAAGGATATTTTCAATAAACAGTATTTAAATAATTAGACAGCCATATTAAAAAAAAATGAACCTTGACATTTACTATACATACAAGAAAGATTAACTTAAAATGGATCATAGAGCTAATTGTAAAAGCTAAAACCATAGCTTTCTTTTCCTCTGAAAGAAAAAAAAACAGAAAACTTTAGTGACCTTGGAAAAAATTTCTTAAAGAATATGCAAAACAGTCACAAATTATAAGGGGAAAGTATCAATAAATTAGATTACATCAAAAACTCAATTTGCTCTTCAAAAGGTACTGTTACAAAATAAAAATATAACAGTGCCTTGGAAAAAAATATTTGTAAACATATATCTGACAAAGACCACAACAGAAGTCAAACCTTTGCTAAATTTTTAAGCAAGCACAATATTTGACCAGAGACTACACTAATGAGGATATATGGATGGCAAATAAGCTTATGAAAAGCCGGTCAACACCATCAATCATTAGGGCCACGTAAATTAAAACTATAATGAAATACTACACTCCCACTACAATGGCTAAAATTAAAAAGACTGAGCATAACAAGCATTGGGAAGAATATTAAGCAACTAGAATTCTCATTCACTGGTGGAAGCGTAACATGTTACAGACTATTTGGGAAGCGGTTTTATATCCTCTTAAAATTTGACCATATAGCTACCATATGACCACTTCCAGGTATTTAACCAAGAAAACGGAAGCACAGGCTCCTACAAAGTACTTTTTCACAAATGTTCATAGCAGCTTTATTTGAAATGGCAAAAACTGGAAGCAATTCAAGTAATGATAAGTCAATGAATAATAAATCATGATATACAATGGAATACTCCTCTGCAATACAAATGAGTGCTGTGTTGATATATGCAATAACACAGTGAAATCTCCAAATAAGTATACCAAGTGAAATTAACCAAACAAAAATAAATTACATGCTGTTATTTTATTCACATAAAACGCTTGAAAATGCAAACCAATCTACAGTGACAAGAAGCAGATTGGTGGTTACTTGGGGGTGATGGACAGGAAAGCCTGGCCTGCTGCAGTCCATGGGGTTGCAGAGTTGGACACAACTGAGCAACTGAACTGAGTGAGGGGTGAACAGCATGGGGTGGAAAATAGGGATTGCAACAGAGCATGAAGAAACCTGGTGGAGCTGGTGGAGTCGTCTTATCTGATTGTGCTGATGGCTTCAGTGGCACATACGTATATCAACTTTTATAAAACTGTATGTTTTAAATATATGCTGTTAATTGTATGTCAATTATATTTCAATAAAGCTGTTTTTAAAAGATCATAATGAAATCTGTTTCTCAGCTGCCACTGGTTGCTTTGCAATGCTGCTCTGATTGTGAAACAATTCATGTACACCAACAACTGTCCAAATGTTTGCGTACACCAAAGGGGACACTGAGTGTTAACAATCTGTCTTTTCCCAACCTTGGGGGCTTTCAGCCCTCTGGAGAGCTTGCCTGTGCAAGATTCCACAGCATGAACTTCCTTTCTGGAGCGTGGAAAAAGCTCTGTGTTGAGTGCTGCACACACACCAAGGCAAATTAAAAACTCATTTCATCGCCCATCAGTGTTTTTCTCAATGTTCTTTTGACAACTCACCGTTGATTTTGGAAACTTCCCAGTCTTTTTGTAAGCTTTCGCTGCCAAGGGAAAACGTAAAGTGTCGACCCCGAAATGTCAGTTCATCATCATCGGTGGCCTCAAAAATGAGACTTCCAGGTGCTTTGAGGGGATAGCAAAAGAACAAGCCTGTGTAGTCCTTGACCAGCCGTGGGGGTTGTCATTCACATCCGTAAGGGTCAGGTGGAATTGTGCTGTGGAGCTCAAGTAGGATCCACCTAAGGAATTGAATCATTGAAATACGGTGTCTGCTCTCATTCTCCTCTCAGTCAGAAAGATATTTCCTTTCCTTAAAAAAAAAATTTACAATTCAGACCTAGTTTCATTTTCTGCTTTAAAAGTCTTGATAATAAAAATAACTAAGAATTATATATCTGCCCACCAGTGTAGGAAATGCAGGAGATACAAGTTCGATCCCTGGGTCACGAAGATCCCCTGGAGGAGGAAATCGAAACCCACTCCAGTATTACTGCCTGGAAAATTCCATGGACAGAAGAGCCTGGCAGGCTACAGTGCATGGAGTTGCAGAGTCAGACACAACTGAGCACACATGCACACACCCAAGAATTATGTGCTAATGGTTTATACATGTTAGTTCAAAACAATTCTGCATACATTTATTGATGAGAAGACTGGAGCTCAGAGAAGTTGTGTGACTTGCCCAAGGTCACACAGCAGTGGAGTCTTCCAGCTCAGGAGATCTGACTCTAGGGCCCACAACTTCAATTGCTCCTCATCACTCACTTAGGCGTGGTTGTTAAGTTTTCTAAGTCTCAGGACTTCCCTGTGGTCCAGTGGTTGAGACTTTGCCTTCCAATCCAGAGGGTGAGGATTTGATTCCTGCTCGGGGAAGTAAGATCCCACCAGGTGCAAGGCAACTAAACCTGCTCCACAACTCCCGAGCTGAGCCTGCACAGCTAGAGAGAGGCCCAAGTGCCCCAACTAAGACCCGATGCAACCAAAAATGAATGAATAAATATTTTAAAAAATTTTTCTAAGCCTCATTTCTTCAGCTGTAAAATGTGACTATATGAGGATCCAACATGTAGTAATCTTAGAAAATTGTACAGAGCTGTACAAATGTTATTTGCTGGGGTACCATCGTAAAATTTTGACCTTGCTGCCTGAACAGTTAGTAACTGAGTGATCACTGGCGAGTTATTTATCAGTATCTCGGTTTCTTCATACATCAAATATAATCAATAATAATCCCTCCCCGTAGTGTTGTGTGAGGGTTAAGTGCTTAGGAGACGGTCAGTACAGTAGTAACACTGACGATTCTCATTCTCCCTGATGTCCCTACAATTTCTGACTCCAACCTGCTTCAATTCCTGTAAATTCGATTTGCCTGCTTTTCTCGCCAGCTGTCTGCTTAACCAAAGGAAGAAGAGCTACCGGGTTCTTCAAGTCATTTCATCGACATGGATCAGTCCAGGGCCAACAACTGCACACCGGGAAGGGTTCTGAACCCTGTTTTTGATTCCCGACACTTCTAAACTGTGTGAGAGGCTTTAGGACACATCTAAAGTGAAGTGCTGACCCCACAGTACATTTTAGCAGAAGGCAGAGCACGAAGATTTCACCAGAAACTTCCTGCTGATTAAATCAGGAGCTTTTAAAATCAAGAGTTAAATGTGTAGAGTGTGATAGTGGTATGTGTTGCTGCTGCTGCTAAGTTGCTTCAGTCGTGTCCGACTCTGTGAGACCCCAGAGACAGCAGCCCCCAGGCTTCCCCGTCCCTGGGATTCTCCAGGCAAGAACACTGGAGTGGGTTGCCATTTCCTTCTCCAACGCATGAAAGTGAAAAGTGGAAGTGAGGTTGCTCAGTTGTGTCTGACTCTTTGCGAAGCACATTAACTAGAAGCAGAGAGAGAGCCCCCAAACCACCTCAGCGAGGTCCGTGCGCTCACCTACAACCAAATTCAGCACACACGTCTGCGGTTTTAGCTTCCTTGGTTTAACATGACCGCAGTACTTTGCTGTTCTTCAGCTTTGCACAGACAGGGACTGTTTTCATGATTCCCACCTACTGGAATTTTCCCCATTCCCCCACTCCCAAACCTGGGCTTTACATCTTGAAAGTTTCTTTCTTTGCTCTAAATCTGTTTATTTAGTCATACTTTATTCAGTTCTCTCTCTTTTTTTTTGGTAAGTCAGGCAGGTATATTGCTATATATTATATAATTCTGGAGCTTCCCTCATAGCTCAGTTAGTAAAGAATCTGCCTGCAATGCAGGAGACCTGGGTTCAATTCCTGGGTAGGGAAGATCCCCTGGAGAAGGAATGGCAACCCACTCTAGTGTTCTTGCCTGGACAATCCCATAGACAGAGGAGCCAGGCGGGCTATAGTCCATGGGGTCGCAAGAGTCGGACACGACTTAGCAACTAAACCACCACCACCACCATGTAATTCTATATTACTACATGGCGGTTTGATCCCGCTCCCTGGAGAAACCCACAGCCACGTTGGAGGAAGGCAGGGTAGCTCATTGGGAGCACACGAACTTTCCTAGAAGCCGTGGTCCCTGCAGGACCCCACGGAGGGAGCAGCAGCCCTGAAGCCGTGCCAGCCTCCAGGGCAGCCTGGCCGGAAAGACCCCCGCGGCAGGCACGAGGGTTCTCGCCCGGAACACTGCCGGGGCGAGGTGAGCCTGCCCCTGTGTGTCCTCTTGTTTCTCCACGGTCAGATATTCTGGCCGATCCCAGGGAGTTCCCCTCACCTCGCCTTCCCTCCCGCTTCTGCTGACAGCGCCCTGATCCCTTGTGCTACCTTTTCCGTATTTGTCTTGGCTCACCTACTTCCGTTGCCACCACTTGCACCCGATACGGACTCTCAGCTTCCCTGTCCAGCGGCGCCACAGTGAAGATCTCACCAGTGACGGGGTCAACTCTTAGCCAGCCTCTCTTGTCGCCTCTCAGGGAATAACTTCAGTAAGAGAAAAGAGCAAAAAGAAAGCCCACGTTACCCTGCACGAAACGCGGAGATAGTTTATGCACCTCTATGCTGTTACATCAGCACTGTCCCTTGCTGATATTACATATATATATATAGACTATATATATAAAGAAGCACAATCTAATATTACTAATGCTCTGTTTGCCTACCATCTGCCTTCAAAAGAAGGATTTGTTCATCCCTACAAAGTGGTTTTTGTATTTTTTTTTTAAGGTAGAGTCACAACGTTTAGTGAAAAAAGTTAAACTTCTTTTTCAAATAAAACAACCTGGAATTGTCTATTAAAACCACACCCTCTAAGAAAACGTGAACACTCATTGGTGGATACATGTGAACTGGTGGATACATGTGAACTGGTGGATACATGTGAATAGGTGAATGCTCAGAGGAACGGTGAACTCTTCATTCAACAGACATCTGCTGAGAGAAACATCAGGCTGTGGACCAAGAGAGGAAATTACCAAAGGGGGTTGTTAGGCCAGTGGAGGAAACAGAGACAGACACTTCTAGTGTGACGATTGACAGGGTCCATGTGAAATTCCAGATAAGATGGGAATCAGAGAAGACTTTCTGAAAGAGTGTGCTGTGCTGTGTTTACACACTCAGTCATGTCTGACTCTTTGCAACCCCATGGACTGCAACCCTCCAGGCTCCTCTGTCCATGGAGATTCTCCAGGCCAGAATACTGGAGTAGGTTACCATGCTCTCCTCCAGGGGATCTTCCCAACTCAGGGATCGAACCCAGGTGTCCTGCATTGCAGGTGGATTCTTTACTAGCTGAGGCACCAGGGAAGCCCCTCCTGAAAGAGTTCAGTTCAGTTCAGTTCAGTCGCTCATTTGTGTCTGACTCTTTGCGACCCCCCATGAACCACAGCACGCCAGGCCTCCCTGTCCATCACCAACTCCCAGAGTTCACTCAAACTCATGTCCATTGAGCCAGCGATGCCATCCAACCATCTCATCCTCTGTCATCCCCTTCTCCTCCTGCCCTCAATCTTTCCCAGCATCAGGGTCTTTTCAAATGAGTCAGCTCTTTGCATCAGGTGGCCAAAATAATGGAGTTTCAGCTTCAACATCAGTCCTTACATTGAACATCCAGGACTGATTTCCTTTAGGATGGACTGGTTGAATCTCCATGCAGTCCAAGGGACTCTCGAGAGTCTTCTCCAACACCACAAAAGCATCTATTTTTCTGTGCTCAGCTTTATTTATAGTCCAACTCTCACATCAATACATGACTACTGGAAAAACTATAGCTTTGACTAGATAGACCTTTGTTGACAAAGTAATGTCTCTGCTTTTTAATATGCTGTCTAGGTTGGTCATAACTTTCCTTCCAAGGAGTAACCATCTTTAATTTCATGGCTGCAGTCACCATCTGCAGTGATTTTGGAGCCCCCAAAATTAAGTCAGCCACTGTTTCCACTATTTCCCGATCTATTTCCCATGAAGTGATAGGACCGGATGCCATGATCTTTGTTTTCTGAATGTTGAGCTTTAAACCAACTTTTTCACTCTCCTCTTTCACTTTCATCAAGAGGCTTTTTAGTTCCTCTTCACTTTCTGCCATAAGAGTGGTATCATCTGCATATCTGAGGTGACTGATATTTCTCCCAGAAATCTTGATTCCAGCTGTGCTTCCTCCAGCCCAACCTTTCTCATGGTGTACTCTGCATAGAAGTTGAATAAGCAGGATAACGATATACAGCCTTGATGTACTCCTTTTCCTATTTGGAACCAGTCTGTTGTTCCTTGTCCACTTCTAACTGTTGCTTCCTGACCTGCATACAGGTTTCTCAAGAGGCAGTTCAGGTGGTCTGGTATTCTCATCTCTTTCAGAATTTTCCACAGTTTATTATGATCCATACAGTCAAAGGCTTTGGAATAGTCAATAAAGCAGAAATAGATGTTTTTCTGAAACATCTGAAAGAGTAGATGTTAACTAAAGCGAGAAAAAGAAGGATGTTTTAAGCAGAAGGAATTGCAGGAATAAGGCAGAGAGGCCAAGGAATAGCTTAGGGTGTGGGGGCATCAGATATTCCAGGAGTGAAAGGATAAAAATAGGACACAGTGGATGGCAAAGGATGAAGCTCAAGGGATGGAAAGAGCTCAGTCATGGGAAGCGATGGGCAGGCAGGGGATGGTGACCGAGTCATGTTCGTGTTTTCCGTGGAACTCATTGGTAGGTGCATGAAAGGTAAATTTGAGCAAGGAAAGTCTAGAACCAAAGGAAAACAGATGGCTACAGCCTTTTGGGAACAAAGCACCATAGCCATAAGGATGTCTGTTTCTTTAAATTTAAAAACCCACCTCTGGAAATTTTCTCCAAATAAAAAACAATTTAATAGAAGTCTTAAAAATGAATTATACACATACATTCAAAACTCTTCTATAACTTAAAAATACTGGACACAACCTACATGTCTGGGAGTAGGAGAATGATTAAAAAGTAATAATGATGTTGGTTCAAACTAATTTTTTCCCAGTGTTAGAATATTCTATATGCCAAGCACTGTGTTAGGCTCTGTGTATGGGCAATGAATTAAAAATTGCCTGTCTTTGGTTGGATGGCATCACTGACTCGATGAGCATGAGTTTGAGCAAGCTCCTGGAGTTGGTGATGGACAGGGAAGCCTGGCGTGCTGCAGTCCATGGGATCACAAAGAGTTGGATACGACAGAGGGACTGAACTGAACTGATGTAGTCGGGATTTCTGAGTGAGATGGAAACCTTCTGGAGGATTTTCAGAGGAGTTATGCGATTTTACTTTTTAAAGACCCACTCTCATTGCAGTGAATGGATGGGTGGAAGAGTTGATAATGTGGCCTGGATCACTGAGGAAATGATAAGAAGCAGGTGAACTCTGGATATATTTCAATGAAAGAATCACTAATATTTACTGATAGATTGGATTAGGATCCATTGGGTGCTAATGGATTCCAAGTTTGTGGATCTAAAAGAAAGAGAATTAAATCACTCAGGCTTCATCCTGAGCATTATCCTTACATTTTAATTGACTTACTCCTAGCATCCCAATTATTGATTACTCTTCATTCATGAAGTACTCTTTTCATTTGTTTCTTCCAGGACAGTATCCTTTTACTCATCTTCCTGATTTTAACTTAATAGCAAATACATCATATGTTTTCCTTAGATGAAAGAATGAACATCTGAGAAATGTTCTTAAATGACTTTGTTTTCTCCACTCATAAACTCAATTTTTTATTCACTTGGCTTTGACTAATGACTTCCTCATGGCATTCTCATGAAGGAGATGGGAGTATTTGTTAAAGAGTAAACTGTTGAAATTAAAAGACACTTACTCCTTGGAAGGAAAGTTATGACCAACCTAGATAGCATACTCAAAAGCAGAGATATTACTTTGCCGACTAAGGTCTGTCTAGTCTAGGCTATGGTTTTTCCAGTAATTATGTATGGATTGTGAGAGTTGGACTGTGAAGAAAGCTGAGCGCCAAAGAATTGATGTGTTTGAACTGTGGTGTTGGAGAAGACACTTGAGAGTCCCTTGGACTGCAAGGAGATCCAACCAGTCCATTCTGAAGGAGATCAACCCTGGGTGTTCATTGGAAGGAATGATGCTAAAGCTGAAACTCCAGTACTTTGGCCACCTCATGCGAAGAGTTGATTCATTGGAAAAGACTCTGATGCTGGGAAGGATTGGGGGCAGGAGGAGAAGGGGACAACAGAGGATGAGATGGCTGGATGGCATCACTGACTCGATGAACGTGAGTCTGAGTGAACTCCGGGAGATGGTGATGGACAGGGAGGCCTGGCGTGCTGCGATTCATGGAGTTGCAAAGAGTCAGACAAAACTGAGCGACTGAACTGAACTGAACTGAACCAAAACTGTTGTAAAATTAGGAATATTTTGTGCCCCATCATGCTTAGTGACTCTGACGTACAGAGCAGTATCTACACTAACCATCCAGTACAACACACCTCTTCTTTCCTTTCTCTTATTTGTCTTTGTGAAAGTTGATAAGAGCTTGCAGTGTAAAATATTAGGTGGGAACTTTATTCTGACAGACAATCAGAAAAATGTCTTGAAACTGATTCCAAGTGCCAAAAGGGTCACTCAGTGGGAGGCAAGACGCCCCTCAAATATTATAGAGACACTTAAGGAATTGTTTATTCATAACATTCATAATCACTTGCATAGATTTTAAGCCATGCTAAAATATTTGTCATGTCATGGACAGCAGGGCTGATGTTATACAATAGAAACAAAAGATCCAGGTTCAAGTCCTGTCCTTAGGCTTATTAATGAGATGATCTTAAGAAGGTTATAGATATTGATACAGACATGGATGTATACACATACATTTGTTATCTTGGAAATTTTGATGTTGTACATATTTAAGGAAAATCTGTGTAGGTTCTATCACCCTGAAAAAAAAATGAGAACTACTAAAATGGAAATACTTAACATATCTTGTCTAACCATCTTAGCCCACATATTCAGCTTTCCAGGGCTGAGCTCCGGAATGAATCTTGTTACCCTGGACCTGCTCTGAAGAGCTCCTCATGGAGAAGGTTCTCTTCACCCTCTCAGGTGGTTGAATCCACCCCGTCAGGCTTCTGCTTTATTTTGCTGTCTACAATGCCTGTCTGCTCAGGAGCTGGAGCTTGTCTCCAGACCCTAGCCCTGTGCCTGGTCCAGACACAGGGCCTACCTCTGGGCAGCCGGGTCTCCAGCCTCACCTCCTGGACTGCCCTGCTCTCAGCTGAGACCTGCAGTAGGCAGGCTGGGCTGGAATCTGACCTACTTCCCACTCCCGAGTCTGGATGCTCCCGATGCCCCCCAGGTGACTGGCAATTGCCAAAACCAAGGGCAGATTCACCAAGCACACTGGGACACAGCTTCAGATCCCTGGCTGCTCCTTTAGGGGAGAGCCTCAAGTCAGGCCAGCTTCTCTGGCCACCCACCCCCAGCCCTTCCTCCTCCCACAGGCCGTGACTACAGCGCCCAGCCAAGCTTCCCAGCACAGCTCCTCTCTACCTGACGTCCAGACCTTCCGGATCCTTGGCAGTCATGTTGCCCACTTTTGTGCCTTTAGCCACAGCCTCACTGACTTTTGCTTCAAATACTTGTTGGAAAAATTGCGGGGGGCTCATTCACGTCTGTCACCATCAGTCTGAAGGTAGCAGAAGAGCTGGCATTATACTGTACACCGGGTACCAGAGGCTCAGGATTTTCTGCTTGGACTACAATATTATGGATGGCTACTGTTTCAAAATCAAGAGGCTGTACAGGGGAAAAAGAAGGAAAATCAGTTGGGGGATAATGAACTCCCTTAAAATCCACCTCACCCCCAAGGCACCCTAAAAACGCTCTGACAGAGCATCTGTTCCTAATCTAGTGTCAGCAAAAACTTCCTTCTCTGGATAGCAGAGCCATGGAGAAGCTTTTGCTACAGGACTTACCAGGACTTTGAATATGCTAATGTGTGTTCTGACTCTCCTAGAAGAGGGAATCAATAGGGCACTCTTCCAATTTATTTAGTCCTAGGACAATTCATTCATTTATCAGAAACATACTGATTCTCTCAAGACCGTTCTCAGAAGTCACTGGGGAACGCTTACACAGAATGGTGGGGCTTCCCTGGTGGCTCAGTGGTAAAGAATTCCACCTGTCAATGCGGGAGATGCAAGTTCACTCCTTGGGTTGAGAGGACTCCTAGAGAAGGAAATGGGAAACCACTCCAGTATTCTTGCCTGGAGAATCCCATGGACAGAGGAGGCTGAAGCAGCTACAGTCCATGGGCTTGCAGAGCTGGGCATGACAGCAGCTAAACAGCAACCGCATTGTATGGAGAACGATTTCCCAGAAACCTCAGGATCCGAATTTCAAAATAAAAAACTTAAACTCTTGGCGGGTGGGAGAGGTTAGCATAAACTGGAGCATACCTGCTCATTTTACATCTAAAAACTGTCTCAGAAACTATAAATACCTACCTTTCAAAATGGCCAAAACCTTACTAAAGACAACCTAGAATTTTGTGCATGAGAACTTGGCTTGATTAACATCAAACTGGGGCCCCAAACATGGCTGAACAGAAAGAAATGGAGATTGAACTCCGTAAGCTGCTAAGGTTCCTAGCAAACTGCTCTCAGTCTTAAGGGGAATTACAATGGCCACTAACAGGAGTGTTCCAATTAGACAAGAGCATTTAAGAAGAGCACTTAAAAGCAAGGAATACCTATTTTAATTGGCATGCAGAAGCCTCCAAAAGACTTCAAAATTCCAAAATAGTTATTACAAAAACCTGATAAAAAATTAGAGATATAAAAGGTATCCAAAAAGACTACAGGACTGATGTAATACCTACTGCTCCCCTCCACAGAAGTTCATTGAACATCTAGATCACTTCTAAGTAAGATAACATACTATAACATTAATTACTGAACATAGATTTTACCCACTTTGGTTTCCTTTTGCAGAGGAACTAAAGATATTTGGATCTATTAGTATATATGGCTGGTGCCACATTAAAAATGTTTACTATGAGGAAGCATGTTTTTCTAAAAATTATGAAATGTATTCATAAATTTGCTAGTCCAAAGAATGCTAGGGTGACAGTTCATAATGCTTAGCAAGTGTTCACTATAAATTAAGGTTTCTAAGGGTTAAGAATTCTAACGTGTGCAAGCTCAGTCACTCATGTAACTTAAGACAATAAGAAATAATTGTGTATGTAAGGAAAAGAGAGACTTCCCTGGTGGCTCACATGGTAAAAGCATCTGCTCACAATGCGGGAGACCTGGGTTCGATCCCTGGGTTGGGAAGATCCACTGGAGAAGGAAATGGCAACCCACTCCAATATTCTTGCCTAGAAAATCCCATGGACAGAGGAGCCTGGCAGGCTACAGTCCATGGGGTTGCAGAGTCGGACACGACTAAGCAACTTCACTTCACTTCAAGTAAAATAGGATGTATTTTTTGTTTCAGAGGCTTTTTTTTTTTTAATTAAAAACCCTTTTTTGAGGTATGGCAATGTATTTTGTTGAGGGAAATAAAAGTGGTTTTTTCCTAAAGTAAAGCTATTTATTTTACAATAGGAAGGAGAAAATTTCAGGAAAAACTATATTGAAAAGCAGAGACATTACTTTGCCAACAAAGGTCCGTCTAGTCAAGGCTATGGTTTTTCCAGTGGTCATGTATGGATGTGAGAGTTGGACTGTGAAGAAGGCTGAGCACTGAAGAACTGATGCTTTTGAACTGTGGTGTTGGAGAATATTCTTGAGAGTCCCTTGGACTGCAAGGAGATCCAACCAGTCCATTCTGAAGGAGATCGGCCCTGGGATTTCTTTGGAAGGAATGATGCTAAAGCTGAAACTCCAGTACTTTGGCCACCTCATGTGAAGAGTTGACTCACTGGAAAAGACTCTGATGCTGGGAGGGACTGGGGGCAGGAGGAGAACGGGACGACAGAGGATGAGATGGCTGGATAGCATCACTGACTCAATGGATGTGAGTCTGAGTGAACTCTGGGAGTTGGTGATGGACGAGGAGGCCTGGCGTGCTGCCATTCATGGGGTTGCAAAGAGTCTGACACGACTGAGCGACTGAACTGAGCTGATAGACATAGAAAATAAAGGAGAATGAAAGAAAGAAAAAGAGGAAAAAAGAGGAAATCCTGTGTGGTCAAGTTAGCTTAAAAAAATTAATTATTATTAATTTTAAGAGTTTTAAAATAAGTTTAAATACTAAAATATTCTTATGTAAAGCTAAAACTTAATTTTCTTTCATCTGCTAAAAGGACAAATTTTATTAGGTCTATTAATTTAAAAGATCTACTCTTTATGATAAATTTGAAAAGCTTTTCTTTATCTTTGAAATAATTTATTTATAAAGCAAAGACTTTGTGTTTTATCAAAATAATTTTTTGTGCTTTATATCTTTATTATCAAGTCTTTGATTATTTAAGTAAACTGAGTCATCTGAATATTAGAAAAGCAAAGTTTGGCTCAGAAGTATGTAACTTACTGCATTTGCTCTTGAAAATGTCTATTCTATTCTGTTTGAATAATTAAGTGGATAATTAAGTATTATTTCATAATGATCTGTAATCCTTTTTAGTTGTGTCCAAACCTTTTGAATTTTTTGGCAGAACTTCCCAAAATCAAATTCTAAGTGAAGTCTTTTGACCTGGAAATAACTTTGGGACTTTCCAGAGGTACTTTGGAAAAATCAGAAAAGACATTTTCTTTCTCCTTATAGAAAGAGAGATGTTATACTAATTAAGATTATTTGATATGTTAAATTACGTGGAAAACTTTGTCAAACAACTTATACTAAGCCTTTTTTTTTTTTTAATGATTTGAGTGTTCAGGCTTTTTTCTTAAAAAAAAAATGTATTCATTTTTGGCTGCGCTGGGTCATTGCACACAGGCTTTCTCTAGCTGCAGCAAGCAGGGGCGACTCTCTAGTTGCAGTCCTCAGGCTTCTCAGGCAAAGCGTGGGCTCTAAAATGCACGGGCTTTAGCAGTTGTTGTGCATGGTTTTAATGTGTCGTGTGTGGAATCTTCCCAGAGCAGGGATCGAATCCATGTCCATTGGACCACTAGGGAAGTCCAAACCTTCTTTATGTTATATTTACATAGGTATGTAAATGTTATAAAAATTATATAAAATTCCTGGAAATCTATTATTTCCTGGTATGATGTTATCAGTCATAATTCTAGTTATCTTAAACATTACACATTGCAAAACTTACCAAATTTCCTTGTCAATTCCATTGCAATGAATTCTTATCAGATATTTAATAATGGGCATTTTAAGGATTTTGTCATTTACAGATAGTCAATTGTTTTAGTCTGATGCTTTTGCAAAAGTGTTCCTACAAAACTATTTCATCTTCAGAGAAATCCATAAAAAGGACTCTGACAGGTATTCTAGAATATCTGATCACTTTAAAATCATAAAACTAAACTGGGTAAGAATTCCAGAATAACAGAAAAACTAGATTAACATAGAGCCAGTATTAATTACATTGAACTAAATAAACTGAGGCAGTTGATTATAATTTGTATGACTTTCTGTTCTAATACAGTGCATATTTCTTGATGTTTTGTTTTTTCAGATTTAAAAAAGTTTTCTTTTAAGTAATCTATGACTTATAGCAATAGATAAAGCATACCTTTTAAACAAAAATGACATTTTTTTCTAGATGATCTTTCCAGAATTCAGAAACTCTCAAATATATTATTTTCATGGCAATATAGGTAGTCATTCACATGTGTTCAATAAGAATCTGTTCTCCTCATAATGGAACACATTTGAAAACATTGATTACATTGCTAAGGCTTGGACTGGATTGTCACATTTGAGAGAGATGTACATAGACTCAGAGGGTACTTTGCTTTGAAGGTTCCAGCATGAGCTTACATGGTCGATCACTATTCTTGCTGTGCTTATGTAAATAATCAAGCCAAATTTAATGCAAAAAAATATTTTATTGGGGTTATCCTTATAAAGAATTTTTTTAAGCAGGAATAATTGTAGAGAGAAAAATTCTATTTGAACTTTTACATTCCCCATGGACAGAGGAGCCTGGCAGGCTACAGTCCATGGGATCACAAAGAGTCGAACATGACTGAGTGACTAAGCACTGCCCAGCACATTAGACTCTGGGCTTCCCAGGTGGCGCTAGTGGTAAAGAACCCGACTGTCAACGCAGGAGACCTAGAAGACGAGGGCTGATCCCTGTGTCAGGAAGATCCCCTGGAGGAGGGCATGACAACCCACTCCAGGACTCTTGCCTGGAGAATCCCATGGACAGAGGAGCCTGGCGAGGTACAGTCCATAGGGTTGCAAAGAGTCGGACGTGACTGAAGCGACTGAGCATACACACTGCTGCTGCTGCTAAGTCGCTTCAGTCGTGTCCGACTCTGTGCGACCCCACAGACGGCAGCCCACCAGGCTCCCCCATCCCTGGGATTCTCCAGGCAAGAACACTGGAGTGGGTTGCCGTTTCCTTCTCCAAGGCATGAGAGTGAAAAGTGAAAGTGAAGTCACTCAGTCGTGTCTGACCCTCAGTGACCCTTCTAGGCTCCTCCATCCATGGGATTTTCCAGGCAAGAGTACTGGAGTTGGGTGCCATTGCCTTCTCCGAGCATACACACATATACACATAAACTGGACTGGATCTTGAATTTTTCTAGTTTCCTCAAATATCTGGCTACAACTCTCCAAGCTAATGTTTCCGTTTTCTCCCACCTCTCTGAACTGGAATCGGTGAGAACAAAAACTGCCCTTGAACCTCCTTGGAAGGGATCTGCCAGGTCTCCTTGCTCCCTGCATGGCAGCCAAACTTTACGGTCTTAAACCTTAGATACACATCTCACAGCTGAAGAGGAGTCCACCAGACATCTGGTCTTATAAAAATACTGAATCTCCAAATCAGATTGAGTAGGAAGAGAGGCAGCTGACAATGCAGCGGATGCTGCCTTCCAGATCAACACTTCATACTTCAGCTGAGCATGAAACTCTCTCTCTCTTTTTCCCTTCCCTTTCTTTCACTCTGGCATTGTCCTGGAAAGGTAAGCCATCATCTGTATCTCCCAGGCCGTGGCTAAGGGAGGTAGCCTCTGAAATTTAAAACAACTACGATTTGGGGCTGGGAGAAAACCTAACTGACATCTAACTTGAACAGGCGTATGCAACTAACTATCCCCTACGAGTGAATCCACAACAGTGCTGCCTCGATGGAAGCGACTCGTGTCCTGACAGGACTTATCTTTGTCTGTGATGGTTATCATTCTCCGTTTGTACCTAGACGACTGGTACATCGTCATCAGGCAATGTCTCCTAGGTTATCCAACTGCGGCCCTGAGTGTTCACAAACAAACTGAGACACCTCATTAGTTGAACTCCCTGGATTTACATCAGTGAGTTAGAAAGGAATTGTCAAGAGGTATTCATGACTCGGGATTCCCTTTCTTTAGCCGGTCCATTCTTCTTGAGTGAAGTGAAGTGAAAGTTGCTTAGTCGTGTCTGACTCTTTGAGACCCTGTGGACTATACAGTCCATGGAATTCTCCAGGCCAGAATACTGGAGTGGATAGCCTTTCCCTTCTCCAGGGGATCTTCCCAACTCAGGGATCGGACCCAGGTCTCCCGCATTGCTGGTGGATTCTTTACTGTCTGAGCCACCAGGGAAGCCCTCCTTGGTTAAGAGTGCATGTAAAACCAGAGTATGATTAGGAACCTTCCTTAATTCCTGAAAATATTGAAAAATTCACTGTTAGAGCAATAGCTGCCAAACAAAAATCTTAAGACTTTCTGGCTGAAGTTGTTCTTGATATAAAAGAGCCCTTGATTCTCTCTCAGGTGAGCAAGGAGATGTCTCTGCTCTAGCCAACACCACCTGCTGTACCTGGAGAACACTTTCAGGGCAGCGGAAATTCAGGAACATCAGATCACCGAACAAGCCACTTGCCTTCAAAGGGTGACTCCTGCCATGGAGTCTTTCTTTGAATTATTTGCATTTGATTGGATTGAGTCTTGGGGGCCATGGCTCGAAGGTACACTCCAAACAAAGGAATTATCCTGCTTATTAGAATCACAGTACTCTCTCTCATGTGCGGCATTCTCTCAAAAGCATTAAGTACATCTCACAACCACTCACTACCAAGTCTCACTAAGGCTAAGAATATTAGAAAAGGGAAAGAAAGAATGACCAACTTAAAAACTCTAAGCCTGAAGCTGACACCTGTGAATATTACAGGGATTAAGTATATATAAAAAAAAACCATTATGACCTGTGAATATCACACAGAAGAGCAACAGAAGAAACAACCAAAGAGCAGTATCTGATAGTGGCATTTAATGCAAAGTTTTTATCACATTTCTCAGATAAGTGAGAATCTGATCAAAATGGGGAAACTGTTAAAGGGCCTCCCCAGTGGCTCATTAGTAAAGTATCCACCTGCCTTGCAGGAGACGCAGGAGACATGGGCTCGATCCCTGGTGCAGGAAGATACCCTGGAGAAGGAAATGGCAACCCAGTCCCGTATTCTTGCCAGGAGAATCTCATGGACAGAGCAGCCTCATGGGCTACAGTCCACAAAGAGTTGGACTCTTTAGGGTTGCAAAAGTCAGACACAACTGAGCATGCACACACTTTAAAGAAACAACAGGCCCAAAATAGAATCACTTGCGCTAAACCCCATGTCAGCAACAAAACTTAATACCTACTTTATTGCATTCTCAATCCCTGCCCCAGGAAGGCAACCTTAACCAGTCAGTCTTGAATCTGGTCGGCCCTAGTGAGGTAATCTACCCCATAGGCCCTTTTCTCCCTTTTAGGAGGGCAACTTTGTCTGAAACAAGACATTCTTTGCCAATAATTTCCTTTTTCCACTCCCATTCTACCTTTGAAAATCTTTCCTTTTCTACAGCTTGGTGGAGCTCCTTTCTATTTGCTAGGTGGAATGACACTTGATTTATGAATTATTTAATAAAGCCAATTTGATCCTTAAATTTACTCCATTGAATTTTTGTTGTTTGTGCATACATGAATTTTTTTCATCAGGAGAGGTTACGTAGCTTTTGTCAGAGTCTCAAAAGCACCCATGACCTCAAAAAAATGAAGGAACCAAGAAAAGCTCAAAAAGCACATTATAGATTCTGGGAACTGCTCTGTTCTAGTCACTCTTCCAGGCCTGGAGGACCCAGGATCTCTTGGGAAGCAGTCTGTTCTCCATGCCTTCTGTAATCTTATAGTACTTAACTCAGGATCCTAATTGTTTGCTTCTCTATTCCAGATCCTTACTGACCATGAGCTCTCTGAGAAGAGGAACTATATTATATTCTTCGCTTCTCATCACTTCCCTGACAAACAGTGTGCATAGTACATCCATTAGGAAATACAAAAATGAGAAGCTCTTAGTCCTTCTCAAGCCCTTGCAGGCTCCAGTGG
The DNA here is from genome assembly GCA_917880005.1 of Nanger dama. NCBI lineage: Eukaryota > Metazoa > Chordata > Mammalia > Artiodactyla > Bovidae > Nanger > Nanger dama. The sequence goes on from CAKJTW010000035.1 coordinate 12,420,616, forward strand.
GAAAGAGATTCTGGAGAAAATCTTCACTCTCTAGAAACCCTCTCCTCCATGAACACACAAACACATGCAACATCACAACCCAATTGCTAGTTCAAAAGGAAGTAAGATAGAAAATTGCCTCATATGAAAGAGAAAGAATTATGTGTAAAGACTCAAGGTCATCTGAGAATCAATTGGCTCTTGTTAAAATGCAGGATATAAAATTTTATAATCCAGCTGAGATGTAAAAAGAGAGGTTTTTTCATAGAAATAAACATCCAGTGCCTACAAGGTATGATCCCATGATGACCTCTTGGTCACGACCTCATGTTGGGATAGGGCTTCCCACCCAGGGGAGTTGGGAAGAGATGTGTGCATGCTGGAGCGTCTGACTCCCAGGGATCCACCCATCATCTCAGGGGAGGAGGGCAGGGCCATCAAACTAAAAGCCTGGTAGATGGAGCAGGAAGCCAGCAGCCCCCAGAGCAAGCCCGCCATGTGGACCAAGGACACGGCAATCTGTTCCTTGTGGGTCCAGCCAAGACCAGGCTCAGACAAGCAGCACAGCACTCTGTGGGCTCAGGCAGAGGACGCACACCCCATCCTTACATCAAACAGGTCCTAAGTCCCTCCCTGGCTTTCTGATCCTTTCACGAGGCCACCAGAGGTGAGGGATACAGAAACGAACTGGTGTCCCTGCAGATGAGGAGCAGCGAGAGTTAGCAGGACAGAACATGTGACCTGAGAGAAGAGAGAGGTGATGGAGAAGATGGTACACGTCAAGCTCAGAAACTGGGACTTGATCCTTGATGAGCAGAGAGAGGCGGTGAGCGCAAGACTGACAAGGTGAGATTGATGTTGGAGGAAGTTAACTCTGGGAGCTGCCAGGGGAGGGGTGGATTGGAGCCGATCTGACCTGGGCAGGGAGGCCCGTTAGGAGAGGGTGTCAGTGTTCCTTCAACCCTTGCTGAATGGAAGTAACGGCTTGCCATCAGTCAGTCTGCTTAGCTTTCACACCAGGAAAACACACGGAACCACATTTTCCAGGAATAAAATTAGAAATGGAAGATACTAAAATTAGCAAGTGATAACCAGCAGAGTTTAATCAAGAACAAGCTTTGTCAAACCACGTGCCCTGTCTTTCATGACACGGGGCTGTGCCTGCAGAGTCAAGTCAAGAGACCCTCATGACCTTACTCATCAGATAGGCAGAAAACACCCACTTATGCCACAATCCCTCTTCCATACATGACTGCTTGAAAGGTCAACCTCATGATTTAGATTCAACCTGGAAGCAGAGATAAAGTACTGAAGGAAAGGAGCTGAGACCAGGGACATTTAACATTTTCATCAACAATCAGTGATGAGAAAAAAATGCACATTAGTTTTCCACATGATATTCTAGCTGCTTAAAAATACATCATGTACTGAGAATTCAAAAGGACCAGCCATAATGAAAAAGTGACAAAATTTGTATCAAAAAAAAAAAAAAATTAAAGCCAAAACAAACCTCTGACTTTCAATTTCAGGAGAGTTATTGATGAGTCTGGTAGGGCTCAGAGAAATAGCCTTCCTGGCTCCTGATACCTGCTTGGTCTCAAGAATGTGTTGATCTATCACACAATAGGCCAGAGCTCAGGGTGGCGGTAAAGACAGGGAGAACAGCAAGAATAAATAAAACGTGTTTATTCCCAAGCATCACTTGGGGCATATGAATTAATAGAAAAGTATATCTTGGTCTTTTCCTCTGGTTCCTGACACTGAGCTCCTAAATCCCTTGCAGTTTCCTGGGTGACAGGAGTACCTTTTGTTCTAATGAGGTGACTCTGTGGCTCCTGGTAACCAGGACGGGGACTGGTTACCAGACCAGACTAAGCCATGGTTAGAAGCTGGGGATTTTCAGCACAACCCCTCCCACTTCCCAGGAAGGGGAGAGGGGCCGGAGACTGAGTTCATGATCAATCATGTCTACATGATGAAGCCTCAGCAAACATCCCCAGAGTGAGGCGTTCAGAGAGCTTCCGGGTCAGTGAGCACATCCACGAGCTGTGGAAGTGATGCACAGCTCAACTGCATGAGACAGAAGCTCCTGCTCTCGGGGCCCTCCCAGGCCTCACCCCATGTATCTCCTCATCTGGCTGCTCAGCTGGATCCTTCATCATATCCTTTATTTCGTGATACACCGGTAAATACGTTTCCATGCGCTCTCTGAGCTGCTCTAGCAAATGTTGGAACCTAAGGAGGGAGTCATGAACCTCTGATGTATAGCCAATCAGTCTGAAGAACAGACGGCAACCTGGCACTTGCTGGTGGCTTCTGAAGTGGGGTAGGAGAGTGGGACTGACCCTTAACTTGGGGGGTCAGATGCTATCTCCCGACAGATAAGTGTCAGAATTGAGATACATCATAGGACACCAGGCTGGCGTTGGAGAATTGATAGGTGTGTGGAAAGCCCACATACCTGGTATCCACCCTGAAGTGCAGTGATTACTCAAGAGCAGAGGAGAAAGCCTTTGCAGGGCGCTTGCTAAAATGACTGATTTCCCGGCGCTCCCCCAGAGAGAGAGTCAGCTGTCCCCAGCGGGCACCATTTGACTCTGGGATTGGGCAAGTTTGGCCCCCTTGGCAAGAAGAGAAAACGTCTCATCTGTCCACAGCCAGAGTCCTAGCTTCTGCCCGCACACAAGTTAATAAGAATTGAGATAGCGCTGAACACTCATGAAGTTGGCTGCCACCTGCTAGGGGCTGTCTTAAGAGCTATGTGTGTATTTTGCACTGAATCCTCCAGGATCCTCATCAAGAAGGTTCTACCAATTTAGGTTTTCAGGTCAGAAAACTGAGGTCTGAGAGGTTACAACATTTGTGTCAAGGTCGCAGAGCTAGTACATGGTAATGCCAGGCCCCCACAGCAGTCCTTTCCTGAAAGGAGTCAGAAGCCAGGGGTCAAGTTCCCAGCTCCTTCATCTAGTAGAGGGGCTGACTGTAACTTGTGAGCCTGAACCTCAGCTGGATGATGGAACTGTTTCTGCCTCCCTCCGGGTCACTGTGAGAAGCAAAGGAGTATGGACAAAAGTGCTTCATGAAGCAAAAGGGGCTTCAGTTGTGGAGCGTGCGCTCCTCGGTGAGCTTTACTGGTTGCCATTTGCACATTTAAGGCTTCCCTCATAGCTCAGTTGGTAAAGAGTCCGCCTGCAATGCCGGAGACCCCAGTTCAATTTCTCGGTCTGGAAAATCCCCTGGCAAAGGGATAGCCTACCCACTCTAGTATTCCTGGGCTTCCCTTGTGGCTCAGCTGGTGAAGAATCTGCCTGCAATGGGGGAGATCTGGGTTTGATCCTTGGGTTGGGAAGACCCCTGGAGAAGAGAAAGGCTACCCACTCCAGTATTCTGGCCTGGAGAATTCCATGGACTGTATAGTCCATGGGGTCACAAAGAGTCAGACTTGACCGAGCGACTTTCACTTTCATTTGCACATTTAATTCAGGTGAACAGGTGCTGATAGGATCGTGATAGTTTACACTGGGATTTAAATTTTTTAAAATGACCAATACAATGGCTCTGAAGCAATGGAAAGCTTAATGAGGAGGGACTTAAAAGTAAGGCTAACTAAGCTCTGCATGAGAAACCACACTGTTGTGTCTGACTCTTTGTGACCCTGTGGATGTGTAGCCCACCAGGCTCCCCTGTCCATGGGATTCTCCAGGCAAGAGTGCTGGATGCCATATCCTCCTCTAAGGGATCTTCCCGACCCAGGAATCGAACCCATGCCTCCTGTATCTCCTGCATTGCAGGCAGATTCTTTACCACTGAGCCACCAGAGAAACCACATAATAGAGGCTAAGTTTAAAAACCTGAAAACTGAATGAATGCACATGTCACGGTGAGGACTCGCATCCTAGGGGCAGCTGGCTGACATCAGTGTATCCTGGTCAAGGGTCCACACCTCTGGGCCAGCTGGCACTTAGCATTTGGAAGATCTCAATTAGAGCCACACCCCAAAGGCAGCTGCTACAGGCTCTGAGCTAGCTCTGTCTCAAGCTACACTACAAGGTCTGTTAATTACCAAAGTGATCTTGCAAAGAGGTTTTTGTGAAATCCGTGGTATTCAAGACAGGCAATTTGGTGGAAAAATACATTCTTGAAGAAGAATGTCGCATCTGGCTAGTCCAGCAGCTTATACCCTTCAGAGTTCCAGGACTCCAGTTCTGTTCTATCGTCACCTTTTCTGTGGACAGTCAGATGAATCTTGTCACTAGACTACTGTGAGTATAGTGATTACAGGGCCCGAGGGACAGAGAGCCGGGCCAGCACAAGCCTAAAGCCTGAAGCACAAGTCGAATGCTGGTTTTCAAACCTGCTTGTTACTAATTGCACGTGGGGCAGAATTCAACTATGTATTCAGGCAACCAAGATTCATTGAACCTCCACTATGTGCAATATTCTGGACACTTGGCATATAACCACAAGCAAAACAAGGAGGCGACCAAGATTTTGGCCAGAGGCCCGCTGTGTTGGAACACACCCCCTCATGTCAAGGAAGGTGTGGGAAGAAAAATTGGAGCCTTCACCTACTGCTGATCATCAAGGTTACCAAGTTTTCCCTATAGATGCCAGCTAGCCACAGATGGTCAAATTAACTTACATTAGTTCACAACAAGCCACCGTGAAAAGTTACCGACATTCATACTGAGATGGACAGGCCTTTATCTTCTCTTAGACACCTAGAGGGTGCTGGTCCTGGGGAAGGATGGAAGCTATCTGCCCCCGCCTCCTGCCCCAGGACCAGGCCTGCTGCCTGGACCACCCATGGCAAACTCGGGGCCCTGGCCTTTCCTTCTGGGTTCTTTGTGTCATGTAGGCAGCCATGAATAGAGGGGGAAGATGTAACAGCAAAGGTCAGACTCAAACAAAATACTACTGCTTAAGTAGGTCCACACACAAACCTTGCAGCTGAAACCCAGTGAGGCCCTTGGTCAGCGGTGGGCTGTGTGGTCAGAACGGTACCAGAATTCTGAGACTCTGCTCCAGGGTTTCCTTCAGCACCAGCACTTTTTTTTCCCCCTGTGCTTCTATCCATTTTCTGTAAGATTATTTTCTTTTGTCTTCATTTTCAGTTTCTACCTTTATTCTGGGTCAAAACTTTCCTTCAGAGCTTTCTGATGCAGCCTCTCACACACTGTACTACAAACTCTCCGCATTCAACCATGTCTGCAGAGTCTCTGTTGCTGTAACTCTGATCTTTTCATTCTAAAGATATTGGACGACACTGAGGGCCACTTCCTGTTGAGTCATCTGATACACAGTTTACACACGTGAATGAGGCAGCCAGGGAGGAAAGGGTCAAACTTCAGGTGTACACAGTAGGGGATAGGAGTAGACTGAGCCAAGAATGGGAAGACCCTCTATAAAGAAGCAAGTATCACGGTAATCAAGATTTTGGCTTCCAGACTACCATCCTTACAAAGGGAGAGACGAAGCAAGAGCCAGTGGACTTGGCAGCACCATAAAAGATGAATGTAAGGAGTGGGCAAGGAAGAAGGTAGGGGAGAATAAATTTGTTTATTATAACTTGCCTATTAAAGGAGACCTACTAACCTCCAGTCATTATTAAAAAGAGGAAACTATGGCTGGCCCACTAGAATAAACAGCCTACATCCTAAAGGGTTCATGAGATTCATCTAGTCTAATATCCCACACTTGCAAAGGGAAAAATAAAGCCCTGAGCACCACCTTGCCCAAGATTTATTAAATAAAAATAAAGAATGCCTGGTTAAATTGGAATTTCAGATAAACCGTAAACAATTCTTTAGTAAAAGCATGTCCCAATTGTTGCATGGGACATACTAAAAATGATTCATTCTATAGTTTTTATGACAATCCTACCTCCCTCTGCAAAGGTTACTTGGTCAGCTAGTGACAGACTCAGAGCAAGAATCCTGGCCTCTGTCTTTCACAAGGACAGGAATGACTGAGAGGGTTCCTGGAGTCCATCACGTGCCTGAGAGGTCACCGCCAATTCATCACCTCTGCTTATAGGTCCTTGAATGGTCCTAAGGAAACTAATCTATGAAAAAGACAAATTCCATTCAATGGGTGATTTACCTTTTTAAGCGTGACGTATCCAGTATTGGTTTGGGGATCTGTTTCGATCTCCAAACGTCCCTCACTGTCTCCCTGTGTAATTCGATACAGGATTTTAGAGCTCCCAGTATGCGGTTCATCAGCGTCTGTGGCCTGGATGGTTAGGATGACAGATCCCACAGCTGTGTCTTCAGGGAAAGTTAGGTTTCCATACTAAGAGGGAAATAGGGGAAGGAAACAACGAGAATGTCCATTGTCATCAAGCACAATTATCAACGAGCAAACTTGCCTCTGGCTTCAGAATGGACACAAGTCCCAGTTTACACCAATACTTACCAAGCATGCTTTTCCCGTTGATGCAGTTGCTCTTGACATCAGTCACACTTGTAGACTGATATCCGTTATACCAAGAAACAGTGTCTCAGAGAGTGACTGATCAGATTCTAAAACAGATTCTCCCACCCCCATCCAATATATTTAATACTGAGACTATCACTATAGTTATTAGTAGTGAGACAGATAAATAGCTCCTATGTATCGAGTACCTACAATGTGACAGGCACTTATTTTAATTAATTCTTAATCAATCAGAGAATAGTTATTAAGAGCCTGAACTTTGGAGTCAAATGGCCTCAGTATGAATCCTAGGCTTGCTACTTATTACCTGGGTGAGTTGAAATAAGTTTCCTGATTTTTTAAAGTCTCAGGTTCATCCTCTGTCCATTGGACATAATAAAAATGGAAGGTATTTTATGTTTTCTGTTTGGATTTACAGAGATAACACATATAAAACCTCTGAATGCCTAGCACATAAGTGCTCAAAAAGGTAAGCATCAAGACAAAATGTCCTACTGAATAGCTGTGTTATCACCTCCATTTGACAGAGAAGGAAAAGATTGGAGAGGTGAAACCCACTCAAGACCACAGAGCTAGTTGGTCACAGAATTGGGATTCAAATCCATGCTTGTCCACCTCCAAAGCAGGTCCTGTTAATCTCTCACTCCTCCACTGAAAATCCCCCAGGTCACATCTCTTGGCATCACGATCATGAAGATGATAACAGGCAGGGTCCAGGAGTGGACCACAGCAGCGAAAGAAGTGGACTCCTACTTTCCTAGAGCCCCGTTTGCCTTTCCAAGCTCTGAGATTCCTAAATCAGAACTCTCGTCCTCAGTCTAAAAGCACTGTCTGGATGTAATGCGAGGAGACTATAACACACAGAAAAGATCAAATACCCAAGAGAATGGAGACAGGGAAGAGACAGGCTCTTCATCTCATGCTCACTTAACCTCAGTGCCTGCTACACAGGTTATATTGTCATGCCTTTTACCTCTGCAAACCCTCCTGTAAATCAATTCCCTTTCTTTGTCACAGCTTTATCTTGATTTATGAACATCATCACAAGGCTCGGGGCTGCCTCATCACTGACTTCAAACATAACAACCTAGTCAAAACAGCTTCTCTCTCCTCCAAACTAAATACGTAGAGGCATCCATTTTAAGAAAAGCAATGATAAAACTACTGCCAAGTTCAAAGCGCACATTAACAATAAATTAGCTTGAATTCTTCTTGATATAGTCAACTGAACTTCTTTCTCCTGCTCTTTGTGCCCAGTTCTTCTCATTTTTGCAAGTGTCCTGAGCACATTCTTTAGGCATAAATCAGAGGTTGGCTTTTTCTTCGCCTTTGTTGTTGTTATTCAGTTGCTCAGTTGTGTCCAACTCTTTGCAACCCCATCAACTGCATGCAGCACCCCAGGCCTCCCCGTCCTTTGCCATCTCCCAGAGTTTGCATCAAGTTGGTGATGCCATCCAACCGACTCATCCTCTGTCATCCCTTTCTCCTCCTGTCTTCAGTCCCTTCCAGCATCAGGGTCTTTTCCAATGAATCAACTCTTTGCATCAGGTGGCCAAAGTATTGGAGCTTCAGCTTCAGCACCAGTCCTTCCAATGAATATTCAGGGTTGATTTCCTTTAGGATGGACTGGTTGGATCTCCTTGCAGTCGAAGGGACACTTAAGAGTCTTCTCCAGCATCACAGTTCGAAGGCATCAATTCTTCGGCACTCAGCCTTTGGATACTCTCACATCTGTATATGACTACTGGATTCTTATCCAATTAATGCAAGGTGAGTTTAAATTGCCAATATTTTGCCAGCTTTTAATTTTTGACAAAGAATTCTTGTTTGAGAACCTAGCAATAATCTATTTATTGTCCTATACTCACAAAATATATAAAGGCAAACTGGAAGCAGTTACTCAATTCATCTCAATTTGACAAAGACTGTGCTTGCAGCTTTCAAGCAGTCCTTGAAATAAATGAGCTTTTGGCAAAAGTTTATAAACAGATGCTCACAGATACCATAACAGTGAACGTTACTGTTCCCAGAAGGTTTCCACTGAAGATGATGCCTGAGTTTACTACCAGAGCATTAACTAAGATATTAAATCTGGCATTATCCCTAACTACTGTTTGTGTCTTTATCCCAGAAGTAGGGGTCAGGTAATACGAACAAAGTAAAGCAAAAACAAGGTGACAACTACTCACATCTGACTTTTCAAAGATGGGGATCTGATCATTGATATCAATAACGTTGATTTGCACAAAGCAGAGGGTCTTGAAGTCTGAAAAACAAAAGCACATCACAAAAATTTTCACTGAAAATCATGCATTAAGATCAGAAATCTGCAAGAAAAACAATTGGCAAGTACAGCAACAGCCATGCCACAATTTGACTATTGACCTGCAAGTGTGTGTAGCAAGGAGTCTCTCTGTTCCCCACCCACACCCACGTGTGGGTCACCAAGGTGGGGCAGAAGACAACCCTGGGAGAGGCTCCTCTGGGCCTCCCGCTCCATCCACCTGCCTCCTCCTCAGTAAAAGCTTGTTCCTGAGCCAGGCTTCCCGGGAGGCAGCCTGTTTTCTGGCTCGTGAAACTTATGTTGCCTTCAAAGCCCAGTGCAAAACTGTCCTTCTAGAAAGCTTCTTTAACATCCCAGAAGGTTGTCTTTCCTTCTCTGAATACTTCCGGCTCTCACTGTCCTGTATTTCTTCTGTCCCATAAAGGGAAGGCCCAAGTGAGGGAGGCAAGGTACAGTGGTGTGTCTGTGTACAAAGTCGCTTCAGTCATGTCCGACTCTGCGACCTTGTGGACTATAGCCTGCCAGGCTCCTCTGTCCATGGGATTTCCCAGGCAAGAGGACTAGAGTGGATTGCCATGTCCTCCTCCAGGGGAATCTTCCTGACCCAGTATTTTACCCACGTCTCTTACATATCCTGTATTAGCAGGCAGGTTCTTTACCTGTAGCACCACCTGGGAAGCCCGCGATACAATTAGCCCTCTTCCAAGGGCATGGCTACCCAGAGGCAGCTCACAGAATCCTGGTAAGTGGCTCTGAGGGGTGGGTTTGGCAACCCAGAGACCTAGTTAGAGACAGCAGTTTAACCTGGATCCAAGGTGAGCATGGAGTACCGGTAGAGATGGGATCCCCAGAAAACCAGCCACATGAAGACCAGCAGGATGGGATCCTCTGTTGAGGTTTCCATTATTCCAGCCATGAAGCCTACATTATACAATGGCTAAGACTCTGGGCTCTGGAACCCCCACCACTGAAATTCTGTCTCTGCTACTTATCAGGCGTGTAAGAGGTTGGTCATGTTACTTGAGATCAGTGTGAGGCAGTCAGTTTATAAAATGCAGATAGCAACAAAATCAAGGTTCTCATCCTAGCAGACACGGCTGGCACGCTCTGTGTGTCAGGCGCGTATTAAGAGCTTTGCTTACATGACTCGTTTCATCTTCACTCTTCACTCTGATGTAGGAACTATTGTCATTTTCATTTAGTTCACAACCGAGGAAGCCAAGGGTAACTTGGCCACAGTCCTGCGGCTGGCTTGTGCTCGAGCCAGAATCCGAATCCACGAGCCCCCCAGTCCTCTCCATCTGCTCCCCTCCCTTCACCCCGCTCTGTGCCCTGGGGCTGACCTTAGGAGCCCCATCACTGGGCATCCTGGCCCTCTGGGTGGCAGTCGAGCTCTACCAGGGGGAGCACTGGCAGGAGGTCTGAGAAAGGGCAGGAGCACAGAGTCAGATTCTGGCTCCCACTGCCAGCAGCTTCGTCTGGAGTCACGGCCCCAGGCCCAGGGCCTGCTCCCTCAGGGCCGGGCACACCTTGCCCCTTCTCACCTTGGGGTAAGAATGACTCCATTGTGCTTCACCCCTCCCGCTGGCTTCCCATAACCCCCTACCCACAGCTTCACAGAGAATCCCTTCTTTACTCTCTTTTTGGTTACTTCTTTGAAGAGGGCTTTCTTTTCCTGGGATGCTGACAAACATACTCAGGCTGCCGAGCTCCAGAGCTTGTTCTCAGCACACCAGATACAAGGCCAGGCATGTAAGCTAATAATAGCCACCTTATAAATAAGTGGATGCTAATTAAAGCTGGGTCCAGCCCCCAGGACACTGTAGACAGCAAGAATGGCTGGAGGTGTGGAGAGGTCCCAGGGCCTGAACTCACCACCTGCCTGTTCCACGTAAGCCTCATTTGGACCAGCAGTGAGCCTCGTGGTTTTATGTAAATGAAATCACTTCCCTGAATTTATGTAAAACTATGCTAATTATACCCTACTGACTAATTTTCTGTAGTATACTATGAATGTTTAATTCCATCAACACACATACACGCATTTATATTTACATATAAATATATTGCAAAATCTGGTCCATGTAGTCTATAGATGTATTCATGTATATAGACAATTTGTCATCTGATTTCCACTTTATGCTCTTATGGCATTAAACTGGTTTGGGTCTCCATGCATTTGCACATGGACTTTCTTCTCCTGTATAAGCCTTTACACTGTTTTGTAACTTGTCATATTCATCCATCGAAAGTTGGATTAATGACAGCTCTTCCAGAAAGCTCTATCAGGTCTCTCTCCCTCTCCACTGAGTCACTCATTGCTTTCACGGGCTACCTTGTACATATACCTTATAATTTATTTATTCACTTGTCCATCTCCTCTACCAAAAAGTGCTCCTTGAGGACAGACACCAGGTCTTATTTATTTGTGCATCCCCAGTACCTTGAATGGTGCCTCAATCAAGGTAAATGCTCAGTAACCATTGGAAGAATGGCTGGCTAATGGTGTGAAATTGTCAGCTCATCACAGACAGGGATAATTTATTATACCCACTTTCATTGTACCTCTTAGCATAATGCTAAGCATTGTGTTAGGCCCTCTATATTTGCCAAATTACTATCCCTCAAACTTTCTGCTTTGGGGGCCTGGTAAACCCCAGTACTCTCAGTTCTCTTTAGTATCTCAACATCTGGATAAAGAAAAAAATATGAAGCACAATGTGAAATGATGCTCTTTACTACAGCATACCTATATAATCTCTCTTTCCTAGCATAATAATTACTGAACTCCTTGGTTATTTAAGACTCAAGACCAGTTAACTCGAAGAAAGATTCTTAACTTTAAAGTATTAATGACCCTAAAATAGGCCTGTCTCTGAGGTCGAGTATGTTTGTGTGTCTATGCAATTTATCTGAGAATGTATGCATTTGTTTAGGAATTCATAGTTTCCATCAGCTTCTCAAAGGGTCTCATGACTTAGCAAAGATTAAAAACCATGTGCTTTGAAATTGTATAAAGTATAAGGATGAATGTTTCCTGATATTGTCAAATGGCCAGTTAGAAGCTAATAGGAGAAGACAAAGCTTTCCAAAAGTTCCTTCACCGTCATACAGCAGAAGCCTTTGAGTCTAAAAGGGAGACCTGAGACATACAACTAACCTTCTTGTTTGTGATCACGGTGGCCATGACAACAAGGCTTGCCAACAACTAACAACAACAGGGATCTTAACTGACAACGTGCTGCCGGGCTCTGAATCCATCGCTCTGTGTGCACCAAGACCTTGCTTCCCGTTGGCTTCCCCAGCAGTGCCTGAACAAGGCAGGCAGGCTAAGGTAGGCCCGCTTTTGGAGACCACGGACTCCTTCCACAGCCGGCCTCGGACCTCCGATGACCTTGCTGAACTTCCCTTTGACCGCGAGTTTCCCCAGCATTTTCCTTCCTTCCCTCCCTCACTCAGGGTCAGGCTCGTATTGAGGTCTGATGGCTCTTCCACCCTTCTCTGTATCCCTTTCCATTTTTTCTCATAGGTAGTTCCTCTAATAAAATCCTTATATGTTTAATCCCCTCCTGGGCATCTGCTTCTCAGGAAACAAACATAATCCCATTTTCTGAGCTGCAACTCTGGCCATTACCGCGTTGGCTTCTGGGCTTGTTTTACGTGGGAAGCAAGATCTTTTTCAGTGGCAGCGTCTGTAACACAGCCAGGCATTAGAGCAGCCTAACAATCACGGCTAGAAAGAAAACAAGTGTTTTCACTCGATACAGTGAAAGCGATACTAACCTTTGTCAGACACCTCCACGGTCAGGTTGTACTGCGGAGTGTCCCGCTTACGCAACTGGCTGCACCGCTAACTGGAGTGTTCCAAGGTATTCTTGGACCAGGAAGAGTCCATCTTGAGGAACTTTGGGAGTTTGATCCACAATTCTGTATTCTAAATAACTGTTAATAGTGTTTTCTTCATCCATGTCATGAGCAATTAGAGTTCCAATACTGCTCCCTATAGGGAAAGAAAGAAGGAAACCCGTCCCTTATTCTTTTTAGCCTATTAAAAAATGGTTTCCGTGGAGAATCGGGTTCCTAGAAGACACTGGAAGTAACTGTGAGAAGCAGAATAAAGTTCTTAGATTGATGCTGGTGCTTTAACCTTTTCAGCTGTACAGTGTGTGGAGCAGTGTCTTAGCTGGCTGCATATGTGTGTGTTAGTCGCTAAGCAGCATTCGATTCTCTGCAACCCCATGGACTGTAACCCGCAGGGCTCCATTGTCCGTGGAGTTCTCCAGGCCAGAATACTGGAGTGGGTTGCTGTTCCCTTCTCCAGGGGATCTTCCCAACCCAGGGACGGAACCTGGGTCTCCTGCATTGCAGGCAGATTCTTTACTGTCTGAGCCACCAGGGAAGTCCATTTTTAGCTGGCTAGGGCTTGCCATAAAATTTTTTTTAAAAAGTGACTACACAATGGATGGCTTTAACAACAGCAATTTATTTTCTCAGTTTCTGGAGACTAGAGGTCTGAGAGCAAGGTGTGAGGAGGACTGATTTCTTCAGAGATCTCTGGCTAACAGATGGCCATCCGCTGCACGTGTTTTCACATGGTCTTCCCCCGTCCAGTGTCTACTCAGATTTTCTCTTCTCAGAAGGACACCAGTCATATTGAGTTAAGACCCACGCTAATGACATTGAAGACCCTGTCTCTAAATGATAGTCCTCCTTTGAGGTGCCAGGGGCTAGGACTTCACCATTTGAATTCGGGAGGACCCAAGTCATGGTCTTGAACCATCGTGGATGTGGAGTGGGCCCTAAATCCAGAAGAGACGACTGAGACACTCATGGAGGAGGAAGCAATGTGAAGAAGAGAGCAGAGACTGCAGCAAGGCCACCACGAGCAGCCAACGAATGCCAGGAGCCACCAGGGGCCAGGATTCTCCCCTCGCGGGCACCTTGATTACAGGCTTCTAGCCTCCAGAACTGTGTGCTAACACATTTCTATTGTTTCAAGCCTCTGAGTCGGTGGCCATTTGTTATGGCCACCCTCAGACACTAATGCACAAGGCAAATGGTAAAACTAAACAAGTACAAGCCAACTGTGCTGAATTCTAAGCAAGTTTCTGGAACAACAGCAGAGACTGACTCCACCCCCAAGATAAAGACAGCATGGGCCGAGAGCAGGCAGGCGTCCTCTCTGCCTCACTGCAGTTCATGGACCTAAGTTTTATTTCTGGGAGTGTCTCAGTCCAGGGAGTTCTAGAAGTCTGGCCACAACGCAGTGCTCTACCCAGGTCTGTCTGGATGAGCTCTGATAGATGCCGGGTCATCTTCCTGCGTGAAATGGGAATTGTGTGTTTCTCTACACACAGCCAGAATTCCACGTGAGGGCTAGAACTTGAATATGTATCCCCCTTGTGGAGTCTGGCTTTATCTCTTTGCCCTGTATTTTATCCCCTTGCCTTTGCATCTACTGATTCACAGGGAGATTTGGAGGGTTTCGTGAGGGGAGGAATGGAAGTACCTATGTTATGCCTCTAAGGGGCTGGCCTTGGCAGACGTGTCTCCTGGCCAGGGAAGGAGAGGCATCAGAACGTGTGTGTGCCATTTCTGCGTCCTCACAAGCAACCAGGTCACCTTTGCAACCTGCATCTGCCCTTGTAAGAAAAGCATCTGTGTGCGGGAATGAAAGTGCGTCTCACTAAATTCTGTGGTGGTCTGGGGTCTGAGGGCTTCCCTTGTGGCCTAGCTGGTAAAGAAGCCGCCTGCAATGACGGAGACCTGGGTCCGATCCCTGGGTTGGAAAGATCCCTGGAGAAGGGAAATGCCACCCACTCCAGGATTGTGGCCTGGAGAATTCCGTGGGCTGTATAGTCCATGGGGTCGCAAAGAGTCGGACAGGACTGAGCGACTTTCACTTTCACTTTGGTGTCTGAGCAGCTCTCCTCGGGACCCTTCCCCCGGCAAGTGGCAAGTGAGTGGAACACAGAGGACACCCGTCTCCCCTCACTGCGGGGGAACCTCCAGCTGTCAGGGACACCAGGACTGTTTGGCATCTATGACGGGGAAACTCCAGGAGGGGGCGCCACTCAGTGGGAGCAGAGAACTTTATGAATGAGCCAGGAGTGAAAGAAGGGTCCTGTCTCCGAGTGACAAAGGCTAGGAATAAGTGGCAGCCCAAACTGATTCAGATGTACATACAGTATCTCTTGGGGGCACTGAGAAATACTTTGGGGAGATGGGGCTTTTATGAGAGGATAAAGTTCTGGTGTGAATACAAAGGTGTTGGTGGCAAGTGGGATTTCAGAACTAAAGTTGGCACTGCTGAGACTTGGGGACATGAGTCTCACAAGGTTCTGGCCAATACAAGACACCAAGTAGGAGAATATAAATATACTAAAGAATAATTTAGTATTTTAGTGAGCTAGACAGTAAGGCCCCAAAAGGCAGGGGCATTTTGGGGGTACCTTTCTAGGCTATATATATTAGAATAGACTCATTCTATGTTGATTTATAAGAATTCCTGGTCCATTAAGTCCACAACTCAAGACTGTGAAATATTGTTACAAAATAAATGATCACTTTTGGAGAGGCTGCACCCTTGAACAATTTGTTTTACCAGCAAGGACATCCTCACTAGTCTCAGAGAACAAGCGCTGTCCTTCTCCCTAGTAAGGCAGGCCACCACTATGATGGCCCCCAGAAATCACCCCACCCCTGATAGTGATGCCTTGGTGTAACTTCCTCCTTTTGAGTGTGAACTGGGCCTAGTGACTCATTTCTAATAAATACGGCAAAAGTTATGGGATGTCACTTCTGAGATTAGGTTATGAAAAGACTGACTTTCATCTTAATTACCATTTGTTTTAAACTCTCTCTCTTTCTCAATGTCCAGATCCCTAACTCAGAGAAACTGTGAGATAATAAATGTTTGTTGTTTTAAGCTGCTAAATTTGGGGGCAGTTTGCTATGCATCATAGATGGACTGATACACTAAATGTTGGGCCCTACACAAAAATACTTCTGCACAACCAATGAGCTCAGCAGTAAGGAGTAATAGATAAGAGGTGTCCCAAATCCAGTGAAGTCATAGAACTCCCAGAAATCAGTGTTCTGATAGTAGCTATCCCTGCACAAAACTAAAGCTATCCTGGCATAGCACAAAGAAATGAAGCAGGTCAGGAACAGAAGGACAAAAACAGATAGTAGCAACTGAACTTCATCTTTTATCAGCTTCCTAGAGAGGGTCAATTGCAGGGGATCTGACATGGAGTGTGAATGTTTGTTTACATTATTTAGCAAATTTGATGGGATTACCTCTGTCACTGACTTTTTTGGAAGGCGAATAGGAATCGATGGTGAAAATGTGCAGATGAGATAACCTCACACATCTATATGGGCTGCTGCTGCGAGTGGCTATGGGCTCACGGCAGCTGCAGGGCTGTAGCCGTCAGCAGCAGCGACAGGAGGAGCAGTAACCGTAGCAGCAGCAACAGCGCTGTGAGTAGGGGTGGCAGCTGGAAAACTCGGATTTTAGAGCCCTTCTCAGACACTCCCTGAACCGAAACACCGTACCTGTGAGAGCCCCCAGATGCATTCCACCTCCGTGCTGTGTCGGGCAGGGACAGCCCATCCCGTCAGGTTTACCTGCCCACCATTTACCCAACAGGGAGGAGAAAGGGATTCCAGAGTGAAAGAAGACAGACACACACTTTCTTACCTATTTGTTCATTCTCCTGGACCTCAAGTACAGTCACTGGAGATGGACACATAGGTGGATTATCATTAATGTCTTTCACTTTCACTTGAATTTTCAGTGGGATTGACAGCGGTTTTCCCTGCTCATCCTTTGCAACCGCATAAAATTCATACTACAACAAGATCAGAGGTAAAACATGACTCCATCATCATCCTCTTTAAAAGACAGATAAAATGACTATTTCAAGACTACTTCATTTATCCCCTTATTTTCAATTCATTTAGAACTGGGAAATGAGAAAATATAAAATGGACCAAATTTGTGGGGTTATTTTCCATGTCTTGGAGAGCAATAAAGCACTGAGGTTCAGAACACAGTTCTGGGGTTTGGTGGTGGTGGTTCGGGTGTTCAGTAAAATCCTTTCTGCTCTCAGATCTCCACAGGCACAGGATCTCATCTTGTCACCTGTGAACCTCCTCTTAGTTTTACTCACTGCATCCTTTTCTTCTCGGTCCAAGGGCTGAGTCACATAAATATCTCCTTCCTGGTCGATGGAAAATGGAAATCGTGGTGTGTTATCCTTGTCCAGTAAGGAGTATAGAGCACCTGGATCATTCCACTGCACCTACAGGGCCCAGAGCAAAATGTGAGGGAAGACAGACCAGGACAGAGAGAACTGGAAAGGAAATAAACAATTTTCTAGCTCTCTGTTTGAAATTTCTGATGACCTTGTTTGGATGTCTGTGGTTTCTTATAACTGCTAAATTACATTTTTCATTTTCAACCTAAAATAATCCCTCCCCCTTTTTTCCTTTTCACTGTTGTATTGCTCCAAATAAGCACATAGTGGTATTTCTCTTCCCTAAAGCAATTCTTTGTGAACCCTCTAAAGAGTCTATAGGTTGTTCATTTGGAAGCCTGGTTGTGAAGACTTCCTGTCATGAAATACCAGTTTAAGAAACAAGAGGCACTTAGTATCTAGCATTATGTGAGGACCAAGCCGTGATGAATGACAGGCTCCCAAAACTCCCCGGTAAAGATAGGAGACACTTTCAATTATTCACCATGCTGTTATTTAAAACAAGTGATACATAAATAAAGAACATCTCTCCCTTAAATATTTAATCTCATAGACTTTAGGGATAAGAATATTTGCCAACACCCAGTGTTGTTTTGTAAATAACTTGGCAAAAAAAAAAAAGATCAATAAATTCAATAGTTAAGTCCTGTCTACTTGCTACAGACAGAGCCTAGCCTATAGGATAATCTACTTATTACTAATAACACTTATTGAGGGTTGTGCCCCATTCTAGACATAATACTAAACACTTTAAAGTATCCCATTAAATCTGCAAACAGTCCCATGAGGTAGAGATTATTGTTATCCCCATCTTATAAATGGGGAAACTAGCACACAGAATGTTTAAATGACTTGCCTGAAGTCCTACACTTGGGTTTACACTTAGGTATAAGTGTAAGTATAGTGTAGAAATTTCTACACTACACTATTTTCTCAAAGACAACTTGGGAAGGGTATCAAGGAGCTACCACTGTCCTTTTCTAGTTATTTAAGCTCCAGGCCAAAGATTATGTTCTTGGTTGTAAGCAAGCTCCCATTACGCCCTACAAATTCAACCCAAGTTCTTCCATCTTGTCCCTCTCCACTCTTCTTCCTCAATCTGAAGACACACCAAGTACTTTTCCCAGGCCTGGGTATTGGCTGTGGCTCTTTATGTTTTCTTTTCTTTGACAGTGCTATGAAAAAATAAGTATATGCATTTTTATATGCATATATAAATCCTTATGGAGGCACCCTGAATAATAAATAAGAAGACTTTCATAAAGGAACCAAACTGAAATTTTTGGGGAAAGGAGTCCTGATATACTTTCTTATCTGGTAAAGCAGAATACTTCTTGCTTTCGTTTTTTTCTTCTGAAGGTGAAATTCATTAATTCAACATTCAATAAATGGGAAGCTGCTATACAACACAGGGAGCCCAGCCTGGCGCTCTGTGAGGGCTGGGATTGAGGGGAGGGGGGGCAGTGGTGAGAGGGGGTTTCAGAGGGAAGGGATATATATACAGTTATGACTGATTCTCATTGTTGTATGGCAGAAAACAAACACAACATTGTAAAGCAATTATCCTCCAATTAAATAAATAAGTAAATTTGTAAAAGGAGGAGAAACATTTTTCACATTAAAAAATTTCAATAAATAAAAATCTTAAGTTAGATGGTAGATACAGTGGGATGGGCCATTCCAAGACCCCTTAACAACAGCATTACCATTTGAAAAAAAAAAAAAAATAGGAGTACTAGAGACTAGAACTGCCTCATAACATTAATCCGTTTTATCTACTTTCACAGATACTAATTAACTTCCGTCACACCCCAAAGAGCTGTCATTATCCCTATTTTATTGGTGAGAAGTTGCCTCAACTTCTCAAAAACAATAAATGACTTGTTTATGCTTCCCTGGTGGCTCAGATAGTAAAGAGTCTGCCTGCAACGTGGGAAACCTGGGTTCAGTCCCTGGGTTGGGAAGATCCTCTGGAGAAGGAAATGAAAACCCACTCCAGTATCCTTGCCTAGAAACCCCATGGATGGAGAGCCTGGTAGGCTATAGTCCATGAGGTCACAGAGAAACGACTGAGTGACTTCACTTTCACTTTCTTTATGATCAGTCCTTGAGGTAACAGAGCAAGAATGTGGTTTTGCTTATCTGCTTCCAAATCCAGTGATCTTCCACTGACTCACAGCTTTTTGCATCAAGAAATCTCCTGATTTCCCAGAAAAGATCAGATCTGGGTGGGCCCTGGAGTCGATTTCCAGGAATTAAAGCAGGAAGAGAAGGCTCAGAGTGAGACACAGGTGGGACCAGGGGAGGTCTGAAGGGAGAGGGCGGTGCCTACAGGGGATGGCTTGGAAAGGGGGTGGGCTCCAAAGGTAAAAGTCATCTCCTCAGCTCTTACTATTGGCCAATCCTATCTCTGATGGGGCGCATCTTTCACATCAAGATTTTCCCTACCGGAATGAGAAGCAACCTTTCAAAATTAATTTGCAGTCTCAAATTCAAATCATGCACATGTACCATATACGACTCAGCCATATCCTACACTATAGACAAGAAAAAGAAAACAGCGTTATCTACTTAGAAAATGAAGGTGAGTAAAGTTCTCTTTTAAAACTCAGATATATGTAAGTTGAGCTTCCCTAGTAGCTCAGATGATAAAGAATCTGCAGAAACTTGGATTCAATCCCTGGGTCGGGAAGATAACCCCGCAGAAGGAAATGGCGACCTGTTCCACTACTCTTGCCTGGAGAATCCCATGGACAGAGGAGCCTGGTGGGCTACAGTCCCCAGGGTCACAGTCAGACATGACTGAAGTGACTTAGTGCACATGAACCTAAGTTGGTACAGTCCAGAGTTCACCCATGATGGCAAACTCCAGAGACTTGGGGCCAGAGATTTTGTTTATAATGATACTATGCAAAAACATCAGTGAAGACCATGAGGGTGGGCCCCTACAATGTGACTGCATTGATTGGGCGGGCTGTTAGCATTCCTTAGGCACTACCTGAGTGATTTTAATGGGGTAAGGTTTAGTCGAGTTTTCTTCAATCTCCACAGGTTCTGGCGGTTTCCAAATATTCTCCTTCACCGTAATATCCACATGTGCGCTGTCACTGAAGGAATGCTCAGTCAGGCCTCCCATGTCTGCCACTGAGACCACCAGCTTGTAGTAAGAATTCTTCAAAGGATCCAGTTCCTGGGATCCTATGGGAAGTAGAAAAGAGAAAAGGAAATGTATCTGAAGATGATATGGATCAGGGTCGTTTGTACTGATTCAGAGAGTCCCATGAGGGCATCACTTAACTCACCTTGTGGAGTAAGTGAAATTCCTCCCGTTTGGTTGTTGATCTGAAAGTACATGACATTGTTAACCTTGGGAAGCTGCATGAGAATCTGATAAATAAGTTGGCCATTGAGTGTGGCTGGATCATCCAAGTCTGTAGCATTGACATAGATAAAGGGCTTTCCTGTTTAACAAAATGTACCCAGGGGGAAAAAAAAAGATATTTAGATATTTAAAAAGATATTAAAAGATATTAAATCAACAATAGACACATTTGCCTTCCAAGGGGCAGAAATAGAGTAGAGGAATGTGCCATAATTCATATTAGTGTGGAATAAATCTTTATTCTGCTACTTTTTCCTAGGATGAAGTTTCTTAAAGTATGGTCCAGGTATGTCTAGGGGTCTTTGAGACTGTTTTTAAGGTCATACATGTATAAAAGACTCATCCAAATCACAAGATAAATTGATGCATTTCAGCATAAAGGAGTACCCCAAAAACATTGATACAGTTTCAGATTCCACATTGCAATCAACAATAAACCATCCCTTGCTGAGTTTTGTCTAGTATCAAAGACTATTCACAGTTATCTGAAAACACTGTTACAATACTCCTTTTTTCAAATACATATCTGCCTGAGGACAGTTTTTCTTTAAATGTTTCAACCAAAATAGTATATGGCCACAAAATGAATGCAAAAACAGACATAAGAATCCAATTGTTCTCAACTAAGCCAAGCATTAAAGGATATGCGAAGACTAAAACAATGCCATTTTCTTAATAATTCCTTCTGTCTTTGAAAATACAGTTCTTTTAATTAAAATATGATAAATACTTTAGATCATTACTAAATAATTTTTCAATTTCTCAGTTTTAATTTCAAATATGATAAATATTGGTAGATATAACCAATGATACACTGGAGCTAACTTGTACAACCCAGTTGAATTTCCAGAAATTCTGTGAGTCAATTATTAACACCACTGGTAGTTTAAAATGGGTTATGGTGGGAGTACATATACCACAGAAATTGACAAATGTTACAAAACAGAGGTTTTTTCCTGCCCCCAGATAGACAGCTATTAAAATTTGCCAGCATACCACTGGATATAAGCCATATATCCTTGAAAAAGTTCCTTGGAGCCTGTAATAGTTTTTAGGAGAATACAAGGGCCCTAAGACCAAAAAGTTTGAGAACCACTGGACTAGAAAATCTTATTGGTGAAGAATAAGACCTGCAAGATTATTACTTAGCACAGTTCAGCAGTGAACCTTTGGTATGCAGCTTCAGGGACAGAGACACATGAAATTACTCCACATCATAAAGTGAAAGGAATACTCTTCCTGAGTTATTGGAAGTAGGCATCGAAAATGAGAGAGAACATTAAGTAACACAGAAGGAAGCCTGAGAATGAGTCGATGGAAATGGCCAAGAGTCTTTCTGAGAACTCAAAGTCTAATATTCATGTTTATTTTATGCACTGTTATGACAAGATGCTCCTTCATTTCTCTAAATCTTTAGTAAAGCCTACCACACACACCGTGATTGCAGCCATGAAATTAAAAGACGCTTGCTCCTTGGAGGAGAGTTATGACCAACCTAGATAGCATATTCAAAAGCAGAGACATTACTTTGCTGACTAAGGTCTGTCTAGTCAAGGTTATGGTTTTTCCAGTGGTCATGTATGGATGTGAGAGTTGGACTGTGAAGAAATCTGAGCGTTGAAGGGTTGATGCTTTTGAACTGTGGTGTTGGAGAAGACTCTTAAAGGAAATCCAACCAATCCATTCTAAAGGAGATCAGTCCTGGGTGTTCTTTGGAAGGAATGATGCTAAAGCTGAAACTCCAGTACTTTGGCCACCTCATGAGAAGAGCTGACTCATTGGAAAAGACTGATGCTGGGAGGGATTGGGGGCAGGAAGAGAAGGGGACGACAGAGGATGAGATGGCTGGATGGCATCACTGACTTGATGGATGTGAGCTTGGGTGAACTCCCAGAGTTGGTGATGGACAGGGAGGCCTGGCGTGCTGCGATTCATGGGGTCTCAAAGAGTCAGACACGACTGAGCGACTGAACTGAACTGAACCACACACACCTAAGCTTTGATGAGAGGATTTCCTGGAGATGAAAGGTAAGAGAATTGTGAAAGGATGAGCCCTAGCTAGGAGTTGGAAATAAGAGAAGAAAAAGAACTGGGAGCCAGCAGTGACCATGAGAATGTGGATTCCTGGGAGGGTGTGGGAAAGTAAGCTTACCCTTCCAGAGTGTTCTAGAGCCATGTGTGTGTATATTCGCTCAGTCATGTCCTACTCTTGACAACAACATGGACTGTAGCCACCAGGCTCCTCTGTCCGTGGGATTCTCCAGGCAAGAATACTGGAGTGGGTTGCCATTCTCTTCTTCAGGGGATCTTCCCCATCCAGGGATTGAACCCAGGTCTCCCACATTGCAGGCAGAGTCTTTACCGTCTGAGCCACCAGGCAAGCCCCTCTAGAGCTGTAAGGTATTCTAAAATCTCATCCTAAGATGGTGGTCCTTAACTGGGGGTGATTTTGCCCCCAAGAGATATTTGACAATGTCTGAAGACATCTCGGCTATCAAAGCTTGGAAGGGAAGTGTTGCTCCTGGCATCTGATGTGTAGAAAGATGTCAGGAAGCTGCTAACATCCTGTAATGCACAGAACAGCAGCCCCTGACCAAAAAAAAAAAAGAAAAACAACAACAGCACACAAAAGAATTACACAGCCTAAGATGTCAGTAGCGCCAAGGGTGAGAAATTGTACCCTAGAGCAATGGGGATAATAAAACAAACCCCAGAGGATTGCTGTGAAATTTGAATAAGATAAATAAAATTAAATAAGATAGTAAGTGCTTAATGAATGATAGCTATAGCTGTTAACCACACAAATCTGCCATTCTGCCTATTACCTGGGCGAGAATTCTGTCTTACTGAGCCTTTATATTGTTGCTGGAGAAACACAGGTCGGTTGTCGTTGATGTCCTTCACTTCGATGGTGACAGGGACTGGGCCCTCCACTGTATTGCCCTGAGCATCCAGAGCTGAGACCTAATGTTGACAGGAAAAGGAAGACTTCTTGGTGAGTCTGAACCTCATATCATACACCCAAAAGTCACTTAAAGGAAATTAGAGCCCAAAGCATCAATGGTCTGATAACTACAGGGGATAAAGACACCCATAAAAGCCCAAACTGAGGGCTGCTAAAACAGAGGCCCTATCAGTTAAGCCAAGTAATCATGACTGTGTTTTCCAGCAGTGGGATATGCTGGACACTGGACATGCTCATTTCGAAATAGCTAGAATCAGTGAAATAAGAACACTTTGGCCATTGAGGGTTTGGAAATGTCACGAGCCGTTACAGAGGCACTTTACTGGTCAATTTGCATATTTACCAACAGAAAGCTTTTGGCCTGCTCTTTACTCATAATTAGCTCTCTACCA
Organism: Nanger dama; assembly: GCA_917880005.1. Classification (NCBI taxonomy): domain Eukaryota; kingdom Metazoa; phylum Chordata; class Mammalia; order Artiodactyla; family Bovidae; genus Nanger; species Nanger dama. The sequence goes on from CAKJTW010000035.1 coordinate 12,444,320, forward strand.
TTTCTGTGTATTCAGATACAAACCATGAAACCTAAGGGAGAAAGAGAGGGAGGTCTCTTTAGTCAGACTATGCTTTGGTCAACCGTTACTTCTGCTTCTTGCAAGGCCGAAAGGGGCACCATCTAGCACCGATGCTGCCTTCTTTGCAGAGCCAGGGCCCACCCAACAGCCAGAGCGAGACACCAGTGAAATATCAAGAAGCGCTGAGTGGTTTTGATCCAGGTGCCTAAGTCGGGCCTTACTTGGATGAGTGATCTATCTGAGAGCCTTGGCAATATAACTTGGGTTACCTGGTCCAAAAGCCTAAAAACGAGGATACCTTTACCAAATCACTCTCTAGTTGGTTTAAAAAAAAAAAAGTGGACAAATGAGATTGGCAAACACGTCGTTAGGGTCAGGAGAGTGGAAACGGGATTCTGTGCTGGGGAGGAGTGTGCCAGTGGCATCTCTGGCACTCAGAGATCGGAGCTGGTGTCCGTGGCCTGGTGCCGATTCACCTGGAGTCTGTGAACAGCTCTTGTTTCCCTGTCCAGGCTTTTGTTGTGATATAGAAGTCCATCAGGTTGTATCTGAAATATGCCATCTGTCTCCCCGTTAGTTTGAAAGTCACAGCAGGAGGATTGGCCTTAAACTGGGGAAAAGCAAAAATTAGATTAAGTCATCAGAAAAAGCAATGTTGTAGAATTTGTTGTAAGTCACTAATTTCAGGTAACATTTTTATTTGCACAATCACAAAAAGAATTTCTAAGCTTTTAAAGGAATACATTCTAAAAGTCTGCTTTAATATTAACTAACATTCAAACTACATGTCTCTCAAGAAACAATAAATGACATAATTTAATATATTTACAAAAATCAATTGATACTTTACATTATAGCTAGAGTTAGATGAGATTTTTTCTGGAAATATCTGAGAGCTATGTTACTACTAGCTTCTAAGAAACATTAAGAACTGTAGTTTCATTGCTAGGATGAAAAAGATGGCATTTAGTACTTCTAAAACTGTGACAAAGATTAAGAGATATTTAATGTTAGGGGAAACAACTTTAAAATGGCTTTATTTGATAATATTCTGTATGAAAATATCACTTTTTCAGAAATGAAGAAAATGTCAGTGATCACTCATGGGATAGCTATAGTACTTTTAAGACCACAGAAAAGAAAATTCATGTAAAATAAAGCAGACAGAAAAGTCATTCAACCTCATTAACAATTTTAATATATTTTTCTATATTCACAAGTTAAAAATCAATAATAGCCAATGTTGTAAAAGCTCTTGTAAAGAATGGAAAGAGGCACATATATTATTAATGAAAATATAACTTAACATAATCCTTTTGGAAATAACTTGAGGCATAAAATGTTTATAGCTTTTAATAGCAAACATTGCTAAACAGAATTTATCTTAGGGAAATATTTTTTAAACAATAAGTGGCATGTGCTCTACAAAAATAAAGAAGCCACTGCAAGAACAAGCCTGCTCACAGCAATAAAGAGTTAGCCCCTGCTCACCACAGCTGGAGAAAGCCCACATGTAGCAATGAAGACCCAGAGCAGCCACAAATTAATAAAAGCTATTTTAAAAAAGAAACTAAATAAATGATGACTAAAGTCAACTCCGGGAGTTGGTGATGGACAGGGAGGCTTGGCGTGCTGCGATTCATGGGGTCGCAGAGTCAGACACGACTGAGTGACTGAATGGAACTGAACTGAAACTAACCCAAAGCAAAGCAAGCAGAAGGAAATATAAAGTGGAAATTAATGAAATGGAGACTACAAAAGCAAAGGAGAAAATCAACAAAACCAAAAGTTGATTTAAAAAAAAGATCAATACAATGAACGAACGTTCAACTGGACTTATCTCAACTAGTTCAATCTCTGGTTGAGGAACTAAGAACCTGCAAGCCACACAAGGCACAATCAAAAAAAAAAAAAAGAGGGAACATCACTACCAAATTTACAGAGATTAAAATATACTATGAGCAATTGTTTTCTCACAAGTCAGACAACCTAGGCGAAACAGATAACTTTTAGACAAAAACTACCAAAACTGACTATGCCAAAGCCTTTGACTGTGTGGGTCACCACAAACTGTGGAAAATTCTTCAAGAGATGGGACTATCAGACCACCTGACCTGTCTCCTGAGAAATGTGTATGCAGGTCAAGAAGCAACACTTAAAATTGGATACGGAACAGACTGGTTCCAGATTGGGAAAGGAGTCCGTCAAGGCTGTATGTTGTCACCTGGCTCATTTAACTTACATGCAGAGTACATCATGAGAAATGCTGGACTAGATGAAGCACAAGCTGGAATCAAGATTGCCGGGAGAAAGATCAATGACCTCAGATATGCAGATGATACCACCCTTATGGCAGAAAGTGAAGGACTAAAGAGCCTCTTGGTGAAAGTGAGAGAGGAGAGTGAAAAAGCTGGCTTAAAGCTCAACATTCAGAAAACTAAGATCATGGCATCTGGTCCCATCACTTCATGGCAAATAGATGAAGAAACAGTGGAAACAGTGACAGACTTTATTTTAGGGGGCTCCAAAATCACTGCAGATGGTGACTGCAGCCATGAAATTAAAAGACGCTTGCTGCTTAGAAGAAAAGCTATGACCAACCTAAACAGCATATTAAAAAGCAGAGACATTACTTTGCCAACAAAGGTCCATCTAGTCAAAGCTATGTTTTTTCCGGTAGTCATGTATAGATGTGAGAGTTGGACTATAAAGAAAGCTGAGGGTTGAAGAACTGATGCTTTTGAACTGTGGTGTTGGAGAAGACTCTTGAGAGTCCCTTGGACTGCAAGGAGATCCAACCTGTCCGTCCTAAAGGAGATCAGTTCCAGGTGTTCATTGGAAGGACTGATGCTGAAGCTGAAACTCCAATACTTTGGCCACTAAATGAGAAAAACTGACTCATTTGAAAAGACCTTGATGCTGAGAAAGATTGAAGGCAGGAGAGGGGGGTGACAGAGGATAAGATGGTTGGATGACATCATAGACTCAATCAACATGAGTTTGAGTAAATTCCAGGAGTTGGTGGTGGACAGGGAGGCCTGGGGTGATGCAGTCCATGGGGTCACAAGAGTCGGACATGACTGAGCAACTGAACTGAACTGAACTGAACCAAAATTGACAAAAGAATAAAAGGTCTATAGCAAGTGAAGAGACTGAGCTAATAATTTTTAAAATTCCCACAAAGGAAAGTCCAGGTCTAGGTAACTTCACTGGTGAATTCTGCCTAACAATGAGAGAATTAAAACCAAAGTTTCACAAATACTTCCCTCCAAAAAGAGAGTATGGAACACTTCCTAACTTATTCTATGAGGCCAATATCATCCTTATATGTAAATCAGAAAAAATACAATAAAACTGCAGAGCAATATCTCTTATAAATACAGATGCAAAAATTTTCAACAAAATACTAGCAAACTGAATCTAGCAACTATAAAAAATTATATATCATGACCAAGTGGCATTTATCCCAGAAAACAAGGCTGGTTCAACATACAAAAATCAATTAATTTAATACCCCATATTAATAGAATTAAGGACAAAACCAGACGAGGCAGAGAGGTAGAAAATCATTCCACAAAATCCAGTATCCTTTCATGATGAAAAACATGCAGCAATTCAGGAATAGAAGATAAATTCCTCAACCTGACAAAGGATATATAAGAAAAACCCACAGTTAATACTAATATTATACTTAGTGGTGAAAGACTGAAAGCTTTCCCCATATGATCAGGAACAAGAAAATGAAGCCCAGTCTTGTCACTTCTATATAGTGAGTCCCCTTCAAGTTGTGAGCTCGCAAAGATTTGAATATGCATTTCCATATCTTAAGTTAGTTCACTAATCTGGCGCGTGTTGTCACGTGCATGCATCCTCTACAAGTGCTTGTGTTTTGTGGACTTTACAGTTCTGTAGAGAATGGGCTTCTCAGGGGGCTCGGTGGTGAAAAGAACCTGCCTTCCATTGTAGGAGACATAGGAGATGCTAGTTCAAGCCCTGCGCTGGGAAGATCCCCTGGAGGAGGAAATAGCAACCCACTCCAGTATTCTTGCCTGGAGAATCCCATGGACAGAAGAGCCTGGTGGGCTACAGTCCATGTGGCCGCAAAGAGTCAGATATGACTGAGCATGCACGCACTGTTTAGAGTGCAGTAGTATAATGTCTTAATTTCAAGCCCAAGATATCATCTACGATGAGAAAAAAAGAGGCCCTACCCAGACATCACTGGATCATTTTATCGAAAGGGTGGAGTTGAATCCAGCAAGGAGCCAGAACCTGTGCTATCAGCATCAGGCGGGAGTGAAATTGCAGCTCGCCCTCCGTCTCCTATTGCTGACACTCCTTCGGCTCTGTCGCCTGCCACCTCCTCTTCCTCTTCAGGTCAGTAACTCTTCTTGCCTGTTCACTCCATACCAGCCCCTGTATGCCAGGTGCTGTCCTGTACTTTTCCTGTACTATTCTGTAAGGTTAAAAATGTTTTCATTTTTTATGTTTGTTTTTTGCATATTATTTGTGTGAGAAGTATTATAAACCAATTATAATATGGTACTCTATAGCCAATTGTTGGGTAACCAGTCTAACTCTGTTGGACTTATGAACAAATTGGACTTTAAGAATGCACTCTCGGAACAGAACTCATTCGCACGTAGGGGACTTCCTGTCTAATACTGTACTTGAGATCTTAGGCAAGAAGAGAAATAAAAGTCATCCAGATTGGAAAGTAGAAGTACCTCTATTCACAGAAGACATGATCTTTTAAATGGAAAATCTTACGGAATCTACAAAGAATTTTATAGCAAATAAACAAGTACAGTGAGGCTGCAGGACAAAAGATCAATATACAAAAATCAATACTATTTCTATACACTAGCAAAAATAAATCTGAAAGCGATGTTATGAAAACAACTCCATACACAATAAGATTAAAAAGAATAACATACTTCAAAATAAATTTAACCTGAGAAATACAAGAAAATCTGAATTTGTAATCTGAAAACTATAAAACATTATTGAAAGAAATTAAAGATCTAAATAAATGGAAAACACTCCATCCTTAAAAGCTGAAAAAACAAGGTTTTTAAGATAGTAATATTCCCCAGGTTGAGATACTGATCCAACACAATCCCGATCAAAATTACCTTTGTCTTGTTTGTAGAATTAACAGGATGATCCTAAAATTTAGGTTTAAATGTAAAAGACCCAAAATAACCAAAACAGTCTTGAAAAAGAAGAATCAAGTTGGGGGACCTAACACTGCCTAATTTCAAACTTTACTACAAAGCTGCAATATTATAGAATGGTATAAGAATTTATTTCTTTCTTTTTTGGAGGATATGTTAATAACCTAAGGATCAACTTCATGGGCCAGTAAGCTTACGGACTGGCATAAGGATAGATATATAGGTCAGTGGAATCAAAATCAGGAGTACAGAAGTAAACTTCTGTATTTATTGTCAAATTAATTTCCAACAAAGGTGTTAAGCTAATTCAAGGGGGAAAAAATAGTGTTTTCAGCAAATGATGCTTGAACAACTGGATACTCACATGCAAAAGAAAATGAAGTTAGATCCCTACCTTGTGCCATGCACAGAACAACTAAAAATAGATCAAAGGCCTAAATGTTAGAGGTAAAACTATAAAACTTTAAGAAGAAAACACAGGCATAACACCTTATGACTCTTGATGAAGCAATAGTCTTTTTGATATTATATCAACAGCACAAACAGAAAATAAATAAATTGAACTTCAAAATTAAAGCTTTTGTGCTTCAAATGACATTACCAAGGAACTGAAAAGATAATCTACAGAATGTGAGAAAGTATTTGGAAATTATGTGTATGATAAGCAACTTTATGCAGAATATATAACAGCTCTTACAATAAAAAGACATAATCCAATTTAAAAATAGGCAAAGGATTTGAAGAGACATTTCTCCAAATAACAGATACAAATAGTACATAAGTACATTAAAAGATATTAACATTAATCATTTGGGAAACCCAAACCACAAAGAAACCACTCTACTCCACTAGGATAGCTTTAATTAAAAATTTTTTTAAAAAATGGTAACAAGCGTTGCCAAGGATGTGGAGATATCAGAACACTTATACAATTCTGGTGGGAATGTAACATAGTTCAGTTGTTTTGCAGACCAATTTTACAGCTATTCAAAAGGCTAAATATTAAATTCATCATGACTCAGAAATTTTACTCTTAGGTATATATCCAAGAGAATGAAAAGCATATGTCCTCACAAAAATTGTACATGAATGTCCATAATACCATTACTTTGTAATAGCCATAAATGTCCATCAAATGATAAATGGATATTCAAAAGGTAGCATATTCACACAATGGAATATTATTCGGCTATGAAAAAGGAGTGGAGTACTAATAGCTGCTACAATATGAATGAACCTTGAAAATATTCTGCTAAGTAAAAGAAACTATACACAAAAGGCCACGTGTTATATGACTTCATTTTTATGAGGTGTCTGTAAAGGCAAATCTATAGAGACTGAAAATAAATCAGTGTTTGCAGGGGTTGGGAGGAGAGGAAAGAGTGACTGCAAGCAGGCACAGGATTTCTTTGAGACTGATGAAAGTATTCTGGGATCAGAGAGAGTGGTGATGGTTGCATATTTTTATGATATATTAAAACCCAAAGAATTGGCCATTTTAAAAGGGCAAATCTTAAGATATGTGAGTTACATCTCACACATTACAAAGAGAAAAGGCAAAAAATGACCTGTCTCAGAAATGTATCATACAATCCTTTCATCTGGAAGCCCCTGAGAGTACAGAGCTGGGGATAGTTGCAAATCTTCAGGGAAAGGAGTCTGTAGAGGTGTAGTTCCCTAACTTCAGGTGAGAAGTTCTTCGAGTGGTACAGATGAGGGGGCTGGAACAACTCCATGCTACCCCTGGAATAAAGAGCTCAGAGAACATCTTACCAAGGCTGAGTTTCCCACATCGCCACATCCAAAGATGGAGAGAGAATGAAATGGTGTTTTTTTTTTTTTCCTGAGATGTCAGATTTTATTTTATTTCTTGCCATGTAACTTACTTTTTAATTTAAATTGAAGCACAATATTACATGGGCTTCCCTGGTGGCTCAGATGATACAGAATTCACCTGCAATGCAAGAGACCTGGGTTCGATCCTTAGCTTACGAAGATCCCCTGGAGGAGAGTATGGCAACTGACTCCAGTATTCTTGCCTGGAGAATCCCCATGGACAGAGAAGCTGGGAGGACTAGGGCATGGGGTCACAGAGAGCCAGACAAGACTGAGAACTTGCACAGCAGAGCACAGCACACAATATTACACAAATTATAGGGGTGCAGCAAAGTGATTCACAAGGTCTAAAGGTTATATTCCACTAATAGTTACTACAAAATACTGGTCATATTCCCTATGTTGTACAGTACATCCTTGTGGATTATTTGCTGTTTTTCAGTTGCTAAGTCATGTCCAACTCTTTGCAATTCCATGAACTGCAGCACACCAGGCTTTCCTGTCCTTCACTGTCTCCTGGAGTTTGCTCAAACTCATCTCCATTGAGTCAATGATGCCATCCAACCATCTCATCCTCTGTCATCCCCTTCTCCTCCTGCCTTCAATCTTTCCCAGCATCAGGGTCTTTTCCAATAAGTCAGTTCTTTGCATCAGGTGGCCAAAGTATTGGAGTGTCAGCTTCAACATCAGTCTTTCTAAGGAATATTCAGGGTTGATTTCCTTTAGGCTTGATTAGTTTGACCCACTTGCTGTTCAAGGGAGTGTTACACATAATAGTTTGTACCTCTTAAGCCCCTACCTCTATCTTGGCCCCTCCTCTTCCCCCAACCTGTCACTGATAACCACTAGCTTGTTCTCTGTGAGAACTTTTTGTTCTCTGAGTCTTTTGTGTTGTAATCACTAGCTGATTTTGTTTTTCAGATTGCACATAAAAACGCTTTCATACAATATTTCTTTCTCTGTCTGATTTATTTCACTTAGCATAATACCCTCGAAGTCCATCCATATTGCTGCAAATGGCAAATTTTCATTCTTTTTATGAAAGTGAAAGTGTTAGTCGCTCAGTCATATCTGACTGTTTGCAACCCCATGGTCTGTAGCCCGCCAGGCTTCTCTGTCCATGAGATTTTCCAGGTAAGAATACGGGAGTAGGTCTCCATTCCCTTTCCAGGGGATCTTCCCAACCAAGGGACTGAACCCAGTTCTCTTGCACTGCAGGCAAATTCTTTACGGTCTGAGCCACCAGGGGAGTTCTTATGGCTGAGTAGTGTTCCATTGTGCATGTGTGTCATGTATTTTGTATCCATTCATCCACTGATGGACACTTAGCTTGCTTCCATATCTTGGCAACTATAAATACTATTGGTATGAATATTGGGGTGCATGTATCTTTCTGAATTAGTGTTTTCATTTTTTTCACATATACCCAGGAGTGGAATCACTGGGTCATATGGTAGTTCTATTTTTCAAGAAACCTTCGTACAATTTTCCACAGTGGCTGCACCAATTTATATTCCCCCCAAAAAGTGCACGAGCAATTCCTTTTCCCCACATCCTCACCAACCTTTGTCATTTGGGCTCTTTCTGAGGATAGCCATTCTGACAGCTTGAGGTGATATCTCTTTGTGGTTTAAATTTACATTTCTCAAGACTATAATTTCAGGGATCATTTCTAGAGTTTATTAATTTGCATTTCTCTGATGATTAACAATGTTGAACATCTTTTCATGTGCCTGTTGGCCTTCTGCATGTTCTCTTTGGGAAAAATCTCTATTTCAGTATTCTACCCATTTTTAAATTAGGTTGTTTTCTGACGTTGAGTTGTATGAGCTCTTTGTATATTTTGGATATTAACCCCTTATCAGTTATATCGTTTGCAAACATTTTCTCCCATTCTGCAGGTTGTCTTTTCATTTTAACAATCATTTCTTTTGTTGTGTAAAAGCTTTGGAGTTTAGTTAGGTTTAACTTGCTTATTTTTGCTTTCATTTCCTTTGCTTTAGGAGATAGATATGATTTATATCCAAGTGTTCTGATTATGTTTTCTTCTAGGAGTTTTATGGTTTTGGTCTTACATCTAGGTTTTTAATCCATTTTGAGTTAATTTTTGCATATGGTATTGCACGAATGCTCTGTCACTTCAGTAGTGCCTGACTCTGTGTGACCCTATGGACTATAGCCCGACAGGTTCCTCTGTTCGTGGAATTCTCCAGGCAAGAATACTGGAGTGGGTTGCCATGCCCTACTCCAAGGGATCTTCTCAACCCCAGGGATTGAACCCACGTCCTTTATTTCTACCTGCACTGACAGGCGGGTTCTTCACCACTAGCGTCACCTGGGAAGCCATATATGATGTTAGGTAGCATGATATACTCGACTAGAACTTGAGAACAGCAGTGTTATCTGTTATGCATTAACTTATGTAAGCCTCAGTTTCCCTATCTTTAAAACAAGCAGTTGGTACAAAAAGTCTCTAAGGTGTTTTCTAGCACAAAGACTCTGAGATTCTAGAAGGAAATCCCCTTCATCTCCTACTTCTCCTCTGTAACACACACCCCCATACACAAGAATTTTCAGCCATGGCAACAGGGCTCTCACTTCCTGCCTAGAAGAGATAAGCTTTGTAGCATGACTGATGGAAAAAGAACAGAAAACGACGTGGAGCAACCCAAGGAATGATTTTACTGGCTGGGATCCTCAGAGACTGTGAAAGGACCCTAAGAAGCAATTGCTAGGTCTGTGATATTTGTAAGTTGGAGATTGTGCAGTTCAGTACATCAGAACTATGCAGAGTTCTGATTCTGTTCAACGAGACGTGGATCTGTACTCACAGAACATCCATTCCTTTCTGCCTGAGAAAGTGATGGCAGACTCTCTGGCCCACAGACACCTTTTGCTTTGATTATAGAATGATTTTTTAAAACTGTGCCAATATTCTTAGATTTTGATTCTTAGGAAATACTTAGATTCTTAGGAAATTCTACATAAATATAAAAATGTCTGACTTTTGTGGAAAAAAATCATGAAATCCTGTAATAACAAATTCTGATTTGAGAAGTTATCTGGAATTGCACTGAGCCTTTGCCCTGGGAGGCACCCTCAGTTAGTCCCGCTCCCCACTGTTCCCTGTGTCCCACAGGCTGAAACCAGGTGTCAGAAGACTTTTAATTTCATACTCACACAGTTGGGGGCTTTTCTACATCTGTTTTTTGGCTACTGCCTTTCTGATCCCAAGATAGTACCATTTATCATCTACCTGGCCCCTGTGGGTAGTTGAGGTACTCACTGCAGACGGGCTTTCAAACCCGAGCCCTGGATTAGCAACTGTGAGAGGAAGACTCTACAGCTCCAGACTCATGTGGCCACTGTCTCTTAAACATCTCCACCTCGCTGACCCCACAGATTAAATTCAATAAGCCTAAAACTTATTTTCCCATAAACTTTCCCTCCCCTGCTTCTCTCGTTCTCTCTTTGAATGACACCACGAACCAGCCAGTCAAGCAATCCAGAGACCCCAGAGTTACCCTCAACACCTTCTCTCACGGCCTGCACTCACTCAGTAACCGGTTCCAGCACATGGGACCCCCTGGCATTGCTCCTGCCCCTCCCCTCCCCCTCCTCCCCTTTATACTTGCTTCCAACCAGGCCTACGTCCCACTGGTTCTATGGCCAAGAGTCCCAAGACCGTTCCCACCTCCAGGCTCATTCCCCTCATCATACACTCAAAGCGATCACAGAGCAAGTCTGGGCAAACACAGCCTAATCCTTCACCGCTTCCTTAACGCCCCAGTGGGCCCTGCGCCTAGCACAGGGTAAACAGCCAGTCTGGCCCCCATGCCGATTCCCACCCTCAGCACCCCCTCCTCACACCCTCTCCCACCCTAAACTACCTGCCATCTTTCATTTTCTTGCTAAATGCCTGCCCCCATATATTTTTTTTTTCATCTAGTCCTCAGGGCCTGCTTTCTGTTTGGGAGTGCCTGGTCAACTTTAAATACCCAGTTCAGGGGTCCAGTGAAACTTTTTCTGTTCAACAACTACCCTCCACTCTTAAAATCGACCGCTCTTTCTCCGCCTGCACTTGGCCCCTCTGCAGCCCACCAGGCTCCAGTCAGAACCCTCACTGCATTGTTTGCTTTCTTGTTAGTCTCCTGCTACCCAAGAGCTCTCCGGGGGCAGAATTGCTGTTGGTTTCATCCCACACCCCCAGGCCCCAGCAGAGCATCTAGTAACAGTGGGCACTTTCTGCACAGTTCAGACACGGAGATGAACGTGTGCCCAGCCCGCAGCATTCTTACCAACTTATGAAGCATAAAACACACAAATGAAAAGGACTTTCCAAATGTAATGAGAAATCTCTAACTAAATGCTCCCTGGCGAGGGAGACAGAGTTAGTTAACGAGATCTTCCCTAATTGAGCCCTCACCAGAGACTGCCAACCAGTTTCCTGGCATCCGTTCCCATTTCCCAGCCCCCTCCACTTTGCAACCCTGAATGGAAACGTGATTCAGGCCCGCTTCTCTGGGGTTCAGGGGGAATTTAAGAGCTTTAGAAGTCAGGATCCTTCCTGTCTCTGCGGCCTCCGCTCCTACCTCCTTCTCCAGGCTCGCGACTTCCCAGTCTCACTAGCCTTCTGCCAGAACCCCAGGCAGGCCCTGCCCTCTTCAGCACAGGGCAGGTGTCCCAGCTGTGCCTTTGCTAGAATGCTCTTCTGTCTAAGCTCTCAAAGCATTTGTTCCTCCCTCAGGGCCTGATTCCCCTGACTGGAGAGGTCAAAACCTCTGCAACACCCCACGATGAGGGCACAGAGATACCTGTGCGCCCCCACCAGCTCATATAATAGGGCCACGTCGCACTGATCTGGTACCAAATGAGAGAAGCTGGGATGAGACAGTTCTCGGTCCCTCCTCTGTGGATAGGAGCTGTCCAACAAAAGAGATGTTTGGCACTTAAGGCATACGCACCTCAGACAGTAGTTTGGCAACCCCTGTTACTCCCCCAGTGCATGGGGCAGGGGGTCACAGGCACCCTCTAAGGCCCATCAAAGCCCCTTCAACCACTCCAGGCCCAGGCAGGCTTCCCCAGGGCTTCTGATCAATGCAGTAGGGTGTTTTTCTCCCTCTCTCCATTATGTTCCCAGGACTATTTCAGTGCCCCCGAAAGCTTAAGTCTCTTGCCCCTCAAGCCCCTGCCGTGCACCCTCAACCTGAGGCTTCTCTCAGTGAACTAAGTGAACAAGATGACTGCCTCCCAGTGTGTCTCGGTCAACACCTGGGTCGGCCTAGAGACGGCTCAGAGGAGGCAGTGGGGGAAGGCAGGCTCTGCGCGAGCGCGAGCACTTGTGTGTGTGTGTGTGTGTGTGTGTGTGTGTGTGTGTGTGTGTGTGTTAGTTGCTTAGTCGTGTCCGACTCTTTGCATCCCCATAGACTGTAGCCCACCAAGCTCCTCCATCCACGGGATTCTTCAGGCAAGAATACTGGAGTGGTTTGCCATTTCCTTCTCCAGGAAGGCAGGCTATTCCAGCGCTAAACCAGAGAATCGGCATCTCAAACAGTGCAAGCGGCCAGCTCACGGAATAGACCAAGACTCAGATAACCACCCCCTTCCAGAGACTGGTTCCCCGCCCACCCCCGGGAGAGGCGGAGCCTACAGGCCCTAAGGTCCCCGCCTCAGGGACGGGAGTTACCCCAGATACCACTGAGGAGGTCCGAATGAGGACGCCTGGTATTACTGTGGCTGCTCATCCCTTGGCTCCTAAAATCATTCTCCATAATGAGATCTCCTAGGCCTCTATTTTATTTCTGGGTGTCCAGTAGATAAAGGAGTAAAAGTCCATGGAGAGAGCCTGCAAAATCAAGACGACAGGGACTAAGAGGAGACCTTACCTGGAATATGAGTTGACTCGGTTCTTGGCCTTCAAAAATTGAAAATGCCATGGGTTTTAGGGGCCCACTAAACTTTCCCTCTTGGCCATATCCAGTTGTCTGTTAAAAGATGAAAGAAAAATAGAAAATTAGCAACACCGTGTACTATGAGTGTATATGGGCCACATGATGATTTTCTTATGGTTCCAGGAGTGATATATGAAATCTAAGATTCTAACATGGCCTCCCCAAAAAGTGAAATCAAATCAAAATAGGCAGGAAGGGTTCTAATATTTGTTAAGGCTCCACTACATCAAGATGGTTTGTCAGCAGCCTAGCATTGCCTTTCTCAACCAAGGTTATTCAAGCAATCACCCTGGGGGAAAAAAATTAACACTGCCGTTTCAAGGGTTAGTCACTTGACTGGAGTAGAACCCATGAGCGGCTGACATGGCACACACTAGGTTCTAGCTGAAGGAAAACTGGTGATCATCGTCCCACGATGCCACTATGCCATGCAATTCTACCTGGTTGACACCAGCTTCTTAAAACCCCTCCATTCCACTCTTGTTAGCTTATAAGGAAATCCATGGCAGGTTCCCCAGCATGCTAGAGTTCAGGCACCTCAAAGACAATTGAATCCATAAGGGGAAAAAAATACGTGGACCTGTTTAGTGCAATGCTTGCCTGGCACACAGCAAAAAGAGCTCACATTCATCATCACTAGCTCTGTTTCTCTGGCAATGAGACTGAGATGCAGAAAGGTTAAGTCATTTGCTCACAGTACAGGAAGCAGGATTCTAACCTACAATTCCAGAGCACTCTTCGCTGGTCTAAGCCACTGCCCCACTACTCACTAGAAGGAGCACAAGTGGCTAAGACAGCCTGGCAGGAAATCTGCAGCATGGGGGGTGTACAAGAGGGCACATTCAGCGGTAGTTCCTGCCATCCTTTGTTTCCCACCAACGAGGATCTCTGAAGGGAACCGCGAGGCAGAGCAGCACGCAGGAAGGGACCGCCAGCTATACACCCGCCACAGCGGGCATCCTGGAACGAGGCATCTAGCACGACACCCAGTGCCATGCCCCTCCTGAGTGGTCCTTCCGCTCTCCTCCTCTGGTGGGAGTCAGGGCTGGGATAGATTAGTATGATATGGGAAGAGAACTGGACAGGTAAAACCAAAAAACGAAAGAAAAACTGGGGAGAAGAGATTTATTTTCCACTTCTTTATATGGAGCAAGTACACTCTTACTGCAGAAACACTGGAGATATATAACCCAAAACCAATGAGGATGAAATGATGGGGAAAAAAGATCTTGTACTATGGCTCATTAAACCTTAACTGAGTTGATCTCGGTGTCCAACAAAAAAGAGGTTAATAGGAACACAGAGGTTTCGGAATTTGGAACTTCCCTCCCCTTCAGAGTTGCAGTGGACTCGGGTTAGCTGCCCCCGCAGCCATCATCAACCTCTATCCCTTGGAAAGACAAATGATCTCTTTTCAGACTCCTTTGCAGGAAAGATCATGGCCAAGTGACTCAATTTTGTTATTGAACCAAAAGGTGGAGTCTGCTGGGTCAGGGCGTCGGTGGGGGGATGTTTCTAGTCAAGCTTTTGTTCTCCTGATGAGAAGGGGACCACAGAGGATGAGATGGTTGGATGGCATCACCGACTCAATGGACATGAGTTTGGGTAAACTCCGGGAGTTGGTGATGGACAGGGAGGCCTGGCGTGCTACAGTCCAAGGAGTCGCAAAGAGTCAGACACGACTGAGTGACTGAACTGAGCTGATGAAAAAGGACAGATGTGGGTAGCATGGGCCTTCCTCTTTCCTTGTTCTTGTCCAGGCCGTGGTCCCCTGTCTGTAGCTGTGGCAGCTGCCATGAAACCATGGGGGATAAACCAGCTCAAATAATGATGGAGCAAAGACAAAGAAGCCCAGGTCTCTGATAACATCACAAAACTGCTAAACCTGCCCAGGACTGCCCACTGCAGGATTCTTATTGTCTAACAAAAAAATAAATCCCTGTTGACTGGAGACACTCTAAATTTGCTCATACCTAAAGGACTTCTTTGGAGAAGGCAATGGCACCCCACTCCAGTGCTCTTGCCTGGAGAATCCCAGGGACGGGGGGAGCCTGGTGGGCTGCCATCTATGGGGTCGCACAGACTCGGACACGACTGAAGCAACTTAGCAGCAGCAGTAACAGCAAAGGACTTCTTGACTGACACAATAACTATAGTTTCCTAGCTCATCAGTTCCTTTCAAGATGTGTCTTCCTCTGAGGGCTCATCTTCCCTCGCACTTCTTTCCACATCTTCTCCAGCTCCAGCTCTAGCTTCTCCTCCCTCTGGAAGGCAGGGCACAAGAAGTGGGCGCCGTGGTGGATACAGAATGCTGCCGCTGCTAGGGCAGTGCTTTTTGAGGGGCTACTGCTTAATAGCACACTGCTTTCATCAGCTTTCTGCTCACATCAGTAAGCAGTCTGTCTTGTGGCTCAGCTGGTAAAGAATCTACCTGCAATGCAGGAGACCTGGGTTTGATCCCTGGGTTGGGAAGATCCCCTGGAGAAGGGAAAGGCTACCCACTCCAGTATTCTGGCCTGGAGAATTCCATGGGGAATGGAATTGAAATGGAGAATTTCATGGACTGTATAGTCCTTGGGGTCACAAAGAGTTG
The DNA here is from genome assembly GCA_917880005.1 of Nanger dama. NCBI lineage: Eukaryota > Metazoa > Chordata > Mammalia > Artiodactyla > Bovidae > Nanger > Nanger dama. The sequence goes on from CAKJTW010000035.1 coordinate 12,459,898, forward strand.
GACACAACTGAGTGATTTTCATTTTATTTCATCAGCTTTCTGCTCACATCAGTAAGCAGTCCGTCTTTCAGCTGATCACACTGATGACGGCCCCTACAGGAAAACTACGTCAGTCAGGCACACCTCACCCATAAGCCTGCATTTTTCCTCGGTGGACAAGCTGGCTCACCTATCAGGAAACAAGGAGATGTCTCAGTGGCAAGGTTCAAAGTAGGGTTGGGTTCTCATATCAGGGCTATTTGAGCTATAAAGATTTCAAAATGCATGAGTCAACAGGCCATACTACCAGAACTGGGAAGAATGTTACAGTGAAAACTTGTGAAAGAGTTGGAGAAACAAAACCCACCATCTTGCACAAAGAGGTGAAAGGTAGGAAGCAGATGGAACTGATATTTTCGTGTCTTCTGCTATGGAATGTGACTCTCCATACATGTCATTTCCTAAGATCCTCATCAATATCAAGGAAGTCTCTCAAGAGAATCCCCCTAGCGGAGACACAGATAGTTGGTGTTACAGTGGAATAGTGCCAATGGGGCTGGACTACCAAGCCCCAACTCTCCACCAAGTTGCCCCACTGCCTTCCAGGCCAGCAAAGGACACTTGCAGTTGTCAGATCTGCCTGCCTAGTAGCCACCATCATTGCACTTTACAGCAAGAGTTCTCTGTGTTGGTTATACAGTATTTCAAGCTCTTCTTCCTTCTGGAGGAAGCAGAGTCCCAGGCACAATTCTGAAACAGTGGGCTTCTCCCTGATTTCCTTGCAGCCCTACTCAGCACTTTCCCAAATCCTCTCTTCAGTGCCCTTCCAATGTGTTCACACAGTGTTTCTAATCCCCTAAGAGAACCAGTTCTCAGAAGAAGATGGGAGAGCCCCTGTAGCATGGAATAAATGGTAAATAACCTCTGCAAAATAAAAGCCTGATGCTGAAAGAAAGAAGCACCAAGTGAACTTGCAGTCTTCACAGGAGAGGGTCTGGGCACAGGGGTGAGGGGGAGCAGAAGAAACATGGCTCCTCCCAACGCCCCTGAGACCCCAGCCCGCAGGTCGCAGCCTCCCTCCTTCACCCAGAGACAGCTGCGCACGTGGCTGTCTCCCGGGCAACGCTCTTGCTGCCAGCAGTGGTCTGGGCCGTATTTCTTACTCCAGGTGGAAACTGCACTGCGGTGAGAGGCAGGAAAATGAAAGGAAGGAAAAGGAAAACTGCTTTTCACCCTCTGTCTAGGGTGCATATCCCCATCTCATAGCAGAAGCTGTTGAGCCTGCTGTTGTTCAATTATCATGGTAGAACCTTCTCTCTCTTTCTTAGAGCTCACTGTTGTTTCTTAATATAAATCCATAATTATGTATTTAATTTCTACCTTGTTCCTGGCACTGTGCTGTGTGCTGAGGCTGCAAAGATGACTAACACACAGACTTCCTCATGGAGGTCAGTGAGTGTAATCACTGAATATTTAAAATGTGGTAGTAATAATTATAGCTAATATTTATCAAGTCCTTAGACTGTGCCAGTCACTGATCCAAGGGCTTTGTATGATCTCATTTAGTTGCCACATAAGACAAGTCCTCTTGTTAGACCCATTTCACAGGGCAGAAAACTGAGGTTCAGAGCGTAGTAACTCACCCAAGTTCCTATCACCAGTCAACAGCAGTGCCAAGTTTGAACCAGGCACTGATTTCACCGTTCTGCCATAATATAGATAGCAAAGCACATATGAGAAGGTAGCAACAGGAGCGAAACCAAGTGGTGCTTCTGGGCAGTCCTGGGGACAAGCTTCGAGCCCCAGGCTGTGAGAATGCACAGTACTCATAAGGTTCAGACTGCAGCTTTTCCCCTCAAGAGGAACGCTCTGGTAAGTTTACAAATACAGCTATATGTCACTCTAAATATTTTGAACTGTGTAGACTCTCAGGGGCTCTCTGGAACTTGAAATTCGATGTTATATTTGGGTTTTCCAAGAAAGGAACCAAGATTAGAGGTAAGAGGATCTAGTAGCTCCCTTCTAAGGAGAAAGCAAATGCTTCCCCATAATTTTGCTTCATAACACAGCAAATCTGGCACGTGTATGACCCTTCTGAACCTCACAACAAAAGGGAAGACCACATCCCTCTATCTACCTGGGGTCTGGGCTGGTCTCCCCATGTTCCATTCAGCTCCAGCTTCTAGAAGCCTGAGTTGACAGGGTTAGCTCAACAAGTGACTAAGGGCAAATGTGGCCCAAAAACGCCCAAGCCATAGATGGAAACAAAAGTACAGAGCAGAGCAGAGTCAAAAATGGAGAAAATGCTTTCCTTAATTTCGGTGGTAATTTAACCATGGTTAAAGAAAAAATAAAGTAAGTCAAGACTAAGGGACAGAGACTAACACATGTATCAGTATACTTTTCTTTCCAGGTTCCCTGAGCCGGATGTAAAGGCTTAAAACTGAGTAGATGAATTGTTTAAAACTTGCCCATGAAGGGGCATTGGCTTTTAAGAGCTGAGGCGAAAGCATCTCCCTGGTTGAAAGTTAGACATATAACTTACAGCCATTTCATCAAAAATGGCCCAAAGCTGTGTGCTTTGTTCACAATAAGTTAATTTGATAGACATTTTTAAAGTGATGACAGCTGTTGCTTCCCCGGTATGGGCTAGAAATATTCCACTAAATAAAGACAGAACATTTCTCTTCTCTTACCAAGTAGAGTGTAAGGAGACACAAGCAGTGTAGCTGGGCTTGCGTTGTCATAATTTTCCTTATTCAAACTCCTGTGAATAAACCGGAGATAAGTTGGTTAGTTCCCCTCCTGTTAAAACACTGTTTATCCAAGCACAAAGGATCGCCGGATGATACTCAGTTATAAACCTCGTAGGATGGCATCCTTGAAGGCCAGCCTCTCCTCTGCGGAACAGCCTGGACTTCCCCAAGCCCCCTGATACCTCATCCACAGCAAACCACAAGTCAGTATCCCAAAACAAGCTTGTGCTCACTCCGTTTTTGCCACTTTATTTTATCACTCACTCTTCTTCACTTAAAGATTCTTATATGGGGACTTCCCTGGTGGTCCAGTGGTTAAGAATCTGCCTTCCAATGCAGGGGACGAGGGTTCAGTCCCTAGACAGGGAACTAAGAGCCCCATGCCTGGAGGCAAACAGAGAAGCCGGAACTACTGAGCCTCTGCTCTACAGCTAGAGAAGCTGCCATGTGCTGCAATGAAGACCCTCATTATACGGATGGAGGAGATGCGCAAATGCCAAAATAATGAGACACTAAAATTTTAGTGGTTCTGATTCACAGCTGCAAACACATGAGAGTCTTCAAGGAGGAAGAACCCAAGCATGTTCCCAATCCTTCCTTCAACGACCTCACCAGCCGCCTCTTTGGTCTTCTAAACCTTGCTGTTAACTGTACAATACATCAAAGGAAAAAATGTATTTATAACTCCCAAAGCAACCCAATGAGAATCCACACTCTGCCCCTCTTCTACTCAGTACTATTTTTCCTCTTTCCCTGTGCCTTCACATTTCACAAAAAGTATACCTTTCACCCTAAGATACATCATGACTGATTTCTTTTCCTATTCTTATTTTTTCATGACTAACTGATTTTAAGATGTGAGACAAATTTTCCACATGGTCTGTGAAGCAGGACTGTTGCCTATCATAATATTGGACTGCTAAAACAAAACAACAAAAAATTAAGGAGATGAAGAATGCATTCACTTCACTAAAATTCCAATTATTTTATTGCCTCAAGGAATTGTAGATGATCTTGTTTTGCTTCTTTTTTAAATTTTTTAAAGTTTTCTACATTGAACTTACATCACTGATATAATCGGCATGGGAAAATGATTATAAAATTCAAACTATCTAAAAATTTAAACCCTGAAAATTTTTAATTCCTTACCTTTGGACACCTTCTATTTGAACTTTAAGAATGATCAAAGTACTACAACAATTTAGCTTCACAAATGTCCTGGGAAATAAAGGTAGAATTTAGTGTTTATTAAGGATCATCCCTAGTGGCTCAGATGCTAAAAAAAGAATCTGCCTGCCGTGTGGGAGGCCTGGGTTCGATCCCTGAGTTGGGAAGATCCCCTGGAGAAGGACATGGCTACCCACCCCAGTACTCTTGCCTGGAGAATCCCATGGACAGAGGAGTCTGGTAGGCTACAGTCCGTGGGGTCACAAACAGTCGGACACGACAGAGCAACTAAGCACAGCAGAGCACATAGGGTAGATCAGTGGAGGGACCTTTACAGACAGAATGGCAGAGGCCCAGAAGGTGTACTTTGAGGCAGTGAGTCTGGACCGGAAACCCAGCACAGCCTTTCCTTAGCTGTGTGGCCACGTGGGTACTACTTAATATCTCTCTGTGCCTCAGTTTACTCAAATGGAAAATACATAGCAATTGCTCAGTAGTGAGCGAGCACTCTTACGAGTTTCTCACAGCCATAACGAGTTAGGAAATGTTACTCTTATTTTATATGTGAGGAAACTGAAGTTCAAAGTTAAGCCATTCACCTAAAGACACAGCTAGGAAGTGATACTGCCCTGTTGCCAACCAGATCTGTCAGAGGCCAAAGTTCAAAGACCGTTTCCTCTCTCTGCTCTACCTTGTGCTGTGTGATAGCCGAAGAGAGGCAGGTGTAGGTATAGAGAGGTGCATATTGGCTGTGCATGCTGTGTAAATGAGGCCGATTGCCCCAAGGCTACAGCTATTTTAAGAAAGAGCTAGGATGAAAACGCTTCCAGGATAGTTAGATCTGTAAATTCTATGAATGTTTAGGAATGAGCTTTTGCAACAGAATTAGTCTGGTCTCTGTGTCCAAACATCATTGTAGAATTGGCTCTTTGTCAAACACAAACAAGACATTTTTTCTACCACTTTAGACTGCTTATGTGGTTTGGAAACATACAGAAACAAATAACAAGCCCAGGTTCTAGCATACTACAATATATCTAAAATGAATAAATTGGTATTACTAAATCTAACTAGTCATTCTAATCATTTTTTTAAGTTAGTAAAATGAACACGATCAGCTATCAACCAATATTTGCTTAACAGAAGTAAAAATATAGACAACATAATATAGACATTTGGGGATCTTTCTCCTCAAAGCCCTCAGCATCAAGATCTTTTAAATGTTGGTCCCCAGTTGCTCTTCTGGCCTTATCTTCCACACCCACCGCACCCAGGAATGTGCCAAGCACTCCGTGGACTTTGAACCCAGCTTCTCTGACTCCATGCTTTGGCACTGGCTGTTCTTCCCACCCAGCAAAGGGCCCCACCTAGAGTAAATGACAATTGATATTTGCTGAATCAAGCTTGACTGAGTTTATGCGTTCTCATTTTTCCTTACATACCTGACCATCTAGGGCCAATTTATTTATTTTTAAATCACTGAATTTAACAGTTCTATTATGTGCCAGATGCTGGACTAAAATCTGGGAAAACAAAATAAGGGGTGTAGCATCTGCTTCATGGAGCTAGAAATTACGTCCTTCATGCAATCTCTCTGATTTCCAGACAGAAGCTCTCTCAAAGCCCCTCCTACCTGCATTTTATTTTTTTATCACTTATTTACATGTCTGTGTTGCTGCCTCTACTAGAAAACAAAATCCTTCAAAGCAGAGGTCTTATTTTAAAATTATATATTTTTAACCTCTCCCAGCTCTTCATACTATGGCTTGCCTATATTACACTCTCAACAGATGTTTATTAAACTCTGAAACATTTGTGATTGTCTAACATTGGTATTCTATGAATTTCTCCAATTAGTAAGAGCTTTCAGAATAAACGGAAAACATTTAAGGAAACTAATGAGATCTAAAGATTTATTTTGATCCACAGTAACACATTTTTATTGTTAATGAAAAGGATTATGTCTCTTTTAAATACACAAACAAATTTCTTCTCAGTAAATAGGTTAAGAACTGATTGATATGTACCATCTCCACTTGAAATGATTTTTTTAGCACTTCCAATCTTCCAAAGACATGTAAGTTAAATGGCAGAAAAGCAAATTAAAATAAATACCTTATTTTAGCTAGATGCTCAAACAGGCCACCGTTTGAGGTGCTTAATGAAACCTAAAAAGTAAACAAAGCATTAAACTCATCCTTTACTTTGTCATTTACATTTGGTTTCACCCCTCACAGAAAGGTTTCCAGTGGGAAACAGAAGTGATTGCTTTCCTTTCCCATGCCTAGGGTCTCGTGATTTCTTTGTGGATGAATCAGTCACACAACCAATTGTTAGATTGGCTGGTTTGGATCCTGGCTCCTCCACTGACTCTCATCTGTAAAGCGAGGATAATAGTATCTACTTTGGGGACCTCAAAAAGTGAGTATTTTGAACAGTTAATATTTTTTGTCAAATAAAATTTTCTTCTGCCACCCAAGTTTATTAGTCAAAACTTTAAATGTTGTCCTACAAGACAGCTCCTGTCACAATTCCCAGCTTTCGATGGCCCTGTCACAAGGATACTGGAGACGCAGCCTTCACAGCAACACCCTCACGGCAGATGAAGCGGCCACGCAAAGCCTTTGTCTGAATGATCCAAGGCAAAGTACCCCACTGCTAGGATTATGCCAGAGGAGGACTCTGTCCTCACAAACAAATCTCGCCTATCTTTCCTCTTTACACGGACATAATTTCACTAATGAATATTACATCCTGGCTGGAGGGAAACCATGGTTTGTGACTGAAATTGCCTACAACCACCAAGCCATACACACTTGATAGACTACTTCCCTAACCCTACTTGGCAAAGGATTGGAGTAGATTTCCAGATAATTTAGTGACATTTCATCTGAACTATCTGAAACAGTTGATCCAACCGTCTGCTAGGAATTTTTGCTATCTGTCAGAGTTTCCCTCAGGCACAAAGACTAAATTCACACAGTTTCTATGCAACTATCTGAGAGGCCAAGTACATCCTTAGCAACAGAGGTCAGAGGTCTGGGAGAGTTTTGAAAAGCCACCACCAGTTGCTTTAACCGTGGACCGTTTACAAACACGGAATCAGGGCTGCTGGCCTTGACGATTAGGGGCTGACAGCTTCGTTTAATTCACCACAGCCCAGAAAACACTGAAACCCCTCCATGTCCTCAATCTGTGTCCAGCCAGGATAACGACACAAAGGCAGCTAACATGTACTGGAAGCCCTTTGTCTCGGCACATGCTGAGACTTTGATATAATTATTGATTTTTCGTAAGAACCCAATGAAGCAGGCACTGTTAAAATTTATCTCTTAAAGGGGCTTCCCTGGTGGATCAGCAGTAAAGAACCCACCTGCCAATGCAGGAGACGTGAGTTTGATCCCTGATCCAGGAACGTCCCACCTGCCTGTCTTGGAGCAACTAAGCCATGTGTCCCAACTATTGGGTCTGTGCTCTAGACCCGGGAGCCACAGCTACTGAGTCCAGGCCCGAGAGCCTGAGTTCCACAACAAGAGAAGCCCAGGCACCACAACTAGAGAAAAGCCCGCACAGCAACAAGACCCAGCACAGCCAAAAATAAACATAAAATTATTTTTTAACGTAAAAAGAAATTTACCTCATAAAGATCAAAATTAAAGAAGTTACAAGACATTGTCCAAGATCACACAGTCTGGCTAACTTCACACCTATGCTCTCATTCATATCTTAGTCTCTCTGAAAGCACGAACATCCTTATGAATAAGAGGCCTCGTGTCACTGAGTCGGTTACATATCTTGCTAAAATTTCAAACAGTTTTGCTTTTCACTCCATGCCGGCGCTTTCCTCTTCAGACGCTAACACGCGTCCACCTTCTCGGGAGGCCCATCAGCCTCGGAGATCTGGCTCCTAGCACACAACTGTTTCTCTATCGTACCCTCTCCTCGTTCACACTCTGACCTTCACCCCTCTAGTTTCTCAGTTTTTAACCGAGCTAAGTGTGCTGGGTTGAAGAGTGTCCCTTGCCTCAAAATTCATGTTGGAGTCCTGACCGCCAAGTACCTCAGAATGTGATCTGACTTGGATCACAAGTCTTCAGATCAAGTCTTCACAGAGGTAATGCGGTTAGAATGAAGTTGTCAGGGTGGGCCTGCTCCAATACGACTGGTGTCCTCATCAAAAGGGGGAACCTGGCCACAGAGACACACATAGAGGAGAGACAACATGAAGGGCCACAGGGAAAGACAAGCCAAGCGGGAGGCCACAGGCCTGCTACGGTCCTCAGGAGTCAGCCCCGCGGATGCCTTGATTTTGGACTTCAAGCCTCTAGAGCTGTGAGACAATAGATTTCTGTTGCTGGAGCCACTCTATCTGTGGTACTTTGTTATAACATCCCTGCCAAACTAATACCTCAAGGGGCCCTAGCTTTGATTGACAAAGGCAGTGCCATCCTAGGACAGAGGAGGCCTCAGACGGGGCCTCATCCAGTAACTATATGGGCAGTGGCCGCTGCATCCAGGGCTCCACTCCAAGCTGATTGAATCTCCTGCTGGGCTTCAGTGCCTCCAAGAGGTATTTTTAGACTCCCCTGTCGTTTCCCCATTTATCTGAGTAAGGACGAGGAATTTCTAGGTCCCAGGTCTCAAAACCTGCAAGTAAATCAATACACAAGCATTGATTTTTTTCCCCCTCTTACAAAAAGCTAAGTGATAGGCAAACCTTAAATCAAGTCAGCCGTACTCATCCTTTTTGTTTAAAAAAGAAAAGTTAAGGGCTTTGAATTAAAGTAATTCACCATGCTCTAAGGCTGAACCATGCATTTCCAAAGAACAATGAAGGTACAGAAGGAGAGGGCTGCAAAATTTGCTCTCTAATATGATAGGTGACGTGGCCAAGGAAAGAATTGTGACTAGAATTCATAACACCATCAGGACCAAATAATAGAGCCAAATATTCTGTGTGCCATTTAATTCACCTCTGCATTGTATATTGCAAATTGCAACATAAATTGGACAGCTAGGCCAGATAGGAATAAAAATCATATTAAAAGCTTGCTCACATTGTTCATCAAGTAATGTTCAGATCAATCATGCCCATCTTTGTGGTCTTCTTACTCACAAATCTCAGGCACCCATTACATCATTTAAGGTTTAGAAAAAAATCACAGGAGGATCTGACCAATTTGCATTCTTGGCAAATTAAGGACCCAATTAAAGTGGCTAGTAATAAGCTAGAAACAAACAGGAAGGTGTAAAATCTGGGCTGCTGCCTTCCACTTCAGGCTGATTAGAAAGGAGGAAGGAAGGTTCAAAGAAGGAAAAGTAACGGTAGTTTGCCCTCTCCCCACCCAATGCACACATAAAGGCAGGCACTTTGTTCTGTCACTGACTTTTGCAGTAGAAATATGCCCATCTTTCAGCATACGAAAACCTGGATTTACACGTATGCAAAATTGAGGGTGATTTCTTATTTAATCAGTAGGTGAATAATTGGTTATACAGTCTTATGAGAGAGTAGAGGGCTTCTCTTAAAATGTTAAATTTCTCTGATTGATTTAAATACAAATTTTAAACCTAATTATTAAAGAAAGTAATAATGAGTTCTAAGACTATTTCAGGAAGTGTGCTCATACTTACTTCCACCCAGCACTCCCCTCAGAGTGAGCTAGGGAAGGGGCAGCTGGGGTGAGGAGGTCAGAGGAAGGGAGGCCCTCGCATGGGGTCACCGATGGCGACCCACCCCCACGGTACTTGGACGATTTAAGCAGATCGGCAGTAAGGACGACAGTGTTGAGTTCCCTCAGGTGTTTAGGTTTTCACCTCAGAAACCTGAGGCAGAGATAGGACTTCTTTCCTCCGTATCTAGCACAACAACGCCACAAGGGTCTTTTCTAGCCTAAAAGGAGGGCTGTTGTCACTGTGTAGCTGCTCAGTCCTGTCCGACTCTTGGGACCCCGTGGACTGTAGCCCACCAGGCTCCTCTGTCCATGGGATTCTCCAGGCAAGAATACTGGAGTGGGTTGCCATTTCCTTCTCCAGGGGATCTCCCCAATCCAGGGATCAAACCTGGGTCTGCCATGCTGCAGACGGTCTCCTGCATTGCAGGCAGATTCTTTACTGACTGAGCCACCAAAAGGAGAGTAGAAATCAATATTTCTCAAAAAAGCAGCTTAATGATTTTTGACAAAGTGTTTCTTCATGCTTTATACATTTCTTTGCATATTAAGAAGTGCACAGGTGAATACTTTGTCGAGATAATACATTCTGGCCTTAGAAATTCAATATGAGATAAATCTAAATAAGATCCCATCCCATATGATTTAAGGGCTTCCCTGGTGGATAGACAATAGAGACTCTGCCTGCATTTCAGGAGACCCAGGTTCGATCCCTGGGTCAGGAAGTTCCCCTGAAGAAGGGAATGGCAATCCACTCCAGTATTCTTGCCTGGAGAATTCCAAGGACAGAGAAGCCTGGCAGGCTACAGTCCATAGGGTCGCAGAGTCGGACATGACTGAGTGACTAACACTTTAACTTTCATGTACGGTTTAAACACTGAGATTTAAAACAAAACAAAAGACTTTCTACAATACTAGGTCACATATGAGGTGACCTTCAGGCAAGGGCTCTAAAAACAAAATGTGCAGTCCTCCTCAAGTATAGCAGGCTAACTTTCTGATTCTGTAATTAAGTTGTAATTGACAAGGGGAAAATAAATTTCATTCTATCTTCATAAAGGGTGCTATACCACTATGAAAACTCACTTATGAGTTGGTTTTGTATAATTGAAACCTTTAAAAAAAAAAAAAAAGCTAGCATTTCGTGAACATTTAATAGGTTATGTACTTTGCATGACTTATTTCATTTAGTTTCACAACGTTCCCATAAGATAGGACCTGTTGCCATCCTACAGGGCAGAACGCTCAGCAAGGCTGAAGAAGGAGCATCAGTCTGATCGCAGAGACCAAGCATGGAGCCCTCTGCGTGAGGAAGACGTGCTCATCCTGAGTTTAACATTCCCTAAGGGCGCAAGTCTACCCTTCCGATTTCTCAGCAACACAAGTCCTATGCTTTAAAATAGTTAAAATGCAGTAAGAAATCATTGATTCAGAATATCATGGATGGGAGAATTCAATGTCGGTCTTACAGAATATTAAGACAAATTAGGTTTTATTTGTGTCACATACACAATAACCATGGACAGTTTGGTCTGTTACACACGCATCAGTGAAAAGCTCATCTTGAGTGTACAAGAGCTTAGACCTCAACCACTGGGTATCTGCTTTTGCTAACTTAACATTTCTTATACCTAAATAAACATTCTTGTTTGTTCTCACAAGTAACAAATAGGTAGATTGATATTCCCTAACAAACTTCAGTACCTCTTTTCTTGTTTAATCACTGAGGAGAACACAGAACAACTAGCCCCTGCTAAATTCGACACCAGGGATTGCTGAAGGAAGACAACTTTATGCCAACAAATAAACCTGTATGTCTCTAGCCATGTAAACTAACCACCATAAAGACACTTGTCAGCCTTCAGAGAAAGGAGCACAACAGTGCTCAGGTTTCCTCTTGACCAGAGTCACCTCTCTTGACCGGGAAGAAAAGGGGGAGCCCACTCTCCTTTCCAGAGAATTCCTTTGACAAAGGAACAGGAAGTTGAGTTGTAGTCTGGGTGTATTTTGCCTTTTATAAAAGAAGGGAGGAGGTACTGGAAATGCAATCTTCACCTTGAACGACAGCAATGACTTTTCCCAGGGGACATTTTAGCAAGTCTCAAAGGATACCACACCCCCTTCTCACCAAAGATATATGTGAAACATCAGACATGCTTAAAAATGCTTCATTTTTTAAAAAGCAAAACTCAAGTGTTCTCTCGTTATCTCGTATTTTGGGACCCCACTTCTTTGCCATAGCATTAGTTTCTCCCTTGCATAATGGTAGATGTAGTCACTGCAACATTACCATTGGTTTCTTTCCCTAGAGATCAAAAGAGCAACTTCTCAGTCTGACCTGCATCACCTACTTGAAAGGTAGAGTCAACATCTTTTCTCATAGAAAGTAGAGTTAATTAACATTCATTAAACGTCTATTGGGTGCCAAACAGTGTACTGAGTTCTTGACGTGCTGATCTAATTTTTAACTTATTCTCACAACTACTTGGTGAGGCAGGCATCTCCATTCTGTAGGTGAGAGATTTAAGGTACAGGGAGCTTAAGCAATCTGCTCAGTGTCTGCTGGCTGGTAAATGATGAAACTGGCCTAACCCATCTGCCCAACCCTGAAGACTCATAAACTATATACTCTATAGTCCATGATAAACCCTCACTCAGCAAGACTCATTTCATTTCCTGGTGAGGGCTGAATGCCATCCATTTTCCCCGTCATCGAAACATATGCTTTCTTCTTCTTTCAAATTATTCCTCTCTTGCTATCTGAGTTTTTGAAGAAACAGAAAGGCAAGAAAATGTTAGAGAATGCATTGCCCGTCTGCTGCTTGGCGTCTGCCAGCCCAGAGGGCATCTGTTTCAAAGTCACTCACAATGAAGAAAAAGCTGGGACAGAGACAGGGACTGGACCTTTGAGGACACTGACAAGCTGTACATGTCTCGACATCTCAAAACAGTCACTCGTGAGCTGATATCACATCCACCGATGTGGCCGGAAGGCAGGCCAGAATCTGGCGATACACACAGCAGCCTTGATTTCCCAATTGGGAAGGCAGATCTGTCTCTCTGTTTCCAATTCCTATTCCACTACTTTTAACAAAGGACTGTTTTTCCTCCTATGCATTTCCCTTTCTCTGCTCTGTCCCAGGCAGTCCTATGAATCCTAAATTGAATCTCGCTCTCTAAGAAGTAAATAAAATACGCAGTTTTTAAAGACCACTTCTGAGAAATGACACATTGTGCAAATGAGATTCTGGCCCTGATTTCTAGAGTATGAGAGTCCCAGGGACTCTCAGGGCTGGGCACTTTTTATATTTTAATTGCAAAGAATAGGTGTAATCCACATGTAAACATCCAAAGCATTATTCTTTCCTTTCTTTAATTCTACTCCCAAGCTTGATTTAACCCAAACCACTTCATGAAATAGATTTATAGAAGATATAGACTAATCGAAAGAACCTGCAAAAGAAATTATGCTCCAGAAGCATAACTTATTACGCTAGGAATAAACTTTTCTTCCCAGCAAATGCTACCCAGCACCCCTCAAGGAATACTTTTATCCATCAACTTAAGTAAGCCCCTTCTCCATCTATTTTGCTCTCATTAAAGAAATACATTATCAGCATAGTTAAGACATACCAAAGCTTACCTTTCTGTCAGTAACAAAAATGGTGGTTAAAGGTTATTTTCTTCCATTCGGCTGCTGGGACCCTTGCTGGGACTGGAGGATCTTCCCCAGAGGCCACACCCAGTGCACGGCTCTGCTTCCCCCAGCCTCTCCCTTCCCCTTCAGTCAAACATTAACCATCGACTGGTTTTATTGATTTTCATCAGATGTCATAAATGGAATTGCAATCCAGGAAAGAAATGCATTTATACCAAAAGCAGTTCATTCACATCTAATACATCTCAGAACAAGTTTCTGAATTTCAGAATGTAGGTTAAATAAAATAGAAGACAAGAGGAAGTTAGTATGGAAAAACTTTCTATGTATTCAACTGTCTGTAGAGTGAGTTCCCTGACATCTTTGAGTTTCCTCCATATTTTGCTCTCCCAACCCTTGTGCTCAGTCGTTTTCAACTCTTGGCGACTCCGTGGACTGTAGCCCCCAGGCTCCTCTGTCCATGGGATTTCCCAGGCAAGAATACTGGGTTGCCATTTCCTTCTCCAGGGGACCTTCCTGACTCAAGGGCTGAACTCGCATCTCCTGTGTCTCCTGCATTGTAGGTAGATTCTTTACCCAGTGAGCCAGAGAGGAAGTCCTCTTTCCCACCACTTGGCACAGAAGAATAATTGACAGATATTTGTATAGATTCCATCTTAAAGACAGACAAGTACTGGGTGTCGTGTCTGAGCAGTGACTCGGTTCACTGATAACCAGGCACAAGAGACGGGGAAATGATTCAGACGGTGCAACCCAGCGTGCAATCTGACAGCACCCGCTTCTGAAGCCCAAGAATCCTCTTCAGTAGCCTTCCCCCAAAACACAAATCAAGTCCTTTTTCTCACCTCTCTGAGAGTGGACTTACTAAGAACAAGTTACCACTTTTTCCACTCAAAATGAAGTTTCCAATTAAACAATAAAAGCCTATGGCCCAGATTTCTAAAGTCAAGGGCTCTTTTGACGGATTCCTCATTCCCACCCCTCAGTCTCTCTGGAAACCTACACTAAAGATGTGAATCAAGGTCGCTTTTATGTCAAATGTGATGGTCATTCTGATACTCGTTTCTGGGCTTCTCTTGAGCTGCACTGCATTCTCCACCTGTCTCTAGCGCACATCCAGTACAGTCAAAGCACAGGAGCATAGCCCACTGTCCAGATGGGCTTCTTCCTTCTCGATCCCCTTGAGAAAGCTAAGCCTCACTTGTCTTGGGGACCCTGCAGTGAAATCACCTGGCTGTGGGCCAGCGGTCAGCATGCTCGGTGGACTGGCAGGCCCAGCAAGGGTCCTTCTTACAACTGAGGTCAGTGAGGCTAAGCAACTCTCACATTCTTAACACCTCTGCCCTCCCGTGAACCAAATCAAATGACCTTGTTCCACAAGATCAAAGAACTTTCACTTGCATGTTTTACTTCCTGAATCAATGACAAGAATCTCAAGGTGTTGCTCCGCGTTTGCTTCTTCTTCAAAAACTTGTGGTACTTTTTAATAATGTATGCAAAAAGTACATTTAAATCTATAAGGTTTTCTTCAAAAGAATGTGTATATATGTACCACTTTTAATCACTGATTCTTAGCGATGATCAAAATTATAGAATCAGGACTCCAACCTTGGTCTGTCTGATTCAAAGCCTAACCCATTCACCACCACAGCTGTTGAATTTGCCAGTTTGTTTTTCTTCTGGTTCCATTTGTGTGACTCCGTTCCTGATGGGAGATAGCCAGGTTCCTAAAGTGGGTTTCCCTTTATATATTTTATGTTCTGGGTTTCTAGTTTCTCAAGTCAGAGAATTAGATTGATTAAACTCCAAAAAGGCCAAAACCACCCATCAGAGAAATTAACAGGTAATTACATCTCTGTATTATAAAGGTGTCTCCTGTGCTCTCCATGATAATAGGTTAGCACAGTTTTCAGAGCTGTGTGTTCACCATTCATACCTTAAATTTAAATTTATAAGTTATAAAATTATCTGGGTTTACAATTTTAGATTAAAGTTATCCGGATTTATAATTCTAGATTAAATTCTGCCCTGTGTTTCAGGGTGAACACTTTTGCATTATAGGAACCCATTCTTGTGTAAAAATGAGGTATTTCCAGTTCAATAGTTTAACACTGACAGTAATAATAAGGGAATTTTAATCGATAAAGATCACTAATTCTTTTTATCAGAGCAAAGTAGATATAAATTGTTTATATGATGGAAACAAGTGAACAATTGGAAAAGTTAGGATAAATACTTCTGACTAACAGCTTCATAGTATGAGAACATATTAACAATTAATAGTAACAGTAATAACCATTCCTCCAACATTAGCAATACAAAATATATAAGCAGTGTTTGATCTATGGACTGTACTAGTTAGCTAGTTAGCAAGGAATAAAGTTTGGATAGCCTCCCAGACAAAAGTTTGATGAAAATTTGAAATGATTCTTAAATTTCAAAGAATGTTACATTTCTAATATTCTTATTAGTTAAAGCTCAAAGTAAATTTATGAATGCTAAGTTTTTCCATTTTTCATTCACTTGGACTTTAACTTGGACTTGGACTTTAACTTGGACTTGGACTTTATTTGCATTACATATCATGTAGTTTAAGAACATTTTATCATGCATCTATCAACATAGAGCTTCATCTAATAGGAGTTATATAATACATATATATAATAATACTTTTAATTACTTAATTAAAACATGTCTTACTCACGTTACTGATGGCAGGAACTGTCTTCCATTAGCACTGAATAAATTCTTATTATTTTATTTATTTATTTTTTGACCAAGCCGTGCAGTTTGCTGGATCTTAGTTCCCAGACCATTGAACCTGGGCCCTCAGCAGTGGGAGTGCAATGGCCCAAGCACTAGCCCACCAGGAAATCCTCAGTAAATGCTTTTTAGAATTAAACTCTTTTGAGTTATTTAATTCAGTAACTCCAAATAGTCAGGATTGCATGCAGGCCCAGCCAAGGCTAATGGGAACCCAGATAAGTGAATGATTTTGGATCATCTCGAGGCTATATTTTACATCTTTTATTCCACATTTATTTAGTGGAATGACATGAAACTAATTTGCTGCTAGTGAATGTTTTAAACCAAAGCAGAATTTCCTCTAATCCCTTTCCCTGGCCAAGGCAGTGCCCATTTTCTGATAAACGCAAGCGACATAGCCCCCACTCTTACACTGCCCTTATTCTTGTCCTTGAGTTTGGGCGTTTTATTGCTTTTCATGTTATTGTTTCAGGCAATTTCCCAAACCAGAACACTCTAAGGAATTACTAAGTGATTTAAGACTTAGATATTAAAATAAACCACTAATGCCAAGTAAAAAACACTGAACCATACATAATGAAGTTTCAAAATCTTAGCTATGACCTGTGCTCATCCTAAAAATATTCAAAAAGACAGTTTGAAGCCAGTGAAAAGTCTTTTCCTTGTTTTCAGTTTTGACAGAAGTGGATCTGGCTTGCAGTTGTCGCAATGGCACCCCACTCCAGTACTCTTGCCTGGAAAATCCTATGGATGGAGGAGCCTGGTTGGCTGCAGTCCATGGGGTCGCACAAAGTTGGACATGACTGAAGCAACTTAGCAGCATAGAGGGTTGCTCCAGACAACTGCCTAGTAGGCAATTGGTCCTAATAGGCAATAAGTCCTTAATCTGGCTCCAGTTAACCCTATCAGGAAACTTCTGGAGAACCCTATGACTGGAATGGTTAGTAAGTAACCACATCAGACATAGACTGGACAAATGCCTTCTAGAGCTTTCTAAATATGGGCAGTTTATTAAAACTGGGCCTCCTATGATGAGATCCTAACTCAGGAGGTCAGGGATGCATCCCAGGGATCAATATTTTCTTAAAGCCTTCTGGATTCCTGATGCAAGTAATCACATGGACCCTTCTCTGAGAAACACAGCTTAGTGATTGTGTGCTCTATCTGCAAGTAAATATTCTTTAACAAGGTCTGTCCTTGATATTAATTTTTCTCCACCATTTCTGCAGGACCTGTCTCAGACAACACTGCAGTTGAGTTTATGTCATCCATGCAGAGTGAATCTGGCAAACACAAAGATGCTTATCTTGCCTCAGACACTTTTTTTCACAGTCTACTGAACATTTTATTTGACCTCAAATTTTTTTCTTAATTCCAAGAAATTGCAATAATCTTATTGCTTTTCTGAGTCTGATCTCTGTCTCTCTTACCAGATTTCACCAGCGTTGGTCTCAGCTCACATCCAGTTCAATGCTCAGACTATTGCATCTTGTTTCCACCTCCAGTATCCCATGGAAGCTGCGCTCACAAAGGCAATAACAACCCCATTTGATAATCAGAAACGCTGCACTTTACCAGATCTCTCACAACATGTGACACTATCAATAACCTTCCCTGAACTGCCCTTTATCCTTGGTTTATTTGTGAATACTCTGTTCTGATTTCTTTTCTACTTCTTGAGCTAGTCTCTGGCAGTCCCATAGGTAGCCTCACCAGACTCCTTGGGTCAATGCCGGATTATCTCGCCTTGTCACTCATTTTAGGAGATTGGATCTGTTCCCATCTGTACAGCAAAGTCTCAAGTCTCTCAGCATAAATCCCTCCCCTGGCCTGGGTTTCAGTCTTTTACACCAACCAATTATTGCCAAAGCTCCCTTTATATGTCCCAAATGCACTGCAAACTCAACATATCCAAAATTAACCTCACCATTTTACTCTTTCCCAAACTGAGCCTCTTGGAACATTACCCCTTCATGTTAGCCTTGGTAGTCACCAAGCCTTAGCCAGGGTGCTGTGATTGATTGGTAATTCCTATCATGGGTACAAATAGGAGGCTGGCAGTGAATACGCCTGGTAATCACCGACCTTGCCTAGGAAGGACTCCGTGACTTGGACACGAGGGCTCAGTAAACTCTGGATTGCTTTCTCTACTTATGGGTTTCTCATGAGAAAACAAAACATTGGGACTGCCTCTGAAAACGTTATCTTTAAGAAGTATTTCCTGGAGAAAAATAATATTTTCAACACATGGTATTGAAATAACTGCATACTCACATGCAAAGGAATGAAGTCAAACTCCTATATCATACCACCCAGAAAAATGAACTCAGAGTGGAATAAAGACCTGAAATTAGGGACTCTATAAAACTCTTAGAAGAAAACAGTGGTAAATCTGAATGTCTTCGGATTTGGCAATGGTTTCTCAGACATAACAGCAAAAGCACAAATAGTAATAGAAAAACAAATTGAACTTCATCAAAATTAAGAATTTGTGCTTCAAAGAACACTATTAAAAATGAGGGACTTCTCTGGTGGTCCAGTGACTAAGGCTCCCACCCCCAATGCAGGGGCCCGAGTTCAACTCCAGGCCAGGGAATCAGATCCCACACGCCACAACTAAGAGTTTGCCTGCTGCAGCTATAATCAGATTCCACGTGCTGCAAAATAGACCCAGTGCAGCCAAATAAATACAAATTTTTTTTTATAGTGGAAAGGCCACTCACAGGATGAAAGTAAACCACATATCCGAGAAGGGAACTATAGCTAGAACACATTAAAAAGAAACTCTTAGAATTCAAAAATAACTAGATTAAAATCCATCAGAAATGGACAAAGGATAAGAACAGACATTAAAGAAGGTACTCAAGTAGCTAACAAATACATGAAAAGATGGTCAGCATCATTAGGCATAAGCATGATGTAAATCAAAACCACAATAAGATACTACTTTATGCCTATTAAGATAACTATAACAAAAAGGACATATAACAGCAAGTATTGGAGAAGATACAGAGAAATCAGAATCTTTGTATACTCAGTGGGAATGTAAATGATAAAGTCACTTTGTAAAAAAAAATTTGGGAATTTCCTCCAAGACTTAAACCATCCGACCTGGCAATGTCATTCTTAGGTATGTATCTAAGAAAAAGATGGCATATGTCCACATATGGTCATGGCAGCTTTATGCATAATAACTAAAAGTAAAGACAACCAAATGTCCACTCAACCAACAAACGGATAAACAAAATGTGGTGTATCCAGGTAATAGGGTATTCTTCAGCCACAAAAAGAAATGGAGAACTCACATATGCTACAACATAGATGAAGCAAAAGTAGCCAGACAAAAAGGCCAAACACTGTATGATTCCATTCATGTGAAATGCCCAGGACAGGCAAGTTCACAGAGCTAGTAAGTAGATTCACAGTTGCCTGAGGTCAGGGAGTGGGTCGACGGGGTTAGAAGTTAATGTTAAAGGATATGGTGTTTCTTTTCCTAGTGATGAAAATGTTCTAAAATTCATTGCAGTGACGGTTGCATGATTCTATAAATATACTAAAAACAACTATTGAGTTCTGTTCTTTAAATTGGTAACTTTTATGTACATTAATTTTTATCTCAATAAAGCTGTTACCAAAAAAAAAAGGAACAGGTAATTCCTACAGCCAAACTCACCCTGATATGAAATATAAGACACAGGCTTAAACATTTCCAGTTACCTCAAACCAGGAACTTCAGAACAAATTCATTATGTTCAATTATCATAGATGATTTGAGGGGTTTTAATCATGTTAGTCTCACCTAAATATATTTGTTTTGCTTATTTTACTTATTATTTGATCTCATCTTCTATGTTTTACTTTTAAAAGTGTGTATAAGAACATTTCCATTCTTGAACGTTCTCTACCCTGAGCAAAGAAGGAAGGAAGAGAGGACCAGGTGACCACAGGCTTTCCATCTCTCTCCTAGAGCTTCAGGTCAGTCAGCTCAGCACTAGAGAAACTCTTTCCCAAAACGGGAAGTCTATTTTCTTCGACGTGACCAAATCTAGTAACTTGGAAAACAAAACAGAATTTTTTTTCTTTCTTTGGTCTTCCGGCTCAGGGTAATATTAAGCCTAGGGTCACGTACGCACACAGTAATAACGCAGGAGAATTTCTGGAAAAGCTGTCATCTTAAGCCTGAAATTCTCCAGTTGCTACATGAGAACACCCAGGAATGAAATCTCACACCTGAGATCCACTTTGCTGTTCCTCAGGAGAAGCCTGAAGGAGGAGGAAAGAGGGAAGCCGCTGGGGAAAGCTTCTTGGGGGTCACCAGTGAACACTCAGGTAATGCCAGGCCCCCTCGCAAAGCACGAGGGAGGCCCCACGGACTGTCTTTGATTAAACTGTCGGAGTCCCACTGACACTGTGCCCCTATTTCAAACCTGGTGATCTTGTCCGGTGAGTCCCAGAGGCAAGGCTCCAAAGAGACTATTTTTACTCCCAAATCCTCCCAGTTCTGCTCCTAAGCATGAGAAGCAAAGGGGATTGCCTAGAACCAGCACTATATCCAATCAGACTGATTTACAAGACAGAGGTGGCTGTACCTTCTCCAAGTTACCACTTTATACAAAAGAAAACTAATCACAGTTAACAACACAGGACTTGACTAAAAGTTAACCAAAAACCACCACTCTTTTCTATCCTCTGAGCTTTCCAAAAACAATTAATTTTTAGTACTGAGCTTCTTAACCCTGGCTGCACAGAAGCAAAGTGATTCTAATTGGGTTGGTGTTTGATGATCTGACAACAGCCATCTCTATGTTCTCCTTGGTACCAGCTGAGCTTGAGACTCACTGATCCAAGGCCTGCCCTTTGTCAAGCACCTTCCTAACTGGTCTCAGCGTATTACCCTCACAACAATGCTGTGAGGTCATTATTTTACTTTGCAAATAAAGAAACCAAGAAAAAAAGAAGATAAATATAGACTTACCAAGGCTTGAGTCCAGGTGTGAATTAAAAAAAAAAAATTTATATATATATCAGAGCACTTCATAGCTACCCAGGGCTGAGAACCGTTAGTAACCCGCAGGGTGCCTCTCCTATGCGGCTCTACTTATCCACCAGGCACCAGAATCAGAGGTAGCTTAGACGCATCAGCTCACAGAAACATCCACAGCCCAAACATCCACACTCCCACCCCGACAACATTCCCACCAGCTGTCCGTTCGCCCCACCTTTTCTGAGAGCTCCTTCCCTGGGCATCCTGCCCCGGCCGCGAAACCTGCCCCCGTGTCATTTCCATTCCCAGATAACACCAACTACTTTACCCTCTAGAGCACATTCCACCCAGATTTCCTCCCCAGCTGGTATCCTCTACATCCCCCTGACCTTTCTCAGTGTGAAGTGAGAGCATCACCTGGCCGACTTGGATCCAGTCTCTCTCTCAGCTGGTCTGGAGGAAAGTCACTCTGTCTCAGAGCTAATGAGGAAGTGGTTAGCTTTACTGGAGTTCAGCTCAGACCAGCCCAGCCCAGCAGCCAATATTGTTCAAAGAATTAGACATGAGGCCAGGTGCACTTTGCCCCAGCGGTCAATTAATTATCCCTCACTTCCTGGGCTTTTTACATGTTGTTCATTGTTTAGTCGCTCAGTCATGTCCGATTCTTTTGCAACCCCCTGGACTGCAGCAGGCTAGGCTCCTCTGTCCATGGGCTTTTCCAGGCAAGAATACAGAATGGGTTGCCACTTCCTGACCCACCATCTCCTGCTTGGCAAGTGGATTCTTTACCAGTGAGCCACCTGGGAAGCCCCTTCCCCCAGTAACTGAACGTCCTCTCCATTACTGGGATATCACAAGGCTCCCAGTACAACAGTGCCAATGTGCTGACTTTCCTTCTGGAATTTAACAGGGACCTTGGACTTGGACTTGGACTTGGACTTGGGCTTCCCTGGGCTCAGCTGGTAAAGAATCTGCCTGCAATGCGGGAGACCTGGGTTTGATCCCTGGTTGGGAAGATCCCCTGGAGAAGGGAAAGGTTATCCACTCCAGTATTCTGGCCTGGAGAATTCCAGGGACTGCATAGTCCCTGAGGTTGCAAAGAGTCTGAGTGACTTTCACTTTGGACTTTGAAATTAATTTTCTGTCTTTGGAATAGAGGACCCTTTGGTCTTTTTCTTTGTTGATCATGAGGAAAAGACCGGAGGGAGAAATACCACAGAGCCAGTCCCAGAGCTCTCAGTGTCAAGGACACATTTCCTGAGCCTGACACGGGTAATGAGAACTTATTTCTCCCCAGTTTTAGTCAGCTCCCTAATAAACTATTAGTCTACTATTCTTTGTGGAGAAGGAAATGGCAACCCACTCCAGTATTCTTGCCTGGAAAATTCCATGGACAGAGGAGCCTGGCAGGCTACAGTCCATGGGGTCCCAAAGAGTCAGACACAACTGAGAGACTAACATAGGCACACTGTTCTCTGAGTCAGAGTGTTTAAGACCACAGCCTTTGGGGACTGGCAAATTAGGATCTGAATCCTAATTCCAATGCTATTCTTTGACTTCTATATTTATCGGCAACAAGGATTTGGAAATCTTAGACTAGACCTTCCATAACTGAACCACCTACTCTGTGCTCATAACAGCAGTGGCACAACTAAGGGGTCAAAAAAAAACTAAGGTGCAAAAAGAGTGTTTGTAGGGAGCTCTGAACTCTGCTTAAAAATGGTACCAAGATATGTAAGAATATACTGAAGGTAGAAAGAGGAGATTCCAACGTCTTCCATTAATTACTTTTCTAAGGAGCCTTTCAACCCTACTCTACCTGCCTTGAGAGTGTTTTGCCTTTTGCCTCCCAACCTCACTCAGACTAGGAAACAGCAGCAATTAGCCTCATCTACCACAAGCCTTGGAAAAGACTTTGATGCTGGGAAGGATTGGGGGCAAGAGGAGAAGGGGACAACAGAGGATGAGATGGCTGGATGGCATCACAGACTTGATGGACGTGAGTCTGAGTGAACTCCAGGAGATGGTGATGGACAGGGAGGCCTGGCGTGCTGCAATTCATGGGGTCACAAAGAGTCGGACACGTCTGAGCGACTGAAATGAACTGACCACAAGCCTGGTGTTGGAGAAGACTCTTGAGAGTCCCTTGGACTGCAAGGAGATCCAACCAGTCCATTCTAAAGGAGATCAGTCCAGGATGTTCTTTGGAAGGACTGATTCTAAAGTTGAAACTCCAATAGTTTGGCCATCTCATGAGAAGAATTGACTTTGGAAAAGACTCTGATGCTGGGAGGGATTGGGGGCAAGAGGAGAAAGGGACAACAGAGGATGAGATGGCTGGATGGCATCACCGACTCGATGGACATGAGTTTGAGTAAACTCCAGGTGTTGGTGATGGACAGGGAGGCCTGGCGTGCTGCGATTCATGGGGTAGCAAAGAGCTGGACACGACTGAGCGACTGAACTGGACTGACCACAAGCCTAGAAGGCTTAATCACCCTAATCTCGTGGTATTGCAAAGGCTGCTAGGAAACTAAAATTGGTGTCGTTAATAAGCAAACCAACAAAGGAAGCCACAGAAAGCTAAGTTCAAATTCTCATTTAAGTTTCTATTTTAAAAGCTACAATACAGCAAACGTCAGTGAGAAAGCTTGAAATAAGTCATTAGGCATCTCGGCGGACACCATTTGGACATATTTCTCACCAAATGGCTTCTGAAAGTGCAGTGAGAACTCTGATTTCTACTGGTAGCTGACTAGAGAGTTGCCCTGACTTTATAACCCTGCAGCAACGTCTTTGGATTTGGTGGACGTACAATTCTCCCTAGTAGGATCCTTGCACAGTTTTCAAATGCAGCCCATGTGATTGCTCCAGAAGTTGTTTTGCCACCCAAGTGTTCAGCCCTGAATTTAGGGATGGTCCCCAATTCCAACTTAACTGTTTAGTCTGATCATTAAGCAGTTCCTTTGTCTTTCTTCCATTTATTTCTTTACTTATGCCTTCTCCCTCCACCCCCCCACCAAACTTTCAGCCCGTCCCTCTCCCACCCTACCTCCCCCTTGGCAACCACAAGACTACTATCTGTGTCTGTGAGTTTGCTTCTGTTTCGTAGATGAGTTCGTTCGTCATATTTTAGATTCTACATATAAGTGGTATCATATGCTGTTTGCCTTTTTCTGAATTACTTCTAAATGATGATGAGGTCTATTTAGCAAGTATCTATTCTATGCCAGATGCTGGGCAAAGTGCTTGGCTTATCTTATCTCTAATGTATGCAAGACTGAAAGGCAGATCACAGTCTCCAACCCCAATTACAGAAACTGAGGTTCAAGGAAGTCAAATACCTTGTTCATAGATAGACACATAATTGGTGGTTACAGAGCTAAGATTTGGGTTCAGATAACTCAGGATCTTTGTCATTGTGAACACTGCTCCTGATTTATACAGATGTCCTAGTCACAGCTTCTACCCTGGACCCCAGGACCACATCCTTTCTTCTATTACTTGGACTTGAGTGGCTCAACCAAACAGAAGAGGCCTTAGTATACAACTAACTGTTTCACATAGTTTTAAAAAGTTCTGGAGAACTTATATCAAAGCCAAAACGGTTACTTTGGGCAAACTCACTAATGTTGAAGTAGGCAATGTTAAACCAGCCTTGTTTATTCATCTACTTCTACATTCCCTCCATGACATATTTATATGAGTTCGTCCTGCTCTGTCCAAATGCCATCCTCTCCATTTCAGAAGTTTACTAAGGTTCTGCTGAGGTTGAGGAAGGTGGTAACCACTCTTAGCATTTTCCAGGCTTAAAGCATGCCAGCCATTCTGTGAGGAGAGGAACTCTAGGGTCATAAGAAAAAGCTTCTCTTATAGATGTCTTCCAGCAAACAAATGAAGTGACAATGATATAATCTGAATGTTATCATTTTGCAAATGCCTAGTGAAATAATGAGTCTAGGTAACGACTAGACTGTCCCATCATAAGTTGGCAAACTGGTCACTAGATGTCTTCTGGTAGAAGTATGCAATACCATTTATACAGGATTATTCCTGGGAAAATATACCTGAATCAGATTAAACCTCAATTCTAGAGTGTATATCCAACAATATAATATCTTTTTGCATGACTGTATAAAAGATGTACATTCTCTATAGGGATATCTCTTACATCCACCATTGATAAAACAAAGGATATAACATGAAAAAGTAATTAGTAAAAAGTTTAAATTTAAAAAATTTAAATTTCCACTGGAATTTAAATTAATGTGGTCCATCTAGGGTAATCTTTCTGCTGGTGATTAATTTGATTCAAGGATTGATGTAGAAGGCTCACAGGAGTATCTGTAGTCTATGGTTGGATACTAAATGCTTCAGTCAGGTTGTGAGTGTGTGTGTGACTTGAATTCTCTTATTGTAACATTTTGCAGTGGAAAAATTTAACCATAAACAGAAGTAGAGAGATTAATGTAATGAACACATGTACCAAACTCCAGCTTTAGCAATTAACAGCTCATGTCCAGCTTTGTTCCATCTGTGCTTCCTTTGAAACACATGACCTGATCCCTCACCCTAGAGCATTCAAACTGACTTCTTAGGAAAAAGAAATAGTGGTCTTGCTTAGAAGCAGACTTCTGGTCAACTCTACTAGAGGTCAAATGATCCTGCATCACCTGGACAATAGGCCAACCTTCTCAATTCATAAAATTACATCAGCTTTTCTCTCGGACTGACTGGCATCCAGCGAACAGCAGCTCTTCTACTTTTGACCTGGTTGGCCTCCTGGAGGCTTTTTCCAACACTGTTTGTGTTAGGGTCTGAAGAGGCACCACGTAAGTTATTCTTCAGTTCAGTTCAGTTCAGGCGCCCAGTCGTGTCCGACTCTTCATGACCCCAAGAATCGCAGCACACCAGGCCTCCCTGTTCATCACCATCTCTCGGAGTTCACTCAGACTCACGTCCATCAAGTCTGTGATGCCATCCAGCCATCTCATCCTCTGTCATCCCCTTCTCCTCCTGCCCTAACCCCCTCCCAGCATCTTCCCATGAGTCAACTCTTCACATGAGGTGGCCAAAGTACTGGAGTTTCAGCTTTAGCATCATTCCTTCCAAAGAAATCCCAGGGCTGATCTCCTTCAGAATGGACTGGTTGGATCTCCTTACAGTCCAAGGGACTCTCAAGAGTCTTCTCCAACACCACAGCTCAAAAGCATCAATTCTTCCGTGCTCAGCCTTCTTCACAGTCCAACTCTCACACCCATACATGACCACAGGAAAAACCTTAACATTGCTTATTTGTGGTAGACAATTTTGAGAAACTTTTGCTCTCTGAACCACAGAAGTTCATGAGTTGAAAATTCAACAACTGAGAGCCTGACTTTCAGGCTCTAACCAAGCAGCTGAGTATTTGCTTGGCTGCTGCTACCCAGAACACTGCTATATTTAAAATGGTTAATCAACAAGGACCTACTGTAGAGCACATGGAACTCTGCTCAGTGTCATGTGGTAGCCTGGATGGGAGGGGAGTTTGGGGAAGAAGGGATATATCTGTATATATGGCTGAGTCCCTTCACAGTTCACCTGAAATTATCACAACATTGCTTGTTAATTGGCTATACCTCAATACAAAATAAAAAGTTTAAAATAAGGACTGTGAAGAAAACTGAGTACTGAAGAATTGATGTTTTTGAACTGTGGTGTTGGAGAAGACTCTTGAAAGTCCCTTGGACTGCAAGGAGATTCAACCAGTCCATTCTAAAGGAGATCAGTCCTGGGATTTCTTTGGAAGAAATGAGGCTAAAGCTGAAACTCCAGTACTTTGGCCACCTCATGCGAAGAGTTAACTCATTGGAAAAGACTCTGATGCTGGGAGGAATTGGGGGCAGGAGGAGAAGGGGACGACCGAGGATGAGATGGCTGAATGGTATCACGGACTCGATGGACATGAGTCTGAGTGAACTCAGGGAGTTGGTGATGAACAGGGAGGCCTGGTGTGCTGCGATTCATGGGGTCGCAAAGTCGGACACAACTGAGTGACTGAACTGAATGGAACTGAACTGAAAATCAAAAGAAAGTGTATATGTTTAATAGTATTCTACCATTACTCATCTAGAGCCAGACATCCTGGAGTCAGAAGTCAAGTGGGCCTTAGGAAGCATCACTACCAACAAAGCTAGTGGAGGTTATGGAATTCCAGCTGAGCTATTTCAAGTCCTAAAAGATGATGCTGTGAAAGTGCTGCACTCAGTATGCTAGCAAATTTGGAAAACTCAACGGTGGCTTCAGGACTGGAAAAGGTCAGATTCCATTCCAATCCCAAAGAAAGGCAGTGCCAAAGAATGTTCAAACTACCACACAATTACACTCATCTCACATGCTAGCAGAGTAATGTTCAAAATTCTCCAAGGCAGGTTTCAACAATACATGAACTGTGAACTTCCAAATGTTCAAGCTGGATTTAGAAAAGGCAGAGGAACCAGAGATCAAATTGTCAACATCTGTTGGATCATAGAAAAAGCAAGAGAGTTCCAGGAAAACATCTACTTCTGCTTTATTGACTATGCCAAAGCCTTTGACTGTGTGGATCACAACAAACTGTGGAAAATTCTAAAGAGATGAGAATACTAGACCACCTTTCCTGCCTCCTGAGATATCTGTATGCAGGTCAAGAAGCAGCAGTTGGAACCAGACATGTAACAATGGACTGATTCCAAATCAGGAAAGGAGTACGTCAAGGTTGTATATTGTCACCTTGCTTATTTAACTTATATGCAGAGTACATCATGTGAAATGCTAGGCTGGATGAAGCACAAGCTGGAATCAAGATTACAAGGAGAAGTATCAATAACCTCAGATATGCAGATGACACCACCCTTATGGCAGAAAGTGAAGAGGAACTAAAGAGCCTCTTGATGAAAGTGAAAGAGGAGAGTGAAAAACCTGGCTTAAAACTCTACATTCAAAAACTAAAATCATGGCACCCAGTCCCACCACTTCATGGTAAATAGATAGGGAAACAATGGAAACAGTGAGAAACTTTATTTGGGGGATCCAAAATCACTACAGATGGTGACTGCAGCCCTGAAATTAAAAGACACTTGCTCCTTGGAAGGAAAACTATAACCAACCTAGACAGCATATTAAAAAGCAGAGACATTACTTTGCCAACAAAGGTCCATCTAGTCAAAGCCATGGTTTTTCCAGTACTCATATATGGATGTGAGAGTTGGACCATAAAGAAAGCTGAACACCAAAGAATTGATGCTGTTGAGCCGTGGTGTTGTTGGAGAAGATTCTTGTTGGAGAAGATTCTTGAGAGTCCCTTGGACTGCAAGGAGATCCAACCAGTACATCCTAAAGGAAATCAGTCCTGAGTACTTATTGGAAGGACTGATGCTGAAGCTGAAACTCCAGTACTTTGGCCACCTGATGTGAAGAACTGACTCACTGGAAAAGACCCTGATGCTAGGAAATATTGAAGGCAGGAGGAAAAGGGGGACAACAGAGGATGAGATGGTTGGACGGCATTACCAACTCATTGGATATGAATTTGGGCAAGCTCTGGGAGCTGGTGATGGACAGGGAAGCCTGGCGTGCTGCAGTCCATGGGGTTGCAAAGTTGGACACAACTGAGTGACTGAACTGAACTGAACCATTTATCTAATACTGAAGAAGGGGAAGATACAAATTCATATATTTGTATATATATATAATTATGCACATATATAAACACATACAGATATACATTTATTTATACTTTAGAAAATAGAAGGATAAAACACATTTGTTTAATAGTTATCATAGGGGAAGCTAGAGATCAAAGTGGAGAGAATAAGAACAGAAGCTAGAACTGCTCTGAATATAACTGACTGTATAGATTTGACATTAGATCCATACAAATTCTTTACATAACTACAAAAACAACCTTATGTCAAAATTAAAAGAAAGCTACTCTTAAATGGAAAGCAAATGAAACAAGCAAACTTCTCTGTGTATTGAATGAGAAGCATAGCCTAAGAGGAAATAATTCAAATGATTTAAAAACAGCAATATCACTGTGAACCCTGGTGGGTTAGATCCTAAGGACAAAAATCACCTTAAAAATCTTATACTGTTTTCACAAATCATTCTGCTAGCAATGATATTAATATCGTCATTCTGAAACACAGATAGTAAAGCCAAAGTAATTATATTAACAGTGCTTGGAGTCAAGATTTTAGGCAGAAGAGCAAAAATATACAAATACAAAATCAAAGAAGTTAAATAAAAGTCCTACAATACTAAGTCCAAATTCAAAATTTTAGCAAGAACTCATGATGTATTTTCTCCTAAATAATTTTTATCATTCTGTCCACTAAAACAGCCTAGAAACAACGACCAGCTCATAAGCAATGAGCAGCCCTAAAGCCAGCTTGTGATCTTTAAACATCATTTCTCACAAAAGGAGCTAAATCTCCTTGAAGAAAATTGCTGATTCTTGGTCTGGAGCAGGAAATGTACAAAATGTACCCAGAACATTTATCATAATGGACAGCAAAGAAGTTATCAAAACCCACTGGAGTTGTATTCAAAGAATTCAGCAAACAGAAAGAGGCTTTCAGAGGCAAAAATGACTGAAATGAACTGAAACACATCAAACATGTTTAAATCCATGAGGCTATAATTATACTCAACAACAAAAACTCATTGATCACCCTTGGAGGATGACTGAGAACCAAGTCATCATTCTGAATAAATGAGAATAAAGGACTTAACGTGCCCTTACTGTGCAAACTGTATCTTAGGGTAACCAAAGAGTTTTAAGGGAAAGTTTCTCTTTACAGAAGAATTCCATCAAATAAACGAAGGAATGATAAAATTAGACTATTATCATTTTGCAACCCCTAGTGAAAAATGAATCTATCAAAAATGATGAACTACAGCAAACAGACAACATGTCGCACCACTGCCCCCTGAAAGAAGTACGCTTATGAAGATTTCTTGATAGAAAATTGTATCTAAAGCAGATCAAACTTTCCACTCAAGACTGTAGGTCTAAAGAATTAGTCTACAGGAAATGCTGGGGAGAGGAGCAAGTTACAGATGAAATGACACGCAGAGTTGCAAAATAGAAAATGTGAAATACTACAGGACAGAGGACTCTGTTTCTTCCATGTATAAACTGAAAAAGAAAAAAAGATTGAACAGTTATAGATTAAAAGAAAATTGAAAGAAGGCATGGGCCAATTCTCTTGTTTTTTCATGCAGCATGGGAGATTTTAGCTCCCCAACCAGGGACCGAACCGAACCCAGGTCAGTGAGAGTTCAGAGTCCTAATCACTGGACTGCTAGGGAATTCCCCAAACCAATTCTTAAAAAAAAAAAAAATGTAAATAGGTAAATTCCATTTGGAGGTGTGAAAATGGTTATGTGGTTTCAGTTCTTTAAGGGTGCTTATTTAGCGATATGTATAGAGTTATGGATGAAGTGATTTGCTGTCTTAGATGTGCTTTGTAAGAATCCATTCTGGTTGTAAGGGAAGGTAGTGTGGTACAGGGCAGCAGAAATGAAACAAGACTAGGCACAAGCTAAGTACCAAAGCAACTGGGCAATGATGGCACATGGGAGTCTATCACATTGTTCTATTTTTGTTGATTTTGACATGTTCTGTTAGTAAACTTTAAAGTGAGAACTCTTTAGTTACACACACACACATGCACACCCTGACTTTCCCTAACTTCTTATTCTTGTTTTGAGCAAAGGATCAGTAAGCGGTGAGTAGTTGTTTTTTTTTTTGTTTGTTTTTTTGTTGTTGTTGTTGTTCAAATCATCGAGGCATTTATTTCTGTAGAGACAGTGTTGAGCACATTCTCAACTGGACAGTTTCCAGAGAAGACACTATTTCACCATAACACCATGTGCTGGTCCTCTAGTTTCACATTCTGAATCTGGCCTTTCAGAAAATATAAATGAAGCCTCCTGAACTGGAAGGTAAATTTGGAGTTTAGAGCACTACAATATTAGTATTGAAACATAAGAACTGTTCTCCTTTTCCAGCATCTCAAGGATATAAGGATCTTGGCCAGTGGACACAGCATGAAACACAGGTAGCACACGTGTAGACACAGGAGCTGGTGACCTGGAAGCAGAAGGGGTGTAGAAGGAAGGGGCAGGTGGTCCAACTTGAGGTTAGGTCTCAGTCATCTGCAGGTATCTTGGAGGTGTCTCTAGCCTTTCACAGTGTGATTTGAGATTCTGTGTCTCCAATGGTCAGAGAAATCTGAGCTGATGGTAGGGTTACAAGCGATTAGATCCACTGCCATTCATGAATTATCACTCCAGACCAAGTACTAAGCATTTCATATTCATTTCCTCCTTGAATCGTTCCAGTCTCCCCTCTCCCATGGCACAGGCATTACCACCACACTTTTACAGGTAAGAAAAAGGAGGTTCAGAGAGGTTGAGTTACTCTCTCAGGATCACATAGCCAGCAAGTGACTTCATTTGCCCTCTAACTTACGGAATTCGGCCTTCAAAAGCCTCCCCCACTGTCTGGGTTTGGCAGGCTGCAGGTGGCATTTTGTGGGCACCAATGCCCAGAGCATTTCCTGGGTGAAAATCCTGCCCACTGAAATAAGGACAACAGCACCGTCAGGGAAAGGATGAAGACCTGTTACCAAAGGCAAATGAGTTCAGAAGACAACTGATGCCTCTGTGGCTTATCTGGGCAGCAAATCCAGGACAAAAACAGCCAGAAAACCCAGCAGGGGCTGGTGGGCACTGAGGAAGCAGAACGTATGTTTCACAGCTCCTTTTCCCATCACCTTCTATCACTTTAAAATAAATTGACCACAAATGATCATTTATAGACACGCAGCCCTCGGCGCTCATGGCAAGCAGCGCAGTAAAGGCGCATTGATTTAGCATCCTGCTGACTAGCAGGTAGTGCACTGGCGTGTGTGGAAACAGACACACATGGGAAGCTGCCGTGTAGCACATGGGGCTCAGCCCGGCGCTCTGTGGTGCCCTAGATGGGTGGGATGGGGGCAGGCTGGGAGAGGGCTCCAACAGGGAAGGGATATGTGCATGCACAGAGCTGATTCATTTCATTGTACAGCAGAAGCTAACATAATGTTGTAAGCAACTATACTCCAATTAAAAAAAAAACACAGAAAGTAATGATATATACAGTGAGAACTGATGACTGTGAAGATGACCCAGAGGCAGAAAGATATTCTCAAGAGGTTTATGACCCACCAAAATGCTATTACATTCCAGAGGCAGAGCAATAAATACATCCTGTTGAATTAAATGTATCTGACAACTGTTCAGCCACATATGGCTATGTGAAATCTATATAACCAGAATACATGATTACCCAGAATAAACATGCTCTCTGACCATGCTGGCTTTTCTGCCATTGGATAATGATAAATACAGCCTCCACAGTACATAGTTATTCTACCACATGAAGAGTTGAAGACAGATAAAACTGAATGGAATTAATCTGGTAGAAAATAACCAAGAAATAGTCCTTTCAAAATGTATCATTTAGGACTTCCCTGGAGGTGCAGTGGTTAGGAATCCACCTCCCAATGTAAGAGACACAGTTTTGATCCCTGTTCCAGAAAGATCCTACATGTCTCAGGGCAACCAAGCCCACGTGCCACAGCTAATGAAACCCGAGTGTCCTAGAGCTCAGCAACAAGAGCAGCCCCCTAAATGAGAAGTCCACACACAGCGAGAGCAGCCCTCACTGCTGCAACTAGAGAAAGCCCACACACAGCAACAAAGCCCCAGCACAGTCAAAACTTTAATTAAATAAAATCCAAAGAAATGTGTCATTTGTAGGGAGAAATTAAACACTAAAATTTAGGAGCTTGCAGTGATTCTCCAGTACATTTGGGAAGGCTTCCCACCGCTATCATCATGTTTAAGGAAATAATATATGTAAATTCTTGTATATGCCCGATAATTGGCAAGGCTTCTATGTATCAGGCTTCCCTTGTGGCTCAGCTGGTATCCGCTTGCGATGTGGGAGACCTGGGTTCCATCCCTGGGTTGGGAAGATCCCCTGGAGAAGGGAAAAGCTACCCACTCCAGTATTCTGGCCTGGAGAATTCCATGGACCATATAGTCCTTGGGGTCACAGAGTTGGAATGGACTGAGTGACTTTCACTTTCATTTTCTTTCTAAGAGTCAGTTATTGTTATTACTATCATAATTAGTAAAATGATCCTTGCTTTGTAGGTCCTTATACTAGAATTACGTTGACAGAAACTATCTTGCATTGTCTTTTATTTTGTCTTCAGAAGAGGAGTGGGTGTGTGTCTTTGGTCTTAGTTTGAATTAAGATGCCCTTGAACATTGTACAGTCTAGTAATGACCATTGTATTCCCAGTTTTATGCTTTTAATTCATCCCAAATAAGAAAATAATGAAAAGCAGGCACAAGGCAAAAAACACTACAGGATTTCTAAAATGCAGAATCTTTGTGGAAAAAAGCCCTATGAGCAGGCTTGTCAAATGAAGTCTCACAGATAATATAAGCCAGCAGAGCATGTTGACACTCTTCTTGTTTCACCAGAATCAGACATGGTTCTCCAAGAAAGTAGAACCAACAGAAAGACTTCTTTTTAAAAAAAAAAAAACTGGCTCGTGCAATTATGGCTCTGGCAAACCCAAAATCTGCAAGGTGGGTCGGCAGGCTGGAGAATCAGGAAGAGCTAATGTTCCAGTTCAAGTCCAAAGGCAATTGACTGACAGAATTCATGCTTGGCCCAGGAAAATCAGTCTTGTTTTATTTAGGCCTTCAACTGATTGCATAAGGCTGACCACACTAGGGAAAGCAATCTCCTTTATTCGAGCCCACTAATTTAAATTTTAGTTCAGTTCAGTTCAGTCACGCAGTTGTGTCCGACTCTTTGCGACCCCATGAACTGCAGCACGCCAGGCCTTCCTGTCCCCATCTCAAAACAATCTCACAGAAGCATATATGTTTGACAACATATCTGGGGACAGTACAGCCAAATTGTCCCTTAACTGTCACAATTCTCTCTCTTACACACACGCACATGCACACTTGATCATGATTCATCACAAGGTGAGGAAGGAAGTACCTAGGTCATAATGTCAAGCACCAGGGGTCTTCCAGAGCCTCCAAAGAGGCTACGTGTCTGATGAGACCATCAGCATATCAACTTCAAGATATGATTTCTTTTCTTCTTTCATGAGAAAAATAATTCATTGATTCAGAAAACAGGCACTATTTATCTAAGATGCTTTTTTTTAGCATCTCTGAGGTAAATATCTCTATATCCCTATTTTCACAGACTCTTCAGTTAAGTGGCCTGCCCCGGCCTCCATCAGCTAATAGAAGAACTCAAACTTGAAGCTAAATCTGGAGTCTTTAGCCTCCACATGACGTGTGATTTCTCTTCATGTGCCCAAGAGGTAAGAGAAGAAAGAAGATCAGAAAAATGCTTCTAACAGAAGAAGCCTGTGATAGTAAGTATGCAATATTCCATGCTATTCCCTTATTTCATCTCTGTTCAGGGGTCTTATGGGGAGGAATACTCACTCAGGTAAACAACCAAGCCTGTAGACTGAAAACCATACCCCCTCTTCTAAAGGGATTTGGGGATGCCTTTGTTAGCAGGACACGCCCATATTTCCAGTCCATTACACCCTGCTGACAATTGTCGGTTGTAGATTCTTACTGAGCCCCTGGAAAGGCTCTCGTCCAGGCCATCTGCCTGGCCTCTTATCTCTGCCAGCCCCAAATTTAGACTAACGGTTGCTCATGGCTTGTGGCAGAGCTATTCCAAAGAACTGCTAGCTCAGAGGCAGGCTGCTGGTGGCAAGGCCGCACTTTGATCTCTTGCTGGCCCCTTCTAGAGCCTGGATGACCGATATCAAGTCTTCATCTGTCTTCAGCTCATGCTCAGATCACCCTTGTTTGAGGATGAGTGCTTTGAGTGTGGAAACACTGAGTTGGAGTTACATAACAGGAGGATAGTAACAGAATTGTGTGTGCTGTTCGCTTATAAAAATTTGTGTTGGACCAAGGGGATGGTTCCAAATAGGAAAAGGAGTATGTCAAGGCTTATATTGTCAGCCTGCTTATTTAACTTCTATGCATGAGAAACGCTGGGCTGGAAGAAGCACAAACTGGAATCAAGATTGCCAGGAGAAATATCAATAACCTCAGATATGCAGATGACACCACCCTTATGGCAGAAAGTGAAGAGGAACTAAAAAGCCTCTTGATGAAAGTGAAAGAGGAGAGTGAAAAAGTTGGCTTAAAGCTCAACATTCAGAAAACGAAGATCATGGCATCTGGTCCCATCACTTCCTGGGAAATAGATGGCGAAACAGTGGAAACTGTGTCAGACTTTATTTTTCTGGGCTCCAAAATCACTGCAGATGGTGACTGCAGCCATGAAATTAAAAGATACTTACTCCTTGGAAGGAAAGTTATGACCAACCTAGACAGTATATTCAAAAGCAGAGACATTACTTTGCCAACAAATGTCTGTCTAGTCAAAGCTAGGGTTTTTCCAGTAATCATGTATGGATGTGAGAGTTGGACTATAAAGAAAGCTGAGCACCAAAGAATTGTTGCTTTTGAACCATAGTGTTCGAGATGACTCTTGAGAGTCCCTTGGACTGCAAGAAGATACAACCAGTCCATCCTAAAGGAGATCAGTCCAGGGTGTTCATTGGAAGGATTGATGCTGAAGCTGAAATTCCAATACTTTGGCCACCTCATGTGAAGAGTTGACTCATTGGAAAAGACCCTGATGCTGAGAGGGATTGGGGGTAGGAGGAGAAGGGGACAACAGAGGATGAGATGGCTGTATGGCATCATTGACTCGATGGACATGAATCTGGGTAAACTCTGGGAGTTGGTGATGGACAAGGAGGCCTGGCATGCTGCAATTCATGGGGTTGCAAAGAGTCGGACACGACTGAGTGACTGAACTGAACTGAAGGGGGATGGGGAGTGGGACTAAACTGGGAGACTGGAATTGACATATACACACTACTAGGTATAAAATGGGCTTCCCTGGTGGCCTCAGACAGTAAAGAATCTGCCTGCAATGCAGATCTGTGTTCAATCCCTGGGTCAAGGAAGATCCCCTGGAGAAGGGAATAGCAACCCATTCCAGTATTCTTGCCTGAAGAATTCCATGGACAGAGGAGCCTGATGGGCTATTATCCCATGGGGTCATAAAGGGTTGGACATGATTGAGTGACTAACACTGTCATTTACACTTACCTATATAAAATACATAACCAATAAGGGCCTACTGTATAGAATAAGCAACTCTACTCAATACTCTGTAATGACCTATATGGGAAAATAATCTAAAAAAGAGTCAGTAGATGTTTATGTATAACCAATTCACTTTGCTGTACAGCAGAAACTAACACAACATTTTAAATCAATTCTGATGGCTCAGCAGGTAAAGAGTACACCCGCCATGCAGGAGACAAAGGAAATAAGACACAGGTTTAATCCCTGGGTCAAGAAGATACCCTGGAGGAAGAAATGGCAACCCACTCCAGTATTCTTGCCTGAAAAATCCCATGGAAAGGGTAGCCTGGTGGGCTATAATCCAAAGGGTCACAAAGAGTTGGACACGACTGAGTGAGTAAGCACACATACTCCACTGAAAATCAATTTTTAAAAAAAGTTTGTGTTGGTCTTTGGGCAGGAAAGCAGTCTATCTCTGTGTTCTGCCTGTGGCACCCAGATAACTGTATTCCTGCTTTATTCCAGTGCCTGGTCTCCAAGGGGACCAGGAGTAAGAGGCAGAGTGCTTGGTAGAGTCATGAGCTTGCTGGGTACAGACATGAAAATAAAACACCCATCTGTGGAGCGTGACCAACAGCCACGTCCAGAGCAAGCAGATCTGCTGAGGCCACCTTCCGGCAGGGTGAAACAGGAGATCCTGCCTTCTCCCCCACTGTTGCTGCAACAGTAGGCCAGTGCACATTTGCCAAAGCTCTGCAAATCATGACTTATGTGAAAAGCAATGCAAGAGCAGTCAGTCAAAGCCAAGGCAATCATGGGCAAGTGGTAAATTTAAGTCGACAAGAGGTAATCCTAGTCTGATGCAAAGATAATAACCAGAAACCAGGAAAGAAGTTGCCTTAATTCAAAAAAAAAAATGTGTTATTTGCAATAAGGCAATAATTCAGAGACGATTCCTATTAATAGAATCGTGCACTGAGAAGAAGATAGCGAGGCATTAATTCATTCAGATCTCAAAACAACATTATGAAGCAGGAATATATCATTAGCACTATTTTCTCGATAAGGAAATAGGCACAGAAGTTAAGTAAACGTACACAAAGTAACACAACTAGTGACATGATACTACCAGGATATGAAACCAGGAAGTATGATTCCCATGGCTAAAGACTTAACCACTCTACTTACATGGCACCCTAATTTTGTAAATTTTTTATGCCTCTGAGACACTAATAAGGCTGTTGAGATTTTTCTTTTCTTTTTCCCCATTTCATTTTGCATAAGATAACACATGAATTAGTGTATAATATAAAAAATAATAGAACTATATATTTTCTAAATATTTTATAATTTGGACTTCTTTCCAGCAAATATCTTGTCTGTGCCCTTTCTTCCAAAATTTTCCATATATGTGACTTGTACTGGGCTGGCCAAGTTTGAAGTCAAATTAGTTTTTTGAAACATGAGATCACAGTGCTCATTTACCCTATACTATGTTGCCTCTTTCAGGTCATGTTGAGTTTTAACTTCTTTCAAGAATGATTCCATTGTATCAGAAACTAAAACCTTAAATTAAGCTCTAATTTATTTTCACATATCAGTGAATAAGGTGAGAGGAAACTGAAGATTTGGGTTTTCTGATTTTCAGATTTTGGAAAGAATTTTTTTCCCCTTAAGGTCTTCCTAAAATCATACTGTGGAGCTAATCTTGTTCTGCCTCTTCAGAAAGGGGAATAGAAATTTTATAGACAAATTTTTAAGTCACTCCAATGGCTTTAAACTGCCCTGTGTTGTCACAGGTTAGCTGTATGGTGACCTAAATTTTAATTTAGTTGCAGTCGCTGCTGCTGCTGCTGCTGCTGCTGCAGCTGCTGCTAAGTCGCTTCAGTCGTGCCTGACTCTGTGCAACCCCAGAGACGGCAGCCCACCAGGCTCCGCCGTCCCTGGGATTCTCCAGGCAAGAACACTGGAGCGGGTTGCCATTTCCCTCCCCAATGCATGAATGTGAAAAGTGAAAGTGAAGTTGTTCAGCTGTGTTAGGCTCTTTGCGACCCCATGGACTGCAGCCCACCAGGCTCCTCCGCCCATGG
Source organism: Nanger dama (assembly GCA_917880005.1). Taxonomy (NCBI): domain Eukaryota; kingdom Metazoa; phylum Chordata; class Mammalia; order Artiodactyla; family Bovidae; genus Nanger; species Nanger dama. Next base: position 12,498,207 of record CAKJTW010000035.1, read on the forward strand.
GATTTTCCAGGCAAGAGTACTGGAGTGGGGTGCAGTAACGTCATAATTTCTTAAAGCCTCAGTTTTCTCAGTTATAAAATGGAGACAATATTCCCTGTTTTCTAAAGCTGTGAGATACAATTGAAGTAGTAAAGATGAAGACCCAACACAAGCCTGGCACAAGAAAGGACACAGTAACAATTAAAATCCCGCTAGTCTGAGCTCTACCCATCACCAGCAATGTGACTCTAGATACGCTTGATTCTTTTTCCTTTATGTGGTTCTAGACATCAAAGAGCCCTGCTGACTCTCTTTGTGAATTCAAGATGTCCTCTGTCCTACCCACCACCCCCTCAGTGTGCTGACTGCACCCCACCACCCAGGCTGGCACTCAGACCTGGTCCAGGCTCCTAGCAGATTCTCACATCCTCGTTCACATCTATTATCGCCAGGACATCTGAACTGAGGTAAATGTGCTAATTATGCACTCTTCAAGTAATTGCACAAGTTTGAAGTTGCCTCCATTAAAATGAATGTTTGATCTGAAGAAAACTTCAGCTTGGAAAAGAAACAAGATTCCCAGGTTTGCCAGAGAATTTTCTTAATGCCATGACTAATCTAGACTTGGCAGAGCTGAGAGATTCCCCAAGCAAGCTCTCTTCTGTATCTTCTCAACCCCAGCATGCTTCAGTAAAACTGTACCAAAAACTTCTGCCCATCGTCATCATATTTTATTTGGAAACAAATTGGTCCAAAGAGAAAGAAAACTGTGCTTCATTAAAAAAAAATTTAATGGGGTGCTGAAATAATAAAACAATAATTACATAGTACCCACCATTTATTGAACATCTACTCTGTGTTGAAGTTCAATCATTAAGACATTTAATCCCCACAACAATCCTGGAGGTAAGTAGATAGTAATGAAGTAATAATTTTAATTATGTTCATTTTACAAATGAGGAAACTGAGGCAGATAGAGGTGAAGTGGTCTGACTTTAGAAACCACATTCCTTACTACCACAGTCTTTTCCTTGATGGCAATAGTAACAGTGATAATAGCTCATAGTTAGTACCTTCAATGCACCAGACACTACACAGTGTAACATGAAGAGGGACTTTGCTCATTTAAAAAAAAAAAAAACAGCTTCTAAGATGCCCATATTTTAAATAAGGAGCAAAATTCACTTCAGAGATACATGGTGCTTTTGTTTATTCCAGTGGTTTTCAACCTTAGCTACATATTAGAACCACCTGGAGAGAATTTTTTTAAATACCAACATCCAAAACCTAGCCCAGACCTGGGGGTGGGACCAAAGACATCAGTAATTTTTCAAGCATTGTAGGTGATTCTGATGCCCAGGTTGAGAACAATGGTATACTTTAATCAACACACTTAGGATCATTTTTTTGGTGAGAATGTGACTGGAAAAGAAAACACTGTCAATAAAGAAAAATGAATATTCTGCATAATAAAGTTACAGGAAATCAGAGTCGTCTTCAAATCAGAAGAGGGATTTGAAGAGGGAGAAATTATCTCTTTGGAAAGAGATCCAAACAGTCCAGGAGGAGGGACTGAAGATCCAACAATAAGATAATAGGAGAGACTTTGAGAGGCAAAGATGGAGCAGGAGATTAAAAAAACAGGAATACAGTACTTCACTCTGCCCTCCATCCACACCCTTTGCCATCTGGATCTGTAGCTCCTCACAACCAAAAGTATATTTATTTTTCCCCCACTTGAATCTGGACTGATTTTAAGGATTGCTTTGACCAACAGAATGCAGTAAAAGTAATGGAGTGCCATTTCTAAGACTACATCTCAGAAACCTTGTATGATTCCACTAACTTGCCACATGAACAACTAACTGCTGTAAGTTGAGAGACCACATGAAATAGAACCAATGTATCCCAGCCAAGCTCCCAGACATGTAAGAATTCAACCAGGAAGAGCAAACTGACCACTGGTAACTGATGATCCATATGAGAGTTCACATGAAACCAGAAAAACGACATGGCTGATCCTCAGTTGCCAATGCACAGAACTGTGACCATTATGTTTGGGGGTAATTTGTTATGCAGCAATAGCTAACTGATACAGATGACTAGTGAGGTGGCCTGTGGAAAGGCTGAGATGCTCAGTTTTAGGTTGTTCTCTGGACTGTGTTGTAAACTCTCTTGAATCAGGCCCAACTAGGCCCAGATCTTCAGTAAACACAACCACCTGGACTAATAATTTTCCTAGTAATTAAAGGAGAAGGAGAGTGCTGAGTCACAGAAGGTCAGTTACAGCAGGAAAGATGCAGAAAGGGCTTGAAAATTCTGCAAAGACAGCAAATCAGAGGGAGAAATCATCAGGAGACAAAATTCCCCCAAGAATGCTGAGAGCCATAAAGGAAGGGAGGTGGGAGGAGCCACAGCTTGTTGACTGGACCTCACGGAAGGCTTTTGGGATGTCAAGGAAAATGGGGGTCTCTCGGGGCTGGAGGCCTCAGGACACCCCTGCAGCGAACCCCTGGGTAAGCTGGTACAACATGACTCCATCTGACTCTCAGGTCGGCCCTAACAGGAAGATATTTATTACCCTCATATTATAAGGGTAAGATAGAAGGTTAGATAACCTCCCGGGATGACTCAACAGGAAGGAGGTGGGGTTGGGGGGGTGGAACCAGGTCTGACTCAAGCTGAGTAAAATGTGATTAGGAAGTAAGAGTTTTGAGCCCTTCCTCCTGAAACTCCAAACTTCCGGGATTCCCAGGATGTGGCTGGCATTCTGCTGTACCCTGGTTGAATAAAAGGGACCCAAACGCTCGCGTTCCATTCAAACGCCATCCCAACCAGCCCTGGGATTTTTCTCTCTCGTGAACAATTTCATTGGCTCCCCCCACCCTCCCATCCCATCCGCCTGCTTTCAACCAGAGCCAGTGCTTCCGGGTTCCTGTGACCCCCGCCCGTCCTCCCCGACGACAGCCACGTGGCAGGACTGGGCCCGCAGGGCCGGAAGCCAGCCCGGGCGCGTCGGGCGCTCCCTGTTCTCTCTGGCGACGCCCTTCCGCCCCAAGATGGCGGCGCCTCTGCCTCAGAGCCCGCGCGGCCCGGAGCCAGCCTGCCGCTCCCCAGCGAGCGAGCCGGGCCCTCCGCGGGGCGCAGGCGAGGGGGAAACGAAGACCCGGGCCTGTCACAGCCAGGAAGTCCCAGAAAACATCAGGAACCCGGGCTTGTGCCCCTCCCCGCTCCCTCTGCCACTACAGGGTCAACATCATCTCTGGATGCTGGAAGATTTTTCCCGTAAATAAAAAAAAGCTTTCTTGAGGGAGAAAAAACCTGTGCCACCTGATTCATTTTTCAAATTTAAAAAAAAAAATCCACCAGGTTCGATTTAAGCCTCCGCAGCTCTCCAGGGGGTGGGAGAGAGGAGAGTGCCGCTCAGTACTCCCCATCTGCGCCATTTGCTGTCTCACAAGCACTGCTCTCCAGTCCGGGAGGACCAGGCGCCGCAGCTCCCTCCGGCCCTGGCAGAGAACCGAATCCTTGCAGCAGCGGGAGCCAAGCTCTGTTTCCAGGAGATCAGGCAGGTCAGATAAAAATTAATTGAACGTGAAGCACCTTCTCTTCATGCTAATTGCAAACCCAGCTTGGAGCCTCCCATTTGTAAGAAGCTTTTGTCATAATTGATCACGTATTTTAGAGGAGGGTGGCTCTGGTGACAGCTCGGCGCGGGTCCCTGGGTTTGGGAGTAAGCCCGTGAGTCTCTCCCGCCCGCCGTGACTCAGACGCATGCCTCATGCCCAGCTCCATGGAGGCCGTGACCTTTGTCCATTAGCATCTGACCCCCGCTGGTGACTTCACCAGCTGTCAGAGCCTCCTCTCTTCGGGCCCTGCGGCTGGTAGATTGTCTCTAGGCAGTTCTACTCACTCCCCTTTAGCTGCTGGTGGTCCCTCCAGAGCCTCTGCACATCCCACACACTTCCTGTTGCTAGGGAATGAGTCTTGGCTGCTTGCTGATACTCAAATTCCAGGGCCTGGAGGGTCAGCTATCAGTTGGTAGTTAGTCCTCCAGTTCCCAGCCAACCTCCATAAGGACCCATCCCGGCTTCCCTCACATCCAGTTTACTGCTCCCTACTGCGAACCCAGGTGCTGGTGGTTATTCAGTCACTCAGTCGTCTCCAGTTCTTTGCGACCCCATGGATGGCAGCTCTCCGGGTCTCCTTGTCCTTCACCATCTTCCAGAGTTTGCTCAGACTCATGTCCATTGAGTGGATAATGCCATCCAACCATCTTGTCCTCTGTCGTCCCCTTCTCCTCCTGCCTTCAGTCTTTCCCAGCATCCGAGTCTTGAACCTGAACACAGGTGGCGCTAAGGATAAAGAACCCACCTTTCTATGTAGGAGACAGAAGAGACTTGAGTTGGATCCCTGGGTTGGCAAGATCCCCTGGAGGAGGGCATGGCAACACACTCCAGTATCCTTGCCTGGAGAATCCCATGGACAGAGGAGCCTAGCAGGGCTACAGTCCATGGGGTCGCAAAGAGTTGGACATGACTGACACGACTTGGCATGCATACACCGTGAACCGGAAGTCAGGAAAATCTCAGGGTGGCAGTGAGGGGAGGGGACAGTGAGGTGCAACGGAGGAACCCAGAGGGTCTTGAGCTTGAATCCTCCCCTAGTTCTCTAGCCAAGTGGTCTTGGGCAAGTTATTTAACCTCTCCAGGCTCGAGGCTCATTTGTAACATGGAGATAGTACTACTGGCCTCCCTGGGTGGTTGTAGATGAGTTAAGCACCTAAAAAATTAACTAAGGTGTGAGCCATGGTTACCCCAGGTTTTGGGGACCAGCTCTGCACCCTGCCCTTGGGACCCAAGTCCAGGCTTCAGGCCTGATTTCTGCTGGTGGTGAGTTGAGCTAGTTTCTTCCCCTTTAAGCCCACACATACTCCCCATCTGTTTATTGGCATGCACTCTACTACTTTCAGCCTTCCCACAAGGGCATGAGGCTAAGCAGAAGCCCTGAGGTAAGGGCACTGCCCAGCTAGAGGTTAATTTGCCCCCGAGCCTCTTAAGCACTGGATGAAGGGAGCACCACAGGCAGGCTTCAGGAAGAGGAAAGGCCTTTTGGGGTCCTGAGGGTGGGCGGAGGGAGCCCAGGATGGCAGGCCCAGGGCAGGGGGAGGGAGGACCTTGCTTCTGCAAGACCCCAGAAGCATCTTCCCCAGCCAGTCCACATCATCCCTTCTGGAAAATGACAGGGTGCTTCTGCCTTTCAGCTGACATCTATGGGGGCCTCAAGGCTGAGACCTGGAATGTCTCTGGAGACTTGGAAGTCTGTCATATTTCCCCATGAAGCCCCCAAACTCAGGACCTTCAGCCCAGGAGGGGCATTGACCAAGGCCTCTTCACAACTCCCTCAAGTCCTCTGGCTTTCTCAGTTTTCTCCAGAGGGAACCAAGGAAGACACAAAGGCCCAACCTTCAATTCTCTAGGAAAGAACAGGGTCCAGGGTCTTCCCAGTCTTCTCTCTCAATGATCCCAGAAGGCAATACAGTTGAGCAGCCCCAGGCAGACCTGGGATCCAACATCACTGACAAGCTGTGTGACTCCGTGTAAGACTCTCAACCTCTCTGAGCCCTGGTTTCCTCCTTTGTAAAATGATAGTAATAATAACTACCTAGTAACAGTGCTGTGAGATTTCCACGAGATTATGCATGTAGCAGGACCCCAAGTAAGCCCTTAGCAAATGACAGCTCTTATTTCACCAGGTGGAAAAAAATCTGGAAGGAAGGAGTAGTCACAGACAGCAAGCTAAAGAGCCAAAAGCACAGGACTGGGAAACAGAAACTCAGGATTCAAATCCAGCCCTGTTGCTTCACAGCGATGTATCCTTAGACAAGTCACTTGACCCCCATGCAGTGGGAAGGGTGACTCATCTCAAGTGCAGATGTGATAATGCATGTGAAAGCACAGTGTTCGGGGGCTGCTGTGAGCAGGCATGGCTCATAGACTCACAGAATGCCACCATGTCAGAAGACCTTGGAACGCATCATCACAAAGGCATGCATCAGGTTTTATTTAATGTCACATCCCTCCAGCACCAAGCCGAATGCATCATCAAGCTCAGTAAATGTTTATCTTTGAATTAATAGATTTGGTCCAACCCTCCCACTTTCTAGAGGAAAATATCCTGAAGCATAGAAGTGACCACCAGGCCTTAAGTTTTGGAGTTAAAAGCAATCACTGCCCCCTTTCCTGAGCTGAGGGGGTTGCTGCAGTCCTTGTGGACAGCCATTCATTTCTTGAACACCAGGATTTATGAAACAATGGAAATACGGATGCCTGCATGGAATTTGGAGAAGAGGGTGCTGGCAACAAAATAGACACCTCTTCTGAAAGTCACAAAAATCCCCAAATCAATGACAGATTCACAACTGTGCCCTGGGGAAGACAGGCCACACCCGTGAACACAGACACCCACCCCCACCCCAGCCCCATGTCAAGCCTGTGGCCTGTCAGATGCTAAGAGTTAGCAACCCAGGCACTTGGCCGATACCTGCCAGGCTTCAACAGAGACACACAGAAATAGAGACATGATAGGATCACAGAGGCGCTCTTCTCTGTGTTTATGGGGAGTTCCAAAACACAGATCTACAGAGGTGAGTCATCACAAACCAGATGAGGATATGGAAATTTAACCATATGGGTTGTTTTGATAAGTTGCTCCTTTAGAAGCATGCTGTCCATTTTTGGAAGCTGGGAGCCCAGCTCTGACATCTCCAAAGATGGAACTCTTTCTACTCTACCCCCTACCCTTGCCAGGAGACTTGTCTGGTTTTTGTCCCCAGAATGAGGACACAGCCCATCAGGTATGGTCAGAAAATGTGCTGGATCGGACTCTCTGACGGTGTGTTCTGGTCCCCACCTCTCTGGAACTGAATCAGAACCCCTGCAGATAGCACCCTGGGAGCTCCAAAACCCCCAGGAGACTGAAATTCCACTACTGAGCTGCACTCCCCTTACCCCATCTGCTGGATCACTAAGAACCAGAGGAGGAGGAGATGGAGGTGTTGATGTCTTGAAGTAAGAAAGAGAAATGACTCAATGTCAAGTGGGGTTGGAATCCCATATCCTGGAGAGGGGATGTGGCTTCCATGGGACTACCCCAGCCTTCCATTGCACCACCCCACATGCAAGAGGAGTTTGGGTTTAGCTCTGCTTGTCAGAGGCAGATGCTAAGAGATTTGGGAAGCCACACTGAGAGCCCAAGGCCAAGCATGAGGTCAGCGGAGAGAGCATTATGGGGGCGGGCAGCCTCACAGGAGCCTACCTAGAGCGTCGGCGCCCAATACAAGGGGGACCAGCACCCAGTGAAGGCACTCAGAAAGCACAGCAGTGATGAAGATGACCGATCCCTGGAGACCAGCTATTTGGGCCTTGAATAAGTCCCATGGTGTCATGAATAATCCAGAAGAGTGGTGGTCTCCCAGAAAGACCAGTCCTGCTGAGAAAGGGCTAGACTAAGATTTAATTTTATTTTTAAAAAGTAAGGAACATGTCATTTCTCACATCAAAGTGTCACACAGATAATATGTACACTAGAAAATACTGTGGATGATATTTCTGCTTGACTTATGTGAAGTCATCTTTCCTCTGTGAGTGTATGAGAGAGGGTTACTTGAGTCTGACCCCTAGCTTCCCAGCACAAACTTGGGAAGTCCAGACCCACTTCAGCTCAGTGCTTTGATGTATGTGATGTGTGTGTCCTTGCTCTTTCTGTAAGCTGTGTCTAATTTACGAACTGAAGAAAAGAGTCAACCAGGATTGAACTTGCTATTGTACAAGTACACAATTCATTTTATTAGCATGTGAAAGCATTTCCCAAAACATGTTCTATGGAACATCAATTTTGTAAGATGCACTTAAAAACCCTGATGCTGGGAGGGATTGGGGGCAGCAGGAGAAGGGGACGACAGAGGATGAGATGGCTGGATGGCATCACTGACTGGATGGACATGAGTTTGAGTGAACTCCAGGTGTTGGTGATGGACAGGGAGGCCTGGCGTGCTGCGATTCATGGGGTCGCAAAGAGTCGGACACGACTGAGCCACTGAACTGAACTGATCTGAAAAGTATCTTGGACAAATAGGTATGGAAAACATGGCATGCTCTGTTGCTGTCTACTCAAGATTCGCAATGCACTATCAGTCAATATCTGAGAAGCTTTCAGTGAAGACAGGTAGTGAGCATCTACTGTCTGGCCTAGCCAGTATTCCTTCCCACTTACTTTCGCTCCTGCAGCCTGGTTTTCTTGAGGTGGGAATCCCTCCCCCTCCTCCCTCTCTCCCGCTCATTCAACTGCATTTCAGCTGATCTTATCTGTTGAGAAAACTCAGTAACAATGCTGCCTCTTCCTCAGCGCGTGCGCGCACACAGACACACACACACACACACACACACTTCCCCTTATAGGCCTCCTAGCCAAATATGATATCCCGTGAAGTACACACACACACAAGATTTTGGAGCCAGTCACAGCATCTCTCCGATCACAGCATCATTAGAAACAGTCCATGACTAAGATTCTTAAGTCACTGCCATATTCTTTACTTACAGAGATTTTACCATTCAGAACTTTTTTAAATTTCTATGAACTATCTAGAATGATTCCAATAGTTAGCCTCTCAGTTTCTGTTGCTTGCAACCAGTGAACTATAGATGATGTAAGAAACGTATTTCCCATTTGCAAAAAAAAAAAAAAAAGGAAGTTGTACCTTTACCTTACACCACCTACAAAAAGTTAATTCAAAATAGATCAAAGACCCAAACATGAGTTAAAACTATAAAACTTTTAGACGAAAACATAGAGAAGAAAAGTTTCATAACATTGGATTCAGCATGGATTTTGAAACTGAAGGCAGTAATCAATTATATCTTTTAAACCATAACTTGCTTAATAAATAATATCCTAAAAGGTCTATATGGTCATAGCTATGATTTTTCCAGTAGTAATATATAGCTGTGAGAGTTGGATCATAAAGAAGGCTGAGCACTGAAGAATTGATGCTTTCGAACTGTGACGTTAGAGAAAATTCTTGAGAGTCCCTTGAACAGCAACGAGATCAAACCAGTCAGTACTAAAGGAAGTCAAGAATACTCATTGAAAGGACTGAATATGCTTTGAAAGGACTGATACTGAAGCTGAAGCTCCAATACTTTGGCCATCTAATGTGAAGAGCCGACTCACTAGAAAAGACCCTGATGCTGGGAAAGATTAAAGGCAGGAGGAGAAGGGGACGACAGAGGATGAGATGGTTGGATGGCATCACTGACTCAATGGACATGAGTTTGAGCAAACTCCAGGAGCTGGTGAAGGACAGGGAGGCTTGGTGTGCTGCAGTCCATGGGGTTGCAAAGAGTTGGGCATGACTGAATAACCACAAAAACCTGCCTTCACCAATCAAGCTTACCTTAATTGTTCTTGTGAATTACATACCCTTCAAGCTTCATGGAGCCTAGACAATATGTCACACGACTCAATTAACTGCTCCTTAGAGATAACACTTCTGATGTATGGGCTTCTACAGTAATGGCTGAATCATTTTTCAGGAACATAGAGCTAGTTTTGCTCAGATCAAACCGATCAAGATGACCAGCATCCAGCTGAGACTGTGCAAGTGTCCAGTGGGTGACCTTTTGACATTAGAGGGCCCCAGACTCCACCCTTAGATCATGCTAATGCTGCCATTTTCTGAACATGCATACTATGAAGAAGAATGTAACTCAGATACACCTGCACAGAACACCAGTTATTTCACCATTTTCTTGCCTCCAGTCATCTTTCCCCACTCCTGAAACCACTTTACCTCCTTACCCCATAAATATTCCAAGGCCCTCTCACTTTTGAGGAGGTGGACTTGAGACTTGTTCTCCTGACTCCTCGCTTGGCTGCCTTGTGAACAAATCCTTTCTCTGCTACAAACCTCTCCATCTAGATTTGACTTGCTGCATGTCAGGCAAATGAAACTGGTTTGGCAACAATTTCTTGGATATGACATCAAAAGCACAAGCTACAAAAGAAAAAGCAGATAAATTGGATTTCAACAAAATTTAAAACGTTTGTGCATCAAAGGACACGGTAAGCAAAGCAAAAAGACAACTCATGAAATGGGAGAAAATATTTGCAAATCATATATCTAATGAAGGATTAATACTCAGAATATATGAAGAACTCCTACAGCTCAAAATAACCCAATCAAAAAATCAGCAAAGGACTTGAATAGACATTCCTCCAAAAACAGTATGTAAATGGAGAAGGAAATGGCAACCCATGTCGGTATTCTTGCCTGGAAAATCCCATGGACAGAGAAGCCTAGAGGACTATAGTTCCATGGGGTCGCAGAGAGTCAGACACGACTGAGCAACTAAACCACCACCAAATGGCCAATAAGCATGTGAAAAGACTTCCAACATCACTAATCATTAGGGAAATACCAATCAAAACCACAATGAGATACTCCTTCACACCCAGTGGGATGGCTATTAATAAATATATATATATAATATAGGAAGTGTTGGCAAGAATGTGGAGAACTCAGAACCCTTGTACATTCATTGCTGTTGGGAATGTAAAATGACGTAGCCACTGTGGAAAAGGGCATGGAGATTTCTCAAAAATTAAAGATAGAATTACTAAAAGATCCAGCAATTCCACTTCTTCTCAAAAGAATTGAAAACAGAGACTCTTACAGATATTTATACACCCATGTTCATGACAGTATTTTCCATAATAACCAAATGGTACAAACAATCAAGGGTCTAATGATAGATGAGCAAATATAGAAAATATAGAATTCGTTTGTGGATACATAAAATGGAATACTATTCAGCCCTAAAGGAATGTGATTCCTTTGTGGCAGGAAGTTTGGTCCATCCTTTGGCCGGGACATTCAGGCTGGACTCCCCTCTAGAGTAGTATTGACTGCCAAGGGGGAGATGACAATTTAGGATAACAGACTAGGAGAGTCTCCTGTTAGACAGCCCCTCCCTGCTTCCAGATGTCCCTCCTAGGACTAGTCTCTGAAGGCACTTGGTTTTCATTTGACTAAAGAAAATAAACCTTGCTAAAAGCTTCATGTACCAGGAGGCTGTACTTTTCCATTATTCTCTATAAAAACCTAAGAAATAGATAATCTTAATTCATTTACTTGATTTTTTTCCTTCTGATGATGAAACTGAGCCTGATAAAGACTATTACCTGACCAAGTTACCTAGCTGGGATAACCCAGGGGGAGCCAGCATCCTCCAGGCAACCCATCCTCACCTTGGGTTCATCTTTTGTTTTCAGCTACTCTCTCATGGAGCTGCACAATCTGCCTCTTACTTCTCAGTCACAAAGGAGGTGAATCCCAGGTGTCCACTTCTGTCTTCTTTCCTATACTCACAGTTATAACCCGAAGCACCTGTGACACCCTCAGTTCAGTTCAGTTCAGTGGCTCAGTCATGTCTAACTCCTTGCAACCCTATGGACTGCAGCACGGCAGGCTTCCCTGTCCATCACCAGCTCCCGGAGCTTACTCAAACTCATGTCCATCGCATTGGTGACGCCATCCAACTATCTCATCCTCTGGCATCACCTTCTCTTCCCAACTTCAGTCTTTCCCAGCATCGGGGTCTTTTCAAATGAATCAGTTCTTCACATCATGTGGCCAAAGTATTGGAGTTTCAGCTTCAGCATCAGTCCTTCCAATGAATATTTAGGACTGATTTCCTTTAGGATGGACTGGTTGGATCTCCTTGCAGTCCAAGGGACTCTCAAGAGTCTTCTCCAACACAACAGTTCAGAAGCATCAGTTTTTCAGCTCTCAGCTTTCTTTATAATCCAACTCTCACATCCATACATGATTACTGGAAAACCCTAGCTTTGACTAGACAAACCTTTGTTGGTAAAGTAATGTCTCTGCTTTTTAATATGCTGTCTAGGTTGGTCATAACTTTCCTTCCAAGGAGTAAGTATCTTTTAGTTTCATGGCTGCAGTCACCATCTGCAGTGATTTACTCACAGTTATAACCTGAAGCACCTGTGACACCCTAGGGTCTCATTTATCCATCAGGTGGAACACTGCTCCACCTAGAAGCAAGGAAATGGACAAGGTCACTATCAATCTGATATTTTTACGAGTCAAATGTCCTCATCTTTAACACCTAAAATAGCATTTCTCATTGCCCAGTCTGTACAGAGACTCTCAAAGACACAAGAAAATCAAATTACAAGTTCCCTCCTGCTGCTGCCAGAAGAGGATGGCGTTGGCATTTCCCCAACTGCTAATGCGCTTTAACTGGCTTCAGACATTCCAAGGGACAGTGATCAAGGCCAGTCCAACAAGTCAGCAAAGTAGGTTAGTGTCTGTCTCAGGTGCTGGAGGGGGAATCCGCTGGGGGGGGAATCCGCTGAGAGACCCACCCACAAGCCGGTCCAACTTCCACCTGTGATTCTCCTTCAGACACTGTTGAAGCCATCGATGGGCAAACAAGGCTTCATGCCACCTCATATGTGCATAGCACTTTAAAGACTCTGTAGAGGTTTGAAGACTCTTCAGAGATTACAAGGCACTTTTACTTATCCCATTCTGTCATCTTAAAAACACTGTGGTTTGTTCAGGGTTACATGCCCAGGAGCAGGATTGCTGGGTCATACGGCAATTTCTGTGGTTCAATTTTTAAGAACCCTCCATACTGTTCCTCATAGTGGCTGCACCAATCTACATGCCCAGCAACCGTGTAGGAGGGTTTTCTCCAGAGCCTCTCCAGCATTTACTGTTCATAGACCTTTTGATGATGGCCATTCTGACTTTGTGAGGTGATAATCCCTCACTGTAGTTTTGAGAGGGGTGGGATGGTGGAGAGAGGCAGGTTGAAGAGGGAGTGGGTAATGGATACATACAGCTGATTCACGTTGTATAGGAGAAACTGATACGGCATTGTAAAGCAACTGTACTCCATTTAAAAAGATTAAAACAATTTTGAATTAAAAAAAAACACTGTGAGATCAGTAGTATTTTTCTTATTTTATGCATGAAGATTTTAAGATGCACTGAAGTGAAGAAATGAAGTGAAAGTCGCTCAGTCGTGTCTGACTCTTTGCGACCGTGTGGACTTAGTCCATGGAATTTTCCAGGCCAGAATACAGGAGTGGGTAGCCTTTCCCTTCTCCAGGAAGTCTTCCCAGCCCAGGGATCAAACCCAGGTCTCCCACACCGCAGGCGGATTCTTTACCAGCTGAGCCATAAGGGAAGCCCAAGAATACTGGAGTGGGTAGCCTATCCATTCTCCAGGGGATCTTCCTGACCCAGGAATCGAACTGGGGTCTCCTGCATTGCAGGTGGATTCTTTACCAGTTGAGCTATGATTAGGAAAGCCAGGACAGTCTTTTTAACTCAGGTGGCAAGGCAGTGACTCTTGTGGAAAGAGCATTGAACTGGGGTCTGGAACCCCGGGTTCTGGCCCAACTGGGTCACTGAGCAAATCACACCTTCGGGGTCTCAATGTCTCTCTGTGCAAAAAGGAGTCCTCTGCCATCTGAGGCTCTCTCAAACTCTAACCTCGAGTCATCTTTTGGAGTCAACAGGTCTACATGTACTCCTGTGGTTCCAACGGGTCTCATGAACATCCAGAGTCCAGAGTTTAGCTAAATACTCTATCCCCAGGCATTGCTGCCTCTGCATCCATTTTATTTGACCTAGTGACCTGTGGGAGGCCATAAGCTGACAGGAGCGCCCTCATGCAAGCACATGCCCTCAGTAAGAGCCCATAGGGTCACAAACAAAAGTAAGTTCCTGATGTGACTTTCCCAGCAGCCCTTGCAAGCACAGCCTCCCATTAGATAAGACCCCTGTGGAGCTTATCAAAGCCTCACTCTCTTGTCTGAATTAACCCATAGGGCCTTGCAACAAGAACCCCAAAGCCCTCCATCCCCAGCCTTTAATAAAGACTTATGCCCAGGGTCCTGTCGCTCTGTGGGCACCTTGCCTAGACCTCCCTTCAAGGCCCACTGCACTTCCTCTCGGACCTGTGAATAACAAACTTCTGTGTTCCACTTCATTTTTGTGGCCTGTTGTTGACCATCCAGCACTCCATGCTGCATTAAGAAATGTTAAGTCAGCTAAGTCATAATGGTTCGCTACCACCCTCCTTATGGGCAACATGGTCTTGGCCGTGATGCCAATATTTCACAAAGGAAAGTTAAAACGTGCCCTCACCCAGCACTGAGCGAGGATGCACGTGGGGTGACCACCTAGCTGCTGGACTGTTTCCCCGGGGAAGAGGGGGGAGGCACGTTCATGGTGTGGCAGGTCTCGTCTGAAAGACACCTGGAGGCCCTGTTTGCACTTGTTTTTTTCCACCTCAGCTCAGAATTACTTTTGCCCCATCATTCCTCAGATAAGCCAAGCTCCTCACTTGCTGTTTCCAAATATTGAACCACACTATGGCCAGCCACCAGCTCCATCTTACCATCAAATAGATGAATCACAGGCAATTTCCTCTGCATTTTTAAAATAGGATTTCCACTCCTACCTCATTGCCTTGTCCAGCCTGATGCTTACAAAAAACAGAAAGTACTGCTTTCAAATATATCTGATTGTGTTTTTAATTAAATAAGCTGACCATCAGTTGCACCCCTCACGGCTCTTTGCCTGCCCGCTTTCTGGTATTTGCAACGTGCTCTCTGTGTCTGCAGTGCTCCTGATAAGGCACCTTTTGCCGACGTTCACATGAGGGCTATAGTTCCCTCATCAGATAACTAGTTTGCAACATCTGCCATCCAGATTACAATTACTGTTTGTCTCCAAATGAGGCTGGAGTAAATACGTGTGGTCTGTACATATACAAACATATATATGTGGAAGGTATATGTGTGTAGCTAAAATTACAAATACCCTTCAGGAAAGTGCCCTCCAAAATTGTTTCAAATCACCCCCAAGGCAGCCAGTTTTCTGCAAGTCAAATGACATCCGTGGGGCCTCTAAGTAATGCTAATCTGGTACATCTCAGGCCCCTTGAGTTTCCCTGTTTCTTAAAGCCTGACAGTGAGAGGTAACTTCTCTACTTTGACTCAAGTGGTTAAAAACCTCAGCCCCACAGAAGCTGCAGGCTCATCTTGTTTCAACTTATTTGACCACAATCTCAGTAAACTTAAATTACAACTCATTTTGAGTTTCTGAAAGGGCACACACCTCTTGAATACTGAGTTTCCTTTGTAAATACTGAAGTAAATGAACCCATTGGCAGAAGCTGTATTTTTGAAATACATTGAATAGTGGAGCAAGATGAGAGTCTAGTTGACATTTGAAGTTATTTTAATTGCAGTACTCCTGTTTTTCCAGTAGTCATATACAGATGTGAGAGTTGAACCTTAAAGAAGGCTGAGCACCAAAGAATTGATGCTTTCAAATTGTGCTCTTGGAGAAGACTCTTGAGAGTCCCTTGGACAGCAAGATCAAACCAGTCAATCCTAAAGGAAATCAACCCTGAATATTCATTGCAAGGACTGATGCTGAGGCTGAAGCTCCAATATTTTGGCCATCTGATGTGAACAGTCGACTCATTGGAAAAGACTCTAAAGCTGGGAAAGTTTAAGGGCAGGAGGAGAAGGGCGTGACAGAGGCTGAGATGGTTGGATGGCATCACCAACGTGATGGACATGAGTTTGAGTGAGCTCCAGGAGTTGGTGATGGACAGGGAGGCCTGGCGTGCTAGTCCATGGGGTTGCAAAGAATCGGACACGATTGAGCGACTGAACAGCAACAAGACTCTACCCCTTTAACTGTGAGCTCTCTCCTTCCCACCTCTGTCCCCAACACACACATACACTATTATGCATGGGCACACCTACGTGCGTGCACACACACGCTCATGCAGAGTCAAGTGCATGTACTTTAGTCCCCCTTGGCTAAAAACCTCAAACCCTTGGTTGGCATCCTTTTCCCTAGTCACACGACAGGACTAGCAGGTGTGCAATATTTATTTCCTCAGCGCTTCAGGAGTTAAACTGGACAATTGCTGGTCGTTTCAGGCCTCTTGTTTCATGGCTTTTCTTGGCAGTCACAGACAGAATCCACACCCTTCCCCCAGGATCATCTGGTGACCCGACACTCCCCGCCCGCTCTGCTGCCCTCTTCTCCTTGTCTCTTATTTGCACTGCTGTCTGGCTGTTGTAGGTTTCAGGCCTCGTTGCGCTGGGAGTGCTCCCTGCACAAAACCTGGAAACCTGCCAGATGCGTGCACTCATCAGTGCAGAGCACACATCAACAGCTCTCCTGCTGGACAGCGTCCGTCCCCCTGCACAGGGTTCAGTACCCGAGGCCAGGTGCTCCCGCGGCTTCCTCACAGGTCTCCTAGTGGGGAGGGGGTGTTCGTGTACCTCCTGGTTACTGCCAGGTCAATCCCCCGGGACACGTTCTGAAGCAGTGCCACTTGATCTCTCACACCCTGTTTGGCAATCTTCAAATCCCTGCATTGTCTTCTAAACCAAGTGCAAACTTCTCAGCCTGGAAATTTACATAGTCTATGACACCCCATTCTTACCTTCCTGTTTAGTCACTTTCTACCTCTTGGACAGACAATAAATTGAGCGCTTTCCATTTAATCCTCATGATAATCCTTTGAGATGGGCATTATCTTTGTTTCTCCAATGAAGAAATGGAGGCTTATAGAGGCTACATTGCCCTAAATAACCCAATGCATTTAATTTCCCTAGGGTTGCTGACATTACCAGAAACTTGTTGGCTTAAAACAACGGAAGTGTATTCTATTGCAGTCCTGGAGGCTAAAGACCTAAAATGATGATGTCGGCAGAGCCATTCTCCCTCAGAAGGCTTTAGGGAGAATCCTTCCTTCCGTCTGCAACTCCTGGTCCCAGATGTTCCTTGGCATTGCTTGCCGGCCACAGCATCACGCCAGTTTCTTTTGTCAACATGTGGCCTCCTTCCCTATGTGTCAAATCTCGCTCCCTCTCTTTTCTCTTATGAAGGCAGCACTCATTGGATTTAGAGCCCACCATAAGTCCAGAATGATTTCATTTCAAGATCCTTAACTAAGTACACCTAAAATAAAATTTCTTTCCAAATGAGGTCGCATTTTGAGGTGGATGTGGATTTGTGGTGGAGTGGGAATACAACCCACTATATAGCTAACAAGTCAGAATGTGAAACTACATTTTTCTAACTCCAAAACTCATATATTTAACCACTTCACTTTTAATCACCTTCCAGAAATTTCCTGATCAAACTGGACTTCTCTTATTTTTTCTAAACAGATGTTTCTCTTTCCTGCCTCTCTGCTCTTACTCATGCTATTTTCTTTACATAGGCCAACCTCTCCCTTTTTCTTTCTTTTAACTTGCCTTGCCTGTGGAAATCTTAAGTAGTCTTCAAGATTAAGTGCAATGCCACTTCCTCCAAGAGGCATTCCATGATTGCACCGGCCAGGATCCCACTGTATTGCCTCTCAGGTCTGCAGCCCCTCCTCACCTTCTATGCCATAGTCTAGGTTTCTGTGTAGCTGTCCTCATTCACACCATGCCCACCTCCCACAACTATGCCAAAACTGTATCATAAGCTTCTTAAAGGCGAGACCGCCTTCTCCCATTGGGTTTCCTCCACTGCACCTTGCACAAGTAGGCACTCCATGGATTTTGCCGAGTGAATTCATAATCGTCTGCTTCATTCCATTTATTGAGTAGTTCATGTATTGAGCAAAAAAGACAGGCTGCTTAAAATCCAACTTTTCTCCAATGCTCCTACTTCCCAAAATGGAATTTTTTAACAGCCCAATTTATTTTCCCACCTCAAATCCAATTATTTTAATAGTTTTCTTTCATTTAAACTTTATCTAAGGGCAGCAAATCCAGCGCCTTCCACGTATAATCCGCCCACAGTTTCATTTTCTTCCTATCCCTAATGCCGCCTTCTTTGGCTTTTCGGGACAGTCGTATTTACCTTTCTCGAGGACTCGGAGGACCAGGACAATGTCTTAGCCATCACTGTATCCCTGGCATCCGAGGGTGCGCGGAGGCCCAGCAATGTCTGGAGGAGCTGTGGAGGCTGCCTTGGGGCGAAGAGTTCTGCAGGTTTCTCGCTGCTCTCATTGCAACCTTGTGAAGCAGGTGTTACCCCCACATCACAGATGGGCAAACTGAGGCTGAAGAGGCTGAGCAAGTTCCTACTGGTCACAGAGCCAGAGTGATGAAAGCAGTTTGAAACCCAGATCTGTTTGACTGAACCAAATCACCTCTCAGACTGGACTGCACTGTGTGCCTGGCTCAAGCTGGGGAGCCCTGGGGTGACAGTCCTCAACAGGCCCTGAAGCTTAGACGCTTGGGAGCGTTGGCTGTTTATCTAAGGAGATCTGAAATAAGTGAGGAGGCAGGTTGAATTGGAAGAAAAGAGTACAAGGAATATGTGTGTGTATGTGTGTGTGTGTGTGTGTGTGATGTGCATGTCAGGCACGTATGGGGTATGTGTACTGTGCTTGCTGTATGTGCATGTTGTGTGTGTGTGCTATGTGGAGGGGTGCATGTATGTGGTTTGTGTTACGTGTGGGGGTGTAGAGGGGAGGTGTGGCATGCTATGTGTGGTGTGTGTGGTGTGCGGTGTGGGGGGAAGGGCTGGACAATGAAGATGAAAAGAGCTGTGTGTAAGGAAACGGTTCTAGATTCTAGAAGATGTAAATACATCACAGGTGGACACCAGTCCTAACCCAGATACTTCATAGCTGAACAAACCGAGAAAGTCACTTATCCCCTGGCCTTGTTTGCTGTAAAATGGCCTGTCAACCTCATGGAGCCACTGGGAGAAACTATTCAAGAAGAAATGCTACTAAAACCTTCAATGTATGTAAAGCTCTGTACCACAGAGAGCAGAGAGGTGAAAAGGAAAAGATTGAAGTGGTTCTTGATTTTAAGGAGTTTCCATTTCATTTGGGGGAGACTGACACATAAAACAATATTGTAAAGTAATCAGCCTCCAATTAAAATTAATTAATTTATTTAAAAAAACCTAACATGCAAAATGGAAGATGTGTGTCAATGAAAACCGCCATCTCTCAAACTCTTTAGAGTGTGGCAAACTGAATGACATCCACCTCACAACCTTATAAGGCAGGTATTTTTAGCAGCTCTGTTTTGCAGATGAGAAACTGATAGTTAAGAAGCTTGGATCTCTACTCCAGGCGCACGTGTTAAACGGCATAGCCGGGATTCCACCTCGGCCTGCGTAACCTGAGTCTTTACTCTCATCACTTCCCTGTACTGTTTCCTTACACAGTTCAAAGATGCCAAGTTCTGAGATGGGAACTTCTGCTCCCAACTTGGAAAAGGAAGGAGAAAGGGCAACAGAACAGAAAAGAAGCCCCTTGTAAAACTGTGTCACTTGGGGCAATATGCGAGGCCCCATGATTGTCACTGTGAGTGTGTGTCTGACCACAAACTCAGAAGGAGAAGGAGTTGAGAGTGAAAGAGGGTGCACATGGGGGCCAGGGGTGTGAACAGGGAGTCCCTCTCCTGTAGCAGAAGGGCTACACAGCGCCACTGGAAAGCAACCATGTATTAATGTCCAGCTGTAACAAAGTCACCAGGGAGAATTTGGTTAAAGGCTTGCCTGGCTAGATCTCAGGCTGAAAATCACCAGCTTCCTTTTTACCTCCCTAATCCTTTATAATTTCCTCTAATGCTTTACTCAAGCTTAGGACCATGAGCCTTTGGGGAGCAAAGTAAGGCCCATCTGTTGAGTTAGGAATTTGCCAGACCAAAGTAAAGATCAATCTCACTTTTATTGTAACTTAGCATTTACGGGACTACAAATACTTCCTAACTGTATCAGCTGAAAATCACTTTGAATTACTGTGAATCACGTCCCAAAGTACAGATGTCAGGAATACTCTTTAAAACAGATAATGATTGGGCTACTGCCAATGAAAAGAAGAAATAAAATGATAGGTAGGGTTCTTTATAATTTTCTTGTTCTGGAAGCTATACCAAAATGACCACAATCATCTTTCCTGGAGAGGAAAAATATTTAGGAATGCCTTTTTTTCCCAAAGATTTTATTTATTTTATTATAAGACATATAGGTAAAAACTTGAATATTCTGAAAAAGATAGAAAATGGTAATAAAATGGGTGCTTTTCTTAATAAGAAACATGTTCATAAATATGCTTTATCAAATGTTACAATGGTTGTTATTTTGCAAAATAATAATAAATAGAGCAGAGCTGTGGCATACAAGGGTCAACCCAAAATGCTGGAAGTATTTATATTTTGTATTTTACAAAAATTCAGAGCTTCGATTATATTTTAAAATCTGTCATTTTGCACTCTATGTTCTCAGTAATTTAGATGTTAAAAATATTTTTATGATGGCCCCATGATTTTAAAAACAATGCAACAGAAAATGTGGTCTGGCTAAATAGAATCTGATTAAAATAATTTTCCCCTAAATAAAAAAAATATAAGACACAATAGTAAATACACAATTTTTGAACCCATTAGTGGTACGTGTATCAATTCCCAATTCTACAGATTTCTGGATCACCAACTATGGGCATTGAACAAAAATGGTTTGCTAAGCTTTCGTTTCCAGCGTTTCCAGCAAGTCCATCATCTCTCTCAGCTTCACGGAGCAATGACAGCGATGACCTTGATGAACCCAGTTATGCAGTTCTAGCTCCACAAATATAAGCTACAAAGACAGAGGTTCTCTTTCCTTGCAAAACTCCCTTTACAGCTTTCCTATATTTGCCTATGATCGACTGAGTGGCCTCAAATAACATATCAGAACACCAGGCAAAATTTTAACAAGGAAAAGTTCTTGTCCAGGCATTCTTCGGTAGGCTTCGATTCTCTATCAGCGAAAGGAGAGAAGAAACACATGTGAACCCCGACCACTCCCTCTAATGAGTCTTGGGTGTTCAAACAGCAAAGGTCAGGCTTTTCCTGTAAATGAATACTGACTCCTCACGAAGCCCTTTCATTTCCCATGCGTGCGCTTGCCCAGCAGGCTAGCACATTAGTTCCCAGCTACAATAGGGGAAGCCACATCTAACGATACTTAAGAATCCAATCTAATATAGATTATGGGTCCCAGCGGCCTTCAGTGATGTCCTCTGCAGGACAGCGGGTGACTCTGGGTGCCTAGAGCACCGAGAGGTCGTGGCAGGATTTGGACTTGAGCTTGAAGGCCATGTTCTTGTTGTTTTTGGCCACGATCTTGCCCCAGAAGCGCCTGGCTTTCCTGGGGATGCTCTCTCGCCGCTTCTGGTAGGCCAGCCGCCGCTCGTTTTTCTCTTTGCTGTCCCGCCGGAGGCGGACCTGCCGCACGATGCCTTCAAACAGCTCCTTGACGTTGTGCTGGACGGCCGCAGAGGTCTCGATGAACTTACAGTCGAACACCACGGCACACGCTCTCCCTTCTGGTGGGGGAAAGCAAGAGGGCGAGAACAGAGTCAGGGGAGCTGCAGATTTGACCTGCCACGCACACAGCCAAGCTGGATGCAGCCTAACTTTAAACAGTGCCCCAGGGAACTCGAAGTCAGCGATCCACGGGATGGATACCCGAGGCCACGGGGACACGTGGCCTCCCTGAAACAGAAGCAAAGAGCCTCACAGGAAGATTCCCGGAAGCAGCAAAGACAGGCTTTAGATCAGGCCCACCAAATTCACGGTGTGAAGGTCCAATCTCACCAGTGCCATAGTATTAATTATGAGAGTCCCAGCCATCGTCGTAATTGACTCTCCTCGGGAAATGGGTTAAATACTTGACAAATATTTTTTTAATGTTCACAGCAATCTTTAAAAGTACACTATCCCTTCAGATAGCTGATGAGACTGGAAGGGAGAGAAGGTGGTCCTTTAAAAACTCTAGGGCGTTCACACAGCCTGTCAGTAGCAGCTGTGAATCCGGGTCTGCTTTACTCTCAAGTTCATGTTTTTTACTCTTTCTCCTGATTCAGTTTCCTGAATTGAAAATTAAGAATCCTACTAGTTGATTTCCTCTCTTAAAAAAATTTTTTAAGTTTTGATGAGATATTTTGAAAATTTTTTGAAGATTTCACACATGCATAGTACAATTACAGCAACTCTACAAACAGGTTTTTCTGAAACAGTCTCAATTTCGAATGTTCTACTGTGTTCAATGACCAGGTGTCCACACTTTGGTTCTGGGGAAACTGACTACTGTAGCAGCCATTTCCCAAGAGTAAGGCATTCCCAAGCTGGTTGGGTCTTTTCAGTCTTTCACAGGGTTCTTTACTCCTGGGTGGAGGCTGGCAATGCAGCTTTTTTTTTTTTTACCATTGTACAAATCTGTATTAGGCCAATAAAATTTTAAGGTCCCCAAAGGCACTTGGGTGCCAACTCAGCAAACAGGAAGTATCCCTGAATTATGACAAAGGGTACGTGACATCAGCAGACTGATGCCTTGACTGGAATTCAGGAAACAAAGACTGAGGGCTCGGAGGGTGTTTCTAGGGTCGACAGGAACCAGAGGCAGCCACAGTAGAATTCTCCATCTTAGTGAGACTCTTTCTCACAATGCCTCTTAATCAAAGTGCCCATCCTTCCTGTCTAAAGATGTTACTTTCACTTCCCAGAAGGCTTGAGATCTCCCTGGAGAATAGAAGGGCCAAAACGCTAGGGGACGGCCAGTTCCCCTGAGCCAGACCTCTTCCCTAAAGGAATCCCAGAGAAAGCCTTGGGGATGGAGAGATTGGAATCCCGCAGGTAGAGCAGATGATCTGCTGGGAACACGGACCTCTTAGAGAGGATGTGTGAAACCACGTGGCATTTTAGTAAGTCCCCGGTTTCAGCTTCAGGAAAGAGCAACCGCTGGAAGCAAAATGCAAGGGACTCAGAGACATTTCTACGGTACTGGCACCGCTCCTCCTACCTGATACAGACACTTCCCGGCACCGCACCAGGTCACTTTTGTTGCCAACCAGGATGATCGGGATATCCTCGGTCTGTCGGGCCCTGCGGAGCTGAATCCGCAGCTCGGACGCCTTCTCGAAGCTGGCTCGGTCCGTGATGGAGTAGACGATCAGGTAGGCATCCCCGACCTGCATGCAGTGGTCCTGCAGCCACTCACTCTCCCCCTGATAAAGGAGAAGGGCTTCCATGAGCTCAGATCTGCCTGGTTAAATGAGGTCTCCATTTGAAAGAGGGGAACGTGTGTATCCCAGAGTCCCTCTGCTGATACGGGAAAGGAAGAAAATTCATTCCGACTCCCCTCAAAGGCATTAGTCTTCCATGACGTCTGTGACTGTAAAGACTGCTAGCTCAGAGAGGACGGACGCCAAAAACTGACTTTCTGATTCCTCCTACAGCTTGAGTCCATAAATTATACGACGGGTCTGCCAAACAATATTTCCAATTTTATTTCAACTACCTAAAAGGAGCCTTTCCTGGCTTCCATAAAATTCTTTTGCCTCTCCTAAGTGATGAAATTAAGAATCCTTTCATTAGCATAGGAGAGAGCTCAATAAACAGAAGGTCTAGCATATAAGCTCAGAAACCCCAAACCTTTCACCAAAGAAAAAGCAAAATGTGAAAGCTACTGAGAATGTCAACTTCATATAATATGGCTTTGTGTAGTTTAAAGTGTACTTCCCTGGTGGCTCAGACGTTAAAGCATCTGTCTACAATGCCGGAGACCTGGGTTCGATCCCTGGGTCAGGAAGATCTGCTGGAGAAGGAAATGGCAATCCTTCATATAATATGGTTTTGTGTAGTTTAAAATTATCACCCATACTTACTGGGACTTTCCCTAAAACAAATACACTTTGTATTTCTGAATAGACCTAAGGGCAGATCACTGCCATTTGCTTGGTATTCTAAGCTCATTTATGAACAATGAGCTCCTTACAACAGTTTCAGTCTTCAGAAGTAAATGCTTTTTAATCAAGAAAATGAGTCCACCTTATCTAGAACATCAAGAAAGACAATTTCACCCTTGCACCAAACAGCCTGTTGGAAGGCAGGCCCCAGAGGAGTATACAGAGAGTCACAGGCCTTGCATACCTTGTTCTCCCACATGTCCAGGAGGATAATTGTTGCAATTTCTCCATCAACCATCAGTGTTCGTTCATATGTATCTTCTGGAAAAGAAAGAACAGTGATGTTGGAATCAGACAAATAGGCAACACTTTTCTCTACGAGGGTGATGCAGCAAATTATGCCAGAAAATAAACTTACCAACCATGCAATTAATTGTGTAAGTATACAGAGTAAACTGTGTAAATATTCACAAAGATAAACTTTTTAATCACCTTCAACAACATTCCACACATATTCCTCCAGTATTTACTAAGCAGATCCCCTGCATCTTCCGAATATGTGTCACTAAACACTTGAAAGGCATCCATTCATTTTCATCATTCCTATACGTTTTATACAGGAAACCCCTTTAGGAGAATAAACTCACTCGTGTACTTTGGATTCCAATTCCATGGATGCTGCCTGAGAAATACTGACTGCCCAGTGGAACTGCAAACCTAGCTCACAACCCTCACAGGGGTGATGACTGAACATTCACTGGCAATTTCAGGAGCTTTCAGCTCACAGAGCTCTTTTGAGATATGCAAGAAAAAAATCTTGAGACTACCCTTGTTTTGATGACATTTTCTGCGTTTAGAAAATACAGGTCCTTGGAATAAACGGGCTTGCTTTTCCATCTTAAGTAGAACAGAGGCACAGCCTCCAGCTCTACTTAGTAATGGAAACTTCCCTCCTGGCACTTGAGCCCAGATTGAGTGTAGGTGAAGGGTGAGTGCAGTCCAAAGGACAGAGCAGCTCCAGGCCAGAAAAATCAGTGTGTGCGTAGGGAGGAGGGGATTAACTGAGTTCAGTGGGATTTTTGCAAGAGAAATTCCCATCGATTCCACGCAGCTGAGCCCATACTCCCTCTAATTGCACGATGCGGTTTCCTGTTTTGAATTTTAACATTAGAAAATTATGATCTTCGTAATGATTTTTTGTCTTTTTTGTTTTTGGTCATTTTTCGTTAGCTGTTCTTTTTGCTAGGAACTAGTTCTATCAGAAGGAGAAGAGGGCATCAGAGGATGAGATGGCATCACCAATGCAATGGACATGAACTTGGGCAAACTTTGGGAGATGGCGAGGGACAGGGAGGTCTGGCTACAGTCCACGGGGTTGCAAAGAGTCGGACACGGCTGGGCGAATGAATGACAACAGTTCTCTCCAATATTCGAAGGCTTGTTCCCTCACCTCCTTCTGAGGGATGTGTTTCCTGACCATCTTCTTAAATTCCATCATCCTTCTCCTCCCAATATTCCTTACTCCCTCGCCTGTTTTTTCTTCACTGTGCTGATTGCTATCTAACAAGAATGCATTTAATGTACTCATTTTATTATTTTCGGTCCCTCTCACCTTCCAGAATGTTAACGTAGAAATTTACCTCTGTGCTGCTCGTTGCCCTCTCCCCCAGCACCCAGGACACTTCCTGGGTAGATGGCGGGTGCTTAGTAAATGCTCATCAAATGAATCAACGGATGCTAAATACAGCACTGCAACCGTGAGCACAAGCAAAGCTGAACTCCAATCTGGGTGCCCGCCCTTATTAGCTGCTTGGCTCTGAACTGCTTTCTTAATTTCTCTGAGCCTCAGGCTCTTCATCTGTGAAATGGAATTGATTACAGTATCCATACCTTAGGGCTATCTGACAATTACATTTATCAAGCCTGGGCACAAAGTAGAAATACAGTGTTAGCTGTTACCATCACTTCTTCAGATCATGGAAGTTGGTTCTTGCCATACTTGCTGTTTCCTATTACAGGTAATCCTAGCTGAAGAGCCCTCATTGCAGGAACCAGGACATTTCCTGCTTTATAACAGTGAGGGACTTAGAAGAAGCAGTGCTCCTGGTTTACATAACTGAAAAAGACACATTATCCCAATGTTCATGTGCAAATTGTAAAAGTACTATTTACAACAGCCAGGACATGAAAGTGGCCTGAATGTCCATCAACAGAAGAAGGGCTAAAGATGTGGTGCATATATACGATGGAATATTACTCAGCCACAAAAAGGAATGGAATTGGGTCAATTGTGGTGATGCGGACGAACCTAGAGTCTGCCGCAGAGATTAAAGTAAGTCAAAGAGAAAAGCAAACACTGTGCATCAACACATATATGTGGAATCTAGAAAAACAGCACTGACGAACCTATTCGCAGGGCAGGAATAGAGACGCAGACGTAGAGAAAAGACTTGCAGACGCAGCGGGGGAAGAAGAACGCGGGACACACGGAGGGGAGGAGCACGCGCGCGTGTGCAATAGCCAGTGGGAAGCCGCTGCACACCGCGCAGGGAGCCAGCCCCGCGCTCTGCGGCGATCCACGGGGCTGCACGCGGGCGCAGAGGCTCAAGAGGAAGGAGACACAGCTGTGCCTGGGGCTGACGCACACTCTCACACCGCAGGAACTAGCACACTGTAAAGCAACTGCGCTCCGACTTAAAACAGCAAAGCCGTGCTCCTGCTCTGTTTCTTCATCTACAGATTAGAATCAGGAGGGGGAAAGGAAGGGAACACGGACAAAGGAGAATAAAAATGACCAGGAACGACTCTGAATTTCTCAGCGTCCCCACCTTATTTGGAGTCACTCTTCTAAACGAGGGTAACTGTTTCCCACTGGGGATTTTTAAGTCTGTTGTTCCCACCGTGTTTGCCACCCTCCGTATGCATCAGGAATGGATCGGAGTGAATAGCATAACTTGGCTTAGTGGAGAGTAGGGTCTCATGACTTCAACAGGCAAATTTATACAACCAAGTGCAAACCACTGGAGTTTGGGCAGCACAGATTGCTAGGGGGTAGTGGCGGGGGCGTGGCTGTCTGCCCGTGACCACCTCGGAGTTTTTATCTTTTCTCTGAAAGTCTTCCTTGCATGCAGAAAACTCAAACAAACAAACAAACAAACAAAACCACCTCCTCTGCTCATCACTCACTACCCAAAAGCAGGCACCAGGGATCTGCTTGAATCTCCAATAGTTCAGACAGAAACACACTGCATTCCAGTAGCCAAGGGAAAAAAGCAAACTCAAGCTTTCTCTTGGTTTAAGAATTATCAGAAGAAGTCTAGAGGAAAAAATGGACTGAAGAGTCCAATTGCAGATTAAGGCCAAACTGCTTTGCTGTTCCGGAAGATTCCTGACAGGCTCGCTTTGACTTACCTCTGCCTGAAAGTCACTGTGTTGGAAACCCAGGAGCCTAAAACAATACATCTCTGCCCTGCTGTGTGTGTGAGCCCTGCACCTGGGTTATGCAGTGCCTCTGGCTACGCCCTGCCACCAGGAGAGGACCTACTTGTAACCAAAGATTGCGTTTCTCTTTCTCTCTTAAGCACTTACCTTTCAGCCTTTTTAAGTGCTAATCAGGTGAGAAGAGCTGACATAAAAGAATATGAAATTATAGATGAGTCCTTTGAAATCTGCGCTGGGTTAAGGTGTGTGGAGAAAGGGTTGAGGCCTCTTGCTTGGAACCCTGGTCTGGAGAAGGCCTCCTTTTTCTGGTGCTCCCCCATAAAGGCTGGGGCGCAGGGGGTGGACTCACCCCCTGTAGAGCAGGAGAGATCCTCCTGAGGGGGTGGGGGAGAGTTTCTAACACTGGGCAACTGTGGTCGGTCGCCATTTTCCCTGAACTGCTGGCTCTCGATTTGTCTGTACTGCATTTGACCCCCAACCCTCTTTGCTCGGAGTACCACCCTGCTCAAGACTGGCTCCATGGCTGTGTGTGAGCCTGAACAGGAGTTCTCTCCCCTGCTGGAACCGGTCCTGGCAGCCCCTGGAAAGTTCTGAGGCTCCAGCATGCCTCACCCCCAGAACTCTCAACTGCTTTCAGCTTTCAGAGTCCAGAGGGTCCCACTTGGAAAGAAGCAGGCAGTGCTGAGGAGCACCAGCCTCCCCTCCAGTGGCTCCCGTCTCCTCTGCCGCCTCACAGGGTCCCAGGGAAGAGGCACCAGAGTGGACGAGGGACTTCAAGCAGTGAAAGGGCCGGGCGCGGAAGAGAAGCCCATGGGAAGGAAACAGCAGACGCAGAATCAGCCCCAGCTAATGCTCACCCTGTGCCCGGCACTGTGCTATCTCCCTTTATCCTCTTAATAACTGTTGATGTCGGTAGCATCCCTATTTTACTAATGAGGAAGTATGGGGAGGGTAAGTATCTTGTCCAGGAGCACCCAGTAGCAAAGTGAAGAGAAAGGGAAAGGGAAAGTGGCTCAGCCGTGTCTGACTCTTTGTGACCCCATGGACTGCATAGTCCATGGAATTCTCCAGGCCAGAATACTGGAGTGGGTAGCCTTTCCCTTCTCCAGGGCTCTTCCCAACCCAGGGATCGAACCCAGGTCTCCCACATTGCAGGCGGATTCTTCACCAGCTGAGCCACAACAGAAGCCCAAGAACACTGGAGTGGGTAGCCTCTCCCTTCTCCAGGGGATCTTGCCCATCCAGGAATCAAACCAGGGTCTCCTGCATTGCAGGCAGATTCTTTACTAACTGAGCTATGAGGGAAGCCCAGCATCAAAACTGGGGTCCAAACGCACATACGAGGTTTCAAGTCCAGTGGTCTCTGCTGTACTTCCTGTGCACACGTGCAGTGTCTTTCCACCTCCCTCAGGGCTTCTAAATCCTAGTGGTCCTTGAGGTCCAGCTCAGAGACCAACACTTACATGAACCTTTTCCTGATTTTCACAGCCAGAAGTGGTATTTATTTTCTCCTCTGAATTCCCCCAGTACTGCCCTTGTACCTCTGAAGATACTAATCGCGTCCTATCTTGATTTATAAGCAGGTGTATATCTGCTCTCTATTACAAACACTGTCAGCATCTTTAAGGAAGAAACCCCACGATTCGTAGTATGTCCTCACTGAGTCGCATCAAGCTTCATGGTATACGTTCAGTAACTGATGAATGGACGGATGAATGAATGAATGAATGGCATCAAATATGCACAGAGAGTCATAAGATTAGTGCAATATAATCTTAACAACATTCATCTTTATTTGGAGAAATAATGATGAGAGTATTGTGTACTTTTTATCTTATGGATAATGCTGAAAAAAAGAACAATGCAGTGAAGAGCCATGGAAAATCCTCTCCTCAGGAAAGATAAAGCCAACCACCGATTTCAACAGCCTCCCACAGGTAAGAGCTGTAATCCTAAGAGCTGTAATCCTAGACAGTATTAGTTACTCAGATAGATCAGATTAGGTAGGATGAGTCACCCAAGAAGCTTCCTGTTGTCAAAGATTCTCTGGCTGTGGAGATCACAAAAGGATTCTCCCTACCAACAGTACCCTCTCCCCATTAAACAAAGAAGCCTCCCAAATACAGAAGCCTGCCTTCCCAAGGTTCAGGGATGGGTCAGTCTGCTTCATACCCTATGCCCACAGGAATACCACCCTCTGGATAGGTACCACTATGCGCTAATGGACAAACATTTTTGGGAGTCTAATATCCACTAATTATTTCAATTCCTCCCTCTTAAAGAAATGAACAAAAATTCTTAGTTGGTCTCTTTTTCATATCAATCCCCAAAGTACTTTGCTGTGACTTCTTTACTAATTTTTACACAGCTCTAAATTATAGCCCCTGGCCCTCAGATCCTACCTAAGAGGGTATTATGGTGTCCCTCATCCATCCCTGAGTACCCCAGAGCATGGCATGGAGCCAGGCATGTGGGAGGTACCCTGCCCAAAGTGCTGTAGTGTGTAATAGCATTTGGATGCTAAATCCAGGGACAGTCGACTTCAGTGACAGGACACAGGAATTTAGTTTCAATCACAACTAGTTTTGAATCCTGGGCAAACCATGGACTAGCTTTTTCACCCTGGGAGTCACTTGACTTCACAAGCTTCCATTTCTTCACTTGTAAAACAGGAACTTGAGAACCAAATGGGCTTAATTTTTATAAGTACCATAAAATACCTATGGGAAGTACTCAGTGCTATGTGCCTGGAACATAGCAGGTTCCCTATCAGTGATGGAAGGTGAACACCACCAAACAAATTTCTAAAATCCCAGGTTCTAATCCAAGATGCTCCAGAGGGTGATTCCAGGTAAGTCTCTAGGACTCAATGTGCAGACATGATGTGAGGACCAAAATAAACAGTCACAAATATGAGGCACCCAACAAAGTGTCTGTCCCACTGCAAAGGCACATTCTAGATGATAGCCTCCTGCCTGTCTCCTACAGGGACACGCACCCATGGGCCTTTACCAAAAAGATACTGAGCCTGCTTCTCCCTTGAACTAGGATTTAACTATCATCCCTGAGACGTCAGGAGTGAGGAGAAAAATCAGTGTTCTATCAATGAGTCATCATTTAAAGCCGGTTCCGGAGCTGCCTCATGAAGCAGAGAACTCCCAGACAAAGGAAGAATAGATGTTTAGTAGAAATGGGCTGACAGCAGTGAGGAAGGAGTAGGATTTCTGTGCATCAAGCAGAGGGCAGCACCGTGTCATCACTAAAGCATCTTCCAACTCCTGAAATCTGTGATTCAGCGGTGAGTTGCAACTGAGCGTTCAGACAGACCATGCCACTGGGACAAGCACGCCTCCTTCATTTCCACAACTGCAAACAGGGACATACAGTGACTCTGGCATTGTCTAAGACCCTGTGGCTGAAAGACACTGAATTTAAACCATCGACTACAGGAGCCTCATCTTACTTCCCAAAATACAGTGCTATGCTTTACTTGAGGAATATGTGATTTTTTGAGACTGTATCATCTCAGATCAGTTTTGGAAACCAAGGCCTAAATAATAAATATCTTAGATGAGATTATCCTTGGAAAATTGAAAAACTGTACGTATACATACAAACATTAAGTATCATCATTGTTATCTTTCAATATCTTTTTTAAATATTGTGCTATTGAAAATAGAGATTTTAAACAATGTTATACCCTCTAAAGCCTCTATTACTGCAATAAACAAACTAATAAATTCATCCTAACAGTTTTCTAATTGGCTTGCTTTTAAGTATCACCGTGGAAAAAGTCTGTGTCTACTCTGAGTGCTTGAAAGGTCCAGGTCAGAAGTGGTAAAAGCCAGAGGTGGGATCCTGACCCTCCGGCTCCACCCTCCGTAAACCGTCTCCCCAGTCCCTCTAGAGCTGGAATGTAACAAATGCCTTCTCTGGCCCAGCTTCCGTCTACAAGCATTTTCACTTTCTTGTCCCAGAGGCCTATGCCAGCGCTTCTGTGGGGACTCGGCTCCCCAGGCAGAGCCAAGAAGGCATAATCGCAGTTCCCAACTCTGCAGACAAAAGACCCACCCACTCACTCTTCTTGCTGGACCGCTGCCGACCCGTAAAGCCCTCCGGAGCCGGGCCACCTACCTCCAAGCACTTCGCAGTCGCTGTCCATGCTGTCATGGACACCCGCAAAGATGTTGGCCAGAGTGGACTTGCCCACCCCCTGCTCCCGATGAGAACCACCCGGTAGAAGGCGTTCCCGGACTCGGAGGAGATGACTGAGTCCGTGGAGTCGGAGGACCAGCTCCGGCGGCAGGGGTCCTCGGGGCGGCAGGGGGACGGCTGCGCTGGCCGTACTGCGGGGGGCTCCTTCTGGATCATGAGATGCCTGCCGTCGGCGGGGATGCTCCAGCGCTGCTGCTGCGGCTGCACGCCCGCCGTGCCCTGGCGCATGGTGACATGGTTCAGAGTCATCGTCAGGTCCTGGAAAGCAAAGCAGCCAAGACGGTAGCATCAGGAAGCATGAGTTCAAGGAGCTGGAATACAGTCATCGGTGATATTTTAGTACCTGAGGTTACCAAGTAATCCTCACACAAGGAAAACCAGTGAAGCAGTCCCCAAACCCAACAGGCTTTCAACTGAACACACACACACACACACACACACACACACACAGCAGCTCCTCGGGGAGACTGTCATTTGCAAAGAGGAAAAGGTACCGTTAATATCATCCACTGCCCTGGGGCTTCCTCCATCCGCAAGGAAGCCTGGGGATTCCCCACTCAGAGCGGCCACAGAGGCAGCCAGAAGGCACCAAGAGCCTCCAGAGAAGGCTTGAAAAGCAACAAGTTAATGCAGCCGGGGAACAGCTGGCCAGGTTAGCCGCTAATGTCTAAACATGGCACTTAAGTAGCAGCAGCACCCAGCAGGCTTTTATGCCTCCGTGGGGAACACGTGACAATGACATCATTCCCCCGGCTGGACTGGACCAGGGCTGATTGGAACTTCCATGTTTAGTAAAGTTGCCCTGATGCTCCCCAGCTGCCTGAACATGCTCTTATTTGAGGGGGAGAAGAATTTCTGAGAGGTGTATGCCTCACTTCTGCCCCCCTGCCCACAGATACCACATTAAACCCAGCCCAGCCCTCTGCGTTGTCCGTCTGGCAGGAAGACGACCTGCTCACGTTCAGAGCTGTCAAACTTGCAGAGACAGTGTTTCGCTCTTATTAAACTCTGTCCACTCCAGAAGTTCCTCTCCATCAACTCGGATTTCCAACTTCCTGAAGCCAATCAGGTCCAAGACTCCCTCCAGAAAGACATTCAACAACTTGGCTACAACTTGGCCTTTCTCAAGACTCCCTCCCCTTGCCCGGAGGTTTGGACTCCCAGGCTCTCAGACAGAAAGCAGAAGCAATTTCATTTTCAGCAGCAAGATGCACTGGTGAGCGTGAGACCCTCCCCTTCCCGCACCCACTCTCCAGAACCCCAACACGTCGATGACCCTAGCCGCGACCCTCACCTCGATGACCCTGATGACCAATCGGTTTGTAGGGTTGTTTTTTTTAATCTTACAAGCAGCGCCTCCGGTAGGCCGACTCTTCAAATAGCCAGTGCCTAAAGTATTCCTGACGGCTGTCCTCCGACCACAATCTGGAGAAGAAGATGACCCCAACTGAACTGCACTATCGCCCCTTAAACTCTGCAACACCCCTCACGCCCCGACCCCCCGATCGAAAGATCACCGCGCCGGACAGCAGGTCCCGAAGGTTCTTTTCCCCACTTGGAAAGTTCTCCGCGGGCTGGGGACGCCCACCCCTTCCCCAGTCCTGCCCCCCGCGCCTCTCCGGAGGCCCCCGCTCCCCGCCTCGGGCCGCGCGCCTTACCCGGGGGGCGGCCGAGGGCGGGCGCGCGCCGCGATGCGGGCGGCCGATCGCGGGGTGACTGCGCCGGGTGCGCCCGCGCCCGCGCCCCGCGGTTTATACGCGCGCGGCCCGGGCTCTGCCGTGACGTCAGCGCCCCCCGCCCGGGGTTTGGGGGCGGGCGGCTCCGCAGCAAGCCCCGAGGGGCAGCCCCTTTGCCAAATCGGTGACTCGCCGTCATGTGACCCCCGCTCTCTCCCCTTTAAAAAAAAATAACGACAGTTGAATCCCCGGCTCCCTTATTCTGGTTTGTTTTTTTGACCAAGCGGACGCTGGAAGGGGGCAGATAATACACGAAGTGCCCCTTAATCGCACTTTCCAGCAAAACAGTTTGCGAGCTGTCCGGATGAAGGATGGAAGAAGAGGCAGATTGGGATCGGAAACCCAGTTTAGCCAAAAGACAAAACAAACAAACAAACAAACCAGGGGGCTACGGCCCCATGGAAGTGTTCGGGGCTTGTCAGCCGCGTCTTCTGCGAGGGAAACCCAGTTTCGCCAAAACCAAAAGCCAGGGATCGGCGAGGATCCCACGGAGATTTAGGCTGGGGCTACGGCCCCATGGAAGTGTTCGGGGCTTGTGTCAGCCGCGTCTTCTGCAAGGAAAACGGCCTCTGCTCGCTCCTGTCGCCTTCCGGGTGAAAGAGGGAAGGAGGGGAGACCCACACTGCTTCGTCTCCCTTCTCTGACCAGAGCCCAGAGAGAAGGGGCCAGAGGAAGGTGGGGCGAGGGGGCAAGACCTTGAAAAGGTCTTGGGAAAAATAGCTTAAGTAGAGATCCAAGCAGACTGTGCTCAACGTGGCTAGCCCTCCTGCCCTGGACCAGGACGCTGAGGCTCCTGGATCAGGGAATTTAATCAGCATCCCGACTAGCAGCATCTCCTGTACCAGGCTCCCTGGCGTGACCTCTGGCCATGCGAGGGGCCTTAGCCTGGGTTCCAGTCCCAAGAATGATGCCTGTGAATAAAGGGCACAAGATAACAGAAACAGTCACTTCTACTATCATTTACTGAGTGCCTCTGAGTTCCTATATTTAGTAGGTACTGTTAGACCTCTGCAGTATTTCAAACTTTACTACAATTCTGCAAGGTGAAGATACTGCTGCTCCCATTATATGGAGGGGGAAATGACTCCCAGAGTCAGAGAGCTTGCCCAAGGTCACGCAGCTCATGTATGTGGCAGCATCAGGACTTGAAGCTCTGCTTGCCTGGCTCTTTGCACTGTGCCCCCAGCTGGAGGGATTCAGTGACCTCTTTTGCAGGCCGCGGGCATTTCCCAGACACTGTTTGGAGGTGACACTGGCCTTTCCAACATACCCATCTGCTTTTCCAGCCAGCTGCATCTCTGGATGGGCTGGTGGCTCCGGAAAACAGCCAGAGGCACCAGCATCTATTCAGGTGGCTGGACCCTGCTGTGAACAGAGTCTGTTCTCTGTTACCCTGCAGCACTTTCGTGCTCTGGGGATTATCCAAGTGGCCAGCTGCTGAGACATGCCAGGCCCCACGCTGGCAAAGATGGAATGGCAACCCAGAGCTCTCTTGGTCCCAGGTGCCCTGGGCCCAACCTCCTCATTTTATATGTGAGGAAGCTGATACCCAGGGGGATGACTACCACTCAGGTAGTAACTGGCAGTGCTGCAACCAGAGCCTGAGGGTCATAATTTCCTGGATGGGTCCCTTCATTTCCATCGTGTTTTCCTTCTGGGCTCAGCCAGGAAGAGGATGGCTACAGACGTGGTAAAAAAGAGAAGAGTAGGGGATCAGGGAAGGGCAGAGAGAGGAGAAGAAGGGGAGGAGACCATCCAAAAGTTTTCTACCAACTCCATACATGTAACCTGTGAATTATCTGTATTTCAGAATTATTTGTAATTTTTCATGCTGAGCTGACTCTGTCAACTGATCTTAACAAAAACACTGAAAGTGAAAGTCACTCAGTCCTGTCTGACTCTTTGCTATCCCATGGACTATAATTCTCCAGGCCAGAATACTGGAGTGGGTAGCCTTTCCCTTCTCCAGGGATCTTCCCAATCCAGGGATCAAACCCAGGTCTCCTGCATTGCGGGCGGATTCTTTACCAGCTGAGCCACAAGGGAAATCCAAGAATACTGGATAGGTTGCCTATCCCTTCCCCAGGGCATCTTCCCAACCCAGGAATCAAGGCGAGGTCTCCTGCATAACACAGGAATCAAACTGGGGTCTCCTGCATTGCAGACAGATTCTTTACCAACTGAGCCATCAGGGAAGCCAACAAAAACACTATGTGTAAGTCAGAGTGTATAAGCAGGTCATGTAGCCTCTCAGTTCTACTTTTTCCCACTAAGTCGCTGCTAAGTCACTTCAGTCGTGTGCGACTCTGTGCGACCCCATAGACGGCAGCCCACCAGGCTCCTCCATCCCTGGGATTCTCCAGGCAAGAACACTGGAGTGGGTTGCCATTTCCTTCTCCAATGCATGAAAGTGAAAAGTGAAAGTGAAGTCGCTCAGTCGTGTCTGACTCTTAGAGACCCCATGGGTCTCTTCCCATTGATAAGAACCTAATTCTTCCCATTAAGAACCTAATTCTATGCCTAGATCATATCCCCTCTTAACTGTTGTTCACTGGTATATTGCCAGGGTCCAGCCCCAGTGGATCCAAGGTAATTCGAAGGGGAGACGGAATTGGCGTCCTAGGAAAAAGCTTATTTAATTACAGATAAAAAAGAGATTAGAAAAGGATAGTGTAGTAGGAAAATTAGTGGAGAAAAAGATGCTGAATAACTTGGTTTACATGGAATACCAATAAAACTCCAAGACAAGGAATTTGCACCATCTACATCGGGCCACCGGCGACTGTTTGAATATTGGAGCGTGCCCCGGCTTGGGCTCCCTCTCTCATGGATCTTAGAAGCCAGGGCAAGTAAGTAGATGTGGTGAGTACCCACGGTCCAGATGGGAATTCAGCCAGAAGGGGGAAGAAAAGAACGACACGGGGAATCAGTCTTTCCAGAAACTGATCCGATTTCTTTATTTTTCAGGTTTGTTTATATACTTTTGTTATACATAGGGATGAATGCCTGCGAGGGTCAGAAGACCTGACCCTTGTCAAAATCAGGTGCTTTATATAAATGTATACAAAGGTCTTATGGATTTTACATCATCTTCTGGCCATGAGGCCTGCTGACATTTTATGGCCCTTTCTGATAACGGTCAGTCAACCAGAAAACTTATTTTTTCCAGGGGTGATTTTTTTCTTAAATCAGGTGCCACCCTCCAAATAAAGTTGCATTCCTACAGGGTGAGGGTGTAGTGGGTTACAATCAAGAAAGGAACTTACTTAGCCTAAGGTTTAACATGATTAATCTTAAAGGTTAATACTTATTTCTCCTATATGCTAGGAGAAATATATATTCATTATAAGGGCAGGGAATATGGAGATTTAGCAGCAAATATTGGCTCAACAAATGAAAACCCTTCACCAATATAATTTCTAATCAACCCACTAATACTATACTAATAATTTTCTAACTTCTCAAAAGAGTCTGTATTTAGAAAGTTTTAAAGCATCTCGTGCCTCTAATGGTTGGGAGGCTGTAAACAATCACATGTGGCCGGATGAACCTGCTCAGGCAAGCTAGAGAATCTTCAGAGGAGTTTGTAGGTTGAAACACTCTTGTCACACCCAGGAATTTTTATTAACTGGAGCTGCAAGTTAACTCCTTCTCCAAAAGAAATGGTGATGGAGGAGAGCCCCCTGTAAAGTCAGAGGTGTAGGTCAGAGCATAAAACAGACTCTGGTTTTGGGGGTAGATGCTTGGGGACAGGGGGTTTCCTGAGGCTCAATCCTGCCTTTGGGTATGCTGAAGCCTCCTTCCTCATGACCTTTGCCATGGACGGAGTTCTTCACGTTGGCTCCCGGCAGTAAATGTGAAGCACACCAAAGAAAATCAGCTCTAAAGATGGGGGAGAGGGCTCTTCAGTCCCCTATTGACTGGATAAGTACATCAGTGTTGTGTTTGAATCTGCCTTCTTAAACTTTCTGTCCCACAAGAAACTAGATGAGAAAGCAACAACTTGGGAAGAGTTTCAACTGAATGGCAGTTAAGTTGGAGTGATTATTTAGACAAAAGTCACAGTTATACCAGCAAAAAGCGCATATCGGAGCCAAGCTTCATCCAGTAGAGTCCCAGCTGCCTCGTCCAGGATTCCAGCTCACTAGGACCATTGGAGGGTTTAGAGATGGAGAAAAAGGGGGAATCAGGACATTTGGACAAATAGCAAGTTCTGAAACATTGGCAGAAGATTGTAGTTTCTTAGTCTATGAATCATTGTGTCTGCCCATTCTTTCATGGGCATTTGAAGGCTCCTCGGGTTTTTAGTCTATGAATCATTGTGTCTGCCCATTCTTTCATGGGCATTTGAAGGCTCCTCGGGTTTTTAGCTAGTAGGGCAAAGAGTGGGGCTAGGAGACAGAACTCCAAACAAAAATAACTGACATTTACTGACAAAGGCACATACCGTATCTCAGTTCATCCTCACCACCATGGCATCTGCCCGTGTCTCATGGACGAAGATGCTGAGCAATGGTGTGAAATAACTTGTTCAAGGTCACAGAACCAGTAGGTAGCAGAGCTGTGCTCTCTGGGGCCACAGTCTTAACCACTGTTGTTTAGAGTAGGGGCTACATGTCAGCCCTGTTCCCCACACCCCCCTCACCTCAGCCTACCTCTTTCCTAATCCCCCTCAAAAGAGGAGTTTTGATTTGATTGGCAAAAGCCCCTGACCTTCACTGGGCCACATGTTGCTAATATATTACTAATGGGGAAGGTCTGTCTCTCCCTAAAGGCGTGAATCACCCTCTTCTCTTTCTTTTCTCTAGCTCCTATGCCTGAATGAGAAGGTAAACTCGGGGTGACTTTGGGGAGCCTGACTATCTCCCTGTCTCGGTCACCCTGTCACTCTTTTTCCCAGCATAGAGACCTGTGCAGCCACCCCATGATTTCAGAAAGAGATGAGAGAGGGAGGAAGAGGTGGGGAAGAAGGGGGAGAATATTTGACCAGGCCTGGGGTTGAGGCATAAGGAATTAACCATTAATGTCCTATTATTTTGAATATCACACTTTGAAAGTTCTGGAGAAGGCAAGGTGATGGGTAGGCCCAGGATCAGTGCACCCTTGGGTCTGTAATACTATCCTAAAAGCCATAGAGTTACTCGATCTTCCTCATTTATCCTGGAGACTTACTGCCACCAAGGTCGTGCTTATTCGTGCCACCAAGTCAGTGCTACTCAGTGATAAAGTGATGTGGTCCACCTCCACCAAAACCAAGAGAAGGGATGTCCTGAACACTGAAAAGGTGATCAAATAAATGGTCTTGGTTTGTATTGCTTTCGAAATGCTTGGCCTTGAGATGCCTTGAGGCAGAGCTTGTTGTCTGACTCGCCAGAGTCCTGACCACTCCCTAACATCTTCTACTCCGGTCAGCTTCTCTCATTTAGATTAGCTACCTGGCCCTCAAAGCAATTGTCTTGATGACCCCTGCAAGGGCTGAAAGAACAGATAGGGGATTCAGCGTTAGGAAGGCAAGGTCAGACCTCAGCCTTTCCTCTTCCTGGTCACACGATCCTGGGGATGTCACCAAACCCCAGAGGCCTTGGCTTCTGCTGCTGTGAGCACTAAAGGGCTACTGAGCTTGGAGCAGTCTGTTAACCACAGAGCGCTGTTTCAGCGCGAGTGATTATGATGATGACGCAGGAGCCGAGGCTTGGAGCTTGGCCACCTGCCATCAGTAGTGCTGCCCCTGAGGCTCCAGTTAAATGAATCCAGCAGCATTCAGGACGCATGAGGCAGAGGCAGGCAGGGTTGGAAATGTACTCCTATTGATGTTCCTAGGGAAAAATAATTAGCAGGAAGAGTGGGATGGTTAAGTCCTTTGTAAACAAACAAGGATGTGGGGTCAAATCCCGCACACAGAATAGGTCTCCACCAGCCACAAACGGGGTGGTAGGAGCTGGGTGGGAGGCAGTGTGCAAAGTGTCTGAGCTCAAAAAAACCTCCCACCCCCTCTGGGAAGTCTAAAGAAGGAAAGAATTACTATATGGAAAATTATTACTTTACAGAAGGGGGAAAAAAAAGACTCCAATTGCAAAATCAAGAGAGCCCTGATTAAGAGAAAATGAAGACCAAAGAAAAGAAGGCTAAGAATAGCCTCACCACTTCCAGAGGCCTGTGGGATCCAGATGGACACTCCTGGCAGCTGCAGCCTCCTTCAGTCTGGCCCCAGCGTCTCATCAGACTCCTGCTGAGCAAATTTAATTTTCCATTGAAAAATTTTTAGCTGCCACCCTTCCTCTGCTCCATTAGCCAAGGCTGGTGCAGACCTTTGCTACTCCTAAAACCCTGCAGGCTGCATGCAGGATGTATCTCAGAAGGGCCTAGGGAGGCTCCTGGAGAAAAAGACATTCTCTGCCCAGGTTCCTCCATTCATTACACTCACCTGTTACCAGAACCTGTTCTAAGGGCTAGGGGTAAGGTACACATTCATGGACTTATATTCTGGAATTTATAGAAAAAAATACTAAATAATGAAGCAACACCATATTCACTCATTCATTCATTCACTCATTCTTTCTCTGAACTTGCCATCCTTTAGCCTTAGTTTTCTCATCTGTAAAAAGAGAATAATACTGGAGACAATGTACAAAGTCAGGGTCAAGTAGACACCCATTCAGAAGTCTGACAAAAGCAAGGCTGATGAAACTGTGAAGAAATAGTGTTCTTGGGCTGCACTGGTTGGAGTGTGAATTGGAAGACCACTTTGGAGATCAGTCATCAGTATCTAAAATGTGTATATCCTTGGTGACTCAGCAATTCTGGTTCTCAGTGTGCATCTTACAAGATGCTCATTGAAGCACTGATAGCCCCAATCAGAAACCACCTTGTGATCATCAGTGAGTAAATTCATGCTGCTCTATTTTTTCAGTGAAACGTGCAGCAGTAGAAATGAATGATGTAGACCTACTTGTAGGAACTTGGATAAATACTGAAACCATAATGGTGACTTCAAAAAGCAAATGGCAAGATACCTACAAGAGTAATAATTTATGAAATGTTTTAAAGCCCACACTAATATTTTATAGTTAAATATATTCAGTAAATTGAAGAAAGTAGGGAAAACCACTAAACCATTTAGGTATGACCTAAATCAAATTCCTTACAATTATACAGTGGAAGTGACAAATAGATTCAAGGGATTAGATCTGATAGGCAGAGTGCCTGAAGAATTATGGATGGAGGTTCGTGACATTGAACAGGAGGCAGTGATCAAGACCATCCCCAAGGATGCAAAGAGGCAAAATGGCTGTCTGAGGAGGCCTTACAAATAGCTGAGAAAAGAAGCTAAAAGCAAAGGAGAAAGAAAAGATATACCCATTGGATTGCACAGTTACAAAGAATAGCAAAGAGAGAAAAGGAAGCCTTCCTCAGTGATCAATGCAACAAAATAGAGGAAAACAATAGAATGTGGAAGACTAGAGATCTCTTCAAGAAAATTAGAGATACCAAGGGAACATTTTATGCAAAGATGGGCTCAATAAAGGACAGAAATGGTACAGACCTAACAGAAGCAGAAAATATTAAGAAGAGGTGGCACGAATACACAGAAGAAGATCTTCATGACCCAGATAATCATGATGGTGTGATCACTCACCTAGAGCCAGACATCCTGGAATGCGAAGTCAAGCGGGCCTTAGGAAGAATCACTACAAACAAAGCTAATGGAAGTGATGGAATTCCAGTTGAGCTATTTCAAATCCTAAAAGATGATGCTCTGAAAGTTCTGCACTCAATATGTCAGCAAATTTGGAAGAGTCAGCAGTGGCCACAGGACTGGAAAAGGTCCATTTTCATTCCAATCCCAAAGAAGGGCAATGCCAAAGAATGTTCAAACTACCACACAGTTGCACTCATCTCACATGCTAGCAAAGTAATGCTCAAAATTCTCCAAGGCAGGCTTCAACAGTACATGAACCATGAACTTCCAGATGTTAAGCTGGATTTAGAAAAGGCAGAGGAACCAGAGATCAAATTGCCAGCTTCCGCTGGATCATCAAAAAAGCAAGAGAGTTCCAGAAAAACATCTATTTCTGTTTTATTGACTATGACAAAGCCTTTGACTGTGTGGATCACAACAAACTGTGGAAAATTCTTAAATACATGGGAATAACAGACCACCTGACCTGCCTCCTGAGAAATCTGTATGCAGATCAAGAAGCAACAGAACTGGACATGGAACAACAGACTGGTTCCAAACAGGAAAAGGAGTACATCAAGGCTATATATTGTCATCCTGCTTATTTAAGTTATATGCAGATTATATCATGTGAAATGCTGGGATGGATGAAGCACAAGCTGGAATCAAGATTGCCGGGAAAAATATCAATAACCTCAGATATGCAGATGACACCAACCTTATGGCAGAAAAGGAAGAAGAACTAAAGAGCCTCTTAATGAAAGTGAAAGAGGAGAGTGAAAAAAGTTGACTTAAAACTCAACATTCAGACAACTAAGGTCATGGCATCTCATCCCACACCCACACTTCATGGCAAATAGATGGGGAAACAGTGGAAACAGTGAGAGACTTTGTTTTGGGGGGTTCCAATGGGGTCGCACAGCATCAGACACGACTGAAGTGACTTAGCAGCAGCAGCAAAATCACTGCAGATGGTGACTACAGCCATGAAATTAAAAGATACTTGGTCCTTGAAAGGAAAGCTATGACCAACCTAGATAGCATATTAAAAAACAGAGGCATTACGTTGCCAACATAGGTGCGTCTAGTCAAAGCTAGGGTTTTTCCATATGGATGTGAGAGTTGGACTATAAAGAAAGCTGAGCACCAAAGAATTGATGCTTTTGAACTGTGGTATTGGAGAAGACTCTTGAGAGTCCCTTGGACTGCAAGGAGATCCAACCAGTCCATCCTAAAGGATATCAACCCTGAATATTCATTGGAAGGACTGATATTGAAGCTGAAACTCCAATACTTTGGCCACCTGATGCAAAGAGCTGACTCATTTGAAAAGACCCTAATGCTGGGAAAGATTGAAGGCAGGAGGAGAAGGGGATGACAGAGGATGAGATGGTTGGATGGCATCACTGACTCGATGGACATGAGTTTGGGTAAACTCCAGGAGCTGGTGATGGACAGGGTGGCCTGGTGTGCTGCAAAGAGTTGGACACAACTGAGCAACTGAACTGAACTGATATTTAGTAAAAGTGTAATAACATAGATGGGAAAAATACATACCAGCTTCAAAATAGAGATTACCCCAAGGAACAGGGGAATAACAATAAGGTATCAATAGATGGGCACTAGGCTTCTCAAAAACAACCAAGAAGCAAGTAAGCAGTCATATAACAAAATCAATGTGTTTAGTGAAAATAATCGTCCCACTGGAGTTTTATGTTCAGCTGAACTGTTGTCTAATAATATGAGTTAAACACATCTTTATTGAGCACTTGTTATTACTAATCAACACCCTAAGGCCCAGTTACACAGAAACCAGGAGTATATGCTCAAGGAGCATAAACCTGGTGGTCCTTTTCCCAGATATTACCAAATCCATGAGAAGACCATTCAAGAGCTGCTTTAAAAGCTTTGGCCCAGTGAATATTTTGTTTCCCAAGCAACATGATATTTTCCTTGAAGTTCCTTCCTTTAGCAACTGAGAAATCAATGATACTATTTAACCCAAAGAGTCAAATCCAGCCTAAGGCTAAAGCCTTGATTTAGCCAATTATAGTGATCCAAGAATTCTTCAATGATGAATCTAGACAGGATAAAAGAATAATAGTTGGGTTGAGGACATGGGCAGTTAACACCTTTCCTACGTGGTTAAAAGTAAGCTCATATTTTGATCTGTCTCATGAATCCGTATCTCACTGGATTGAGAACTTTGGAAACACATTAAGATTTATCATTCTGTCAAACACCAGCTTATACAAAGGTAGAGACCATATATGATTTATTTACCACTGCAGAGCTGGTATCTAGCATGGTGCCAGGCTTATAGCTGACATTTAATAATTATATTGGATGATTGAATAAAGAGTACTTCAGGATAGAGTGGCTGAGAAAGACTTGATAATAGTGATATTTAAGATGAGTATTAAATGTAATTAAATATAATAATACTCATAATTTTAGTGAGAATAGTATCAATTAACATTTATTGAGATCTTTCCATATTCTAGGCTAGGCACTGTGAAGGTAGATTATCTCTACCCTATGAGTTAGATACTATCGTAATTAAAATTTTAAGAGAATGAAACTAAAATATAGAAAGTTTAATTAACTTCCCAAAGGTCGCACAGCTATAAATTGGTGAAAGTTAAGATTTGAACCCCAACTTCTGATTCCAGAGAATATGAACTTAATTGAGTAGGCCATTGGAAGCCATCTGTTCACAATTTAACTCAACAAACAAAGGTGAAAAATCTATTATACGCTGGTCTCTAGGAATACAAGGTGTGTAACAGTCCCCATACAAGATGGTTGGGAACAAAAACT
Source organism: Nanger dama (assembly GCA_917880005.1). Classification (NCBI taxonomy): domain Eukaryota; kingdom Metazoa; phylum Chordata; class Mammalia; order Artiodactyla; family Bovidae; genus Nanger; species Nanger dama. The sequence goes on from CAKJTW010000035.1 coordinate 12,541,889, forward strand.
GAGGCGTTGGAAGATGCGAGGAAGTTCAAGAGGAGGGGGACAGATGCATGACTGTGGCTGGTTCCTGTAAATGTATGGCAGAAACCAACAGATATTGTAAAGTCATTATCTTCTAATTAAAAATAAAATGGAACTTAAAAAGAAAAACTGAGGAGTCGATAGTAATAGCTGCCCTTTATTGAGGCTGGGTATTTTGCTAAGTGATTGTATCATCTTGCTTAATTTTCTCAACAAATGTATATGGTCATTATTAATAGCACCCCCAGTCTACAAATTAGGAAACAGGCATAGAGATGTTCACTTGCCCAGGATCACACAACCCAGTGATGGAGCTGCAATTTGTAGCCAAGCAACTTGACTTCAGAGACAGCCCTCACCCCAAACCCATCACTGCAGAGCAACGGGGAGGACCACAGAGCACGCGTGCAGAAGAAGGGGCGGCAAGGGGGTGGCGAACTGTGCTCCAGTGGGTCAGGGGGCCCCTCACAGAGAAAACGGCCATTCACGTTTTGAAGTGCAGACAGCAGTGGGCAGGGTAGTGTGCGCATGTGTTCTGTGTGTGTGTGTGTGTGTGTGTGTGTGTGTGTGCACCATGTGGACAGGGGCTGGGAAAAAGGAAGCATTCCAAGGTTAAAAAAAAAAAAAAAGAAGAAGCCTCAGAAGTATGTGCATTTGAGGGACTGCAAGTAATTTCATGTGGCTGGAAAACGCGTAGGGAGAATGAGCGGTAGGGCCAGAAAGGTGGTCAGGGGCCCTCTGCAAATTCCAAGTTGTGGGGGCACAATTCCAATGTTCTGTTTAGTCCTGCCTAAAAACTCCAAGTTCCAGCAGGATCTCAGGTGATAGGAGGTGGGGAGGGACCTCTAGAGGGACAGGAGCAAACAAAGAGAAGTGAGCTCTGCCAGCCTTGAGGGCCGAGTGGGTGCAGGCTGGTGGCATGCTGGTTTGTGTTCACCCTTCCCCGTACAAGGGCAAGAGGTGCCCACAATTATGGAGCTAAGTGGTTCACCAGACCCACTAACTCTGCCTCAGAGGGAAGGAGGGAGGCCCGGGATCCACCAGGACCATCCAGATCATGCGGGGAGATGGGCCACACACAGTGCTACCTGCGGGCACATGGGTTTTCCTGCACACTCAGCCATTCACCGTTTCCCCCTTCTCCTCCCCCACTCCCTCTTCATGCCTCTCTTTGTCTTTGGTCTACATTATTTTTCTGCACATCCAATTGATACATAGCAAACAGTTTGCGTACAGCCAGGGACTCTCATCTATACCCAAAACATCACGGTTGGATGGGGAACAGATGTTCCTGCCCATTAAAAATTTACATGAAAACTACAAACAGTCCTCTGACTGAAATAAACAGAAGCCTCCAAGAGACTGCGAAGTCATCTCTCCTGGGGAATTCAGTGAGAGTGATGTATGACCCAATGGCAACTGGGATTCTCATTTTTCTCTCAAGAATAAAGCACTATCGGAAGTAGAAAAAAGGCAAGATCCCTTCAAATGACGCGTGGATCCAATATTCTCATTTGCTCTCCACACTAGGGCATTCACACCTGGAGGGTTAAGAACGTGCACACCTTAGACACCATCATCATAATTAACACCCTAATGAACTGGATTAGGCATCTGCTCATTTGCACACTTAGATTATACAGTTTGCTACGTGGTTTGGTTTGGGTTTTGGATACTGTTTTCTGGCTTCCTGGAAGCTCAGACAGTAAAGAATCCGCCTGCAATGCAGGAGACCCAGGTTCAGTCTCTGGGCCAGGAAGATGCCCTGGAGGAGGGAATGGCCGCCCACTCCCATTCTTGCCTAGAGAATCCCATAGACAGAGGAGCCTGGTGGGCTACCGTCCATGAAGTCACAGAGTCAGACACGACCAAAGCGACTTTCACTAACACTTTGGTGCCTTCAGACTGCTATTGAGAAGCATATTTAGCCTTTCACTCAGTAAGTTTTGATGGAGGGCACAAAGGCAAGCAACACAAACCTCACCCTGGGTAAGAGTCACAGTCACTGAACGCACATTTAGTACTTAAGTGACTGTTCACCAAGAAGGTTAAGCCCCGTCAGCACAAACAGGCAGGATCACAGTGAGACTTCAGATAGGGAAAGGATCTCTGAACCTGAGAATATGGGCATATGCCCCTTCCATTCCTATTGCACTGAGCTTCTGCCCTCCGAGAACATAGGCATACAAAGCAAAGGGCAATAAGAAGAAAAAATAGAAGTATTCTCATATCAGCTCAATTCAGTTCAGTCCAGTCACTCAGTCGTGTCTGACTATATGTGACCCCATGAACGGCAGCACGCCAGGCCTCCCTGTCCATCACCAACTCCCAGAGTCCACCCAAACCCATGTCCATTGAATCAGTGATGCCATCTAACCATCTCATCCTCTGTCGTCCCCTTCTCCTCCTGCTTTCAATCTTTCCCAGCATCAAGGTCTTTTCAAATGAGTCAGCTCTTTGCATCAGGTGGCCAGAGTACTGGAGTTTAAGCTTCAACATCAGTCCTTCCAATGAACACCCAGGGCTGATCTCCTTTAGGATAGACTGGTTGGATCTCCTTGCAGTCCAAGGGACTCTCAAGAGTCTTCTCCAACACCACAATTCAAAAGCATCAATTCTTCTGTGCTCAGCTTTCTTTATAGTCCAACTCTCACATCCATACATGACTACTGGAGAAACCATAGCCTTGACGAGATGGACCTTTGTTGGCAAAATAATGTCTCTGCTTTTGATATGCTGTCTAGGTTGGTCATAACTTTCCTTCCAAGGAGTAGGCATCTTTTAATTTCATGGCTAAAATCACCATCTGCAGTAATTTTGGAGCCCAGAAAAATGAAGTCAGCCAGAGTTTCCACTGTTTCCCCATTTATTTGCCATGAAGTGATGGGACCAGGTGCCATGATCTTAGTTTTCTGAATGTTGAGCTTTAAGCCAACTTTTTCACTCTCCTCTTTCACTTTCATCAAGAGGCTCGGGAAGTTCACAATTCTTCTAACTTTACCATTATGTAACAAGGATCCACTTTCCTCCAATTTCCAATAACACGTTCCTCATTTCCTTCTGCATCTTCATGGGAACTGCCCTTAAGGTCCAGGTTTCTATTAACAGTCTGCTTACAACCATTTAGATGTCCTCTATGATGATTCTTCTGAGCCCTCACCAGCAGAGACTTCAGCATTTCTATTTCCACCAGCAGTCTAAGGCAATCTAGCCTCCTCAGAATTCTTCAGCCTCTGCCCACTGCTCAATCCCAAACATATTTCAACATTTCTAAGTACTGGTTACAGCAGCATCCAACTTTCAGACACCAAAGTCTTCTATTGCTGCTATAATATCTGAACACAAATTAAGTGGTTTAAGGACAACATATATTAATTATTTTACAGTTCTATAGTCAGAAGTGAGGCAGGGTTTCAGAAGACAAGGCTAGGTTCCCTCTTGAATTTTTGTGGGAAATTTTGTTTTCTTGCCTTTTCCAACCTCTGGAAGCTGCCACATTCCTTGGCTTGTGGTTCCTTCCCTTCCTTCATCTTTAAAGCAGGGATGACAGGTTGAGTCTTTCTCATGTTAACCGCTCTGACCCTCCTTCATCATCACATCCCTCTCTGACCATAGCCAGGAAAAGGTCTCTGCTCTTAAGAGCTCATCTAGATAATACAGGAAACTATCTCAATCTCAGGGTCTGTAACCTTAATCACATTTACAAAGTTCCTTTTTACATGTAAGATAATAGTCACAGGTTCCAGAGATTAGGACATAAATATTTGGGGAGGCCATTACTCGGCCTCCTGCAGAAAGATACTTCTGTCCTGTTTAAGTCACTATTATTTTGTCCTTTGAAATAGCAACCAAATTGGTGTCCTAAGAGATATAGCCTCCTGTCCAGTTTCAAGGTTTTGAGTGTTTAAATTGCCTGCCTTTTTCAAGTGTTGTTTATAAAGCAGGACAAGGTGACAGTCCACCGAGAGAGAGAAAATAAACAGCATTATATGTAATCTAAATATACCATACTAATGTAAGAACTATCCATGATCATATATATAATTATGATTGTTGTAAATTGAACCATATTTTAAATACATTAGGAAATTTACTATGGATAATCATTTATAAAGTGAAACAACACTTTCTAAAGTGAACAAGTATGACCTAACTTACATTTTTAATCCAAATTTTTACACATTTTGTTTGACTGAAGTATGACATACCTACGTATAAGATATGAACTGTTATATACCTACTCTTTATTTTTGGATGTCTAAGGAAATGGTAACCCACTCCAGTATTCTTGCCTGGAGAATCCCATGCACAGAGAAGCCTGGTAAGCTACAGTCCACGGGGTCGCAAAGAGTCGGACACGACTGAGTGACTTCACTCTCACGCTCATAAGGAACTAGACTTTGTGCTAGGTGCTTTAAAGGACTCAAAAGATTTTTAATAGAGCATTATGTGTATTTTATTATTGAGACTATTTAGCTCATTAGAAAAGACAATAGAAACAAGTGAATGGATGAAACCCACAAAATGCAAGTTATACAAGATTTAAGTTAAGCTTAGTGGAGATGTTAAACAGAGACAATGAGTAACAAGAAGCTTGTGAGGATTAGGCAGAATTCTACAGTTATGTGCATCCAAGGGCTCAAGCTGTCAGAAGGAACTTTTACCCTTGACGACATCTCGGTAAATTTCCTCTTTCAGTGAGGAAATCTGTTCAGCTACAAACAGGAATTCAGGAGTCAAGCTTGACTATTTCATCTCTCTCTTTCTTCACATCCAGTCCATCACAAAGTCCTGTGGATATAACTTCAAAATAGCTCCTGATTTCATGCACTTCGCTCCATTTTTCCCATTATGGCCCCAGTCCAAACTAATGTCCCCTCTTGTCCAAATTTCAGCAACTGCCACCTAATGGGTTTCTCTCAGTTCACAGATTGCAGGATTATTGCTTCAGAACACAAATATCATCTTGACCTACCTCTGCAAAAAGCCCTTCACTGGCTCCCACAATCTTTTTAAAAGTTTCAAAAGTCTCTGTGCGAAATAGGCCCTGCCTCCCACTCCACTCTTAGCTTCTCCATGTTCCTGCCGTTCCCCTTTTCTGCTAAGTCGCTTCAGTCGTGTCCGACTCTGTGCACTCGATATTCTTATTTCCTTTTATTTGCCCGAATATGCCAAGTTCTTTCCTTCCTCAGGCCCTGGGACTGAAACACTCCATTCCTACCTCTTCCAAGTTCAGTCTTATTTATCCTTAAGACCTCAGCTCAAACATCATTTGCTCAAGGAAGCCTTTAACGCCCAAGTCTACACTAGATCCCTGATGTTTACCCAGACTTCTCTGAGCTCTTCCTTCCCAGAGATTACCACAAGTCCAAAAATATTTACTAAAGATTGAACATTCTAGACACTGTGGACACGGTAGTAACAGAGCAAAGTTACTGCGCTCATACATATGCATTCTACTATATCAAGTTAGGTGGTTAGTTGGATAATGTCCATCTCTGCCCCAGTCTATGCAGGCAGGCACCTTACTGACTTATTCACCATTATATCCCCAGTGGTTTACACTGTCCCATACATGGAGAAAGTACTTGATGAATATTTATTAAACAAATAGATACACCCTCACAGCCATCATTCCCTATAGATCGTATTTTATCACTAAAATCTGATTTCTGTACAAGATTCACACTTTCTCTAGCTCCCATGGACTAAAGGTAATTTTAAGTGTTGCTTCAGCAGTGCTGACCTTTCTGAACAATAGCTTTCATTTATATAGTAGCTTGCAAAGTGTTTTTTTAAATATTATCTTTATAACAGTCAGGTAAGGAGAGCAAAGGTAGTCTCATTTTTCAGATGTTAAAACTAAAAATCAGAAATCTCCTGAAAGGCACACATTAGTAAGTGACAAGGCCAGGACCAAATCTTAGCTTTTTGCTTTCTTTCTTTTTAAAAACTATTATAAGCTCCCCCATCCCCTTTCCCAAAGTTAAAATCTTACTCAGCTGATAAGAGATCAGAATAGAAGAAACTAAACTCTTGAGAATTTAACAAATCCTCATTTTTTCTTTTGGGAAATGATAGGGGAAACAATGAACTATAAAAACAACTGGAAAACAAGGTTTAGAGTGGCAATAAGTACATATCCATCAATACTTTAAATATCAATGGAGTAAATGTTCTGATCAAAAGACACAGAATGACAGATTGGCTAGAAAAACAAAACTCTACAACACAATGCCTATGAAAGACTAATTTCAGGGTGAAAAACCTAGAGACTAAAAGTGAAGGGTAGAAAAAGATGTTAAGTGGAAATGGCAAGAAAGTGAGAGTAGCAACGCTTATATCAAATAAAATAGACTTCATACAAGGACTGTAACAAAAGACAAAGAAGGACATTATGTAATGATAAAGCTGTCAATACAAGAAGAGTATATTATACTCATTAACACATATGCACCCAATATAGGATCACCGAAATAAATAAAAACAAATACAGAGATAAAGGGAAAAACTCACAGGAATAAGAAAAAAATGGGAGACATTAACACCCCACTGACATCAATGGACGAATTATCCAGGTAGAAATCAGTAAGACAGCAGAGGTGCTGAATGGCACAGTAGACCAGCTGGACTTGAGACTTTGCTCCATGCTCCCAAGGCAGGGGGTGCAGGTCAGGGAAATTAAGATTCCACATGCTGCACAGCCGAAAAAAAAAAATAGACCACTGGGACTTAATTGAAATTTACAGGACCCTACAACCAAAAAAAATCAGAATACACATTCTTTTCAAATGTTCATATGACATTCTCTAGGATAGATGAGATACTAGGTCACAAAACAAACTTCAATTTAAGAGAATAAAAATTATATCAAGCATGTTTTCTGACCGCAATGGTATAAAATTAGAAGACAACCACAAAAAGAAAAATGGGAAAAGAATGAATAAGTGGAGACTAGACAATATGCTATTAAAAAGTCAATAAGTCAATGATAAAATCAAAGAAGAAATCAGAAAATACCTTGAGACAAACAAAAATAGAAACACAACTTTATCAAAATCTGTAGTAAGCAGCAAAAGTAGTTCTAACAGAGAAATTCAGAGTAATACAAACCTTCCTCAAGAAACAAAAATCTCAAATAAACAGTCTAACCTACCACCTAAAAGAACTGTAAAAAGAACAAACAAAACTCAAAGTCAGCATAAGAAGGAAAATAATGAACATCAGGGAGGAAATAAGTAAAATAGAGATTTTTAAAAAAACAGTGCAAAAGATCAATAAAACAAAAAGTTTTTTTTTTTTTAAGATAAACAAAGCTAACAAACCTCTATCCAGGCTCACCTGGAAGAAAAGAGAGAGGATTCAAATAAAACAATAAATGAAAGAAGAGAGATAACAACTGATACTATGGAAATACAGAAAAAAAAATTGTAAGAGAATACTATGAACAGTTGCTGCTGCTGCTGCTAAGTCACTTCAGTCGTGTCCAACTCTGTGCGACCCCATAGACATCAGCCCACCAGGCTCCCCCATCCCTGGGATTCTTCAGGCAAGAACACTGGAGTGGATTGCCATTTCCTTCTCCAATGCATGAAAGTGAAAAGTGAAAGTGAAGTTGCTCTCTTAGCAACCCCATGGACTGCAGCCTACCAGGCTCCTCCATCCATGGGATTTTCCAGGCAAGAGTACTGGAGTGGGGTGCCATATGAACAGTTATATGCCAACAAATTGGACAAGCTACAAGAAATGGACAAGTTTCTAGAAACATACACCCTGCCATAACTGAGTCAATAAGAAAGAGTTTGAACAGATAGATCTCTAGAAGCAAAATCAAATGTGTAATTAAAAAAAAAACAACAAAGTTCTCTCCACACTGAAGTCAAGGACTGGATTCCTTCACAGGGAATTCTACCAAACATACAGCAAAGAACTTATGCTGATCCTTCTCAAACTTCACAAAAATTTCTATGAAATTTTTCAAATTCATTCTATGAAACCACTATCCCTCTGACAAAAACACTACAAAAAAAAAAATTATAGCCCAATATCTTTGATGAATACAGATGCAAAAAGGCTCAACAAAGGATTTCTCTGGCGGTACAGTGGATACCAATCTGCCTGCCAGTGCAGGGACACGAGTTCAAACCCTGGTCTGGGAAGATTCCACATGCCATGGAACAACTAAGGCCCATGTGCCATAGCTACTGAGCCCATGCTCTAGAGCCTGAAAGCTGCAACTACTGAGCCCAGGCAGCGCAACTATTGAAGCCTGTAATCTAGGGCCCATGATCCGAAACCACTGAAATTTTGTGCCACAGCTGCTGAAGCCCATACACCCTAGAGCCCACACACCACAACCCCTGAGCCCACACGCTGCAACTACTGGAGTCTGGGTGTACAGAGCCTGTGCTCCACTCCAAGAGAAGTCACTGCAGTGAGAAGCCTCTGCACCATAATGAAGAGTAGTCCCCACTCTCTGCAACTAGAGAAAATTCACAAGCAGCCAGGAAGATCCATCACAACCAAAAAAATAGAAAAAAACATCCTCAGCAAAATATCAGCAAACCAAGCCCAGCAATACATAAAAAGGATCATATACCACGATGCAGCTGGATTCATCCAGGGTTGCAAAGATGGTTCGACATATGCAAATCAATCAACCTGATACATTGCATTAATAAACCAAGAAACAGAAGCCACATGATCATCTTAACAGGTTCAGAAAAAGTACTTGAAAAAATTCAACATCCATTCATGATAAAAACTCTCACCAAAGTGGCTATAGAGAGAAAATACCTCAACATACTAAAAGCTATTTACAGCAAACCCACAGCCAACATAATACCAACAGTGAAAAGCCAAAAACCTTCCCACTAAATTTAGGAACAAGACAGGGATTTCCACTCTCACCACTTCTATGCATTATAGTACTGGAAGTCTTAGCCACAGCAATCAGACAAGAAAAGGAAATAAAAGACATCCAAATTAGAAGCAAAGAGGCAAAATTGTCCCTATTTGCAGATAACATGATACTCTACATAGAGAACCCTAAAGTCTTCATACAAAAACTATTAGCATTAATAAGTGAATTCAGGAAGGCAACAGGATATAAGATTTAATATACAGAAATCTGTTGCATTTCTTTACACTAACAATGTAAATATCAGAAAGAGAAAGTTAAAAAACAATCCCATTTTAAAATAACATCAAAAGAATAGTAAAATACTTAGCTATAAACTTAACCAAGGAAGCAAAGACCTATAAACTTAAAACTATAAAGCAATGATAAAGGAAACTGAAGAGATGATTCAAAGAAATAGAAAGATATCCCATACTCTTGGATTGGAAGAATTAATATTGCTAAAATGGCCATGCCACTCAAAGTAATCTACAGATTTAATGCAATCAAAATACTTATGACATTTTTTTTCACATGACTAGACAAATAATCCTTAAATTTATATGGAATGACAAAAGTCCCAGAGTTGTCAAAGTAATCCTAAGAAAAATGAACAAAGCTGGAGGCATAACCCTTCTAGACTGTGGACAAAACTGCAAAGCTACCATAATCAAAATAGCATGGTACTGGCACAGAAGGAAGATACATGGATATATGACGATACATGGATCCACAGAACAGAATAAGGGCCCAGAAATAAATCCATATATCTACAATCAATTAATCTATAACAAAGGAGGCAAGAACATACAATGGAGAAAAGCAGTCTCTTCAACAAGAGGTGCTGGGAAAAGTGGATATCTGTATGTAAATCAATGAAGTTAGAACAGTTTACACCATAGACAAAAGTAAACTCAAAATGGCTTAAAGACCTAAATATATGACATGACATCATAAAACTCCTAGAATAGAATATAGGAAAAATATTCTCTGACACAATTTGTAGCAATATTTTCTTTTTAGATCAGTCTTCCAAGGCAAAAGAAACAAAAGCAAAAATGGAAACTAATCAAATTTAAAAGCTTTTTCCTAGCAAGGGAAGCCATAAACAAAATGAAAAGACAAGCTAGAGAATAGGAGAAAATATTTGCAAATAATGTGACTGACAAGAGGTTAATATCCAAAATATGCAAACAGCTCATATCACACTATATTGAAAAAACAAATAACCTAATCAAAAAATGGGCAGATGACTTAGATAGATATTTCTTCAAAGAAGACAAATACAAATCAAAACCACAATGAAGTATCATCTCACACTGGTCAGAATGGCTATCATTTAGAAGTTTACAAATAACAAATACTGGAGAGGATGTGGAGAAAAAGGAACACTCTCACTGTTGGTAGAAAAGTAAATTAGTGAAGCCACTATGTGAAACAGTACTGAGGTTTTTAAAAACTAAAAATAGAGCTACCATAGGATTCATCAATCCCATACAGATATATACCCAGAAAAAAAAACAAAAACTAATTCTAAAAGGACTTTCCTGGTGGCTCAGTAGTGAAGAATCCACCTGCCAAGCAGGAGATGTGGATTCCATCCCTGGGTCAGGAAGATCCCCTGGAGAAGGAAATGGCAACCCACTTCAGTATTTTGCCTGGGGAAGCCCAAGGACAGAGAAGCCTGGCAGGCTACAGACCACGGGGTCACAAAAGACTTGGCAATTAACCAACAACAACAGCAAAATTCTAAAAGACACATGCATCTCAGTGCTCATAGCATCCCTGTTTATGACAGCCAAGACATAGAAACAACCTAAGTGCCCGTTAAGACAATAGGCTTAAGAAGATATGATACAGACACACACCCACACCCACACACACACACAGTAGAATATTACTTGGCCTCAAAAAATAATGAAATACTGCACTTGCAGCAACACAGATCGACCTAGAGAATATTACATTTAGTGAAATAAGTCAGAGAAAGATGAGTACTATATGATATCACTTAAATGTGGAATCCAAGAAAATAATACCAGTGAATTTATATACAAGACAGAAACAGACTCACAGACACAGAAAAACTTAATGGTAACCAAAGGGGAAATGGAGGTGGGGATAAATGAGCAGTACAGGATTAACAAGTACAAATGTTTATATATAAAACAAATAAGCAACAAGGATTTACTGTATAGCACAAGAAATTACATTCAATATTTTATAATAATCTATAATGGGAAATAGTCCAAAATATTTTTTTTCTGCATCACTTTACTGTGTATCTGAAACTAACACAATACTCTAAATAAACCGTACTTCAATTTTAAAAACAGAGAGGAAGGAGTAAAATCCCAGAATTAACATCAGAGTAAAGCTGCAGCTAAGGTTAGAGTCATCTGGGGGCTCTGAGACCAAAGTGGGCAGAAATAGTGAGTGGGAGTGTGAGGGAGAGCAGAAATCAGCATGACCTGTCACTGGAACAGTTGGCTACGCCTTTACATTTTGAGAACGACTGTCAGCTGAAGGGTTACTCCTTGGGTAAAAACCAAGGTACTGCTAAAGAGAGGGAATGAATGATCTTTTCAGGGAGGACCAAGATGACAGAAAACAGCAATGGGCATCTCTCCTTATGCCTGAACCACGTGCATTCCCTCCTTTCAAAACCCCAGTTTTGCTTTGGGGAACCGCTCATCCTGCACTGCTCACAGTCTGCTCAGTCAAGAATCTGCAGACCAGAGAGTCACCTCTTTGGACCTCCTTGGTGGCGCAGTGGATAAGAGGCCACCTGACAATGCAGGGGACATCTGTCTCTGGTCCGGGAAGATTCTGCATGCCGTGTGTGTCTGCAGGTGTGTGTGCACACACACACGCATGCACACGCACACACAGCCTTATCAAACTCTTCTATCCTCCTGCCCTCCCTTCCTCCCTCTTCAGTGACCCATTGGCTGTTCACTAGCATATTGTTCAGCCATTTTTGTGTTTTTGCAGTTTTTCTTGTAGTTGACTTGTAGTCTCATACCATTATGATCAAAAAGATGCTTGATATTTCAATCTTCTTAAATTTATTGAGACTTGTTTTGTGACCTAGCATATGACCTATCCTGGAGAACGTTCCGTGTGCACTTGGAAAGAAAGTATATTCTTCTGCTTTTTTCTTTTCATTTTTTTGGCTGCACTGCATGGCTTGCAGGATCTTAGTTCCCTGAAAGTGATCAAACCTGCACCTTTGACAGTGAAAGTATGGGGTCCTAACCATTGGAACCCCAGGGAATTCCCTATTCTTCTGTTTTTGAATAGAATGCTCTCTATGTGTAAAAATAAGGCCAATATTTTCACATTGAATTTCTGCTTGGGTGATCTGTCCGCTGACATAAGTGGGGTGCTGTAAATCCCTTGTTATTATCGTGTTACTATCAGCTCTTCCCTTTATGTTTGCTAATTCCTTCCACAGGGATTTAGATGATCCTATGTTGTGTGAATATATATTAATAGTTGTTATATCTTCCTGTTGGATTGATCCTTTGATCACAACGTGATGTCCTTCCTTGTCTCTTGTGACGGTCTTTGATTGAAAGTCTATTTTTTCTGATAGCAGTATTACTGTCTCAGCTTTCTTTTTATTTCCGCTTGGATGGAATATGTTTTTCTGTCCCTATACTTTAGTCAGGGGCTTCCCTAGTGGCACAATTGGTAAAAAATCTACCTGTCGCGTGGGAGACCCAGGTTCAATCCCTGGATTGGGAAGATCCCCTGGAGAAGGAAATGGCACCCCGCTCCAGTATCCTTGCTTGGAAAATCCCATGGATGGAGGGGGCCTGGCAGGCTACAGTCCATGGAGTAGCAAAGAGTTGGACACGACTGAGCAACTTCATTTTCACTTTTCTCTTTCACTTTCATACTTTAGTCTGTGTGTCTTCAGATATGAAGTCAGTCTCCTGTAAGCAGTCACTATATTATTTCCCTTGGAGCATTTAGTCCATTTACATTTAAAGTAATTATTGGTGGGTGTGTATTTATTGCCATTTTGTTCATTGTTTTCTGATTGTTTTTGTAGTTCCCTTTTATTCCTATCTTCTTTTGCTCTCTTCTGTTGTGACTTGATGACTATCTTTAATATTGTTTGAATTCCTTTCTCTTTTGCGTGTGTGTATCTATCATAGGTTTTTGCTTTGTGGATATGTTTATGTGTGTGGATATCAAATTATTTTAAATTGCTGCTCTCTTAAGTTTCAATGTGTTCTACTCTTCTCCTTGCACTCACATTTATTTTTTGACATCATGTTTTACATTTTGTGTGTGTGTATCCCTTAACTATTTATCATGATATAGATGGTTTTCCTACTTTTAACTTTCCTATTAGATTTGTAAGTGGTTGATCTACCACCTTTACTGTAAGTCTGCCTTTACCAGGAGACTTTTCCCTTTGCAATTTTCACATTTCTAGTTGTGGTCTTTTCTTTCCTGTTTACATAAGCCCCACTAACCTCTCTTGTAAAGCTGGTTTGGTGGTGCTGAATGATTTCAGCTTTTGCTTATCTGTAGAACTGTATCTCTTTCAAACATAAATTGAAAAATACTTGCTGGATTGAGTATTCTTGGTAGTGGGTTTTGTTCTTTCATTACTTTGAATGTATTGTGCCACTCCCTTCTGGCCTGCAAAATTTCTGCTGAAAAGTCTGCCGATTGTCTTATGGGAGCTCTCTTGTGCATAACTAGTTGCTCTTCCCTTGCTGCTTCTGATAGTCTCTTTAATTTTGACATTTCAGTTATAATATGTCTTGGTATGGACTCCTTTGGGCTTCCCAGATGGCACTAGTGGTAAAGAACCCACCTACCAATGCAGGAGATGTCAGAGACTCAGCTCGATCCCTGGGTGGGGAAGATCCTCCGGATGAGGACATAGCAACCCACTCCAGTATTCCTGCCTGGAGAATCCCATGGACAGAGGAGCCTGGTGGGCCACAGTCCATAGGGTTGCAAAGAGTTGGACACGACTGAAGCAACTGACACAGACACACACAGACTTCTTTGGGGTTCATTTTTGGGGAACTTTTTGTGCTTCCTGGATCTGGATGTCTGTTTCATTCCTGAGGTTAGGAAAGTTGTCAGCCAATTATTTCTTCAAATAAGTTGTCTGTCCTTTCTTCTCTTTCTTTCCTTCTGAAACCCTACAATGTGGATGTTAGTATGCTTGATGTTGTCTCAGAGGTCTCTTAAACCATCCTCACTTTATTTTTAATTCTTTTTTTCTTTTTCTGATCAATGAGAGTGATTTCCACTACTCTGTCTTCCAGTTCACATATATCAGTTAATACACTGTTAATTCCTTCTAGTATATGTTTTAATTTCAGTTTTTGTAATCTTCAACTCTGCTTGGTTATTCTTTGTATTTCCTAACTCTTTATTAAACTTATCACTATGTTTATCCATTCTTCTCCTGAGTTTTTGAGCATCTTTTGATCATTACCTTGAATTCTTTATTTCTAGCAAAGACTGTATCCAGTCTGCTATTCTAATACTAGGGCTTTGTCTTGTTCTTTCTTTGGAATATATTCTTCTGTCTCCTCATTTTGCCTCTGTGTCACCTCACTTCTGAATTTTCTATTTCTGATTTGTGTTTTTCTTTGACATCTGGTATTATCTCACTAATCTGTTTTAGCTCATTTTGAAATAGAAGAATACTGTACCCTTTTAATTTGTAGACGAGTATTCCTGGCATGCATTTATTGTAGGGATATTCTGCTTCTTGCTTTTTTGTTGTTATAAGTTTTAAGAGATTTGGCTTCAATATTCTGTTCTTTTTTTAATATTTGTGTATTTATTTGGCTATGCCAGGTCTTAGCTGCAGCATGCAGGATCTTCAGTTGTGGCATTCAAACTCTTAGTTGCAACATGTATGGTCTAGTTCCATGACCAGAGATTAAATCTGGGCCCCCTGCACTGAGAGCACAGAGACTTAGCCACTGGACCACCAGGGAAGTCCCTTCTGGTCTTTATTTTTATGTGAAGTTTATTGTCCTGGACTATCAGAAAGAAAAATTAGCATGGCTTTTCTAACATCACAGAGTTTCCGTTCTGTGTTTCATCAGCAATTGTTGTTTTGTTATTAATGCTGGTGATGGTGGGGTTTCTTTTTTTTTTTTTGAAAGTGGGGATGTTTCAAAAATGAAATGCCTTATTTATAAGATTTTGGTCTCTTCTCTCATATTTTCCTGGTCCTTCTCTTTCCTTCCTCTCTATATTCCCTATCACAGTAAACTGCTGGAAGGGAGCTCTGTCTGGTCCAACTGCTTCAGATCTTACCAAGATCCCCTTGCATCCATCCAGTGCATGCTACATGCTAAGTTGCTTCAATCATGTCTGACTCTTTGCAGCTCCATGGACTGTAGCCCGCCAGGCTCCTCTGTCTGTGGGATTCTCCAGGCAAGAACACTGGAGTGGGGTGCCATGCCCTTCTCCAGGGGGTCTTCCCGACCCAGGGATCAAACCTGCATCTCTTACGTCTCCTGCATCGGCAGGTGGGCTCTTTACCACTAGCACCACCTGGGAAGCCCAGTACGGATGGTAAAAGTCTTCTCACATTTGGTTCTTTTCTCAAATTGGCTTTTCATGCTTGTCAGTGAATATCTATTGGATTTCTCCTGGTCCAGGCCTATAAGATGGCCAGTTGCATCTCTGTCCTTTGTCCTGTGCAAATACTGATACAGTCCAGTTTCTGAGATTATTAGTGGTTTGTCCTCACCTGTGTGTGTTTGCAGGGTTCTGGAGTTTCCTTATAACCTAGCTGTGTTGTGAATGTTGCCCATAGGTTAGGTTACTTTATTATCCAGCAGTTCTGTCTGCTTTTACGTGAGGATGAAAAACGATTTCACAGCCACTGTCCTTGCCACTTCCGTGTTCTCCAAGGCCCCAGATTAAGAATCATATACGTTTATGTATCGAAGAATGTACCAAAGGAGTTTAATTACATTTATAGAACATAGCATAATGATGAGAGGTAATAGTATACCTAATGCAGCTGAGAAGGGGTGAAGAAGGAGGGATGGAGGGAAGTGCATTGAGCACTAATTTCCTCATCTTACTCAGGGAGGGAATTAAGAGATACCTTCTGAAACTGATGGATAAAATAACAGTACACTTTAATTACCCAGAGGATTCTCCAAAGAACTGTTGGAAAAAGTAAGAAAATTCAGTAAAGTGGTTAATTGTGAAATTAACTGGTAGAAATCAATAGCTCTGCAACATAATTAACATCTCAAGTGCTTGCTATGAAGCAGGCACTTTTCAAAGAACTCGTCAAAAATAAATTGCTTAATCTTCTAAACAATTCCTTCAGGTAGGCACTATTATTATTATCCACATTCTATGGAAAAGGAAACTGTGGCACACAGAGAGATTCAATAACTTGCATTAATTCACAAAGCTAAAGATCAGATTTAAATCAGGCAGTAAGGCACAAAAGCCTATGCTTTGGCTTCTTTGCTATTAAACCCCCACCAATTCAAGAATATAACAAAGGAATATCTTTGTGTTAATTAAAGCACATAATAGACAATATGTTTGGGGATCATATAGGAAATGTGCAGACCTACATGAAAAACTTTAAGTTTCTGTGAAGATATGCAAAATAAGATTCAATTAAATAGGATTATTATACTTTAATATTAAACAAGGAAAGACAAGAGTAATAAAATATCAACTCAGTTATCTCTAAACTTATATTTAAATTATCTCAGAATTTCTCAATTATCTCAAAATTTAATCTGACTTCAACTTCTAAAAAACTGGTAAGATTTTAGGGAGGACTGGACAAATTGATTCTAGGGGAAAAAGCATGAGTTTCATATGGAATATAAACATGTGAGATAGGCCATGAAAAAACATTTTAAAAGAATAACTGCTGTGGAATGGGAAGGATTGCTCTATCATATATTTTTTAAATAACAGAAATAGAAAGCTACAGTAATTGACAGTCTGGATCAACACAAGAGCAGAGAGACATACCAATGCAAAAGAAATCCAAATACATATAGAATTTTTACATATGACAAAGGGATCATTGCAAAGCAATAGAGGAAGGTAGATTATTTAGTGAATTTGGAAACACTGGCAAATCATTTGGAGGAAAACAAAGCTGGAAGTTTTCTCGTCCCTACACTAAAATAAATTCCAGGTATATCAAAGACTGAAAAATGGGGGAGATAGAAATGCTGATCAAACGGGACAGACTCCAGATTGTAAGAGGAATAAGTTCTGCGGATCTTACAAACTGCCTGTTTACACACTATCTGTAACCATCCTTCTCTCCAAGTTTCATCCATTCTATTTGTTTTCTTTTCATCTATACCTAAATTAAATATTCTCAAATACTACAGCAAATACGCAATAAAGGTGGAAGAGTTTTCTTTTCATCTTGTACCCTTCTAGACTATTTGAAAAGAAAAAGTTGTGAGCCTGAGCAACTGCAAAAATACTAATAATTGAAAACAAAAGTCAAAATCTTCTATACCAATATCCATGCATGATTGTTAAGATTTATCCATTATTAACAGTTTTACATTGAAGTATTAATTTATTTTCATAATTTTATATGACTTTTTTGTGTCTTAAGACTTAGTAGCTAAGAATTCTTTTGTATAAATCAGTAGATCATGAGAGGAAATACAATGCAATGACCTAGACCTCAGGCTTTGAGGCCAGAAGAATGTGGGTTTGAATCCTGACTTTTCGACCAAGACAAGATATCGGAACTCTGTTCCCAGTTTTCCCATCTGTAAAATGGAAATAATAAAACTTCTACTTCCTGGGGTCATTGTGAGAAGGGAATTAAATAGTGCATGTAAAATGTTTAACACATTGCCTGGAACATTTTTAATTGTCTGCTATTATCCTCATTTTATTGAGGGTGAAGCCACAACTTGCATTTCATGTTCCCACAAAGGGCCTACTATTCATTCTTGGTAAAATCTTAGTAACTTGAATCGACCGTAACTTTCACAAAGAAGAAAAAAATGGGAGGCAGGAGAAACTTAAGTAAGAACAGTCAATATGTTTAAAGAGAAGCAGTTAAGGAGAATAACACCAGCTAACATGAATCAGCCTCTTAAATCTGAAAAGTACCTATAGATTTCCTAACAATTAGTTCTTATGAAAAGTTATGTTTACTCCTTAGGAAGAGTTTGAGATTTTATTTAATTACCTTGACTTCAGTCCCAGGTCTTGGCAATATTCTTCTGGCATTCTCTACTCTATGAGGCTTCAGGACAGGCAAGTGAAAGCACAGCCCTCAAAGAGTTCTATTCTTCCCCAGTAGTAGCCTCTCCATTGTTAATTATTCAGAAGTTTTTAAAGGAAGAGATTGTTTAAGGGATAATTCTGCTTGACTTTGTAAAGAGCCTTGAGACAGTAGAGGCAGAGCCTGACTGGTATCAGAAGCCAGTTGAAGGAATCAGCCCTATGGCTGGAGAATCTTCCAGAAAGACTGACCTTTATAAATGCCTCTATAAACCCAGAAGTCGATGCATCGGGAAGGGGGCACATAGGGCTTGAATTCTAGAGAAAATAAATTCTGATCCTAATTCTGGTACCCAGTGTCTGAGCATCTTCAGTCCATCTTCAATCAGTCATTCATTCATCCAATACCTGTTGCTCACCACCTGTGCTAAGTACTGGGAATATAGAGACGAGTAAAAGCAGTTATCTCTAGATCAGATAGATATAATTATGAGATATAGATGGCAGCATTTCCCAGATATTTAGTCAAACATTATTCCAGGTGTTTCTATGAGAGTTTTATGAATGAAAGTAACATTTAGATGGGTAGACTGTAACAATAGATTACAATTTTAATCACTAGAGTAGAGCAGATTGCCCTCTATACCATGAATGGGCCTCATTCAATCAGTTGAAGGCAACTGAAAAAACAAAAGACCAAACTTCCCCTGAGTAAGAGAGGATTCTCCAGCAGACTGCCCTCAGACTTCCTCTGCAACATCAGCTCTTTCTGCTGGCCTTCAAACTGGAACATCAGCTTTCCCTGGGTCTCCACCCTGCTGGCCCACCTTACAGCCTGGACTCATTAGTCTCCATGACTACACACATACAGATCCTACGGGCTCTGTTCTCTGGAAAACACTAAAACATCTTTCTGAGAATGATAAGAAAGTATCCCAAGGCTGATGCTGACACCCACTGAGGGAAGGAGGGGGGACGCTGGCATCCTTGGATATGCACACTTTGCACAGCAGCCGTGAATGCGTGCTTCTTGCCCAGGTCATTACTGAACAAAGGTCTTTTATCCTCATTACTTTTAACATTAGCATAGCATACGACAACAGATAGGTGAACTATGGGTTGGAAAACATCAATATATTTTGGCACTATCAGTCAAAAAGATGACTAGCATAAAACACAATGGGAACTGATCCAAAATGCCAATGACTAACAGGAAAAGTTGAACGATGACAGATGAAAGTTAATCTATAAAGAAAAATCACATACCAGTGAGAAAAAATGGATAACACAAAGTTCAAGTGGGCAGCTCTGTAAATCGAAAATAAAAGCACTGTTCAACTTCAGTAACAACCAAAGTAATGCAACCTCGCAACAACAAAAACACCACTCTGTCTATTAAACAGGCACAGTTTAGCCAATGTGTGTGTAGGCATAAGGTAACACACACTTTCCAGGCTCCTTATGGGAGAGTAAATGAGGTCAATGTTTCTGAAGAGTAAAGTTTGAAAAGTCTTTAAAATGTTTATATCCTGTGGCCCAACATACACACTTGTAGGCATTTATCCCAAGGAAATGGAAATACACTAAAATACATATGAACAAGAGTATTCATTAAAATGTTATTTCTAATGGTATTTAAAATAACCTAAATACCAACAATAAGGAATAATTAAATAAAGTTCATTAATACAATGAAGTAGGATGCAGCCATTTCTTTAAATATTTTTTTGCCCTGTCCTCATTCAGGGACTCCAATTACATGTATATCATCAAGAATTTCCAGATGTAAAAGCTGGATTTAGAAAAGGCAGAAGAACCAGAGATCAAATTGCCAACATCTGTTGGATCATAGAAAAAGCAAGGGAATTCCAGAAAAACATCTACTGCTTTATTGACTACACCAAAGACTTAGATTGTGTGGATCACAACAAACTGTGGAGAATTCTTAAAGAGATGAGCATACCAGACCACCCTATCGGTCTCCTTAGAAACCTGTATGCAGGTCAAGAAACAACAGTTAGAACTAGACATGGAAAAATGGACTGGTTAAAAATTGGGAAAGGAGTACATCAAGACTGAATGTTGTCACCCTGCTTATTTAACTTATATGCACGGTACATCATGCAAAATGTCAGGCTGGATGAATCACAAGATTGCCAGGAGAAATATCAACTACTTCAGATATGCAGATGATACCACCCTTATGGCAGAAAGCAAAGAGGAACTAAAGAGCCTCTTGATGATGGTTAAAGAGGAGAGTGAAAAAGCTGGCTTAAAACTCAACATTCAAAAAACTAAGATTATGGCATCTTGTCCCATCACTTCAAGGCAAATAGATGGGGAAATAGTAGGAACAGCACGGCAGCAGATTTTATTTTATTGGGCTCCAAAATCATTGCAGATGGTGACTATGGCCATGAAATTAAAAGACGCTTGCTCCTTGGAAGAAAAGCTATGACCAACCTAGACAGTGCATTAAAAAGCAGAGACATCACTTTGCTGACAAAGGTCCAGATAGTCAAAGCTATGGTTTTTCCAGTAGTCATGTACAGATGTGAGAGTTGGACCATAAAGAAAGCTGAGAACCAAAGAATTGATGCTTTCAAACTATGGTGCTGGAGAAGACTCTTGAGAGTCCCTTGGACAGCAAGGAGATAAGACCGGTCAATCCTAAAGGCAATTAATCTTGACTATTCATTGGAAGGACTGATGCTGAAGCCAAAGCTTCAATAGTTTGAGCACCTGATGTGAAGAGTCAGCTCATTGGAAAAGACTCTGGTGCTGGGAAAGATTGAAGACAGGAGAAGGGACAACAGAGGACGACATGGTTGGATGACGTCACCAACTCAATGGACATGAGTTTGAACAAACTCTGAGAGATGGTGAAGGACAGAGAGGCCTGGTGTGCTGCAGTCCATGGGTCACAAAGAGTCAGACACAATTTAGCAACTGAACAACAATAGGCCATTTGAGTTGTACTATAACTCAGTGTGACTCAGTTCTTTTTTTTTTTTTTTTTTCATTTTTTTCTCTCTGTTTCCTGAAGGCATTCATGCCCTTGCATTTCTAGCCTGCCTGGCACTTGGAAGAAGAGGGCCTTGACAGGAAAGCAAGTCCTTGTGCAAAGAGACTCCATATTGGCATTTGGAAGTAGGCCTGGCATTTGTGGAGATGGTGAAGACCAAGGAGATATACCCAGAGTACTAACAGCTGTTCTCTCTCAACCCAGCCCTTCCATAGGTCCAGGTCCCACTGCAGCTTGTAAGCCAACCTCACCCTCAGTTGAGAGCCAAGTGTGTCTCCATACCCAGGGAGAGCATTATGGCACGAGTAGGGGCAGGGGCAGGAAGGAATGTATCCACAAACCAGGAAAAAAGGAAAGAGGAGACATCATCCTAGGTGGAGGCTCTGCTGTGGGGAAGGTTGTACAGATAGCCCTCGCTGTTTCCCACTCTTACTGGATGGCCATCTGCCATCTTTGTCACCATTCATCCCAATATTGGCAGGTGGAGCTTGGCAGGTTACAGCCCAAACTGGGCAGGCAAAGAGAACAGCTGGGGCCTGACTGAGTCTGTAAACCAGGAAGTAGAAGGCAGATGAGCAGGAGTATACACTGGCTGACAGAGGGGAGGGTGCCAGGCAGGCTACCATCCTTAGGTACAGTTCAGGCAACCAACCAGTCCAGACAGCAAAGCCTTGTATATCAAACACCAGCTCTGCATCAGCTACTGGGGAGCTGAGGCTGCTTCTTCAGCGCTTTCAACTGAAGCCCAGACCCCCTGGGGGAGGAGAAATGGGGGAAGGAGGTAGGAATATCAGAGCCACAGTTGGTCCGCAAACCATGAGTCAGACAAACACGGCAGGACCAGGTGCGGGCCCTCCTTGTACCAAGCACTGTGAGTATGCTGTCAGCGACTGCTGCTGGCCACATTAAAATGTCTTTCCAGGCAATACTGAAGAAATATTCACAGGAGCCAACCATGCTTCTGGCAATCTTTCCTCATAATCCTCTTGTCTTCCATTTGTAGGGATTTCAGAAGCTATCTCTAATTTATTCCTTCATCTTTGCCTTCCACCTCTCCCTCACACAAACCTCCATGCTGCACAAACCCACAGACACACCGATCCTCAACGAAAGGCTTCCGTTTCCTGCCTCCACAGCTTGACCTGCAAAGTCCCACTCCTCACCCAGGGCCCTCCTTCCCCCAGGTCAGGCTCCAAGGGCAGGAACACACACACACACCCACACCACTGTCAAAAACCATGCAGAGTCTGAGATTTGCCCCACTTACAACTGATTTGCCCCAAGCTAACAACTGAGTCACTCACAGTTTCATGGAAGCCAACAGAAGCCACGAGACTCCTGGGTCAGAGACCAAGGGCTGACTACTCACGGGGCAGCAAGCAGACTGCACATCAGCACATTCGGCACCGGTTTCCAGAACTCCAGCCCCACAGCCAGCATGAAGAGGCCCCGTGAACCCTTGCCCTCACA
The DNA here is from genome assembly GCA_917880005.1 of Nanger dama. Taxonomy (NCBI): domain Eukaryota; kingdom Metazoa; phylum Chordata; class Mammalia; order Artiodactyla; family Bovidae; genus Nanger; species Nanger dama. The sequence goes on from CAKJTW010000035.1 coordinate 12,564,541, forward strand.
GTGGTTTCCACTAAAGGAGAGGAATGCAGGGCTTAGGGACCCTGAATTTTGTGTAATGACCAGTGAGCATGCCGGCTCCTTATTTTGAAAGAAGACATTGCTGTTATCTTCCAAGACTGACTGCAGTGCAAACATCTTAAAAAGATAATAGAGAACAAAGAGCAGTCAGTTTACTCACAAGACAAGCAGAAACAGAAGAGTCACGTGGAGAGTTGTCCTCCAACAGCCACCAGAAGATAAAAATAGACTTTGGAATAAGACTTCTGTTCAGATTCTAGATTCCCTTCTTACCAGTTGGGTGACTTTGGACATGTTTCTTAATTTCTCTGAAATAATTTTCTCATCTGTAAAATAGAAAAAGTAGTGTGTGTGTGTGTGTGTGTGTGTGTGTGCACACGTGTGCACCGAATACACATGCACTCAGTCGTGTCCGACTCTTTGTGACCCCATGGACTGTAACTGCCCGGATCCTCTGTCCATGGAATTTTCCAGGCAAGAATACTGGAGCGGTTGCTATTTCCTCCTCCAGGGCGTCTCCCTGACCCAGGGATTGAACTTGCATCTCTTGCGTCTCCTGCATTGGCAGGTGAATTCTTTACCACTGTACCACCTGGGAAGCCCTATTACTATCACTAATTGTCCAAATTCCACTAAGTCTTTCAAGTCCAGCCCAGTAGATCCTTTTGCGGAAGCTCTCCCCCCCTCCCCTCATCCCACCTTCTTCCTTCTCACAACCACAGGAAGTTCAGCTCCCCTACTCAAGTCACTGGCGTCTCCTCAGTTAGCTGTGTCCCAGCCCAGGATGACACTCGCTCTATCATTTAAGTCTTATCATTTCACTGAAGATGTCTGTCTTATCTTCCCAGCTGGAGCATTCCATTCTAGAAGGCAGGGACTCTGCCTTCTCCCTCTCAGCATCCCCGCAATGGGCAGTTGTTATACCTGGTGTGACTCCATTGACAGGAAGCTTATCCAGCCCGAGGCAACTGAAAAATGTCACATCCCTGGGCAATTAGGCCCCTCTCAGCTACACAAAAGTGTGGCTCAGAAAAGCAAGACTGAGGCCTTTCTCAGTAGAATAGTGGGTGAAGCCAGTCCTGTGACCTGAGAGCTGCCCGCCCAGCTCCAGCACCCCACCCCCAGCCCTCAGCCCTGGAGCCAGACCCCCTCCCGCATGACTCATCTCCAGCACTTACAAAGGGACCTGTCAGGAACCCCGAGGGAGTTGTTCCCTTGGCAAAAGGAGAGAAATCTTGGCCACGAGGAAGAGTTTGTTTGAAAAGAACCAGTTGATTCAAAGTCCAAACAAAATTATTGCCTGGAAAGCCAACTTCCAGGCAATCTGTGGAATAAAAAAAAACAAACACCTTTCTGATTCAATGCCATGCCCCAGGGTGGCAAAACACACGCACCTCCAACCTGTCTCTGAGCTGGCAAGCCAACGACATCTTCTGTGGGCATTTCAGTGTTTAGTAACCTCCTGACAGCTGACTTGATCCAGAGGTGCACTACAGCCTTCTCCGGTCAGCAAAGAACAAACAGGCCTTCCCAGACGCGCCCACCCCCACCCTCACCTCCAGGGCCGGGCCTCTGAGCGGTTGCCCTCAGGCTCCAGCAGAATCTGGGGGCTGCATCCCAGGCCCTCACCCTGCCCACAAATTGCCAGGGGCACTTCGAGAAGAGCTGGCTCCCTGCAACCCTCTGATAAATCTTCACTCCTCAGCTACCTGGAAATACCCTTTCTTTTAAAAGTCAAGGAGCAGAAAAGCAGTAATAATAGATGCTACAAGATGGATTGATGAGGGGGCGGGTGGCAGCCCCAGCCTGTGGTTTTCCCTTGAAGAGCAGCAGAGTTGGAGCATCCCATCTCCTGCCTTCCCCCTGAGGGTCAGCGAGATGAGGGCTGCTGCAGACACAGCGCTGGTGGAGTGGGGGCAGGGAGGGAGGGCACAGTGCCTGTCTCCCACACTCCCAAACAGGAAAGACCTTAAACAAGACCTCTTCCCTGGTTTGTGAAACCAGAGTGAAACTGCAGACTAGTCCCAGTGTCTCTGTGTTGCCTGTGGAAACAGAAGCAAAAGATGACTAAATCGGGCTTAGCGCGTGGTGGTCATTCCCACATGAAGAAACTCACTGAGGCTCAGGGTGCCCTTGGATCCAGACCCGGGGTCCAGCTCTGCCACTTACAAGCTGAATGACCTGGGTCAGGTCTGCTTACCTCAGCTTCAAAATTCCTCCTTACATGAAGTGACATTAACTCAGACAGCTGTCATGAGGATCAAGTGCATGATGAGTGCTTGGTACAGAGCTTGGGGGATGGGATGGGCTCAGTGAGAAAGACTGATTTGTGTTGGAGAAGACTCTTGAGAGCCCCTTGGACTACAAGGAGATCCAACCAGTCCATCCTAAAGGAAATCAGTCCCAGGTATTCACTGGAAGGACTGATGCTGAAGCTGAAACTCCAATACTTTGGCCACCTGATGTAAAGAGTTGACTCATTGGAAAAGACCCTGATGCTGGGAGGGATTGGGGGCAGGAGGAGAAGGGGACGACCAAGGATGAGATGGCTGGATGGCATCACTGACTTGACGGATGCGAGTCTGAGTGAACTCCGGGAGTTGGTGATGGACAGGGAGGCTTGGCATGCTGCAGTTCATGGGGTCATAAAGAGTCAGACATGACTGAGCAACTGAACTGAACTGAACTGAGCTATCATCAGATGGCTACCAAGTTGGCTTCAGGGTTCAGAGTTTCCTTTCCCAGAAAATTATGTGAGAGGAATTGTCTCTGTTCGTCAGCTGGGGCAGGGGCTGGTGGTTCACTACAAATCCCACCTCAGTCAAGGGCTGACCAAGCCCAGCCTCCCTCTCGATCCTGATCAAGTCATGCCCCGACGCCATGATCAAGTCCCGCTCTGCCGCCGTTCCACGCCTTCTACCATCATCTCCAACCAAGGAGCTTGGAACTCCAAAATCTAGGGGTTCGCAGCATTTTGTTGGAGTTCTTCTGTTTCTCAAAAAGCTTTTCAGTGAATGCTGCAATGCGTGTGTTAACTCTGGATCTCTCAAACTAGGTAGGGTACCTGGACCTACTGACATGGAAACTTTGGTACACCAGGCATGTCTTCCCAAAGCATCAATTCCCCTGGATGGTATTAATTTAATACACTTCACATTAAAAAGAAAGACTTGTTGTGGAAGACACATGGAGGAATGTGGCTGGGATGCTGACATGAGAGAACTGGATCGAAGCCACCTGAGGTTCATGAGGTGACTGGTGCAGATGGGCCCCAGACAAACCCGCTCCTACCTCAGGACCACCGCTGAAGTTTCCCAGTACCATCACCACCTCCCTTGGAGGGCAAGCACTGGCCCATGACACAATTCTGGCCAGAATTCAGGGGAACCCTGCAGTGGGACGCAGTGGTCAGATAGCTTCAGGGGAGAGGGTTTCCTTCCAAATAAATAGCAACCCATGGGAGGAAATGTCCTCTTCTTCATTCAAGTGACCCTCCACACTCAGAGCCTAAGGCAGCAGCAGCCATTTTCTCACCCCAGAAAGACAGGCTCACGAACGAGCCAGTGACCAAGGACTCTAAGAGGGCAGATGGAGGAGAACAAGTCATGGCTAACTTCATCCAGCTCTAATAGCCAGCCCTGGAACCACCAACTCCAGATATCTTGTTCTATGAGATATTAAATGTACTTATCGTATAAGCTTTATCACAGTGGATCCTTCAATATTTGCAATTAATAGGGTTGGTATGAAGGTGGCAGTGTTAGATCCATTCTCCATGTCCACCTCGAGGTTTGGGAGTCTTTCCTGGGTCTAGAAACAGAAGAGCAACATGCAAGGTCAGCTTTAATGTTGATGGGTGCTGTTATTTATTGGGTTCTTACAACACTTCCCTGGTGACTCAGATGATAAATCGTCTGCCTGCAATGTGGGAAACCCAGGTTCGATTCCTGGGTCAGGAAGATCCCCTGGAGAAGGAAATGGCAACCCACTCCAGTACTCTTGTCTGGAAAATCCAATGAACAGAGGAGCCTGGTAGGCTACAGTTCTTGGGGTCGCAAAGAGTCAGACATGACTGAGCGACTTCACTCTCTAGGATATGCCAAATCTTGGGTTTCACCTTGTTTAATTCTCATAACAATCTCATGAGACCTATTGGTGGCATTAATTATCCTCAATAGTTTAAAGATGGGGAAGCTTAAGCCAAGATGGTTCACTCAGTTTATATGCAGCAGAGGTAGTCTTTGCACCCCTGTTGTATAACGCCAGAACTCATGTTTCAGTGACAACTCTGCACTGCCCTGCAACTCCTCAGAGAATTACAAGAGCCCTGGAAGACAAAGCAGATCCCCCAAAACAAAAGAAAGAAGTGTTCTGTTATACATTTCTGTTATACTTTTCAAGAGACTTCTATGCCCCTCTCTCTGCTCTAAGGGCTGGTGCCAAGATTCCACAAACAGTCAAATTTACTGGTTTTTACTGCTCTTGTAGCCAAGCCCCTGGAAAATCACCAGGGATTTCCCAAAGCTGAGAGAGATTCCTAAAATCATACGTAAAATAGTGTATGGCTTAAGGACATTTTCCTTGGATAAACTCAACTCTTTCAAAGACATATGTGATGCAAAAAAGGTTAAGGATCTGTTTCCTCACACCCATGTTCATTGTAGCATTATTCAGAATAGCCAAAACATAAAGACAACCTGTATGTCCTTGGACAAATAAATGGATAAAGAAAATGTGATACAAGCTCTAAATGATATAACAGCCCAGTTAGACCTAATTGATATCTATAGGACATTTCACCCCAAAACAATGGGGGTGAATTTTACCTTTTCTCAAGTGCACATGGAAACCTCTCCAGGATAGGTCACATCCTGGGCCATAAATCTAGCCTTGATAAATTCAAAAAAATTGAAATCATTTCAAATACCTTTTTTGGTCACAATGCGGTAAGATTAGATGTCAGCTATGGGGAAAAAGTTCAGAGAAGGCACTGTCACCCCACTCCAGTACTCTTGTCTGGAAAATCCCATGGATGGAGAAGCCTGGTAGGCTGTAGTCCATGGGGTCACAAAGAGTCAGACACGACTGAGCAACTTCACTTTCAGTTTCTTATGGGGGAAAATAACTATTAAAAATGCAAACATATGGAGGCTAAACAACACACTTCTGAATAACCAACAAATCAAAAAATAAAATATGTACAGAAACAAATAAAAATGAAAACACAACATAGACAAAACACTCTTTAGCATAAATCACAGCAGGATCCTCTATGACCCACCTCCCAGAGTAATGGAAATAAAAGCAAAAATAGACAAATGGGACCTAATTAAACTTAAAAGCTTTTGCACAACAAAGGAAACTATAAGCAAGATGAAAAGACAGCCTTCAGAATGGGAGAAAATAATAGCAAACGAAGCAACTGACAAAAAATTAATCTCAAAAATATACAAACAGCTCATGCAGCTCAATTTCAGAAAAATAAATGACCCAATCAAAAAATGGGCCAAAGAACTAAATACACATTTCTCCAAAGAAGACCTACAGATGGCTAACAAACACATGAAAAGATGCTCAACATCACTCATTATCAGAGAAACGCAAATCAAAACCACAATGAGGTACCATTTCACACCAGTCAGAATGGCTGAGATCCAAAAGTCTACAAACAATCAGTGCCAGAGAGGGTGTGGAGAAAAGGGAACCTTCTTACACTGTTGGGAATGCAAACTAGTACAGCCACTATGGAGAACAGTGTGGAGATTCCTTAAAAAAACTGGAAATAGAACTGCCATATGACCCAGCAATCCCACTGCTGGGCATACACACAGAGAAAACCAGAATTGAAAGAGACACATGTACTCCAATGTTCATAACAGCACTGTTTACAATAGCCAGGACATGGAAGCAAACTAGATGCCCATCGGCAGACTAATGGATAAGAAAGCTGTGGTACATATACACAATGAAATATTACTCAGTTATTAAAAGAATGCATTTGAATCAGTTCTAATCAGGTGATTGAAACTGGAGCCTATTATACAGAGTGAAGTAAGTCAAAAGAAAACACCAATACAATATATTAACACATATATATGGAAATTAGAAAGATGGTAACAATGACCCTATATGCTAGACAGCAAAAAGACACAGATGTAAAAAACAGACTTTTGGATTCTGTGGGAGAAGGCAAGGTTGGGATTATTTAAGAGAATTGTATTGAAACATGTGTATTACTATATGTGAAACAGATCACCAGTCCAGGTTCAACGCATGAGACAGGGTGCTCAGGGCTGGTGCACCAGGATGACCCTGAGGGATGGGATGGGGAGGGAGGTGGGAGGGGTTTTCAAGAAGGGGAACACATGTACACCCATGGCTGATTCATGTCAATGTATGGCAAAAACCACTACAATATTATAAAGTAATTAGCCTCCAATTAAATAAATAAAGGAATTGAAAAATTTAAAAAAAATGTGATATACAGCAGCAATGGAATATTGTTGCTGCTGCTGCTGCTAAGTCCCTTCAGTCGTATCCTACTCTGTGTGACCCCAGAGACGGCAGCCCACCAGGCTCCTCTGTCCATGGGAGTCTCCAGGCAAGAATACTGGAGTGAGTTGCCATTTCCTTCTCCAATGCATGCATGCATGCTAAGTCACTTCAGTCGTGTCCAACTCTGTGTGACCCCAGGGACAGCAACTCACCAGGCTCCTCTGTCCACAGAATTCTATAGGCAAGAGTACAGGAGTCGGTTGCCATTTCCTTCTCCAGCAATGCAATATTATTCAGCCACAAAAGGAAGGAGCTCCTGCAATTGCTACAATACAGATGAGCTGGGGGTGGGGGTGGTTTATTCTGAGTGAAATAAGTCAGAGAGGGGAAGAAGCACTGCGTTGCATCACTTGCATGTGGAATCTAAAGAAAAAAAAAAACAACTAATTTCACAGATATAGAGAATATGTGATATAGCCAGGGGCCAGGCAGAAGGGGAAACTGGGAGACGTAGACCAAAGGGTACAAATTTCCAGTTATAAAAAAGTAAGTTCTCAGGATCTAATGTATGGCTCAGTGACTACAATTAATATGATACAGTATTATATATTTGAAAGTTGCTGAGAATAGATCTTAAGCATTCCTACCACACACAATAAAGTGAGCTATGGGAGGCGACAGATGTGTTAATTTTCTTGATCTTAGTAATCATTCTACAATGAACATCAAATCATCATGTTGCATACTTTAAATATATACAGTTATATTTGTCAATTATTCCTCATTAAAGTTAAAAAATGAGAAGAAAAATGTTTTTAAGTCAGCCTCCTAAAGAAACATCAACCATGCGCCACCACATGCTTTAGCAGTCAAAGAGACCTTAGAGACCATCAAGAACAACGCCCCAAGTCAAGAAGTAAGCTGACGCGCTAATGCCATTCAGCGAGTGTGGAACAAGGCTGGGACGAGAACCCAGAGCTCCGAGCGCTAACTTCTGCCCGGGTGGTCTGTTGTATTTTTGCCTGAGATGCCACCATCAGAATATCCCCTTCTGAATTAATAAGCCTGTTTCTGCCGTATGCTCTAAGGCACACAGTCCCTCCCCTTACACTCTGTATTGTTGTTGCTCATTTAACTGTCTGTCCTGCCCTCTAGAAACACTCTTGCAATGGCTCATTGTATCCCGTTGTATCCCAGGATCTAGCACATGGTGGGCTCTTAATAAATATTTGTTGCTTGAGAAAGTGAATAAATGGATGAAACCACCTCCTAAGAGAATGGCCTGTGTAAGGTTACGTGAGGCTTAGTGTGTGGAAGCAGCTACTTTCCTCAATGCTGCTGAGGCAAGCTTCATGGAGGAAAGAGAACTGTTGATATGAGGAGGAGGAAAGGAAAGATAGACATCCACAGTAGGCTTTGAGGAGGGCTGGCTGAGGCAAGGAGCTCCGTGGATGTAGGAAAGTCCAGTGCGTTTGCCTCTGCTGGCAGGATGTGAGCACGTGGGGCGGAGGGGCGCACAGAGTCGGCAGGTCAGCAGCTTGGCATCTGACTAGCCGGTTCTGCCAACCTCGTGCCTGAGCTCCCCAGGCGGCAGCAGGTGTTTCCCAGCCACGAACTCTCTTGTCATTGCCCGTGCCCTTCTTCGTCCCTAGACACAACAACTGGGCCATTAATTTTCTTCCAGCCTGCAGGGGAGCATGCCAAGAACTTCCTGTCACTTATGAGTCATGGTCTCTGAGCACAGAACATCTCCCGGGGAAAGTGAGGGCTCTGGGGCCCCTGGGCCAGCTCTGCCCAAGGGTGCACTGATCCAGAAGAAGCACCCAGGAAAGGACCTGTGTTTATTCATCTGATAAATCATGCATGGTGCCATGGAAACCTCACCGGGCGGTGGGGGCTGAAAGAACCCAACAACCAATTAAAAAAAAAAGAAACAGGCAGGGACCAGGGTATGGATGATGGCCTGATGCTTGTTCTGAAGAGCCCAGACTTGACAGGGTTATTGAGGTAACTGAATGAGAAAATGGATGTGACATTGTTTTTCAGGCTGTAAAGTACCGTTACTACTAGTTGCAGTGGCTAAACAAAAACTAGATATCAGACCTCCGAGACGGAACGACCTGTCCCTCCTTCCTAACCCCTTCAAGTTCCATCTTCCAGGACTGAATAAGGAGGAAGCTCAGAATGGCGTGACTGTGGTACCGAGTTCAGCTGGATTTGCTGCAGGTAAGCGTTAGTCTCTTCACTAGCGGGACGCTTCTAAGACTGGCACAAGGGACAGAAGGGTGCGTGACATTCACGCCGCATGCTGGCAGTCACGAAGACCTGCAAACCAAAGGCAGAAGTGGCAGCCTTGTGACTTTGCACACAGTTTTCAAGGTTGCCTTTACACTCTGGAGCGGGACTGCTTGCTGTGATCCTACTCGAATCAATCAGCTAATATTTATTCAGCACGTGCTCTGCACTAGGACTATGCAGGGCAAGTGGTTTCCAGACACTATCCAAAACCTTTCCCTCCCTAAAAATTTAATGCATTCCACACCAAACACCAGCCCTGCGAGTTAATATTCTCCATCACTGCCTTGATCCAGATGGTGAGGGCAACACAGACTGTCAGGAATTTATCAATACCTTCATTTCAAATACTATTGTTTCCCCAGTTTCCAATGTATCTTTCTGCTCTCAGCTTTCTATAGAACTTTCTATTCTGTTTTACTTCTTCCCTTCTAATCCTCGCACAAACTAAACACACACACGGAGCTAAAATGCTGAAAGCAATTTCAAGATACTTTGCCCCTGAATTTCCCTGGTGGCTCAGACTGTATAGCATCTATCTACCATGCAGGAGACCTGGGTTCAATCCTTGATTCGGGAAGATCTCCTAGAGAAGGAAATGGCGACCACTCCACTATTCTTGCCTGGAAAATCCCATGGACAGAGGAACCTGGTGGGCTATCATCCATGGAGTCACAAAGAGTCGGACACGGCTGAGCGACTTCAGTTTCAGTCAGTTACCCCTGAAGTTCTATTTCCTCACCTGAAAAATGAGGCTGTTAAAGAAGGGAAGTTCTAAGGACTCTTCCAATTCTGCCTTTCTGGGATGCTGAGGTTCTCAATAGGAAGGTCTTTACTTTTAAATAAGGGAAAGGACTCAAGGCGAGGAGAAGCACTCAGGTCATGGACAAAGTGGAGATAAGAGATGCCAGGTTGTTGAGTTGTTCTGCCCCCTGCCTAGCACACAATGGCCTGAATTGCAAGAGACGCTCTGCACGTGTCCAGAACAGGAGGAAAACTATTAGACTGGGGTGAAGGAGGAACCATTAAATGATAAAAGGCTCAAGGTTTTTAGGGAGCTGTTTTGTGACTAGGTCTTTACCCAGAAGGTTGATTCTGACCGGAAACTGGGGGATAGGAGCCGGAGATGGCAGCAAGCCAGGGAGTAACAGGCAAGAAGAGGATGGCTTAAATCCTTCCATTGAGGCTAAAAATGAGGCTTCGTTGCTGTCTGGCCCCCTGGGAGCCTCTTTAAAAGATGGGCTGGGTAGCCCAGGACACACCCACCCCCAACACGAGCACAGAAGGACAGAAAATAACCCACACATGCCCTCACATATTCTTCAGTTCAGTAAGTTCAGTCGTGTCTAGCTCTTTGCAACCCCATGGGCTGCAGCACACCAGGCCTCCCAGTCTATCACCAACTCCCGGAGTTTACCCAAACCCATCTCCATTGAGTCAGTGATGCCATCCAACCGTCTCATCCTCTGTCGTCCCCTTCTCCTGCCTTCACTCTGTCCCAGTATCAGGGTCTTTTCAAATGAATCGGCTCTTCATATCAGGTGGCCAAAGTATGGGAGTTTCAGCTTCAGCATCAGTCCTTCCAGTGAATATTCAAGACTGATTTCCTTTAGGATGGACTGGTTGGATCTCCTTGCTGGCTGGATAACAGAATTAGCCAGAAGGTTTTCAGGAAGGAGAAACTGTCCTCAAGCAGGATATATTGTTGTTATATAATCCTTAGCACAGAGTTTAAACTGAGTGTTTGTTGTATAATCATCAGTTCTGGGCTCAAAGAAAAAATGTTTTATGTGACTAAGACTAGGAATGTAGAGGGAAAAACCTTTGCCTTTTTCTCCTCTTTGAGATTTCCAGACCTCTATCTCCTCCTTGAGAGCCCCAGACCACTCTCTCCTTCTTGGGGACCCCGAACTTCTTATCAACCTGCCTAGGAATTGACTCTCATGATTTTGAAGCCCAGGATAATAGTCTCTCACTGTTTCCATTATTTCCCCATCTATTTGCCATGAAGTAATGGGACCAGATGCCATGGTCTTGTTTTTTTGAATACTGAGTTTTAAGCCAGCTTCTTCACTCTCCTCTTTCACTTTTATCAAGAGGGTCTTTACTTCCTCTTTGCTTTCTGCCATGGGCTTCCCTAATAGCTCAGATGGTAAAGAATCTGCCTGCATTGCAGGAGACCCTGGTTTGATTCCTGGGTCTGGAAGTTCCCCTGGAGAAGGGATAGGCTACCCACTCCAGCATTCTTGGGCTTCCCTTGTGGCTCAGCTGGTAAAGAATCTGCCTGCAGTGTGGGAGACCTGGGTTCGATCCCTGGGTTGGGAAGATCCCCTGGAGAAGAAAAAGGCTACTCACTCCAGTATTCTGGCCTGGAGAAGTCCATGGATACAGCCCATGGGGTCTCAAAGAGTCCCTTGGTCTCAAAGGCCAAACAACTCCTTTATGCAATTAATAATTGAAACTGATAGCTTTGACTTCAAACATCAGGCCTTGTGAAAGAGAAAGTGAAAGTGACCTTCACTTTCTGCCATAAGGGTAGACATTTTTAGTGTCTCTTTAAGAGAATTTAAGTGTCACACATATTCTTGGTGTCACTTTAAGAGAAATGGAGGAGAGAACAGCCCAGAAGGCAGAATGACGAAGTGGACCTGCCTTAAAAGGGCAAAGACTATGGACAAAAGTAAGTAACTCTTGCCTGGAGGAGGAAGCAGAAGGCAAGCCAGCCACCACGAGCTGGAGTCTGAAGGAGGAGTCTGAGGGAGAGCAAAGATGGGGGGCGGTCTGGGAGAAGGGCCCAGCGGGAGCACTTGGGTCCTCCGTCTGTCTGGAGGAGATGCGACTCTCCAGGAGGACAGTTGTTTCTCTGTGTATCGTGTAGGGTAACGCGCTTCATTCAGGGAGCTCAGTAAAGACTTAAATCCCTTTCCGAGGTTTTCCTGAGGTGTTGCTGCAAGTGTTTCTTTGAATGGCACCCTTCGCTGAGCCTGTAGCAGAGGCACCCCGGTTACATTCTAGTGTCCTTTGGAGGGGCTCTTCATGCCAGAGGTGACCTCAGACCTTTGACCTTCTGGGTTCACAGAATGTGCATCAGGGACAAGGCCTCAGGTTTGAAGTCAAAGCTTTCAGTTTCAATTAGTAATTGCATAAAAGAGTTATTTGGCCTCTCTGTGTCTTCGTTTTGAAAAAAACGGATGATAGTTTCTAAAAGAATATAGTATGTTTAAATACTATATTCCATGGTGGCTTCCCTGGTGCTCAGATGGTAAAGAATCTGCCTGCAGTGCAGGAGACCCGAGTTCCATTCCTGGGTTCTGAGGATCCCCTGGAGAAGGGAATGGCTACCTACTCCAGTATTCTTGTCTGAAGAATTCCATGGACAGAGGAGCCTGGTGGGCCCTGTCACAAAGAGTGAGACACGACTGAGTGACTAACACTTTCACTTTCACTCACATACATATATATAGCTGTCTTCAACAGGGGACCACAGAATCACCCCGAGATTTTTGCAAGCAGACATGCCCACAAAAAGGAACAAAGTAGCAAGATAGGCCACTAGGACAAATCTCAAAAACGTGAAGTCACACATGGAAGACCACAGAGCGGGTAATTCCACTTATAAGACAGGTAACGAGGAAGCAAACCGACAGAGACAGGAAGTGGACTAACAGATGTCTAGAGCTGCGAGGCAGAGAAGGCAATGGCACCCCACTCCAGTCCTCTCACCTGGAAAATCCCATGGACGGAGGAGCCTGGTGGCCTGCAGTCCATGGGGTCGCTAAGAGTCAGACACGACTGAGCGACTTCACTTTCACTTTTCACGTTCATGCACTGGAGAGGAAATGGCAACCCACTCCAGTGTTCTTGCCTGGAGGATCCCAGGGACGGGGAGCCTGGTGGGCTGCCGTCTATGGGGTCGCACAGAGTCAGATACGACTGACGCGACTTAGTAGTAGTAGAGTTGGGAGGTGAGGATGGGGAATGACGGCAAACAGGGCTGAGGTTTCTTTTGGGGGTGAAGGGAATTATTTAAGGTAAGGTTGTGGTGACAGCTGCAAAATTGATACTATTAACCTTTGAGTTGTACACTTAAAAGATATGAATTTTACAGCCTATAAATTATGTCTCAATAATGCTTTTTAAAAATACATTAATACTTGTTTCTCAGTTCAGTTCAGTTGCTCAGTCATGTCTCTTTCTGACCCCATGAATCGCAGCACGCCAGGCCTCCCTGTCCATCACCAACTCCTGGAGTTCACTCAAACTCATGTCCGTCGAGTCAGTAATGCCATCTCATCCTCGGTCGTCCCCTTCTCCTCCTGCCCCCAATCCCTCCCAGCATCAGAGTCTTTTCAATGAGTCAGCTCTTCGCATGAAGTGGCCAAAGTACTGGAGTTTCAGCTTCAGCATCATTCCTTCCAAAGAAATCCCAGGACCGATCTCCTTCAGAATGGACTGGTTGGATCTCCTTGCAGTCCAAGGGACTCTCAAGAGTCTTCTCCAACACCACAGTTCAAAAGCATCAATTCTTCAGTGCTCAGCTTTCTTCACAATCCAACTCTCACATCCATACATGACCACAGGAAAAACCATAGCCTTGACTAGACGGACCTCAGTCAGCAAAGTAATGTCTCTGCTTTTTAATGTGCTATCTAGGTTGGTCATAACTTTCCCTTCCAAGGAGTAAGTGTCTTTTAATTTCATGGCTGCAGTCACCATCTGCAGTGATTTTGGAGCCCCCAAAATAAAGTCTGACACTGTTTCCACTGTTTCCCCATCTATTTCCCATGAAGTGATGGGACCGGATGCCATGATCTTTGTTTTCTGAATGTTGAGCTTTAAGCCAAATTTTTCACTCTCCTCTTTCACTTTCATCAAGAGGCTCTTTAGTTCCTCTTCACTTTCTGCCATAAGGGTGGTGTCATCTGCATATCTGAGGTTATTGATATTTCTCCCGGCAATCTGGATTCCAGCTTGTGCTTCTTACATGTTCCTAGTTACCCGCAGTTTGAAAGTCCTTATGGAGGGAAGAGGGGAATGTGTGTTCTGGAAGAATTTTCTCCTGTTGGTTCTTACACATACCTTCCCTGCCTCCCCATGAGAATCACTGATACAAACCTTTGTTCCTTCAAGAGCGATCCATGGGGCCAACAGCCTCAGCCATCCCTGAAAGCTGACTGAAGCATCAGAATCTGAGACCCCACAGCAGACTGCAATGAAGATTTGAAACTGGTGAGTATGTCGAAGCTTGAACACTCAAGGAATCTAGAACACTCTGCATGTAGTGAGTCTCCAGCCCTCGCAAGGTCTTACTTCTTGCCCTGCCTTCATCCTTTATGCAGCCATCATTCTCTAAGATTAAAGGGCCTTTTTCTGAGAACATTCTTACTGTTCTGAAACCAGATAATAGGGGAGAAAAAAAACCACAGAACTATTTTTTTCAAGTTAAGGTTTCTTGGTTATAAACACTAATCAGGGTTGCCTGCCTGCCTCAAAGCCTTGACCAGCAGATGTTTGTGTGAGATGGCAACCAGAGTGAAATACCAGGCATCCAAGGAACGCAGCCCATCGGCTGTAGCAGGGAGGCTGCCCCCAGTGTGTTATGTTGGTAAGCTGCCCCCACTGATGCTTCTCTCAGGAATCCCACTTAGCCAAATACCAGCTGGTTGGCTTTGTGTGCTAAAAAACAGCCTAAACATGAGCAACTCTTCCATATTTCGATGCTGCAAAGTGAGTGAGACAGCTCCTAATTGCTCTGCTTCTGGCCAGGGGGACAAGCAGAAACTGGATTTTGGAAGCTGCTTTGGGGATTGTTGGCTGCAGGAGCTAAAGGCTGCCATATCCCCTCTCCAGATACTAGCATTGAACATTAACCTTGAATCTCTACATAATGAGGTTTTTCCTCGCAATTTTTACTCTAAAATTTTTGCTTTACTCTTAGGAGACATCATCTCAATTGCATCAGAGACTTCGACTATTTCTAAACAACGAAACTGGAAAGCATCATGCTGTGTCAGCACCGTCTCGCCATATTAGACAAGGAATCCCGTCCTTCTCTGTTCTCACGGTGGCAATCCAGCCCAGGCTCATGCCTGCCTTTTTGGTCCCATAGGTATCTTCATCTTGATCAGTTTCTCCTTCATCAACACTGCCTCCAAAAGAGGAGTAAGAAGAGAAAGGAAAGGTTAGCAAAGCTGCGTTAGCTAATCTCTGTTCCTCTGCAGGTCTGGTGACAATAACGGGCAATATTTCCACTTTATATATGATGCTCCTCCCTGAGTCAGAGAAGTCAAACTCACAAGGGGATCCAGTAATAATATGGCGGATGAATGAGCCAGGTTTAAAAAAAAAAAAAACTTTTAGAAATTCTACAAAACTACATTCATTTACTCTTTCCAACAGGGAGAAGTATAAAAATTTTCTAAATGCTGCATTAATATAAAAAGCTTTTTTACATGTATTGTTTTACTTATGGTTGTTGTAAGAGGATAAAAATTAACTGATGACTTCTGGGGCTCTTGAGCTAAAGATCTACAGACAAAAGCTGGAAAGGGGAGAAAAGGGAGGAGGTGGTCTGGAGCTGGGACAGGTTGGCCATGACTGACCATCTGTGGACATCAGGTGAGGCTGTTCCAAATTTAACAGCCAGAGAGCTCGATGATATACGGCCCTTGTGATGCCTTCCACACGCCATAAAAAGGACATGACTGACCTCTCATGGCCCTAGTTTTACTCCTCAAGATTTGAAGAAAAACACACTCAAACTATGACATTGGATGAGAGATGATTCTTGCAGCCTAGATTCCCATCACCAGTCACAAAACTATTTCCAGCAGAGTCTGACTCTACCACCATCTCTGTGTCATTATGAATAGTCATATTAACCTATCAGATTGGTCCCAGGGACAGAAAATAACTAGGAACTATGCTCAACATTTCATAATAACCTATAAGGGAAAAGAATCTGAAAAAAAAATGTATATATAACTGAATCACTAAGTCAATGTGCTGTACACCTGAAACTAACATATTATAAATCAACTATACTTCAATTATTTTTAAAAAGGAAAAAGAATAACTACATCCAAACTAGAGCAGCCTTATGATGATTTTTTTAAATGTTCAATGATGTATCTTTGAAACATACTTGTTTCATAAAGCAGGTTGAGGTGACATGTCCCATTTGAGAGGAATCATCTTCCTGTATGAAAGAGAGTGCATTGCATCTGTGGCTGTTTAATGTCTCACATCTGACTGCTAGAACCCACAACTGAAGGAAGACAAGAGCTTGGGCCATTTGCACACCGTTGCTTCTCCAAGGTTAAGTGGGTCCATGGCTCGCGATGCACCAGGGAACACTGTGCGGAAGCATCCGCTGTGTTTCCCGTGCTGAGAGCAAGGGAGGAGTGTGTTGATGAGTGGCTACACTGTTGGTATTGGAAGCGTCATCACTCACTTTGCCACTGAAACCACTGGGTCAGGAAGGTAAAGACAGTGGTCCTCCCAACTTGGCCCAGAAATAGAATTCAGGTTCTAGCTGGTCAGAACCACACACACCTGAACAGTCCTCTAAGCAGACTTAATGCAGCCGGGGCCGTATCAGCACCCCTGATAGGACCCTTTGGCAGGTCATGAGAGTCTCCTCTGACAAACCCAGAAAAGAAGCAAAGGGTTCAACGTGTTGTATTTGGGGGAGAGAGAATCAATTAAATGTCAGTTTGATGGAGTAAGTAAATAAAACTTGCTGGGGTAAATAGGTGCTAATTGGAGAAAATAATCATTTGGTGGCATAAAAAGAAATGATTATATGTGTCAAGGTTAAAGAAAAATATCTTTTGTTTGAAGTGGAACTTGCTTTGGAACCGAACGAGGGTTACCACTTGGGTAGGAGAGAGAGGAGCAGAACATCATGAACTTAGAGAATGAATATGGTATGCTTTATTCTGGTTGAAGTACAGATAACGCTGGAAATGATGAGAAAGTGGAAGCAGACTGAAGACACTGGTTGTTTATCCTCTGAATATGATGACGTAAAACTTTTTGTATTGCAGGCCAGCCTTGCTCAACAGGGAGCAGTTGCCTGGCACACTGTCAAGGATTCTAAGGCAGTGTCTGGACTCTTAAGAAGGAGCCATGATCCATTAGCAATGTCTGTTCTCCGAGCTGAATGGTGATGCAAGTTTCACGTCTATTGACTTAGTCCTAAAGTGAGAAGAACTGTTAGAGGTTTAAAAGCAAAACTAACTGGATTAGAGAGAATGCTGATATCAAACCTATGACGAGATAAAATTTGCCAAATTTTAAAATTTCAAGCCTTGTGCTGAAAAGTAGATGGAATAATGATCATATCTTGGATTTAACATGTTTATTGAATCAGTCAACAAATATCTTGAACATATACCAGAAGCTTGGCACGAGAAATTAATGATCATTGTTGTTGTTCAGTCGCCAAGTCATGACAAATTCTCCTGAGCTCCAGGCACCCACAGTCTAGTAAGGGAGATGGACAAGTAAACTGACCACCAGAACTCCAGAGGAGTAAACTGAGGAAGCTGTGATGGGCTGAGAATGGCCCAAAGTATCCACAACCCAATTCTTGCAGCCTGTGAGTTGACATATTTGGCAAAAAGGCTCTTTGCAGATGTGATGAAGGATCGTGAGATGGAGAGATCATTCTATATTGAGAGTGAAAGTGTAGTCACTCAGTCCTGTCTGACTCTTTATGACCCCATGAACTGTAGCCGCCAGGCTCCTCTGTCCATGGGATTCTCCAGGCAAAAATACTGGAGGGGGTTGCCATTCCCTTCAGCAGGGGATCTTCCCAACCCAGGTCTCCTGCATTGCAGGCAGATTCTTTACCATCTGAGCCACAATTTTATCTGCATGATGTCACTTCAGCCACATCTGACTCTTTGCAACCCCATGGACTATAGCCTGCCAGGATCTTCTGTCCATGGGATTCCTCAGGCAAGAAAACTGGAGCGGGCTGCCATTTTCTCCTCCAGGGGAACGTCCGGACCCAAGGATCCAACCCGTAGCTCTTAGGTGTCCTGCTCTGGCAGGAAGGTTCTTTACCACTGCGCTACCTGGTGGGTCAGCTATAATTCCAATTACATGTATCCTTATCAAAGGGGGACAGAGGAATATTTGACCCACACAGAAGAGGAGAAGACAGTTGATCACAGAGGTGGAGGATGGAGTGATGTAACCACAAACCACAAACCAAGGAACAATGTGATCAGCTGAAGCTGGATTCTTCCAAGAAGTCTTGCAAGAAGCAGACTCTCCCTTAAGGCCTATGGAGGGAGCATGGCCCTGCCAACTGCCTGATTTGGGCCCAACAACACTGGTTTTGGACTCTGGACTTTTGGAACTGTGAGGGAACAATTTCTGTTGTTCCCCTCCATGAAGTTTGTGCTAATTTGTTAGGATAGCCATAAGAAACTAATATATTCTGTGAGTTTAAGGGAATTCAGGGCTCCCTGGTTCAAGCTTGGAAACTAATTTTGGGTGATTTAGGCAAAAGATTTCCTGGAAGGCTACGGGATGGGGGTGGGGGTGGGGGCTATGATAGGACTTACAGAGTTTAGAAGAGGTAGAGCAGCAAGCTCAGAAACTGAGAAGGAGTCCAGAAGGTTTCAAATGCCAAATGGGAGGGAAAATCCCCCAGGGAGGCAGCTGCCCTTGCCATTGGAAACAGGAAGGGAATTCTAGCCATCTCTCGGGTCCAGATCTATTATTCACTCATGGTTGAAATTTTCAGAAAGCAGAATCTGATAGGATGATACTTGGACTGCCCGCAAGTGGAAGAGAAATCTCCTGCCAGTCAGACTCCTCAGTGGGAAGAGGTCTCACAAATACTACACATAAGGGAATTCTTCTCCAAATTCAGGAGGGGTTTTAGATGTTAATAACCAAAAACAATAGCAACCAATATCCATCCATGTCAGGAGATACCTAACCCAGTCGTGGGTAGCCTTGGGTGAAAAGTTATGTTTAAGCGGAAACCTTAAGAACCACTAGGTAGGACCCATTATCTGCGAGTGTTTGTAAGGTTGAAATATTTCACATGAATATACACTCATGCACACACACACAGAGTAAGGCCCAGATATGTTGATATCTCACCTAATCGACACACACAGAACTAAACAGTTTGTGTGCCTCCCCCCACTCTGACATGTCTTATTCTACTTCTGATTACAAAGTATGAAATCAATCCAAAGGGACTTGGGAAGGAGAAAGGAAAATAAGGGATTCAACCAAGTGAGACCACAGTTGACCTTTCCGTACCTCACTGTACCTGTGTCCTTGGGACTTGAGCTGGAATCCCCACAAATCATGGCCCTGCGAGCGGTCATCATTGCTGCAGCTAATAAAGTGTGTAGTATATTGCTTAGCAACCCACACTGTTTGTGTGTCTAACTCCTTGCCTGGACAGACTGGAGTATAACTTTGGCTCTCTGGAGAATGTAACTGAGTCACATTTCTACGTTTATGAGATCAGGGAAGAATAAAACCATTATTTAGCTATGTGGCTGCCTGCAGCTCCTGAAATAAAGCAGAGCGCTAAGACCTTAGTAGAGACGACTCAGAAGACCATAGGGAGGATGAGGAGGATGAACGGTGATGGCCCACTGTAAGAACAGGTTGGGGGAAAGCACTATTAACACCATCCATCTAAGGAGAAAGAGAAGGTCCAGTCGGGGGGTCTCTGTCAGCTAGGGCACCTGCAATGATGGTGCCAGGGCTGGGATGGTCAGTAGGATTTATGCCAGGCACAATCAAGTCTCTTGCCATTGTTCTTAAACTGGGTCTTTACCTGGAAGTTTCCAGGGAAGATGTAGTACTCATGATCCATGGACAAGACTAAAAGCAACTTTACTAAATATTTAGCTAAAGCATGCATAGCTGTTCCCTTCTGAAGGGGATCTTCCAAGGGATCCCTACCCAGGGATCGAACCTGTGTCTCTTACATCTCCTGCACTGGCACTGGTAGGTAGGTACTTTACCACTAGCACCGTCTGAGGAGCCCCCATAGCTAAAGCATGCAAGTGTGCTAAGTCACTTCAGTCGTGTTGCAGCCCTATGGACCGTAGCCCGCCAGGCTCCTTTGTCCACGGGATCTCCAAGAAAGAATACTGAATAGGTTACCATGTCCTCCTCCAGGGGATCTTCCCAACCCAGGGATCGAACTCGTGTCTCTTATGTCTCCTGTATTGCAGGCAGGTTCTTTACCACTAGAGCCAATAAGCCCAGCTTATTGGTAAGCTGGTAAGCCCAGCTAAAGCGTACCCAACTACTAATATATATCTGTATTGTTATGGATCTACAAAAGCCCATAAGTAAGCAATTTAGGCCACTGGATCTTTCACTTCACGTCACAGGCTGCTCCTTGGCATCTTGGTCTGCCTCTCCCTTCCCCTGACAACTTGTCTCACTGCCAAGGGAACCACAGTCAGAAAAAAGCAGTCAAATGACTTGGTACCTGTACACCATGAGCAACTCTTCAAGTCCCAAATTCCTTATCTGTAAACTGGGAAAACAACAGCAATGGATAGGGCTGTTTAATTCACTGGAAATTGAATGAGATAATATGAACAAAACGCTCATCACTGCCTGAAACACTCAATAAACAGTAACTGTTAATATCAGGGTGAAATCCCAGTTATACCACTTACCAGCTGTGAACCTTGAACGAACTGCTCTATGTATCAGAGTTTCCATTTTTCTCCTCAGTAAAAGAGTGATAACAATGCCTGTCTTCCAGAATCCTTAAGAATATTCAATGATATAATATGTATAAAAGAGCCTGGCCCAGAATGGGTATTCAACTAATATTGATCAGATGGAATAGTTTTTCTGTTTCCACCCATTGTTCCCTCTCACATGGATTAAGCTCAGATTTGCATGGTTGGGGTTATCTGGCTCTTTCTTCCAAACAAAGAAATCTAAGTTACTAAGACTTTTATAAATGACTTAAGGAGTGAGACTATTTCTTCTATAATTTGGCATCCCTTGTGCCTACACACATCAGTTCGGTTCAGTCACTCAGTCGTGTCCGACTCTTTATGATCCCATGAATTGCAGCACGCCAGGCCTCCCTGTTCATTACCATCTCTCCGAGTTCACTCAGACTCAAATCCATCAAGTCTGTGATGTCATCCAGACATCTCATCCTCTGTCATCCCCTTCTCCTCCTGCCCCCAATCCCTCCCAACATCAGAGTCTTTTCCCATGAGTCAACTCTTTGCATGAGGTGGCCAAAGTACTAGAGTTTCAGCTTTAGCATCATTCCTTCCAAAGAAATCCCAGGGCTGATCTCCTTCAGAATGGACTGGTTGGATCTCCTTGCAGTCCAAGGGACTCTCAAGAGTCTTCTCCAACACCACAGTTCAAACACATCAATTCTTTGGCACTCAGCCTTCTTCACAGTCCAACTCTCACATCCATACATGACCACTGGAAAAACCATAGCCTTGACTAGATGGACCTTAGCCAGCAAAGTAATATCTCTGCTTTTCAATATATTATCTAGGTTGGTCATAACTTTTCTTCCAAGGAGTAAGCGTCTTTTAATTTCATGGCTGCAGTCACCATCTGCAGTGATTTTGGAGCCCCCAAAAATAAAGTCTGACACTGTTTCCACTGTTTCCCCATCTATTTCCCTTCAAGTGATGGGACCGGATGCCATGATCTTCATTTTCTGATGTTGAGCTTTAAGCCAACTTTTTCACTCTCTTCTTTCACTTTCATCAAGAGGCTTTTTAGCTCCTATTCACTTTCTGTCATAAGGGTAGTGTCATCTGCATATCTGAGGTTATTGATATTTCTCCCGGCAATCTTGATTCCAGCTTGTGTTTCTTCCAGTCCACCGTTTCTCATGATGTACTCTGCATAGAAGTTAAATAAGCAGGCTGACAATATACAACCTTGATGTACTCCTTTTCCTATTTAGAACCAGTCTGTTGTTCCATGTCCAGCTGCTTCCTGACCTGCATACAGATTTCTCAAGAGGCAGGTCAGGTGGTCTGGTAGTCCCATCTCTCTCAGAATTTTCCACAGTTTATTGTGATCCACACAATCAAAGGCTTTGACATAGTCAATAAGGCAGAAATAGATGTTTTTCTGGAACTCTCTTGCTTTTTCCATGATCCAGTGGATGTTGGCAATTTGATCTCTGGTTCCTCTGCCTTTTCTAAAACCAGCTTGAACATCAGGGAGTTCACAGTTCACGTGTTGCTGAAGCCTGGCTTGGAAAATTTTGAGCATTACTTTACTAGCATGTGAGATGAGTACAACTGTGCGGTAATTTGAACATTCTTTGGCATTGCCTTTTTTGGGATTGGAATGAAAACTGACCTTTTCCAGTCCTGTGGCCACTGCTGAGTTTTCCAAATTTGCTGGCATGTTGAGTGCAGCACTTTCACAGCATCATCTCTCAGGATTTGAAACAGCTCCACTGGAATTCCATCACCTCCACTAGCTTTGTTCGTAGTGATGCTTTCTAAGGCCCACTTGATTTCACATTCCAAGATGTCTGGCTCTAGATTAGTGATCACATCATCATGATTATCTGGGTTGTGAAGATCTTTTTGTACAGTTCTTCCATGTATTCTTGCCACCTCTTCTTAATATCTTCTGCTTCTGTTAGGTCCAGACCATTTCTGTCCTTTATCGAGCCCATTCTTGCATGAAATGTTCCCTTAGTATCTCTAATTTTCTTGAAGAGATCTCTAGTCTTTCCCATTCTGTTCTTTTCCTCTGTTTCTTTGCATTGATCACTGAAGAAGGCGTTCTTATCTCTTCTTGCTATTCTTTGGAACTCTGCATTCAGTTGCTTATATCTTTCCTTTTCTCCTTTGCTGTTCACCTCTCTTCTTTCCACAGCTATTTGTAAGACCTCCCCAGACAGCCATTTTGCTTTTTGCATTTCTTTTCCATGGGGATGGTCTTGATCCCTGTCTCCTGTACAATGTCACGAACCTCATTCCATAGTTCATCAGGCACTCTATCTATCAGATCTAGGCCCTTAAATCTATTTCTCACTTCCACTGTATAATCATAAGGGATTTGATTTAGGTCATACCTGAATGGTCTAGTGGTTTTCCCTACTTTCTTCAATTTAAGTCTGAATTTGGTAATAAGGAGTTCATGATCTGAGCCACAGTCAGCTCCTGGTCTTGTTTTTGTTGACAGGATAGAGCTTCTCCATCTTTGGCTGCATAGAATATAATCAATCTGATTTCGGTGTTGACCATCTGGTGATGTCCATGTGTAGAGTCTTCTCTTGTGTTGTTGGAAGAGGGTGTTTGCTATGACCAGAGCATTTTCTTGGCAAAACTCTATTAGTCTTTGCCCTGCTTCATTCCGCATTCCAAGGCCAAATTTGCCTGTTACTTCAGGTGTTTCTTGACTTCCTACTTTTGCATTCCAGTCCCCTGTAATGAAAAGGACATCTTTTTGGCTGTTAGTTCTAAAAGGTCTTGTAGGTCTTCATAAAACCGTTCAACTTCAGCTTCCTCAGCATTACTGGTTGGGGCATAGACTTGGATAACTGTGATATTGAATGGTTTGCCTTGGAACCGAACAGAGATCATTCTGTCGTTTTTGAGATTGCATCTAAGTACTGCATTTCAGACTTTTTTGTTGACCATGATGGCTACTCCATTTCTTCTGAGGGATTCCTGCCCGCAGTAGTAGATATAATGGTCATCTGAGTTAAATTCACCCATTCCAGTCCATTTTAGTTTGCTGATTCCTAGAATGTCGACGTTCCCCCTTGCCTGCACACATAGATACACAATAAAATAAAATTTAAAAATAATTTCTTCTCTTTCACTGACTTCTTACCTTGCACCACCTCCCAACAGCCCTTAACTCCATCACATACTGTTCCCCGAGAACTTATATATTGGTTTGATGAAATAAAGACTCAGAAAGCCCAGTACTGGCAATATGGAATAAATTTTGAAAATTATAGATCATTTCCTTCCCTGTGATTAGATTAAGAGAATATTTAAAATTAAATAAAAATTATTTCTTTAGACCAGTGAGTGCTCCTCAGTCTCTTCAGTCGTGTCCAACTCTGTGACCACCACCCCCACCTCCGCCGGGACTGTAGCCCACCAGGCTCCTCTGTCCATTTGATTCTCCAGGCAAGAACACTGGAGTGAGGAGTGCACTCCTCCAGGGGATCTTTCCAACCCAGGAATCGAACCCATATCTCCAGCATCTCCTGCATTGCAGAACATGCATTGCAGGCAGTCTATTGAGCCACCTGGGAAGCCCATTAGCACACTGCTGCTGCTGCTGCTGCTAAGTCGCTTCAGTCGTGTCCGACTCTGTGCTGTCCCATGGACCGCAGCCGGCCAGGCTCTGCTGTCCCTGGGATTCTCCAGGCAAAAACACTGGAGTGGGTTGCCATTTCCTTCTCCAATGCATGAAAGTGAAAAGTGAAAGGGAAGTCACTCAGTCGTGTCCGATTCTTAGCGACCCCATGGACTGCAGCCAATCAGGCTCCTCTGTCCCTGAGATTTTCCAGGCAAGAGCACTGGAGTGGGGTGCCCAGACCCCTAACCCTTGTTCCCATTAGCTCACGGTACCAGAATATGAAGAAACAAACCTACAGATCTGTCTCCTGACTACCTTTATAAGGCAGGCAAAGAAACTGTTTAAACTGTTTTGTGAAGTTGATGTGATGCGGGCGTGGGGCTGGGCGGGGCGGGGAGGCGGGGATTCATGCATCTCACAATGTACCCAAGTTGATCCACTAGTGTGTGGGCACAACATACTAGAGCTTCAATTAGTACAACAGTAGATGTATATAGTGTATAAAGAAATAAATTCTGTATCCTGGGGGTACATATCTGAAAATGGTGACGGAATTACAATTTATGTCATCAAAAATGTTTGGAAATCACTGACTTAAATTGCATATTAAATGTCACAATTTTCCATTATTCTTATATCCAAAACTTATCATGACATTTAAATTTCATTGCTTCAGATCTATGATCAGAATTAGTCCCATAAAAGCTACATACGGAGCTTTAGAAGGTCCAATACTTTTATTACACTTATGAGGCAAAAGGAGAGGAAATGAGAGGACCATGAGGTTGAAGTTGTTTAAATCTGAAGAGAATAACTTCATCAGCTCATGTGTGGTACTAACGTTTCTATGACTAACACCCCAGTGAAGTTGCAGTGAAGTTGCTCAATCGTGTCCGACTCTTTGCAGTCCCATGGACTGTAGCCTACCAGGCTTCTCCAGCCATGGGATTTTCCAGAGTAGTGGAGTGGGTTGCCATTTCCTTCTCCAGGGGACCTTCCAGACCCAGGGATCAAACCCGGGTCTCTTGCATTGCAGGCAGACGCTTTGCTGTCTGTGCCACCAGGGAAGCCAGTCAAAGTAGAAGAATACTTGTGAAAACTTTGAGTTTTGTCAGCCAACGTAAAACAATACACCCACACGAGGTCCCATCTGAGTCAGCAGAGTCCAGCTTTCTTCCTACGAACATGAGGCCCTGGGCAGGTGTCTGTTCCGCTGCCCTTTGCCTGGTCTCTCCTTAACTCTGACCTGCATATGGTCCTTGGCTCTTGGCTCCTGAGGTCATTTATAATTATGTTCTTGCTGCCCTTCGCTTGTCCATGGCTTTTTTTTAAAGTATACTTCAGTTACAATATTATATTAGTTTCAGGTGTACAACACACCGATTCAGTACTTTAAAGATTATACTTCACTAAAAGGTATTAAAAGATAATGGCTATAATTCCCTGTGCTGTACAGTATTATCCTTGTTGCTCATCTATTTTACACACGGTAGTTTGTGTCTCTTAATCCCATAGCCCTCTTTGCCCCTGCTCCTTCCCTCTCCCCTCTGGGAACCACTAGTTTATTTTCTATACCTATGAGTCTGTTTCTGTTTTGCATTTACATTGTTTGTACTATTTTTCAGATTTCACATATAAATGGTATCAAACAGTATTTGTCAATGTCTCACTTATTTCACTAAGCATAATATTCTCTAGATTCATCCATGTTGGCTGCAGATGGCTTATCTATTCTTTAAAGAGATGTTAAGTCATGGACAGGGGTCCAAAGGATGCCCCAGGATTGCATCGGGCTGTAGGTTATTAACTCGAATTGCCTGAACAGAGCAGTTACATGAGATTTCCTCCTTAGAGAAATGTGTTTTATTAAATATATGTTTTTAAAATCTTCACTTCATTACTGAAGCCTCTTGGTCCCCTGTCCAGCCATCTAGGGATGAACTGAGGTGCAGTCTCGATTGCCTATATCCGCCAAGGGGGTGGTGCACACCCCTCTCCCGTGGGCAGTTCTTGCTCCCACACCCAAGGCCCATTAAAGCCGGTCTCTGGACACGCTCGTCATCTGGGAAGTATTCCCTTTCTGTGAGCTGAATACCCATTATTAACACAAGGCCACTAATGAGTCAGCCCTGTTCTCAACTGTTTGGACAAGTCATCACTGACTAAGTCACTTCTCAAACTTGTGACCCGAGGGTTTGGTGCCAACATGGAGGAGTTGCTTTTTCTTTGTGACCTGAGGGCCAAAAGCTTAGCCAGCTGGACTATAAAGTGAATGAGTAACAGAGATAAAATGTTAAATTATTTTTCAATGTAAATCAGAGTTTTCATTTAAATGAAATTGTGAATTTTTAGTTATTGTTAAAACAATAATAACCAAACATCAACTCTTCGTTAAGTCTCCTTTTAAGGTCCTCTATATTTTCTCCTACCCAACCTCTGATACTTGAATTTCATTCTTCCAGAACATTTCCTTTCCCCTCTGACACATCCTGGGCTATCCGATCCAGCTGTCCAAACCCATCCTACCAGCAAGACCTCATTCACATCACACATTCTCCTGAAGCTTCTGCTGATACTTGAAGCCCATACTGATCTCCCCTTCTGCCCATATTTGCAACAGCCTCAGTCAATTTAGGGGCTTCCCAGGTGGGCACCAGTGTTTAAAAACCTGCCTGCCAATGCAGGAGGTGTAAGGGTCATGGGTTCAATCCCTGGGTTGAGATGATCCCCTGGAGGAGGGCACAGCAACCCACTCCAGTATTCTTGCCTGTAGAATCCCATGGACAGAGGAACATGGCAAGCTACAGTCCATGGGGTTGCCCAGAGTCAGACACAACTGAGCGACTGCTTTCAGTCAATTTATGGACTTTCTGCTCTTCTCCAATGATGCAAGAAAATTTTGTATGTTTCATAATTACAAGCATATTTGCTTCCACCACACCACCAAACTCAATAGTCAATATAATACTAGGTATTTATGAAGCTACATTCAATCAGCATGTTAGAACTTTTGACCTTGAGGCTGCCAGTTTCTGTGTAATCAGAGGAGATGTGCCCCATGTCAAGAAGAACCAGGTAGAAAGGAAACATCGTGTTCCTAGAAACAACATATGTGGGATTATTGGCTTATTAACCTAACCCTCCTGCGTATTGATAATAGCTACTGTTCAATAAAGGACAGAAATGGTATGGACCTAACAGAAGCAGAAGATATTAAGAAGAGGTGGCAAGAATACATGGAAGAACTGTACAAAAAAGATCTTCATGACCCGGATAATCACAATGGTGTGATCACTCATCTAGAGCCAGACATCCTGGAATGTGAAGTCAAGTGGGCCTTAGAAAGCATCACTACGAACAAAGCTAGTGGAGGAGATGGAATTCCAGTTGAGCTATTTCAAATCCTGAAAGATGATGCTGTGAAAGTGCTGCACTCAACATGCCAGCAAATTTGGAAAACTCAGCATTGGCCAGAGCGCTGGAAACGATGTTTTCATTCCAATCCCAAAGAAAGGCAATGCCAAAGAATGCTCAAACTACTGCACAATTGCACTCATCTCACATGCTAGCAAAGTAATGTTCAAAATTCTCCAAGCCAGGCTTCAGCAATATGTGAACCGTGAACTCCCTGATGTTCAAGCTGGTTTTAGAAAAGGCAGAGGAACCAGAGATCAAATTGCCAACATCCACTGGATCATGGAAAAAGCAAGAGAGTTCCAGAAAAACTTCTATTTCTGCCTTATTGACTATGCCAAAGCCTTTGACTGTGTGGATCACAATAAACTGTGGAAAATTCTGAGAGAGATGAGACTAACAGACCACCTGACCTGCCTCTTGAGAAATCTGTATGCAGGTCAGGAAGCAACAGTTAGAACTGGACATGGAACAACAGACTGGTTCCAAATAGGAAAAGAAGTATGTCAAGGTTGTATATTGTCACCCTGCTTATTTAACTTCTATGCAGAGCACATCATGAGAAATGCTGGACTGGAAGAAACACAAGCTGGAATCAAGATTGCCGGGAGAAATATCAATAACCTCAGATATGCAGATGACACACCCTTATGGCAGAAAGTGAAGAGGAACTAAAAAGCCTCTTGATGAAAGTGAAAGAGGAGAGTGAAAAAGTTGGCTTAAAGCTCAACATTCAGAAAACAAAGATCATGGCATCCGGTCCCATCACTTGATGGGAAATAGATGGGGAAACAGTGGAAACAGTGTCAGACTATATTTTTAGGCTCCAAAATCACTGCAGATGGAGACTGCAGCCATGAAATTGACGCTTACTTCTTGGAAAGAAAGTTATGACCAACCTAGATAGCATATTCAAAAGCAGAGACATTACTTTGCCAACAAAGGTCCATCTAGTCAAGGCTATGGTTTTTCCAGTGGTCATGTATGGATGTGAGAGTGGGACTGTGAAGAAGGCTGAGTGCCGAAGAATTGATGCTTTTGAATGGTGGTGTTGGAGAAGACTCTTGAGAGTCCCTTGGACTGCAAGGAGATCCAACCAGTCCATTCTGAAGGAGATCAGCCCTGGGATTTCTTTGGAAGGAATGATGCTAAAGCTGAAACTCTAGTACTTTGGCGACCTCATGTGAAGAGTTGCTACTGCTACTGCTAAGTCACTTCAGTCGTGTCCGACTCTGTGCGACCCCCATAGACAGTAGCCCACCAGGATCCCTCGGCCCTGGGATTCTCCAGGCAAGAACACTGGAGTGGGTTGCCATTTCCTTCTCCAATGCATGAAAGTGAAAAGTGAAAGGGAAGTCGCTCAGTCATGTCCGACTCTTCGCGATCCCATGGACTGCAGCCTACCAGGCTCCTCTGTCCTTGGGATTTTCCAGGCAAGAGGACTGGAGTAGGGTGCCATTGCCTTCTCTGTGTGAAGAGTTGACTCATTGGAAAAGACTCTGATGCTGGGAGGGATTGGGGGCAGGAGGAGAAGGGGATGACCAAGGATGAGATGGCTGGATGGCATCACGGACTCAATGGACATGAATCTGAATGAACTCCGGGAGATGGTGATGGACAGGGAAGCCTGGCGTGCTGCGATTCATGGGGTCACAAAGAGTAAGACACAACTGAGTGGCTAAACTGAACTGTTCGCTGAACTTTTAATTTCAAACAGAAAAGTATAAAGGACAATGTTGTAATACTTGTGTTTATCTCAGATCAAGTTTTTAGAGAAAATAATGTTACAGAAATTAGAAATTGCTATATTAGAAATTCTTTTTCCCTAGTCCCATTACTCTCCTTCTCTAGCCACTGGGAACAAATATTTTGAATGTGTATATCCTGACAGAGGATGAGATGGTTGGATGGCATCACCGACTCAATGGACATGAGTTTGAGTAAACTCCGGGAGTTGGTGATGAACAGGGAGGCCTGGCGTGCTGCAGTTCATGGGGTCGCAAGGAGTCAGACACGACTGAGCAACTGAACTGAACTGATCCTGACCGTGTTGTTTATGTTCATTTTACACACACACGCTATGGATCTCTGTTACGTTAGTTTCCTCTAATGAAGAATTCCTTCTAGAATTCACATCATTCAGTAGACCCCTCCCTTGAGTCCAAATTGGCCTGTAAATGGTAGAAATGATTCTGGCCCAGTTCTATGTCTAAGTTGTAAGAATGTCCGGATGTTTCTACTTTTGCACTCTTGGAAGCCCTGACCTACCACGTAGGAAACCCCGCCTATATGAGAGACCACGTGTAGAGGCTACATGGAGAAGGAGAAGCCTCAAAACAACAAGGAGAAAGAAAGCCCAGCTCGCCTGAGCCCCTGCTGACCCAGGTCCGGCAGACCTGCCAGCCACCGAGTGACTGCTGACTGGCACAACTGCCCAGCTGAGCCAAGCCAGGCTGCAGAATTATAGCCAAATAAAATGTTGATTGACTTACAAAGTTTTAGGGTTGTTTGCTATGAAGCAATAGATAATCAGAACATATGTGTTCATAAACAATATTATTTTATGTGGATTCTTTTAACGAGTGTTATCTGTGTACATGGGCTTCCCAGATGGCTCCGAGGTAAAGAATCTGCCTGCAGTGCAGGAGACGTGGGGTGGATCCCCTGGGTCAGGAAGATCTCCTGGAGAGGGAAATGGCAACTCATTCCAGTACTCTTGCCTGGAAAATCCCATGGACAGAGGAGCCTGAAGGGCTACAGTCCATGGGATTGCAAAAGGTCGGCCACAACTGAGCGTGCATGCATCAGTGTGCATAATATTCTGAAATTTGCTTTTTCTTGGTCAGTATTATGCTTTTAGATGTATTAATATTAAATCCATAGATCTAGTTCATTTTAATTATTATACATTCCATTTTATGAGCAAAACAACTTGTTTTATTTATTTAGTTAGTTTTTACAACTTGTTTTAAAAACTGAGTTGTTCTCAGTTTTTCTCTATTGCAAATAAAGAAATAATGGGCATTCTTAGGTAGATCTCCTTGTGTTTATATTTGAGAATTTCTCTAGTTTAAATATCTAAGTGTTATTTAAGATTTTCTATGCACTGAGCTCTGTATTACTGAAACAAAGCTTTTAAGTAGCCAATATTACCCTGCTTTACAAATGAGGAACGTGAGGCTCAGAGAAATTAAGTAACTGGCTTAAGGTCACATAGCAAATAAGTTACAAAACTAGAATTTGAATAGGTTTATCTGTCTCCAGACCCTACATCCTCAACTTCTATACTAAAGTTTTATATCCAAGTATCCTATGGATCTACATTTGTTGATTTTCTCTATAAGAATTATAAGTCCTTTCAGGATTAATGATAATAATAATAGCTATAACATATTCAGTACTTACTATGTGCTGGGTGCCGTGCATAACATTTGAAATACTATTTAATTTCATTTAATCTTCATACAACCTGATGATTGAGGGTATTATGCTCATTTTGGAAATGAGGAAACTGTGAATTTAAATAGCTTACTCAGAGTCATACAGATAGACAAAGGCCAAGACAGGAACAAAGCCAAGTCTTGCAAGGCTTGAAGCTTATACAAGTTGGAATAGGGAGGGTCTCTCATAGAAAAAGAATTCAAATATACAAATACAGAATTAGGTATGAAACTGAATATTCAAACTGAAAAGAGAAATCACCATTAGTTGTTGAATTCTAGGTATGGAAGTCTCCTGAGACGGCTTTGGACAGTTTCCCTGAAATGCTGGCAAAGAAAATGCTTCCTGGTTGCTACCTGGCTTCCCCTCACCATCTAGAACATTCTGCAACTCCTTTCACTCACAGGGGCTGTAATAGTGAAGCGCTCCAAGGTTGAACCAGCATTAGCTCGTGACTTATAAAT
The DNA here is from genome assembly GCA_917880005.1 of Nanger dama. Lineage (NCBI taxonomy): Eukaryota > Metazoa > Chordata > Mammalia > Artiodactyla > Bovidae > Nanger > Nanger dama. The sequence goes on from CAKJTW010000035.1 coordinate 12,595,998, forward strand.
CTGCCTCTGGGTGGAAAATAATTATGAATTATGGGGACATAATTCTGTCTGCTCTTCTCCAAAGCCCAGATCTCAGGCACGATTTTGGATTCACAAAGTCCAGAGGGCCTGGCGTGGATGCTCAGTACGTATTAGGGGCCGCACCACTATATGCTGCCCACGTCCATCATTCTCCCTCATGTCACGCAGGTGATTTTCTTCCCAGCATCTATACTGCTTTGTTGTTCTGTCCTGAGTCATGCCCAACTCTCTGCAGCCCCATGGACTGCAGATGAAGTTCCTTCCCGTCCTTAACTAATCTCCCAGAGTTGGCTCAGACTCATGTCCATTGAGTCCATGATGCCATTCACCCATCTCATATTCTCTTAACTCCTTCTCCTCCTGTCCTTAAAATTTCCCAGCATCATGCTCTTTTCCAAAGTATTGGAGCTTCAGCTTCTGAGTCATTATTGCCTACAATTAATGCGGGAGACCTGGGTTTGATCCCTGGGTTGGGAAGTTCCCCTGAAGAAGAGAAAGGCTATCCACTCCAGTATTCTAGCCTGGAGAATTCCAGGGACTGTACGTATAGTCCATGGAGTCACAAAGAGTTGGACACGACTGAGAGACTTTCACTTTCGCTTTTCTTCTTATTCGTGTCTTCATGTGTCTATTGTCTGCTTGTCCTGCTGAAACATAAACTTCTTAAGATCAGGAACCTTGTCCATCTTTCTTCCACACTGTATCTCAACACCCAGGATAGTGCCTACATAGTGTCAACAAACAGCTGTCAAATAAATGAGAAACATATTAATTGAATAAACAAATCAAAATACTTTTGGATTAAAATAGCACAAAGTTTAGAGATGTTTGTAACAGAAACAAAAGAAAAGGAAAAGGAATGTAATAGCTTGTAGTTTTTGAAACAAGTTCAGGTAATCTTCTCAAAAGCAAATTTATATTTTGCACAAATCATATGTTATACTAAAGTCATTTTCTATCAAAATATTTAATATTTCAAATCCCAAGTGCAATCCAGTTTTTGAGCAAGATTTATTATCTCTCCTCTATAGTAATTACAATAAGTTTGAGATCTAAAATTTTTGAGCATTATCTTTATTAATATGGTAATTAAAAAGTTACACCACATGTATTTTGGGAAAGAATGGGTATCTAAAAGAACTAACAATCGTAGCTTCTTTTTCAGTGGAGAAATATCAGTTTTGCCCTACATGGATGATTTATCTTAAGAAATCATCAGAACATCAAAATAAGGAGAAATGTTCATTTCTAGACTATGAATCATATGAGAAAATTGCAGAAACTCTGTGTTTTCTATCTTTTACTTTGGTCAACTTGACTATTTCATTTTTTATCCTCATTTCACATTTAACTAACATGATAAAAATTCAAAATAATGACTTTGTTTTCTTTAACTACATAACTGTTACTGAAGAAAAATTATAGGCTACATGAAGTTATTGTCTGAGGTAAATATTTGAGGTTACAATGTTTTTTTGTTTTCTGTTGTTCTATTAAATACAGCAAAAAATATCCTCAAAATAACCATAATTAATGTTTCATTTGGGAATGGTTCACTTGCCTGTTGACTTTCCAAGCAATCCACAAGCCCCTGTTTCTGTTTGTTTGGGTTAACAAGATTTCCAAATCTTTAGCCAGTACTGTGATGAGATTTAAGAGTATGATTCTAGCTTCAATCTATTTACATTGCTGTCAAATGTATGTGTTGGGATAATTAACTTGCCATCTGGAGAAAAATTAGATAACTCACTTCTTATACCAAAATAATTCCAGTGGAACCAGATATTTAAATAGAAAAAAAAAAGAAAGAAAGAAAAGAAACCACAAAAGTACAAGGGAAAAACACAGGGAATTTCTATTTCTTGAGCTAGTACCTTGGATAATTCAATTGTCCTCTTAAGAACAACAAGATAAAATACTTTTGGCACATACCTACCACAGGATCCAATTATTCCACTCCTAGATATTTGCCAAAGAGGAGTAAAAGTGAAAGTCCACACAAAGACTTTTACATAAAAGTTAACAGCAGTTTTATTTGTAAGAACCAAAAACTGGAAACAATCCAAATGTTCATTAATAGGTGAATGGATAAACAAATTGTGGATATATACATGCAATGGAGTACTATTCAGTTTTAAAAGGACTGAATACTCTCACACGCAACAACATGGATGAGCCTTAAGATAACTGTGCTGAGAGAAAGAATCCAGACATAAAAGAATAAATGCTTCATCTTTGCATTTATATAAAATTCTTGAAAAATGCAAACCAGTTTTCAGTGATAGAAGGTAGATCAGTGGTCACCTGAAGATGAGGCATTGGAGGAGGGAAAGGGAGGGAGGGAGAGTCACTAAATGACATGAGGAAACCTTGGAAGGGATCATTTTGATGGTGGTAATGGTTTCATGGTTATACATGTGTGTCAGACTCATCAAATTATACACTTTACACCTATGCAGTTTACTAAATATGGACTATACCTCAATAATTAACTCAGCAACAGTTAAAACAATGAATTCAACAATATACCTAGACAAAATGAGTGATTAACAGAATCTGGTAAGATTCATCAGGAAAAAGAAGAAAAGTAAAAAATATATCAGGAATGAAAAAGATGATAGAACTATAAAGAAAGTAGATATCTAAAAATCATAAAATATATGACTTTATGCCAATATATTTGAAAATGACACTTTTAGAAAAATTTTATTACTAAAACTGACATAAGGAGTATTTTCCTAACCCTAAATAAACTTAACAACCATTAAAGAAAGCATTTCAGTGTTTGAAAAATCTACCCCTCTTAAACACATACACACACACACACACACACACACACACACACACACAAACACCAAACCTGAAGAGTTTCATCAGTAAGTTCTAGCAGATCCTCAAAGAACAGACAATCTCAGTCTTATATTTCAGAGCATAGAAAAGACAAATTCTACAGTTCATTTAACAAACCTAATATGACCATTATACTAAAACAAATTAAGGAGAGCATGAAAAAGGGAAATTATGGGCTAATACCATTTGTGAATATAAATGCAAAAGTCCTAAATAAAATGCTTAATACATGAGTATATTAAAAATTCCTCTTGGCTGAACTATGTTTATTCTAGGGATACAAATATGGCTTAATATTAAAATGTTATTAATGTACTCTACCTAATTAACAAAGCAAAAAAGTTATGAGTCTTCCAATAGTTGCAGAATATGCGTTGATATAAATGAAAACCCATTCATAAGTTTTTTAAATCATAGAAAAATAAGAATAGAAATATCCTTAATCTGAGAATAGGAATCAACCAAATTCTTATATCAAACATCATATTAGATGGTAAATGTTAGGTCTATTCTCTTTAAAGTAGAAAATATAAAGGATGTCTATTATTACTGATTCTATCCTACATTGTACTGGAAGACACTGTAAAATAAGAAAAAGTAACATAAAGGCTACAAATGAGTAAAAACATTGTCACTACCAGATGATATGTCAATAGCAAGCCAACAGAGCTTACAGACTATTAGAGTTCAGCAAGATCAGTGGGCCTGAAGCAATGACCTTTCTATGCACCAGTGACAAACAAGCAGCCAGAGCAATTTTTAACAGCATGTTTTTCACAAAGAAATAAATACCACCCATAACAAGAACTGGGCTTCCCAGGTGACACAGCAGTAGAGAATCCGCCTGCCAATGCCAGAGACGCAAGTTCAATCCCTGGGTCAGGAAGATCCTCTGGCGTAGGGAAGTGGCAACCCACTCTAGTATTCTTGCCTGGGAAATCCCACGGACAGAGGAGCCTGGCGGACTACAGTCCAAGGGGTCGCACAGTCAGACACAACTGAGCAACTGAGCACGCACGCATACCAAGGACTAAATCTATCATTTATGCGCAATATTTCTGTGGAAAAGGCTATAAAGCAATACCAAATGATACAAAACACAATTGAAGGATTAAATAAATGGAAACAGATTGATGATATTCATAGGTGGGGAGTCCCCATATCTTTAAGAGAGCAAGTCTTCCAAAATGAATCTAGAAAAGTTAGTGCAAACCCAATCAAAATACCAAGACTTTTCTCTGCATCTTGACAGTTAATTCTGAAATTTATAGGAAAAGCAAAGGGCCAGAAGCAGCCACAGCATTCTGAAGAACACATCTGAGGATTAAGCTGTAGTGATTAATAGCGCTTAGGACAAGGACAGCCAAGTATATCCATGAACTATCACAGAAAGTCCAGAAACAGAATCATAAATATAAAAACTTGATATTTTCAAAGACAGCACTAAAAATCATGGGGAAATTATCAACTAGCATGTAAATAGTATTGGAATAAGCAGTGATCCTTAAGAAGGGAAAAAAGCCTAGATCCTGATTAAACAATACATACAAAAACAAATTCCAGGTGGATTAAATGCTTAAATGTGAAAAGGAAAACGTTAAAGCTTTTACGCTAAAATATGGAAGAATATATTCATGACTTTTGGGTAAAGAAGGACTTTTTAACCAAAATACAAGAAGTCATAAGGAAAGATTGAATTTTAAAACCTCTGTATAACTGAATCACTTTGCTGAAACACCTAAAACTAACACAACATTGTGATTTAACTATACTCCAATAAATTTAAAAATAAAATAAAAAATATTTATTGAGCAAAATGATACAAAGTTAAAAAAAAGAAACAAAAACTTTTGTACATCAAAGCATGCTAAGTCGCTTCAGCCCTATCTGACTCTTTGCAACCCTATGGACTGTAGCCCACCAGGCTCCTCTGTCCATGGGATTCTCCAGGTAAGAATACTGGAGTGGGTTGCCATGCCCTCCTCTAGGGAATCTTCCTGAGCCAGGGACTGCATCCACATCTCCTGGGTGTCTCCTGCAGAGCAGATGAATTCTTTACCGCTGAGTCACTAACCTCAGATATGCAGATGACAGCACCCTTATGGCAGAAAGTGAAGAGGAGCTAAAGGGCCTCTTGATGAAAGTGAAAGAGGAGAGTGAAAAAGTTGGCTTAAAACTCAACATTCAGAAAACGAACATCATGGCATCTGGTCCCATCACTTCATGGGAAATAGATGGGGAAACAGTGGAAACAGTGTCAGACTTTATTTTTGGGGCTCCAAAATCACTGCAGATGGCGACTGCAGCCATGAAATTAGAAGACGCTTACTCCTTGGAAGAAAAGTTATGACCAACCTAGATAGCATATTCAAAAGCAGAGACATTACTTTGCTGACTAAGGTCCATCTAGTCAAGGCTATGGTTTTTCCTGTGGTCATGTATGGATGTGAGAGTTGGACTATAAAGAGGGCTGAGAGCCAAATAATTGATGCTTTTGAACTGTGGTGTTGGAGAAGACTCTTGAGAGTCCCTTGGACTGCAAGGAGATTCAACCAGTCCATTATGAAGGAGATCAACCCTGGGATTTCTTTGGAAGGAATGATGCTAAAGCTGAAACTTCAGTACTTTGGCCACCACATGCGAAGAGTTGACTCACTGGAAAAGACTCTGATGCTGAGAGGGACTGGGGGCAGGAGGAGAAGGGGATGACCAAGGATGAGATGGCTGGATGGCATCACGGACTCGATGGACGTGAGTCTGAGTGAACTCCGAGAGATGGTGATGGACAGGGGAGGCCTGGCGTGCTGCGATTCATGGGGTTGCAAAGAATTCGGACATGCCTGAACAACTGAACTGAACTGAACTGAGCTGAACTGAGCCACTTGGAAAGCTCACATCAAAGCATTCTAGTAACAAAATGACAATACAAACTACTTCAAAGAAGATAATTTGACATGCAACTGCACAAGGTTAGTGTGCAGAATATGTAAAAGGTTCATAAAAACAAGTAAAACAGAAAGTTCAGTGTTTAAAGTGGACAATTATCAGCAGAAATAGTCAATTAAAATATGACCATATATTCAGTTCCACTTGTACTTAAATATAATTTCACTAAGATACAATTTCAATTCCACAGAGACTGGCAAAAACCACTTGGAGAGTAATTTTTCCATAAGGATGGAATAGCTTATAGCTGAGCAATTCCATCTTTTAGACAAAGTCTTGCTCAGGTATCTAAAGAGACATGAGCAAAAATAAGTTTGGGAGCTTGTTTATAGAGGGGAAAAAAAATAGAAACAACCTACCCATTCATCATAGGATAAACAATGAATAGTGATATGTTCACTCTATGAATATCACTCAGCAATTACAGTGAGAAACCAGAGCAACTTGGATCAGCATGGATAATTTTTTAAAAATATGTAGAGTAGAAGGACTAGGTTGAAGGAATCCTCACAGGGCTATAACATTTACAGAAAGTTTTACAGCCCACAAAGCAAAACTTTAAAAACTTTATGGAAAAATTCTGAATATCAATCATTTCTGAGAAGAGGAATGAGGTCATAGTAGGGTTCACTGTATTTGTTGGGTTTTTTTAATTCATTTCTCTTTATTTTTTTTAATGTAGATTTTATTTCTTAATGAAAAAACATCTAAAGCGACCCAGCAAAATGTTGGATAGTGAGAGTTGTGTGATATGTAGAGGTAGCTACTACTATATTGTACTATATACCTTTTTTGTATGTTTAAAGTATTTCATAATTTTAAAAAGAAAAAGTGGTACAAACAGGTACCAGGGCAGAAGTAATGTTGAGGGAAAAGACCCAGGTGATCAGTCATTGAAGAATGAAGACATGAATGCACTCATGTAACTAGGCAGGCGGGGAGAAAGGAACAGGATGGGTTGAACCGCAAAGACTGCCAGATATCACATCGAATAGCACATCTTTCACAGGGTCTAGTATGGAGAAAGGAGCAAGCAGCCGATTTATCGACAATAAATTTAAATCCCATTATTTTACTCATAGGAGAGGTTTCCCCAGTCTGGGAACCATCAGAGTTCTTTACACCGGTTTAAGTTAATCAGCTCTGCTGGCTCAAATAAAAAGATTTCTGTTGATCAAGATTTCTGCTCACGGCCATGGGGCGTGGCAAACTGCAGCTGATGGCAAAGCCCTCCGAAATCTCTGAGTCAGCGGTGAAGAAAGAGTGGCAGTGCTGCAAGGAGGAAACTGGATTCTGTTCTGGCTGCCGAGGATTCGTTCCAAGGGAGACACCCGGAATCATCTCCGAGACAGAAAGAACCTGATCCAATCTAATCATCAGAGCACTTCGAGTTCTGAGCAGGAGCAGATGAAGCTCTGAACCCCAGGAGAAGGGCTTATCTCCTTCAGAGAACACCCTCCTCTCCGCTCTATCCCCACAATTCAAGTTTGGTACTGTCTAAAAGCATCCTGCCAGGATTTGTTTATGTTTCCAAGTTTCCATGGATTTTATCTACATTATAAAAGTGTACTCCAAACATCAGTTACAGTTGCTTTTTTTTTTTTTTTAATTTACTGAAGGTAGAAAATAATGCTGACCCATCCTGAAAACCTAGAACACAAAATGATCCCATTGGCACTTTTAGTAGAAAATCCTGTGCTGTTTTATGGCAATTTTGTGTCCAGCTAGCAGTTCCCAGTTCAGTTCAGTTCAGTCGCTCAGTCGTGTCCTATTCTTTGGGACCCCCATGAATTGCAGCACGCCAGGCCCCCCTACTTACAGCCAAAGAAAGAACAGAATCATAGCATCTCAGATAAGAAGAAACTTATTTTACTCTCCAGAGAAAACAAGTAAACGTTCCTCCAAGAAGTAAGAAATCTCAGAACCACTGACATTGTTTTACTTAAGATTTGGAAAAACTAAGCCTAAGGTGTCAGCTCAAAAGAACAAAACATTCAGCTAAGATCTGGGAATAAAGACGGATGTGGGCCATTTTTCAGAAAGACTGCATTTAAGTAGCTGCAAACTGGGGTTTCTCAATGTAATTAATAAAGAGTCTGAGTTATTAGAAAATGTTCAAAGATTGGTGCAAAAGAGGAGAAGAGGGTCAGGGACAAGCATACAGAGGGAGGGAGACAGAGAGAAGAAAGTGTCCCAGCCAAAAAGATATAACCAGGCTAGCTACCAATATTTAAAAATTATAGTGATTTTCCAGAGTGATAAGATCTTTTCCATTTTTCTTAAGACATTTGTATTGCTATTAAAATGGACTAAATAGAGAATGAGTCACTAAAAAACAATGTCAATGGCTATATGTAGCTTTATAAGCAAAAACTAAAATTAATGGAAAAGAGCAGAAGACCAAAAACAAGTCGGTACAAATTTGAAGCGAAATGGGTGAGCTTTCCATTCGTATGTCAAGATTCATTTCAAAGTCATGTAAATTGAACAAACATAGTGTTTATTCAGGGTTAAGCTAACAAACCAACATAAAAGAATACAAAATGCAGAACATCTCCATGCACGGTGGAAACTTCAACTGTGACCGAGGTGACGTTACATTCTGAGTGCACGCTCAGTCGCTCAGTTGTGTCCAGCTTCTTTGCGACTCTATGGACGGGGAGCCCTCCAGGCTTCCCTGTCCATAGGATTCTCCAAGCCAGAACACTGGAGTGGGCTGCCATTTCTTCCTCTAAGGGATCTTCCAACCCAGAGATCGAACCTGGGTCTCCTGAGTCTCCTTCATTGGCAGGCGAATTCTTTTCACACTGAGCCACCTTGGAAGCCCTTACATTCTAGTTTCGAAGGGATAAAATTTGTTCAATAAATATTATTAAAACAATTAATTATGCAATCAGGAAAAACACACATAGATTCCTATCTTACATCCCTTACAAAAATATGTTACAGGTGAATTAAAGACATAAATGGAAATCATAAAACTTAAAACTTCAGGTAAGGATTTCCCTTGGCGGTCCAGGGGCTAAGACTCCACCCTCCCAAGGCAGGGGGCCCGGGTTCAATCCCTGGTCAGAGAACCAGATCTCACATGCAGCAACTAAGAAAGAGTTCTCCTGCCACAACTGAAGAGCCCATACGCCACAACAAAGATGGGGGTCCCGCGTGCTGCAGCTGGGGCCTGGCACAGTCAAATAAACAAATAAAAACTTCAGCAGAAATTATAGACTCTCTTGATGACTTCAGGGCAAGAAAGAATTTCTTCAATAAAAGAACAAATAAGCAAACAAAATCACGAACTCTGAAAGAAAATACAAATTTGGCTACTTTAAAACTTAAGAATTATATGAATAAAGAAAAAGATTGCAAAGAAGTTACACTTGTAATGCAAACAACTGACAAAGGATTACTGGCCAACCAAAATATTAAATATTACATTAATATTAAATATAAGTAAATGGTACTATTAAATAATTAGATCAACCTGAGTATTTTCAACCTTAAATATCAGTAAAAGAAAAACAACAAGGAAATGGACACTGTAATAAAAAGGCAATGTACAGAAGAGGAAATACAAATGTCCAATTAAGAATATGGAAGGCTTCTGGTTCAAGATGGCAGAATAGAAGGACGAGCATCCCATACGAGCACCAAAATTGTAACTAGCTGTTGAATGACCATTGACAGGAGGACCCTTCAGTCAGTTCAGTCGCTCAGTCATGTCCGACTCTTTGCAACCCCATAGACTGCAGCATGCCAGGCTTTCCTGTCCATCACCATCTCCCAGAGCTTGCTCAAACTCATGTCCCTTCCTCAAATTGGCAAAATAATTTTAAGACTCATACAGAAAAGTAATTGACAGAATATTAATAACAAAAGAAACATTAAAAAAAAAAGAGGTACTATAGGGATCTGATCTACTAAATATTAATAAATCTTGTAAATCCATAGTAATTAAAATACTTTGTCTACGTTCAAGAGCAGACAAATCAATTTAAAAACACAAAAAATCCAGAAATAAGCCTATAGTATATAAATGGCATATCACATCAACTGGCAGAAAATGAATTATTTAAGTGTAGTTACAATTGGCCAACTTTAAAAAATTTTTGTTTTTTCTAAAATTTAGATTCCTGATTCATGCTTATAATTTGGATGCTTCCCAAATTATAGCTGAAAGAACCTGCAGAAATGAAAATAAGCATTTTTTAGTCTGCATGTTCATGCCCAATCGCTTCAGTCGCGTAGACTCTGCGACCCCATGACTATAACCAGCCAGACGCCTCTGTCCGTGGGATTCTCCAGACAAGAATACAGGAGTGGGTCACCATGCACTCCTCCAGGGGATCTTCCCGACCCAGGGATCATTAAACTGGCGTCTCTTATCTCTCTTGCATTGGCAGACGAATTCTTTACCACTTAGCGCCACCTGGGATGCCCTGTCTTTGACTCTAGGTATTAATAAAATCTATTATTTTAGCATAAATATCTGCATGCTCAAATAACATATGGCAGAAGAATTAAAAAATGAATGAGACAGACCTAGAGCTCCTTATGGAAGAAATGAAGGGGGTTATCTTGCATTATGCTATTTGTCTTATTTGTTTCTTCATTTAACTCACATAAACTGCACACTTGCTTGGTCCATTAATAGCTCAGGGTATAGGAATTATTGAAAGCATAACATGTCCTTCCAGGTCTATCATACTTCTCCTGTTAAAAGGCTCCATCCAGATGCAACGTTGGGTTAGATCTCTTATCTACAAGGCACTCAGCATCCTTTAAGACCCAGCATTTGTTCCTTCCATTGGAGGAGCCTGGATGTGGTCTGCTGACACTTTACTAATAAGAAGCATGACTTTTCTATCTCCTGCTCAGCAGTACTCTAGAATCAGAAACCCAGCTCAGAGGTAGCAAGGTCTATGGCACTAAGGTACTCAGAGAAAAAGCAATGTCCAAGTCAAAGGATTACTGTCTGACTTTAAGAACCTTCTGCACCTGGGCTTCCAAGGCTAACGATGGGAGTGAGACATGAGACTGGAAATTGCAGACATTTTCAATTTCTTTTTATGAGCGCTTTCTTAGGCATAGATAGAACATTCAAAACACTCATTTATCTTCTACTGTTTATAGAATTAACATTATTATTTCCATGTTTTCAAAGCCATCTGACAGTCAAAGCATTCCTTAATCATTTGTATGAAAGAGAACTGAAAAATCATTAGTGGAGCTCTCCCAAAACAGTCTCAACAAAGCAATAAATATTTCATTCTGTGCAAAACTCAGTTTATTAAATTTTTATTCATCTTACAACAAAATCAGAGGTTAATAACTAAGGTGTTACCAATTTCAGTGGTCTGGCCCCTCAGTTTTTAAAACGTTTGCACAGTTTTCACTTAATTAGTAATACCCACCTCCTTCCAGCCCCTCAACCAACAGGAGAGGAAATGAATGTAAATTCTGGAATAGAAAGTGTTCTGGAAAATGATCCTGTCAGTCATATTGATAGCTAGAATGATTTTCCAATTTTTATGGCTATCATAACAGCAGCCTGTGTTTTGAAATCTTATAAGAACAGGAAAGTCCTGTTTGAAGCTGTGTTTGGAATTCCTAATGGGATGAGAGACAATTGCGATCTGCTGCTGCCACCAGCAGGCCATTCTCACAAATTGATATTTTCCCCTTGGCTCTCAGCTTTGTTTCCAACTCCTCTACAGATATTTCTTGAACACAAGTTTCTTTAATCAGGATAAATAATTATTATGTAAGTGCTCCATCAAAGAGACGTGTCCAGCTCTTAGCAACCCCATTGACTGTACTCCACCAGCTTCCTCTGTCCATTGGATTCTCCAGACAAGAAAACTTTGGTGAATTGCCATTTCCTTCCCCAGGGGATCTTCCCAACCCAGGGATCAAACCTTGCATCTCCTGCATTGGCAGATGGATTCTTTACCGCTGTGAATAATTATTACCTAATAACAAATCTCTTGCATATGGAGCCTCAGTAACAATTTTTAAAATATCTACTATGTATGATATTTTCTTTTAAAAGTAGGTCTAGTTTCTTTTTTTCCTTCTCTTCTATTCTTACTTCCATTTTTCTTCATAAGCTCCCAAACTCTTGCTTTTTGGAGGTAATATTTCTGGTGAATGTACCTTGAGAACATGTGATCTGATTGCTACAAGACATTCCTTAAATTTTCATTTATCTTACAGGTTTAAGGCTGGAGAATACAAGTGCATTCCAAAGCCACGTCATTCTGCAATTACACCCAGCTTCTACCACTAGACTTCCCTGGTGGCTCAATAGGTAAAGAGTCTGCCCATCAGGATAATGCAAGAATGCGTGTTTCTTTGATGATCAGGCAAAAACTGTTACAACCTGGTTGGTAAGTTCTGATTCGTCTGCTCTATTCACCATATATTGCACCTTCGAATGTCCATTTATTCTGGTCTTTACAAAATTTCTCTTAATGGAAAAAACTTCAGTTCTCTGGAAGACTATAAAAGGAACCTGGAACAATTCTTTGCTCAAAAAGATAAAAAACTTTGGGAAGATGGAATTAGGAAGCTGGCTGAAGAATAGCCGAAGGCAGTGGAATGAAACAGCGAATACGCTATTCAGTAAAATTCTTGGTGAAAATGCAAACTGTGTCTTTTATTTTCATTTAAGAAACTGAAGGCACTTTTGGCCAACCCAGTATAAACAAATTAGGTCCCCTGGATGTCCCACTAACACCTGATAACAGACCTTTTCCCAAGAGATGACCGAAGTGGTATTTCCATGATATTTCTCATAAGATGTAAGTACATGTGATTTCTCTCTAAGCTTTGAAATTTCCTTCTTTTGATGAGTTTGAGAGCAATAAAAGTTATCCATTCTTTGTTTCTGCCACCATTAAATATATTCAGGGTGGAGTGTAACCAACAGGGCTGTTCCCCAGTACAGTTAGTGGAAATGATTTCTCGTCTAGGCCAAGACAGTAACCAAAGCCACATAGCCTCCTTGCTTGACACTGGTTGAGACTGATTCCTCGGCTGTCTTGCTGAGGAGCTTCCATTTGGTACAAGATTGGACAATGTGAATTCCCACCCAGCATAGCTCGAAAGTCTTGTGGAGGATGGAGATGATGGAAAATAAATTTCAAAAATAATATATGTAACTAAACCACCTTGCTGTGCACCTGAAACACTGTAAGTCAACTATACTTCAATAATATATATACATATATTTTTAAAAAAGATTGTGTGGATTGATCATTATTAGAGGAATGTGCTTCTGCCCCAATACCCCAGTAAAGAAGGCTCAGTGAATACAGCTCCTGCCTCCCTTTGCTCCTTCATTCGCCATAACCCTTGAAGGAGATGACTGCTAGAGCCCGTCTGGAAGCTGCACGGTAAGAACAGAGGAGCAGCACCAAGCTGGGAGCCAGGGTGACTGAGGTCACACAGGCCTGGACTACCAACCCAGACCCCAGACTTTTACTTAAGAAATCAACTTCTGCCTCATTTTCACTCCTGTTATTTTGGATCCTCTGATAATCGGAGCCACAGAACGACAGCAGAGTCTAGGAATGCAGGGGCAAGCGGAGATCAGCCCAGGAAGAGGACTCAGTGAATAAGTACAAACAGAACAGGAAGTGATGACGGTGGACAGAAAGTGGATGAATGGGGTGGCGGGCAGCTCACATATTCGAGGAACAACCTAGCGAGCCATGAAGCATATTCAGATACTAAGATTTACATTCATGTACATGTATAACGGATCTTCATTAATAAAGCCCTTAGAAAAGTCTCTAGCACACAGTAAATAATATAGAGGTGCTACTAACTAAAAATTAAGAGGAATGAATGGAGTGATGGCTAATTTTGTGTCAAGTTGGCTAGGGAGGTGACTGGTATGGGGTCAAAGCCCTTGCTTGAATCCCAGTTGTTTAGTAAATCACTAGTCTAGAGTTTGTGGTGAAGGTACCTTTTAGCTACAACTAAGATTTACCATCAGTTGATTGTAAATAAGATGGAAATACCAGAGCACCTTATCTGTCTCCTGAGAAGCCTGAATGTAGGTCAAGAAGCAACAGTTAGTACCAGATACAGAATAACAGACTGGTTCAAAATGGGGAAAAGCTGTATACTGTCACCCTGCTTGTTTAACTTCTAAGCAGAGTACATCATGAGAAATGCCAGGCTGGATGAATCACAAACTAGAATCAAGATTGCCAGGGACAATATCAATAACCTCAGATATGCAGATAAAACCACTCTAATGGTAGAACTGTGGTGTTGGAGAAAACTCTTGAGAGTCCCTTGGACTGCAAAGAGATCCAGCCAGTTCATTCTGAAGGAGATCAACCCTGGGATTTCTTTGGAAGGAATGATGCTAAAGCTGAAACTCCAGTACTTTGGCCACCTCATGCGAAGAGTTGACTCATTGGAAAAGACTCTGATGCTGGGAGGGATTGGGGGCAGGAGGAGAAGGGGACAACAGAGGATGAGATGGCTAGATGGCATCACTGACTCGATGGAGGCGAGTCTGAGTGAACTCCGGGAGTTGGTGATGGACAGGGAGGCTTGGTGTGCTGCGATTCATGGGGTCGCAAAGAGTTGGACACGACTGAGAGACTGAACTGATCTGAACTGAACTGAATGGTGGAAAGCAAAGAGGAACTAACTAGAGAGTCTCTTGATGAGGGTGAGACAGGAGAATGAAAAAGCTGGGGTGAAACTCAACATTCAAAAAATTAAGATCATGGCATCTAGTCCCATCATTTTATGGCAAATAGAAGGGGAAAAAGTGGAAGCAGTAACAGAATTTAGTTTCTTGGTCTCCAAAATCACTGCAGATGGTGACTGTAGCCATGACATTAAAAGACTCTGGCTCCTTGGAAGGAAAGCTATGACCAACCTAGACAGCATATTAAAAGCAGAGACATCACTTTGCCAACAAAGGTCCATCCAGACAAACCTATGGTTTTTCCAGTAGTCATGTATGGATGTGAGAGTTGGACCAGAAAGAGTGCCGACTACCAAAGTATTGATGCTTTCGAATTGTGGTCCTGGAGAAGACTCTCAAGAGTCCCTGGGACTGCAAGGAGATCCAACCAGTCAATCCCAAAGGAAATCGGTCCTGAATATTCATTGGAAGGACTGTTGCTGAAGCTGAAACTCCAATACTTGGGCCACCTGATGCAAAGAACTGACTCATTGGAAAAGACCCTGATGCTGGGAAAGATTGAAGAAAGGAGAAGGGGGCGATAGAGGATGAGATGGTTGGATGTCATCACCGAGCCAATGGACATGAACTTGGGCAATCTCCAGGCTATGGTGAAGGACAGGGAAGCCTAGCATGTTGCAGTCCATGGGGTCACAAAGAGTCAGACATGACTAAGCTACTGAACGCCAACAAAAAAATAGATTCTCCTCCCTAATGTGGGAGAACAGATGGCATTAAGAGCAAAAACTAAAGTTGCCAAAGAAGGAATTCTGCCTCAGAACTGAAACATGGAGATTCTGCCTGCTTTTTCCAGCTGCTGGCTTGCCCTAGATTCTGGCTTGCCCTACCAGCCCCCACAATCACATGAATCAACTCAGACATAAAGATAGATAGACAGACAGACAGACAGACTGCTCTCATTTTGTTTCTCTAGAGAATAGTAATACAAATGGAAAGTTGGTGGTCCAGCGGTTAAGCATCTGCCATACAATGCAGGGGACGCGGGTTCGATCCCTGCTCGGCGACCTGGGCTCCCACCTACTGCAGAGCAAATAAGCCCTCGCAACACTGCTAGCGAGTCCACCCATCACAAACGAGGACCTCGCAAGATGCAGCTGAGCCCCGAGGCAGCAGACAGAGAAAGAAACCTGCACTAGCAGGCGCTGGAATTTGTTGACAGCTGGGAGGGGAGTCAACAGACCAGAACAGTCAGATGGAAGCCTTGCTCAGCACCATCCCCTCCAATCCTCCTTTCCTCTCAAAGCCACCCTGAAGCACAACCCCTCCAGGACCCCAAATGTTCAGTCCCCCTCCTTCCCTTGCCAGGTTTAGGGAAGATGAGAAGGACTATAATAGTAACAGTCTACCCCAGCTCTGGAAGCAAACCCTTACAGGCACAAGATATCTTTAGAGGGTGACAAAAATGTTCTAGGGTAAAAGAATGGTGATCACTAAGCAACATTTTTTAATACAATATTAATAAGTGGAAAATTCTGAAAGAGATGGGAATGCCAGACCACCTGACCTGCCTCTTGAGAAACCTGCCTCTTGAGAAACCTGCCTCTTGAGAAACCTGTATGCAGTCAGGAAGCAACAGTTAGAACTGGACATGGAACAACAGACTAGTTCTACATAGGAAAAGGAGTACGTCAAGGCTGTACATTGTCACCCTGCTTATTTAACTTCTATGCAGAGTACATCATAAGAAATGCTGGGCTGAAGGAAGCACAAGCTGGAATCAAGACTGACAGGAGAAATATCAATAACCTCAGATATGCGATGACACCACCTTTATGGCAGAAAGTGAAGAAGAACTAAAGAGCCTCTTGATGAAAGTGAAAAAGGAGAGTGAAAAAGTTGGCTTAAAGCTCAGCATTCAGAAAACTGAGATCATGGCATCCGGTCCCATCACTTCATGGCAAGTAGATGGGGAAACAGTGGAAATAGTGACTGACTTTATTTTTCTGGACTCCAAAATCACTGCAGATGGTGATTGCAGCCATGAAATTAAAAGACACTTACTCCTTGGAAGGAAAGTTATGACCAACCTAGATAGCATATAGAAAAGCAAAGACATTACTTTGCCAACAAAGATCCGTCTAGTCAAGGCTATGGTTTTTCCAGAGGTCATGTATGGATGTGATAGTTGGACTGTGAAGAAAGCTGAGCACCAAAGAATTGATGCTTTTGAACTGTGGTGTTGGAGAAGACTCTTGAGAGTCCCTTGGACTGCAAGGAGATCCAACCAGTCCATCCTAAAGGAGATCAGTCCTGGATGTTCATTGGAAGGACTGATGTTGAAGCTGAAACTCCAATACTTTGGCCACCTGATGCGAAGAACTGACTCATTTGAAAAGACCCTGATGCTGGGAAAGATTGAAGTTGGGAGGAGAAGGGAACAACAGAGGATGAGATGGTTGGATGGCATCACTGACTCAATGGACATGAGTCTGAGTAAACTCCGGGAGTTGGTGATGGACAGGGAGGCCTGGTGCACTGCGGTTCATGGGTCGCAGAGTCGGACATGACTAAGCTACTGAACTGAGGAAGTGAAGTCACTCAGTTGTGTCCGACTCTTTGTGACCCCATGGACTCTAACCTACTAGGCTTCTCTGTCCATGGGATTCTCCAGGCAAGAATACTGGAGTGGATTGCCATTTCCTTCTCCAGGGGATCTTCCTGACCCAAGGATCGAACCCAGGTCTCCTGCATTGGAGGCAGACGCTTTAACCTCTGAGCCACCAGGGAAGTGATCTGAACTGAGCTGAATAACGGCACTGAGTCACTCACTTTAAAATGATTTGTTTTTATGTTATGTGAGCCTTACTTCAAGAAATTATTTTCAATAGTGAATTTTATGTTATGTGAATTTTTCCTCAAAAATATTTCCACCTCCTTCCTCTGGGACGGGAGCTTTGAGCCTGTTACAGAAAGCAGGGTTCTTTTCGCTGCCTCCGCATCACAGCTTTCCCAGGGAAGCATTTCTTTGTCACCTGGGTAACAGACCTCAAGCTAAGTCCACCGAGTAAGCTGTCATCGATCATAAAAGTGGTATCTTAGCCTCTATATTTACTCTTTATTTCTCAACTTTGAAAGGTATAAAGGCTGAAGGACCCCTCAGTAACTGAGGTTGTCCACTTGCCCTCAGTCATACGTCCGATGACCACATGCTCCCCAAGTGCAGACTAGTTGGGGCACCTGGAGGCCTTGCCTGGAGTCAGGAAGCATCTGTTCCATTTTTACAGGACATGCTTTCTTGTTCCGCATCCTGTACATTGTTGTTGTACAGTTGCTAAGTCGTGTCCGACTCTTTGCAACCCCATGGACCGTAGTCTGCCAGGCTCCTCTGTCCATGGGATTTCCCACACAAGAATCCTGGAGCGGGTTGCTCTTTTCCTCTCCAGGGGATCTTCCTGACCCAGGGATCAAACCTGCATCTCTTGCTTGGCAGGCAGATGCTTTACTGCTGAGCCGCCTGGGAAGCCCTCACCCTGTGTATAAGGAAGCCTCAAAGCAGCCTGTCGTGCCTTATGTTTGTCAATCTGAGCAACCTGAGCAGAACAGGAGGTGCGATGAGATAACTGCACTGGTGGTAAGGCAGCATGTCCACACTGTCCTGCGACAGCAGAAGCATCGACGTGGAACAAGTATTCCCATCAAGGCAAGGATACAGACCACAGCGAAGATGAGGGACAAACTGTGATAACGAGCTTCTCTCCTGTCCCCTTGCTACGTCCCTACCTCTGACATTATATGGATATAAAACTACTTAAAATGTCTTTAGTATTTTCTGACATTTCTTCAAAAAATAGCAATAAAGGAGTTGTTTTTGTCTGATTGGATTTTCATCTCTTACTCAGAGATTTATCATTTTTATAAGTTAAAAAAATTATAAAGATTAACCTACATTTAACACTTTATTTTCAAGTAAGTGTAACAAACTTCAAAAAACCGTTCTGTCTGTGTCAATAAGGATTTTCCCCCACAGCTGTTTTTATCATAAAAGCTGCTTGCTGAACTGGTACGGATGTTGTGGGCAACATACGGCTCTTAGGGATGTTAATCTGTAATGGCCTGAAGCACAGAACACAGGCCAGTTGTAGAAAAGGCTTCAGGAAAACTATTCTAAACCAAAAACCCCTCCGTCACACAAGGTAAGAGAAAATTATATTCCTTTGTTGAGTCCTTTCTTCAACAACAAAAATAGCAAGTCTACAAACCCCTCTAAGGCCCAACATACTAACTTGGAAGCAACTCAGAGAAACAGTGCCACGATCACATTTGCTGCAAATCACAGAATTTCAGTCTTGCCAGTAAGTTGCCAGACGACGTGAAGCAGGCCTTGAAGGCAACGTTCAGGAACGAAGTGACAGCAGGTGTATCTGACTTCTTTATCGTACACGCTGCTAAATGGGTGGATGAGCTCTCGGGAAGCTGACTTCTACCGGTCCGAGACGCTCACACTTTAATCCACCAGTGATTCAGTCCTAATGAGGACGTGATTCAAATGTATTTATGCTGTCATTTAGTGCAAAATATTCCCATGAGGATATGTCAAAGGTGCATTTGTGCAATTAGAAATGAATCACATACTTGACTCAAATAGTACCCTTTGCACTGACAGTTTTTGTCAGCTCATCCTGCAGACATGATTCCAGAAATCATGGAAGTAAGAAGGGAAGTCTCTGTGCTGCCAGAAGGGAAGAAAAACCACTGGCTCTGCGTTCTGGAGAAGGAAATGGCAACCCACCCTAGGACTCCCTTGTCTAGAGAATTCCATGAACAGAGGAGCTGGGCAGGTTACAGTCCATGGGATGGCAGAGTCAGCCACAACTGTGTGACTTTCACATTCTTTCTGCCTTCTTCAGTGCCAAGCACAGCCCCACACTCAGCAATTGGCTTTAAAAAATACCCTGAAAGTGAGATCTCTGAGCAAGGAACCCGATCATGGCGGTTAAAGTGTGTGTGTGGCGGGGGGTGAGGGCGGGGGCGGATGAAGTATCTCATTCATTTATTCATTCATTTCTCACTTGCAAGTAGCTGTTGTGCCAGGGACCATACAAGGTACTGAGATGCTAGGATGAATATGATAAAATCCCCGTCCTTGGAGAATTCAGCCTAGTGTAAGAGGGAGCCAGGTATAACAGTTATAAACTGTTATCTCGGAGCAGATAACGGACAAAAGAATTCTTATAAATTGAGTATCAACCACAGCAAAGGCGCTGTGTATGTACACCCCAGATGTTAACTGGACACTCCTAAACCCTGGGTTCACTGAGTCTGATCCCCCGTGAATCCCCAGCCTGGTGGCCTGAAAACCTTCTTCCATCCCCAGCGCCGAGCGCTGTCTTCTCAGCCTCGGGGCTCCTGTGTCCTGCAAGTGGCCTCAGTCCCAGGTCACGTGCAGGCTCTTGGCAAACTCAGCCTCTCTTCTGAAATTCTGGCAAGATTTCGGAGTAGGGCAGAGATCGAGGAAGGTTACTTTCCATACTACTCAGCAAACAGTCAAAGGAAGAACAACTGCAATTCAAACATCCTCCCTGGTTCCCATCACAGAGCACGTCCCTTATCTAACCCAGTCCCAGCCTCCCTCCACATTCTCACTTTTCTCCCCTCCATCCTTCCCACTCAGGTTGTCTCCAAAGTTACAAATTTTCCTTCCTCTATTCCACTTTGATAGCAACCAACACCCACGCTGTTGAAAGGTTCACCAAGTTTGAATAGGGTGTTTTTCCAAATAAAAACTAAGAGGAATTCTGATGTAGTCTAGATAATATTTCTCCACAGACACAGAAAACAAACATCTGGTTACCAAAGAGGAAAAGAGGCAGGACGGATAAATTAGTTTGGACTCAACAGATACACACAACTATATATAAAATAGTAAGCAGCAAGGACCCACTGTAGAGCACACTGAACTATACTCAATATCTTGTAATAATCTGTAATGGTAAAGAATCTGAAAAAGCATATATATATAAATGAATCACTTTGCTGTATACCCATACCTGAAACTAACACATTATAAACCAACTATACTTCCAAAAAAGATAATATTTCTCTAACTGGCTGGCTATATATTTCATGTAAGTTTCACAACTACCCTCGGACATATCACTGAACAGACAGTAAAACTCAGTTCATCAAAGACAACACTAACGCTGTGTCATAGGTTGCTAATGTACACCAAGCACTTAGCATTTAGAACACAGTAATAAAAACTTAATCTTAGCAATTATTATATTTATCACTGTAACATTCATTTTATCCCTCTGTAGCAACATTTACTAGCGAGGTAATATCTTCCAGTCTCATGTCTTTATTAAATACCATCTACCTGCTGAAAAATCCTGAATTTCTCTCTAGCCTTGACCAATGTTTCTGAACTCAGCTCATACCAAACTGCTCATTTGACACCTCCACTGGCTACCTAGCAGGCTTATCAAACTTGACGTAATCAAGTCTGAACTTGTGCTTTCCCCCACAAACCTCCTCTCACAGTCTTATCTCAGTAACTGGCAACTCCATTGCTCCTTTGGCTCGGGCCAGAAACCTTGCATCATTCCAAATGATTCCAAAATCACTTTTCTTTTTTTTCTTATACCTTAAATTCAATCCATTCAGATATCTTGTCAGCTCTGTGTTCAAAAATATCCACAACCCAACACTGCCCTGCTCCCCCTTGGTCCAATCACCAACACCTCTTGACAAGATTATGGCAAGAGCCTCCTAACTCAACTCATTGTTTCCACCCCACGTTCCACCAGTCTGTTCTCATCACGGAGCGACTCATCTCGTGACTTTCCTTGGCTCAATTCCCAGTCATTTTCCATCTCCCTCTGAGTAAAACTGAAGCCTTCAAGATGCTCTTCGATGCCCTGTAACATCTGACCCACTGTGATTCTTTCACCTCATCTCTTACTACACTTCTGACTCTCCACAGCGGCCTCAAGCTGTTTCTCAAATGCGTCAATACTTTACTTGTCTCAGAACCTTTGCACTTGTGGTTCCTTTATCTGGAACACTTTTTCCCAGAAAATGTCATGGGTCTCAATCCCCGACTCTTTTCATGCTTCTGCATAAATCCACCGCATATAAATAGCAATCTCCATCTTCACTTTCCTATCTCCCTTCTTCTTATTTTTCTTCATAGCACTTATCACCGGGTGCAATATTATGCTGTTAAGTCACTTCAGTTGTGTCTGACTCTTTGCGACCCTATGGACTATAGCTTGCCAGGCTCCTCTGTTCATGGGAGGCTCCAGGCAATACTGGAGAGGGTTGCCATTTCCTCCTCCAGAGCATCTTACTGACCCAGGGATTAAACCTGTGTCTGTCTCCTGCATTGGCAGACAGGCTCTTTACTGCTAGCATCACCTGGGAAGCCCTCTGAAACCAAATAACTATCTACAAAAGCTGGCTCCTACTCAGGACACTGGGCTTCTACTCTGCAGAAGCAGACACACACCCAGGCACGCCAGCTCTGCACACGGCTCCAAGGCCACATGAGTGCAGGTGCACAATCCTTGCCCCCCTGGGGGACCAGCTTGACCGGCTCATAGGCAGACCGAACACTGCCAGGGGGCTCCTGGGAAAGGACATGCATCCTGACCAAGCAGACCCAAGTTCAAGGCTTCCTGGCCTAGAGCTGTAGGCCTGGGCTCCCAGGGCCGCCTCCCCAGAGCTGGGTGTCCGAGTGGCCCCCCATGGCATGTCCACCTGACACCTCCCTTACATATGCGTTATCATTCTCATGATGCTAGAATGAAAGCACGGTGAGGGCAGAGACTATTTTTTGCTGTATGCGTAATTCCTAAGACAATGTCCAACATGTACTAAGTATTCAATAAATAATTGTGGAATGACAAATGAACTTAATCAGAATTAAGAAAGGCAGGGATTTCAAGCGGCTCACCCATACCTAATGTGAAGAGAGGTCAAGATGAAGACTGAGAAGAGTTCACTGCATGTGTCGGCTGGGGAATGACTGGATAGAGGCCTCCAGTACTGGGCACAGAGACAGTGCAAACTCCTCTGAAAACAGACGGTGGTGATGGCTATACAACACTGTGAACGTACAGGCGGTGATTCATTTCGACATGGTCTGTTTTTCAAATGTGGTATGAAGCAAAATTTATTATCCTTTTAAAAATGTTTTCATATATCAGCTCATTCCAGTCAATGATTATTCTGCCAACAAATAATGACAATTGGATGCCATCGATCCTGATTATTCAAGCGCTTTTCCTCGGTGATGCCTCTGTGGGTACTGCCTTACGTCAGGTCACCTGGACAACAGACCGAGCAGGTCCGCACACAGGGAGTTTGTTAGGAGCGACATCTCAAGGCACTCAAGGAAGCGGGTCTGGACACAGAGACAAGCTAAACAGCAGTGAAGCGACAACACAGGCCTCAACAGAGGGCCTGGAGCTGGAGGGCCCCTGAGGGCTTGTCCCAGACTGAGGCAAGGGGCTGGGCCTTTCTACCCTGTATCACAGGATCAGTGGGCACCAGTCACCTAGGGGAGGGAGGGAACTTCGCATAAGGCAGCTCCTTTCAGCTGTGGGCTCTTCTTGGAGAGAGACTTGGCTATGAGTAGTCGTCAGTGACACTCCCAACAGCTGGATAAATGAGCAGCTAGATCCTAAAGAGGGCAACCTGGGCAGTATACCCTAGTGTCCACTACAATTAAAATAAGACAATAACGCAGCTAGTCTCTTACCTTTTTAAAAAGATTTTATACCTGAGAATACTGTGATACAAGATACATTTGAAGACAGTTTTATATGTTACGCCTCATATAAGAAGCCTATACACAGAGTCCAGAAATGCCATTTTTGCTTTTTATTAGTTGATTACTTCCTTTCTGACAAACTTGGTCCCCAAAATGCCAGTTCATGAATCACAGATGTATAAATGCCCAGGCATGCATGTGCACACGTGTGTGTTTAGTTGCTCAGTCGTGTCCAGCTTCTCTGTCCCTGGGGATTCTCCAGGCAAGGATACTGGAGTGGGCAGCCTTTCCCTTCTCCAGGGGATCGTCCCAACCCACTGATCGAACCCAGGTCTCGCACACTGCAGGTGGATTCTTTACCATCTGAGCCACCAGGAAAGCCCAAGAATACTGGAATAGGTAGCCTATCCCTTCTCCAGGGGATCTTCCTGACCCAGGAACCGAACTGGGTCTCCTGCATTGCAAGCGGATTCTGTACCATCTGCACTACTACGGAAGCCCACAAACACCCAGGCATGGCATACAGATCTAAAGAGCTCAGATTTGATGATAACCGAGTCTTTACTCAAAACCTGAAGACCATATGGTCTAAAAGAAATTTCCCTAAAAGGAATCAAAAGCTGATTATAGGAGCCCTAACTGGAGATTAAATAAGTAATTCCTTTCTCTTTGCAACTTCAGTCTTGTAAAGCTTGCTTTGTACATTAATGTCAACAATTACCTCAGAAACCTTCGACATGATGGTAGCTGAACCACAGTCCAGTGTATACACACTGCTTGGTGGACATGGCTTTACAGACCGCGTGTCAGTACCATAGGGTCCCAGATTAGAAACCAGTGCTTTGAAATGTCCGATGCTCCTCCCCATCCTGCCACAACCTACACACCATTCTCACCCAAACTGCCCTGCATTACATCTTCAGCATCTGTAATCCTAATCTCTCATTCTCTTTCTCCTTTGAGCTATAGTTTAAACTTATCAAAGTTTTCAACTGTCTCTCACATCTATGGCTACAATTCCTAATCAATTTAGCTTTCCCAAAGACAAGAAACTGGGCATTTTACCTTTTAATATTCCTTATAAAAATTCTTTAGAAAGCACTTAATTAAGTGCACAAATTATGGAATTATTGATAAGCAATTATAGGATGACAGAAGTATGTCTTTAATGTTTCAATATTTAGGAACATATACAAAACCTTAATCAAGTCAGTTTTGACAACCATATCAAAACTATAATATAGTGTGCAATAAAATACATTATTATAATTAAGATAATTCTATTTGTTTTCCAGAAGTACATTTACTTACTAGATTAACTTTTAAAGGGGGAAGCAAAGTAACATCATAAAGTAATATTTCATTATATAGCAATAGTTTGATTGGTTATATTTTGAAAAAGAATGACACATTTTCTCTTATTCTTTCAAGAAAAGGATCTGTAAGATTTAAATGATCTCCAGGAAAATGTTTCCATTGCTTCAGCTGTGACATAGAGAGAGGTTTCAGGGAATCAGACTTCTGTTGATGTGGACCAAGCTGACAATTTCTAGACACAGGGAGTTTTTCCAATGAATCACCTGAAATAAGTAAAACAATAAGAAAATCCTTAGGCCAATTAATACTCTATTATCTACAATACTTTTTTATTATATGATGAGCTTGTGTGATTTATTACATTTGATTATCATAGTTCATGTTAAGATGAGCAAATTTAATTAATTCATTCCTTCTACAAATATTTATAAATTGTTTATTACGTGCTAACTTGAGCAAAGAGGGCCAAAGTGGTCAACAAAAATAGACAAGGCCTCTGACTTCAAATACCTTATGATCTAACAAGAGAACTACACATTAAACAAATAATCATCCAGAGAGATAAATGTATTATAGGGCCACAATTTCTTATCTAAAAGCCTGTGGGGACAGATAGGTTTCCAAATTTAGAATATAATTGTAAAAACATAGGATAAAAACTCCATAATCAAATTCATTAATCAGCTATGGCAAGAACAGTTGTACAAAAGAGATTAAAGACCATCGATAAATTCACATAAATTTAGCTAAGGTTTCTGCCACCAAATAAGACTGTTGCAAATTTATGAAAGTGAAGTGAGTGAAAGTCCTTCAGTCGTGTCCGACTCTTTGCGCCCCCATGGACTATACAGTACATGGAATTCTCCAGACCGGAATACTGGAGTGGGTAGCCTTTCCCTTCTCCAGGGGATCTTCCCAACCCAGGGATCAAACCCAGGTCTCCTGCATTGCAGGCAGATTCTTTACCAGCTGAGCCACAAGGGAAGAAGATGCAGGACAGGGCAGGGGACAACTTTGGTCTTTCAAGCTTTCTAGATTTCAAAACTGGAAATAAGGAACTATGGAGCCACATTACAAATAGAGCTAAGGGTATGAAGCTAAGACAGAAAGGGCTGTGAGCATGTATAACAGGAGAAGCTGACCTGTGTTATTCAGATCTGAAGGATGACAGAGTGGCCACAACAGCAAAGTAGGAAGACCTTGAGCTGCCTTCTCCCATGGGCACACCAGAAGTACGACTATGTAATTGTTACCAATTGCAACTTTCTATGAGAGGGACTGAAGACCAACAGAAGACATTTTCCACAATTAAAGACAGAAAGAACTACAAGGAAATGGGTAGGAGAGGAAGAGATGCAGTCAGGACCCATCCCCTCTGTGTAGGTGACCCACAAACTGGAGGATAATCACAACTACAGAGGTTCTCCACAAGGACCAAGGGGTCTGGGGCCCATGTCAAGCTCTCCAGCCTGGGGGTCCCGCACAGGGAGATGAGCCCCCAAAACACCTGGCTCTGAAGACCAGAGGGAATTGCATATGGGAAAGCCAGAGGGCTACAGGAAATAGAGGCCACTTCTCCAAAATCAGGAAAAACCCAACCTATTTAATACACAAAAATAAACAGAGGCAAAATGAGGAGACAGAAGAATATGTTTCAAGCAAAGAAATAAGATAAAACCCCAGAAGACATACTAAGAGAAGTAGAGATAAGCAATCAACCCAATAAAGAGTTCAAGATAATAATCATAAAGACATGCAACAAACTCAGGAGACGAATGGTGAGAAGTTTACCAAGAGCTAGAAAACAGAAGAACCAAACAGAGCAGAAGATACAAAAGCTGAGGCTGCTTTCAGAATCTAGGAGACAGTAGAAAAATACCTTGAAAGTACTGACCAGAAAAAAAAAACCCAAAATATTAAAAAACCCTATCAACTAGAACTATACACCCAGCAAAGACAGAATTTAAGAAAGAGAGAAAACACTTTGAAAAATAAAATATTGAGACACTTAACCACTAATAGACCCTTGCTGGGGGAAAAAACAAAAAATGAAAAGACAGACGGTAGAAATGAATCAAAATATATCAGTAATTATAATTAATGTAAATAGACTGAATGCTCTAATTGAAAGAAAACATCAGACCAGATAAAAAAAGAAAATTCAGGCTCATGCTATTTAAATGAGAGCTACCTAAAATGATACAGAAAGATTTAATGTAAAAGAATGGGAAAAGATGTATCAGATAAATACTAACAATGAGAAAGTCAGTGTAATATATTAACATAGAGCAAAATGAAAGCAAAAGACGTTAGGGATAAAGCAATCCCTACATAATGAAAATATAAATAATAATAAAATAAATGATAATGAAAACATTTCACAAACAACATAAAATATATAAAGCAAAAATTGACAGAACAATGAGAAAGAGAAAACTTCACTGTCATACTGTAAGATTTTAATGTATTTCTCAATAACATGTCTAACAAAGAATTAGGTTATTAACAGAAAAATGGGCAAATGTTATGAACAGGTGGCTCACATAAAGAAAATACAGCTCTTAACCACAGAAAAGCATTCTCAACTTCATTCATAACAAAAGAAAATTAAATTAAGACAAACAAGCCATTTTTACTCTCAGACTGGCAAAAACCCAAACATCTGATAATCCTAAACTGGGAAAGCTGTGGGGAAATAGTATACTGTTGGTGGGGTATAAATGATACAACCTCCACTCCAGTGGAGGGCATCTTAGCAGGAACTACCAAATTACAAACGCACGTACAGACGTGCGTACAAACGCACGTACAAACGCTCTTACAGAGCAACACTGATAATTAACCTTACGGAGATATTTGAACATGTGGAAAAAGATGTATGAATGAAGATGCATACTGACTGAAAAGAACCTAATTACATAGCTTCAGTGAGGTTAGATGAATAAATTATGGTCTATGCATTCAATGGAGGATTATATAACTGAGGGGAAAATAAAAATGAGGAAACTTTCTGTAATGACACAGAAAGATCGTGAGATATACTATTAAATGAAAAAGGTAGAGTTCAGTTCAGTTCAGTAGCTCAGTCATGTCTGACTCTTTGTGACCCCATAAGCCGCAGCACCCCAGGCCTCCTTGTCCATCACCAACTCCCAGGGTCCACCCAAACCCATGTCCATCGAGTGGGTGATGCCATCCAACCATCTCATCCTCTGTTGTCCCCTTCTCCTCCTGTCCTCAATCTTTCCCAGCATCAGGGTCTTCTCTAATGAGTCAGCTCTTCGCGTCAGGTAGCCAAAGAATTAGAGTTTCAGTTTCAACATCAGTCCTTCCAATGAACACCCAGGACTGATCTCCTTTAGGATGGACTGGTTGCATTGCCTTGCAGTCCAAGGGACTCACAAGAGTCTTTTCCAACACCACAGTTCAAAAGCATCAATTTTTCAGTGCTCAGCTTTCTTATAGTCCAACTCTCACATCCATACATGACTACTGGAAAAACCACAGCCTTGACTAGATAGACCTTTGTGGCAAAGTAATGTCTCTGCTTTTCAATATGCTGTCTAGGCTGGTCATAACTTTTCTTCCAAGGAGTAAGCGTCTTCTAATTTCATGGCTGCAGTCACCATCTGCAGTGATTTTGGAGCCCCCCAAAATAAAGTCTGACATTGTTTCACTGTTTCCCCATCTATTTCCCATGAAGTGATGAGACCGGATGCCATGATCTTCGTTTTCTGAATGCTGAGCTTTAAGCCAACTTCTTCACTCTCCTCTTTCACTTTCATCAAGAGGCTCTTTAGTTCCTCTTCACTTTCTGCCATAAGGGTGGTGTCATCTGCATATCTGAGGTTATTGATATTTCTCCTGGTAATCTTGATTCCAGCTTGTGCTTCTTCCAGCCCAGCATTTCTCATGGTGTACTCTGCATATAAGTTAAATAAGCAGGGTGACAATATACAGCCTTGACGTACTCCTTTTCCTATTTGGAACCAGTCTGTTGTTCCATGTCCAGTTCTAACTGTTGCTTCCTGACCTGCATACAGATTTCTCAAGAAGCAGGTCAGGTGGTCTGGTATTCCCATCTCTTTCAGAATTTTCCACAGTTTCTTGTGATCCACACAGTCAAAGGCTTTGGCATAGTCAATAAAGCAGAAATAGATGTTTTTCTGGAACTCTCTTGCTTTTTCCATGATCCAGCAGATGTTGGCAATTTGATCTCTGGTTCCTCTGCCTTTTTAAATCCAGCTTGAACATCAGGAAGCTCACGGTTCACGTATTGCTGAAGCCTGGCTTGGAGAATTTTAAGCATCATTTTACTAGCGTGTGAGATGAGTGCAACTGTGCAGTAGTTTGAGCATTCTATGGCATTGCCTTTCATTGGGATTGGCATGAAAACTGACTTTTTCCAGTCCTGTGGCCACTGCTGACTCTTCCAAATTTGCTGGCATATTGAGTGCAGCACTTTCACAGCATCATCTTTCAGGATTTGAAATAGCTCCACTCGAATTCCATCACCTCCACTAGCTTTGTTCGTAGTGATGTTTCCTAAGGCCCACTTGACTTTGCATTCCAGTATATCTGGCTCTAGGTGAATGATCACACCATCGTGATTATCTGGGTCATGAAAATCTTTTCTGTCATGAAAATCTTTTTGTACAGTTCTTCTGTGTATTCTTGCCACCTCTTAATATCTTCTGCTTCTGTTAGGTCCAGACCATTTCTGTCCTTTATCGAGCCCACCTTTGCATAAAATGTTCCCTTGGTATCTCTAATTTTCTTGAAGAGATCTCTAGTCTTTCCCATTCTGTTGTTTTCCTCTATTTCTTTGCATTGATCACTGGAGGGCTTTCTTATCACTTCTTGCTATTCTTTGGAACTCTGCATTCAAATGGGTATATCTTTCCTTTTCTCCTTTGTTTTTCACTTCCCTTCTCTTCACAGCTATTTGTAAGGCCTCCTCAGACAGCCATTTTGCTTTTTTTGCATTTCTTTTTCTTGGAGAAAAAGATATAGAAGGTACAGAATCATACACATATTACACTATCCCTTATTGGGGGGCTGGGGGAACCAGGCAATAATATTTATTCAGAGTTCCTTGCATATGTATAAAAATACATCTAGTAACAGTAGTTTTTTATAGGGTAGCAGGACTAGAAAATAGACAGATGAGGGCATTACTGGAGGAAGTGTTTCCACCATATACATTTTATACTTTCAAATAGCTTTCATATGTAAACATTACCAATTTTCCAGTTAAATTAGTAAATTTTTAAATATTTAAAATAAGAAAAACTAATTTGGTAACAGAAAAACTTTGACTCATATGGCAGAACTCTAAACTAATTAAGAGAATACAAATGATTTTCATGCACAAGAGAAACATTTGCTAACTGAACACACCAGGCCATACACCAAGTCTCTATAGTTGCCAACGAATCAATATCATGCAGACCATACTTGGGACTACAGTGCAGTGGCCAGAATTCCATAACAAAAACTAAAGTACATTTAAACATACTTTTAAATACCTCATGAGCCAAAGAAGAAATTATAATGGAAAATAAAAAATATTTAGAACTGAAAAATCGTTAAGACAGCATATCAAAATTATGAGATTCAGCTTAGTAAAAATTTACAGCCTTAATACCCATTTTAGAAAAGAAGACTGAAAGTCATTAACCTAGAGATTCAAGTTTTAAAAAAAAGGGGAAAAAATTAGATAAATACAGGGCAAAAGAAAAGAGGAGATTAATGTTGACTATATATAGATTATTTCATGCTAGTCTTATACAGTTTCACTTCTTAAACTCATCTCAATACAATTGTCAAGTGACTTCCAACTTCCGGCCATTACTTGCTCAAGTCCTACTCCAAATCGAGTTCCTCTCTGAATGGTGTTCATTCTGGAGGGTTGACACTTTGTCTCATTTAAGCAGCACAAGCAGTGTGTGAAGCACTAAGAAGCCTGGTGGCTTAGGCGCACCGTCCACGAAGTATGACCTTATTAGGAATAAGTTGTACGCAAAATAAACAGTAGGATTAGCCTGTCAAGTGTTTGTGTGTGTGTGAAACAGAAATAAGGAGTAAAAACATTCCTCTCATTCTTAAATCATTATCATCAGGAATTGAAAGATTTTTACTAAATAAGTCAAATTTTCTCACAATTGATGCTGAAATAAGCTAAATTGAGAGAACTAATAGGGTTCTAATTAACATTTTCTCTCCTAGAGTAATGGAAATAAAAGCAAAAATAAACAAATGGGACCTAATTAAAAGCAAAAGGAAACTAAAAACAAGATGAAAAGACAACCCTCGGAATGTTAGAAAATAATTGCAAATGAAGCAACTGACAAAGGATTAATCTCCCAAATATACAAGCAGTTCATGCAGCTCAGTATCAGAAAACAAACAATCCAATCAAAAATATGGGTGGAAGACCTAAACGCACGTTTCTCCAAAGAAGACATACAGATAGCCAACAAACACATGAAAAGATACTCAACATTACTGATTATTAAAGAAAGGCAAATCAAAACTACAATGAGATATCACCTCACACTGGTCAGAATGACTATCATCAAAAAGTCTACAGACAATAAATGCTGGAGAGGATATGGAGAAAGGAGTCCTCTTGCACTGTTGGTGGGAAAGCAAATTGATACAGCCACTATTCCTTTAAAAAACTAGGAATAAAACTACCATATGACCCAGCAATCCCACTACTGGGCATAAACCTTGAGAAAACCATAATTCAAAATGACACATGTGCCCAGTGTTTACTGCAGCACTATTTACAGGAGCTAGGACACAGAAGCCACCTAGATGTCCACTGACCTAAAAGAAGCCGTGGCAAATATACACAAAGGAATGTTACTCAGCCATAAAGAGGAAGAAATCTGAGTCAGTTGAAGTGAGGTGGATGAAACTGAAGCTTGTTATACAGGGTGAAGTTAAAAAGAGGAAAATGTCGTATATTTATTGACTATGCCAAAGCCTTTGACTGTGTGGATCACAAGAAACTGTGGAAAATTCTGAAAGAGATGGGAATACCAGACCACCTAACCTGCCTCTTGAGAAATCTGTATGCAGGTCAGGAAGCAACAGTTAGAACTGGGCATGGAACAACAGGCTGGTTCCAAATAGGAAAAGGAGTACGTCAAGGCTGTATATTGTCACCCTGCTTATTTAACTTCTATGCAGAGTACATCATGAGAAACGCTGGACTGGAAGAAACACAAGCTGGAATCAAGATTGCCGGGAGAAATATCAATAACCTCAGATAAGCAGATGATATCACCCTTATGGCAGAAAGTGAAGAAGAACTAAAGAGCCTCTTGATGAAAGTGAAAGAGGAAAGCGAAAAAGTTGGTTTAAAGCTTAACATTCAGAAAACAAAGATCATGGCATCCGGTGCCATCACTTCATGGGAAATAGATTGAAAAACAGTGGAAACAGTGTCAGACTTTATTTTGGGGGCTCCAAAATCACTGCAGATGGTGACTGCAGCCATGAAATTAAAAGACGCTTAGTCCTTGGAAGAAAAGTTATGACCAACCTAGATAGTATATTCAAAAGCAGAGACGTTACTTTGCCGACTAAGGTCCGTCTAGTCAAGGCTATGGTTTTTCCTGTGGTCGTGTATGGATGTGAGAGTTGGACTGTGAAGAAGGCTGAGTGCAGAAGAATTGATGCTTTTGAACTGTGGTGTTGGAAAAGACTCTTGAGAGTCCCTTGGACTGCAAGGAGATCCAACCAGTCCACTGTAAAAGAGATCAGCCCTGGGATTTCTTTGGAAGGAATGATGCTAAAGCTGAAACTCTAGTACTTTGGCCACCTCATGCGAAGAGTTGACTCACTGGAAAAGACTCTGATGCTGGGAAGGATTGGAGGCAGGAGGAGAAGGGGACGACAGAGGATGAGATGGCTGGATGCCATCACTGACTCGATGAATATGAGTCTGAGTGAACTCCGGGAGATGGTGATGGACAGGGAGGCCTGGCATCCTGCGATTCATGGGGTCGCAAAGAGTCGGACACGACTGAGCGACTGAACTGAACTGAATACATACATAATGGAATCTTGAAAAATGGTACTGACGAACCTATGTGCAGGACAGGAGCAGAGACACAGAGGAAGAGAACAGACTGTGGACCAGCTGGGGAGGAGGGGGGCGCATATGGACTGCGCGAGCAGCGCTGCCGGATCAACAGCGCCACGTGTGAGACAGCTGCGCAGGAAGCAGCTGTGCAGCACGCCCATCTCGGCTGGGTGAGAGGGAGGCTTAGGAGGCAGGGGATACATGTGCACTTATAGCCAAGTCATGTTGTCGCACAGCAGAAACCAACACAACACTGTAAAGCAATTATCCTCCATTCAAAAACAAAAAGCGGGGGGAAGGAGGCAAAAAAAATTTCTTTTCTCAAATATCCATGTTGCAGCTGCCCTAAGACCTGAAGAAAAAAGAAAACTAACATATGCAAGTGGTCAATATTTTAGTCATTCTGTTTTTAAATATTTTCAACTGCTAAAGAGAGACCAATTAACTTCATCATAACAGAATTAAAATACAACTAACCTGTATGATTTTCTCCTGTACATTCACAGTCAAGCAGGTCATGAGTAACACAATGTGAACTTTCATGCAATGTGAACAAATTTTTAAGTTCTTCCACTGAAAACTGAATATGATCAGATGTCTTGGATAGGTCTACAACTGCCCCAGAAAGACCCTGCTTACTGATTTGTCTTTGATAGATCTTTTCCTCTATTGTACCTGAAGAGAAAACATTCATTAGATTTCCTTCAGATCTTTACAACTGTCATTTTGGTAGGGTAAAATATGTTTACTATTATACTAGCTAACAAAATAATATTCCTGGTACTGAAGCACAGTTTAACACAAAAATACATTTACTCAAAGAGAATACACCTTTTTTCATACTGTAGGGTTACTACCTGTGGTTAGGAGTCTGTAAATATGTACAGGGTGCTTCTGACCATCTCTCCACACTCTAGACATTGCCTGTAGAAAATAAATGAGAATTCTGAAAGTACAATACAAACCTTCTCCACATAAGCAACTTGTATTTATAAATTTAAGACTAGGAATTCTAGATTTCACTTACTGCTTCAAAAAACAAAGCCCAGGCATAACTAAGCCTTCTCCACTTCAATTTTTTTTTCCTGAGTTAAAGAAAAGGATGAATGAACACTCGCTATGGTACTGTAAAATAACCACAGGGTGCCATGCAACAGTGAAAGGGTCTATCTGCATCGAAAAAAACTGGGATAGCAAGTTTGGGAAGTAAGAATGCAAAGAACCAAGGATAGCATGGGCATGGAAGGTTTATTCTCGGTCCAACAGGCTAGTGATTCACTTCTAAGGAACCCTAGGATACCTGCAATCAGCTCAGGCTCTAGGCAGAGCCCTGAGGTTTTAAGATTTATCAGTGATACTATTTAGTAAAAGGTTGATATTCAAACCCTGAACATTCCAAAGAAAATTATGGCCCTCAACCAGCTTCTGGAAGCCCCTGGAGTATTGTACCTGATAAAAGCATCTTAGGTTACCTGGGGTCTTGGGCCACAACGCTGTTTATGCTAATAATGTGACTTAGGTGGGGACTTGGGCCAGTTTGACCTTTGCAGAGGCCATTCCGTGCCTACCTGATCAACCTCCAACAAAAGTCTAGACATCAAGGCTCAGGTGAACTTCTCTGGTTGACAAAATTCCATGGGTGTTGTCATTCACTGATGCTAGGAAAACTCTGCTGTCCATACAACTCCACAGTGAGAGGAAAACTGGAAGCCTGCAGCTGCTCTCTCCTGGACGCTGCCCTAAGTACCTTTTACCTGTGCTGATTTTACTGAGTATCCTTTCACTGTAATAAACCCTAACTTGAGGATAACTGCTTTTCTTGATTCTGTGAGTCCTTCTAGTGAAATCACTGAACCTGAGGGTTGTCTCCCAGTCCCCTAACACAGCTACCAGGTGAGGTGCGCATCTACAGGTAAAAACTTCAAAATCTGTGAAGATGGACTGTACTCTGAAGAAAACCAAAGGCTGCTTCTGAGATATTTTCCTAAGGAAGTTAATTTTGCATCTTCACTATACCCTGCACGAACACCGATCATGGCGCCTACAACACCTTGCTGTCCTCCCCTGACGGCCATGGGCATCCTGAAGGCCCAGCCAACTACAGAGTCAAGCAGGGCCTGGAGACATGCAGGCTTGGGTATGAACCCTCACTCTGCCTCTTACAAGCTATGTGACCTGGAACAAGCTTCCATACCTTCATCTGCAAAATGGAGCTTACAACATGCACACCTGTAGGACTACTGTGAGGACTGAACAGATGTAAAGCATTTAGTGGAATGCCTGATACAAAATAAGGGCTGAATATGCAGCAGTTCTTTTACTTCATCATCACCCTCATATCCCTGCAGGCACTGTATCCCCCTTCAGCATTTTATAATGTTTGTTTAATATAGAAACAGTCCTACCTGGATATCAGTAGCTGGATTCCAATCGATGTCATAGAGGATTAAGTGAGATCCTCCAATGAGGTTAAGCCCCACACCACCAGCTTTTGAACTTAACAAAAAAATAAAGTCAGAAGAGTATTTACTATTAAAGCCATCAACAATTTTCTGCCTTTGAGAGATTGGGGTCTGTCCATCAAGTCTTGTATAAGGATATCCATGACGCTTGCAGACTTCTTGTAAAATATCCAGGGTTCGTGTATAGTTGGATACCAACACGACTCTGTCAATCAAAAAAAAAAGAATCTTCATATACAACTTGGAAGCAGTATTAGATTTTTTTAATGAGAGAAAAATACTAATATTATCACTGATATTTATAGAATAGCCAACAGAACTCTGTATAATTAAAACGTAGATTCTCTTTCAAATTCCATTTTAAAGTCAATATCTAAGAGGGAATTCCCTGGAAGTCCAGTGGTTAGGAATCTGTGTTTTTACTGCCAAAACATGGTTTCAATCCCTGGTTGGGGAGCTGGGATCCCACAAGGTACATGGTGTGGCCAAAAAAAAAAGAAATCTAACAGACTTTCAGTATAAAGGTAATGGAGTAAACACCTTTCTGCTTTCGTTACCTTTCTTAAGTTACCCTAAGAACAGCAGAATAAGAAACAGAAACACAAACTCTATCTTTGATGAAGCAAGGAGAGATTTATATATGAAAACAGAGACTAGTAGAATGGTGACGTGTTTAGGAGTGAAACCTAAGTGCCCAAAGAGAGATATACAAGTTCATTCACACAGTCACATTTTATAAAGGCAGGAGAAGGCAATGGCATCCCACTCCAGTACTCTTGCCTGGAAACTCCCATGGACAGAGGAGCCTGGTAGGCTGCAGTCCATGGGGTAGCAAAGAGTAGGACACGACTGAGCGACTTCCCTTTCACTTTTCACTTTCATGCATTGGAGAAGGAAATGGCAACCCACTCCAGTGTTCTTGCCTGGAGAATCCCAGGGACGGCAGAGCCCAATGGGCTGCCGTCTGTGGGTCGCACAGAGTCGGACACGACTGAAGCAAGTTAGCAGCAGCAGCAGCAGCACAGAAGGAAGGGGTTTAGACTGCAGCTATTACAAGAACAAAGGTGAGTAGAACCCAGGCCCTACTCCCATGAAACCAGTTGACTTCTCTTTCTCAACTAGATTACTTATTCTCTGTGGAAAGTAAATCAAAGAAACGTAGACCAGGGAACTCTGGAAGGCAGAGATACAGCAACAAACCAAAATGTAAGTCTGAGTTTCTCACGTCTCTCATCCTCCAGCAGGCTAGCCCAGGCGTATTCACATAGTGACAGAAAGGTTCCAGGAACCCCAAGGGAGGGCAAGCCCCACTCCACAAGATCCTTTCAAGCCCCCTGTTTTGCCATGTTTGCCAGCATCTCATGGGCCAATCCAAGTCAGGTGGCTGAGCTCAGAGTCAGAATGGGATATCACCCAAAGTTACACGACAAAGGAACAAGGATAGAGGGACGGAGAACTTGAGACCATTGGTTGCAATCTACCAACATTCCTATAAAAAGAACCTGCCTGTACTACTATGGGAACAACATTATTACTACTATTAGTAGTACAGGAAAACACTCCAGTACTAATATTTCAGTCACTTTTCCCCCTTCCTTTTCAATACTATTGTGTGGATGAATAACATTATCCAAACATAGTTTTTCTGATATAACTTTACTGGACTGGAGGAAGTCTCGTTTAGAATATTTTTCCCAAACAAGTTCTTACACGACTAGTTGTAGACTAACAGGAGCAGTGATTATCTTGGTAAGGAGTCTTGGACAATCCCCTTTCAGAAGTCAAGAGCGCCTCCTTCCCTGCCACATATACACCACTTTCAAACAAGGACAGTATTTTTATGATTACTTTACTGCCCCTAAAAGCAGCTGAAATCTGCAGGCACAGCTGCCATGTGAGGTAGAGTGCAAGGTGTACCCAGCACAAGAGTGTCCAACAAGATGTATGGGGGCTGGAATTCAGCATGAACTCTGCTCACTAGGTTTCAAGCCATGCATGAATGCAACAACCAAGAGGGAAGATAACTCTTTAAATTTTGAAGTATCTTTTTAGAAATTCCATATAAGGGCCACCATCCAGACAAGTCAGGAGCTCTGATTCATCCTAACATACACGAAAGCACTGTTGAAGAGTTCAGCCTGTGGGCCTGAAACACACTACCCAGCTGCAGTTAATGACAGCACAGTAGGTCAAGTGACAGCAGCACTGTCCCGGGAGTCAAACACTGTGAGCACCTTACAGCGACATATTTCAAAGGTTTGGGAGATGTTTGTGCAGAGGCAGTTCAGCTGTGGAAAACCTGACCTCTATACCCAATTGGCCATATGAGAAAAAACATAAAGGGCTACAATTCAAGAACAACAACAAAAAAAACCAAGGCAATTAAAAAATGGGCAAAGGATTGGAATAGACATCTTCCAAAGAAAATATACAAACAGTCAACAAGTACATTAACAGCTGTCCAACATCACTAATTACCGTGTGTGTCTGGGTGCATGTGTGCGCTCAGTTGCTCAGTTGTGTGCAACTCTTTACGACCCCATTGACTGTAGCCTGCCAGGCTCCTCTGTACATGGAATTTTCCAGGTAAGAATACTGGAGTGGGTTGCCATTTCCTATTCCAAGAGATCTTTCTGACCCAAGGATCAAACACACATCTCTTATATCTCTTGTACTGGCAGGCAGATTCCTTACCACTGTGCCATTTGGAAAGCCCCCATTAATTACTAAGGAAATGAAAATCAAAACCACAATGAGATATCATCTTACACCCATTAGGACATCAAAAACAAAACAGAAAATAGCAATACTGGTGAGGCTGTTGAGAAACTAGAACCTTTGTGCACTCTTGGTGAGAATGTAAAATGGTGTGGTCACTGCAAAAAAAGAGTATGGAGGTTCCTTAAAAAATTAAAAGAGAATTATCCTATGATCCAACAATTCTATTTCTGGATATGTATCCAAAGGAATCAAAAAGAGGGTTTCAAAAAGACACTGATACCCTCAAGTTCACAGCAACATTATTCATAACAGCCAAAAGGTGGAAGCAGCACAACTGTCCATCAGCAGATGAACGGGTAAACAAAATATCATATATATACAGGGGACTATTATTCAGCCTTAAAAAGGAAAGAAATTCTGACACATGTTAGAACATGGATGAACTTCAAGGACATTATGCTAAGTAGAATAAGCTAGTTATAAAAAGACAAAACATCATATGATTTCACTTATGTAAGATACCTACAGTAATCAGATTCATGGAGACAGAAATTCGACTGGTGGTGATGGCACCCCACTCCAGTACTCTTGCCTGGGAAATCCCATGGACAGAGGAGCCTGGTAGGCTGCAGTCCATGGGGTCACGAAGAATCGGACACGACTGAGTGACTTCACTTTCACTTTTCACTTTCATGGATTGGAGAAGGAAATGGCAACCCACTCCAGTGTTCTTGCCTGGAGAATCCCAGGGAAGGGGGGTGCCTGGTGGGCTGCCATCTCTGGGGTCGCATGGAGTCGGACATGACTGAAGTGACTTAGCAGCAGCAGCAACATGAAATCAAAAGACGCTTACTCCTTGGAAGGAAAATTATGACCAACCTAGATAGCATATTCAAAAGCAGAGACATTACTTTGCCAACAAAGGTCCATCTAGTCAAGGCTATGGTTTTTCCAGTAGTCATGTATGGATGTGAGAGTTGGACTGTGAAGAAAGCTGAGCACCGAAGAATCGATGGTTTTGCACTGTGGTGTCGGAGAAGACTCTTGAGAGTCCCTTGGACTGCAAGGAGATCCAACCAGTCCATTCTAAAGGAGATCAGTCCTATTCTTTGGAAGGAATGATGCTAAAGCTGAAACTCCAGTACTTTGGCCACCTCATGTGAAGAGTTGACTCACTGGAAAAGACTCTGATGCTGGGAGGGATTGGGGGCAGGAGGAGAAGGGGACGACCGAGGATGAGATGGCTGGATGGCATCACTGACTCGATGGATGTGAGTATGAGTGAACTCCGGGAGTTAGTGATGGACAGGGAGGCCTGGCGTGCAGCAATTCATGGGGTCGCAAAGAGCTGGACACGACTGAGCAATTGAACTGAACTGAACACACTAGTATATATAAAATATTATCAAATAAAACATTTTAATCCAACTGTATTAAAGAGTTCATATAAAAAAAAAGAGTTCATATAAAGTTTCCTTATTTTAGTCACTTCATTATTATGATAAAAGCAAATGACACTATTAATGCTCCAAAGAGGTGAAGCAGACTCCCTGACAATTAAATATAATTACTATTTTGCAAACTTTTCTCTGTGTTTTTGCATTCAAAAAGTTTGAATATCTCCTACAAGGATAATTAAGACACAGTCCCTGCACTACAGGTGCTGATATAGAAGAGAACTACTGATTACAGTATAACATGAGAAGAGCTCCATCAGAGGCAAGTACATGAGGCTAGGTAGGGGAGTACAGAAGAGGGGCTGCTAACTCAATATGAGGCCAGGGGCTTCCAAGAGGAGAAAGCATCTGAGCTGAGTCTTAATGAAGAGAAAATTGGCCAGAAGCATGAGAAATGGAGGTACTTCAGGCACAGGAACCTGCAACAAGTAAGAACAGAGGTGAGAAGCAGAGCAAATTATAGCTTCTGCAAATAGATTCTGGTATAACTGGACAACATGAAAGTGTGAAGGAGTCAAGAGGGATAAGGCTGGACAAGGAGGTATCACCCATGTCATGAAGAGTCTTGACCAATGTGCTACAGAGTTGACAAATTTCTGGAAGGCAACTGGGAATCTTTGAATGATTTTTAAGAAAAGGAGGGATGTGTTCACATTTGTATTTTAAAAAATATACAATTTAGGGCATACTGATATGCAATGGGATTGAAAGTCAGAGGAACACAGTTTATACAAGACTACCACAACCCAATAACAAGAATCAAAACAAAAATCTTGGTGCTGAACAGCAGTAATTAACACCACAGTGTAATCCAACCAGACCTCAAAAATAAATTTTTTAAAAATTTAAAATAAAACTCAAAACAGGTGCTAAAAAAATCTTGGTACCAGAAAGCAAATGGATTCCTGAGATTAAGAAATAAAACCAATTGAATGTAGTGACTGATGACATTGGGAAAGTGCAGGAGAAAAGTGAGTCT
Source organism: Nanger dama (assembly GCA_917880005.1). Lineage (NCBI taxonomy): Eukaryota > Metazoa > Chordata > Mammalia > Artiodactyla > Bovidae > Nanger > Nanger dama. The sequence goes on from CAKJTW010000035.1 coordinate 12,636,293, forward strand.
AGAATGATGAAAGCTTTTTCTTTGCCTATGGTACCATTCATCAAGCCAAGGACAGTAAAGAAAGATTTAGGCTTGCAGTGGCAAAGTGATGAAGCTGGTCTGGTACATGAGAAGGCTGAGATCCAGACAGATTTAGATACCATTAAATAGAGGCTTGAACTAGAGATACAGTTTGGAATCAACACTATATGGCTGATAGCTGAAACTAGGGGAACAGAACTAAGGCAGGAAGGACGTTTAGAATGAGAAGGAGGCTGAAGAGAATGTCCTCAGGAGTATCAACATTTAAGGACAGAAAAGAATGATTCTTAAAGAGATAAATAAATGACTTAGAGGCTTCCCTGGCCACTCAGTGGTAAAGAGTTCACCTGCCAAGGTAGGAGACACGGGTTCGATCCCTGATGCAGAAAGATCTTTCCCATCCTGTGGAGTAACTAAGCCAGGGCCCCGCAACGACTGAGCCTTCGCTCTAGAGCCTGGAAGCTGCAGCCACTGAGCCCACGCGCACAGCTACTGGAGCCCACACGGCCTCAGGCCCACGTTCCACAGGAGAAGGCACCGCAGCGAGACACCTGCACACTGCAACGAGACACCTGCGCACTGCAGCGAGACACCTGTGCACCGCAACGAGAGAGGGCCCCTGTTCGCTCCACCTGAGAAAGCCGTGCAGCAGTGAAGACTCAGCACAACCAAAAATCAACAAATTTAAAGAAATAAATAAAAAGAAGGAAACAAGTTAGGCATTACATATCAAAAGATATCTCTGCTGCTGCTGCTGCTGCTGCTGCTGCTGCTAAGTCACTTCACTCATGTCCAACTCTGTGCGACCCCACAGACAGCAGCCCACCAGGCTCCCCCCACCGCTGGGATTCTCCAGACAAGAACACTGGAGTGGGTTGCCATTTCCTTCTCCAATGCATGAAAGTGAAAAGTGAGAGTGAAGTCACTCAGTCATGTCCAACTCTTTGCAACCCCATGGACTGCAGCCCACCAGGCTCCTCCGTCCATGGGATCTTCCAGGCAAGAGTACTGGAGTGGGGTGCCACTGCTTCTCCAAAAGATATCTCTAGGGTTTTTAAATATAGGTATTTACACTTAGTTTTTCTGAGATAAAAATTTACAGGCACATTGGTAATGATAAGTTTATAAAAGACTAGGAGCTGACCATGCCCCCAAAGAAAACAACTTATTTTTAATGTTTTTTTTTTTCAAAAAGAGGCAGTGAGAGGAAAGAGTAAGGACATGGTCTACGCTGAAATTCCATAAGCACATAGAAGCGGTTTATTAAACTGCCCTCTTACTTTTCAGCAGGACGAAGTTCGCGGATAACGGCTAAGAGCTTTGACAGCACCTGCAGCTTTCCGGACTCTTCCTCAGTAAACATGATCGGGTTGTAATCAGCAGGGAACACATTCATCAAGCCTTCATAGAGATTTCTTTCTTCACTCTCATCCCAAGTTGAGCTGCTTTCTTTTTCCTGTTCAAAAGGATGATGTTCATGTTTTTTCAACAGTGAAGAAAAACTGCTAAAATTATGGGTAAAAAAACTGAAGCTTAATAGCTACCTGAAAAGCCCACTCTAATTATTACGTAAATCTTTAAAGGCCACAATTTAGCCATGTTTGATTACAGAACAGTTCTAATGATGTCTCCAAAATGCCTGCTCCCTGAACCCCACAAGTGCAGTATCATTGCCTATGTGTGATCGATGGGGAGGCGGGCAGCGAGAAATAAAAGGGAGGAAAACAGAGGGCAGACAGTGCTCGGAAATCTATGCTCTCTGAAACCCTGAGGATCCTCATCACTGCTGCCTTGTTTTCTCTCTTCTTCCCTCCTTCACTCGCTGCTGTTCCTTTTCTCTCCTGATTTGCAGGCTCACACAGCACCTCCCAGGTGATACTCAAACTCAAACACAATAGTTGACTTAATCTTATCCACTTCTTCTACAAGAAGGAATAATTCTGCCAACACGTTAACAGAGAAATTTACTGTTAGTTACAGTATTTTGGCTTTTTACAAAAAGTTTTTGTATATTATTCCAAAGAGATTATCACCACCTCCGAAATTCCCCCACCAAAACTGACATGTGAACACAAAACTGGAGATTACATTTGTCAATGACTGCGTCACTTTTTAGATTGAATTTCTGGGATTGGCAGTCTCCTCACTCTCTCCCACATTTACCAGATTTATCACTGTTCTTGAAACTTTGTTCAGCCTATACCCCCTGCCTGGAATGTTCCACCACTTTTTTATTTTGCCCAATTATCCCACTCCTATAAGCACTTGAGGAACCAATGCAAATTCCACCTGATTACTCACAGACACCTTTTTGGGGACATTGAGTCTTAAAACTTTATGGTTATACAGTACATTTCAACTTTGAATTTATTTAGTTGTACAATTAACAATTTTTTTTATAATTCCCTAATGCTTTAATGTGTGTTGTAATCTTTCATTAATAATACAAGAAACATCTTAAGGGCAGTGAATCCTGTAGCATAAAATGCTTGGCACAAAGTACTAATTTTAACTTGGCTTATTCCCCAAACACAGCAGTATCTGTGTAACATCACTTGATTAAAAATACTTGGAACCCTAAGATATTTACATAACTAGTATATATATATGAGAGGAGAGATGGTTGCTGGCTGCTTTGGGCTAGGTTTCCTACACCTTGGCAGGGTTTTCAAAGGATGATAGACCCCAGGTCCAATCTACATCTTTTCATGTTCAGAAAATTGCATATGCTTAAGCTCTAGGGAAATGAGCCATACTAACCAAATTAAGAGACTAAATCAGACTATAAATTAGATAAATTTATTGACCTATGAGACCTGCCTGTTTAAACCGACTGGACTATGTATTCTGTCCTATAAACGGCCCATGGGGAAGCCAAGTTATTAGCACTAAGTTGTCTGGTGAACATTAAACCAAAATACAAGGGAGATGAATGATCCTAAGGCACAGGAGTTCTTAGCCAGGAGCACATAATCAGAATCACTTGGAGAAGCTTTTTCAAAATCTTCACAACTGGGTCCTACTCTCAGAGAATCTGAACTGGCTCACAAGTGTCTAGAGTGGACAAATGTACTCCTAAGAGCTTCCCTGAAGACTGTAATGTATACTCCCAATTAAGAATCAATTACAGATAACACCTTTATGTACTGAGACAGCCTGACTCATGGAGGTGCATCACAGAGATTTGCCAGTTAGACTTCCCAAATCAACTAGATAGGGCAATCTCTTCTCTGACTCTGTGCAACCCAATACTCTCCTTTAAGAAGATACACATACATCACATATAAGAAGATACACAGAAATACACAACTCTTATAAGTTGTGACTTATAATATTATAATATTTTTATTGGTTATATCCATGCACATTTCCTGAAGAGAAACCCATCATTTTGACTGAACTTGGGAAAACAATCTAGTTTCAGATGGAAAACATTTATTAAGCCATTGCTTAAAGATTACTTATATGTGTGAAAGGCTCATTTCAGTCATTTTTTATTGATCCTTACTTGCTATGATGTTAGAGGGACAGTAAATTATGCACTCTATTTGAAGTTTGTAGTATACTCTGCCTGTTATTAGTTAAGCGGTACATTCTGGGCCATCACAGGTTTTTTTCTTCTAAGGAGGAATTCTGGCTTCTTTTTCGCTGGGCATCATGCCCAAAGAGTTTAATTTTTATCAATGTGTACAGAATCTGTTCCTTTAAAAGTTGCTTAATAAATTGTTATAATCCTGTTGACTGCAGAGTTATAGAAAGCTGCCTTCTCCTATGATAAACTATGTAAATATAATCCACTGTAGGAATAAACATAGAGAAATGTGACAGAACACGACATCTCCTAAATACATAATTAATGACCTCCGTATAACATAGCACCCACAGATTTTCATTTGTTTGCAAATTATTTTACTGTTTAAAGAAAAATAAAAGAAGAAAAATTAAAGGTGAGTTGGGGATAATAGGGTATTAATAGTTACTGTACAACTTCCACGACCAGGCATTCTGCTAGGTTCTTTCCATATTCTTTCATCAAATTGCCCCAGTAACATTATCAGGAGGTTATTATTATCTCTGTCTTCCAGTTAAGACAAACTAAGGCTCACAGACATAACTTGGCCATGGTTAAACTTGCTTTTAGTTAAATCAGTAGTCCAGAGAAAGAAATCCAAGAAGGCAAAGTGGTTGTCTAAGGAGACTTTACAAATATCTGAGAAAGAAGAGAAACAAAAGGCAAGGGAGAAAGGGAAAGACATACCAAACTGAATGCAGAATTCTAGAGAATACCAAGGAGAGATAACAAAGCCTTCTTAAGTGAACGATGAGAATAGTGGAAAACAATAGAATGGGAAAGACTAGAGATCTCTTCAAAACAAATGGAAATAGCAGGGGACCATTTCATGCAAAGATGGGCACATAAAGGACAGGAATGGTAAGGACTTAACAGAAGCAGAAGAGATTAAAAAGAAGTGGTAAAAATATACAGAAGAACTATACAAAAAAGTCTTATATGACCCATAAAATCACAATGGTGTGGTCCCTCACCTAGAGCCAGACATCCTGGAGTCAAGTGGGCCTTAGGAAGCATCACTACGAACAAAGCTAGTGATGGTGATAAAATTCCAGATGAGCTATTTCAAATCCTAAGATGATGCTGTTAAAATGCTGCCATCAATATGTTAGCATTTGCTGACCACAAGTGGTCACAAGACTGGAAAAGGTCAGCTTTCATTCCAATCCCAAAGAAAGGCAATGTCAAAGAATGTTCAAACTATCTTACAATTGCACTCATTTCACATGCTAACAAAGTTATGCTCAAAATCCTTCAAGTTAGGATTCAACCACAGGTGAACCAAGAACTTCCAGAGGTCCAAGCTGGGTTTAGAAAAGGCAGAGGGACCAGAGCTCAAACTGCCAACATTTGTTGGATCATAGAGAAAACATCTACTTCTGCTCCACTGACTTTGCTAAAGCCTTCAACTGCGTGGACCACAACAAACTGGAAAATTCTTAAACAGACAGGAATACTAACTAGACTACCTTTCCTGTCTCCTGCGAATCTTGTACGCAGGTCAAGAAGAAACAGTTAGAACCAGACATGGAACAAAGGACTGGTTCAAAATTGGGAAAGGAGTATGTCAAGGCTGTACACTGTCACGCTGCTTATTTAACTTATATGCAGAGGTGTTGCTGTTGTTCAGTGGCCCAGTCATGTCTGACTCTTTGTGACCCTGTGACTGCAGCACTCCAGGCCTCTCTATACCTCACCATCTCCCCAAATTTGCCCAAGTTCATGTCCATTGCATTGGTGATGCCATCCAGCAATCTTATCCTCTGACGGGCCCTCTTCTCCTTCTGCCCTCAATCTTTTCCAGCATCAGTGACTTTTCCAATGTATCAGCTGTTCACATCAGATGACCAAAGTATTGGAGTTTCAGCTTCAGCATCAATCCTTCCAATGTACTTTGCATGATATGCAGAGTACATCATGCAAAATGCAGGGCTGGATGAATCACAAGCTGGAATTAAGATTGCCAGGAGAAATATCAACAACCTCAGATATGCAGATGATACCACTCTCGTGGAAGAAAGCAAAGAGGAATTAAAGAGCCTCTTGATGAGGGTGAAAGAGGAGGGTGAAAAAGCTAAGAATATTTTAAAAACTAAGATCATAGCATCCGGTCCCATCACTTTATGACAAACAGAAGGGGAAAAAGTGGAAACAGTGATGATTATCTTTTCTTGGGCTCCAAAATCATAGCAGACAGTGACTGCAGCCAGAAAATTAGAAGACGCTTGCTCCTTGGAAAAATAGCTATGACAAACCTAAAGAGTGTATTAAAAAGCAGAGACATCACTTTGCCAACAAAGGTTCATATAGTTAAAGCTATGGTTTTTCCAGCAGTCATGTAAGGATGTAAGAGTTGGACCATAAAAGAAGACTGAGCACCAAAGAATTGATGCTTTTGAACTGTGGTGCTGGAGAAGACTCTTGAGAGTCCCTTGGACTGCAAGGATATCAAACCAGTTAATCCTGAAGTAAATCAACCCTGAATATTCACTGGAAGGACTGATGCTGAAGCTGAAGCTCCAATACTTTGGCCATCTGATGCGAAGAGCTGACTCAATGGAAAAGACCCTGATGCTGGGAAAGACTGAGGGCAGGAGGAGATGGGGACAACAGAGGATGAGATGTTAGATAGCATCACTGACTCAATGGACATGTATTTGAGCAAACTTTGGGAAATAGCGAAGGACAGGGAAGCCTGGCATGCTACAGTCAATGCAGTTGCAAAGAGGTAGACATGACTTAGCAACTAAGTCACAACATCGAAAGGGGAGCGAAAAAGCTGGCTTAAAGCTCAACATTCAGAAAACGAAGATCATGGCATCCGGTGCCATCACTTCATGGGAAATAGATGGGGAAACAGTGGAAACAGTGTCAGATTTTATTTTGAGGGCTACAAAATCACTGCAGATGGTGACTGCAGCCATGAAATTAAAAGACGCTTAGTCCTTGGAAGAAAAGTTATGACCAACCTAGATAGTATATTCAAAAGCAGAGACATTACTTTGCCGACTAAGGTCCGTCTAGTCAAGGCTATGGTTTTTCCAGTGGTCATGTATGGATGTGAGAGTTGGACTGTGAAGAAGGCTGAGGGCCGAAGAATTGATGCTTTTGAACTGTGGTGTTGGAGAAGACTCTTGAGAGTCCCTGGGACTGCAAGGAGATTCAACCAGTCCATTCTAAAGGAGATCAGTCCTGGGTGTTCTTTGGAAGGAATGATGCTAAAGCTGAAACTCCAGTACTTTGGCCACCCCATGTGAAGAGTTGACTCACTGGAAAAGACTCTGATGTTGGGAGGGATTGGCAGCAGGAGGAGAAGGGGACGACCGAGGATGAGATGGCTGGATGGCATCACGGACTCGATGGACATGAGTCTGAGTGAACTCTGGGAGTTGGTGACGGACGGGAGGCCTGGCATGCTGCAATTCATGGAGTCGCAAAGAGTCCGACACGCCTGAGCAACTGAACTGAACTGAACTGAACAACATCAGAGTAGGGACTGATACTTAGTTTCAACTCCCAAACAGAAAGTTCTCACTGTAGCCCAAATTGCCTTATGTTCAAATCCAAATGGACAGCTCAACTATGTAGCCATTAAAAACCATATTTGTAAAAGGCATCTAATGTGGAGAAATGACTATAATTTATTTAGTTAAAAAAACAGATTTTTAAATAATAAGCATAGCATCATAACAATTAAGTTTCTCTAGAAAAAGACTACACATGTTTATCTTTAAGCTCCTATTTTCTCACCCAAAAATGGAGATGGTAATAATACTTATTCCATAAAATTCTGTGAAGAATAAGTAAAATAGTATTTGAAAAGTACTTAGTGTTTGATATATGTAAATGTTTAATAAGCATCAACTAAGATTATTATTATTAATACCAAATGTGATTTTCTCCAGCTGAAGAGCTTTACCTCTTTATAACAAATTTCTCAAAGTGGTACTGCCAGGCCACAAGTTACATAAAATTTTAAGGTCTTTGATACACATTACTAAACTGTCTCTCAGTTGAACCAATTTACATTCTAACCAGTAGATGATTTTTATTTTCTTCTTTGTGATTTTCACAAATTTTGTACAATAATCATGTATTACTTCTACAATGAGGAAAAAATAAATTATTTCTTAATGGTGGATTTTGTATGTGTCAAACCAAACAAAGTGACTGGCTTTATTAACATAAAACAGGAAGGGAAACCAGGACTAAGCATTAGGTGAGGCAGCAGGGGGCATGGGACACAAAATCCAGAAGGAAGACCCTGAAGCCCAGTTCACCCCTCGTTCAGCTCCATGAATAAGGACACGCCCTGAAGAGCAAGCAGAAGGATGGAGGAGCTCCAGAGAAGAATCACACCAGAGACACTGCACAGCTTTTGGAAAACACACAAATGTAACCTCAGAGATCAGTCTCATCTGCCCTCTCGGGTTCATATGACATAGAACCCTCAACTCATATTCCTGACACAGTCTCACACACTACTTACCTTTATGGAGCCAAACAAAAGGCAGGGGTGATTGCACAGTTTTTTAAGAGCTCCGATACATATTAGATGAGAAGTATTTTCCAACAATCCTTGAAGACAGAATCTGACGGCCTGAGAATTTAACAGTTTTCTATAAAGTGCAATCTGTAGGGCTCCTGGTCGGCAAAAGACTACATTCTCTATTTTAGGAGGGAGATACTGATTTATGACTTCTTGGGTTCTTCTAAGGATGAAGAGTCCAGTGAGGCAAGTAAGTTCAGCTGCTCTTTGCTCTCCTAACTCTCTTTCTTCCTATGGAAAAATAGCAGACTTAAAAGTGTTTTAGACAAAAATAATACATGCAGTTAAAAAGAATATTAAACATTTTATCATGATCAAACATTTACTAATTGCTTCCCTTCAGATTTATTTTAAACAAAAATTATTTGAAATACAGTTTAGAATAGAAAAACCAACAATCATCTCTTTAAATGTTTAGCATAATTATTTAATTAAGTGAAGCCACAGTCTTCGAATCCTTGCTTGTTTGGCTATTGCCACCACTAAGAACCACTGGAAATCAATAATCTACAAACTGAATTATCTAAAAGTAAGCTTTTATATGATGATATGATGGTACAATAGTCTTAAAATCATTATCAAAGCACTAAAAAAGCAAATTCTTGGAAGAAAATATTTTGACAAGTTACTGATTCTAAAACTAAGCCTTTAAGAAATTACTGGCATGGGCACTGCTGACTCTTTCAAAATCATTACACATTGTACATCTTTAAAGTCAAAATACAGTATGAGTGAAATATATGTTTAAATTCTCTACATAGAATCTTTTTTTTTTTTTACATAGAATCTTCTAATCTTCTACGTTAGAATCTTCACAGTATAAGTACGTATTTGTTTTTATATAGATCATAGAAAATTTCTCTTATATTTTAAAACTATTTTCAATTTTTATTCCAAAAAAACTGGGTCACAGGTCAGAAAATATAGTGACGCAAAAATAAGAAAATTAAAGCCAACTTTCATTAACCAGAAATAGCAAATGTTGTCAAAACTTTTTACAAATATCTTCAAAATCATTTTGTTTGCAAAAATATGCAAATAGATGTTTTATTTTTATTTGTTACAAAAACATTATCTCAAATGATAAAGCATCATGGAAACTAGAAACCAGTTCGGTTTATCATCATAGTCCCCCATGTCTGGAGCTTAGCATTTGGCCCACTTCAGGGATTTCATATGTAAATACTGAGAAAATAAATGAATGTGATCTTATTTTTAAATAATGTATCATAAACATTTTCCTTTCTATGAAATATATGAAATAATTATTTTTATATGGTTCCTGGTTCATGGAAAACACTCAGTAACTATCTATTAACTAATCACAGTGTTGTATTAATTCTGAGATTTACTTTTTTTCTCACTTTAACTTCTCTGAAATAGGATGCTTTTACAATTGATGACTTCTTACAATTACAACTGATAGTATGTTTTGCTACTGGTAAAAAATAATGGTGCATCCTAGAATTAACAGTATCCTAGATGCAATGAAATATACAACATGTAGCATCTAACTTAGATTTTCCTATCTTCAGAAATGTTTATTTCCAATTAGTTTGTTTTCCTTAGTTTTACCTGATTTTTTTTTACCCTTACAGCTAAATCTTTAGCATTTAATAAAAATCTATGACTATATCTTTATAATAAATTCCCAAAGCTGGTACTTGTAGGCCACAAGATACATTCAAATTTAAAGCTTTTAATACATATTGGAAACATCTTCCAATCATACCAATTTTTATTTCAACCAGTAGAGGACAGTATTCTTAGGTACATTTGCTATTACAATGCAAATCTAACCAACTAAAACATCAATAGAAAAATACAAAATTCAGTTCACAGTTATTTACATTTTTCGAAATCAGTAAAGATAAACATTTTATATGTTTACTGTCATTTATAATTCTTTGTGAAGTACCTACCAATGAATCTTTTAAAGTGATAATGTCATTTTACAAAGTAAGAAATGCAAGAGAAGTTGAAAGTTGTGGAGAAAACAAAAAATTCACTCTACTATTGTTTCCTAAATTAAAATAATACCCAAGTTATGAATGATTTTCCTAGATAAACTGGTCATTTTTAAACTACTTATTAAAGTAAACTATACCTCAGAAGCAGAAGGTTGTCTTGATATAATAATGGGTTCTTCATATATTTTTCTATAAGCTGACAAAGAGCCTAATATTCCTGGATTTACAAAATCAATTAATGTAAAAAAATTCTTGGAGATCATTCTGAACTGGAGTACCTAAAGAGATAAAAGTGATCAGAAGGTCAAGTTTGTGTTTTACAGTATCAGTTGTTTAAAGACATTTGTACTCTCTTCCCTAAGAGGACTACATATAAGCAAAGTCTCAAATTAAGAAAGGCAGCTAAACGAAGTTTTTAAAAATTAATAATCATATAAGTTTTTAACTCCAGTTGTAACTGTGAACTGAAGTCTTATTTAGTACAGCATTTTGGCAAGTACAGGCTCTAGAGTCTGACTGTGCTGTGCTTAGTCACTCAATTGTGTCCAACTCTTTGTGAACCCATGGACTGTAGCTCACCAGGCTTCTCTGTCCATCAGGATTCTCCAGGCAAGAATACTGGAGCAGGTTGCCATGCCTTCCTCCAGGGAGAGTCTGACTATTTGGGTTCAAATCCCACCTGTATCACTTACTCTCTGAGTAACCCGGAAAAGTTACTTACACCAATTTTATTTGCTGTAAAATAGGAATAATAGCAGACCTAGGGTTGTGAGCATCAAATGAATTAATTCATGCACTAAGAACAGTGCCTGGAGCACAATAATGTTCCATAGCTGTTATCTGTTACTATTAGAACTATGTGACTCTGGACAAAGTTGCTTCAGTTCTTTTAAGTTAAACTGGGGTTTTTTTTTTCACTTAAAAAGTAGAAAAATAACTAAATAAATAAATAAGTAGAAAGATAATAATTTCTCAGTGATATTACAAAGAAAAGTAAAGACAAAGGATGTGAAGTGCTTAATGTTTAGTAAACACAATGAAAGGTACCTAATATTAATACATTACAAAGTAATCAAATAAAATTGGGATCTTCACTAATCCTGAAGAGTGACAGAGACTCTAATGGATTGATACACCCTGCACATACTACATGCTCAATAACTTTTGGCTACTTTTCAAAGAGACACTAGCATGTTTCAATAATTATAATAATGTCAAATGAATATATTAATCAACACAGTAAAGCAGCATAATTTCAGATGAGTTTCAGATAAGAGACTACAAAAGTTGTCCAGAGATATAAATAAGATGTACATTAAAATGCACTTATTTCAGTAACAGACGACACGAACTTTTACAATGTTAGAGAGTTTCACAATCACTTTCTTGAAATTAAATGGGTAGACCGAGGTTGGACCAATGCTTACTAATTTTTTTAACACATCTAGTTAGTTTAAAAAATTTTAGACACATCACAGTTAAGAAAATACATTTATATTGATATGCATTTTGTTAAGCCTTTAAAAGAATCCATGACAATGATTAATAAAAAAGTGGGGGAACAGGAAAAGCAAGAAAAGAACAAAAGGTACACTGTTCATTGTGATTGGCTTCCAGACAGTCATCCAAATGATTAATCCAAGCTAATCCTGGTAGTTCTGTCCCCTTTGCCAACAACTGATGTTAAGAAAGAGTTTGTCTCAGACTAGGTTCTCAGAAGTAGAGCCTGAGATACAGATTAGCTACACATGATTTATGGAGAAATGACTCAGGAGAAAGGGAATCAGAAAACACAGGGGAAGAAACCAACAACCTAGCTTGAGTTAAATTACAGGGAGCCTTAGAGCAAAAACTGCACCATATAAAGTTGCTCCTGAAATTATCCTACGGTGAAGGAGCTGGCATTTTCCACTTGCTGCTCGATATAAGTCCATCATTGACCGAGCTGCAAGGGAGAGAAGACGCTCTCATTCAACCAATGATAATTCTCCAGATAAGGCAGGAGAGTTCTTTAACCAACAGCCCCCACCAGCTAAGGGGTGGGTCCAACAGCTCAGAAAAGGGGAGCTAGGGAGGGCACCGACAGTGTCTGCCAAGAGTATGCAATCCATCTTGTCCAGTGAGACATAAGAGGAAGTCAGGAGAAAAAGGCAGAGCCAGCCCCTGTTCTCCTTTAAACATCACCACATCTAGCTGTGATGTCTGGAACTGCTCTGGCCACTTGTTACAAGCATGGGGATGAAGTCAACACCAAACATGGCACAGCAAAGAACAAAAAGAACCAGAATCCTTGACAACACTGTTGAGCTGCTGGGTCACCCCGGAACCTGTCTTCACTCTAGATTTGCGGTTGTGTGGGAGAATAAGCACATTTAATTCACATATCTGTTACTTGCAGCTGAAATCACCCTGATACACAAGGAAAAGAGGCAAAAGCAAAACTGGAAAAAGAAAGGTGGAACAAAAGAAGGGGGCAGGAAAAGGATTTAGGGCAAAAAATAATAAGGAAGTAGAGTAAAGAAGGAGAAGAAAAGATGGATTTTCCTGGTGGTACAGTGGATAGGAATCTGTCTACCAATACAGAGGATACAGGTTTGATCCGTGGTCCAGGAAGATTCCACACACCGGGGAGCAATTAAGCCTGCGTACCACAACTACCACAGCTAGAGAAGCCACCGTAATGAGAAGCCCAAGGATGGAAAAGAAGAGTAACCCCTGCTCACCACAACTAGAGACAAAGACCCTTTGCAGCAAAAAAGTAATAAACTTTTTAAAAAAGAAAAGAAGGGGCCATAAGCTAGGCAACACACTAGGATAGTATCATTCTGAGAAGTTGTCACAAATGTCTAGAAATACTTTAGTTCCCAGCTCGGTGCTTTTAGTATTCCTTTCTAATTCTAGACTATGTAGAGCATGTAGAAGCTAAATAATAGAGCATTAATAAAAGTTAAGCAGCAATGTCCAATGACAAGAAAAAGGAAACACTGAAGATTTTTCAAGTTTGTGTATTTACGAAAATTCTTTTCAGAGCTATGGAAGTGAAATTAAGAGAACTTTCTCTTCCCCTACCCCTATCCCAGCAATAAAAGCTTTTTATTTCATTGTTTACTTTTAAGGAGACATAAATCTACCACCCAACCCAAGTACAGGAACACTACCAATAAGCTACAGCTATATCCGTGTCTCTGATCGCCATAAAAAGGCGTAAGAGCTCTTCATACATACTCCTCTGTGTATTTCTCCTTTAGGTCCAATAATTCCACTTTTAGCAGCCTACATAGAAAAAAGTAACTGCTTGTAGATATTCATCACATTTCAAAATTATGCAATATAATAGAAAAATGTTTACATTAAGTGTATTTTGATGTGCATTATGTGTGTCAATGAATAAAAATGGATTTTGTATGTACTGGATTGGCCAAAAAGTTCATTCGGGGTTTTCCATATGATCTTATGGGAAAACCCAAACAAACTTTTTGGCCAACCCAATATATACAAAAATAAAGAAATAGGCATGTATGTTGTGGTGTGGTGTGTGTGTGTGTGTGTGTGTGTGAATAATGAAACATGACAAACCGCTAACAGCTCATTAAGAAACTGAAACTCAGGATGACTTCCATTCCTAGTTTCTAAGCATGCCATAATACAGCAGTACATATATGTATCTGTATGTCTACATATATTTTTAACTTCTACTCTTCAATAAGAATTTTGCTTCAAATCTCATATTTTTCTTTTTCATTCTATAAATAAAGGATATCTAATATCTAATGAAAGGCTATTTGACATAATGAGATGTTACGAATTGACCTGTGTCCCCTCAAAATTCGTATCTTGAAGTCCTAATTCCCAGTGTGGCTATATTTGAAAATAGGCCTTTTAAGGAGGTAAAGTTAAAGAAACTCATAAGGATGAGGCCCTAATCCAGCGTGACTTATATTCTTTCAAGAAGACAGACAGACACAGAGATACACACACTCAGAGGACAGGCCATGAGAGGACCCAGCGAGCAGACGGTCAGCTCCAAGGCAAGGAGAGAGGCCTCAGAAGAAATCACGCCTGCTGATAGCCCGAGACTGGACTTCCAGGCTCCAGAACTGTGGGAAAACTCATTTCTGTTGTCACTGAAAAAATTCACCACCCATTCCGTGGTATTTTGTTATGGCAGCCCTAGAACTCTAATATACCTCTATTAAATCTTAATTTAAATTTAATATTGAAACTTTCCAGGAAATATTAACTGAATATTCGTCACAGCACTGGGCCAGATAAGAGCAGGAAACAAAATCAAAATTGCTTTCACTGGATTCTTCAGATAGCTTCTGAGCACCTATTATGCATGCAGCACTGCACATCCTCATAATCAAGTGTTAATTCCATAAGAAAACACAAATCACCTTGGGAGTAAGATACCCTGCCACTATTACAAAGAATTTATTCAGCAACTCTGAGCAGATAAAAACCAACTATAAGCATTTCTAAATATGAGAGCTTACCTAGTGCTAGTTTTCACCTAAATTCGCAGCTCAGGAGCAGCAGCGACCGGGACAGGAAAGCAGAAACAGGGACCTCTCTGGTGGTCCAGTGGTTAAGCATCCACCTTGCAAGGCAGGGGACCGAGCTCATTCCCTGGTTGGGGAACTAAGACCCCACATGCCACGGAGCAACCAGAGAGACTGCTTGCCACAACAACACAACAACAACAGCAAAAAGGCCCCACATGATGCAACAAAGATCTGCAACTAAGACCCAATGCAGCCAAATAAATAAACTTTTAAAAAAGAAAGAAAGAAAGCAGAAACAAGGTAAAGAGGACAAAGCACAAATAAAAGGGGTGACGCCAGTTCCTCAAAGGAAATGACCTTATTGGTCATCACTGGCATAGTCCTTCTGAATGGAGTCCCAGAATCATTTTCTACTGAAAATATTAAATCTCCAAAATATAAAAGCAGCTCATATAGCCCAATACCAGAGAAACAAACAACCCAATCAAAAATTGGGCAGAAAACCTAAACAGATATTTCTCCAAGGAAGACATACAGATGACTGATAAACTCATGAAAAGATGCTCAACATCACTATTAGAGAAATCAAATCAAAACTACAATGAGGTATCACCTCACACTGGTCAGAATTGTTGCTGTTCAGTCACTCAGTCATGTCTGACTCTTGCAATCCCATGGACTGCAGCACAGCAGGCTTCCCTGTCCTTCACTACCTCTACAGAGTTTGCTCAAACTCATGTCTACTGAGTCAGTGAGCCCATCCAACCATCTCATCCTGTCACCCTCTTCTCCTCCTGCCCTCAGTCTTGCCCAGCATCAGGGTCTTTTCCAGTGAGTTGGTCCTTCACATCAGGTGACCCAAAGTACTGGAGTTTCAGCTTCAGCATCAGTCCTTCCAGTGAATATTCAGGGTTGATTTCCTTTAGGATTGGCTGGTTTGATCTCCTTGGTGTCCAAGGGACTCTCAAAGCCTTCTCCAGCATCACAGATCAAAAGCATCAATTCTTCAACACTCAGCCTTCTTTATGGTCCAACTCTCTTTGACTATATGAACCTTTGTCAGCAAAGTGATGTCTCTGCTTTATAATACACAGTCTAGGTTTTAATATGATGGTCAGAATGGGTATTATCAAAAAATCTACAAACAAAAAAGCTGAAGAGGATGTGGAGAAAAGGGAACCCTCCTGTGCTGTTGGTGGGAATGTAAACTGATACAACAATTATGGAGAACAATATGGAGATCCTTCCCAAAAAAAAAAAAAGAAACTAGGAATAAATCTACCATATGACTCAACAATCCCACCACTGGGAATATACCCTGAAAAAAACCACAATTCTAAAAGATACATGTACCCCAATGTTCACTACAGCACTATTTACAATAGTTAGGACATGGAAGCAACCTAGATGCCCATCGACAGATGAATGAATAAAACTATGGTACATAGATACAATGGAATATTACTCGGCCATAAAAAGAACACATTTGAGTCCGTTCTAGTGAGATGAATGGATGCAGAGCCTGTTATAGAGAGTGAAGTAAGTCAGAAAGAGAAAAATATTATATATGAATGTATATATATGGAATCTAGAAAAGTGGTATTGATGAACCTATTTTCAGGGAAAGAACAGAAACAGATACAGAGAAAGGACGTGTGGTCACAGCTGGGTAAGGAGAGAGCCGGACGAATGGAGCAAGTAGCGTGGATATGTATACACTACTGCTAAGTCACGTCAATCATGTTCGACTCTGTGCGAGCCCATAGACGGCAGTCTGCCAGGCTCCCCCGTTCCTGGGATTCTCCAGGCAAGAACACTGGAGTGGGTTGCCATTTCCTTCTCTAATGCATGAAAGTGAAAAGTGAAAGTGAAGTCACTCAGTCATGTCCAACCCTAAACGACCCCATGGACTGCGGCCTTCCAGGCTCCTCCGTCCATGGCATTTTCCAGGCAAGAGTACTGGAGTGGAGTGCCGCTGCTTTCTCCGATATATACACTACTAAGTGTAAAACAGATAGCTGGTGAGAAGTTGCTATGTAACACAAGAAGCCCAGTCTAGCACTCTGTGACAATTTAGAGGGGTAGGATGAAGGGAAGCTCAAGAGGGAGGTGATATATGTATAATTATAGCTGATTTGCATTGTTGTATGGCAGAAACCACACAACACTGTAAAGCAATTTTCCCCCAATTAAAAATCAGTATCAGTTCAGTTCAGTCACTCAGTCGTGTTCTACTCTTTGTGACCCCATGGACCACAGCATGCCAGACCTCCCTGTCCATCACCAACTCCCGGAGTTCACTCAAACTCACATCCATCGAGTCGCTGATGCCATCCAACCATCTCATCCTCTGTCGTCCCCTTCTCCTGCCCTCAATCTTTCCCAGCATCAGGGTCTTTTCAAATGAGTCAGTTCTTCACATGAGGTGGCCAAAATATTGGAGTTTCAGCTTCAACATCAGTCCTTCCAATGAACATTCAGGACTGATCTCCTTTAGGATGGACTGGTTGGATCTCCCCGCAGTCCAAGGGACTCTCAAGAGTCTTCTCCAACACCACAGTTCAAAAGCATCAATTCTTTGGCACTCAGCTTTCTTTATAGTCCAACTCTCACATCCATACATGTCTACTGGAAAAACCATAGCCTTGACTAGACGGATCTTTTGCTGGGAAAGTAATGTCTCTGCTTTTTAATATGCTGTCTAAGTTGGTCATAACTTTTCTTCCAAGGAGTAAGCATCTTTTAATTTCATGGCTGCAGTCACCATCTGCAGTGATTTTGGAGCCCCCAAAATAAAGTCTGCCACTGTTTCCCCATCTACTTGCTATGAAGTGATGGGACTGGATGCCATGATCTTAGTTTTCTGAATGCTGAGCTTTAAGCCAACTTTTTCACTCTTCTCTTTCAGTAGAAAGCTCTTTAGTTCTTCTTCACTTTCTGCCATAAGGGTGGTATCATCTGCATGTCTGAGGCTGTTGATGTTTCTCCTACCTTTCTTGATTCCAGCTTGTAACTCATCTAGCCTGGCATTTCTCATGATGTGCTCAGCATATAGCTTAAACAAACAGGGTGATAGCAGACAGCCCTGTGGTACTCCTTTCTCGATCCTGAACCAATCAGTTGTTCCAAACAGGTTTCTAACTGTTGCTTCTTGACTCGCATACAGCTTTCTCAGGAGAGAGGTAAGATAGTCTGGTATTCCCATCTCTTTAAGAGTTTTCCAGTTTGTTGTGATCCACACAATCAAAGACTTTAGTGTAGTGGATGAAACAGAGGTAGATGTCTTCTGGAATTCCCTAGTTTTCTCTATGATCCAGCGAAGGTTGGCAATTTGATCTCTGGTTCCTCTTCCTTTTCTAAACCCAGCTGGGACATTTGGAATTTCTTGGTTCTCATAATGCTGAAACCTAGCATGCAAGATTTTAAGCATGATCAAGCACAGGAGTCATTGAATCAAACTATCTGACTCACAAAGAGTTGGACACAACTGGGTTACTGAACAACAACAAAAAAATAAAATTTTATTTGTAATGCTGGTTAAATTGGTGTTTTCTTATAATTGAGAATAGTAGTAAAACTGTTCGCTTTCGCTAAAGGACATTATCCAATTGTCAAATAGAAGAGAACCCATTTTTTTGCACTGGGTCTGGGTCTGGTTGCCGCGTGTGGGCTTTCTCTAGCTGTGGTAAATGGGCTACTCCTTCATCATGCTGTGCAAGCTTCTCCCTGTGACAGCTTCTCTCACTGCGGAGCACAGGCTCTAGCCAGGCTTCGGTAGCTGTGAGCTCCAGAGCCTGGGCTCAGCAGGTGTGGTGCTCGGGCTTAGTCGCTGCATAGCATGTGGAATCTTCCCAGACCAGAGATCAAACCCGTGTCCCCTGCACTGGCAGGTGAATTCTTATCCACTGTGCCACCAGGGAAGTCTTTTTTTATTATTATTATTGTTCTATTATTATTACCGAAAAGTAATCTAAATTTCTCACTCTTTACTTTTGTTTTCCCCCTTGAGTGCCAATCTTTTTAACACTATAGCTATTACTACTATTTAGGTAAGCAATATTGACGCCACATTGAGCAGTAAAAAGAAATAATCTCTGCTTTGTTCTTCCTACAATGTAACTAAATTCAGCTAAATCTTTTTTTTCCATTGCTTTTCTGACCTCAAGGATGTCAAAATCAAAGGCTAGTCAAGAAGTATAAAGAATCCACTTTGACTAAATATGAAGAATGTAAAGGTCATTTAACAGTTCCCCAAATCATTTCTAAAAAGCATATATAGTCTTAAAAATCACATTTGGTAATGGTAATACAATCCTTCTACACAAACTGGAAGTCAAATAGCCATAAATTATTTAAAGGCGGGCACCCTCTGTAGCCCAACTCGGTGAGAGCACAGCAGGGGAGCGGTTTCTCTGTTGCTGCACGGCACACTTCTACCCTGAAGATGTATATTGGAGGAATGAGCTGTTGGTCACACCCCTTCTCGAGCGCTCTGACATGCATAAAAGACACATGAAGGACACAAAGACGTGGGATATAATGCAATAAAAATAACCATGCCCTGCCCATCCTTTCTAAAAGGATAAAAGATGATCAGCAAAGGAGTCTTAAGCAGAAAACAGAAGGGAGGTAAACATCAGTAATGACAACTTTTTTCTCCTGCTACCAAAATGATAAGTTCAAAGCACTACACAAGACCAAAATGAGGTATGGGAAAATAATTCCTTCGAGTTATTCAGGCCTAATTTTAGTCTAGGTCTTAAGCTAAAAAGATAAGGCAGAAAAGTATTCTTATATTTATGTACAGTCTATCCCAGTCTGTACATATATTATGTACAGTCTGTATCCCAGACTGTACATATATTATGTACAGTCTATTCCAGACAACCTGGGCTAAAAGCTTTGGCCAGCAAAAAACCATATGCATACAGCACAAACATGGAAAAATAAAGGATATTTGTATTAAACACTTATCATGTAAGGGCAGTCTTCCAAGAACGTCACATGAATTAACTCATTTGACCCTCAAAACATAAGGAATCTATTTCACACATAAGAAAATTGAGGTACAGAGAAGTGTAACTTGCCCAAAGTTGCACAGCTGTCAGACTTGGAAACCAAGCTCAAGCAGTCTAGCCCCATCTTCTACTTTCTTTACCATGATACCATCGTGTTTATTCCTCAAAGAATCCAAAATCTGGGAAACATTACACAGGAATTTGATAATTCATAATCCTACCGAGACTAAACTAACCCAGGTTGATTAGTATGAATTCCACTCAATATCATCAATTCTTTGGACGTCAAACATCATACTACAAGTTCTGCATATTCATTAGGCAAAATTCCATCATATCTCACCCAAAGTAAATACAGACCAGTTAAAATTATCCTTTTCTCACAGGAGAGGCTAATGAGGGCTGAAGTTGTCTTAATGGTACTGTTCTTCAAGCGATGCCCTTCATCACAAATTAGAAGATCAAATTTTACACTCTTAATTTGATCCAGGGAACGAAGTAACATTTCGTAACTAATGATAAGAACAGAATAGAATGGAGATTTGGTGAATTCTTCTACTTTGTGGTCCTTAAAAAAAAAAAAAAAAAAAAGGTAACCTTTAACAAATCATGGGCAAAAACTGTGTAAAATTAAATAAAAGCAGCATATTCCTGAAAACCATTATCTAGGTATTAGAATATATTACCTCATAACCAAATTGTAAGGCAAGATTCCATCTATCAGAGAAAAGAGAACTTCATACACTTGAAAAGCTGCTAGGTAGACAGGGAAAGCTGCAGCACTGATTTGAAAAGCTAGAGATTTAGTAAATGACCAAATCTAAATGTTCAAAAGTCTCTTACCTGATCAACAGTAAATATCTTGATCCTTTCGATTCCTAGCCATTTTTGGAATTCTTTCCTCCAATTATTCACCAAGCTTCCGGGTGTGACAATAAGTGTCTTCTTTACTACTGGCTTGCCTCCATAGGGTCCCTGGCACTGTAGGGTCCAGATAAGCGAAATACATTGCAGTGTTTTCCCTAAACCCATTTCATCGGCAAGAATAGCTCCACATCTGCCATTCACCCTGTTAGAAATAATTATATTTCCTTCAACTACAAAAGGAAAATATTTTACGCCCCTAACATCATCACCTATTAGTCAAAAACCAGAAGCTGATATTTGGTAATTAGGATGAATTCTAGCCCCCACTAAACACATTTTCTAGCTCTTCATTCAGCTGATTTATGACATTTTGCATCTGTGCCAATTATATTCATTATATATTTACTGTCAACTAAATTACTAAAACAAACTGAAATTACAGTTGAATCTAAATTTGTTACTATAATGATTCCATATTTAGAAACTAGAAATGAATGCCAATTTCATATCTATAGTTAAATAATTTAACTATAATTGTGCTTCTCATCACTAACAGCTGAGCAGTTTTTATCAGTTTCAGTATTAGATATCAAAACACTTTAAAATGTAATGAAGCATAAACCAGAAAGACCTAGTGATCTGTATTTATGATTTTCTTGCAACAAATGAAGTCCTCAACCAAAACAGCTCCTTGACCTGTAAGAAAA